>VHKM01000579.1:0-1411436 GCA_007210695.1 Neogobius melanostomus | reverse complement strand
GAGGCGGCTGGGACTATAGTAGTGCAAGCAACGACATACATAAGAGTGAAACGTGATCCTCTCGCATGTTTGTTAAACTTGTGTAAAGTATTGTGTAGAAGCCATAATATAGTGAAATACTCGTATCTTGATTTTCGTGTTATTTCGTTTGGTCTATTTATGTATTCCATTTAGAGCCTACTTTTGTTGTTATAATATCCTGCCCCCTTTTAGAAGGTATTGCCGATAATAATATGTGACTTTCTTTTACCCATTTATAGATGTTGGGTTTTGTGTTAACTTCCACTTCACCCTACCGCAGAAGCATAGGACTAACCATAATGGGTATTGTTGCTTTGAGCTATCTGGCAATGACAGCTGCAAATGTAGTTTTTTGTTGGACATTGACTGTAATAACAGAGGATTGTAGGAGAGGATGAGGAACGCTCTGCGTTAACAGATAGTTCATAAATATAGACACTAACATGTGTCTAATTACGACTACTAAGTGTCTTAGTGTGTTGAGACCTGAGGTCAAAAATCAGTGCCGTGTACAACTACAGGTAACTTTGTTAGGTAACTTGTAATAGTGAACATAAGACGGCCACCTTTATAGTAATCCTGTCCACTCACTGAAAAGCCTGATAAAGCCTGTAATTTGTGTGCTTAAACACTCAAGAAGATGTAAAGCCAAGAGGGAGGGTCTTAGGTTAAAAGGTATTTCCACCAGCACTGGCTCATAACTGAAAATAACTAGGAGAAAAGATTAATGCTGTAATAAACTACTATTTGCAGCTCTATGATTCTAGCTGTTTAAAATGCAACATTTTGTGAGTGTATTTTTGTTTCCACTGCTCACAATCAGCAATCTTGAGTGAATTATTGTAAATTAATAAAATCACAATTGCCAAATGGAGCCTTCTGTTGTATTTATAGTCAGTTACTAAAGATAATATTATTAGCTAATTTGCTGAATAATCCAATGTAAGTCATCGAATATTGTTTAATCGAAAATCCACTGTAATCCTATCGAATCGTACGTTTGGCTCAAATCGATACGTATCGTAATGGTCCAAAAACGTATCGTTCCACTCCTATTGTGTTTTGACTGGTGTTGCTTAGACGCTATTGTATTTTGAGATTACATATTGCTTTTTAGAGAAATTCGGAGCGTGTCACCCAAACGGGGCTTTCCACCAACAGTGACGTAGGAGCCGGGCCACCGAGTGTAAACAGATCATGGAGGACTTATAGTATCTTGAGTGTCTGTGTAACCAGATTAGCTTACAGACGCCTCTAGACTTTTACAAAGACACTATCACTGATTTTCATATATTACCTAAACACTCAGGATTTAAAAGCGGCGCAAGAGTAACAAATTTCAGTGTTAAGCTGGAATCTGCGCTAGGGAAATGTATTTGGGCTTTGATCCGTAAGCTCCGATCAATCATGTGAAAACAAGAAATTAATACAATTACAATATACATAAACCACCATCTCATAAAGCAACCATTTTTAACATAAGATATCACACAACTGAGAGCTGGGCTTTGTTGATTTTTTAAGTCGTTTATTGCACACGTTTCATCAAACAATGGGACTGTAACTAGATCGGTTTGATATCACAGAGTTGGCTAACCTAGCCGCTAGCAATAAATCCCGGATTACCTTCAGAATAAGAAAAGTGCAGCCTGCTAGCTTTGACAATCCTTTGAAGCAGTTGCAAATTATAAACTAATTATTAAACTAATATCAATAAAGCCTTGAAAATGGTCACACACCTGAGCCAGACTTAGATCGCATTTGTGGGCTGTCAACTTTCACCAAACTTTTGGAGTGAGACATCGAACACAGATCCAGAAGTTCGTGGGCCCATTTCTTGGCTATAGTGTCTCGTAATCATACAAATTATAAGCCAAGAAAAAAGCGCTAGTTTGTACCTCAAAGTATGCGAATAGGATAATGATGGAGAGGGTACAGCACCGATTACCATACCATTAGAAGCTGTTTAAAATATGAAGAGTGCAAGTTTTAAGGAGGGGTTAAGGGGTCCTCCCCCAAGGAAAAAAAAAAATATATCAGATGTGGATTTCCTGCATTCTGGTGCATTTAGGATGATAACAAATACTTTTATCTAGTCATTTTTTGGTGATATAATAAATTAAATTTCTGGAGCCTCCCTTCAAATTGTGGGGCCTCAGCAATGCCAAAGAACAGTTATCCCCCCTTCCTCGTTAGCGGCACTCTGCCAAAAGGTACACGATGAATAACAAAGCATCAAGTGCATATGCAGCTTAAGTGCAAATCCTCTTGCTAACTGAAGTCATACACTATGCAGAAATTTGATTACAAATGAGGCCTCATGATATCAGCCATCGCACAGATCAACAATTGATGATTTAACTCACACACCACACGACGCTGTCATTAAATATGTGTGGATCTCGTGTGCGCATGCGTTGGACGTTTTCGTTGACAGCTCAGCACGTGCTTCTTACACAAAACGTAGTTTTAGCTGATTTTCATAACATTTCTCTTTAACACTCGGGGTTCCATAACGTTTTTAAACGTTGCTAATCTTACCTACCCTGGATCTATACTTTCACACTTTTAAACACTAAACATTCTAAACATCAGTGTGGGACTTGTGCTAACGGACGGCGTGGACTTGTGCTAAACCGGAACGGCTAGCTAATGGCTACACGACGTCACCTCCACGCCTCAGATTGGGGGCTGTCCTGGTCTGAGCGAAAGATTAATCATGATACTAGAAGAGCAATAAGGATTATCCATGCTGTTCAAAATCCAGGTAGGAAAGGACTCTGAGATAATACGTATACGGGTAATAACTACAACAGTCACCCACTAAGTGCGACTCGCTAGACACGGTGATTCTTGCCGGTACGTCTCATCACACTCTCCAATGCTAATCTGTCCACAAAGTCCAATCAGGAATACCGGTGGTGTCCCTCGCATAAAAGCCAAAACTACTTGAGCTCCAAGTCGGCGCTAAACCTAAAGCTCACCATACTAGTTTCGACTACCACGGAGGAAGTCAGAAAAAATGGAATATGTGTGGCAACAGCCAGCCAAAAGCTCCCCGAAGCGTGGCTCCCATCACGCCGATAGCATAACGCTGGCAAATAGATTCAACATCCTGGACAACGAGAATTTTTCCTCCTCTGCCCAGTCTTACTCAGTCCGGCGCCACCCAAACATAACCCTTAGTCCACCTCACAGGATTACTCAATCGGCTTCATGAACCCCCAGTCTTCGGTCAGACGCAGCGGTAGTGCGCTCGAAACAATACACCCCAGCTCACTGTTTACAAGGACGGTATAGTACCTTCATATTGGCATAACTGCATGAGACTCAGTATCCCGGACCTGCGGCTGCCATGCAAAAACATGTTGAGGTGTGCAAGGTCAGACGCAGCCAGAAGACCGCGGCGAACCTCCCTCATGCACATCGAGTACGAGCACTGGCGTCCTCCTCCTGCGGGCACGGTTAAGGGATCATATGTGACTGGGAGGCACGTCTGCTGCTAACCGTTCGAGCGCAGCGGAAAAAACGAGCAGCAGGAGAGTAGCGCTCCTCCGGCTGTGGATGTGGACTGCGGACTCGACCGGATCAAACTGTCTAACGAAAATAAAATAAGATAACGTGAAAGCCAATCCATCAGTCTTTGTAGATTGGAACATAACATGGTCCGCAACGTGAGGGTGATTAACGGCCACACCTCCTGCCACCCAGGTGCTCTATGCAGGACATCAATAACGCTGCCCCAAATATCTCCAATAATCATCCTATGCCGTCTCAACCGTAGTATTCACGCGGTACCAACCGGACGCCTCAATACTTCAGCACAGATCTAAAAAACTCAATCACAAGACTGTCAAATTTCACTTCATTCATACCATTAAAAACAACAATAAAACTTGTATCGTTTCTGGACGCATTCTCTGCAGCCCCGTTTTTGGGATGGAATTATATGTAGAGCAGCAGGCTTGCTCCATTCTGTTTTTAAAGAACTACTGCACGAAGAATTAACATCCGCATAACGTGGACAATTTCTTGACATTTAATTATATTTAACAGGCACTGGACTTTTCAAAAGGACAGACTAGCACCAATACCCAACTTCACCGGATCCCACCCCATGGATTCTCACAGAACATTCAACTTACAATAGATCAGCAGAATGAAGGTCTCCCACCACACCACACACACATTAACGATATTCCTGTTTTTTATCATACTAGACAGAGAGCTCGTCATATATAAGTAAGACTACTCGCACTGTAATACCTAATAACTCAGACCTATCACCAAAAGCTAGTCATACACATGTTCCTATATATAAACTTCAGTCCCTAACCAACAGCAGTGAACATGGCTCTACATAAATGTCCGCAATCATTCTGATCGAATAAGTCTTTTAAATTGTAAATGATTTGATTTTAACATAATAATATCTTGATTGTTTGTTTCTAACTGAAACCTGGCTGGGTGGGATGCGAAAATTGCCGTTTTGCTGAGGCCCTCTTCCAACCTAATTTATTAGATCAGTGCCATTTAAACCAGAAATTGGAAAAGGGGAGGTGGACGCTACTATAAGCATAAACTTCTTGCACCAAAAAACCCATTTTATTCGAATCAAATACACAGAGTTTTGAGCACCACGCAATTATTTTTAATACCTCCGACTTTTATGTGTCATATCAATCTATAGACCAGCCAAAATGATTCCTTTATTATAGAATTCTCAGATTTCTATCTATTTTACATACCTCTCCTTATATTAAGAATCATTTATAACTCGGATGATTTAATCTACACATAGAAACGTAATATTAGACCCATTACTATGCGGAGTTTTAAAATGATACTTAAATTATATATGGATTCCCCAAACACGATCACACAGCCAACTACAGAAAAGGGCAACACGTCTGACCTGGTCATAAAACAACGTTGGCCTGTCCACTATACTGTGTCACTGATTATCGACATTGGCAGATACTCGTGACATTACTGTGTGTTTTTTAATGTACCGGTTTATCCCGAGAAATCACTCGGCAAAAACATATAGTTTGAGGAACGAAATTTGAACCCCTGAAGTGGCTGCAAAATTTATATGATATGCTTTACACATCTAAATTCCTCTGGTGATTTACCTGCTAGACTGCGATTTTATTGCTCTGACATTTCATTAACCGTAAAAAACTACTAAATTCGCCCTCGAGTGGCAGTTGCATCTGTCAAAAACTAAAAGATTAATCCCATCCCTCCACCCCTGAGATGAAACGAGGAGCTGAAGCAGCTCAGAAGAATTGCAGGAAAAGCCCGAGAGGAGATGGATGAAATATCAATAACAAATACATTTTTCCAAATATTCCGTGCTCAACAAAGCACCACAATACAGCAATAAGAAGATAAGCAGAAATAAATTAATTTCACAAATAATCACCACCACAAAACAAACCCAAAAGTACTATTCTCACAATAGAAAATGTTTTAATCCTGATTTTAACACAAACCTCCACTTTAGATCACCCAGATTGCTCTCTGTGAGGCGTTGCAGACCACTTCAGGGGAAAGATAGAACACCAATAAACACAGATGTACTTTTTATCACCCAAGAGTCACACTGCTTTAAATACATCTGTTGATACTCTTGTTCCAAAAGAAACATGCACAGTTTTTGTCCAGGTTAATGCTGAGATAGCTTGAATACAGTTTTTCTGCCCAGTGAGGCCCACACGTGTCCCGGTCTCAACCACTCGTTTCTCTTTAAACTATTAAAACTATGGATTCCTTTAAAAGACGAACTTTAAAACATGATGAATTGCTCTCTTCAGACTGGAGGTCTTCCCTGCTGCATTAATGGGGGACGGTGGGTGAGGCCGTCTACTGAAGAAGAGCATATTTTAGATTTAAATGAATTTTAAACAATTTTAGAACCGTATCATACACCAACTTACCTATTCTAAAGCAAATCTTTGAAAACTCTTGTCTTCATCCAACTATAAATCGTTTTATTTACTGCAGATACGTCCTATTGGAAATCAACGTCTGCTTTAAGGAGTAACACAGCACCGGAGACGGCCCTTTTAAAGATTTAAATGATCTTAGATTAAAATTATGCTCACAGAAGGTCCAGTGCTTCGTTTCTGATCTGGACGCGGCTGCCTTTGATTACCGTCTGACCACAACTAGTTCCTCTTTAACTTGTTTTTAAAACCATCAGGCCTCTTCTGGTGCTGTCCACAAATGTATTCCACTATACCTTACCCACAGAAAGGACCTTCATGTGAGTTGTGGATACCCTGCTCCTCTATAGGGGGTCCATACAATTCATGTGGCGTGCAACCAGGTTCGATTTAGGCCCAGTGCCTATTAACCTGTATATGCTCCCTCTTGGTGAATGTCATCGGAGCTGGATCAACTTCATAGTTGAGCTGATGATCACAAGTTGTACATTCTCCTGTCTCCTGATGACAACCAGGCAGATGGATGCAACTTTTTACTGCATTTTAGACTGTAAATCCTGGATGCAAAACTTTTTCCAGCTTAACCAGGAACAAACTGAAGTTTTAGTCATACGGTCTAAGGCCCCAGAGAGAGAAAACTTTAAAACCAAACTACAGTCATTGTCTTTAATCCTTCCCACAGTGAAGACCTGGGTGTGATTTTTTGACTATGAGCTGACCTTATTCCACAACATTAAGAATATCACGAAGATAAGGTTTTTTACCATCTAAAGAACATAGCCATGAGTCCGCCCCATTCTCTCTCTGCGGACCAACACGGAGAAGCTGATGCAATGCTTTTACACCAGTCGTATCGACTACTCAGATGCCCTGCTCTCTGGTCTTCCCAAAGAAGTATCTCAGGTTTACAACTTTTACAAAATTCAGCAGCTCGTGTCCTGACAAAGACCCAGGAGGCGGGACCACATTACTCAGGTTTAGAGTCGCTGCTTGGTCCCCGTGTGTTTTCAGGACGATTTTTAAAAGTTTACTTTTAATGGTTTTTAAATGTCTTAATGGGCTTGGTCCTTCTTATCTTTCAGAAATACTTTTACTTATGAACTTCGCGTCCTATGCGCTCTCTGGCAGGTCCTAGTTATTCTTAAGTAACAGAAAGACTCATGGCGAGGCGTCTTTTCCAAATATTATGGGCCCTCGCCTCTGGAACGAGACCTGAGAGGAGCTCAAAGGACCGCAGAGAACGTTCAATGAGTTTTTTAAAGCAGGCTCAGAGACCACCTTTTTAGCTTAGCTACTTAAATTGTTGTCTAATGTATATTGTGTGTGTGGTTGTGTGTGTGTGTGTGTGTGTGTGTGTGTGTGTGTGTGTGTGTGTGTGTGTGTGTTGTGTGTGTGTGTGTGTGTGTGTGTGTGTGTGGTTGTGTGTGTGTGTGTGTGTGTGTGTGTGTGTGTGTGTGTGTGTGATGTGTGTGTGTGTGTGTGTGTGTGTGTGTGTGTGTGATGTGGGTGTGTGGTGGTGTTGTGGTGGTGTGTGTGTGTGTGTGTGTGTGTGTGTGTGTTGTGTGTGTGTGTGTGTGTGTGTGTGTGTGGTTGTGTGTGTGTGTGGTGTTGTGTGTGTGGTGTGTGTGTGTTGTGTTGAGTGTGGTGTGTGTGTGTGTGTGTGTGTGTGTGTGTGTGTGTGTGTGTGTGGTGTGTGTGTGTGTGTGTGTGTGTGTGTGTGTGTGTGTGTGTGTGTGTGTGGTGGTGTGGTATGTGTGTGTTGTGTGCGCGTGCGTATTGTTTTAAAGTGTTATATGTAAAGCACTTTGTGATACTTTCGGTAATGAAAGCGCTTTATAAATAAAGTTTGGATTGATTGATTATCTCACTTACCATGTTTAAAATACCAACAATAAGTGCTCAAGAAGCAACATACACCTGTACATCTATTATTCTGTTTTTATTCTGCCAATTTAATATGGTACAGTCTGCTAAATAAAGTGATCAGATTTATATTTGTGAACTTATAATGATATGACCTCCTGTGAACACTGCCCACCTAACGTGGTGGAGGGTTTTGAGGCCTGAATGTCCAGGAGCTCTGTTGTCGGGGCTTCGTGCCCCTGGTAGGGTCTCCCATGGCAAAAAGGTCCTAGGTGACGGGTCAGACAAAAGAGCGGTTCAAGAAGCCCCTTTAATGAGAGATCGAACAGGTACCCCGGTTAGAACCATGAGGCCATCCTTCTGTGGACCACCACCGCAGGGGGCGCTATAGGGGCTGGTGCAAACTCCAACAGTCCCCACGACCCGGCCTGATCGGAAAAGTGGAAGAAATGATGGAATGGATAAAATGATTTGACAGTTTTGAGCTTTTGCTGATGAGCTCAGCCTAGAGAACATTCACCCTGGCTACTAGACCAGGGGATCGGCAACCCGTGGCTCCGAAGCCACATGCAGCTCTCCGCCTCCTTGAAGTGGCTCTTGTCCCACTTTGTGGTCCACCTCTCACATCCATTTATTAGTCCTACATTTAGATGCACTGTTTGAGGTTCTTTAGCTGCATAAAGACACCTGTCCACCCATACAATCTAGTAAAGAATCAACTACTAACATGGCCAAGACCAAGAGCTGTCAAGACACTAGAGACAAAATTTTAACCTCCACAAGTTGGAAAGGGCTATCGGGGAAATGGCCAAAGCAGCTTGGTGAAAAGGTCACTGTTGGAGGCAATCATTAGAAAATGGAAGAAGCTAAACATGACTGTCAATCTCCCTCGGACTGGGGCTCCATGCAAGATCTCACCTCGTGGGGTCTCAATGGATCCTAAGAAAGGTGAGAAATCAGCCAGAACTACACGGGGGAGCTGGTCAATGACCTGAAAAGAGCTGGGACCACCGTTTCCAAGGTTACTGTTGGTAATACACTAAGACGTCATGGTTTGAAATCATGCATGGCACGGAAGGTTCCCCTGCTTAAACCAGCACATGTCAAGGCCCGTCTTAAGTTTGCCAATGACCATTTGGATGATCCAGAGGAGTCATGGGAGAAAGTCATGTGGTCAGATGAGACCAAAATGGAACGTTTTGGTCATAATTCCACTAAACGTGTTTGGAGGAAGAAGAATGATGAGTACCATCCCAAGAACACCATCCCTACTGTGAAGCATGGGGGTGGTAGCATCATGCTTTGGGGGTGTTTTTCTGCACATGGGACAGGGCGACTGCACTGTATTAAGGAGAGGATGACCGGGGCCATGTATTGCGAGATTTTGGGAAACAACCTCCTTCCCTCAGTTAGAGCATTGAAGATGGGTCGAGGCTGGGTCTTCCAACATGACAATGACCCGAAGCACACAGCCAGGATAACCAAGGAGTGGCTCTGTAAGAAGCATATCAAGGTTCTTGCGTGGCCTATCCAGTCTCCAGACCTAAACCCAATAGAGAATTGACAGGGAATTAACGCCTGTTCTTAACACAAACTTTCGGCAAACGCTCTGTCATCTTCTGTCATAGAAATAAACAGATTAAAAAAAACCAGATCACACCAGAACCACTGTCTTTACTTGCAAGGGGATAGATTGTCGCAAAGTTCTGCAACCTATGCCAGCGCTGCAGAACTTTTCAATTTACCCAACGTTCCATTTCCCCGTCCAAGCTTTTATTAAGATTTATCACACGCCCACATTCCTTACAGAAATTACACGTAAATAATAGGTACCTCCCTCCTTCCTTGAACCAAGGAAGACAGGTCATGTGAATCCCTCTCCAGAATAATTCTCAGGGGGCTAACAGCCCCTCGTAAACCAAAAGTCACACTTTCACAGCTTGCATTCTTCTTTGTGTAAACATAAACAGCATTGTCTTATCTCACAGGTCTCTTAATTACCCAAAGGGTCTCACTTCCTAAGGAAGTCACACTATAACACATGCTTCAGTTCATCACATGTCAATGCTTACGAGTACATTGAGAATATATTTTTCAATCACACACAAATTCAATTAGTAACAATTACACAAATGTAAACACATGATAACTTTATTCACATTATTCTTGACATTCCCGCCTATTTATCATATGTTTAACAATTCCTTCTCAATTTCAGACTAATACCACTTCTTGTATAAAGCTTTCAGTAAAGTCGTCAGGTTTGAACTGTCTCACATATTTACATTCAGAGGTCCACATGTCTTTTTACTCATCAGTGTAAAGAAGTGTCAGGTCATTAAGTACTTCACTGTTGAAGAAGTCACAGTTAAGTTCAGTGTAAGGAGAGTCATGCCATGTGTCCTCTGTTTTAGCTAACAAAGCTAAACAATCAGATTGCTGGACAAATACTTCAGTCATAGCAGATGACATCATCTTGCCTATCAACTTTTGAAGGCATGGAAGAAAACACGTAACAAATAAACAAAACAATATCAAAACGGCCAATACTGGGGCAAGAAATTTTAAAATTACCTGCCACCACACTCCTCCAGTAAGCCAGGCCCAATATTACTATTTATTTGTTGGTGATCCATTTGCTGCACGGCTGCTAATTTACGTAGGTTTTCTACAGCCCGTGTCACAGTACCCTCTGGAGCTGTGTTGTCAGGGATAAATGTGCAACAAGATTTTCCAATCATGGCACAAACTCCACCTTGTGGTGCTGTCAGAATATCAAGGACATATCGGTCTTCCAACTCCATTTGTCTTAATGCTTTGACTTCTTCAGTCAACCCATCGAATGCATTAACGGTGAAATTAATGTACGAAGAAATACGGAAATGTAATGTTTCCATCATGAGGGTCAACTTGCCCACTCCGATGTTAGGAAGGACCGAATAGAGTATTTTCTGACCTGTTGTCCACAGCTTTTTGTCCTCAGGGACATCTGAACCCCACACACCATCATGTGGTTCCAGCTGCACATTTCGTTTACCCCTTTTCACAACATTATCAGCTCCATACACGATGTATGTTTCACCACCTAGTTCTACTGGTGCACAAATGCCAATCCAGTCAGGTGGTAAAAATATATAAATATTGTGACACACATCCAATAAAAATCGTCTTGTCCATAAGTACCCAACTCATCACTGCTTTATACCAAGCTGTACAGTTTGCCTCTGTATGCTTTGTCGAAGTATCATAAGCAGACCCATTATGGGAACACGGTGTTACTATACTCTCACACTGTAAACAACTTATTTCACCCACTCTGTTAGCAGACTTGGTTAGAGTCCGATTATTGGCATAACAGACGGGAACTTCTCCAGAGGCATTGGAATGCCTTCTGAGAATAGGCTTCTTGTATCTTTCAAGATTAGTAACTTCGTAAAATTACGGCCTCTATACGGTGGGGAAGTCGAAATATTCTTATGCAGCGTACACTCTCAGAAATAGGGGTACAGTATGAGTCCTTTTTTGTCCCCCGAGGTACAATCTACACTAATGTACCCCCTAGGGCTAATTATTGGACCTTAGGTAACTATATGTACCTTTTTGAGGCCCCAAAGGGTACATATATGTACCCAAGTGGTAAAGGTACATATATGTACCTTTTCTTCTACATGAGGTACAATAGACAGTCTGTGTTAGGCTGATAGGCTCTACAAATGGCAGTAGCCTAAATATTAATATGTCTAATATTTATATAAGTCTTTCTTCAGTAGTAGTTATATTTTTTAAATGTGAAGGTTTCACTGTTTCCTTAAGTATTCAATGAAGATTTTAGCTTCTATGCCATTTTTGAGTAGCCTTGAAATAAAATATTTTTTTGTGAGCAGATTTGCAGGTATGAAAAATTACTAATCATCCACTCAACATTGTATGTTACGATATTCACACACGGCCAACCATGCACAGTAAATCAGCTACACTCTTAAAACAGATGTGTTAAATTTTAACACAATTTCTGTGTTAAGGCTCATTTAACACATGTTGTGTTAATATTGTGTTGGTGTTGAAATGTCTGTGTAAAAATGAAATTACACAAAATAACGTGTTAATTATTATCCAATCACGTTGCATATTTACAATAACACACTGCATGTGTTAAATGTTGTCCAATCACGGAGCGGGACACGCACTGCTTGAATCTTCAGCTCGAGCTGACATTTTCCCTGACCTGGAGCAGAAAGGAGCGCCAAGTCAACACTTACAAGGTAAGCGAGCATTACTTGTTCATATTTCACATTTTCCGAAAACTGTTTTCTTTATGTCGTCAGTTTGCCATTCGTGGTAGAAGTTTCTTTGGTAAAAGCAAGTCAACCGTAACGTATGCTAGCTAGCTTCCTCCGGATACAGTGACTGAGCCTGGCTGCTATAAACCAAACGCAGAGTCTGTGACATAAAACTTAGGCCGCATTGAACGTTATTATCTTCGCCTCCGCAGGGCTGAAGCGAGACCGCAGACATGTGTGCAGGTGCGGGGCAGCAGCCTCCTCTGTCACCGCCTCACACGCCTCCGCCCCGGGCTGACTGCGCTCTCCTTCTGCCCCCGCTCCTGGCCGAAGTGCGGACGACAGTCTGAGCAGATTAAGATAGGAGCTCTTGGCACTTATTATGAAGGCACATCGGAGATTATAGAATTTACATTAATATTAAATCAACACTGCCACAAAACTCTGGTAAAATCATTATCTAAAGATTGATTGAGAAAAGTGTGCCATAAATATGCTAAAGTAGGAAAGCAGTTATGAAATTAAACTTAAAAAGTTACATAGGCTGACATTTTTCCCTCACTAAAACAATTTCTTCTCTTACAGATTGTAAAATGGAGGCCTGAGTGTGACGTCAACAGGTATATGCTCTGTAAATTATTTAAATGAGATGGTCATAAAATAAACCCATGTATATTGTCTGAATATGTCCTGTATTACCTAATCTGTCCAATGTGTATTGCAGTTGCATTTAGTCTGTACTATGTACCTGTATTGCAGATTCATAAACAGTACCAGTCGTCAGAATAACAAGCCTCCAGTGGGACCTTCTCTGTTGGTGACCCTAATACAGAGGGGGAGTTGTCATCAGGAGATCATGGTGAACTATTTTTTTGTGATACAGTCAAATAAGAATTCAGACCATGCTTGATATGTGAGCTTTTCTTATTCTTTGCTCTTTCAAGCCATCCTTCAAAAATCCAAAAAGATGATACTGTAACTTCCACTTCAAGATGGATTTGGTGAGTATGAACTCTCCGAAACTTCTAACATTCTGTAAACCTATCTCACAATTGAATTTTTGTCTTATGTGTTTTCCTAGAGTCGTGTTCCTCCTGAGCTCTTCAGCATTGACCTACTACCTCTGCATCAGGGCGTGCTAATGGATCACTCGCTGTGCAGAAGTTGCTCCAAATGGTGAGAGTGAGTTTGACTATTCATTTCTGAATATTTGTGGAGTCTTTGTAAAACATTTAAACATAATTTGCTTCTGTATCAGTTGTACAATATAAAGAAATATGTATAATGTGTTAACTTCATAAGTATTCAAATGTTAATGTATTGTGTCGTTGCTCAGACTGGAAAAAGCATTAAAAGCCCTTTTAACCAGCAGGCCAGCCCAGGACAACCCATCTACCCAGGACCTCTCCCAGGACCTCTCCCAACAGCCCAGGACCTCTCCCAACAGCACATGCACCTATCCCAACAGCAGAGGACATCTCAACAGAACAGGACTTACCAGCACCACTGCACTGAGCAGCACCAAAGCACAGAACAACAGGCGTCATCCAAACGAGTGATGAGTACCAAAGACTGTTCTAAATGTGCTGTGTTTGTAATCTGAACCATTTAAGTTTAGTGTTAAATTATGATTGTGTAGTGTGTAAATCGGGACTTGGCCAACTAGCCTAATCTTTAGATTTTCATTTTCGATTGACAAGAGTTAATGGATCAGTGTCTAACACATAACTGACAGAAATGACAGATGTATTTGGGGATGTTATTACACCTAAGTGTCATTACTTAATTCATTATGCAAGACTCATAGAAATGTATGGGCCTCTGCGTTTATTATGGTGCATGAGATTTGAGGGAAAGCACCAATATTTTAAAATGGTTGCCCATAACTGCAGAAATTTTGTTAACATAGCTACAACGCTGAGCAACAGACACCAGTTCAGACAATGCTGGAAGTTTTCCTCACAGAGTTTGCTGGGTGAATTTGAAAAGGTGCCTGGGAAAAGTGTGACCACTCCATTTTTACATTTACCTGTGGAACTCCAGAGAGCCCTGACAGTCAATCACAACCTTTGTAATGTAGATTTTACAGACAAAAATATCCAACGTGTGTCCGAAGTTAGAGTCAACAATGTCAAGTATGCTGTCAAAGATGTATTTGTCATAGATGTACTGCATTCAGAGAAAATTCCACTGTTTTGGGAGATCAAGTACATTTTGAACATTGATACCTTGTGGCTCCTTTGTGGTAAAATATTGGTTCCTCTGTCATATGACAGTCACTTTCATGCATACAGTGTAAAGGTTGATGGAGAATGGACTTTACTAAAACCAGGCAATGAAATGGACTTCCAAGTAGTTGACACTTATTCTGTGGATAATAGTTTGTATGTCACACTTCGACATAGTATTTAAAGATGTACAAAAGTAACATGTTAAAGTAAAATGTTAGATCTTCTGTCACATGTTATTTTCATGTATGCAGTTTTAAGGATGTTTAAAGTTAATGAAATCAAATGAAATTGAAATGTGAAAATAAAAAATATATTCTCATAAATTTATTTGTCTTTTGTATAATGTACACACACAAAAATATATGAAATATATAACGGTACTATACTGTACCCTAAAAAGGCCAATTTTGTACCCTTTTAAAGGTCCATTTTTGTACTTCAAAATAAGGGTACAAAGTTGCCACCAGAGGTACAAGATTGGCCTTTGTAAGGTACAAACTACAAGGGTACAAATAAGTACCCTGTGTCAAGGGTACAAATTGTACCTTCCGAGGGTACTGCCCCAGTGACAAGCCATTGTACCCCTAAAGGTACAATTCTGTACTTTATTTTCTGAGAGTGTAGTCAATAACCCGTTTGATACTTTGGACGGAAGAATGTCTGGAAATAATGTTTCTGAATTCAAAAGGGGCCTAACCTCAAGCTGAGGTGTGCCCGACGACATTGGCATTCTAGTACACACATAACAATTAGTTAGATTCTTGCTGTGTACAGACCATTTGGCAAAGTTATACCAAATGTTTGTCTTAAACCTATTCTTAGGTTCGGACGAGTCATACCACTTTTTATCGACCAGATTAACGTAATAATCACTTCTACGACGGCGTATAGGGAACACTTTAATGACCTCATACCATAATGGAAAATTAGCATAGTTACCATTACAAGTCAGCAATGAGTCAGTCATTTGAGTCAATGTCCACCGTCCGGTCAATACAACAACCTTAGTACCTTCACAGAATATCAAGTGACTTCCCTCCTTACGAGTAGAGTCTCTATGGCATTTGAACAACAATCTCATATTGATACTTTTAGCCATACCACCGTGGTCCCTCTGAAGAAAGGCATTATCACATGCCTCCCCTGAAGTCTCTGTTGGGGACACTGAATGTTTCAAGTTCAACTGATTGAAGTCCTGGAACCTGCTCCACAGACATAAGCTGAAGATCAGTATTGTTGAGAAGACTACTATACTGACTGGTGTCTTGGAAAAACAGTACTTTGCCGTGTCCATCATCTTTTTGACACCCATAATCTTTACCCACTAAGACTGACCAGATCTTAATTCTTCACCGATGTTGAGACGAATAGATGTAAATTTCCAATAAACCCCTTTGTAGTCGGACTTCCCCGATCAGAGTTTGGGATCAGATTATCAAGTGTCCTCACTTTGCAATGCGACAGATGAATCCAACTGGACCTTTCAGCAATCTTGACAGCAGTGGGTGTGGCCAAGATGATTTGATAAGGCCCCTCCCACCGAGGGCTGGACCAGCACTTCCTCTTTATGACCTTGACGAACACGTGGTCACCAGGCTTCACCAACTTCTGCTCCTGCAAAGATAAGGGAAATTCAGGCAGATCATTTGTTTCTCTACATTTCCTATGATTTAATGTTTGCCTCATATAATCTGCTAAAGTTTTCTCAGAATCAGGTGTATCTTTTTCTTTCAGATGTAAATCAGGCAAAAAGTAAGGCCTCCCATATAGCACTTCAAAGGGTGTTAGTTTTGACCCTTCTGTTGGAAGAATGTGAAGACTGAGTTGCACTAAGTCAATACATTCAGGCCATGGTCTGCCTGTTTCTGCTATGCATTTGGACAATTTGTTTTTAATTGTGCCATTGAACCTTTCCACGAGGCCAGCCGACATCGGATGGTAAACAGAGTGATTTTTCAACTCTATATTCAAGTTTTTTCCTATTTTTGTTATTACGTCATTAACAAAATGTGAACCATTATCACTTCTAATTCTTTTTGGTACTCCAAAAGTTGGAATTATTCTTTTACATATAGCTTTAGCTACTGTTATAGCATCAGGACTTGCACAGGGAAATATTTCAACCCATTTTGAAAATGCATCTATTATAACTAAACAATATTCCTGTCCTTGAATCTCCTCAAATGGATATTCTGGTTTTGGGAAAGCTCCTCTCTTTGGCCTTTGTTGACCCTGTGCATTATGTTTTATGCATGTTAAACACTGCATACAAACATTTTTTGAGTATGTATTGAACCCATATGTGTTATAATATTGGTTCACTAATTCTACCATACCCCCTGTTGAGACATGGCTATGCCCATGGCTCAATATTGAAGCCCAATTAAACAAGGAACGTGGTAACCAGGGTTTATTATCTGGTCCTACATAGATGTTATCTATCAATGTGGCTCCTTTTTTTCTCCACAATGCTTTTTCAGTATTGGGTGCCTGTTCTTGTCTCTGACGCAATATGTCACATGTCACTGGTGTATTTGGTGATGCGGCCAAAAGTAATACAGGATGTGCTGCTAATTTAGCCTGTTTGTCTGCCATTGCGTTACCAATGGAGACTGTATCTGTACCCCTGGTATGAGCGTCACATTTACATACAGCGATTGCTTTCGGTAGCATTATGGCCTTTAACAGTTCTTTTAGTAATTTGTCATGGGCTACTGGTTTGCCTACAGAGGTCTTAAACCCACGTAACTTCCATTGTTGACAAAATAAATGTACTGTACCATATGCAAATTGACTATCCGTATAGATCGTTACGTTTTTCCCAGCAAATAATTTACACGCTTCTGTTAGTGCAACTATTTCCGCTGCTTGTGCAGACAGATTAGAAGGTAGTCTTTCTGCTCCCAGCACTTTATCAATCGTAGTAACTGCATACCCAACACAATTTTGTCCTTGCTCGTTTTTGCTTGCAGATCCATCTACAAAAACTGTATCTCCACTCGTCAGAGGTGTATCATACAAATCAGGTCGTGGTTTATACACCAATTGAGTTTCCAATAAACAATCATGTTTAGTACCATCCTCTGGGATTGGTACAAGAGTAGCAGGGTTCAAAGCAGTACTACGCTCTACCACCAAGTGTGGTTGCGACAACAGGGTAGTCATACATGCTAAATGACGTGCAGGTGAGAGGAAAGTCATCTTTGTTTGCAATAACAAAACAGCTACTGCATGGGGGACTTTTAGTGTCAATGAGTGAAATAATACAACTTCAGCCGAAGCTTGTACTGCCATAGCTGCAGCTATCACAGCCTGGACACAGGGCGGTGAAGCCCGAGCCACTGGATCTAGCTGTGTAGAGTAATATGCTAATGGTCTCAACTTGGAACCATGCTGCTGCAGCAGGACTGATGTCATGAACCCATTTTTACAATCTACTGTTTGGACAAACGGTTTGTCATAATTCGGAAGTGCCAATACAGCTGTTCCTGCTAATATTCTTTTTACTTCACAAAAGGCCTTTTCTGCGTTTTCATTCCAAATTATTTTATCTGATAACGTCATGGGAGTGGAGTATATGAGATCTAATAATGGTCTTGTGATCTCAGCATAATCCACTACCCACATTCTACAGTAGTTACACAAACCTAAAAAAGACATCATGTGTCTTTTAGTCAAAGGTTTTGGAGCATTTAGGATTGCTGTTTTCCTCTCCTGGTTAACAGTTCTGCCACTTTCAGTCAAAGTGTGTCCTAAATATTTTACCTCTTGTTTCCAAAGTTGCAATTTATCTTTGCTCACTTTGTTGCCTGTATCAGCTGAAAATTTCAATAAAGCTAATGTGTCTTCTTTACAGGCATCTTCTGATATCCCACAGACAATTATGTCGTCGACGTAGGATATTATTTGACTCCCTTTTTTTGGAGTGAAATCTGCTAAACAATTTGCAATTGCTTCTGCGAATATCGTCGGACTATCAGAATAACCTTGGGCCAACCGTTTGAACGTGTACCTTTTATTTCTAAATGTGAATGCAAACCAATACTGACTATCTTCATGTATTGGGATTGACCAAAATGCATTGCTCAAATCTATGACTGAAAAATACTTTGCTTTTGGATCCATAGAGTTGAGCAATGTATGAGGATTCGGTACGTTTGGGGCACGTTTTTGCACAGCCTCATTAATTGCTCTTAAGTCCTGTATCATTCGCCACGCCACTTTTTTCAAATCTTCAATTACTGGTGCTATGCCGTTTTCGGCGTCAGGCTTAAGAGGATATTGCTTAATTCTGGGCCTGTAATCTGTTTTGCCTTTGATTTTCACTGGGGCAACACCTTTCATTAGTCCTACGTCCGCTGGACCTTTAGACCATAAATGTTCAGGCAATTCAGATAAGCATTCTTCCTCCTCTTTCGTTAATGTCAATGTTTCTGTCGGTCATTCATTTGGCACATCCAAATGAACGCTTGGAGTGGTTATCACAACCCAGTGCAATTTCTTACGATAATACTGAGTTTTAGCATTAAACTGGACTGTTGAATCTGTTGTAGCTACCCATGCACATGCCTCCATTACACACCTTGCTTCAGCATTTAAATCTTTCCATTGTTGTTTTTAGATTTAGTCAAAGAAATGTGTGGCACACGTCCTCCCTGAAGAATCTCCATTGCTTCTTTTGTGAGCATCACCGAACAGAATGACGTGTGATCCTTCCAATACAAGTACATTAATGTACATTTTTGTGGCCCTAATTTATGCACCAATTTATCATAAAATGGATCTGGGCCTGGTGTATACTTGTATCGTAAGGTCACATGTAATTCTTCGGTTGCCATCGATACGTGCTTCGGTTCCACACAAAATTCTGCTAATTGCAAAAGCTGTTTTGGGACCTTTGCTGGTCCCTCTGAGAGGTCTAATGTCCAATAATAAAAAGGCGCAGTGTTTGACTCATACACCATACAATTAGTCACTAATGGCATTTTTGCGACCGTAAGCTGACCAGCAGTTGTTGGAATAACGGCTAACTCCAGACATGCTAAGGCATCTCTCCCTAACAAATTGTGTGGACAGTCAGGAGCTATTACCACTTGTAAATCTACACCATCCTCAGGCATTTCGGGATGACAGAGATATACAGGTTCACTGACTGCATTTGTTTTGACAATTCCATTGGCAGATTTCACTTTAATTGTCTGCAATGACGTTTTCAAATGCTTTGAACTTTTTACAACTGTTCTCTCTGCTCCAGTATCACACAAGAAAACGGACTGCCATTCACCGACAACGTTATCTCAGGTCTAATGGTCGGATCAACATCCTCCAAAGCCAAACAAAGATCTGTTATCTGGCCCTGCTCTGCGCTTTGCTCCGCCGCACACCACCTCTGTGCCAACTCTTCAAATGTTTCATGGGATCCCTGTATTGTCTCTTCCTCCCTCTCAGCCTCAGCCGACACTTTAATTATTAACTTTATTGGCCCCTCCCCCTTCACTTTTTCCCGTCCTAGTCATGCCTCCTCCTCACTTTCGTCATCCGTTCGCTTCTTTTCTTTACAATCTTTCATCATATGCCCTATCTTGTGACAAATAAAACAACGATTTTCTTCTATATCCTTCCTTCTTGAGTCTTTTCCCTTCTTATTCTGACTTTTGCCCTTCTTATTTCCTCCCTTTGGAGCCATTGCAAAAAAGACTTCTGTCCCATCTGCCATTAAAAATGCTCCTGCTTTGCGCTCCTTTTTCTTATTTGCTGCCACTTTCTCTGCATGTAATGCATGCTGTATAAAAGGGACTAATCCTGCAGTTGATAGCTCCACATAATATTTAATTAAGTGGCCCTTTATTTCAGGTCTTAAACCATGTAAAATGGCCATTTTTAACTGTTGTCTATATGGTGAGTTTTCATCTGCATCTACTGTGAGACCACTAGTTCGCTGAAACACCTCCTCCATTCTAGACCTAAAATCAGTTACATTCTCATTTTCTCTTTGCTTACATTGTGAAATTTTCTCATAATCTGCACGAATGACATACTTGGCACGCATAGCGTCCCATATAGGAGTTAGACCATCAAGTACAGTGTCGTGGGGGCGGGTGACCATTTGAGCTGCTGCACCGTCCCCCACCCTCTGTGTGGGCGTCCAATTGCCTTTAATACCAGACCAATGTATCTTGAAAAAACTCATCAGTAACTGCTGGACTTCTATCCCATTAAGATGATACATTTGTATCAGCGTGGTCAAGTCCGCTATTGATTTATTCACATCTATCTGGGGATCAGTTACTCCTTCTAAGGCTTCCTTGACATCTGTCATTGTCCACGTCCTATGAACTAGAGTATGACCGCCCCTTCCATCTGGAAGCTGAATCATGGAGAAAGCTTCAGCTTCAGTGGAATTCATATCAACATCTATTGATGGTGGAGGAGTTTTAGATTTTGGTAAAGGTGAAGTACAGTAATTGGGCTCCACAATTGTCCCATCGTCTTACTCCATTCCTGCTGAGGTATTTGCGACCTGGTATGCATGCTAATCGGGCTGCTCGCACTTGCTGCACCCTTCCACTCTGTCCCCTCTGGTGACTGATACTCTTCAGCCTTCGGGTATAACATTCTATTCGGCACCTTTGGGGTGGATTTACAGGCGTAGTAGGTGCATTTACAACTATCAGCGCATTTGGTTGATTCTCAACCGGTGGCGCCGGTATTGGGGCCGCAGCTGCTTCTGCGGGGAGATTATCTCCATTATTTGGTGGCTCTGGTACATTTATGGGGGTGTACTGGTTATCCTCTTTTCTCAAAAATGGACACAATTCCGGGACTTTTTTTTCCTGCCCCGTTTTTCTTTGATTTGCATGCGTTAACCATATGCGTGCATACCGCAATTCTTCAGCGGGGTTTACATTCGGGTCTCTATTTTTCCTACGTGATTTTACTTCTAATTTTTGAACTAACTGAAGACAATTTGAATAAGTTAATTCTCCCTTAAAATTATAATTCTTTTCCCATTTTATCAGGAATTTTGTTGAACCTGGACTTTGGTTCTCCATATATTTCGCATCGCCACTTAGACCCTCTGGTTTAATACCACATGAACCGTTTGAGCCCATTTCAATTGCTTATACGTTTGATCCAGACCTCAGAGAAAATGTCTCTATGGACCGCAAAAATTCCTTTTGTGCCAAGCTTCTACAAAAACCTTATTGGTTCGTGCGGACACAAACTAGGGGTCCTATCCCAAGGAATGAATGCGTTTTAGATCAATGAGGTCTTTCTCCTAATTTCCTTAATGAGATTCAATCTGTTACAGAAAAGTGGACTGTACTTTAACACCGCCAAGGTTTCGGCCCAAGTCTCTGAACAGGATGAATTTCCAAGCACACACACAATACTTTCATACCATACACACTTTTTAACAATTGTTAACTGGAGAACTAATTCTCCTCCGGATCTTGGCTCTTTTCGTGGCTGACCTGTGTTGCGTTTGCGTTGTGCTCCCTTCTCTCTGATTCGGCGTCTCGTGACGTTGCCGCGACAGGATGATGGCCTCTTCCTCTGTCCACGTGAAGTTGTGGTCTATCCGGCGGTAGTTTTTTCCTCCGGAGCTGTGCGCACAGTCTTCAGATTCCGACGACCCTCACCCTATCGCTGCAGCGTTGAAAAAAGACCCGGCTCGTTAGGACCAAAATGACAGGGAATTAACGCCTGTTCTTTAGCACAACTTGTTCAGCAAACGCTCTGTTTATCTTCTGTCACAGAAATAAACAGATTAAAAAACACCAGATCACACCAGAACCACTGTCTTTACTTGCAAGGGGATAGATTGTCGCAAAGTTCTGCAACCTATGCCAGCGCTGCAGAACTTTTCAATTTACCCAACGTTCCATTTCCCCGTCCAAGCTTTTATTAAGATTATCACACGCCCACATTCCTTACAGAAATTACACGTAAATAATAGGTACCTCCCTCCTTCCTTGAACCAAGGAAGACAGGTCATGTGAATCCCTCTCCAGAATAATTCTCAGGGGGCTAACAGCCCCTCGTAAACCAAAAGTCACACTTTCACAGCTTGCATTCTTCTTTGTGTAAACATAAACAGCATTGTCTTATCTCACAGGTCTCTTAATTACCCAAAGGGTCTCACTTCCTAAGGAAGTCACACTATAACACATGCTTCAGTTCATCACATATCAATGCTTACGAGTACATTTGAGAATATATAAAATCAGTTACACACAAATTCAATTAGTAACAATACACAAAATGTAAACACATGATAACTTTATTCACATTATTCTTGACAAGAATCTTTGGAGGGAGCTCAAACTCCATGTTTCTCAGCGACAGCCCAGAAACCTGACTGATCTAGAGAAGATCTGTGTGGAGGAGTGGGCCAAAATCCCTCCTGCAGTGTGTGCAAACCTGGTGAAAAACTACAGGAAACGTTTGACCTCTGTAATTGCAAACAAAGGCTACTGTACCAAATATTAACATTGATTTTCTCAGGAGTTCAAATACTTATTTGCAGCTGTATCATACAAATAAATAGTTAAAAAATCATGTGATTTCTGGATTATTTTTTTTAGATTATGTCTCTCACAGTGGACATGCACCTACGATGACAATTTCAGACCCCTCCATGATTTCTAAGTGGGAGAACTTGCAAAATAGCAGGGTGTTCAAATACTTACAGTGAGGAAAATAAGTATTTGAACACATCCATTTTGGTCTCATCTGACCACATGCCTTTCTCCCATGACTCCTCTGGATCATCCAAATGGTCATTGGCAAACTTAAGACGGGCCTTGACATGTGCTGGTTTAAGCAGGGGAACCTTCCGTGCCATGCATGATTTCAAACCATGACGTCTTAGTGTATTACCAACAGTAACCTTGGAAACGGTGGTCCCAGCTCTTTTCAGGTCATTGACCAGCTCCCCCCATGTAGTTCTGGGCTGATTTCTCACCTTTCTTAGGATCACTGAGACCCCACGAGGTGAGATCTTGCATGGAGCCCCAGTCCGAGGGAGATTGACAGTCATGTTTAGCTTCTTCCATTTTCTAATGATTGCTCCAACAGTGGACCTTTTTTCACCAAGCTGCTTGGCAATTTCCCCGTAGCCCTTTCCAACCTTGTGGAGGTGTACAATTTTGTCTCTTGTGTATTTGGACAGCTCTTTGGTCTTGGCCATGTTAGTAGTTGGATTCTTACTGATTGTATGGGGTGGACAGGTGTCTTTATGCAGCTAAAGACCTCAAACAGGTGCATCTAAATTTAGGATAATAAATGGAGTGGAGGTGGACATTTTAAAGGCAGACTAACAGGTCTTTGAGGGTCAGAATTCTAGCTGATAGACAGGTGTTCAAATACTTATTTGCAGCTGTATCATACAAATAAATAGTTAAAAAATCATACATTGTGATTTCTGGATTTTTTTTTTTAGATTATGTCTCTCACAGTGGACATGCACCTACGATGACCTACCTCGTGAGGCGTCAATAGCGAATCATCGCCACGCTCGCAAAACACAAAACATAAAGTCACAAATACAATGTCAAACACGTCTTCAAAGGTCCTGGCAAAGGAGTCTGATGCTTGGAACGATCTGTGGAGCTGTCCCCTCAGCGCAGAGTGAGGAGAGTTAAAGGCTGGTTTATATTTCAGCGACAGCTCCGCGTTTACGTGCTAACGCACGTGGGAGCCAATCAGGGAGTTTGCGACGGCTGCACCTGCCGCTGACGTGCACCTGCCGCTGACGTGCACCTGCCGCTGACGTGCTCCTGCCGCTGACGTGCACCTGCCGCAAAAGAAAGACACACACAACAAACTCCTTCAGTCTCCCTCTATCAAGTTATTTTTCATGAATATGTTGACTTAGTGCTTTTGTGGTTTCACTTGTTATGTAATTAAGAGGAGCTGTGCAGAAGTTCGAACAATTCTGGCATGCGTCAAGCGGACGGGGTTGAGGTGGGCGGGACCAGCCGCTCGACTATAAAAAAGCCTTTAGGTGCAGAGTGAGGAGACGACAGTGCAGTGAACCAGGGGCAGAGCAAAGAAAGTTGGGGGAGGCACAAAACCTGGTGTCCCATTTACAATGTTAGAATAACTGAGTTTTGTAGATTGCAGTATCAATACAAGCAGCCAAAATATTACATCTAAAATGCAACAGAAACTGAAAATGGCATTTTATTAATTAAAGAAACTAAACACAATTAATTTTAATTTATACTGTGTATTTACTTAAATAAATTAACAATAATATTAATCAGTTTTGTTCGGTCGTCTGAATGTTAAAACTATTGTGGCTCTTTAAGACTTTCATTCATTTGGAATGGTCAGAAATGGCTCTTTGGATGTTAAAGGTTGCAGACCCTTGCTCTAGACCAGCTATTCCCAAAGTCCGGGACGTCATGGCCCCTTATTGATCCGAAAATCTCTTTGGGCCCCCCAGCAATTATGTATTTGACATTATTTTACAGCTAAGAATACATAAAAATCTAACTTAGCAATGACTGTAGGCTAAATACTGGTTTAAAATAGTATAATGAAGCAAATAAATGTACTTTTCCTTTTAATATCTTTTTTTCCCCCAATGTACTTGTTTTGTTGGCAAGCTTTGGGGCCCCCCTGCAGTGCCTCTGAGGCCCCCCAGGGGGCCCCGGACCCCACATTGGGAACCACTGCTCTAGACAAATGATTGTAAAACCATTTTGTCTGAGCATCCTGCACGTTTATGCTGTTATGATTCGGACCTGTCTCCTGTCTGTATCACGTACAAACCAACATACTGCACATTTTTGATAATATTTTTGATTTATTTATTGGTTTATTGGGTAGGGACAGTGCAAGTTAATGAACAAGCCACACCGGATTGTAGCCTTGGGCTAATTTCCATCCGTCGTCCCCCATGCGCACTCTCAAACACACTCTCATTCATCCTGGCCTATTGTACATGTTTTTAGTGGTAGGGGAAACCGGAGTACCCGGAGGAAACCTACGCAGACACGGGGAGAACATGCAAACTCCACACAGAAAGGCCCCGTCCAGGTGGGAATCGAACCCGGGACCTTCTAGCTGTGAAGCACGAGCTCTAACCGCTGTACTACCGTGCCGCGGTAGTACAGTGGTACTAAGGCTCAGACTACAAGATCAACTAGGCCTCATGTAGTACAGTGCTTCTCAATTATTTTTTGCGGCGTCCCCCTTAGGAAGAAGAAAACATTTTGCCCCCCACCCTCCACACACACACGTACACACACCCAAACCCAACCCCCCACACCGGCTGCCGCCCATCCCTTCCACCCCCTGCACCTTCTTTCATGCACACTTCCCTCTCACTGCCCTGCATGGACCTGCCAGGAAAGTTTTTTGACGTTTGTGGGCAGCCTGTAGTGTTCTCTGGTCTCTGCCCATACATCTGCGTTCCACACTAATAGCTTACTTGAATGGGATTATAAATCACCAATTGTTGATGTGTTTTTGGTCATTTACCGGTGACTGGAAAGAACATCACAGCTCCTCGTGCGCCCTGCCTGGATTGTTATTGAGGGCACTTCCGTGTTCCAAGAGTGACGCTGCTCACGAACAACAGTTGACGGTAAATAAACAAATCTGATTGCACGGACCGTCTGAGTTTTGTTGCGCAGCCAATGAAGGGGTGTGGCCCAGACTTTAATGTTATTGTTTACTGTCGTGATGCCGCACATGCACACTACGCTGGAGGGCAAAAGGGCTCGCCTCCACAATGCTCCACAATCAACACAGCCCACTCAGAACCTCGTTAATATCTCGAACAACATTTGAAGACACCCACCGGCAAAACAATCGCTTGACCAGACCATCTAACAAATTTAAACTAAAAGAGTCAACTAATTTGGAGCATCTTCGTGGCAAGGATCACGAGCTACTGCACTAATTGGACTGCTACAAGCGAAAAGCCCATTTCATCCGTGCCAAATACTACAAACACAACGTCATAAAAAAACAGATTAAGTTTAAACTATAGTCTGAAGTTATTCTTAATACTTAAGTATACATTTTCGCCTAAACAAGTTTAACAATTACATTTAGGCTATTAATTTATTATCATAATCAGCACTTAAATATCTTTAATATCACCAAGGAAGAAGATGTGACCGGCAGCGGCCCAAATGAGTGAGAGGGAGACGAGGAGAGAGTACGTACTGTGCGCTCCAGGCTTAATACGGAGCAATTACACGTTAAATAATCATTTTGATTGCCACTCTTACAAAGGAAATAAAGCGCTTCATGTTTTACATGGTTTTAGCGTTACAGTGTCTAAGTAGCTTAGTAGTTTCATCCGGCAGCTCATCTCTCTGCCCTCCGGTATGGCGTACCACTGGCAAAACTACCAGCTTACTTTCACCCCCGGACTTGTCTCTGATTGGCTGAGAGCAGACCAGGGCCCGCCTTCCCAGGTGTCAAGGATTTAATAGCATATTGAATAAAGGTGCACTCAGAGCGTGTGTGACAATATGCAATACAATCCAGAGGGAGGTGCTGTTTCACAACACATTAAATGAAACTTAAAGAGGGGGTATTATGTAAAATCGACTTTTTCAAGCTGTATATAATGTTATTATGTCATTCCCTCATTAAACACATGCCTGGAGTGTTGCCTTGGCTCATTCACATATTTTTGAGTAATCAGTAAAAACTCTGATGGCAGCCATTTTAGGTGTAGCTATGCCTCAGTCCTCCTAGGAACGCCCCCACCTCCTGGAGACGCCTCTGGACCTTTTGTCACCAGCCAAGCCACCAACCACTGCTCCTCAGCTCAGCAGAGGCCCCTCCCCGCACAGTAGTGTTGTTTAGATGCCACAGCAGTGTGCTGAAGGGGGCGTGTCGGAAAGCTTCTTAAAGAGACAGAGGCCTATTTCAAGACGTTCAGTACAGCCATTTTGAGCGAGCAATTTTATTCAAGGCAGTTATTTTAATTTACTGCATATACAGACCAACAGAAGGTTACGTTATCATTGTAGTATGCTATAGACTGGTGCTATATGATTGAAAAAAGTATAATACCCCCTCTTTAACATACTCAGATTTGGAATAGAAAATGACAAGTCAAAATAGGATATTTTGCCAAATACAACTCCAAAATAAATGCCATTTTAAGAATGAATAGAAAAATGGATAAAGAAGCCAAAATCCCATGGCATTATGCTATTCATTTCAAAATCTTGTAATTTTACATACTGAATAACCATTAGCACTTTTGGAATAGAAAATGGCAAGTCAAAATAGGATATAACATTATACTTTGCCAGATACAACTCCAAATTAAATACTAAAATAACTTAATGCATAGCCATTTGACAAATGAATAGTCAATTCAATTAAGGTGCCTATAGTCTTCCATACTGAGTGTTCATTAATGTGCACTGTCCTCTCCAAATAAATAAAGTAAAGTAATGAAGGTTTTAGTAGAGTTTCAATAGGATTTTGTATGCTATAGTGTACAGCACATACAAAAAGAATTTTTTTGTCTTTGTTCCCCAAACACAATGTTGTGTTAAGGGTTACTTTTTTTAAATTAATTGTTAAGTCGTCGAAAACTATGTTTTGGCAAGAATGTGTCTCCATAAAAGGCTTTATATGTTTTTGAGAACCACTGCTGTAACTTAACCCCTCCAACCTGCTGACTTAACTAAGTCATGAGACTTGATGCTTCAAAACAAAAAGGTGTCTGAGGGCCGAGGTTCCCGAAAGGCCTCCATGGCGACCCGTGTTGTTCTTTACATCAGACAAAATGGCGGTGAGCATGAGGTCACCTGCGGCTGAGTGTTTTATAAAGAGCTGGTATGACCGCACTGACTGCAGTCTGAGAGAGCTGCCCAGGACCAATGGTACTGTACAATACTGTCTGCTTCTGTTTAGGACAGTGCCACAGATCAGTGTGGACTTAGACTGACTCACAATGTTTTAGTTTTAGAATGTGTTTTCATAATTGACCACAGACCAGTGATTCTCACACTGGTACATGTGGTATGTTTTTATGTTCAAGTTTGTATTTTGTTTCAGCTTATCCTGGTTTAGTTCAGGTTTAGTCCAGAAACATCACAATTTTACTGTGGTCAAATTTAACTCATGAGTCATGAATCAGATGTAAAGTTCTTCTGTGAGTTGATGGTAAACTGGTGAGTCCAACTCCTCCTTTACACTTGTTAAACATGGGCTGTAGCGTTTGTGGATTTTCCATTTGGTCGTGATGGTCAGCAGTGGTGGAAAGTAACCAATCACATGTACCCATTTACACGTTGCTGTAATTGAGTAGATTGTTTGGGTAAGAGTGCTTTTTTAAGTCGATTTTGTTATCCTGTACTTTTACTTGTGAGTGAGCACACATGACTCAATGTCATGTAATTATAACGTGCTACATCTGAACAATGCTATGAAAATAAGTCTTTCCACCACATTCATACAATTGAATGTTTTTGTTTTTATGATCTTATGTGCTGCACTTTGGAACAGTTTTGTTGTTTAAATGTGCTATACAAATAAAGTGGATTGAATATGGTTGTAGAAAAGACAAAAAGAGAAGGCTGACAGATCAAGTGCTACATTTCTAAGTCAAGGGTCCAGCTCAGATGTTTACACTTCGCTGGTCAATATAGTGTGAGATGTAGAGGCTCAGAGACTGTGTGAACGTGATACAGGCCTAGCACAAAGGACACTTTTTGTTGTGTAATGTTTGTTGTAGTTTCCTAATCTGTGTGTCATGTGACATACATGAATCAGACCAGTTTACCTTATTCATTAAGATGGAAGTTACTAAAGTAAGGCTGTTATGCGGACATGACTGGATTTAATCCGTTTTTGCACAGCTAATACTCTGAGTACATATTTTCTTGAGTACATTTTTAACAGCTGTACATGTAATTACAACCGAGTACATTTTTAGCCAGTAACTGCGGTGTGCACTTTCCACCACAAACAACAAACAGTGAAGGAGGAAGTGTGTAAGTAAGTAAGTAAGTAAGTAAGTAAGTAAGTGCTTTATTGTCATTGTACAAGTGTACAACGAAATGGTGTTCAGGTGTTAGTCCTGAGCTGCTGCAGCTGAGCCGCGCTGCCACTGTGTGTCAACCTGACCCGCATGACCTTGGAGGTCGGGGGACCTGTAGCACTCGGAAGAAACCTGGCTGGATGCCCTCTCTCGCTGTCTCCTCTGAAACGTTGCACTGCCTCCTGGGTTTGCCTCTGTTTCAGATCGTGGTGTCCTGCACTGGTCAGCTCTTCCTCCCTCCGCTCCCTCCGCTTCACAACAGTCTTTCACCATCTCCTTGTTTGTCCCTTACTTGTTTCCTGTAGCTCCTCTTGTGACGCCTCCACTGTGCTGCAGCTGTGGGGACTCTTGGTGCCTCTTTAGTGTCTCAGAAGAAGACATTTGTAGGTCTCAAATGGGTTTAGCTGATAAGCTAGCATTTTGTTTACCTTTAAAAAGCTGCTTTCTTCAGGACCATTTTAGACTCTGTAAATAAATCCACCAAACCTCCACAAAAACTCGGCAAAGACGTACAAAAGTATCCATAAAAACAATGTGGAACAAAGAAACCACAAATGCAGGTCGCAGAAAAAGGTGAAAAATTAAGTTGTACCAGGAGAGAGGGAGGTTTCTTCCTGTTTTCACAGGAGTAAAAACAGGAGTAAAGGAGTAAAGGTTTACTCCAAAATCATTCCTAAATGAACACTTTCAAAACTTTCGGGCGGCAATACGGTAACGGTAATGTGAACAACAACAACAAGAACAACAACCAGCATCTTGCTCACCATCGATTAACGCTGTAAAGGTCTTTTTTTTCACAAATATCTTCAATATACTTTGGGAGAACTCATTTTATTCCACTACAAGGAAAACAAAATCGATGATCATGCCTGGATAGCACATCCCTTATTTAGTAGTAACTAGTTAATGCTTTGTGTACAATATTTGATAGCAGCCTAGTGTAATTTAATTTAATTTTATATTTGCTCATAATACTTTTATGTTAGGAATTACCTGACATCACTTATATAATATTAACATTTGCCGAGCACTGTAATTGTAAAAACTCTCCCATTAATCTGCCTTAAAGCGCTCCATTCACTTCTTTAGCAGGTGTAATTAAGAGCAAAACTGAAAATGTAAGGCATGAAATACAATAAAATGACTGGGAGCTGGTTTGACAAGAGTCTATGGAGATCACTCAGACCCAGACTGTTAAGCTCGGCTCTTGAGGCGTGATGTCGTGGTCTCTCTCGACTTTGGAACAGTGACTTTTGCTTAGACTGAAATCCTCAACACAAACATTAGGAGACAAAGCAGTCCATCCATACATTTTCTTCCACTTGTCCGTTGCCGGGTCGTGGGGGCAGCTGTTGGAGCTGCACCAGCCCCTATGGCTCCTCCTGCAGGTGGTGGGTCCACAGAAGGACGGCCTCATGGTTCTAACCGGGCCTGTTGGTCTCTCATAAGGGGCTTCTGAACCGCTCTTTGTCTGACCCGTCACCTAGGACCTGTTTGCCATGGGAGACCCTACCAGGGGCACCAAGCCCCCGACAACAGAGCTCCAGGATCATTCGGGCGCTCAAACCCTCCACCACGTTAAGGTGGCGGTTCCAGGAGGGGCAAAGCAGTCATTTTTGAATTTCTCTTGACATTGACTGGTCGGGGTAGAACGTCAGTGACTTTCATATGAACCCATCTGTCACTGTACAAAGAGCTGAGACGTCCCACTAATATGACCTTAGAAGGACGGGGCTCAGTCATGGATGTGCTGCTGCTGCGCAGTTTACCCCAAACCACTTCACTTCTCCGACTGACTGAACAGAACTTGGAGACAGTGCACATTTTCAGTAGCCTGATAAACCACACCCACTTCTTTTCTGCGTGAAAGAAGGTGGGTCTGGACATACACAGTAAACAAGTTGCTGATTGGCGGCTGAGGCCGAACCAATCACGACCGTCACAGAGAATTGACAAGGTTACGTCGCTCACTGCGCTGCTATGTTGTTAGTTCAATTAACATTAACATTAGCCCAAACTAATCATGGATGAAGTAGTGGAGGATTTTGCCTCCGCGTGCTCGTGAGTTTATATTCAGTTCATATTTTGTGAGTTGGTTAGGGGCAGGGTAGTTGTAACTCCAGTCACAGAGGAGATCTATTTGAAGCTAGACCACATCTTTTTCCCTATCACAAACAGCTTGTGATAGGGAAAAGTTATGTGAATGAGAGCAATAGAAGCTTAATCGGATCGTGTGATTGTTTTTGTAATGATAAACTTCTACAGAGGGGAAATATCGAGGTAGCAACACATTTGCTGCGGATGTCGGGGCGGAGTGGAACAGGGGCGAACATGGAGAATGTGGAATCTGGCAGTGAGTGAGCCAGTCCATAGCCAGGCTACACTGTATTGGTGTTTGGTGCAAAGTGATTTATTCAAGTACGTCTAATAAATTCACACCTCTTTCAGACTCAATATTGATCATCATGCATTGATAATCCTAGCAGGGCTTTTGTTGCAAAATGGTACCTCCTTTTAGTTCATCTTAGGTATGGAACAGGAATGTATTGTGTAGCCTCAGTATAATCTGCACTGTACATGTCACGATTTACAGTAAAACAAGAATGGCCCAAAATGCAGACTGCAACAAAACTGATTTAATGAAGGTAAGTGAAAAAATCAAAACAAGACTGACAAAAACCCACAATAAAGCAGGCGCACCTGAAATAACAAAAACTCACAAACAGGGCTCGGACAAGAAGACAATGAACTGACAAAGAACAAGGGAAACACAGGGGTAGAAATACATGAGGGAATGTGGCACAGGTGAAGTACATGAGGGCGGGGCAGGCAATAAACACGAGGGAAGTCAAACAGATAATCACAAAGACCAAAAACATGTCAGAATAAAACACCAAGGACATAAACACAAGAAAACAAACCAAAACAGGGCAACAGAAAGCAGATCATGACAGTACATGAAGTCATTGTAGTCTACATTACCGTCTGCCCTTGCTGCCCTCTTTTTTTAAATATATTTAGTTCTCTCTAGTCCTTAGTCCTTTCTCTCTAGGGTTTAGATAAATATCATGAACATATACCAGAATACAGGAAATACGATGATCAGCACCCTACCACCACATGACCCCCGCCTGGGATTGGAAAAAGTCTCACTCCGAGGTTTGGTTAAAAGTTGGCAGCCCTGTAGGCTATCACTTAGGTGTTAGGCTAGCCTTATCGGAGAACAGATGTATGCTTGTTTATTTTCGAGACATTTAGCTGGGCGTAGGCCGTCCACATTGTTTGAACCATTGTAGGCAGCGCTCCAGTTGTGTTTTTGGCTTTGGGAAGGGAAAGAACTCGACTCCCCTAGACACGCTCTTGTGGTACCTAGTGTCCGATTTACATCCCCCATAGGTAGATGGCTTCTCCATTTTGCTTCTTCTTCTTCGTCAGATGGGGTTCTTGGTGGTTAGCGGCAAAAAAAGTGCATCTGCTCAGTGCTTGTTTTGCAGTGGAGGTCTGCGGCTTGATGGATCTAGCTTCATAAGTAACGGTTGCTAGGATGTGTGATTGGACAATTACCATTTTGGGGCTGGGTTTTGCGAAAGGTCAATTGTTTCTTGGTGTTTCTCATGACATTTGCTTCAGGTTTGTGGCTGCAATTGTTGTTTTTGTTCTTCAAAGATTTCATTCAGCTAGAAATCGGAGATAGAGATCGGCTGCTCTGCTCAGCTCCTTTTTGTTCATTTAAAAGAGGAAATTTTGTTTAACTATCCATGTACTGTGTGTTTGTTTTGTAGAGACTGACAGAAGCTCGTTCCAACTCCTCTCTTTCCTCATCCGATGAGTTCATGGAGCGTATCCTGCTCCCGATGATAACGTCTTCCCTCTGCTGTGTGTTCTTCATCATCAACAGCACCATCCTCTTCCTCCTGCGCAGCAAACCTGTGTTCTCCCAGTGTCCGCGCTACGTCCTTCTCTTCAACCTGGTGCTGGCTGACACTGTGCTCATAGCCCAGGGCAGGCTCTCTACCTGATCGCTACGTTTAAGGTGCGGATCTCCTATCCTCTGTGTGGCTGCCTCACCATGGTGTCCCAACTCACCAATCAGATCTCTCCTTATGTGCTGATCTTCATGTCTTTAGAACGCTGCGTTGCTGTGTGTTTCCCCTTTAGACACTGCACTCTGGTCACTCTCAGGAACACCTTCATTATTGTTTTCCTGATCTGGACTGTTGCTAGTTTCAATGTTTTAACCCAAGTTCTGTTTTTACTGGAGTTCCCGTTTCATGAGCTTCCTGACCTGCAGATGAGAGCGTTCTGCAGCACCTTTTCGATGCACTTAGGTCCTAAATCCTATGAGTACGACACAATCTACACGTATGTCCTGTTCACTTTGTCCGCGCTGGTCATCTCCTGCTCCTTTGTGGGCGTGATGGTGGTCGCCTGCTTGGCGTCGGGAGACAGAGCGCAGGCGGAAAAGACTCGGTACACACTGCTTCTGCATTTGTTCCAGCTCGGCCTGAACCTGCTCTCAATGATACAAGTGCATTTTTTTGTGGCGGTGGCGCAGTGCTGCAGGAGTAAGCGACTGTTGGACGTGGTGTATGTATGTGTGTATGTATGTGTGGTTCTAATGCCGCGCTGCCTCTCTGCTCTCACCTATGGTCTCCGGGACCCCACGCTCAGACCCGCCCTGGGGACCCATCTGTGCTGCAGGCTGTGGCACAGGATGGGAAGGGTTGCAACACTTCCACAAATTAAAAGACATTTCCTTGAGTAAGCTGTTTCAGATCAATATAACATTTTCAAAACAACAAATTGTAACGCAGTGATTTAGTGGCTCTTGTGTGTGTTTTAGGGTGTAACGATTCATAAATGTAATCGATGTATCGATATGTTATGTCTTCGATCCGCTACATCGATCGGCGCTCAGCTGGTTTGCATCGATCCTGGCCACACATCAAAATACAATTACATTATTTTTGCTTAAAATATTGGGCTAAATGTGACTTTATTAAACTTTTATCCTGTTTTTGGTGACGTCATCATCGAGCGCCTGCAGCGGCCAGTGGGCGCAGGGGAATTACGTCAGGAGCAACAATAACAGAAGCACGCTGTTTGTGCGTTCATCGAAGACGTTCATTTTTGCAAGAAAGATGATAATCATCAGACAACGGGTCGCTGGTGGTAGACTGTATAAATGCCAAGGGAAATATAACGGCAGCCTGACAATCATACGTTTACAAAAGCCTCCACATCGGCAGCATCGAAGGAAAGAGCAGCGAAAAGCTACTCACAGCAGCCAGGTGAGAGATAAAGTTCTGTTTCGGGTCTAAAGCTGAGTGTACACAGCAAGATATACTTTTGTCTTATACGATTTTTAGAATAGATGTTACATTGCAAGACGTGGTGATGGTAAAATTAACAATCCTGCACGGGCCTGGGCCGTATGGGTCAAAGTTTGAAGTCTGTAGTAGCATTTCAGGCTACAGATGAACTGGTGGGGCTCGCTAACTACACTCAACAAAAATATAAACGCAACACCTTTGTTTCTGCTCCCATTTTTCATGAGATGGACTTAAAGATCTAAAATTCATTCCAGATACACAATATTACCATTTCTCTCAAACATTGTTCACAAATCAGTCTAAATGTGTGATAGTGAGCACTTCTGCTTTGCTGAGATAATCCACCCCACCTCACAGGTGTGCCACATCAAGATGCTGATCTGACATCATGATTAGTGCACAGGTGTACCTCATACTGCCCACAATAAAAGGCCACCCTGAAATGTGCAGTTTTTTGCTTTATTGGGGGTCTGGGGACTCAGAACCAGTCAGTATCTGGTGTGACCACCATTTGCCTCATGCAGTGCAACACATCTTCTTCGCATAGAGTTTATCAGATTGTCAATTGTGGCCTGTGGAATGTTGGTCCACTCCTCTTCAATGGCTGTGCGAAGTTGCTGGATATTAGTGGGAACTGGTACACACTGTCGTATTCGCCGGTCAAGCACATCCCAAACATGCTCAATGGGTGACATGTAACTCTTTAGGGCTAGAAGGAATGACTAAGTTGTGCCAGAAGAAGATTCGGCCACAGAGCCAGAGTGTGTGAATAAAGCACGAACACAAGAAGTTTCTTTTCATTAATGTATTGAATATATTCAGAAGGCCAATATAAATATATATATATATATATATATACGAGATAGTTATATAATAAGGATATGGAGGTATGAATGTATATATAATTAATAGGTCAGATATGATTAACAACACAATACAAAACAATTTGAAACAAAACAAAAAAAATGCTTTGCAGAATGCAATAGTCAATAGAGTTTCTTTTCCTTTGTTTTTCAGTTCAGTTTGTTATGGTTTTTCCATAACATTCAGTACAGTTCATAAAATGGTTCGAGGTCCCCTACCGCATAGGCAGGTCAATGGCTCGCCATCATAAAGGGAAATTGAAGGTTGCAGGTGGTTGAAAGGTGTGTTTCAGTCCTTATCACAAAACCTGACCTGGAAAGGTCAAAACGAAAAACACAAATGAGCATTTGTATTAATAAGCTAACACCAAAGTATATGCGCATACGGATGTACATATTTCCATATGTAGATACAATTACAGAAACAGGTCATATTTCTTTTCGAAATATGTAAATGGCTATGATACTCACAACCATTAATATAACTAACCATTAAACAGCTAATTAGTATCAATACAGTTTCATTGATTTAAAAAACATTTCTCAACACAAGTGCACTTCATAAGGTTCAAAAGTTCATAACTCAAGTAATCCAAAAACATACGATCTGTAACTTAAATTACTTGAGCAGGGATCAAACTACTCAAGCAGATTCTCAAGCTAATAAAGTTGCGCAACAATAAAAAACACGTAGCTACGTCAAAAAAAGGTTGGTTCTACAAAAAGTAAACAAAGCGGAAACTCGTAGCCGCTTTGACGCTGTGTGCAGAAGTAACAAGCGCACACAAAAACGGTGCAAAAGCACAACACAAAAAGTCGCTCCTAGTAAAGGCAACAGTTCTTTACCATTCGGCTTGAATGGAAACCTAAATAAATTCACGGGTTAATCGCTAGGAGCGGTGCTTTGTGCGCTACGAACGCACATAAACAAGTCTAAACAATGAACGAGGCTCAATGGAGCTTGGAACAGGAGCGGTAACGAGGCTATGATAAGGCAACCAAAACCGCAAAATGCAACTTAAATTCACCCGCTATAAACATAAACAATAACCCGAGTTTGTGTCGGAAACTCACCGTTGAAGACTAGTTAACCTACACGGGTAGAAGTGGTTCCAGCCCGAGCAGCACGGGTAGCATGAACACGATGCTGTTAAAACAAGGTGTTACTAAGGACTACGCACTTATTCGGTACATAAAGCAGGTAGGAATATGATGACTAAGAGGACTCACCCGTGATCGGAGTTTCGAGGTGTATTGATTGCAAGATCAGCGCTAAAAGTAGCTTGAAAACACCGGAGACGCACGCCACCAGCCACAGTCACAGGGAGTGGTGGAGGAGGATGTGACCCGGGATTGACCCCGCAGGTTAAAGGAAATGGGGCTACTGCCGCACGGGAAGCAGCCCCGCAAAAATAAGATTGCTTCAGGAAATGCGGGTTACACGTTCCCCCCTGAACTCATGTACGGCCCTGTACATGCAACTGGCTGACAGCAGACAGTTTGGTCCCTGGCAAGGACAGGTTGGGCCTCGTCAAGCTCAAAAGCGTAATTGAACGCTGTACTTAGTCCATGAAACAGAGACTGAATGCTGTGCAGCAGAGGATGACCGAGTTTGGAATATTGAAGGCGGTCAGGAGGACGACGTGTTCGGGTCGGACGACGGACTGGTGGGTCACTGTCCGGACTGGACAAGTCAGGATCAGCAGACGAGTCAGAGTCAGGGTGGAAAGGCTCTGGAGATCCAGGATCAGAGAAAGTATTTTCCACAGGCTCCAGGTTTGCAGCCGATTCAGGATCGCGGTGAGTATGTACAGGTTCTGGTACGGGTGAGTCGTGTTCAGGTAAGTCTTCGTGGTCCAGAGATTCACCTGATTCCGGTTCTGTTGATTCAGGCTCAAGCTCCATCTCACAACGCTCCACTGCTATCGGAAATTCGTCGTGCGGAACAAACTGTGGTTGCTGGCCAGGCTGGACCACAGGCGATTCGGCTGAACGAGCAGTAGAAGCTGGAAATGGAGTGGGTATCTCAACCACAGATGTGAATCTGGCTGGTTCTGAGATGGAGTGAGGCACATCAGGACACAGTTCTTCTTCTGACAGGCCTTCATCACCATCTTCAGAAGGTTGTGGAGGTACTTGGCTTCCCGAGGGCAAGAAGCAGTTGGCTTTCAGCGGGACTTGCTTTGCTGCAGCCGAGAGGTAACCACAAGGCAATAGAAGGTCTCTATGCAGTGTCCGGACAGGGCGATCTTTGTCCTCTGGCTTTACGGTGTAGACTGGAAGTGGGCCGGCTCTCTCAATGACGGTGTACACCTCCTGCTCCCACCGATCAGCAATCTTGTGCTTTCCTCTTATCCGCACATTCTTCACCAGCACTCGATCACCCACAGCCAACTCTGAAGCGATGATATTCCTGTCAAAACGTGTTTTGTTTCTGAGCATCAGCTTCTCTGAGTTCTCAAGAGCGATTTTGTAGCTCTCTTCAAGGTGGGTTCTGAGCGTGTCGACGTACTGAGAGTGAGAGGTATGGGCTTTCTCCCCCAACGGCAGTCCAAAAGCAAGATCTATTGGAAGACGTGGCTGGCGCCCAAACATAAGCTCATACGGGGAGAAACCGGTGACGTCACTCCGGGTACAGTTATATGCATGTGCCAATGGTTTCACAAAGTCTTTCCAGTGTGTCTTGTGGTGATTGTCCAAAGTCCCAGCATGTTCAGAAGGGTGCGATTAAACCGCTCTACTGGGTTGCCCCGAGGGTGGTATGGGGTGGTTCGAGTCTTGCTGATTTCAGCCATCGCACAAAGTTCTTTGATGGTACGGCTCTCGAAATCAGGTCCCTGGTCACTATGGAGCTTGTCGGGGATCCCATAATGCACCAGAAAGTTGTCCCACAAGCACTTAGCCACGGTCTTAGCCTTTTGGTTAGGCGTGGGGATAGCGACCGCATACTTGGTGAAGTGGTCAGTTATCACAAGTATGTCTTTTGTCCTGCTTCGATCAGGTTCCAGCGACAGAAAGTCCATGCATACAAGTTCCAGAGGCCTTGATGTCTTAATGTTGACCAGCGGCGCTGCTTTGTCCGGTTGCGCTTTCCGCCTGACGCATCGTTCACAGTCCCTGATCTTATTGTGAATGTCTGCAGACATGCGAGGCCAGTAGAACCGGGATCTCGCAAGGTCGAGTGTCCTCTCAATGCCTAAATGGCCCATTTGGTCATGCAGCTGGTAAAGGGCTTGAGACCGGCACTCTTCAGGCAACACGAGCTGGTAGGAGATCTCACTCCCGATTTGCCTCCTCCTCACAAGAACGTTGTTGTGGAGCTCCAGTTTGGTGAGTTCTCGCAGGAGTAAAGGTAAATCTGGGAGCTCTGCCCTCAGCGAGGGAGGTGGGCTTTCCCCCCTTTCCAGCTGCGCAAAAACATGCTGCAGAACGGGATCAGCGTGTTGTTTGGCTGATAGCTCGTCAGAAGAGAATGCAGGTATGACAGGCGAGGCAAACTGTGAATCATTGACGAAGCTATCTGGCAGACTGTTTGGGTCAGTGGAAAGCGTCTGGACTAGAGCAACAACATGGTTTTCATCGGTGGAACTGTAGACAAGCTGTCGATCACAAATCGCATGGACTGTGTGCTGGTCGATGGAGACTGAAGAGGGGTCTTCAAAGTGATGGTGGGTGAACCTTAAGATCCTCTCACGCTCCTTTTGTGACAAGTGGTCATCTGGCAACACATCATGTGGTCGACGAGAGAGACCATCTGCATCGGCATTTTGCTTTCCTGCTCTATAGACGATCTTGAAAGAATAGGTGGAAAGGGCGGAGAGCCACCGGTAGCTCGTCGCATCAAGCTTTGCAGAGGTCAGGAGGTAGGTCAAAGGATTACTGTCGGTGACTACAGTGAAATGAGTGCCATACAAGTAATCGTTGAGCTTTTCGGTCACCGCCCACTTGAGTGCCAGGAATTCTAGTTTGTGTGCAGAGTATCTGGCTTCGCTCCGAGACAGGCCTCTGCTGGCATAAGCGACCACTCTGTTCTTGCCCTCGTATTCTTGATACAGAACCGCACCGAGACCCGTACAGCTGGCGTCTGTATGTAGAGTGTACGGCTTTCTGGGGTCAGCAAAGGCTAGAACAGGAGCAGAAGTGAGCTTTTGGATGATCGTCTCAAAGGCGGTTTGGCACGCATTGGACCAGCGGCCACCAAACGGCTCTTTGGGATTGAGGTAGGTCTGGGGTTTTACCGACTGTTTCAGCTTTTTCTGGTTTGGTGGATATCCCGATGTCAGCTCGTTCAACGGTTTGACAATTGACGAGTAATCTTTCACAAAACGTCGGTAATAACCAGCGAATCCGAGGAACGAGCGAAGGTCCTTCAGGTTCTGTGGTACTGGCCAAGATGTTAGAGTGGTGATCTTATCTGGGTCCGTCTCAACTCCATCCCTTGACACCACATGTCCGAGATACCGTACCGATGGCTGGAAAAAGATACATTTTCCACAGACAACTTCAGGCCGAACTCCTTTAGCCGCTGTAGGACCTTCATCAGCCTCTCTTCGTGTTCCTCGAGAGCGGGAGCAAATTAGCACGATTACATCATCGATGAAGACGAGTGCCTCTTTAAGGTTCAGATCACCCATGCACTTTTCCATCAATCGCTGGAAGGTCGATGGTGCATTTGTGACCCCTTGCGGCATACGGCTAAACTCCCAAAACCCCACCGGACAGACGAAGGCAGTCTTGGATTTGTCTGATTCCTCCATCTCAATCTGATAGTAGCCAGACTTCAAATCTAGGACTGAAAACCATTGTGATCCGGACAGTGCTGTGAAGGTGTCCTCGAGCTTCGGCAGGGGGTATGCGTCTTTGATGGTTTGTGTATTCAGTTTCCTGTAGTCGATACAAAGTCTTACGCTTCCATTCTTTTTCCGCACCACTACGATGGGCGAAGCAAATGGAGAGTCTGATTCACGTATTACGCCCGAGTCCAGCAGCTCTTGTAATGCGGGTTACAGACATGTCCGGTGAGTATGCTGGCCATGCAAGAACTGGGACATTTTCAGCTTCCAAGAATTGTGTACAGATCCTTGCAACATGGGGCCGTGCATTATCTTGCTGAAACATGAGGTGATGTTCATGGATGTATGGCACAACAATGGGCCTCAGGATCTCATCACGGTATCTCTGTGCATTCAAAATGCCATCAATAAAATGCACCTGTGTTCTTCGTCCATAACAGATGCCTGCCTATACCATAACCCCACCACCACCATGGGCCACTCGATCCACAACATTGACATCAGCAAAGCGCTCACCCACACGACGCCACACACGCTGTCTGCCATCTGCCCTGAACAATGTAAACCGAGATTCATCCGTGAAGAGAACACCTCTCCAACGTGCCAGACGCCATCGAATGTGAGCATTTGCCCACTCAAGTCTGTTACGGCGACGAGCTGGAGTCAGGTCAAGACCCCGATGAGGACGACGAGCATGCAGTTGAGCTTCCCTGAGACGGTTTCTGACAGTTTGTGCAGAAATTGTTTGGTTATGCAAACCAATTGTTTCAGCAGCTGTCTGAGTGGCTGGTCTCAGACGATCTTGGAGGTGAACCTGCTGGATGTGGAGGTCCTGGGCTGGTGTGGTTACACGTGGTCTGCGGTTGTGAGGCCGGTTGGATGTACAGCCATATTCTCTGAAACGCCTTTGGAGACGGCTTATGGTGGAGAAATGAACATTCAATGCACGAGCAACAGATCTGGTTGACATTCCTGCTGTCAGCATGCCAAGTGCATGCTCCCTCAATGCTTGTGGCATCTGTGGCATTTTGCTGTGAGACAAAACTGCACATTTCAGGGTGGCCTTTTATTGTGGGCAGTATAAGGTACACCTGTGCACTAATCATGATGTCAGATCAGCATCTTGATGTGGCACACCTGTGAGGTGGGATGGATTATCTCAGCAAAGCAGAAGTGCTCACTATCACACATTTGGACTGATTTGTGAACAATGTTTGAGAGAAATGGTAATATTGTGTATCTGGAATGAATTTTAGATCTTTAAGTCCATCTCATGAAAAATGGGAGCAGAAACAAAGGTGTTGCGTTTATATTTTTGTTGAGTGTATGTTTATGAGAGAAACTCTTTGAAAGTAAAATGCAGTCTGTTAATAGCTGGGTGTTACGGCGCTTGGCAGGGGCCCGCCAGCACCTTCACTCTGTCCCGTGTTCTGACTGTGTGCCTTGTGTGATATGGTAACGCTGCGGCTGGAGTCCTCGCCTCGGATTGGTGGACTGGATTCTTTCCCTGGCTGTGGTTCGCCCTCCATCTCCGGACTCGCGGACTGGTGCAGCGCTTCCCCGCTTCTCCAATCACCTGTCTCCGCCTATCAGCGCCACGGAATGATAAAAGTGCCGCTCATCTGTTGCTCGAGGCGGCTGGGACTTAGTAGTGCAGCTCGCCATAGATGTGAACGTGTCTCTCTCGCGTGTGTTAAACTTGTGTAAAGTATTGTGTGAGACACTTAGTGAATTCGTTCTTGTTTTCGTGTTATTTCGTTTGGTCTATTTTTGTATTCCATTTAGAGCCTACTTTTGTTGTTATTATTTGCCTTGGTTGCCGATAATAAATTGTGACTTTCTTTACCCATTTATATGTTGGGTTTTGTGTTACTTCCCTTCACCCTAGAGAAGCAGGACGTAATACTGGGTATTGTTGCTTTTGGCTCTGGCAATGCGCTGCAAGTGTTGTTTTTTGTTGGCATTGCTGTTAACAGAGGTTGTAGGAGAGGATGAGGCGCTCTGCGTTCAGAGTTCAAAATATAGACACTACAGTGTCTAATATAGACACTACAGTGTCTGTGTGTGAGACCTGACGGTCAAAATCGTGCCGTGTACACCCAGGTAACTTTGTTAGGTAACTTGTAATGTGACAGCGGCCCTTTATGTTTCCTGTCCCACTCACTGAAAAGCTGTATAAGCTGTATTTGTGGGCTTCACTCAAGAAGATGTAAAGCCAAAAGAGGAGAGGTCTTAAGGTTAAAGGTTTCCACCAGCACTGGCTCTAACTGAAAATAAACTGGAGAAAAGATTATGCTGTAACTAAAACTATATGCAGCTCTTGATCTTAGCTGTTTATTGCACTTTTGTGAGTGTATTTTGTCCACTGCTCAACAATCAGCAAATCTGAAGTGAATTTTGTGAATTAAAATCCAGTGCCAATGCCTTCTGTTGTATTTATGTTCAGTTACTAGTAATAATTATTGCTTAATTTGCTGAAAATCCAATGTTAAAAGTATTGAATATTGTATCGAAAATCCACTGTATCTATCGAATCGTATCGTTTGGCCTCAAATCGATACGTATCGTATCGGTCAAAAAACGTATCGTTACACCCCTAGTGTGTTTTGACGTGTTGCTTAGGACGCTATGTGTTTTGAGATTACATGCTTTTGGGAAAATTCGGAGCGCGTCACCCAAACAGGGGCTTTCCCCAACAGTGACGTAGGAGCCGGGCCACCGCAGATGTAAACAGTCATGGAGGATTAACGTCATCGTGTTGTGAACCAGAGCTACAGCAGCTCTGAGACTTTTACAAAGACACATATCACTGTTTCTTTTACCTAAACACTCAGGATTAAAAGCGGCGGAAAGAGAACAAATTTCAGTGGCTGGATCTGCGCTGGGAATGTATTTGGGCTTTGATGAAGCTCCGATCAATCATGTGAAAACAAGAAATAATAAATAGACCAATAAAGTCAATAAAACCACCATCTTCATAAAGCAACCTTTTAACAATGATCACACACTGAGCTGGGCTTGTTGATTTTGTCGTTTATTGCACACGTTTCATCAACAATGGGCTGTAACAGATCGGTTTATATCCAGAGTTGGCTAACCTAGCCGCTAGCCAACTCCGGATTCCCTTCAGAGAAAGTGCAGCTGCTAGCTTTGATCAATCCTGTGAAAGCAAGTTAGCAATTATAAACTAATTATAAACTAATATTAATAAAGCCTTTAAAATGGTCACACACTGAGCCAGACTTGACGCATTTGTAGGGCTGTCAACTTTTCACCAAACTTTGGAGTGAGACATCGGACAGTCCAGAGTTCGGTGGCCCTTTTCTTGGCTATAGTGTCTCGTAATCATACAAAATTATAAGCCAAAAAAGCTAGTTGTACCTCAAAGTATGCGAATGGATCTGATGGAGAGGTGTACAGCATCATTACCCATAGCCATTAGAAGCTGTTTAAAATATGAGAGAGCAGTTTAAGGAGGGGTTAAGGGGTCCTCCCCCAAGGAAAAAATATATATAATTCAGATGTGATTTCCTGCATTCTGGTGCATTTTAGATGATAACAAATACTTTTATCTAGTCCATTTTTTGGTGATAAATAATTAATTTCCTGAAGCCCCCTTCAAATTGGGGCCTCTCAGCAAATGCCCAGTTAGCCCCCTTCCTCGTTACGGCCCTGCCAAAAGGTACAATGAAACAAAGCATCGTGCATATGCAGCTCAGTGCACATCCTCTGCACTGAAGTCAGTCCCTATGCAGAATTTGATTACAAGGGGCCCTCATGATGTCAGCATCGCACAGATTCAACAATTGATGATTTACATTCCACACACCACACGACAGCTGTCATTATCTCCACTTACCATGTTTAAAATACCAACAATAAGGCTCAAGAACAACAACACCTGACATCATTATTTCCTGTTTTTATTCTGCAGTTTAATATGGTACAGTCTGCTATAAAGTGATCAGATTTATATTTGTGAACTTATAAAATGATTGACCCCTCCTGGAACCGCCACCTTAACGTGGTGGAGGGGTTTGAGCCTGAATGATCCTGGAGCTCTGTTGTCGGGGGCTTGGTGCCCCTGGTAGGGTTTCCCATGACAAACAGGTCCTAGGTTACGGGTCAGACAAAGAGCGGTTCAGAAGCCCCTTATGAGAGACCAACAGGCCCGGTTAGAACCATGAGGCCGTCCTTCTGTGGACCCACCACCTGCAGGGGGCGCTATAGGGGCTGGTGCAGCTCCAACAGCTGCCCCCACGACCCGGCAACGGAAAAGTGGAAGAAAATAGATGGATGGATAAAATGATTGACAGTTTGAGCTTTTGCCTGAATGAGCTCAGCCTAGAGAATCCTTCAACCTGGAGCTCTAGACCAGGGGTCGGCAACCCGTGGCTCCGAAGCCACATGCAGCTCTCCAGCCTCCTTGAAGTGGCTCTTTGTCCCACTGGCGCAGCCACGAGTATATGCCCAAACTGGGAGCTGGTGAAATACTTCGAAAGCATATAGTAAATTACGATCTGTCCTCTCTTTCGGCTCAGCGACGCTGTCATTCCAAGCCAGACGCGCTGGGCCGACCTGCATCAGCCCAGTCCGTGTTCTCTGCGTATGTGCCCGTGCGCTGCTCTCATTCATCTGCCCGCTTTCACTGAATGAGCCAATGTATTTATGCAACTCTCTTTATGAGTAAACAGGGAATGTATAGGCCTACTGTATCATTCATAAACTTATTTAGACTGAAGGCATCTCTCAAATCATGTAAATCGATGTCAGGAGGAGAAGCAGTGCAAAATTCAATCCAATGCTCGCCACCTCGTGTGGCGCCAAAAGCGAATCATCGCCACGCTCGCAAAACACAAAACGTAAAGTCACAAATACAATGTCAAACACGTCTTCAAAGGTCCTGGCAAAGGAGTCTGATGCTTGGAACGATCTGTGGAGCTGTCCCCTCAGCGCAGAGTGAGGAGAGTTAAAGGCTGGTTTATATTTCAGCGACAGCTCCGCGTTTACGTGCTGACGCACGTGGGAGCCAATCAGGGAGTTCGCGATGGCTGCACCTGCCGCTGAAGTGCACCTGCCGCTGACGTGCACCTGCCGCTGACGTGCACCTGCCGCAAAAGAAAGAGACTAATGAAGTGTTCAAAAATAAGGATGAAAAAGAATACGGATGCTCGTTCTCTTAAAATCAAAATCATTGTTTTATTCCCTGATTTTACAATCTAAGACAGAAACTATGGTAAAGGCTACATGATGATCTTGGGTGGCCAGCCAGGGGTCGGAGCAAGAAGAGGGCCGAGCTGCTCCCTGCCTGGCTTTTTTATAGACAAAGGAAGTAGGCGTTTCCTTGTTGACACTTCTTCTGCGTCTGCGCCATCTGACTCCTAACACACTGCCCCCCAGTGGACTCCAAGAGTAAGGACAACAATTCAATTCAAATCGCCCCACCAGCACAGATTACAATCAACACAGTTTCATATAATCATTAAAGCCTATTATAACAAAAACAGATATAGAAATAGCCAACAACACACACAACAAACTCCTTCAGTCTCCCTCTTTCAAGTTATTTTTCATGAATATATTGTTCCTATGACTTAGTGCTTTTGTGGTTTCACTTGTTATGTAATTAAGAGGAGCTGCGCAGAAGTTCGAACAATTCTGGCATGCGTCAAGCGGACGGGGTTGAGGTGGGCGGGACCAGCCGCTCGACTATAAAAAAGCCTTTAGGTGCAGAGTGAGGAGACGACAGTGCAGTGAACCAGGGGCAGAGCAAAGAAAGTTGGGGGAGGCACAAAACCTGGTGTCCCATTTATAATGTTAGAATAACTGAGTTTTGTAGATTTCAGTATCAATACAAGTGTGAGAGGGAGGAGAGAAAAAGGCGTTATGCGTGGTGTGACGCGCAGCAGCTTCACCAAAGGTTTTTTTAGATCTATGTGAATATAACACATGTAGTCACCGTGGCTTTCGCTCTCCAGCTCCTGGAAAAGTGTGTCATACTGCCCAAACATGGGCGAAATATATAGACTATTCCCTCCAAAATGCCCGGTAATCTCTGAGACAAACGCACGGCGTTGGTGCACACGACGTACAGATCGTGTGCAGTTCTTGCAAACTTCATAGGATGCCCGCATGGAACCCACGGTCACTACGTTTAGTGCAGGTTGGTCGTGCGTTTGCTGTATGAATGAAGTGACAGCTGCATGTCCGAGCAGCCTGCGTGTGACGCACGTTGGGGTGATTTGAACACCACAACTATGTTCTCCACCAACAAAAATAAACACAGCGCTTTGGGAAACGCCAGGAATCGTATAACCAAACACTCGTACGTCCGGTTGTGACCGAGGCTTTAAATCACGCTCTGAAGGCAAGGAGTTGGCTCAGGAAACGTAATGGTCAGCAGGGGGCGCTGTGCATGCTTAAAGCCAGGACATCATCAGTTGCACGGAAAAGTTAGCCAGGAAAAGTTCACTGGTTTCATGCAGAAAAACAAACCTCTGCAGTAGTATTCCAGCGTTAGCGGCTGAGGCCTCCGTGAGATACACAGGGAAGCATTGTATAATAATGAAGCCACACATGCACAATGACACGCCCCCATGGCAACCTGAAAAACCGATCGACAATAGGCGTATGTATAAAACTGCCTTTTTTGCGTGGCATTTGTTTGCTAAAGCATTTGTCAACAACGCAAACCAAAGCAGCGGAGCCTCCTCCTCTGCGGTGTTTACCCAGTATGTGAATAGACAGACAAAGTCACGCCGGTTTGAACCTAAAAGTTTACGCTTTTTAAATATACCAATACTGCTAGCTTAAACATGTAGAAGGTTCTTCGTGGCTTCAACTGAATGATTCTGCAAAAGTAAATCTTCAATTTTCAAAAAATGTGCTTGTTTCTTCATTTGCGAGAAAGTGAGTCTGCCGACTTGTGTCCCTGGAAACCACGGTGGGTCACATATATATTAATAATTCGTTATGATAGAGTAAAGCGTTCCCAAACAACAAATCAAACACACCCCGCGGCTGAACGCGCATGCGCAAAGAGCTCCCGTATGAGAAGGGAAACATTTTTAGCTAGTGCTGCGACCGGCAGCGGCCCAAATGAGTGAGAGGGAGACGAGGAGAGAGTACGTACTGTGCGCTCCAGGCTTAATATGGAGCAATTACACGTTAAATAATCATTTTGATTGCCACTCTTACAAAGGAAATAAAGCGCTTCATGTTTTACATGGTTTTAGCGTTACAGTGTCTAAGTAGCTTAGTAGTTTCATCCGGCAGCTCATCCCTCTGCCCTGCGGTATGGCGTACCACTGGCAAAACTACCGGCTTACTTTCACCCCCGGACTTGTCTCTGATTGGCTGAGAGCAGACCAGGGCCCGCCTTCCCAGGTGTCAAGGATTGAATAGCATATTGAATAAAGGTGCACTCAGAGCGTGTGTGACAATATGCAATACAATCCAGAGGGAGGTGCTGTTTCACAACACATTAAATGAAACTTAACATACTCAGATTTGGAATAGAAAAATTGTCAAAATAGGATATTTTGCCCAATACAACTCCAAAATAAATGCCATTTTAAGAATGAATAGAAAAATGGATAAAGAAGCCAAAATCCCATGGCATTATGCTATTCATTTCAAAATCTTCTAATTTTACATACTGAATAACCATTAGCACTTTTGGAATAGAAAATGGCAAGTCAAAATAGGATATAACATTATACTTTGCCAGATACAACTCCAAATTAAATACTAAAATAACTTAATGCATAGCCATTTGACAAATGAATAGTCAATTCAATTAAGGTGCCAATAGTCTTCCATACTGAGTGTTCATTAATGTGCACTGTCCTCTCCAAATAAATAAAGTAAAGTAATGAAGGTTTTAGTAGTTAGTTTTAATAGGATTTTGTATGCTATAGTCAGTGGTGTGCCGTCAGGGCCAGCAGGGCCTTCTCTGCTGGCCCTGGCCAAATGAAGAAAAAAAGTGTAAAATCTCTTAATAGTATATTTAATTTCTAATTTATTTATATAATGTACAGTTGAGTCGCTTATATTGGTTTTGTTGATGTGTAACTGTAATTTCCTACTCAAAAAGTGCCATAAACACCTCTGATGAGCTGCTCCTCCTCAGGGCCTTCAGAACAGATTCTGCTGGTCCTGTGTTGTCAGGCCGCACACATGATTGACAGCCAGCGTGACTGACAGAATTATCAGCCAATCAGAATTCGATGTACATTGACAGTACGCCCCCCAGGGCCTGCAGTATCTCAGCAGCTTCCCCTACGCTTTCTTCGCCTGGAAAAACCAGTAATGTAGCCGCGCATGGGCAAGACGATCCAGGAAAACAGACGTAAACCGGATAAACAGATATTCCTCTTGGAAACGTCCGAACGAGGCAAAATGAAGTGGATTTACTGATCACGGATATTTTGCGCCCCTTCATTGTGAAGAGCTTCGAGAGCAAAGCAGCGGGAACGACAGCGGGACGTAGACGCTCGGCTCCCCGGACAGGAGAAGAGTTTCTCCGCGTCAGCTGTGGTGGGACTCGGGCAGGCAACAGGTACGAGACTACGAGCGCTATAAAAAAGGCATCTCAAATAGCACCAAACTGTAAGTTTAGTATCTTACAGTTTGGTAAGATACTAAACTGTTTTGTTGACTCGCTATGTCAACAAAACATCTCCTAAAAACAGCCGTCTGTTACCACATTATAACGCGCTCGTCGGTTACACCCCGCCATTCCGACACACCGCTAATCCGACATTGAGTTCTAATTGTCGGAGTGGCGGTGTTTCCATTTATTATTAAACGTCCCGGCACTCCGACAATTTTTTTCACCCTTTGTCGGAGTGGTGACACCTTTATCTTTTATGCAACGTGCCGCTATTCCGACACACAAGATAATTATCAACAATTATTATTGTTTTACGTTTTGCCTGATGAATGAAGAGACAATGCCTGTGCGTCTCCCCTGATCGTTGGTATGTGTTTTTTTTTTTGTCTACTTGTCTTTCGCATCGTTCTCATAACTGCAATAAGTAAACAGTGGTACACACACTGTTTACTTATTTAAAAAAGCTCCTCTTAATTCCATTCAGTCACCGTCGCCTCAGTGTGGCGACATTTGAAGGCAGACACACAATGCGTAATGAGCAAAGGCAGCGGCATTGAGAGAAGAGTGAGGACGCAATATAGAATATAAATAAACAAAATGTGCTGCCGAGACGCAGGACGTAGATGTTGACAACGAAACACTGCGGCCGCGTTAACCGGTAGCATATCAGAAAGCAGTAAACAATAATAATGGACGTTGTTTATTAGCCATTACACGTTTCAATTTTCTATTTATTCCAATTGTATTTAAAAACGGGAAACACAATTAAACAACCATAAGTTGTGTTTTTCCAAATGTATTATGAGACGGAATAACCATGGATCGAAGGCTACATGCCTTTGATCATTGTTTTTTAGGCTAATATTATATATATATTTTTTCGTTTTTAGTCCAAATCAGAAATGCATCAAATTAACGTTCAAGTTATAAAAATGCTAAGTTTGAGAGGGACAGTGTAATTGTGAGTGACGCATAAAGTGGGGCAACAATGCACAATGACGCACGCGCCCTGAATAGAATAATATTAATTAATATCTCAAAAACTATAGGAGCACAATCACATTTTTACAACAAAAACAACTGACTTATGGACAGCACTCCAGGTTATCTGGAGTGCTGTCCGTGGGGCGCGTCATATGCGTGATAGGCGGTACATGAGAAGTAACATGCACACGACCACCTGTCAAGTCATTCCCCATTATCACAGAAACAACATTTATGGGAAAGCCCACCATGGACATATTCAAAGGCAGAACCTCCTCCAAAATAAACGACTGAGCGGATGTCTCTCAACACGTTTACTGGGATCGTGTCACTGCCATTACACACAGCCACAAGTCCGTCCATAATGAAAGGTTTACAGTCTCTACAGGAGGAGAAACATTGTCCACAAACTAATCTCTATTTGCACTGTGATCAAATGCTTTAAAGACAAAAGGGCGCTCAAAACTTGTTCTATGCTTAAATACATATTTAACGACGAGCACTGCAGCCCTCGTCACGTGTATCTCTTTATTTTCGTTCTAATAAATTGTAACTTTTTCAGGCGAACTATTTTTAATTGCCTCAAATTGCAATTAGCTGCTTCACTTGGACAAAATCTGTACAATTTGAGAGCAACACCATACATCAAAAAGGATTTCTTTGTCAAGCACAAACTCAACATGTTTGTTAATGTCACGGACAGCAGTGGGATGGTTTGCTTTATTTTTGTGTGCGTTTTGTAATTTAATTTTGTATTAAGTTTGCTGTGGTGCACGTTTTTAATTTTAACCTCCCACTTTAACTGACCGATGCCCCAATCAGGCACCTGTGCCAAAATCAGCATACCTGCGCTTCATTGGACCCAGGCGTATTAAAGGAGTGAACGGGAAGACGTCAGGGGGACGACACCCTGGTCCCGGCCGCATGGCTGCGGCAAGGGGGAAGAGACTGGGGTTGTGTGCCTGGGGCAGCAGGCTATGTAGCAGAGGTGAACGCGGAACACGCAGTGGCGGCGGAGCACCACCCCCACGCTGAGAACTACCCCTGCGACCGGCTGGTACCGGTGCGATGCCCCGCTACCTGACCCGTGGTGAGACGACCCCACTGGAGCTTGCGGCGAGACACCCCGCGATGGAGGCAGCGGCGAGAGGCCCCGCAACCCAGCCAACGGAGAGACGCCCTACGTGGAAGGAGCCGGAGACGCCCCGCGATCCAGCTGGTAGAGGGGATCGTGCCTCAGCCGGGGAGGTGAGACGCGTGGAGGAGACGCGTGTACGCGGCGTGCGCAGGAGGAGGCGCGGGGACTGATATCGGGACGTGAACGGACCGTTGTATTAACTTTCAGTCCAGTTTTAAAAGCTTTTAGTTCTTTTTTTATGGGCCCATTATTTGCACTGTTTTAATAAATACCACCTTTTTATATTATAGTTCCTATCTCTTTTTTATCTGTTGCATCCACCCCTCAAACATAGGCTACCTGTGACATTAACACTGTTTCCTTAAATTATGATTTTTTTTTGTCTATATGCTTCAGGCACTAAGTGAGGTCCATATGAGTAGTACATTTATACTTGCTAGTAATTGCTTGATTAAGATTCACTACAGATGGAAATCATTTGAACACATAACCTTAACTTTATTAACTTACAATAGTGACAATAATTGTGGCATCTTAAAACGATAACAAATTCCACACTAAAAAAAAAAAAAGATGAAACAACCAGATCAAAATAAATAACAAGTGCTCAAAAATGCAGCAAAATATAAGAAAACTCTATCGGTGGTCAGGCAAAATTTACCATGCAGTACTGGACTGCATCCCAGTACTCATTTAGAGTCCTTACTCCGGTTTCGTAATGGCCCCGCAACCGCTGGATCTTCTCCTCCAGCCTCCTCCATTTCCTCCGCTGGGTTGGTGGGGCTTCCCCGCGTTCGCCTCTTTCACACTGGGCCTCCACCAGCCGCTGCTCATCTTTGAGCCGGCGGATGAAGACCCAGAGAGATGGGTGGCGGCGCTCCATGCCAGCGTTCCATCTGTGATGAAAAGCTGAAATAGGAACAGATGTGTAAGAACTACGGGGCCGATTCTCCCATTGGTGTGTCATTTTAGAATCTGTTTTACGCGCTTTCATTTATGCCCTTTGCCTTGCGCGCATTGTCTTCTGTGAACGTCTTCCACTCCGCTTCAATTTCGAAATCAAGTGAGTGAGTCAACAGGGACGGGATTTCTTCAAAATGAAGGTATAGTCTGTGCCAAGTAGTCTATTTTATTTATTTAATTAATAGGGACAGCATATATTAATGAACATAAAATATATAAATATGTCAGATTATAACCATAGGTTAATTTCCATCTGACGCTAGACAGGCTGCCGCTCCTCAGCTGCTTAAGTTGTTCCGCCGGCTTTTCTTCCTCCTGCGGTGGTTCCTCCTGATGTTTGGGAGCCAGTCCCTATTGCCACTCCGCTGGAGAACCCGACTGTTATATAATTATTTGTCCCGAATTTCCGCGCGTTTGTGGACAAAAAAATGGAGAGTAAGATGTGCGCCTTTCTCGCACTTCTTACTCTCCCTGAATGCATCTCCCACGCCGCCTTAGGCCTGTTTCAGACCGCACGCGGACCCCAGAGCCGAGCGCCCTTTCCAGCCGAACTACCTCGCGGTGAGCGCATGTATTCAGACTGCCACGGAGCGCGGGTGAAGAGCCTGGAGTAGTATTGGACTCAAAACAACTCCTCGTGGTTCATTCTAAAGCAGCACTATTAAATATAAGATAGGAATACAACGGATATGTCTCCTTAAAGTGCAACATGTGTTTTATGCATATGAAAAAAAAAATCTAAATTCAGTAGTACCTGGAAAATGATGTTATTAATACGCCTAAAGTTATATTTCCTTATGTTTTCCAAGTACACGATTGGATAGACGTGAAATTGCTTCATAAAAGTGATTTTTGCACAGTTGGTGCTCAAAGTCGCTTCGCTGCGCAGCCTACACGCGGAAAAAATGCGCTCGAGTTCCATTTTTGGTTTCAGGAGCGGAGGCGGCAGCGGCGCGCGCCGACTCCCTGCGCGCCGCCTCGGCGCCGGTCTGTACACACAAGAGCTTTCTCATCTGCACAACAGGACGCGACTTGAAGCGCAGCTTGCGAATGCACGCGGAGAGGGACTCGAAGACGAATTCGTCACAAATTCGTGTGCGGTGTGAAACAGCCCTAACATGGATAAGGGTTAAGGCTTATTTACAACTTTTGACATGTAAAACAAGCGGTGATGAGCGCAGCAGGTTGAGACAGACCTGTTGTTGTGGATTACGAAAAAGAGGTTTTGCCAAATGGAGCTAATGATTGACCAGACGAGTGAGAGTCATGGATAAAGAGGTGAAGAGTTCTACGACAGATCCCCAGAAGATCGAGTTCACAGTGAGTGTAGTGTTTTTATGCTTATTCTGTGGAGTAAAGTCTGGCTGAATGTGCCGCTGTTGCACAGACTCATTTGACATAAAGCGTGTGTGTTTATTGCTAATGTTTGTCTTGATAGATTCAGTGTTTGCCCGTGTCACACAGTGACAGGAGCATATATGACTTAGTTTAGGGTTGAACTGTTGTGACAGCCCCATAGACTGTGAAAAACGTTTGCTATTCTACAGTATATGGACAGGCCCGACGCTCAGCTGGTCTTTGCTTCTTGTGTAACCCGATTTGGCAAAAGCCCAATGAGTCAGGTGAGAGCACGGCGGAGCAAAACACCTCTGCTCCGCCTCCAACCCGGTGTGTGCGGCAGGTGGTTTGTACACATTCTCCCGATTTTTGACAGATTTCTGACCGAACTCGACAATTCCCAATGACCCGCAACAGCGCGCAACAGCGCGCCACAACACGCAGCAGTGCGGGACGCATGTTCGTGACCGTGCGTAATAATTCGTGCCATTAATCGTAACGCGTAGTAACAGGTCGCAACAGTTTGTTGCGGTGCGTGAAACCTCTACCCCGAATCATCAAATTCCACCCACATTCGTGATCCTCGGCCACGACTGTGGATTCTTGGCATTCGTGACTCGTCGTCGGTATGTGTAAACCCAGCATTAGAGCGCGTGAGAGTAACCAGCGCAGTGTGAACAGGGCGACGTCTTTCCTTTTTTGAGGGACAGAGCTGGAAATGTTACGGAATGCACATGGACGCGCACGGCTGGCACTTAACGAATCAGAAGCGTAATTACTAATGTGTCTTAATCCTTTGTCAAACTAGGTATTGTAAAACGCATTTTCATTAGATACGCAGCTTTTTGCTGCTTGTGATCCAGACAACACTTTTGTGGAGCATATTGTCTGTGCGCGATGAGTTCTCTGCACCTCTCCTGCAGCAGTCTGCACAGGACAGAGAGAGAGCGAGGGGATAATTAGGCTACACGCTGTCCCGTTCATTTTATTATTTGTACTTCTCCCTGGACTGGGCTGCTACCACAATTACTACCAACTTCGTTGTGTGGCAATAAAGTATATTAATTTATGTAGTATTTAATGTTATATTAGGTTAGTAAATAAATGTAAGTTGTTACCTTCCACGCGGTTGTTGGTTCGGTTATCCGACACACGACCAAACACATTCCACGTGGCTGGGGGAAGAGGGCGTTCGCCCCCACGTACACGCGCTCCATATATCTCACAAACTCAAGGACTTCTGGATGCACTCGAGCAAGCCGCCTGGTTTGTCTTGAAGCGGCCATGACATTAAAATTGTGCCGCATTAGGGCTAGTGGTAGGTAGCCCACAGCCATAACCTTCCTGATCCACTTTTTAAGACGCTGGTCTTGCCGGTACTGAACTGCAAAAGGGGTTAAGGAAACAAGCAAATAATATGACAATTGACAGAAATAAAAAAGTGTATAACTTCACTTCCTACACATCTTAAAATAGTCATAAAAAATATCTACATTCATGTCAAAACACAAGTTAATAAATCGTTTATGCAACACTAATTACATTAAAAATGTTGACAAGTAGGCTAGCTTATCTTAATGAAATAGCTCAAATGTAGATGGTCAAATAATACATTGTATTTATTTTCTATACTTACTAGACAGGCCAAGCTCCTGTACCTTCCGCCACAGACTTTGGCAAAAATGAAAATAACAGCCCGAGGTGCGTACAGTTGGCAACTCGGCCCGCAGTGCCACCATCATTGCCATCTCAAAGTCTGTGGTAACCCGATGTGGCATCCATCTACAGACAGAACGGTATAGGCAGGCAGGCAGAGTGAGTGAGTGCGCAAACGCACACAGACAGACAGGCATCCACACATAGCCAAAAACACACGCACGGACGCACACACATGCTTACTGTTGTCCAGTTTCACGCTGAATGCGCCTTTTTAAATGCCTCAGCACAGCCCGGTACATCTGCTCCGTCTTACCAGACATTAGTACCATCACGAATGGAATTACCCGTTCCAGGTATAAGCCGTGGATTGTTACGAACTGGTAATATGGCCGTGGGCACGTTTTGAAGGTTCCATCCATAAAAATCTAATAAATCAAATGAAAACATTTGCATAAATACTGAGGCTATTTCATTGGACTGGGGAAAAATTTTAGGCCTATTGGGGATGGATTCTAACCTGGTGACACTGGGCAAGCTTATTGAGGTTTCCCTCGGTGGTGAATACCAAAAAGCCGTGAACTTGGTGGTGCTTTGAGAGGAAATCCTCCCCACTCCATGTCTCAGACCATTCACCCTCCACGGCCACCTCCTGCAGATTGCTGGGGGTAGGGGGCATGAGGCTGGCCCTCTTCCGCTCCAACCGTGACTTTACTGCCTCATATGGGGGCATGGCTGCCACATCTGCAGCCTGGGTAAGGACCTGGTTTAATAAAGTTATGGTTTGTGTCTTGTTGTCTGTGAAGATTGTGTCTTGTTCATCTAAGCTACTTGGAGCAGTATGAAAAGCACTAATCTGATGTAGCTGTAGACTTTTAGCCCACATAGCATTAAGAACCACTGAGCCTATGTATCATAGTGCCCAGCTAATATGTTTTAATTTATTTTATATAAGACCTACCTGGTCATATATCCTTTTTAATGGGCGAGATGGATCGGCAGCCACCTGCAAAAGCATTTCTTCGATGAGAGCATTGGTTGCCACCAAGTCTTCATGCTCCGCATGGTCATGTTGCCGAGGCGAAGCTAGCACATGGATGTGTGGATCCTCCTCGTCCACATTAAAATGATTTGTTTTAAGGTACACATCGCACCCGCTTTGGGCACAACGCCAGTAAATGGTCTCATTTCTAATTTTATTTCGGACATACCGGTAGTTGTCCCGAATAAGACATTTTCCCCCTCGACGACCGGAAATTTGAATGTACGCCATGGCCTTCAGTGTAACATCTAATGGCTGGTAGCTTATTTGGGCCTAGTTGACTCTCATCACGTTTTAGATTCTAGGCTATATGCGGTGAAAATATACAACAGAATATCACAAAATGCAATACGATAGAAAAATAGAAAATAATATAGGCCCAAGTTTAATTGTCAAATGCATGGTTTTATTCGTCACATACATGATCATTTTAGAAATTGCATGGAGAAAAAAAAACATAGAAAATAGAAAATTAAAATAAATACTTCATGAAGTTTGTGGTAGCCTACATAAGACAAGAGATTTTTGATCTCACAATGGAGAAATTAAATTGTTGCAGCAGCTTGTAAAAAACACACAGGGGGTTCAGATAGGAAATGTGCAAACAGGTAGTAATACGAATAATAATAAAATATAATAATGAGTGTGATCAATGCCTCTTATGTACAATGTTGATAGTATAAGTATAAGTTGGGTTGCCAAGTTGAGAACAGAAAAATAAGGGACACTTTTGGGCGACCAAGGTGAGGGGGCGACAACGACAACTTTAGATTATTTTTCATTTGCTGTAACCAGGTTTATAACATACTGTATATGCATCCAAACAATGTTGGATCTTTTATTTATTTATTCATGTTATATAGTTTAATTTTGTTAAGAGGTGCAACTCTTGAACGGGCTTTCTATCGGTTAGATATAGCATGCTTATTATATTCGCGCTTGTTTCTTTTTCTTTCTTAAAACCATACACAGACTGTAAGTAATGAATAGATTCAGGGAGGTGCACAGATCCAGGTGCTCGTCATATAATTAGAATATCATGAAAAAGTGCATTTACTTAAACCGTGAAACTAATATATGATAGACTCATTACATGCAAAGTGATATGTAGCCTTTATTTGTTATCATTTTGATAATTATGGCACAGACAATTAAATAGATTATAAACCTAAACTGTGTTGTAAATGTTATTTCAATAACAAGCAATATGCCTATTTGTACCTGTAATTCACAGGTTGTTGGTAAATGAGGCTGTGGGACCAGTCTGCGCTCCCCAACCCCACACACTCTGATCAAATCTCCCGCCCTGTTGAGCGAGCGCCTGCACCCCTTCAAATACACACACCCATGCGCGCTGCTTTGTGGAGAAGGACTTGTTTTCGGACAGTGTTTTGAACGAAGGGGAGCGCGTGGCTCGGTCAGAGCTGTGAGCGGCGCATCCACTTTTCAGTCTCTTTAAAGCCTTGAGCGACAGCTACAGTGTCTGAGTGTAAAACGCACACGTCGAGTAGTGCGCGGCGTATTTCCCGCGGACTTCAGCGCTTTGTTGTAAAATACAGGCTAGCCTGCACCTGTCACTGCCTTTGCCCAAAACCATCTCACGAGCCTCTGCACCCCTGGGACGACAGCGGGGATGAACAGGGAAGGTGGCATTGGTGGCGTTGACAGAATGCAAACAGATACGCTCAAAATGATTGTCGGAATAGCGGTCCCAAAAAGTGTCGGATTGGCGGGGTGTCGGAATAGCGGGGTGTCGGAATAGCGGGGTGTCGGAATGGCGGTGTGTCGGAATGACGGTCCGACCCCGCGCTCGTCTACCTGTCATGTGTCGTGTGTTTCCGTATTCTAGCACGAGTATTCCTGAAGGTGTTTGCTTTTGTTTTGGAGTCGGAGGCACCGCAGCTTTGGTTTGCGTTGTTGACAAATCCTTTAGCGAACAAATGCCACGCAAAAAGGCAGTTTTATCCATACGCCTATTGTCGATAAGTGTATATGCGTTTGACTGCGTGAACCCAGGTTGCTATTGAAGGCCCTGACTGAAACCCCACGGCCCGCCACTGGCTATAGTGTACAGTACATACAAAAAGAACATTTTTTGTTTTGTTTCCCAAACACAATGTTGTGTTAAGGGTTACTTTTTTTTAATTAATTGTTAAGTCGTCGAAAACAAGTTTTTGGCAGGAATGTGTCTCCATAAAAGGCTTTATATGTTTTGAGAACCACTGCTGTAACTTAACCCCTCCAACCTGCTGACTTAACTAAGTCATGAGACTTGATGCTTCAAAACAAAAAGGTGTCTGAGGGCCGAGGTTCCCGAAAGGCCTCCATGGCGACCCGTGTTGTTCTTTACATCTGACAAAATGGCGGTGAGCATGAGGTCACCTGCGGCTGAGTGTTTTATAAAGAGCTGGTATGACCGCACTGACTGCAGTCTGAGAGAGCTGCCCAGGACCAATGGTACTGTACAATACTGTCTGCTTCTGTTTAGGACAGTGCCACAGATCAGTGTGGACTTAGACTGACTCACAATGTTTTAGTTTTAGAATGTGTTTTCATAATTGACCACAGACCAGTGATTCTCACACTGGTACATGTGGTATGTTTTTATGTTCAAGTTTGTATTTTGTTTCAGCTTATCCTGGTTTAGTTCAGGTTTAGTCCAGAAACATCACAATTTTACTGTGGTCAAATTTAACTCATGAGTCATGAATCAGATGTAAAGTTCTTCTGTGAGTTGATGGTAAACTGGTGAGTCCAACTCCTCCTTTACACTTGTTAAACATGGGCCGTAGCGTTTGTGGATTTTCCATTTGGTCGTGATGGTCAGCAGTGGTGGAAAGTAACAAATCACATGTACCCATTTACACGTTGCTGTAATTGAGTAGATTGTTTGGGTAAGAGTGCTTTTTTAAGTCGATTTTTTTATCCTGTACTTTTACTTGTGAGTGAGTACACATTGAGTCATGTAATTATAATGTGCTACATCTGAACAATGCTATGAAAATAAGTCTTTCCACCACATTCATACAATTGAATGTTTTTGTTTTTATGATCTTATGTGCTGCACTTTGGAACAGTTTTGTTGTTTAAATGTGCTATACAAATAAAGTGGATTGAATATGGTTGTAGAAAAGACAAAAAGAGAAGGCTGACAGATCAAGTGCTACATTTCTAAGTCAAGGGTCCAGCTCAGATGTTTACACTTCGCTGGTCAATATAGTGTGAGATGTAGAGGCTCAGAGACTGTGTGAACGTGATACAGGCCTAGCACAAAGGACACTTTTTGTTGTGTAATGTTTGTTGTAGTTTCCTAATCTGTGTGTCATGTGACATACATGAATCAGACCAGTTTACCTTATTCATTAAGATGGAAGTTACTAAAGTAAGGCTGTTATGCGGACATGACTGGATTTAATCCGTTTTTGTACAACTAATACTCTGAGTACATATTTTCTTGAGTACATTTTTAACAGCTGTACATGTAATTACAACCGAGTACATTTTTAGCCAGTAACTGCGGTGTGCACGAATATTATGTACTTTCCACCACAAACAACAAACAGTGAAGGAGGAAGTGTGTAAAGGTTCTTTACTCCGCTCCAAAATCATTCCTAAATGAACACTTTCAAAACTTTCGGGCAGCAATACGGTCACGGTAATGTGAACAACAACAAGAACAACAACCAGCATCTTGTTCACCATCGATTAACGCCGTAAAGGTCTTTTTTTTCACAAATATCTTCAATATACTTTGGGAGAACTCATTTTATTCCACTACAAGGAAAACAAAATCGATGATCATGCCTAGATAGCACATCCCTTATTTAGTAGTAACCAGTTCTGGGCAACATAATGCTTTGTGTACAATATTTGATAGCAGCCTAGTGTAATTTAATTTTCATTTTATATTTACTCATAATACTTTTATGTTAGGAATTACCTGACATCGCTTATATAATATTAACATTTGCCGAGCACTGTAATTGTAAAAACTCTCCCATTAATCCATTCACTTCTTTAGCAGGTGTAATTAAGAGCAAAACTGAAAATGTAAGGCATGAAATACAATAAAATGACTGGGAGCTGGTTTGACAAGAGTCTATGGAGATCACTCAGACCCAGACTGTTAAGCTCGGCTCTTGAGGCGTGATGTCGTGGTCTCTCTCGACTTTGGAACAGTGACTTTTGCTTAGACTGAAACGCCAACAGAGCTCCAGGATCATTTGGGCGCTCAAACCCTCCACCAAGTTAAGGTGGCGGTTCCAGGAGGGGCAAAGCAGTCATTTTTGAATTTCTCTTGACATTGACTGGTCGGGGTAGAACGTCAGTGACTTTCATATGAACCCATCTGTCACTGTACAAAGAGCTGAGACGTCCCACTAATATGACCTTAGAAGGACGGGGCTCAGTCATGGGTGTGCTGCTGCTGCGCAGTTTACCCCAAACCACTTCACTTCTCCGACTGACTGAACAGGACTTGGAGACAGTGCACATTTTCAGTAGCCTGATAAACCACACCCACTTCTTTTCTGCGTGAAAGAAGGTGGGTCTGGACATACACAGTAAACAAGTTGCTGATTGGCGGCTAAGGCCGAACCAATCACGACCGTCACAGAGAATTGACAAGGTTACGTCACTCTCTGCGCTGCTATGTTGTTAGTTCAATTAACATTAACATTAGCCCAAACTAATCATGGATGAAGTAGTGGAGGATTTTGCCTCCGCGTGCTCGTGAGTTTATATTCAGTTCATATTTAGTGAGTTGGACTACAGCTGTCGTCACATCCGCTAATTGCTAATTGGTTTATTTCACTGACGATCTGTGCGCGTTAGGCCCGCCCTTCAAACTGCTCCAATTACTCCGTTACCAGACTAACTTCCCTGCGTGGAATGGACAGGGAATTAGTATGGCAGAGCCAGGCAACATTTTCAGGGGTAAAGCCATCTGAAACATGTCTTTATTTAATGTATTTATTTGATCTATTTGTTTATTTAGTCAGTAGAGTGCGTATTAATGAACACACATGGGACTCATTTGTGTAAAAAGAACATGCCGGACTGTAGCCATGGGCTAATTTCCAATCTGATGTTCCACACTCGCACTCACTAACAGAGGCGTAGCTTGCCATAAGGCAAGGCAGGCAGCTGCCTGGGGCCCCCAAGAGTCAAGGGCCCCCATGAACCAACCCGTTATTCAGAATCCAGCAATAAACGCTTGATATACACACTCTTCCTAATGATTTTGGTGATGCAGTTACATCATCTCTCAACCAATGCTCCGTGGCGCTGTTCATCTCCATCCTGCTGCATGCTGTAGTGAGTCATGGTTCCCTAATGTAAACTTATAATGAGCAGTGGACAGACTTTTTTACTCACGGCTCCATCAGATTATATTTCTAATAGTGAAACCAGTTTATTGTAACACTCTTCATGACCTAAAGAACCTCAGCCTTCTGTTCTGAGGTAAACTAATGCAGAGAACTGCATTATGGGAGTTGTCAGGTGACAACCTTGCCCAAATGACGTCCTCTCTCCCAGTGCGCAGTACACCGAGCGGCCACCAGAGGGCCGCCTACCCACATTCTTGCTTGGGGCCCCTTGGTACCCTTGCTACGCCACTGCTCACTAACACACTCTTATTCATTCATTTCAGGTTCTAGAATGTGATAATGTCGCAGGGGCCAGTTTTTCCTATTAACTCCATTACACTTAAGTCATATCTAAAAAGAACATTTATGAATTACAAAAATGATTAATTAATTAATTGATTAATATCAGTCACTGGGTCCATGATCTCTCTGTACAAGACCAAAAATCTCCTCAAAAACAAAATAATTTTACCTCTATATCATTTTATAGGCCTTTAGAACACTGATGTCACCTGCAACCCAGCAATTGTGCTTGTTTTTAGTGGTGGGGAAACTGGGACACCCAGAAGAAAACCTACGCAGGCACGGGGAGAACATGCAAACACCATACAGAAAGGTCCCAGTCGGGACCTTCTGACTGAGAAAAGAGCGCCAATTACATTAGACCATCTGCTCATGGTTCATTAGATTACAGTGAACCATGAGCAGAAAGACATTTGGGTTAAAACCAGACTGTCTCTGAAATAAACTGAACTGATACTACTTTGAACTGTAACCCCTGGATTCCACATCTTCCACCTGTTCTGTTCAGCTCCACTCCACTCCTGGCCGCCCCCGAACGGCAGTAACATCAACGCCCACTACCTCCACTTCAGTCCGTCTCCGTCGGTGCTGCAGCTCCACGAGGACCTCAGAGTGACCACGCGCAAATCAGCCAGTTTGAGAAATAAAACTCCTAATTAAATCATAAAGGACTATTTAGGGGCAGGGTAGCTGTAACTCCAGTCACAGAGGAGATCTATTTGAAGCTAGACCACATCTTTTTCCCTATCACAAACAGCTTGTGATAGGGAAAAGTTATGTGAATGAGAGCAATAGAAGCTTAATCGGATCGTGTGATTGTTTTTGTAATGATAAACTTCTACAGAGGGGAAATATCGAGGTAGCAACACATTTGCTGCGGAGGTCGGGGCGGAGTGGAACGGGGGCGAACACGGAGAATGTGGAATCGGGCGGTGAGTGAGCCAGTCCATAACCAGGCAACACTGTATTGGTGTTTGGTGCAAAATGATTTATTCAAGTACGTCTAATAAATTCACACCTCTTTCAGACTCAATATTGATCATCATGCATTGATAATCCTAGCAGGGCTTTTGTTGCAAAATGGTACCTCCTTTTAGTTCATCTTAGGTATGGAACAGGAATGTATTGTGTAGCCTCAGTATAATCTGCACTGCACAATCTGCACAATTACCACGCCCCAAACCGGTAATTGTCCAATCAGACATCCTAGCAACCGTTACTATGAAGCTAGGTCCGTCATGCCGCAGATCTCCAATGCAAAACAATGGGACATACCAGCAATGAGCAATGAGCAGATTCACTTTTTTTTACTGCTAACCACCAAAAACCCACCAGACAAAGAAGAAGAAGCAAAATGGTGAAGCAATTTGCCTATGGAGGATGTAAATCGGATACTAGGTACCACAAGAGTGTGTCAGGGAGAGTCCAGTTATTTCCCTTCCCAAAGCGAAAACACAACCTGAGCGCTGCCTACAATGGATCAAACAATGTGGACGGCCTACGCCCAGCTAAATTTCTCCAAAATAAACAAGCAAATGTCTGCTCTAAGGTAAGGCAAGAGCCTATAGTTAGGCTAGCACATTAGCATGCTAACATCGTAGCTACTGACAGTCACATAATGTTACACAAACTGGCACTGGAGCTGTACCTTTAACTGCGGCGTTGAACTTTTACAAGCCTACAGTCTCACGTGTTTTTGCCTCCCTTTTTGATAAAAGTTCTGTGTATTTTTTTCACGGCTCTTATAACTGGCTGTAGCTGATTGTCATTGTGGCACCTGTAGGTTTAGCTAGCGTTAGCTAACTTTAGCGCACCGGAGAAATGCACGGAGAAATGTTCCTATTTTTAGAAATATTTCAAACATTTAAGTGCACTGCACTTACCGGGCAGTGCAAGAGCACGACTGGTCCACAAAGGTGTGCTGTTGCATTTAAGGAAGAGATCAGAAGGTTTCTCTGATATTTCTGGAGACCTGTCTGTTTGCTGTAACTGTCAATAGTCCTATATCCTTCGTTGGATAGTTCTTGATTATATCCCTCCACTGCATACTGTAACCCCTTTTGCCTCAATCTGGAGAATATCGTAGAGGTATTGCTCCAAAAAGGTCACTGACAGGCATGGCAATCTGTTGCGCTGCTGGTGTTTTACCATCAATTGTCGGGCGTAGCAACAGTAACTAAGGGGGCGGGGCTTTTGCGAAAGGTCAATTGTTTCTTGGTGTTTCTCATGACATTTGCTTCAGGTTTGTGGCTGCAATTGTTGTTTTTGTTCTTCAAAGATTTCATTCAGCTAGAAATCGGAGATAGAGATCGGCTGCTCTGCTCAGCTCCTTTTTGTTCATTTAAAAGAGGAAATTTTGTTTAACTATCCACTGTACTGTTTGTTTGTTTTGTAGAGACTCTTGACAGATGGAAGCTCGTTCCAACTCCTCTCTTTCCTCATCCGATGAGTTCATGGAGCGTATCCTGTTCTCGATGATAACGTCTTCCTCCTGCTGTGTGTTCTTCATCATCAACAGCACCATCCTCTTCCTCCTGCGCAGCAAACCCGTGTTCTCCCAGTGTCCACGCTACGTCCTTCTCTTCAACCTGGTGCTGGCTGACACTGTGCTCATAGCCCAGGGGCAGGCTCTCTACCTGCTCGCTATGTTTAAGGTGCTGATCTCCTATCCTCTGTGTGGCTGCCTCACCATGGTGTCCCAACTCACCAATCAGATCTCTCCTCTTGTGCTGATCTTCATGTCTTTAGAACGCTGCGTTGCTGTGTGTTTCCCCTTTAGACACTGCACTCTGGTCACTCTCAGGAACACCTTCATTATTGTTTTCCTGATCTGGACTGTTGCTAGTTTCAATGTTTTAACCCAAGTTCTGCTTTTACTGGAGTTCCCATTTCATGAGCTTCCTGACCTGCAGATGAGAGTGTTCTGCAGCACCTTTTCGATGCACTTAGGTCCTAAATCCTATGAGTACGACACAATCTACACGTATGTCCTGTTCACTTTGTCCGCGCTGGTCATCTCCTGCTCCTTTGTGGGCGTGATGGTGGTCGCCTGCTTGGCGTCGGGAGACAGAGCGCAGGCGGAAAAGACGCGGTACACACTGCTTCTGCATTTGTTCCAGCTCGGCCTGAACCTGCTCTCAATGATGCAAATGCATTTTTTTGTGGCGGTGGCGCAGTGCTGCAGGAGTAAGCGACTGTTGGTCGTGGTGTATGTATGTGTGTATGTATGTGTGGTTCTAATGCCGCGCTGCCTCTCTGCTCTCACCTATGGTCTCCGGGACCCCACGCTCAGACCCGCCCTGGGGACCCATCTGTGCTGCAGGCTGTGGCACAGGATGGGAAGGGTTGCAACACTTCCACAAATTAAAAGACATTTCCTTGAGTAAGCTGTTTCAGATCAATATAACATTTTCAAAACAAAGTAGTGCTGGGAGATATGGAAAAAACCTATATCACGATATGGATTATTTTATATCACGATAACGATACATATCACGATATACCACAATAATGTCAGTTTTCAGTTATTCTTTGAAAAGTTTGACAAAAATATCATTGCTTACTTTTTTTCAACTTTATTCTGAAGCAGTGGGTTTGCTATGGATAATTTATATAGCCTATATTGTTAATGTCAGGAAAAATGTGAGACTGCAGGATAAATGGGCTAAACATGATCTGACCAGAGTCAACACGAATTTAACAACAGAAATGTGTAAACTCGTGCGTAGAGAACGACTTACTCAGAGCATCATCTGCTCAATATCAAGGCTCATATAACACTAACACAAATGTAAATTGGAGCTTATTACCGCCATTTTCTCAACTTTAATGTAATGTTTAAGAAACAGTGGGCGAGCAGTTTGTATTGTACGTCTTTAGCTGCTCTACGCGCTGCCCGATCCGTCTCTTACCTCCTGCACCACGCCTCTCCTCTCTTCTCTCTCGTGTGTTTAATCCAGATCCATGCACTCTCTCAGTCAGCTCCGATGTGAGATCCATCACTAAAAAGCTGTTTAGTTGCCGTGCGTAAAGCAGAGTGAAACCACGCGGTGTTTAACAGGGAGAGAGAGCCCCGCGTGTACGTCCATTAGATGTGGCCGTTGCTACAGCAGGTGTGGCGGCGGACAGAAATATCGTAAAGCAGGGTGGTGTCGCAAAACCACAAGGCAGAGTTTCTTTGTGAAAAAGTTCTTTTTTATTCTTGTTTATAATCACTTAATATAAACTTAGAGGATGCATAGTGACAAGACAACACTAATAAATTCTTGTGGCCTATTTAATGAAATATTTGCTTTAATAATTGATTAAATTAGGTTAGAAACGATACAAACGATAGAAGAGAAATGGCACGATAGACACTTTTCTATCGTCCCCACGATATATATCGTCATATCGCCCAGTACTACAACAAAGTGTAACGCAGTGATTTAGTGGCTCTTGAGTGTGTTTTAGGGGTGTAACGATTCATACATTTAATCGATGTATCGATATGTTATGTCTTCGATCCGCTACATCGATCGGCGCTCGGCTAGTTTGCGTCGATCCTGGCCACACATCAAAATACAATTACATTATTTTCGCTTAAAATATTGGGCTAAATGTGACTTTATTCAACTTTTAGCCTGTTTTTGGTGATGTTGCATCATCATCGAGCGCCTGCAGCGGCCAGTGGGCGCAGGGGAATTACGTCAGGAGCAACAATAACAGAAGCACGCTGTTTGTGCGTTCATCGAAGACACGTTTATGTTTGCAAGAAAGATGATAATCATCAGACAACGGGTCGCTGGTGGTAGACTGTATAAATGCCAAGGGAAATATAACGGCAGCCTGACAATCATACGTTTACAAAAGCCTCCACATCGGCAGCATCGAAGGAAAGTAGAGCAGCGAAAAGCTACTCACAGCAGCCAGGTGAGAGATAAAGTTCTGTTTCGGGTCTAAAGCTGAGTGTACACAGCAAGATATACTTTTGTCTTATACGATTTTTATAATAGATATTACATTGCAAGACGTGGTGATGGTAAAACTAACAAACGTGCACGGGCCTGGGCTGTATGGGTCAAAGTTTGAAGTCTGTCGTAGCATTTCAGGCTACAGATGAACTGGTGGCGCTCGCTAACTATGTTTATGAGAGAAACTCTTTGAAAGTAAAATGCAGTCTGTTAATAGCTGGGTATCTCGTTCAGCCTGTGGCACTGCTGAGGTCTCAAAACATGGCGCCTGTGACTGGCAGTGCCACGGCTCGTCTCCTACTGTGTAGATTGCTAATGGTCATTTTGTCAACATATGCGATCATATCAGCCCAAATAACAAAAGGATGTGTGGCTATACGTACTTATGATCGGGACTCTTTGTTTCGTATAAAGCAGTCAATGGAGGGCCTGTTTGATACATGGGACAGTTACAAACAGGCGTTTCCTCCTCCTTTCATCATCGATCCCGGCTCACCTGATTACTTGTTGTTGTGTCGGGCGCCGGGCAGGGTCCGCAGGAGATCCAAGAAAAGAGGCTCTCGGTCCGGTGTCCAGGTTAAGCGAAGGCGTGCCGCATCGCGCTGGGGCTCCGCTGTCTTCGGCCGCAGGGATCGCGCTCGGTTCCTGCGCCAGATTCCTCTCCTTGATGCGTGTGACAGGGTGTCCACGCCGACGCCTGCTCGGACTACAACGAGTGTCCTGGACCCATCACAGCGCTGGAGTCGTCGTCAGGAGCTTTCATCGCCATCATCTACCTCCGTGTTTGTGCCTGCTCTTCCAGCATGGACCAGCTGGAGTGCACGTGACCGCTGGACGTGCCTTCGACCAATCCCGCTGCTCAACACGGACACTGCCTTCGTGACGTCATCTACAATCTGCGTTGGCCTGTTGAATGCTCGTTCAATTGCAAATAAATCTCATTCATTGAACGATCTTTTCGTAAGAGAAAGCTTGGATATCATGTGTCTTTCGGAGACTTGGCAGAGAGAGGAAGAGTTCATTCATTTAAATGATCTCTGCCCAGCTGGCTGCTCTGCTGTCGGGAAACCCCGCCCCTGTCGCCGTGGTGGTGGCCTGGCATTTGTGCACAGGGATGTCCACAAATGCAAAGTGACCCAGTCCCAAGAATTCTCATCTTTTGAATCCCAGCTGGTCAAGGTGGGCTTTTTATCCCCATTTTACTGTGTGTTGATCTACCGTCCTCCTGGCCCGCTGCTGCCTTTTTAAAGGATTTTAGTGACTTTTATCCTCTATAATAAAGTTGGAATCTGTTTTAATCCTTGGGGATTTTAACCTTCATGTTGATGACTGCTCATCTTGCCCTGCAATGGAACTGCTAACATTGACTGAAACTTTTAATTTTGAGCAGCATGTTTCTGAGCCCACTCACCAAAAAGGCCATATTTTAGACCTAGTTTTTACTCTTGGCATAGACATTTTAAACATGTCTGTGATTGATGTCCATATGAGTGATCATAGTCTTGTTATGTTTGAGCTGCACTTTAGTCCTGAGCCCAAGCCTTCAGCAGTCAGGTCTCAGAGGCGTGTCATCTCTGCTAATACTGCAGATAGGTTTTCTGAGATGTTTGACCCTCTTTTAGTCATGGACTGTTTCGATGTGGACAATCTCATTCACTGTTTTAATAACCACTGTGAAACAATTTTGGATCAGTTGGCTCCTGTTAAATCAAACTTGTCACAGAAAAAAGCGTGTCCTTGGACAAATGAAGATATCTTAAGACTCAGGAGGATGTGTCGAAAGACTGAACGCCTGTGGAAATCCACTAAACTTGAGGTGCACAGGCTCTATCTCAGGGATCTTGTGTCATCATACAATGTGATGGTTGAAAATGCCAGATCTGAATATGTCCGTCAACTGGTAACATTGAATAAGAAAAATCCCAAAGTGTTGTTTGACTCGATTAACTATCTTGTATGTCCTGCTGCTCCAGTTACCCCTGTCTTTTGTGAAGCTGACAGCAATGCCTTTTCGAGATTTTTCACAAACAAAATTAAGATGATCAAGGATAAAATCCCGCCCCTTCTGTGTGGTACCCTTGCTGTGTTTGAGCCTGTGTCCAGCATGTGGTCTTCATTTAAGACTGTGACATTTGCTGATATTTCGGCACTGGTGTCCAAGATGAAGCCCTCCTCTTGCTCATCTGACACCCTTCCTTGCAGGCTCTTTCAAAAAGTGTTCGAGGTAATCGGCCCTTGTGTTACCAAAATGGTTAATGTCTCTTTGTCGACTGGTGTGTTTCCCAGTGCCTTTAAACATGCCATAGTGGAGCCATTACTAAAAGAGCAGGGTTAGACCCGACCGATCTTAATAGTTTTAGGCCTATTTCGAAACGAAAGTGAACAGCTTACGTTCTTCCTGGATCAAAGTAACATCCATGAGCCGTTTCAGTCTGGTTTCTGTAAGCAACACTCTACGGAAACGGCCTTACTGAAAGTGTCCAGCGACATTATGATGTCTGCTGATTCTGGGAAACGCACTGTTCTAGTTCTCTTGAATCTGTCCTCAGCATTCGACACCGTTGACCATCAGGTTCTGCTGAAAAGACTGAGGGATCAAGTAGGACTGTCGGGGGTAGTTCTACAGTGGTTCTCCTCATACTTATCGGGGCGTAGCTTCAGTGTTACAGCTAACCAAATAAGGTCTGAGTCTGTGGGTTTGTTGTGTGGAGTGCCTCAAGGGTCCGTTTTGGGTCCTGTTTTATTTTTGTTGTATTTGATTCCTTTGGGAAAGATCATCCAAAGGTTCAGTGATGTTTCTTTCCACCTTTGCTGACGATATCCAGCTTTACTGTTCCTTTAAGCCGTCGGAAATCCAGAAGCTAAACTCTCTGCTCCATTGTCTAGTGGAAATAAAACAATGGCTCAGCGATAACTCTCTGCAGCTAAATGCAGACAAAACGGAAACACTGGTTATCGCACCTGATGATGCAATTCCTGGGATTAAACAGTACCTGGGTGACTTAGGCCAGTCTGCGAAGCCAAGTCTTCGAAACTTGGGAGTTATTTTTGACAAAGACATGTCATTAGTCCAGCACTGTAAGCAGCTAACAAGGAACTGCTTCTTTCAACTTTCAACTTCTTTCAAGGAACATTTCTAAACTTAGGAATATGGTCACACGTAATGATTTGGAGCTTATCATTCATGCGTTTGTGTCTTCACGTTTAGACTATTGTAATGGTTTGTTTTCATGTCTTAACAAGAAGGAGCTCTCTCGACTGCAACTAGTGCAAAACTCTGCAGCGAGAATTCTGACCCTCACTAACAGGAGGACCCACATATCTCCTATTTTAAAACAACTTCATTGGCTGCCAGTGTCCTATAGGATCAAGTTTAAAATTTTGGTTCTAGCTTTCAGAGCCTTGCATGGTCAAGCTCCTTCTTACCTCAGTTTTTTGATCCAGCCTTACACCCCTGCTCGGGCTCTGAGGTCTGTGGATCAAAATCTGCTGAGGGTCCCACGCACTTGTTTTCGTACTAGAGGTGACCGATCCTTTCAGGCTGTTGCTCCCAGGCTTTGGAACGATCTTCCGCCCTCTTTGCGCTCTATTGACTCTGTTGATACTTTTAAAAGCAACCTTAAGACTCATTTATTTGTTCAAGCCTTTAATTAGCTACTTTTGGGCTGCTATGATTTCTGTGTTGTTCTGACCCTTTTTATATGGTATGTAATTTTCGATTTTTAACTGTGTTGTGAAGCACTTTGTGGCTTTTGTCTGTGAAAGGTGCTATACAAATAAAGATTACTTACTTACTTACTTACTATTGTTGCTTTTGGCTCTGGCGATGCGCTGCAAGTGTTGTTTTTGTTGGCATTGCTGTTAACAGAGGTTGTAGGAGAGGATGAGGCGCTCTGCGTTCAGAGTCCAAAATATAGACACTACAGTGTCTAATATAGACACTACAGTGTCTGTGTGTGAGACCTGACGGTCAAAATCGTGCCGTGTACACCCAGGTCACTTTGTTAGGTAACTTGTAATGTGACAGCGGCCCTTTATGTTTCCTGTCCCACTCACTGAAAAGCAATATAAGCTGTATTTGTGGGCTTCACTCAAGAAGATGTAAAGCCAAAAGAGGAGAGGTCTTAAGGTTAAAGGTTTCCACCAGCACTGGCTCTAACTGAAAATAAACTGGAGAAAAGATTATGCTGTAACTAAAACTATATGCAGCTCTTGATCTTAGCTGTTTATTGCACTTTTGTGAGTGTATTTTGTCCACTGCTCAACAATCAGCAAATCTGAAGTGAATTTTTAAAATAAAATCCAGTGCCAATGCCTTCTGTTGTATTTATGTTCAGTTACTAGTAATAATTATTGCTTAATTTGCTGAAAATCCAATGTTAAAAGTATCGAATATCGTATCGAAACTGTATCGATCGTATCGTTTGGCCTCAAATCGATACGTATTGTATCGGTCAAAAAACGTATCGTTACACCCCTAGTGTGTTTTGACGCGTTTTGTGCTTAGGACGCTATGCGTTTTGAGATTACATGCTTTTGGGAAAATTCGGAGCGCGTCACCCAAACAGGAGCTTTCCCCAACAGTGACGTAGGAGCCGGGCCACCGCAGATGTAAACAGTCATGGAGGATTAACGTCATCGTGTTGTGAACCAGAGCTACAGCAGCTCTGAGACTTTTACAAAGACACATATCACTGTTTCTTTTACCTAAACACTCAGGATTAAAAGCGGCCTACCATGTTGCTGAGCTGGGGAAAGTTTACTTTGTGAGTTCTCCACCACAGAAGGGGGTCCTCTTCGTTGTCAATTGTGTCTTACTGTGGAACTGTGTTTTCAAAAAAGAAAAAACATATTAATAGGTTGCATCTACAGAACACCTGGATCCAAAATTGACATCTTCACAGATTATATGGAGGGATTATTTTCAAATTTGGGACAAAAGGAAGTGTTTCTTTGTGGAGATTTTAACATTGATTTACTTAACTGAGGACAACTCCGCACACCCAGGAGGCGACAGGTGCGTAGAAGACAGGGAAATTAATGCAAAAATGAACAAAAGCTCCCGCACACTGTCTCACTCTTAAGATATTTATTGCTGCAACGTTTCGGTCAAAAGGACCTTCATCAGGCTGATGAAGGTCCTTTTGACCGAATAAATATCTTAAGAGTGAGACAGTGTGCGGGAGCTTTTGTTCATTTTAACATTGATTTACTTAAAATAAAACTCACAGGCCCTCAGAAAATTTCTTAAATACTCTATACAGTCTATCTTTGTTTCCTAAAAGAACCAGGCCAACACGAATAACTCCACACAGTTGCTCACTAATATATTATATCTACAATATATTTACAAATGTTCTCAGCAAAGACCTTCCAAGTGGGATTCTAGTAACGGATGTAAGTGATCACCTACCAGTTTTTGTTCTGTATAACCTAAAAAATAGGAAAACTAAAGATGAAAAAACTCATGTCACTAAATTTATCAGATTGTTAAATGATAACGAGCTAGACGCCTTTAAAGTCAGCTTAGCTGAAACAAACTGGTTTCTTCCAAGAGAGATTTCCAATGTAGATGCATCTTATAATATCTTCTTAAGAACTTTCATGACCCTCTATGACCTGCATTGCCCAAAAATAAAAAGCAATTGTAAAAAGAAAAAGATAATGAGTCCCTGGATGACTACGGGTTTAGCAAATGCATGTAAGAAAAATAATACACTATACAAAGTCTTTTTAACAAAAAGAACAAGTGAATCTGAAAATAAGTACAAAAGATACAAAAACAAACTTACTAACATAATAAGAAACTGCAAAAAAAATTATTACAGTGCACTACTCGAAAAAAATAAGTCAAACACTAAAGCTCTCTGGTGTACTATAAATGATGTACCTCGAAGGACTCCAAAAGGAAATGTACTACCACATAGCTTTATGTCAAATGGTCAGAAAATTGAAAATTCAAATGAAATTGTGAGTGAATTCAATAAGTATTTTATAAGCATAGGACCTCAATTATCCTCCTCAATAACTCCACCATGTACAAATTATAATTATGATTGTGTCCAGGAAAACCCAAATACAATGTTCCTTACGCTAACAACAGGACAAGAAATAACTGATATAGTTAGAAATTTCATAAATAAGAAATCCTTGGACTGTGACGAGGTAGATATGAGTATTGTTAAACAGGTCATCGATCACATCGTCATACCGTTATCTCATATTTTCTATTGTCTTTCAAAACTGGTAAATTTCCAGATTTAATGAAAATGGCTAAAGTTATTCCCATCTATAAAAATGGTGACAAAACTCAATTATACTACAGACCTATCTCAATACTGCCTCAATTCTCAGAAATATTATAAAAGCTTTATATAACTCGACTAGACGCATTTATAGATAAATACAATATGTCAATATGGCTTTCGCAAAAGCCGATCTCCCGCTCTCGCGTTAATGGAACTCATAGAGGAAATCACTAATAATATCGACAAGGAAAAGTATTCAATAGGTATTTTATTTTGGCTTTGATGATGGGGAGGTCATTAACACTGATGTACTGTGTCTTGTATCTTGGATCTAAGAAGGATGCCACACTCAGGAGCTCTTGTGTGACTCTCTCTTCTGTAAGGACTTTGTTCTTTTGTATCACGCGAGAACCGTTATTTGGATATGGCCAAAGCATACACTGGAGATAGAAGTCGTCTCAAGAAAAGGCTTTTATTGCCATTGTTCCTAGTTACAAAGCAGTATAACCAGCTGGTGACTTCAGAGAAAGAGAAGAAGTGAAGTCCCGACCTCCGTTGACAGTTGCCTTTTATCCTGGTCTTGCACTCCTCTCCGCAGAGAGGGTGACTGCCTATCAGTGAATCAGTTGTTCGTGTCTATGTGTTTGTACATTATCTGTACTGTACGTCATGTTCAGAATTATTATGGTGTCGACTGTTATCTATCAGCTAGTGTCACTGACATGGCCTTCTTGTTCTGTAGCGTGTAAGCAAAGCATGCGTCAGTAGCCTGTTCAGATTGCGTTACAACCCTTACACTTCATACTATCTGTTCGGATCTGTGACGGATTGGCCCAATTATATTATTGGTTCTCTTTCTGGGGTGCCATCCAGGTTTCCCTCCTGGAACATAAGATAATAACCTGGGCCAATATACACACAAGGACGTATGCTACTGGGCGTACACCCTTTTCGAAATGACACACAGCAACAAGGAACACCAGTTGAGTTTTTTTTCCAGTTCTTATTTGAGTTTCAGCACCAAAATATAGTGACCCCACAAACTTCCCAAAATAACCCGCAATACAAAGTGTCCATGAAAAGTCTTTCAAATGGTCCAAACTCCCGAAAAGGCTCGGGGAAGGCGGCTCCACACAAAAACCCCACTTGCCACTGTCTGGGCGTGTGTGCCAGGCAGGTCACTCAGGCGCAGTGGTATGGTGGGGAAATGTAGTCAATGACGCGTGACGTGATGACGTCACCGGCATGCGGGACGCGCCAGCTGTTGGACTTCCGTGTTTACGGATCTCTCCAACTGCGCTAAACATTACTCCTTTGGACTGACGGAGGTTGAAGACGATACACGGCTATCGAGGGATTGAACGGCCTCTAATTCCTGCTTTAAATGAGCGTGTGCTCCCACGCGGCTACTACGCACTGCTACTCCTCTCGCTGCTTTCAGCAGACTGACATTTAAAACACCCGGAAAACAAGCAGCTCGACCGGTGGCGCGGACAGTAGACGAATGGGATGCGTTTGCCAAGGCTTGGGGCGTATGCTCGGAATGGAGTGGACGGTGGGGGCAGAGAGGGTGAGTACCGCTCCATACATGGGACAACACCAGAGGGTTGCTACACTCCTTCCTCCTTCTAAAGACCCGAATTAAGGAGGGGAAATGTTCAGGTAAGAATGACCCATTCCCTCCTTTCTCAGTTCACAGTTACATTTCATAATCTATCTAGGTCGGAAGGAGGGTGCCCAGGGAGGTCCTTCTTGTCGCTGCCCTCTTGATAGGTAACGTGGACTTCCCGACACATCTTCCTGCCCTCTCCCACTCTTGGGGGGGGTCGCAGAGTGCTTTTTGTCCTATTCTGGTCACACAGGGGTCTCCACCGGTACTTGGGATAGGCATGCTTCCAAACACAACACTCTTTCGAAACTACACTTCTCCTTTCTCCATAACCCTGAATCACAGGCTTGAACATCCTGCATACCTGACAACACTGGGCGTAGTCCTTTACGTCGCGGCTCATTCCTGGCCAGAAAACGAAAGACTGAAGGCGTCTATGTGTTTTATGTCTCCCTAGGTGACCTAACAGCTGGTCATTGTGGCCATGACAGAGGAGTTGTTGGCGCAGGGCTGGTGGAACATACAGTTGGTATATGGTCTCATGTGGTAACCTCAACACTCTGTACACCTTGTCATCCAAGATGGTGTAGGTCCCGGTTGGATTCACACATACTTCTCCTTTACTTCCTTGCCTGTACATGTTTTGTGTGAAGGGATCATTCTTCTGAGAACGCCGGATGTGTTCATCGGTGACAGGGAGACGCTTCGGATGGAGCATCACGGCACAGGTGGCAGGTGGGAAAGGCTGATGCTGCGGTTTACTGTTGCTATTGCTCCTCCCCATGTTGTTGCTTCTGAACACAGGCAGGGTGGTAGGTCCCAGTTGGCATCCCGGGTTCTCAGGTTGAGCAGAAATCACCTTCCGGGGGGTGTCAGAGATGGTCAACGGGTCAGTCATGGTGGCCGCAGTGAGGTTCACATGAGGAGGGCTCTGCGTAGCTTCATCCTTCATAACTGCAGGTTTTACTGAAGTTTGGTACCGCAACAGCTCCCCCTGGAGGCGGGTGATCCCCTCTTGCAGACAGGTGATACTGGTGATGACTGGAGCAAGCCTGTCTTGGAACTCTTTTAGCAGCTCTGAGTGATGGTGCTTTAACCTCCAGCTCAGAGTAAGCTTTACCTGACTAAGAAAGTATTCAGCTTGCTTGTCTGCACAGACCTGATACTCTTCACTGTGTTCCTTTGCATCCTCCATAGCAGACTTAATATCCACTACTGGAATTCCAGCTACAGCCAGTGTCTCTACTGGGGGCTTGTCGAAGGGCTGACATCCCAAAGGCGAGCCAAAGAAGTTGTCAAAATCGACTCCAGTGAACGACATCTCTCGGAGGAAACTAATGGTGGAGCTGGGGTTCCTCTGTTCTACTTTCTTCTATGTTTCTTCCTAATAAATTTTCGGATATATATCACCTTCTTGTTCACACAATTGTTGTCATTCCTATACTTATCTGTCCCATCTGGGGTGCCACTTTTTATGTGACGGATTGGCCCAATTATATTATTGGTTCTCTTTCTGGAGTGCCATCCAGGTTTCCCTCCTGGAACATAGGATAATAACCTGGGCCAATATACACACAAGGGCGTATGCTACTGGGCGTACACCCTTTTCGAAATGACACACAGCAACAAGGAACACCAGTTGAGTTTTTTTTCCAGTTCTTATTTTGAGTTTCAGCACAGCAAAATATAGTGACCCCACAAACTTCCCAAAATAACCCGCAATACAAAGTGTCCATGAAAAGTCTTTCAAATGGTCCAAACTCCCGAAAAGGCTCGGGGAAGGCGGCTCCACACAAAAACCCCACTTGCCACTGTCTGGGCGTGTGTGCCAGGCAGGTCACTCAGGCGCAGTGGTATGGTGGGGAAATGTAGTCAATGACGCGTGACATGATGACGTCACCGGCATGCGGGACGCGCCAGCTGTTGGACTTCCGTGTTTACGGATCTCTCCAACTGCGCTAAACATTACTCCTTTGGACTGACGGAGGTTGAAGACGATACACGGCTATCGAGGGATTGAACGGCCTCTAATTCCTGCTTTAAATGAGCGTGTGCTCCCACGCGGCTACTACGCACTGCTACTCCTCTCGCTGCTTTCAGCAGACTGACATTTAAAACACCCGGAAAACAAGCAGCTCGACCGGTGGCGCGGACAGTAGACGAATGGGATGCGTTTGCCAAGGCTTGGGGGCGTATGCTCGGAATGGAGTGGACGGTGGGGGCAGAGAGGGTGAGTACCGCTCCATACATGGGACAACACCAGAGGGTTGCTACACTCCTTCCTCCTTCTAAAGACCCGAATTAAGGAGGGGAAATGTTCAGGTAAGAATGACCCATTCCCTCCTTTCTCAGTTCACAGTTACATTTCATAATCTATCTAGGTCGGAAGGAGGGTGCCCAGGGAGGTCCTTCTTGTCGCTGCCCTCTTGATAGGTAACGTGGACTTCCCGACACATCTTCCTGCCCTCTCCCACTCTTGGGGGGGGTCGCAGAGTGCTTTTTGTCCTATTCTGGTCACACAGGGGTCTCCACCGGTACTTGGGATAGGCATGCTTCCAAACACAACACTCTTTCGAAACTACACTTCTCCTTTCTCCATAACCCTGAATCACAGGCTTGAACATCCTGCATACCTGACAACACTGGGCGTAGTCCTTTACGTCGCGGCTCATTCCTGGCCAGAAAACGAAAGACTGAAGGCGTCTATGTGTTTTATGTCTCCCTAGGTGACCTAACAGCTGGTCATTGTGGCCATGACAGAGGAGTTGTTGGCGCAGGGCTGGTGGAACATACAGTTGGTATATGGTCTCATGTGGTAACCTCAACACTCTGTACACCTTGTCATCCAAGATGGTGTAGGTCCCGGTTGGATTCACACATACTTCTCCTTTACTTCCTTGCCTGTACATGTTTTGTGTGAAGGGATCATTCTTCTGAGAACGCCGGATGTGTTCATCGGTGACAGGGAGACGCTTCGGATGGAGCATCACGGCACAGGTGGCAGGTGGGAAAGGCTGATGCTGCGGTTTACTGTTGCTATTGCTCCTCCCCATGTTGTTGCTTCTGAACACAGGCAGGGTGGTAGGTCCCAGTTGGCATCCCGGGTTCTCAGGTTGAGCAGAAATCACCTTCCGGGGGGTGTCAGAGATGGTCAACGGGTCAGTCATGGTGGCCGCAGTGAGGTTCACATGAGGAGGGCTCTGCGTAGCTTCATCCTTCATAACTGCAGGTTTTACTGAAGTTTGGTACCGCAACAGCTCCCCTGGAGGCGGGTGATCCCCTCTTGCAGACAGGTGATACTGGTGATGACTGGAGCAAGCCTGTCTTGGAACTCTTTTAGCAGCTCTGAGTGATGGTGCTTTAACCTCCAGCTCAGAGTAAGCTTTACCTGACTAAGAAAGTATTCAGCTTGCTTGTCTGCACAGACCTGATACTCTTCACTGTGTTCCTTTGCATCCTCCATAGCAGACTTAATATCCACTACTGGAATTCCAGCTACAGCCAGTGTCTCTACTGGGGGCTTGTCGAAGGGCTGACATCCCAAAGGCGAGCCAAAGAAGTTGTCAAAATCGACTCCAGTGAACGACATCTCTCGGAGGAAACTAATGGTGGAGCTGGGGTTCCTCTGTTCTACTTTCTTCTATGTTTCTTCCTAATAAATTTTCGGATATATATCACCTTCTTGTTCACACAATTGTTGTCATTCCTATACTTATCTGTCCCATCTGGGGTGCCACTTTTTATGTGACGGATTGGCCCAATTATATTATTGGTTCTCTTTCTGGAGTGCCATCCAGGTTTCCCTCCTGGAACATAGGATAATAACCTGGGCCAATATACACACAAGGGCGTATGCTACTGGGCGTACACCCTTTTCGAAATGACACACAGCAACAAGGAACACCAGTTGAGTTTTTTTTCCAGTTCTTATTTTGAGTTTCAGCACAGCAAAATATAGTGACCCCACAAACTTCCCAAAATAACCCGCAATACAAAGTGTCCATGAAAAGTCTTTCAAATGGTCCAAACTCCCGAAAAGGCTCGGGGAAGGCGGCTCCACACAAAAACCCCACTTGCCACTGTCTGGGCGTGTGTGCCAGGCAGGTCACTCAGGCGCAGTGGTATGGTGGGGAAATGTAGTCAATGACGCGTGACGTGATGACGTCACCGGCATGCAGGACGCGCCAGCTGTTGGACTTTACGGATCTCTCCAACTGCGCTAAACATTACTCCTTTGGACTGACGGCGGTTGAAGACGATACACGGCTATCGAGGGATTGAACGGCCTCTAATTCCTGCTTTAAATGAGCGTGTGCTCCCACGCGGCTACTACGCACTGCTACTCCTCTCGCTGCTTTCAGCAGACTGACATTTAAAACACCCGGAAAACAAGCAGCTCGACCGGCGGCGCGGACAGTGGACGAATGGGATGCGTTTCCGAAGGCTTGGGGGCGTATGCTCGGAATGGAGCGGACGGTGGGGGCAGAGAGGGTGAGTACCGCTCCATACATGGGACAACACCAGAGGGTTGTTACAATGTACTCCAACATTTTCTTTTTTAAGGACTTGATCATGTCAGTGTCATCCTCGTCTGGTGCCAAGATGGTTGTGTTAAACAGGCTGAGCACTGGCTTGATGTGTGAAACACTAACATAATCCTCCCCTGACAGAGCATCCGTGAATTCAAGCAGTGGTCGCAGTGCCTTGCTGACCGACTCCAGCACATCCAGAGCTTAATGTCCATGAATTAGGTGCCGGGTGTTTCTGTCCAAGTGCCACTCTCTTTTTCCAGCTGTGAGAAGTGGCACACCAACTTTTTGCAGACAACTGTTGCACGGCTTATCCGGTTGTCACCTTTCACTGCGTTTTCTAGAAAAAATAGATTAAAAAAAAATAATTCATGAAAATACTACAATAGCTAAATAACCACATAATAATGCAGATTGCTCCCTCTCTCTTTCTCGCTCTCTCTCTTTCTCTCAAAGTAATTATAATACACATAGCAAAACGTACCTATTGCCAGGTGTAGCCTGTGTCCAAAGCACTGAAGATGCGTCCAGCCATTCACCTCCAAAGCCTTTATCATGTTTGATGCGTTATCAGTCGTCACGCAAACCTGTTGCTCCTCCTTCAAGTCTCAGTCTGCTAACGCACCTCTCATCTCCTGCGCTATATTATCCCTTGTATGCTCCCCGGGGAAGAAGGACGTCTGCAGACAGGGGGTTTTGAGTTCGAAGTTTGTTGTAATAAAATGGATCGTTAAACTGATGTAAGGTTCAGTTGTCCGGCTCGACCACAAGTCGTGGCAAAATGATCGATTTCACGGAGCTCAGCTTAAAGGTTCTGTATCATGCTATTTTAGCCATTCCAAAGTAAAGTATAGACATTTATATGATATATTGTACCTCTATCACTATGGAGTACTCATTTTTGAGAGAAATATAAGTATTTTTGGGGGTATTTTCCCTACCCGGAAGACAAGACGCTTCGATTCAGTTAACTCCGCCCCTCTCTCCGCTCATTCCACATTTGCAGTATTATAAATATAAACATCGCTGCAAAAAGTGAAGTTACTTCACATAATGCAGTTATAAGGAGTTGACATGTGCAACACAGTTTCATAAATGGCTAACACACACGCTAACACACAGGCTAACACACACGCTAACACGCGTTTTGATTGACTCACCGCTCAGTCTGGCCTCCCCATCGGGTTATGAGACTGCGTTGGTTATAAAAGTTAATCCACTTTGATTCTGGCCAAGGTTCACCAAGCATCCATCAGGTTGGTTGATATAGTAGCTGAATCCCAGAAAGAAATTCCAACTTCTGGCGAGTGCACTCTTCTTTAGGAAGGTTGAATAGTCCTGTTCCTCTCGTAGCCAAAACAAGGATCTAATTAGAGCCAAATGCGCATCCGTGACATTATCGTAAGCAAAATGAACAGGCGGTGTCCAGAGTAGGTTAGAAAGAGCTCCGTCTTCACAAACAATGCACCCTCCGGCCGCGGGAGCGCTTGCTTACTGTCCCGGGAAAGCACAGACGGTCGGAGACGGAGAGTTTTTTTCTTTTATTTTTTTCTTTATTGCTCTCTTACAACAACAACAACAAAAAAGCTGTTTTATAAATTAAAATCAGGCCGTAAGGCATTACATTACAGCTCAGTGGTTTACCAGGAGAGGGTGGAGCAGCTGCTCAGAGAGCAGGATTCAGGAGGATTCTTAGAACTGCGTGAATGAAGCCAAAAAACCGCTCTGGGGGTGTTTTTGAGAAGGAAATAGCATAACAACATGGTTAAAAACTCCAAAAAGTCGATTTTGCATGATATAGGACCTTTAAACGTTAATTTTACACTCATTATAGAGTTCTGGAATGGCCACTTGATTAAAATGTGTTCGGGATGGTATTTTATAGTGCTTGTCCAGCGTCAGAACCATTTTTTTAAAGCCCTCTTTTGAGACTGTGTAGACGGGTACCATGTCTTTTGCAATGTGGTATGTTATAGCGTCTGTAATGTCTTTATGTCTGGCGGATGTCGACTCATACGGTGTAACGCTACTGAACACATCCGTGATCGTACTTTGCTTGCCATTCTTTTGGGTGGATGAGCGAGAAGTCACCGGTGTTTCTCTCATTGTCATACACCCTTCATGCAGCACGCTATGGTGTTGTTTCAGGTGGTGAAACATGTTTGTTGTGCTACCTTGCTTCGTCGCAACTTTCGCCAAGCACGGCCTGCACAACACCTCGCTCTGGTTGACATCATCCTTTCTGAATCCAAAATACCTCCAAATAATGGAGGTCGATTTATGTTTTGGCACAAAATCAGATTCTACACCACCACCGGCCGCATTATCTTGCGCACGCATGTCCCTTTTCTTTCTGATTTCCCCGCTGTGAATGGCATGTGTGTGCGTCTCAGTCTCCGTGTCCTTCACTCCCGCCCTCCTATGTTTGTCATTGGTTGGCTTCAGCTGTCGATCAACAGCAAGCATGAAATAAGGTTTGTGGTTGGCTGGCCGTAGTGGTGCATTCAAGGGCAATCGTAGGATGTTTATTGGCCGCCAGAGCTGTACGTGTAGGGCGAGCGTTGCTTTTTCGATATCAATATCTTGAATGTTCATATCTCGATATCGATACAATAACGATATATCTTTCATCCCTACTGAAGGCCACGTGTGCTTTCCCTGCAGTGTTGATAAAGCCTCTTCTGTAGCTGCTGTTTGGTTTCTCCAATGTAATGCTCTTTACATTCCCCTTCTTTGTATCAAATAGAATAAACCACATAGCTCTGTTTGTGGCTTGGGGTTTTGTCTTTAGGATTAACTCTTTTTAGTCTCAGTGTGTTCACCGGTTTGTGGTAGCCTGACTACTGCCAGCCAAAATATCACAAGTGATATTTAGGCTGTGAACAACCTAAATATGTGAACAACCTAAATATCATTTTCTCGTAGGAGAGGTGTGGTTTACGATTGTCCATAGCCGTTTATTGGGCTCTACGAATGTCTATCATATGCGTCTTCATCAGAGGTTCCACTAGACTTTTTTTTTTGTTGGCCACTTTGGCCGGCTGGGTTTTAAAATGTCGGCCATTCACAAGAATTACCGGCCATTAAAAATATATATACATAATGAACGTGGCTTATTATCAATAACAATCTTCATTTTAGACAGAGCGTTACATAAGTGCTTTAATGGGTTCAAAAACACAGCTATTCCTAATGAAAGAATGATGTGAGAAAAATGCTCAAATCTAAACATAAAGTTCTGCGCGTGGAGACGATGGAGAGCGCCAGGTGTCACGCGGATATACTCATCTGCCCTTTAACTCAGACAGAAGATATCTACGATCTGACCGCATCAGCTGCACAGCGAGGGTTGGGCTGTAGGATGCCCCTCCGCGCTTTAACCTGGCTTCAGGTGTAAACTTAGCGAATATAAGTCTCTCACCGCTGAAATATTATGGAGGGACAAATCGACAGCACTAATGTCATCAAAAGTCAGTCTCAAGCAATTCAACACGGAACCAGCTCTGCCACACTCAAGAGCGGCTCCGAACACCGGTAACTAAGCCGAGGCGTCTGCGCAGACACCGGTAACTAAGCCGAGGCGTCTGCGCAGACTGACCGAGGGAAGCGCCTCTAAACCCGGCCACTCTCCCAGGAAGAGCCGCTGTGGGACAGTGCGTCAGTCTGACTGAACACACACACGTTTAAAGAATATCCTAATCAAAAGTATTAGCTGCTGAGTTCTTAAAGGTGCACAGCACAAGTCTCTGAGTTTTTGCAGAACTATGCCCCCTTTGGCGACAGGCGGCACTGCAACCAGAGTTGTGCACGCTCATGGAACACACGCACGCTTGCACGAGCACGAGCTGATCAGAATCAAAGGAGCATCATCTGCGGCGATTGAACAAATCTTTTTTTAGAGTCGTAATGTCTTCAGAGGTAAGAAAGTTATAAATCTGCAAGTTATTTTGAATATGTGAAAGGAAAGGCATTTTAGTAAATGACATACTACTTTATTTCGGAGGGGAAAACGGGTGTAGGAGAAAACTTGTTTTTTCCCCCCTCCATCTCCATTTTACACTGTTGTGTGTTCACTGTATTATTATGGAAACGCGCTCATGAATAATATAAGTTATTACTTTGTAAAAGCTCAAAATAATAATCACACCAAACGCAGTTGGTCAACAAAGTAGACTAAAGCTAATAAACAATCAAATGGCACTATGACGTTACAGTCAAAGCCAAAACAGACTAATCTTCCGAAGATTTGTGGGGGTTTAGCCTGTTTTATTGATTTGCCAAGTAACATATTCCAATAGGAATATATCCTTATGAGACAGCAATTTGCTAAAATCTGACCATTTTTGTCAAATTATGTAACTTGCATATCAGCATTTCACATCACACTCAAGAAACTTGAACTGCTTTACCCAAAGAGGGAATCACTATACTACATGTACTGATGATTTATTTAGAAGATATTTTGACAGGGACAGTACACACTGATGAATATTTCTGTGAAATGTGCCAATACTTTTCAACTACTGTCCCTGGGCACAGTCACAATAGTTTATACATTAAGAAATAAAGGGTAACTAACTATACAGAATATGGATTAGTTCATATGAAAAAGTTGATTGTGATGAATAGTTATTTGCTATAAATAGAAGTGAAGTGAATAGAGTGAAGTAAAATAAGTACCCCTTTACCTTTGTTATTTTCTTTCCATCTATGTGAAGAAAACAGCATGTATTTTATCACAATAACAATGTTTTATTTTTTTAGAATACAAGCTCGGACCAATTTGATGTTCCTGTGGAGGGAAGCCCTGAGTATAGCAGTGACAGCAGTGGAAGGGGCAGAGCACAAAGGAGACCATGAGGGAGACCAGGGGGTAGACCAAGGGGGAGACCAGGGGGGACAGGCACTACTAGTGGTAGGGGCAGGGGAGGAGGCCAGGGAAGGGGCAGGGGAGGAGGCCAAGGAAGGAGCAGGGGAGGATTAAGATCTAGATTGATCAGTGAGGCGGACAGACGACGTGCGGCTCAGCTGTCTGCAGCCAGGACAGCAGAGTTGCAGGTTGGTCTCACTGTACAAAATCCGATTAAATACATCCAGTACGAATTTTAAAATCAATGTCTCCTTCTGATTGCAGGCACAATTACAACGACTGACACTTGAAGAGAGGGATGAAGTACTCCAGATGGTAGTCATTCGTTTACCAGGTGTCCTTTTTGACATTATGGACTATAGGCAGGCTACACCAGGACCAGCTCCACCTAACAGAGGTCCTCCGACTTGGTGCACCTGTCTCAACTGCAGATTGATGCCTACTGACATCGAGAACAAATGTTGTAGACAGGATCCAGCAGGCTGTGTCAGCAGAAGTGCACATATGGAACTTTACATTTTGGATGAGGGCATCCTGCGCCTGGCTCGACAGACCTGGAATGACATCCTTGCACTGGATGACAGCCAAGATCCTGGAACGGACAATCGTGAATACCGATACTCGGCCTACCGGCAATTCACAATCTGGCAACATGGACGGCTCGGCGCGGGCAATCGGATTGTCATTCCATCCTGCTGTGTGTTGAGAATCCGAGAAAAATATCCTGACCCGTTTGGCATTTATGTTGGCTATAAAGAAGCACCATTCAGGCAATAAACAAGTTGTGAGCACATCAGAAAATATGGCTACAAATTAGTGAAGAAAAGGCTTTATTGTAAATATTTTCTTTGTAAAAATAAATAAATATGCAGTGCCAATGTTTGACTTCAAGTCTGTTCAAGGAGCTGATGGCATCTCCTAGAAAAAACAAATATTTGCTATTAGAATAGTTATTTTATTATGGAAAAGAAACAGACATAGAAGTGATGTGGCTGAAAAAATGTATGACAATAGGAATCTTGCATACATAAAAGAAAAAGGTGTTCATTGTTTTACAATGTACATTTAACACAACATACCTGCCCTCTGCAGACTTGTGACTGCACCAGATCAGCTGTAGGAGGGGGCACAATGCCAGACAGGGGTCCCATAAACCGAGGGTCATCTGGTCTGAAGCTTCGTTTTCTTGGGAGTCCTCCGGCAGACTGAAGTCGAAGTCGTAGAATTTTGGTCTGCAGGTCAGGGATGTAACTGTAGTCTTTTGCTTCTTTGACTGTTTGTACCCGGTAGCGCTGTGACTTCTTGCTGTACAGCCGTTTTTGCCTGCGGTAAAAAAATATGACATTACTTCCCAAAACATGCATTATATTGAAAAGTCATAGAGCAATCACTTACGACACTTGGCCTTTGTTGTTGACATGCACTGGTCGGTGGTTGTGGTGGTTGTAGTCCAAGGCCGCAAGAAAAGTCCTGGCTTCATAGGCTTCATATGAAAAGGCAAACCGCTTGCCAGCATACATGAGTATGTGGTTTTGAAATGATTCAAGTTGTGAAGTTGTCCTAGATAATATAATGAAATCAAAAGACAAAAGGAAAGGAATATTCATATTGAACAACATACAAATGTTATTACAGTTTGTAATAACAATTTTTATTGAATTATTCTGATGCCCATACCTACAAAATAAACAATCTTACCGGAAGGTGAGAAACTTCTCAATATCTTTCAGCCATCTGCGGTTGAGCACAATTTGTGACAGAGCCACATGTGCTGTCGATCCAGGGGGTATGACCTCTCTTTCCTTACAGTCATCACCCAAAGGCCCATGGAGGCATCTGCCAAGGGCCCACTCATGTATTCCACTGACATGGTGGAGCACACCTCGCCACACACCCTAAAATACAGAAATGTAATTTACATAAATAGCCCAGAACTGTACTTTACACAACCATTGAATACATTTTGAATGATCATACTCACCATAAACTCCTCTCTGTTGCTTGCATGTTGACAAGCAAACCAAAAATGGTTTACAATATCTTTTATCCAGCCAAGTATTGGTTTTTGTCCCGACATCACTCCAGCCTGTTGAAAGAGTTCAAATTCATGTTTCATTACTGCATAATGTCACTCCCAACATGAAAATCATGTGTCACTTACAGCGTGAAGTCTCTTAGTGAGATTCTTTGCTGCATGCCAGACGTCGAGGGAATGGAACACGCCCCTCTCCTTGTATCTCCCCTTTTCTGGATCTGGTATGAAACACAAACATTAGAAAATGCCAATCACTATCTCAAATCCAAAATTATTCTTACGCATGAGGGAAGCAATCTGCACATGCGCGTCAGTCACTATTTCTTTGATGTTCAACTCCCTCATGAGGACATCAAATGTTTTTATGAAGGCATCCTTCTCCATAGACGTGCTCTTCCTACCAACATGTCTTTTATCAACTGTGACAACACTTATGATGTCCCGGGTGTTCAGCTCCATTGTAGTGTATGTACAACACATGGCTGAGTGTCCTTTTAGAAAAAGAATGAACATTTTGATTTACATACAATATGTATATAAAAAAACAAGTCCAGAGACAAATCACACAAACCACTGAATTACCTGGGGAGTCCATTCGTCCGTCAGCTAAAATGGAAATATAGATGCATGTCAGGTATTTGAGGATTTGCAAATACATGCAATTTATTACTTACCAAGGGCAACAACACTGTCTTTAGCCTGTAATCCGTTGATAATGGCAGCCCTCTTCTCTTTCCAAAACTCCCTTACAGCTGGTATGCTGTAGGAATGCTGTATCCCATAGTGAGTTGAAGATACCACCATTCTCATGTTCATATATTTGAAGAGGAGGGCGATCTTAGTGTAATTGTTTCCAGACAATAGCACGTTTGATGCGAGCATAAAATCCCCTCCTTGCATCCCATGCCTGAGCAATGGCTGACTGTTCCACATCCACAACTTGTGTCCGCGTGGGCAAAACTATCCAGATAAAGAATAAGTATTACAAATGCACTTACATTCCATTCCATTCCATTCGATACTGTTGTTCATGACTTTTTATGAAACACTACATAGACATTTATTACTCACCCACTCCAATATAACTGCAGTGCCTCGCGTACGCGACTGGACAGTGAAAGGAGGACGGCCGTCACACTCCACTCCTGTGCTGTGATCACTATAATTGCAGTTGGTAATGGGGAGCTGAAAAAAAGTGGCCATTTGCATGAGGTTTTTGGTGTATGTAATGTAGGCCGGCTGGTTAATTAGGTCACTCTCAGCAACCACCCGCAGGAGGCCTGGAAAGGTGGAGATGTCTGATGCTGAATCCCCTGCATCTTCCTCAAGGTCTAGTTCAGGTGCCTCATCCCGGTCACAAATATCCATGACAGTTTCTTCTAGCCCAATGATGGGAAGGTCATCCAATTGATCCTGCATTGGATCACCAGTGCTGTGTAACAAAAACATATGCACTTTATTCATACCTCTACCAGAAAAAGACTGTAGCACTTGCATTACGACAAGACATACCGCAAATATATAGGGGGACGTAATCAGAGTCATAAGGGTCTGTGGCCAGTTCTTGCTCAAACTCGATCCTGTACAAAAGAAAACATACAGTATCTTACCCGATAATATTTGAAAAAAATGAATTGACCCCAAAACAAAGTAAAGATTAGAAGAGATTATTTACAACTTACACACTATTTTCCAGATTGTTGACTTCCTTGTCATCTACAGAAAGATCCTGCAGCTCGGTAGACTTGACACTATAGAAAAACACAGTAAAAATCTAATGCAAAAGCAATGCACATCACATTTCAAAAGAAATGTGCTTACCTTTCTTCCAATAACTCCAAACCTTCATCTTCTCTCAGAGGTTGTACTCCAGCAACCAGGAAGTCATCCCTGTTGACAAAATATTCTTACCCGTTAGTCAAAACAGTTTGTATGTCTCATATTCAAACTAAATGTATTGAGTTGAACACAAGATGTAAATGTATCGAGTTGAATACAAGTTAATTCAACATCAGAAGGAGCAAGGGACATGTTTTATTTCTAAAATACTCCGTGGAAGCAAACATACCTATCAGACTCTCCTGCCGTGACTGAACTCGGAGGATCTGGTATTCCCAATACATTTGCAGTACTAGTTGATGCCTGATGAGGTGTGGATGTAGATGGTGCTACTACAGTCTTCTCATAGCTGAAAACAAGACAGCCATTGTTACCATACAGAAGAGGGTGAGTACATTGATTATAACAATAAACTAATATCTAAAATAGGATTAAATCAGGGCTAAACCAGGTCCAGACCCAGAGTATCTCAACATGCCAGGGATAAAAACAGGATTTAACCAGATCTAAACCAGGACCAATTCGGGACACAACCTGTACCACACCAGGTATGAACTAGGGCTAGACTATGCGTAAACTATGTCTAAAGTAGGACTAAACGATGACAAAAAATGTATACGGATTGCACCCCCGTCAGATTACAATTTATTATTTTTAGGCAGAATTGGCACTTTGAATCGAGTACACAATAACAGTCACGTTAGCTTATCAAGTAACGTAAGAAGAGTATAATATTCCCCCCCCCCCCAGATAAACTACATGTAAAATGTATCACATTCCCGGTAATAATATACAGATTTTCCCGATAAAGAAAATATGGTCTATGCAACAGCATTGCCTTCCCTGTCCCTGTTCCCATGTCAAGGACATGAGCATCTTGGCAGACACAAGGCTACCGGTAGACCATACACAAAAACAGAGTTGGCATCTTTTATGTGACATAGTTTATGTTTCTTGTTGTACCGATTGCTCCGAAGAAAATTCCTAGTTTATTTACCTGTTCACTGACAATGGCAGTAAAACAAATTCTGATTGTGTAGCGTGTAGCTAGCGCTAACGCAACACGCTAAAGACATAGCATTACAGATTTTACGCATCTTCATCTGTCATAGATTTACCGTATCAGACGTTAGAGAGTAGGCTCTATCTTACCGTTTTAGCAAGTAGAAAGCCAACTGTGGGTCCCGTTTGAGTCCGAGCGCGGACCGTAGGTCTCTCCATTTGTTGAAAGCCTTCCCGATGTTGACTCTCGTCTTATTACGACGCCTGTCTGAGTCCAATTTGGCTCTTTTAGTCGCACTAGACAAAAATTTTCTTTTCTTTGTCTTACGTGGAGTTTGCGTTGGGGTTTGGGAGGAACTAGAAGCCGGTCTCTTCTTTGAATCCATCTTCTACTTTCACAAAAGTCGCTGGAGTCTTCGCTGATACGGATAATGGCGGCGAGCGAATACACAAACTCCCAGAGCTAGCCAGGTGAGCGTGAACGCGCATGACGTCACGCCCAGGCTCAAACCTTAAGATTCCGACCCGAATCACCCTTATTTATTTGACTGCACAGGATTATAGGGGCAATGGCAGTGATCAGACAGGAACTCATTCAGCACATCAGGCAATTGTTTAAGCATGTATGGGTTAGAAAACGGTTATTTTTAACATTTTAAGTTGCGCATAGCACCTTTAACACACTTTTATAAAAGTAAATGTACCTGTAGTTCGCCGTTTTCTTGGAAAATGTGCCGAAGCACGAAGAGAAAAGCCTTTCATTTCCAGCACGACGATGGCGCTTCAACTGCGCTTTGTATAATGGGCTAAGGCCGTAAATCAAAGCTTTTTTGATAGAAATATTGAACCTTTTTTAATATTTTGGGCTGTCTCAAAAAACACTTTATGTTAGTCAATGACTTAGGTCAAATGTTGTATTTAATATATTTTTAATATATTTAATATATTTTCTACACATTTTCTACTGTCGGCCAATTTTCAAACCGGCCAAAAGCCGGCTACAGCCGGCTAACAGAAACCCTGGTCTGCATGTAGCCATAGCCAATCGTATCAATTGTACCCGATGACGTATACAAAGAAGACGAATTATGTTTACACAATGGTGCCGAAAGATTACTGCTGTTTGTGCAAGTTACACATGAGGGAAGATCGACCTCTCCACATTTCAGACATGTTTTGACTAAAAAAAACAAAAAACGTTATTAGGTTTGATTGTCGCCCTGGAGTCGGGGCAATCAAATAGATGTTGCTCGCATTGCTCCTGGACAATTAGTAGGCTTGAAAGAGTCTTGACTATATTCAGGCAATGGGAAGAGGAATTCCGAGACAGCAACATATCCAAAAAGCAACGCGAGCCCACGCCGTCAAAGACTCCGAGGGCTTTGAAAAAGACCTGCCCAAGCCCACCAAGTCCAAGTGCCAACTCCTTCAGAAAAACAACAACCCAGGTATCAAGTTTAATTTTCTGTTCAATTGCTCCAGCTTCTTAAATTGTATGCATCCTGACTAAATTATGTTCATTTTGATCTCACGATAAACAAACTAGCAGTTCTTATTTGGGTTGCCTTACTGATCTGCCAATAACTTGTCAATGGAATCCAATAGACCAATTAACAAAGTTAACAGTGTGTTGTTTATTTAGTTGTCCCAGACAATCTAGAGAGGGAGAGCCCCGTCCTAGTCGTTATAATACTAGAAGATACTATTTATTGACCATAATGTCAACAGTCCACTATAAACTAGGCCTACAATCTCTGAGCCTACCATTTTTTATAGATGTCCACTTATTTTATCAGTGACTATCAAACTATTTTGAATATCTCTAAGACATGAAATTAAACATAACCCGATGGCAACCATTTCCAAAAAGACAAAAGCACTTCAATGCTAAAACTATTGTGTATGCTGGAACTATACACTCACCTAAAGGATTATTAGAAACGTGGCAGTTGCTTCAATGCATTTAGGGGTGTGGTCCTGGTCAAGACAATCTCCTGAGCTCCAAACTGAATGTCAGAATGGGAAAGAAAGGTGATTTAAGCAATTTTGAGCGTGGCATGGTTGTTGGTGCCAGACGGGCACAATCTGCTCAGTTACTGGGATTTTCACGCACAACCATTTCTAGGGTTTACAAAGAATGGTGTGAAAAGAGAAAAACATCCAGTATGCGGCAGTCCTGTGGGCGAAAATGCCTTGTTGATGCTAGAGGTCAGAGGAGAATGGGCCGACTGATTCAAGCTGATAGAAGAGCAACTTTGACTGAAATAACCACTCGTTACAACCGAGGTATGGAGCAAAGCATTTGTGAAGCCACAACACGCACAACCTTGAGGCGGATGGGCTACAACAGCAGAAGACCCCACCGGGTACCACTCATCTCCACTACAAATAGGAAAAAGAGGCTACAATTTGCACGAGCTCACCAAAATTGGACAGTTGAAGACTGGAAAAATGTTGCCTGGTCTGATGAGTCTCGATTTCTGTTGAGACATTCAGATGGTAGAGTCAGAATTTGGCGTAAACAGAATGAGAACATGGATCCATCATGCCTTGTTACCATGTGCAGGCTGGTGGTGGTGGTGTAATGGTGTGGGGGATGTTTTCTTGGCACACTTTAGGCCCCTTAGTGCCAATTGGGCATCGTTTAAATGCCACGGACTACCTGAGCATTGTTTCTGACCATGTCCATCCCTTTATGACCACCATGTACCCATCCTCTGATGGCTACTTCCAGCAGGATAATGCACCATGTCACAAAGCTCGAATCATTTCAAATTGGTTTCTTGAACATGACAATGAGTTCACTGTACTACAATGGCCCCCACAGTCACCAGATCTCAACCCAATAGAGCATCTTTGGGAACGGGAGCTTCGTGCCCTGGATGTGCGTCCCACAAATCTCCAACTGCAAGATGCTATCCTATCAATATGGGCGAACATTTCTAAAGAATGCTTTCAGCACCTTGTTGAATCAATGCCACATAGAATTAAGGCAGTTCTGAAGGCGAAAGGTCAAACACAGTATTAGTATGGTGTTCCTAATAATCCTTTAGGTGAGTGTACTTTCTATACTGTATACTTTCAGGTTACCATCACATATCCATCACAACCACTGACAAAGGTGTGCAATCCTGAGGAAGATCCTATAATTATATTCATTGTTCTGAAGATTTGTTTATTTGTTTATTTATTAAAAGGATCCCCATTAGCGCAGTCATGCTGTCGCTATTCTTCCTGGGGTCCCACTAAATCCATTCACAAAATATAAAACAGTATTTAAATTCATACAAAATATGTATCAATACATTTGTATATCCAATTAAAACATGTAAAAGCTGTGTATAAGAACAGTTAATATTTCCATTTAAAAAAAGGCTTATCTCCTAACACATTAATTGCTAAATCCATTACAAATTTGCTTCTAAGAGTTTTTTCAGTAAAAATTTAAATCTCTTCTTGTCCTCTACTAGCGTTAAACTATCTGGAAGTACATTCCATGCATGCATAGCTCTATATGTAAAGGTCCTCATAATGCTATTCGAACTTACTATTGGCAAGAGAAATTTTCTGGCCACTGCATGTCTGGTTTTATATTTGTGTTTTTTGTCGCTAAACAGGAGATTTTCATAAGTAATCCTTGGACATTTGGCCAACATAATACTTTTCAAGGAGGATAATAAAGAGTATAAGAGTCTGTTTCACTGACAGCCATTTTAGTTTACTAAGCATTACTTTTGTGCTCGTCATGTAGTCACAGCCTAGCACCATTCGAGCTGCGCGGTTCTGTACTATTTGTAAGGTGTTTATCACTTCAGACGTCGCATTTGACCAAACTGTTGGACAGTAGTCCAAATAGGACAATACCAGAGCTTGTGTGATTTGTTTCGTAGACTTCTGTGTAAGACTTCTGGCTGCCAGTCATGCTCTGAAACATCAACACCTGCAAGAGGAACTCAGAGATGGAGTCATTAACTTAATATGAAGAATGTGAGGTACTGTGCTCTTGCAAGAATGACTTCATTCTGTGGAAGTCTAAACTGGCAGACCTCAAGTCTGCCTCATTCAACAGTTTAAGAGATTACCATCGGCTTGCTCCCTTTTTAGTCTTAAAGGTGCTATGCGCAACTTTAAATGTTAAAAATAACCGTTTTCTAACCCATACATGCTTAAACAATTGCCTGATGTGCTGAACGAGTTCCTCTCTGATCAATGTGATTGCCCTATAATCCTGTGCAGTCAAATAAATAAGAGGGATTCGGGCTGGAATCTGAAGGTTTGAGCCTGGGCGTGACGTCATGCGCGTTCACGCGCACCTGGCTAGCTCTGGGGAGTTTGTTTGTGTATTCGCCGCCATTATCCGCATCAGCGAAGACTCCAGCGACTTTTGCGAAAGTAAAGGGTGGATTGTAAGAGACTGGACTCTAGTTCAATCTTCCCAAACAGCAACGCAAACTCCACGTAAGATAAAGAAAATAAAACATTTGTCTAGTTCAACCAAACGTGGCACATTGAAGTCAGACAGGCGTCGGAGTAAGACGAGAGTCAACATCGGAAAGGCGTTCAACAAATGGGGAGACCTCAGCTCTGCTCTCGGGCTCAAACGGACCCTCAGTTGGCTTTCTTCAATCATTGTCAGTGAACAGGTTCACAAACTCGGAATTCTCCAGAGCAATCGTGCAACATAAAAAAACATATAACATAAAAGATGCTAACTATGTTGTTGTCTGTGGTCTACCGGTATTTTGTGTTTGGCTAACGTCTTCAAAATGATGGCAAAATGCTAAAAGGTGCTCATGTCCTTGACCAACACGCCTGAATTACAACTCAACGCTGTTGTGTATATATTTTTTCTTTTTCGGAAAAATCAGTAAAATGTTCCCGGGAATGTGGTACATTTTGCATGTTGTTTATATGAGGTATGTGGGGGGGAAAAATTGTACTTGATAGGCTAACGTTGCTGTTACTGTGTACTCGGTTCTAATCAATTGTTGTTTGTGAAGAGCGCAGCCCATATACATTTGTAGTCATTGTTTAGTCCTACTTTAGACCTGCTTTATTCATAGTCTAGACCTAGTTCAGGCCTGGTGTAGTCCTGGTTGTGTTCTGAGTTAGTCCTGAGTTGGTCCTGGTTTAGATGGTGTGTAAATTGCAAATAAATAATAATAATAAATAATCTCTTCTAATTTTTACTTTGTCTGGGGTCAATAATGTATTTATGTGCATTTTTTCAAACATTATTGGCTAAGATACTGTATGTTTTCTTTTGTACAGGATAGAGTTTGAGCGAGAACTGGCCACAGACCCATACGACTCCGATTATGTCGCCCCTATAGCTTTGTGGTATGTTTTGTCATAATGCAATTCCTACAGTCTTTTCCTTGTAAAGGTGTGAATAAATGTTTTTGTTACACAGCACTGGTGGTCCAATGCAGAATCAAATGGATGAACTTCTCATCATTGGGCTAGAAGAAGCTGTCATGGACATTTGTGACCGGGTCTGCTGTTATAGTGGAGTGGGTGAGTACTTATGGCTATGTAGTGTTTTATAAAAAGTCATGAACAACTGTATCAAATGGAAAATAATGTAGGTGCATTTGTGATGCTTATTCTTTATCTGCATAGTGTTGCCCACGTGGACACAAGTTGTGGATGTGAAACAGCCAGCCATTGCTCAAACATGGGACGCAAGGACTTTATGCTTGCAGCAAACGGGCTATTGTCTGGGAATAATTACACCAAGATCGCCCTCTTCAAATACATGAACATGAGAATGGTGACATCTTCTACTATGGGATACAGCATTTCTACTGCGTACCAGCTGTAAGGGAGTTTTGGACAGAAAAGAGGGCTGCCATTATCAACCGATTACAGACTAAAACAGTGTTGTTGCCCTTGGTAAGTAATAAACTGCATGTATTTGCAAATCCTCAAATAGCTAACATGCATCTGTATTTCTATTTTAGCTGACGAATGGAGTCCTCAGGTAATTCAGTGCTTCATGTGCTTTGTCTCTGGACTTTTTTTTTCCGTAAGTAAATCTGAATGATTTTTGTATTTGAGATAATGATAGGCATTTTCTAATGTAATGTTTGTGTTTTATAACAAGGAGAGGGGCGTTTTTCATTCCCTCCCGCCCTACCCCCTGGATCTACCTTTGCCTTTTCATATGAAGCCAGGACATTTCTTGCGGCGTTGGACTACAACCACCACAACCACAGTGCATGTCAACAACGAAGGCCATGTGTTGTAAGTGATTACTTTATGACTTTCTTATATAATGCATGTTTTGGAAATTAATGTCATATAATTCGTTCTGCAGGCAAGAACGACTGTACAGCAAGAAGTCACAGACCGGATACAAAGAGGCAAAAGACTACAGTTACATCCCTGACCTGCAGACAAACATTCTAGGAATATCTTCAATGAAGGTACTTGAGTCATCTTCTGTACCCGGTAGTTGAGGTCTCCAAACGTTTCGCCTCTCATCCAAAAGGCTTCGTCAGTGGACGAAATTCCGCTCAGCACGCAGCGTAGATAAAGACCAATTGGGAGGAGTTGGGGTTGGCCCGGCTCCTCCCCTCTAATCACAGCTACTCTCACCTGTGGGTAAACACCTTTGAAGTAGAGCGTCTGTAACGACCTGCTCACCCCAGTATCGGTCAGTCCTGTCCTATTCATGGATGATCACTGCTAATTACCTGCCTATTGTTCTTTTGTTAGCTGAGGTATCGTCTTCTTGGACTGGGCGTGTCCTGTCGGTTTTCCCCGAAGCAGATTGGAGTAAAAAGAAGAATACCTTGGCCTCATACCCAGGTAACAAACCCAGCCACTGGCTCAGATATGTAGATGACACGTGGATCAAAATTAAAGAGAAGGAATTGGCACCTTTTACAGATCACATCAATGCTGTGGACCCTAACATTAAATTTACTCGGGAGGACGCTAAGGAGAAACAACTTGCCTTTTTAGATTGTAAAGTTATCATAGGGGAAAACAGACAACTTCAGACAGAGGTTTACAGGAAGGCAACTCATACTGACCAGTATTTGATGTTTGACTCTAACCATCCACTCCAACACAAAATAGGGGTCATTAGGACACTCAGACATAGAGCTAAAGAGGTGCCTACCAGTGCAGAAGGAAAGACCAAAGAGGAACAACATGTCCTGAGAGCCCTCTCAGACTGTGGTTATCCTAACTGGTCTTTCACTAAAGCACAAAGGACAGGAAGACCCAAAGAGCAGGACAGACAGACTACAGAACCCAGAAGAAAGTTAGTTGCAGTGCCGTATGTATCCGGGGTATCAGAGAAACTTCAGAGAATCTTTAGGCAGCACAGGATTCCAGTGTACCACAAACCTGTGAACACACTGAGACAAAAATTAGTCCATCCCAAAGACAAAACTCCGAGCCACAAACAAAGCAATTTGGTTTATTCTATTCGATGCAAAGAAGAAGAATGCAAAGAACATTATATTGGAGAAACCAAACAAGTCTTACAGAAGAGAACTTTATCAACACCGAAGAGAAAGCACAAGCGGCCCCCAGTCGGCTGTGCACCTTCACCTTAAAGCCTCCAATCACTCTTTTGAGGACGGGGAGGTCAAAATTTTAGCTAAAGAATAACGTTGGTTTGAAAGAGGAGTAAAAGAAGCTATTTTTGTCAGAAAAGAAAATCCCTCCATGAACCGAAATGGTGGGCTAAGACTTAATCTTTCTTCTTTTTACTCCAATCTCCTTCGGGGAAAACCGACAGGACACGCCCAGTCCAAGAAGACGATACCTCAGCTAACAAAAGAACAATAGGCAGGTAATTAGCAGTGATCAGCCATGAATAGGACAGGACTGACCGATACTGGGGTGAGCAGGTCGTTACAGACGCTCTACTTCAAAGGTGTTTACCCACAGGTGAGAGTAGCTGTGATTAGAGGGGAGGAGCCGGGTCAACCCCTACCCTCCCAATTGGTCTTTATCTACGCTGCGTGCTGAGCGGAATTTCGTCCACTGACGAAGCCTTTTGGATGAGAGGCGAAACGTTTGGAGACCTCAACTACCGAGTACAGAAGATGACTCAAGTACCTTCATTGAAGATGGACAACTCCTGTACGACTGAGAACTTACACAGACATTCTAGGAATACAACTTCAGTCTGCAGGAGAACTCTCAAGAAAACGAAGCTTGAGACCAGATGACCCTTGGTTTCTGGCAGGGGCGCCACCAGGGGGTGCTGCAGCACCTGCCGCACCCCCTGGTGGCGAAGCTTGAAAAATTGCAATGACAATAAAATGATAGTTTATGAATATATCTGGTAGCCGTTTCATTCTGTTCCACAACATTGTAAGCCTAAAGCCTTGTTTGGGTGAAGGATGAAGAGAGGGATCATTTTAATAATAAAAAAAAAAAAAACGTTTATTATTTTCAATGCATATTGGCCAATCAGATTTGTCTTGACAAGATCGTAATACTGGACACAGCTCGTCTCATTAATGACAAGGGAAACTGCTGCTGTGTTATCCACACACAGACTCTCTTTGTCCATGCACTATTGCACATATTTAATCTACAAACTGTTCACAAGTGTATTTGTGTAACGAGAAATCTCCCCCTCCCTCGCTCTGCATGAACCTCGCTTGCTCACTTTTGCGTCTCAAAGTGCTCCTCGGTGAAGTCTTCGGGATGATAAAAGGTGTGTGGTATTTATGAACACTTTGCCGTTGTGTCCCATTGCTCAGTGACTGTATACAACCTTTCTGTGGCCTGTTGTTTTTGTACAACAGATCAAATGCTGACTTTAGCTTGACTTATAGCGCTGATGCTCTTGACTAAACTGCTGCATTAGATGCCTGCAGAATACAGAGCCTGCCTTGTGTTACATAATAATAATAATTCTATAACCCCCCGCACCAGTCCCGTCGCCAGACGTCAGTCTAGGGGGGCATATGAAATCCACGAGGGGGCACAATTACTACGCTACTGTTTTTGGACCATGTTTTGAATAAACAGGAGAGCGCGTGGCTCGGTCAGTGCTGTGGGAAAAGCATCCACTTTTCAGTTTTTCAAGCCTTCAGCAGTAAAAGCACACTTCGAACAAATACGCGAGGTCTTTTCTGTGGACTTTGTAGTAAAATACAGATTGCTTGTTACCAGTCCACACCTGTTACTGCCTTTGCCCAAATATGCTCACGAGCCGCGGCAGGGGGGGGGGTTGGTATGCCGCACCCCCTGCCGAAAACGTCTTCCGGCGCGCCTGGTTTCTGGGACCTCTGTCTGGCATTGTTCCCCCTCCTAGAGCTGATCTGGTGTACATACCTGTCCACAGAGGGCAGGTATGTTGTGTTAGTTAGGCCCGAGCGCCATCAGGGCTGGCGAAGGGGCTCTTGTAATCGTATAGAGTGCGCCTCTCGCCTCTCGTCGTGCACGTTACGTGCACATGAATCAGAAAACGAACATTGTAATTGGACGGTGCGCGGAGCGAGGCGGAGCGCACTCCCCCAAAGTGCAAACAAAACGAGCGCAAAGCGCTCCCCTCCTCTCAAACACTCACTAACACACTCCTCTTGTCGTGCACGTACAGATTCTTTCTTTCTTTCTTTCTTTCTTTCTTTCTTTCTTTCCAAAATGAAGTTGGTCGTAAATGAAGTTGGTCGTAGAATCATAAAAATCGGTACAGACGTGCATCATGACAAGTTGAGCAAAAAATATTATTACGGCAACGCTGTCCGCCATATTGGGTGTCGGCCATTTTGGATGACAGCCCGCGAAGCGGGAATCCGCCTTTATTTTTCACTTCGTACAAAATCTATCTCCTCCTAGAGCATTTATCGGCACGACCTAATTTTAGGTGGAAAATAATCTTGAGAAGTAGAACTTTAAAAGTTATCCAAATAACTTTTCTAAGTTTTACGGTTTTTATGCGGCGAAGCCGCAAACTGTACGAAGTATTTTGAGATTTTTCGCAAACAAAAAATGGCTCCCATTCGCACATATGGAGCCCGATTTCGCTCATTTTGTTATCAGTTGTTAAAGTCACAGTCCTAAACACTTTCATTTGGCAAAATTCTAATTGGGCGCGATAGCGCCCCCTATAGGAATTATATGGAGAGTACAAATTTTAGTTTTACAAAAATTAAAATAATTTGGCACAAAATTCTATTTGGTCGTTCCGATCAGAAAAGTCAAATACACCTATGCCATATTTTTCACGGTGTTGCTGTAGCGATGACCAGAACGTCCCATTTTATTCTGATGGAAAAATGTTAAACTCCATAATTCAGCGAGAAGTGAGGAACCAAAGGTTATCCAAAGTACTTGGATAACCTTTGTGGATGATCTGCGGCGCAGCCGCAGCCCTAAGTAAAATGTAAAAATATGCTTCAGTTTGCAGATATAGTGTGATACAAATTCATACTAATTTTTCTCTGTATAATGTCAAAATTGAGCGTGGAGTGCGCGTTAGCGCATTCCAATAATCCTAAAACTAAGACCCTTGGGAAAAAAGTTAAAAACAAACATAAAGGTAGTAGCAATACCATAATTTTAGATTGAGGGAGACTAAAGGGCGCGAAGCGCCCCCTTGTTTTTGGCAGGGCGGTTGGCGAGGGCCGATAATCGCCGCTTGCGGCTATATTTTTTCATTGTTTTACAATGAACATTTGTTTTTTCCTTTAGTGTGTGTATATATGCAAGATTCCTATTTTCATTAATTGTTTTAGCCACATCACTTCAATGTCCTTTTCCATAATAAAATAACTGTTCTAATGGCAAAACATGTATGTTTTGTTTTTCTAGGAGATGCCAACAGCTCCCTGAACAGACCCCAAGTCAAACATAAGTGCATATTTATTTATTTTTACAAACATGCCCCTTCCCCAGCCTCCTTCCCTGCCCTGCCACCTTTCTGCTTCTCCTCCTTGGTCTCCCTTATGGTCTTCCCCGGTCTCCTTCCCTGCCACTGCTGTCACTGCTGTCCTCAGTGCTTCTCTCCACAGGAACATCAAATTGATTCGAGCTGGAATTCTAAAGGAAAAAAAACAAAATGTTATTGTGATAAAATACATGCTGTATTATTCTACACATCGCAGGAAAGAATACAATGATAAGGGGATACTTATTTTACTTCCCTCATATTGTACAGCAGGCCTTCTATTTACTATAGCAAATAACTGTATTTTCATCTACATCAAGTTTGCTTTGTTCTGAACTGCATAACTACCGGCCCATGCACTGTCTCTTTCCCTGCAAATATGACCTTGCACTGAGTGAACTAATTCCATGTTACGTGTATATGTGACCTATGTTGTATTGCTCTGCGTTGTGTATGGTGCTCTCATTAATGTGGAGAAGACCCAGGCTGAGTTGGGAGTGAGCAACGCTCCAGCTCCGTTTATTTTCTGGCGACAGAATCAAATGAATGGCGTTAGCCCATAGCATGTGGAGTCCACCCAACGTGGTCTTCTCTCAAGACACAGAAATCAGAGAGATATACAATATAAAATGTACCTGGCGACAGAATCAAATGAATGGCGTTAGCCCATAGCATGTGGAGTCGACCCAAGGTGGTCTTTGGAATAAAACAAAACAAAAAAACACGTAAGTAACAAATATCGACATAAATAATAATAAACAATATATACAACATAAAAGACAAGTTAAAATCTTATGATATGAGTTCTAACAATGTGATGGCTAACAATGCCTAAACACGCTCACCTTCTCTCAAGACACAGAAATCAGAGAGGGAGGAAGAGGAGGAGCCATCCCTATATACTCCTAGACCGGATGTTTCAAGCGTTGGACCGACAAAATAAAATACACAAGACAACTAACGCACACTCAACCAGGTACATAAAACATATATAACAAAAAGGTGGGACAATATGTACACAGCGCTCCCACACCATGCCACACCGTGGCGCTCAAAACCCATTACCAGAATTTTAACCCGTCTATATTAACACCATTACATACACCCCCCCAAAATCCTGAGTAATCGGGGATGTATAACAAAAAGACAGAAAGAAGAGAGAAAAAAAATATGTACAAGAGTAACCCCAAAACCGGAAAACCCATCCCAAAGGATCGCACAGAGTAGAGCCCTACCCCGCGCGGGTATGAAGAGTGCCGTTTACACCCCCCCTACTGCAGCGAATCTCTTGAAAAAAAATCATTTTACACCTCTTCTCTTCATGGAAGCTCCATAACCTTCCTAACATAAAACTAATGGGAGCTGGTAAGCCTTCCCTTGCGTGAACATACTATTTACAAAAGAGATAACGAATCTCACAGGTATTGAGGGTCCCCCTAACTCTACACTTTGTCCATTCATTTCACAAATTAACCGAGCGGGGGGATTAACCAATCTGCCTGCTCTGGTACGCACAGGTAACAGTTGCGCATCAGCTACTGCGTCACACGTCGCCACGTCTGCGGAGACTAGTTCTGATTGATCCTCAGGTAGGGTGTGGTCACCCACGCTAAGTGGCAGTTGAGAGAGCGCGCCATCAGATCCAACAAAGACAGAAGCGCCATCACACGGACCCAACGCCACAGAATCCACATCAGACTCAGCAAACGGATCAGACACGGTATCTTCGTCGACTAGACTCGCTTCTACACTCTGGTAAGAACCATTTTCAGTGTTCAAAAGCCAATTAATCGTCCTAGTCTCACTGTCCTGTGCCTCAACAGGAATTTCTGGTTCGTCATTCGCTAATGAGGAGTAATTAGACGCACATGGGCCCTCTACATTCGACGAAAGAAAACTGACAGAGAGTAGAAGATTTCTATGTACCGTTTTGACTTTCTGAGTGTCAGGGTCTTTGATGGAATAGACATTTACGCCCGGTCTCACAGACGAGGGCCGTGCCCTTAGCCTTACGATTGTAGTTTTCTGTCTGACGGGCCTGAGCTGTCCTACTGCTTTGGAGAGCAATGCGCGATGCCTCAGCTAAATCCCGCCTCAAAGCTGCAATAAACTCATGGTGGTCAACGACAGGAGTACCTTCGAGCACATGCTGGAAAACGACGTCGACTGGCAAGCGGGGAACTCTCCCAAACATGAGGTAGAAGGGCGCAAATCCCGTAGTCTCATGTTCTGTGCAATTGTAACAAAAAGTCAGCATTTGCAACATCTGAGGCCATTTCGCTTTCGACTGTGGAGGCAAGGCACGGATCATGTTCCCCAGAGTCCTGTTGAACCGTTCTGTAATGCCATTCCCCATAGGATGGTATGGCGTCGTGTGCGATTTCTGGACCCCAGACAGCGTCAAAAGTTCTTTCATGAGACTGCTCTCAAAATTTGCACCTTGGTCTGAATGGATGCGCTTTGGGAAGCCATACACACAGAAAAAGTCATTCCACAATCGGCGTGCGACTTGTTTAGCCGACTGATTCTTGCAGGGGAATGCATGTGCCAATTTCGAAAAGTGGTCAGTGACGACCAAGACATCGACGCATTTTTTGTCCGTTTGTCCAGAAGTCGATGCAAACCAACTCCATCGGCTCCGAGGTTTGGATGCTTTCCAAGGGAGCACGTCCATGTGGTTCAGGCGTTTTACCGACGATGCATCTGAAGCATTTCCTGACGTGATTGATGACGTCCCTTTCCATCCCTATCCAGAAAAACCTTTGCCTGGCCAGAGATAGCGTCCGCGCTTGGCCCTGGTGGCCCGCTGAATCGTGGAGGCCAGTGAGGACTTGTTGTTTCAAGGCGCTCGGTACAACGAACTGATGGAGCGTCACGTTCATTTTATGAACAACAAACCGTCCTTGATAGACAACTTCGCCCAGTGTTTGAGAAGGTTCTTCACACCACCTGGTTCATGTGCGCGCTCACGCTTGGTGGGTCTTCTCCGCCTTTGCACGTAATAGAAGACTCTATTCAGGGTGCCGTCCTGTTCTTGCATGGACACAAGCTGGCTCAGCGGGAGAGAAGCACTGTCGGTGATACACGCTAGTTGCGGGACATCAGCACAAGTGACACGCAACGGACTGGCGTTCCCTTCACTCTGGGCGCTTAACACCGCTTGGACTTCGTCGATGGACAGAGATGGCTGTGGGGAAAGCGAATTGGCGGATTCCCCAGGCTGGTCTACGCGTTGGCAGTTGTTCGTGCACCTAAACGCGTCTTGGGCTCTCTGGTCCGCTAACTCACTAACTTGGGCGAGCAGATGAGAGTACGGTTCAGACACCAGACGGTGGGTCACGCAGGACTTAACAAAAGGCTCCCTACTAAGGGCGTCAGCAACTACGTTCTTAGGGCCCGGGACATAGTTAAGATCGAAGCTAACTTCGCCACCCACCTCTGTTCGCAAGCGTCAAGTTTGGGCTTAGTCAATATATAAGTCAGTGGATTATTGTCAGTCCAAACAGAGAAGGTCCGTCCCTTTAACCAATGGCCAAATTTGTCGCATACAGCCCACTTAAGAGCTAAAAACTCCAGGCGGTGAGCTGGGTAATTCAACTGGGCTTGAGACAAAGTTTTACTGGCAAAAGCCACTGGTCTGGCGATCTTACTACCAGGTGGCAATTGCGAAAGAAGCGTCTACAGCGAGGATAAAAGGGGCGTCAAAATCTGGATGAGCCAACGTCACACTATGTATCAAATCATATTTGAGGGTCTCGAAAGCTTCCCTACAGTCGTCAGTCCAGTCAGTGGGGGTCAATCTCACTAAACCTTTCTTGAACTTAGGCTTGGGAGGTCTACCCTTTTTCTTGGAAGTGGAGGGTTCTGACACGAAACTAAACAGGGGCCTAGCCTTGGCTGAACAACCTTCAATAAAGTGGTGGTAATACAAGGCCATGCCTAAAAAGGACCTAATCTTTTTAGCGCAGGGGGTTTTACCGTCTGCCTCCATGAGGTCCGTTTCCCTAATATCCCCAATGGCCTGAACTTTACTGGGGTCAGTTTTCATGCCTTCTTCGCAGACGATGTGGCCCAAAAATTTTACAGAACGCCGGAGGAAATGACATTTCTTGGGGGAAAGCTTAAGATTGTTTGCAGCTAACCGAGAAAATACCATCTCCAAACGCTCTAGCGCAATCTGTTCGGACGGCGCAAACACCATTAAGTCGTCCAGGTAACACAACAAGCTGGTAAAGTTTTGGTCACCGAAGATCGACATCATCATGCGCATGAACGTCGCGGGGCTGTTGGTCAGTCCTTGAGGCATCCTGTTATACTCGTGCAGCCCGAACGGGGAGGAGAAGGCGGTGTACCGTTTGTCATCCTCGTGTAGCGGGACGTTGTAAAACCCCGAGGTGAGATCCATGGTGGAGAAGAACACATTGCCCCGAAGCGCAGCGAGCGTATCGGTCTGGTGGGGCAAGGGGTGTGCATCTTTAATAGTTCTCGCATTAAGCCACCGAAAGTCATTACAGATGCGTAAATCACCATTGGGTTTCACGACGAGGACTAGCGGAGACGCATACTCGATCTGGGACTTCTTGATGATCCCGACTTCCTCCATCTCGTTCAAAGCTGTCCTCAATTTTTCATAATGGCAAGGAGGGACACGCCTGTATGGGAGTCTGAACGGCTTGTCATCCATCAACCATATTCTGTGTACAAAGTCTTTCGCCTCTCCACAATCCATCTTGTGCCTTGAGAATGTGGAGTCGTATCGTTCGATCAGATTGAGCAGCTTGTTCTTCCACTCCAGGGACACTTCACAAGACGTGATGTCAACTTCCGAGAGTCCCATGTCGATGAGGGTCTTATTTATCTCGTTCTCAGTTTTCAAAACTGGAGTCTCCGTCGTGCGCTGGGTGTTTGACTGAACTTGTTGTGGCTCCGGTAGATCTTGTACTGACAAACTAGGCGAAACATCCACCAGTTTGGCATTTTTCTTCAGGGTGAGTGCTTTCTCCGTAGGGTTAACTATTTTAACGGGAACCCACCCATCCCCATATAGAGTGGTGACAACTCTCCCCACCAAGATCTGCGCTGGTCTCGTTTTAGATCGAGTGGGTTCTACGATGACAGAGCTCCCCACCGCCGAAGCGTCTACAGATGGTAATTTAGCCCACACCAAATGTTCAGTCAAAGGCTGTAACGTGACACATCTTTTTAATTTCGCAGTCCCAAAATCCAGTGACGAGGTGTCAGTACGGTGCACTGTATGGGACAACAGTGACAGCAGCTGGGGTAGCTCTTTGCCAAAAGCGCCCATTTTACTCGAGTCTATTTCTCCATCTTCGATCCGGCTCATGAGCCATTTCAAGACGTTGCTTCCCAAGATCATGCTGTCGGACTGGCCTGGTACTACTAGGACTGGGACGATGACTTTGATACCGTACACTAGAACAGAGAGGTCGTACAGAGCAGTAGGCATTACCGGTTGACCTCCGCAGCCCACGATGACATACTCATCCGCTTCCTGTCAATCTCCGGATAATCCCTCTTCAGCATCGAATCAGTCTCTTCGCTAATAGTGCACGCCATAGATCCACTGTCCACTAAGGCCTTGATGACGTAACCGTTGTCCATGATAACGTCCGTGTGAAATAACGAGTCGGTTTCTGAAAGTCTTTGTAATACCTGTACAACTGGTGTCTTGCCCAGCGGCACTTTGTTGCTGTAAGCTGCACGCCCCGGAACCAAGATGTACCGCACTGTCCATTGTGGGAGGTGAAGAATCCCCATCTACGCTGTCCTCCCCTATACGCAGACTGACTAGTTTCCCTGAGGCCCTGAGGGAGAAGTGTTAACGCCCTGGGGACACCCGTTGCTGGAGTGGCCCTGCGCGTGGCACCGAAAACACAGTTTATGCTTCCTACAATGTGTGTACGTGGTGTGGGACACATCTCTACAGACCGCACACGGCATGCTGTTTAAACCGCCTACTCTGGGAAACCGTGCGTCACGACGCGGCCTCTGGGCAACCTGGGCGCCATCTTGGGACTGCGACAAAACCTTTTCCAACATGGCAGCTAGCTTCTCGAGTACTGAGTGGTCAGATACGTTAGCGGTGGGGGCTACATCAGCGGCAATATCACCTTTATTCACAGTAACCGTATTCATTACACTGGCTCTTCTAGAACTATTTTCTAAATGGTACTCATCCAGCACCTCCTGGACCTCGCGAGCCGACCACTTATCAATAGTCTTAGACCGGAATGTGTAAGAAAGCTCTTTGTACGGGCAGTGTCTTATGAATAAACGGGTGACGTCCTCCCCCGGAATATCGGAGAATTTCCCCAGCCCCGCCAGGCAGCTAATGGCAGTGTCCGCAGCATTGTTTAACCGTAACCAAAAATCATACGGGTCCTCATTAACTGTGGGGCGGATGGAGTAAAAATCAGCGAGAGGAACCAAGGAGCACAGACCCGCGCCAAAATGTTTACGCAAAAGACCATAAATGGCCTGGGGCCCTTGTGTGGAATTCAGACCCCCATTTTTAATACCCAGCTTCACGACATTTCTAGCTTTGCCCTTTAAATGGATAAGGATTTCCTCCGTTCTGCATTCAAAGGGAACATTACTTTTGCGGAGATAAACCTTCATCAAATCCTCCCATTCATCGATGGCCAACACATCTGAACCATCCCCTCTATACACCGGTGGCTCTTAGGCACCCTCTTCAATAAACGTGACATTTGAAAGGTTTAAACTATGACCATTCGTGGAATCATTTGCCTGTGAAGGTGAATCAGGAGCCCTGGGAGACTCGGCGGATGAGCTAGACGTGTTCAACCTAGACACAATATTATCAGCTAACATGTGACCCATTTGTTGCATCATTTCACTCATTTGGTTCATTCCCCCCACAGTGTCATCATCAGATACATGTCCCGTGCTGCACTTAGGCAGACCAAAACTCACGTTATTCATATTACGAGGCACAGCTCTGCCCCGAGCTACATTAACACCCACATCACTTAAAGGAAACGGGAGAGGAGACACCAAAGCTCCGCGCCCCCTGCCGGCCATGGCAGGCGTGTGCAGCTCCTCCGAGTCCATCTCAGCGACACGAAGAAGGCGTTGATGTGGACGAGGTATGGTCCCGCCCCGTTGGTACGAGCGCTAACGGCCCTACGTATGGCGATGGCGGCTCCCAGCGGCGATGGCACAGGAGAACCGTCCTGTAGCCCAATCACAAGAACCCGTGGACCCAGCAACGTCTGGTCCGGTTCGAAACGGAGTCACGGCACCAATGTGACCTATGCTGTATGGCTCTGCGTTGTGTATGGTGCTCTCATTAATGTGGAGAAGACCCAGGCTGAGTTGGGAGTGAGCAACGCTCCAGCTCCGTTTATTTTCTGGCGACAGAATCAAATGAATGGCGTTAGCCCATAGCATGTGGAGTCGACCCAACGTGGTCTTTGGAATAAAACAAAACAAAAAAACACGTAAGTAACAAATATCGACATAAATAATAATAAAACAATATATACAACATAAAAGACAAGTTAAAACCTTATGATATGAGTTCTAACAATGTGATGGCTAACGATGCCTAAACACGCTCACCTTCTCTCAAGACACAGAAATCAGAGAGGGAGGAAGAGGAGGAGCCATCCCTATATACTCCTAGACCGGATGTTTCAAGCGTTGGACCGACAAAATAAAATACACAAGACGACTAACGCACACTCAACCAGGTACATAAAACATATATAACAAAAAGGTGGGACAATATGTACACAGCCCCGAGTAACACTTACTCGGGGGCGCTCCCACACCATGCCACACCGTGGCGCTCAAAACCCATTACCAGGATTTTAACCCGTCTATATTAACACCATTACATATAGGTAACCTTTTTTCCCATTTCTAAATGTCTAAACTAGTGAAACTTGTTGGGGGCACTGCCCAGGGACAGTAGTTGAAAAGTATTGGCACAATTCACAGAAATGTTTATCAATGTGTACTGTCCCTGTCAAAATACCTAATAAATAAATCAGCACTGTTGTAGGCTATTCAGGTAAATCAGTTCAGTAAAATGCTGGTATGTAAGCTTCATAATTGAACAATTTTGAGCAAATTACTCTAATAATGATATACTGCTATTAGAATATGCTACTTAGCAGATTAATAAACAGGCTACACCCCAGTAAATATTCGGAGGATTAGGCTGTTTTAGCTTAGAAGGTAATGTCAGTGCCATTTGATTATTAGCTTGAGACATTTTAGGTGTTTGGTGTGATTTTTTTTTTTTAGCTTATACAAAGTAATAACTTATTCATGAATGCATTTCGATTATAATAACAACTTATGATAACAATCATAAGTGGACTTTTCTCCTACTACCCCCGTTTTTCCTCTCAAACATTAATATGTAGTTTACTCAAATGCAAATTCCATTCGCATATTCAAAATAACTTACAGATTTATAACTTTCTTACCTCTGTAGACATTACGACTCTAAACAAAACATTTGTGCAATCGCGGTCGCTGATGTGTTCTGAACAGCTCGTGCAAGCGTGCGTGTGTTCCATGAGCGTGCACAACTCTGGATGCAATTCCGCTTGTCGCCAAAGGGGGCATAGTTCTGCAAGAACTCAGAGACTTGCGTTTAGCACCTGTAATTTTCAACTACATCAGCAATGTTAACAACTTTGCAGCCTGTACTGCTGCAGCTTTACCTCCATCGGAGAGGTAATCTCTTAAAGCAGTACTAAGTAACTCTGTGGCCATAAGCGCCACTGCAGGTGTCTTAGCAAGTTACGATTTTTTATCTTATTAAATGTCTTGGAGAGTAAATACTACGCTGACAGAAAAGGTGAAGGGAGAGAGGGGTGTTGTACATCCAGTTATACATTGGGAATATTTTTTTTCACTCAAACTTCGCTGTAAATACTGTTTAAAGTGGCGCTATCCCGCAGTTAGTTTTGCCCGTTAGCCTGTTAGCTTCTTCTTCGTGATTACATTAGTGTGTATTGGTTGCTCCGCCCCGGTGGCAGTCAAGTTGCAAGCATGGTTTTCTGGCCAGAGACACCAGGGGGAGATGAAAGACCCCCCAATCATCCCATTAACACTTGTTTTACCCCCACAGGGACTACGGAAAGGATTTATTAAAGTAAACACGTTACTTAGTACTGCTTTAAACTGTTGAACTATGCAGACGTGCAGAGGTAGATAACACCGCCTGGCTGCATTATCTTATTGGATCAACACCATTTTCCAGTACGGAGGAGCCAAAAAGTCTGTCTTCAATCGACTGAGCCAGTTATCCATCACCACATCCCATAACAGAGCAGTTAAGAAACAACACTAGTTCGTACAATTTAAAGGTGGCTTGAAAGCTACATCTACATAATTGTTAGGCCTCTTTCAGACCGCAGAGCCGAGCACCCTTTCCAGCCGAACTACCTCGCGGCGAGCGCATGTATTCAGACTGCCACGGAGCGCGGGCGAAGAGCCTGGAGTAGTATTGGACTCAAAACAACTCCTCGTGGTTCATTCTAAAGCAGCACTATTAAATATAAGATAGGAATACAACTGATATGTCTCCTTAAAGTGCAAAATGTGTTTTATGCATATGAAAAAAATTCTAAATTTAGTAGTACCTGGAAAATGATGTTATTAATACGCCTAAAGTTATATTTCCTTATGTATTCCAAGTACACGATTGGATAGACGTGAAATTGCTTCATAAATTGCACATTTGGTGCTGAAAAAATGCGCTCTAGTTCCATTTTTGGTTTCAGGAGCGGAGGCGGCAGCGGCGCGCGGTGATTCCCTGCGCGCCGCCTCGGTGCCGGTCTGTACACACAAGAGCTTTCTCATCTGCACAACAGGACGCGACTTGAAGTGCGGCTTGCGAATGCACGTGGAGAGGGACTCGAAGACGAATTCGTTCACGAATCTGCGTGCAGTGTGAAAGAGGCCTTAGAAGTATCACAAAGCCTGGAGGACCTTCATCTGTCAGGTGAGGGAGAATGTGTACCCCACATGAAACACCACTTACACAGTTACAGTTATTATTTGTTTGATTATTAGTTCATAAGTATGTTGTACAGTGGGGGGAAAAGTATTCAGTCAGCCAACAATTGTGCAAGTTCTCCCACTTAAAAAGATGAGGGAGGCCTGTAATTTTCATCATAGGTAAACCTCAACTATGAGAGACAAAATGAGAAAAGAAAATCCAGAAAATCACATTGTCTGATTTTTAATGAATTTATTTGCAAATTATGGTGGAAAATACGTATTTGGTCAATAACAAAAGTTAATCTCAATACTTTGTTATTTACCCTTTAATGGCAATGACAGAGGTCAAACGTTTTCTGTAAGTCTTCACAAGGTTTTCACACACTGTAGCTGGTATTTTGGCCCATTCCTCCATGCATTCCTCTAGAGCAGTGATGTTTTGGGGCAGGCGCTGGACAACACGGACTTTCAACTCCCTCCAAAGATTTTCTATGGGGCTGAGATCTGGAGACTGGCTAGGCCACTCCAGGACCTTGAAATGCTTCTTATGAAGCCACTCCTTCGTTGCCCGGGCGGTGTGTTTGGGATCATTGTCATGCTGAAAGACCCAGCCACGTTTAATGTTCAATGCCCTTGCTGATGGAAGGAGGTTTTCACTCAAAATCTCACGATACATGACCCCATTCATTCTTTCCTTTACACGGATCAGTCGTCCTGGTCCCTTTGCAGAAAAACAGCCCCAAAGCATGATGTTTCCACCCCCATGCTTCACAGTAGGTATGGTGTTCTTTGGATGCAACTCAGCATTCTTTCTCCTCCAAACACGACCAGTTGAGTTTTTACCAAAAGGTCCATTTTGGTTTGATCTGACCATATGACATTCTCCCAGTCCTCTTCTGGATCATCCAGATGCTCTCTAGCAAACTTCAGACGGGCCGGGACATGTACTGGCTTAAGCAGGGGGACGCGTCTGGCACTGCAGGAATTGAGTCCCTGGCGGCGTAGTGTGTTACTGACGGTAGCCTTTGTTACTTTGGTCCCAGCTCTCTGCAGGTCATTCACTAGGTCCCCCCGTGTGGTTGTGTTCATTTTGACCCCACGGGGTGAGATCTTGCGTGGAGCCCAGATCGAGGGAGATCATCAGTGGTCTTGTATGTCTTCCATTTTCTAATAATTGCTTCCACAGTTGATTTCTTCACACCAAGCTGCTTACCAATTGCAGATTCAGTCCTCCCAGCCTGGTGCGGGTCTACAGTTTAGTTTCTGGTGTCTTTGGACAGCTCTTTGGTCTTGACCATAGTGGAGTTTGGAGTGTGACTGTTTGAGGTTGTGGACAGGTGTCTTTTATACTGATAACAAGTTCAAACAGGGGCCATTAATACAGGTAACGAGTGGAGGACAGAGGAGCCTCTTAAAGAAGAAGTTACAGGTCTGTGAGAGCCAGAAATCTTGCTTGTTTGTAGGTGACCAAATACTTATTTTCCACCATAATTTGCAAATTAATTAATTAAAAATCAGACAATGTGATTTTCTGGATTTTTTTTTTTCTCATTTTGTCTCTCATAGTTGAGGTTTACCTATGATGAAAATTACAGGCCTCTCTCATCTTTTTAAGTGGGAGAACTTGCACAATTGTTGGCTGACTAAATACCTTTTTCCCCCACTGTATAACCACCAGATAAACTCAAGGGACACTGTTTTGGAGTAAAAAGATTAGACAGCATTTTTTTTCTTTTATTAAGCAGGGGAGGGTGCAGGACTGTTTAAGTATAAAAAGACACTCCCCAACTAACTTTCATTTTAATTAACCTTTTATTTGACTACTAATGTTTCTTAATTTTGGCTGTGTACTATTTACCTGGTACTGGTGCACCTGTTACTGGTGCTAATTTGAAGATGGCAGAAGATTGCAGTAGTGGCACGTAAGTAGGAGACTGACGTCTCCGGTCTCGCGCAGAGTTAGCTCAGTTCTGTGTAAGGTTATCAACTGAAGTCCACAAAGGCAAAGCCGCATCTGAAAACTATATTTTTTCTGTTTGCAGGTGGGTTGAGTACATTCAGCACTGTATAGATAACATTAGTAGGACTATTCGTAATTTCGGGATGATGTTTTATTTATTCAAATTGTATTTTTAGGCTGTTCTCTGTACATGATCTCTCATGATCTCTCCCTCCATTAAGGACATGTACTCCACCCGTCTGACCCGCAAAGCCGTCAGAATCACCAGGGACCCTACGCACCCATCACACAGGCTCTTTAAGGTAATGCCTTCAGGGAGGAGACTGCGGAATCTACGGGCCAGGTCCAGTCGACTTAAGAATAGTTTCATTCGGGAAGCTGAACTCCCTTCCCTCCCTCCCACCCCTCTTCCCCCGCCCCTGCTCCACAATCAAGGATGAGAGAAATATAATTTCAAACCATATGAATGGTTTGACAAATAAAAATCTTGAATCTTGAATGATGGTGATGGGGGAGCGCGCTGAGTAACAGGTGCACAGACTATGGATCACGTTTTTACGGCATGTGTAACGGGGTTAATAAGGACAGTAGTTAAATCCCTGCAAATTGGCTGCGCTGCTCTTGTTGCCCTGCAAGGAGTCGCGGAGATTGCCTGCACGGGCAGACGAGATGGAGCATGGGACAAGACAGGAGCGTCCATGAGGAGGAGAGGAGCTACTGTAGGAGAATTCTACAAAACGATGATCGAAAGGTTGGTGAACAATAGGCAGCAGTCAGGATGTCTTAAGCAGGAGAAGTTTTATTGCCATCTTTGCGGGACCCAGAGACATGAACTCAAGACATTGCCAGTCCTAACATTCAAGCCTGTCTGTGCTTCCCCAGAGGACACGTAAATACCCTACAAGCGCGTCACACTCACGCACGCAAGCATTCAGTGGCTGATAGTAGGCGCCTGAACACCCAGTCAAGGCTATAAAGAGATAGTACGACCGCACAGCTTGACCTACGGGCAGTACAACATTATAGATTAACACAGTATGATGACTAGCGATTTAATATTATCTCTTACAACCCCCCTAGCAAAGTCACGGCTATCTAGTGGCTTTGACCGAATGAAAAATAATAAAATTAAACGCCATCATAAAGGTAAACCCAAATCAATTACCTAAGCATAAACTTAGCCCACAACGAAGATTTCAAAATAATATCGAGACTCAAAAGGTTTAACTATGTCTTATGTGGAAGCACACACAGAATCTACATTTCATAACAATATTCAACACTTCATTTACAGTACAACAGTACACGGGTCATTGCGATGGAATAAAATGACCCCCCTCTCAGTGACCCCAAAGTACTGAGGCATGTGCGTCATTAGATTCACTTAATCACCCAATCGGGGTAAATACTGCCACCAATAAAACACATGCATCAAGTGCTAAGGGCGTATAAGAGGGGGCACCATAACCAAACCTCCGATCCCAGACTCTATTGCCAATTATCCAGAAAAGGTAAAAGATTATGGCCGCCAATTCAGTTTCTCCTGCAAATTATATATTATTGGTCCAAGTCAGAAAATGTACATACACAAAATACAAACACCACAAAAACATTTAAAAAAAATTAAGAATTTCAATTCTCAGGAAAACCACATTCACCTATTAAGAGAAATGCTCATAAGCAAAAAAAAAAAAATAGAACAATCTTCACACTCAGGACGTCGACACCTCCAGGTGCCTCGGATCTATAAGGAACATGACTGGACCATCTTGGATGAGCCATCGGGATTAATATACCCACAGCCATCAAGATGTCCCTACGAACCTCCATGTTGGAATAGAATGGTGTGGAGAGTCAACGGCGTCCAAGGAGAACGGTGCAAGCTCATATTTTTATGCACAATGAAATTTCCCATAAAATTCAAGTGTAACAAGATGGTAACCCTTATTATTTGCGATCTTAACTAGCTTAAGACAGAATACAGTACACCCGCTTCCCATGTTTTAATCAAGATTAAAAGTAATGTTACTGAAAAATGCTAAGCAAGAACCCCCAATAAGACCAAAACATATTCATCCTTGTATACTTCAGGCGTATCGGCTTCTGACGTAGAGCTTAAAACCTTCCTCCGACCTAAACATACCTGCAATAAGCAACATACAAAACATAAAATGACAGGACCTCCCCACAAGACAACCAAGTATTAAAACCTGCTCCATGTATGTTGTGAATCCGGACCTGCAAAGTTATGAATTCAATTCAGATGTATAAAGCCATGAAAGATAAGCACTATGAATTAGAATATAAATGCAAAATCACAAAAGGCTGAAAACTGACTGGACCAAAAAATGAATAAAAAATAAGAATAAAATAAAAAAATAAGAATAAAATAAGGATAATAAAAATGAAAATAATAATAATAGTAATAATAACAAAAAATAATAATAGTAATAATAACAAAAAATAATAATAATAGTAATAATAACAAAAAATAATAATAGTAATAATAATAATAAAAAATAATAATAATAGTAATAATAATAATAAAAAAATAATAGTAATAATAAAAACAATAATAGTAATAATAAAAACGATAATAATAATAATAGTAAATAGAAAGAATAAGAAATATAAAAACATGAAAAATTAAATGTTAAAAACTAGGTAAATATAGAAATAGGTATACAAAAAATGGCCTCCCACTAAGTCCTAATCAATCTCTGTACATTTGTCGCGCTTATGGAAACAAAATGTCAACCATCAGTGGTTGAGCCGCGGGAACAAATCCTGACTAAACGCTCAACTTGGTATTTGCCACTGATGTCGGACCTCAGTGTTATGGCAATAAAAAAGGCAATATACAAATGTAAAAAAAATAATAAAATATTAAATGCATAAAATAATAAAAACTAAATATATAAAACCTTAACACATGCTATGAAGTTAAAAATGTATAAAAACTTATCAACTATAAAAGAGGAAGAAAATTTTAAATAATAAATGTAAATAATAAGTAAATAGAGCTAAATATAAAATTAAATGCAAATATAAAATGAAAACACTCATAAATGTACAAATGAAAATGATGCACAATGAAATAAATGCAAAGGCAAAGTGGGGTGTGTAAGATGAACCTGTCGCTCCTCTCCAAACACAAACTCCTTCAAACACCTGCATCAAAATCATATCATACAGTTACTTCTGGCTAAACTCAAACCACACTTTAACACTAAACCAATGTAAACCTTTTAAATGCAAATGTAGAACCAATTATCTTGCTCAATTTGTATGAAATACCCCGAAACATTATGTCTGCTTACATAACCTCTACATTTTAGTCAATTTTTAAAATCTTAATCACCAATTATTCAAACCCAAACCGATATGTGGTTGCCTTTTTGTCAGATCCAACCCGTCTCTCAGGTTGCCTGTGAAAATAATGTTATATTGCAAACAGCACACACATCAGTACAATTTCTACAAACTTGCCGACCAAATATTACTTTTCATTAGAGTTGAGTTCAGTTATCATGACCTAAATATCAATCATTACTATCAATCGCAAGTTAATACACATGATGAGATAATAAGTGTTTCCTTCGTTTGCTTGGAAACACAAAATAAATACGCAAAGGATACAGATGCCTCCAGACATCAGAGCGAACTGACATTCTCTTCTTCCACGCTGCGTCCTGCAACAACAAAGAAGCACACTCCGACCTGCACAAGGCCACATGTTATCATGCCATTTGGTATTATTGTTCTCTGCTCCTCAGCTCCTGTCCTGAGTCGGGCCCTTCTGCAAATTCCCTGTCTCTGTGGGAAATGGCGTTATCAACCTAGAAAGAATATAGATTAAAACATGTTACACACTCAATACATACAGGTTACTAAAAATAGGCACACTCCTATGACCTTATAGTAAATATAAAAAATGCAATCATGGCATTAGTATGGTTAGTATGAAGCCATAATATCCTTACACACTTCCTATTGTTTACAACAACTGGGTTTTATTTACACTACGTCACGTTATTTCTGACGCTGTCCCTGTGTTTAATGATCGGGTTTTAGACTTGAAGTTCAACTACTTACTGTAACTTTTGTTTTCACAAAATTTGTTCCTTCTAGATCAAAAGAGTCACAATTATTTCTACAGAGATCAAATCGACTCTCCTTCTTGGCCCCTCCTCTTTTCAACAGTTACACGGACTCGGTGCACCCAGAGTCGTGAAAGTGTGGAAAATGAGCAATATACTTTTGAGGTCATAAGTGTGACCTTTCTTTGAGTGACTCTTAAGATACCGGATTTACACTGATTATCACCTTTGCTATTTTTTGAAATAAAACACGTTTGCCAGCACAAATTTCAGATTTGAAGACACCGTTCTACTACGCTGCATGCAAACCTCTTCATCGGACTGCGCGCAACGCAAAACCACAGTCTCAGATCTAAATCTAAGAACACGCTATGAGTTCAAATCTGGATTCAGCCTCCACTGACAAGTCTTGGCAAACGACACTATATTTCAACTTCAGCATCCAAGGGTTTTTCAGTGTAAGTGCAAACGATTACTTTATTACAATGCTCCAAATTAAATTACACCAGTACCAACCGCTTATCAGAATTTAGGACTTCTTCTTTTGCTTAAAACGAAACCAACAATGAAAACACTGCACGATCAATTTCTGTACAAAACTCACTCAACTTGCTTAAATTAAAATCATACAATTTCGGGAGGTTCAGAGACAACACTTACACAATCCGCAAATTGTTAAGCCTTAACCCAGATCCCTAGAACACAACTAGAACAACTATACAAAATTAGACTCACTAAATACAAAGAAATATACAATAATCACATCATTCATCATCAGACAACCTCTCCTCTGCCAAATCCGACTACTACTCCGGTTTAATTGACTCCAATCAACATAGCTCTCTAACCCTCTTCTCTCTCCTCTCCAATATCACAAAACCTCTGACTCTCGTTTTGAACACATGCAATCATTCCTTGCCTCCGAGATCTCCATTATCTATCAACACCTGATTACACGGGCCTCTACCTCTCACCACATCACCTTCAAAGCACTTCATAACCTGGTCCCTGTACATATCTTCACTCTCAAACTCTCCGTCCCACCGGCCAAACTCGTCACCATGGGGAGCTATAACACACTTCGGGCACTAATCAGAAAGCAAGCAAATTAATCTCTATCACTACTATCAACAAAACATTTTCACACAAGAATGGTAACTTCTAGAAGTTACTTTTCAAAGTTAAGGGATAATATTTTATCAGCTGCAACGGATCAACGCAGATTTGCTACACAGTAATCTGATACTTACAATAATGTTTTTTTTAGACGCTAAAATGATATCACTGATTAAATATTCAAGATCTCTCTGTCATTTATTTATTTAGTAATGTATTTATTTTACATAAATTCCTAAGGTTTACTGCAAATCAGGTAGGATTAAACTTAGTACACTTAAGCCTATAACTTAAGAAAATATTCCAATTAATATACTGCTAAAGCAATAACGGGCCTTGGCTTCACCTAAACTCGCCTCGTTACATCGAATAATTTTTACTTTATGTGAACCCTACAATCTCTATGTTTGTTAGTTATTTATCACTCTGTAAATGTGTTACCTGTCAAACTATTCAATTATATTTATTTATCTATTTCATTATCTACTTTATCTTGATAATTACAGCTGTTCAATTAAGATTCAAATAGTGTGACCAATCTGAGCATTGAAAAAGTCAAAAAATGAAGATTAGAAAAAATAAATAAGAGAATTTACAGTAACACGGAGTCCCATGGGCCCTAGCCCATGGGCAAAACACAAAAAATTGATTAAAAAAAATATATAAACATCTATTTATACGCAAAAATTCAAAAAAAATCTAAACTAAAAAGGTGGAACAGGAGCGAAGCATCGGACCTGAGGCAAATTTTGCGAGCAACCAGTCCGCCTGCAGACAGCTTTTAGGGCGGAGGCAGAGGAGGTGTTTTGGTTTCGAGAGCAGGGCAGACTCTCAGGTTTTGCAAACTGTCTTTCATGCAATTGGACCAACGCTCACGCATTGCGCACAGCCCCTACTCTTCTCCCCACAAACCACCAAAAAAAGGCAAGGTAAAAGTAAATTAAAGACTTAAAAAATCAGCTTGTCCTATCGCGCAAAGCATTACCAAATAAGAAAAATTCAAAAATGCTAACCAAAAAAAAATAAAACAAGAAGAAAATGTGAAAAAAAGCTACACGAGTAAATAATAATAATAATAATAATAATAATAATAATGAATGTAAAAAAAATAATAATAATAATAATAATCCTCTGTACACTGTCAAAAAGGGGCTAATCTTCAGAAAAAGGAGAATCTCCTAACTGTTTATGTTTTACCTTCTCATATCGATTAGTGATCAGTTTATGTTATCATATTAAAGTCAATCGTCTATTCTAGATTTCATATAAATTGGTATTTTAAAGGAAATTAAATTATACGCACAATGGTTTGTCAGGATCCCCAAAAACCTTGCAAGCAAGACCGAGATGTAAAAGTGTATTAGTAATTTAGACCATATCAAGCAAAACACAGCTCTAAACTTTGTTTTGTTTAGACCAATCTTCTTTATTTGACCTATATATTCAAATTTGTGTTGTTTGCAATTAAGAATTGTTTTGAATTCATTATGTCTCGGCGCTGCCATCTCCTGGGGATCCCACATCACCTTGGGAAACATTATTCCGACTAATGTTGAATCTTCATATCAAACACTTAGCCTGCGATACAAAATATTGGTTGCCTTAGTCAAAACAATACATTTCTTCTAAACCAGTTTGGATACCAGCTAATCTAATCTTAACCGTTCCCCTCACAAAGGTAGTGTTTTGACCACTTCTCAAATGTAATGTTGGGGCTGACTCTAAATATGTAAAAAATTATAAGCAAGTGCTTTAAACTATCCTTAAGAGAACCAGCGAGAGCTGACGTAGCGTATCTCATTTCCAAAACCTCAACAAAGGTCGCATCATTCCTATACGCCCAAAGCCTACACAGACATCAGAACCTTAAAGACAGAATTAAGTTTCACTTTACCACAAATCAACTCCAAAGACAGATTATATTATATTTTTTTATGTCCTGGTACTTTAAGAATCAGGTTTAAAGCTCAGTTTTCTAAAACAAATCACAGCAGAATAACATCTGTCAACATTCGACAACATAACAACAACAACAACAAAAGCAAGACATTTTTACTTCTCAATTGTACACATTTTGATCCTAACTTTGTTTCACTGTTGCCAAATATCATTTGTTTGATCGCCTGTCAAGCACAAATCTTCAATATTTTTAGCATAATGCCATAAATCATACGCCTTTCCCTCATTGTTTTTAACCCTATGTGTTTTTAAAAAACCCAGTTGTTGTACTCACAAGGTTGCAGTTAAACAAACACATCGGTGTCACACCGGAAGTCAGCCCTCCTTCGCAGTTCCTGTGGCCTGTAGACAGAGATTAGAGCAGCATCAACTTTCGAAAAACAAAACATAATCTCAATTCATTATCACCAGCGTGAATCATCAATTGAATTGTCATTCAAAATGTGACATTGCTTGTTCTAGTAAACAATGTTGCCATTTTTATTTATTTTTTTAATGCTGACTCAGCAATCTGTCTCTAGGCAAATGTTATCGGGAACACTTTGTTTCACGGACCTTCCCGGACAGACAAAACACATTAGATAAAGCAGCAGGTGGACAGACAGACAAACACGGAGACACATGACACGAAACATAAACAATGGAAATAAAAGATCTCCAGCTGCATCCAAAACTATAGCCAACTTCATTTTTTTTTAAATAAAATAACGTGATATTTATCGCAATGTTTATTAGTTGATTCTGGAGCCTACAGTTAGATTTAAGCCGCGCAACAAGCAGAAACGTAGGTTGTATACGCCCGCCGGAAGCGCCTCTCTTTTTGTGCACAACAACTTCAACGGTATCCCGTGTGAGAAAAATTATCCTAGGCTCTCTCCCACCAACCGTTATTCACCACAACTCCCCGATTTCTTCTAAACGACGTTCAGACAAAACCACCAGCTGCAGTTTAACTACAAACCTCATGTGAACATTGCATCAATTTCCGATACAAGGCCCACATAAAGTCTGTATCCACGGTCCTCCTCGACCGTGGCTATACTATCCTCCAACCGTCTAAGTAATTAATTGCGTGGCCTATGCAATTCATTACCGGCTCAATATTCAGCACTCAGTTCAAGATTAAAGTAACATAAAACAACTATACACACAGTAGCCCACAGCTCGGCTTTGACCCATAATATCCACAAACCAGACAGAGCCCAGTGACCTGGACTCAGACTCGTTTACAGCTTTCTGGGGCGTACCGGCTTCAATAGCTACATCAGTGTGCCTTATGTTTGACGCCAAAATCAACCTTAAACAAAACTTACACTCAAAATAGTCTACATTATGTGTCCCTCTCATACCTGTGACGACTAGCTGCATAAACAGTAGAGTCAACAGTCTGTATCGAGCCTCACATCTTTGTAGCCATTCTAGTCTAAACTTGCGCATAGAATACCCTAGTCTTAGTACAGGACCTAAATCCCTACTCTCGACCAGAAACAAACATCCAGAATCAACCAATAACATTGTTTTTACTCTTTGAACATTTCCCAATGCATTATTCTTTTTTTAGCAAGCATGCGTCTGGTAAGGCCATTCTCCCTCCTTTTTTATCAAAGGATAAAAAAAAGAAACGCACTTACCAGAGCAGCTGTATGTAAACAAGTTCGTGGACGCCAGTTTGTAGGAGAATTCTACAATACGATGATCGAAAGGTTGGTGAAGAATAGGCAGCAGTCAGGATGTCTTAAGCAGGAGAAGTTTTATTGCCATCTTTGCGGGACCCAGAGACATGAACTCAAGACATTGCCAGTCCTAACATTCAAGCCTGTCTGTGCTTCCCCAGAGGACACGTAAATACCCTCCAAGCGCGTCACACTCACGCACGCAAGCATTCAGTGGCTGATAGTAGGCGCCTGAACACCCAGTCAAGGCTATAAAGAGATAGTACGATCGCACAGCTTGACCTACGGGCAGTACGACATTATAGATTAACACAGTATGATGACTAGCGATTTAATATTATCTCTTACAGCTACCACCACGAGGGGATTGGACTTGATTGGGGCTTTGTTTATTTTATGTGCCAGTTGCCATAATAAATGGAGTGAAGCGGCTGCTTCCTTCGAATTGAAGTTGTGTCCGCAAGAATATTTTTGAGTAAAACACAACGCAGAGCGAACACCACTGTAACACATGCAACGCAGCCCTTTGATCGCAGCGCGATCAAAGGGCTGCGTCCATCACCGTGCGTTTGAATGCAGCTCTCCGTCCTGTCAAAGCATTAAAGGTTGTGACGAAAACTTGTGACACGGGGGCCACAACGCCTGCGAGCGAAGCAACGCATCGTTTGCGTTCGAGAACAAAGTGGGGTGATGACGCAAGTGTGGCCACACCAGCAGCAGCAGTGCCGCCCCCCCCCCCCCCACGGATCACAGGACTTAATGACTACTGGCCGGTGGTGCTGATGTCTGTGGTCATGAAGTCTTTCGAGCGCTTGGTCCTGCCGCACCTCAAGGACATCACTGCCCCCCTCCTGGACCTGCTGCAGTTTGCCTACCGAGCCAACAGGTCTGTGGACGATGTAGTCGATCTGGCCCTCCACTTCATCCTGGAGCATCTGGACTCACCAAGAACCTACGCCAGGATCCTGTTTGTGGACGTCAGCTCTGCCTTCAACACCATCCTCCCTGGACTGCTAAGAGACAAGCTCTACCAGCTCAGCGTGCCCAACTCCCTCTGCGGGTTGATCACTGACTTCCTGACGGACCGGAGACAGTACGTGCGGCTGGGGAGGATTGTCACTGGGACTCCTCAGGGCTGTGTACTTTCCCCCTGGCTCTTCTCCCTGTACACAAACTGCTGCACCTCCAGTCACCAGTCCATTAAACTGATCAAGTTTGCGGACGACACCACCCTCATCGGGCTTGGATGGTGATGAGTCCGCCTACAGGAGAGAGGTGGACCGGCTGGCGTCCTGGTGCAGCCACAACAACCTGGAGCTGAACGCCCAGAAGACAGTGGAGATGATCGTGGACTTCAGGAAAGACACAGCACCACCGCCCCCCCTCGCCCTGACAGACTCTCCCACCCCCATCTCCATCGTGGACTCCTTCCATTTCCTGGGCACCACCATCACCCAGGACCTCAGATGGGAGCCAACCATCAGCTCCCTCATGCTGGTGCAGTTCTACACGGCCATCATCGAATCCATCCTCACCTCCTCCATCACCGTGTGGTCCATCCTCACCTCCTCCATCACCGTGTGGTACCCCGGCGCTACAGAACGGGACAAGCATCGACTGCAGCGCATTGTGCGTGCTGCTGAGAAGGTGATTGGCTGCGCGCTCCCATCTCTCCAGGACCTGTTCACCTCCAGGACCCGGAGGCGTGTGGGTCGGATCACAGCTGACCCTTCTCACCCTGGACACGGACTATTCACCCCTCTCCCCTCAGGCAGGAGGCTACGGTCTGTCCAGACCCATAAATCCCACCACTTAAACAGTTTTTTCCCCTCCACCATCAGACTCATGAACGAAAACAAGACCCAATAATTCAGTTACAGACTCATGGATGTATCTGCACTTGCACTGTGTGGTGTGTCCACACTTAGACCCGCTGCTATCACTTATCACTAAATCACTTTATATCACTTTATCCGCCTACACATCTGTAAATACAATCCCGCTGTTGTTCAATTTCAAATAAGCCCAATGCCCATCTCGGCTCGCCCGTTGCATTATGGGTAATGGAATGTCTTTTGGCTACCAAACAATAATGATAGTTAGCGTAAAGCAATGAAGAAAGCTCTGATTTGGAGCGTTTTAACCGCTGGAAAGTTGATGATTTAAAGCGTTTTTGTCGTGGCCATGGAGCCTGTTACAATATTAGCTTAAAGTCTATTTTTACAACCGGAGCTGCGTACGGAGATAGTCAGAAACAAAACTACCATTCATACGAACAGATGCTTCAAAAGTGACGACCAGTCCATGTTCATATAGTTGGAATAACTATGGAATAAATATGTCAGAAAAACATTTCTGACCCTTGAAGGCGACTGTTGGACAAAGTCCAGGCTCTGAAACTGTGGCCTCATGTCGCCGATATTCACAACATTTAAACTGAAATGAGAAATACATAGAATCCCTCTTTTTTTGTCAATAAGGAGGTGGACAGTAGACGAAATCTTTTTCTTAATTGTGACCAGAGAGATCCACATACACACATAGACTATGCCATCTAAATGTACTTTATTTTTATTTTTTTTAAGAGTGATCTGATGGTGAACAACAGAGCTAATCGGTCGCTAATTTGACAGACGGAAATTTACCCACTATATTTAACATCAACACCATTTTGGAACGTTTCCCTGTGATTACAAGACGAATTCAAATTATTTAAAAAGTGAGGGTGTCTGTGTCGGGCTGATCCCAGGTCCTGTCGTTCCCCTGTCCGCTATGGTCCGCTCCTGCTTACGGAGACGCCGCCCTGACTTTTCCCTCGCTTTCAAGATATTGACAACTTACATATTTGCAAGAAATGTCACTTGAGACTTATAGTCTGTAAACCAATGCCCGTATGCCTTATAGTTCACGGTTATGGCTCAATATACTTCAGTGTTCACGCTCCGCTACCTGAACTGTACCTGAGTGGTTTGTTTGGTAGCCGAAATTAGGAGCCTGATTGACTCACGCATGCGCAGTCGAGATGGGCATTGGGCTTATTGTTGTTGTCTTACCATATGTCACTTTTATTTTATTTTATTATTTTATTTTTTTACGAATGTTTTATGTCGCACGTTTGCACCAAGAAAAATTCCTAGTTTGTGAACCTGTTCTCAAACCATGGCAATAAAACCTATTCTGATTCTGAAGTATTTTGCGATTTTTCGCAAACAAAAAATGGCTCCCATTCGCACATATGAAGCCAGATTTCGATCATTTTGTTATCAGTTGTTAAAGTCACAGTCCTAAACACTTTCATTTGGCAAAATTCAAATTGGGTGCGATAGCGCCCCCTATAGGAATTATATGGAGAGTGCAAATTTTTGTTTTACGAAAATTTAAATGCACAAAATTCTATTTGGTTGTTCCGATCAGAAAAGTCAATCACACCCATGCCATATTTTTCATGGTGTTGCCGTAGCGATGACCAGAACGTCCCATTTTATTCTGATGGAAGAAATTATGGAGCTGAATTATGGAAACTCCATAATTCAGCGAGAGGTGAGGAACCAAAGGTTATCCAAAGTACTTGGATAACCTTTGTGGATTTTCTGCGGCGCAGCCGCAACCCTAAGTGACATGTAAAAATATGCTTCAGTTTGCAGATATAGTGTGATACAAATTCATACACATTTTTCTCTGTATAATGTCCAAATTGAGCGCGGAGTGCTCAGCATTGTCAAAAAACACAAAAACCTCTTTTTTTCGGAGAAAAATTTTGTCAGCTACCGAGAGGGTGCGTTAGCGCATCGCAAAAATCCTAAAAGTAAGAGCCCAGGGAAAAAAGTTTAAAACAAACAAACATAGAGGCAGTAGCAATACCGTAATTAGATTGAGGGAGACAAATGGGCGCAAAGCGCCCCCTTGCTTTGGGCAGGGCGGTCGGCGAGGGCCGATAATCGCCACTTTGCGGCTATTTTTTGCTGTTACATACATAGGTTCATCATAGCAGTTGAGTAGATATACAGTATTGTGACTGGTCTATTGTTAAAGATGGGGTACCTAAGTTATTTTCTTTAATTAAAAAAAAAAAAAAAAAGGCATCATACAGTATATCATAATAGTAATAATTTCTGAAAAAAATCGTACGTCTGCGTGCTGTCTCTGCCTTTTAATTAAGTATTTTAGTCGATAAAACCCCGGAAGACAAAATCATTTTAATTCCTGGCGGGCATCCCCCTCCAGCTCCAACCACAGGATTTAGAGAAAGGAGGGGTGAGCAGAGCCCACAAAGGAGCCTCCTCATTGGCTGACGCGATATATAGTGAAGCGCGTGCACGGTGCGAACTTGTTAGTAAAGCATCATGGCTGCCGAACACCCTGGAAAGATCGCTATACCTGCGCTCGCTGTTACTGCATATACTGCTAAAAAAAAGAAAAAGAGGAAATCAGAAGAAGAAAAGAAAGACGCTGTACGTCTAAAAAACCAAAGGAGAGCCAAAACTCGAGTAAATATTGGTCCAGCGTATTCAAGATGGAGGGCATTGCGGGCCAGTCTTGGACTAACTTTGGACGCGCAAGTGGCTGTTTTCCTTCTAGACAGGTAATCTAATGTTCAATTTTCCTATATTTTTTGTGTGTGCTTTTGCGTGGTGACGTGTGTTACCGATAGTCACGATTGCTGTTCCGTGTGTTGTGAGCAGAGACATAGTGTGTGGTGTAGGACAAAAAGGCCTATTCACGCTACAACAGTGTGTGTCCGTAATGTCACCCAATACACATAAACTGCACACAACTCGTATACTATACTATGTTTATGTGATGTAAAAGTGTAATGAAATACCAAATAGTGCATGTGCTAGCCGCTAGCGTAACTGTGTTTACAAGCTTTGTTCGTAGCTATGAGAAGCTAGGTGAAGTATGTCCCTGAGTCAGTTTTCACCTCTACGTTTGCAGCGTTATTTATTCTGAGTTTTTGACTGAGGTCGGGTGTGTTATGAATTATAAAGATTTTAAAATTGAATGTTATGTTTGGATTAGTAGGTATTACTAGGTGACTAGCTAGGAAGCTAGCTAGTTACCGTCTAAGACCTTCGCCATTATATGCTGAACAGGGGTTCATGTCCAAGGATTAAAACCTCTTACCCCCCACTTGAACCGTGCGCATATTTGAAGCGTTTTTGTCGTGTTATCGTTTATGTGTTTTCGTCTTGTTTTTGTTGCTCTTGTCTCTCGTTTCTCACTTTTTTGTAGTGTTATTGTTGCATTTCGGGCACGCATTTGTCAGTCTTTTGTTCCTTCTTTAGTGCTCATTCTGTCCCTTTTTATGGCTTTTTCGGCATTTCTTTTCATTGCTCTTATGTCGTGTTTTCGCTTTGAGATTTGCGTTATGCAAAACTGGAGAAAATGTTCTCGGTTCAGGTGGGGGTTAAGATGTTAAAGCGCAACTCAGATGTGCTGTGAACGTGGGAAGCCTTTACGTAAGAGTATGTGGTTTTGTATGTGCCTAGCCCCTTCCAAAATGTTGCATTATAGGCCAATCTCATGTGTTTTACTTTAGCAAGAATTCACAAACATCACATAAGTATATCTAAGCAGCATTGTTTTTTGTTGCAGCTATGAGAATATGAAAATGACATCCACACCTATGAAGCATGGCATGACTGCTGATTTGCCACTTCCATCAGCATCAAGTATTTCATCTGGATCACATTCAGAACAGTGAGTCAAATAGGGCACATCTTCCACAATATTTGTTATTCTGTGTTTTTAAAGCATGTATATTTTTTCAGTGCGGATGACTTTGCTATGGCTGGTATTGGAGACCTTGAAAGGGGTCCAATTGACGAAGCATCCATACAGCAGCTGGATGCAAGGTATAAGGCTTTTTACTCTTGTTGAACACATGTTATGTCTGTTATCACTGGCACATGTCTGACACTCTTTGTATGTAGTATGACATCGCTGGACTTGAATGCTAGTGCAATTGATTATGAGGCGTTTAATGACATCCGGAACGCAACGTAAGTATTTTGAAGAAAACTAAATACAATTTGGTCATTAGTTTATTCATTTCAATTTTGTATTCCTTTATTTTAGCATTGACTGGTTAGATGAGCCCATGCCCTTTGAGGCTCAAGAGACTGATGGCGATAGTGACAGTGATGGTGACTATGTGCCACCAATTTGTGTGCGGTATGTAAGCAGTTCTTACTAAATATGAATCAAAACATTGCAATATTTTTTTTTTCTTATTATTCATTCTCACAGAAGTGGCGGTGCCTTGGCCAACAAAATTGACTTGAGGCAATATGAAGAAATTGCCATGGAAGACACTGTACATGACGTATCGGGGATCGATCTCGAGGAGGAGGAAGAGGGATCAGCAAAGCTTCCAGATCAACGTGGACTTGAGTTCATAGGAGAACCGGCTTCCATTGCATACCATCATTGTCTGAAAGAGTTGGCCGAAAGCCTGATTCTGCCTATCTCAAAGTGCAAGACTAGGGATAAATACAGCTCTGTTGAGTGCCAGTCACCTGGACCCTTTCGGGTGACTGTAAAATCCAGAGCCACTGCTGCAATTATTGAGTGGGTGAGTACATTATAATATTGACAATGCATATACATTATAGAATGTTATGAAAAAATGCTCCTTTTTATGGACACCACTGAGGGGTGAAACAAAGACAAAGTTTTAGTCCTTGCAAGCATTTAAAAGGTCCGGCAGAGTGCCCCCATGCACTTCAACAGACAGAATCACACAAAATCCCAGTTTAAATCTCATTCATTTTGTTTTGGTCATTTACAAATCATTCAAAGATATCCAACACATTTTACATGGTGTGGAATCTACATGGGAAAGTTGTGTGTGGTTTTATTCTGGAGAACAAAGGCTTCTGCCAGCCACTCAGGTGCTAATTAACATTTGTCTGGCAGCTTTTCACACATTCCAATGGCTCAGCATGTGATGACCTTGATCAATGCAGGGCTATTACAATTACATAGGATGTGGGAGACAGAGACATTACATTTACATCTGTTGGAGACACCGTCAGGATGTCAGGAAGACCCTTTTAACACTACTAAGGGTTTTTACATGAAGGTGCATCTGTGTTGCTTTCGGAGACTGATTTACAAGAAGACGGTCTTTGGGAAATGCAACAATAATGTTTATCATAATGAAAATTATACACATATGAAACACAACTTTCAGACATCAAAATATTTTCCATTACAGGTCTCATTTGGAATAAAGTTAAAATGATTTTCAAAGTTTAGACTGTGATGTACTGTTATAAATTTAACATTTTCAATACTTTTTTTGTTTTACAGATTTGTCCCTTTGGCCATGTTGTTTGGCGCTGGCGCTCTCAGCCTACTTTAAAGTATGGCTTGCAAATTGGCGATTTTATGTTGGCCACAAACATACTTTTATCTGGGAATAACTATGGGAAGGTGGCTTTGTTGTTCAAGTTTATGAACATTGGCATGGTGGGGAAGAACACATTCTTCAAAATCCAAGACACATACTGCGTGGACACCATAGAAGACTTCTGGGAGGAGAAGCGGAAGGTTATTATATCCCGCCTACAAAACAAACCAGATTTAGTTGTGCTTGGTAAGTTTCACTTCTGGTTTAAATTTATTTTTTATTTAAAATAATACAGTAAAACTGGCTACATTTCAACTTTGTCTTTGTGTTTCTAAAAGGAGATGGACGGATGGATAGCCCTGGCTTTTCTGCTGCATACTGCACATACACGGTCATGGAGAATGACAGCAAAGAAATAATCTACATGCACACAGAGGAGAAAAGAAAGAGGGGACGCAACAGTGTAATAATGGAGAAAGAAGCCTTCATTATCTCACTTGATTCTCTGCTCAATGATTTAAAGAATCTAAAAGAAGTGTGCACTGATGCACATCCACAGATTTCAGTACTATTTAGTAAGTATACATTATTGTGAAAATCTTTTGGTATATTCCACTTTAGGGGCATAACTCATGCTCTGTAATTAGTTGTCCAATCTTTTCAGTCAGTGTATACAGTAAGTTTTTTTTTTTTTTTTGTACAGAAAAAGGAAAATACAAAGACTCTGGAGTTCGTCATACACTAGACATGTGGCATGGATCGAAAAACTTGGGAAAGAAGATCCACCAGGTAATAAAGATTACACTGCTACTGTATTTTAGAAGTGAAAAGTTTGTCATTGCAAATGGTCCATAATTTCTATTTTGTTTGCTTAGGCAGCGCAAAGAAGAGGCTGTGCAATTCTTTTTGCATGGTCGAAGGACATATGTAACCACTTCTGGTTTTGCGCGAAGTCTGCTGCAACATATGATGAGTTCTTTGTAAGTCTGCTGTTCTATTATTATTATTATTATTATTATTATTGCAAATTTGTACTGACTGCTATGTTGCATTACTTAGACTGTATTACATGGTTCTGTTTCTGTAGGAAATGTGGACAGGGGTTCTTCACCATGTCACTGGAGAACATGAATGGGTTCTCGGCGCATGTCATCATGGTCCGTTGTTAGAAGACAGAGACAAAGCTTGGATTAGCAAAGGATCAGTGGCACATGAAGCACTGATTGCCATCGTTCTGAATGTGAGGTGGCTAAAAGAGGTTGAGAAGTTTCTCTGTTTTAGGTATGTGTATCCATGTAAATGTATTGTGTTGTTGTGCTCTATTCTCCATCACAAATAATAATAAAATGTGTGTGTGTATATATATATATATATATATATATATATATATATTGCAGACACTGATCAAGTGTGAACATAAAAATAATGCTGTATTTTTGTTTCAAGATCCACTGCTGAGCTGGAATCTTTTCACAATCACATTCTTATGTATGCTGGAAAAGATTCTACTTTGTTTGGCCAGTCTACAGAGCACGGACGCACCTGGCTGGTTTGGATTACAATCACCATGTTCACAGACCACTCAAAAGAAATGCTGACGGCTCATTGGAGTAAGTTTAACATTACTTTGTTTACTTTAAAATGTGTATCGATACAGCATCACAAATAAAGTTGTATATAACTTTGTCATCAAAATAGGTACAAGTTTCTTTTTAATAAGAAGTCACGCCGGTGGAGTATGTACCCTGTGAAAGAGGAAAAGGATTATGGGTACATTCCAGATCTCCAGAGAGCCATCCTCTTGTGCCGGGTTTCTTCAGGGAAAGGCATGCCAGCGAAGAGGAGACTGAGACCAGATGACCCACGGCGGTTAGGACTTCTCCCTGGAGTTCCACGTCCAACCAACGAGGAGTTGTTACAAACCCAACTCAGCCGCGGCCTTGGTATGCATATGTTTTAATGAGGATATATTAGAAATAACCCGAGTGAGGTTGCTCTCAGGTCTTCATTTGGAAAAAATGTAAGGTTTCATAAAGATAACTAGCAATCAAAACACATGGTCAAAATGTTCTGTCCTGTTGCCATTGGGAGTAAATTAAATAAAAGTCAGTTGGAGTAGCGCGTTGTCTGAAGTTGTAGTAAATGCTGATGTAGTGTGTACAGTACCCCACACATTTACTGAAGAGTAACGTTCAAAATACATTAGTGAATACAACTTTAAAATGTAATGCGTTTGTATTACATGTTACTGTTTCAAAAGTGTAGCGGCGTTGCACTACTTTGTTCGCAAAATATAAACTGAAAATTGTAGTAATGCCACCGAGCAAAAGTGCAGTTAGAGATTTCCTCCAGTCTCTCGTGTTTTGTTTTGAGAACATAAACTACAAACTGCTGATCTTATACACCAGCCTCCAACTTGATTTGGTGCTGCATTTTAGTTACTGAAAAAAGTAATATTTTTGTAACTCCCCAACATACTGCACAAGTGAAAATGTACTGTCATAAAATTACTCCCAAAAGTACAGGCACTTCAAAATGCTGGTCAAGATCTAGAGTAAATGTAACAGTAATGAATTGTTTACTTCAGCTGGTTTGCTAATACTTTTTCTTTTCTCTTTAGGGCAAGCAATGCAAAAGTGAAGTGGTGTGTTGGTCAAGAAAAGGATCTGTGTTTATAATATATGCTTATTTTAACTATAATAAAGAACTGTAAACATTTTTGATGTTTATTATTTATTAAAAATGTTGGACAATATTTCCTAGAGCTAAAAAATCAAATTAGAAACTATGGCAAAAGTGAAGCAAGACATTTTAAATGAATCACAGTCTACGTGGAATGAAACCCACATACTGATGGTGTGGGTCAGGAAATTTATCTCTAATGCGCCACACGACACAGCTGGGTATAACCCGTCGGTTCAATTGCCCAAGTGCTCCATATTGCCAAGCACAATACTGTCTATAGGCTGCAAATCTGTACTGTTTGTTATCCTCTCCTGGATCGGGAGGGTCTTCACGTGCTCTGATGTCATTCCAAAGCCTCCGGGCTAACCGAAGGCCGCCTTCTTCAATGATGTAGGCTTCCATGTGAGGTAGCTGTGAGATGCAATGCTGGGGCTCTTGTCTGCAGCACTTATTTTCAATGTCTGTTGGCATCTCCCTGCATCTTCCACAGACACACCAATGAGGCAGATGAGGTGCCCGGGAACATCTGCTTGATTCTCTTCAGCCAGAATGTCAAACAGGAATCCAGGCTCTCTCTGCAGACACCTCATGAGAAGATCCTGACATTGCTCCAAATTGAGGGATTGAATTCTGGCCTGCAAACATAATAATTTGTTTAAATCTACATAAAACCAGGATGTAAAATGTTAAAATATATTTACAATCATAGGTGGATAGTACTACGTTACATTTGCAGAAATACATGTGATGAGTAACAGGAGTAACTTCTTGCAATAACTACATCTTTAAAGTTAACAAAAAGAGGAAAAAGGGACATTTGTGGGGCATGTCCCACTAATGAAAGACTTTTTGTGATTTCACATTTTCTTGATCGTGAATCAGAACAACAGAATCTGAATCACCTTTATCTTTTTTCTACCCACTGAAGCGATCACTTTGTTTCTCTTTAAATTACATCTTAGAGTTGCTTGATTACAGTATTTTATACTATTTTATAAGCTTTGTTTGGCATAGAAAATGTAAAAGTTTAAACTTTACATTTCATTTTCTATCAAACATTTTTCTCTGACTTGGTATTCATTGTAAACATAACGACTATTGCACTACTTGTTTTATGTTGGGCAGATTACAGTAGTAAAAAAATACTGTACATTAGACTTTTTATTTACAAATACACGCGGTCTAAAATTGATGCATTATATGTTGCTCAACTATTTTCTCTGATTATGCTGTAATAGTAATTGGGTCATTACTTATTTCTATTTTACACGTAATATTACTCTTACATGACCAATTCTGATGAAAATGTTGACGCTACCTCTTCAACTTCTCTCCGCCGGTTCTGTAATTGCACAACTCGCTGCATGTCAGCGTCTCCCAGTTCATCTTCCTCTCCATCCTCTCGCCCACGATCTGCTCCGCGTCCCTGGCCTCGTCCTCGGCCTGCACCTGTGGCTGCTCCCTGGCCTCTAGCCCCTCGGCCAGCCTCTCGACCTGCACCTCGGCCAGCCCCACGTCCTGCGCCTCGGCCAGCTCGTCCTCCACCTCGGCCAGCCCCTCGTCTACGGCCACCTCTGCCCTGACCTCTACTTGTAGAGGGTTGATCAATAAAAAACTCGTCATCCTATTCATAACAGACAAACGACAATCGTTTTAAAAACTCCACAATTCTCGTATTGTTACAGACTAGATAGCTTATACATGAAGTTAGAAAAATATTAGCTTAGCGGAGTTAGCACACATCAGTTTTCACATACGATCTTGTCTGTTTTATTGTTTTTGCATTTAGATTGCTAAATCTTTGTATAATATACGACGATATTATTACAGCTTAGCAACATAAATAAGTATTTCATAATTAGAGTAAATAAAACACGTACCTGTGACGACGACATTTATTTTCGGCAACAAAATATAAACTAGGGGATCCTTGGATGCAACTTCAGACTGTCAACAACGTATGCGTGTGCACGTACAGCTCTCGTGCACGATTTCGTGCACTTCCAGAGAGGTGGAGACTGGGAGGGACTAATCAGCGAGGTGCGCAGCTGCGCACAGTGGGGGGCGGGATTTACAATTTGAATTCTGCCTAGTGACACAAGATTCAAGTACCCCAGCTTTAAATAAGTACTTTTACTGTTGTACTGGAGATTTGTCAATTGTAACGTTTATGTCAAGTTTGAGGTTGTTTTTCTTTTTGTCAAAAAACATATAACAGTAAGACAAGCGACTGTGTTATAACTAAAATATTAGTCTGCATAGTGTAAAGGCAGAGTTAGCTCAGTTCTGCGCAAGGTTTTCCACTGAAGTCCACGGAGGCAAAGCTGCATCTGAAAACTATATATTTTTCTGTTTGCAGAATAAAGCCCAATGTTACATCCCAGCAGGCCCGCCTTAATGTACCCATAGGCCCCGGGGCTTAAACAGAATTGTAGGCCCCCCCTCAGCGCAAACCCTAACTCTAACCTATAACCCTAACCCTAAATCCTACAAAACCCCTAAGTCGGCTACTACATGTATCAAAAATAAATGTTAAATGATATCTTGCATTGTGTATCAAAATCTCAATCTTTAATGCAAAAACAGTACAACTCAACTAAAACAGACTCTCTTCCAAACACAATAGCAGAGCCACCCTCTATACATTCTCACCATTTATGAGTTTGCGCATGAAATAGCTTTTGGAAAAAAAACGTTTCTGGCTTTTGAATTGGCGTTCTTAAGCAGAGACATCAGCATCCTTATTTTTATGCACGTACCTTTTCTGCCACAATGGCAGGGTCTCCCCATCGAGCAGGGTTTATGTTAAAAGGGTCCACGTTCGAGTCCTCTTCCCCTCCGCCTCCTGCAGCGGGAGGAGTGTCTGCTTCAGCGGCTGCGGGCGCTTGTTCGCCGCGGCTTGTGGAGCTGCCTGCGTCCGTGGCGCTGGTTCCACCTCTGGTTGAGCTTGTTGTTTTAAAAAAGCCCGTTAGCTTCGGCATATGGCTCATCAGCTCTTTCTCACGCCGCTCTTTCTCTTCTGTGCACCACTCTCAAACTTTTTCTTTCCCGACATTTCTGTTTCTTACAACGAGTCGCCATCAAGTAATATTATGAGTGAATAGATGCGTTACGTACATAAGTTACGTCTGAACTTTCTCCGCGCTTGGATTGGCTAGAATTTGTCATAGTGTCAGTGTGATGTTATGACAAATTATAGCCAATTGGTCAGTTGATACCGCAGTATGTGATTGACAGGTAAAACAAACAAATTGCAGTATAATATGGAACTCTGATAGGCCCCCTGGGACAGATAGGGCGGGCCTACTCCAGGGCGGGCCTACTCCAGGTACACACATAGTACACACAATCATCGCATACGTTAGTCATGCCGCAAAGTGAAGTGATTGACATGAAAATCAACGAATCAACTTTTTTCTTTTTTTTTCTTTAATTCTGATAGGCCCTTGACTATGGTAGGCCCCTGGGCTCCAGCCCCTGCTAGCCCGTTGCTGCGCTGTTGCTGAATTTTTTACTGCAGTGGCTCTGCCTGAAGTGAACACCTGCAAGTGTCTGATTGCAAGCCTTTCAAGTGTCCAAATAGAAGCAACAGCTAAGCACATGGATCGCTTAGGCGCATTGAGTTGCCTTGTGTACGAAATGAGCGGTATAAATAAAGTTGCCTTCAATAAAAGGTACAGTGAAAACGTACTTCTCAATGTGGGGTCATATTGTACTTAGCAACAACACTGAGCACACAAGAGTCTGATGTCATGAAAGGCCTGGTTGTTGCTGTGGGCCAGAATGTCATCCAGGTGCAGGGATGAACTTGATCTCCATGTGGTTCACAAACGCTGAGAGGGTGCTGCTGTCAGGGTGCAAGGGCACTTGCAGAAACCTTGGCTCAGGTCCAGTTAGGTAAACACAGTGGAGATGTGAAAAACTGTGAGCAAGGGATACTTGTCATGGATCAGCCTTGTTCACTTGTTACGACCCAGCTTGGCTAGGGCGGAGGGAAGTAACAAAAAAAACAAGATGTAATATGGTAAAACTAAAAAATGTATTTTAAAGTAAAAAGTCAAGGTAGAAAAAATTATTTCCAACAATGTTCCCAGACACTAGTATTTGACCATACTGATTAATCCCTGACCCTGCCCTAGAGCCGTAGGAGTCACATCTAGTTCTGGTGCCAGGCTTAGGACACCATGGGCTCTAGTGAGATAGGTTACAGTAGAACTGAGTAGAGAAAAAAGCAGACCTGGTTGAAAAGGTCTCACTGTGACATTAGAGTTAGTAATGGCTCTTTGACTTCTCCCTTAAAGGAGCAGGCTACCATTTTTACATACTGAGATATGTTCCTACCTGAGCTTAGAAGACTTGCGTACCTGTCTGGTCTTTGTGCCTGTGCTCAGTCACGCACAAAGACCAAAGATGTTGTTAGCATTTGGCCTCTCTCAGTATATTGTATGTGTTGTGGCCATACCGCCTTTGCTATGCCCAATCCCGTCAGACCTTGGAAGCTAAGCAGGGAAGGGCCTGGTTAGTACTTGGATGGGAGACCGTTTGGTAACACCAGGAAGCCTAGCGAATGTAGTGAGTGAGTGAGTGGTTGGTGGTGGTCGGAGGGGCCGATGGCGCAAACTGGTAGCCTCGCTTCTGTCAGTCTACCCCAGGGCAGCTGTGGCTACAATAGTAGCTTACCACCATCAAGTATGGAGTGAATGAATAGTGCAATGTAAAGCGTCTTTGAGTGTCCAGAAAAGCGCTATATAAAACCGATGCATTATTATTATTATTATTATTATATTCCTATAGATCCAAACGGGGTGAAGTTAGGCAAGGCAAGGCAAGTTTATTTGTAGAGCATAATTCATACACAAGGCAATTCAAAGTGCTTCACAGTTGCAGAAAATTACAAGAAAACAGATCAAATCAATCAATAAAACATCAACATAAAGTTACTCAATGACAGTAAAAGGCAAGAGTGCAGATAAAATACTTTCAGTTTTCATATGCACGGGTAGAGTTAGAAGTGACCACGCTATTCCACGGGCACAAAGACCAGACAGGTACGTATCAACTCGTCTAAGCTCAGGTAAGAACATATCTAAGCATGAAAAACGGTAGCCTGTTCCTTTAATGACATATTTTAGGTTGATGAAGAGAAGGAATTGGCAACAGTACTGTCTGTTACTAAATGAGCTCCTGCCGTCCTGTGTGAGCATTTGGGCTTCATTTGTGTCTTGTGTTTTGTGTTCCTTAGAACCTGGACCCACCCTGCACTGCAGCACATGGCACAGACGGGTCCACAGAGCGGGTCTGAGCGCTGGGTCCCTGAGGCTGTAGGTGAGAGAAGAGAGGCAGCGTGGCATCAGGACCACACACACATACAACACAACTGACAACTGTCTCTCTGCGCCATAGGTCCGCAACACCGCCACGAAAATGTGCACGTTCATCACTGAGACCAGGTTCAGGCCGAGCTGGAACAAATGAACAAGCAGTGTGAACTGCGTCTTCTGCATCTGCGCTCTGTCTCTCGACGCCAAGCAGGCGACCACCATCACGGCCGCAAAAGAGCAGGAGATAACCAGTGCGGACAAAGTGAACAGGACGTACGTGTAGATTGTTTCATACTCATGGAAATGAGGACCTACAGGCATGGTCATAATTCTGCAGAACACTTTCATCTGCAGATCAGGAAGTTCCTGAAATGGGAACTCCAGTAAAAGCAGAACTTGGATTAAAACATTTAGACTGGCAACAGTCCAGATCAGGAAAACAATAATGAAGGTGTTCCTGAGAGTGACCAGAGTGCAGTGTCTAAAAGGGAAACACACAGCAACGCAGCGTTCTAAAGACATGAAGATCAGCACAAGAGGAGAGATCTGATTGGTGAGGCGGGACACCATTGCGAGGCAAATGCACAGAGGATAAGAGATCAAGACTACATACATAGCGAGCAGATAGAGAGCCTGCCCCTGGGCTATGAGCACAGTGTCAGCCAGCACCAGGTTGAAGAGAAGGACGTAGCGCGGACACTGGGAGAACACGGGTTTGCTGCGCAGGAGGAAGAGGATGGTGCCGTTGATGATGAAGAACACACAGCAGGGGCCAGACGTCATCAGTGAGAGCAGTAAACGCTCCATGAATTCATTGGATGAGGAAAGAGAGGAGTTAGAACGAGCTTCCATCTGTCGGAGTCTCTACAAAACAAACACAGTATTAGAGTGGACCTTGTTTCCAAGCGTGCAAGATTGTATAAAAGCAGTAAGTGTAAAAGGCGCGTTTCTGGTGCCTAAAAAAACCCTCCCTTTCTGCCTATGTATGGCAATGTAATTTTGATTAGACAAATCGGTGAGAAAACATCTAGAGATCACCCTATTCCATATGCACTATACCTGTAGGCGTATATATATGTTAATTAAAAATAAAATCTTTAAAAACAGACAGGCTTTTATGGACACTAGTGTTGATGTGGAAAAGGTTGGCCCACTACCCAGCAAACTTGTGTCGTAGCTAGTAGTGGGAGTAGCTAAAAATGAGAATAAACTGTAGTTGCTGACTTTCACAATTAGCTTCTCCAACTTTTTATTTGACACCATTTTTTATGGAATATGTTGTTTTCCAATGGAACCAGATGGAGATCCCCAGTTTAAACAGTAAAGTTAGGATTAGCTCAGGCAGACTTTGACTTTGGCCAATGTGGATACACATTATTAACTTTTAAACTTGACACACAATATGTACAACAAAAAGCTAAAAGAAATCCAAGAATCAAAATGAATATTGATATTGATATCTTTCACACTTTGTCTAAAGAAGGCCTGCATTATTTATTTGACCTACAACATATATGAGCAAAGTGAAGTTCCTGCTTTATTTTGCATCTTTTGCCGCTTCTGCAAAATAAAAGTGTTACTCAAATGATGTTGCTCAGCTATCTACAAAAATGTGTGAATGTAGTCACGCTTGGCCAACCGCGTTTCAGGGCACGAGTGTTTAAGCTGCGGCAGTGACTTGCTCATACAATTACATAAATTATATATACACATAATACAAAAAAGGACACAGTAACATGGACATTTGTTAGAAGCTCATAGTTGACAAAGATTAAATAGGATTAAATGTTAGACGTCTTAAATTTAAATGTAATGGGTTAAACTTGATCACAGAAAAATTGTAATGTTCTCCGGACTAAACCAAGACTAAAAGGCTATAACCAGATCAAGCCAAGATTAGCTTGTGCAAAATACAAACAACCTTGTACAGAAAAAACATAGCATAAGTACCAGGGTTAAATTTACAGACTGTGGTAAAATATTCAAACACATTAGAAAGCTAAAAGATTGTCTAACAGAAGCAGATAGTATTGTACAGTACCACTGCTCCTGGGCAGCTCTCTCAGACTGCAGTCAGTGCGGCCGTAGCAGCTCTTTTTAAAACACTCAGCCGCATGCTTGCCGTGACCTCATGCTTGCCGCCATTTTGTATCTGATATAAAGAACAACATGGGTTGCCATAGAGGCCTCCGGGGAACCTCGGCCCTCAGAGTTTTGCACACTCTATTCGTAAACACTTGGACTTTGTGAGTTCAAACTTTGGGCCGAGTAACTATTGAAGAGTTTGTGAACTGAGCAGGTTTCGGTAACTCCTCTGTGGTTCTCAATCAGATTCAGGTACGTGGTTCGCATTTCTGATTCTATTCAGGTTTTTGCAATAATTGTAAAAAATTATTGCAAATCTCAAATGTCATTGTTTGATTTCTGTTATTCGTGTTTTTGTTCAGAAAACTGTCCTGTGGAGCTGGCTGTTCTCCAGCAGGAGTCAACAGTGTGGTGAAGTTGCCGTTGTTCTGATCGCACAGCAGTGATGTCAGGTGATCTGTCCTCAAAGGTGCATTATGGAACTATTTATGTGTAAGAATGTGGAATTGACCCCTTTTTTCTGTATATTACAGTTACCACATCACACACTGAAAGCTTCACTAAAACAAGAAAAGCAAGCCTTGTGTTTCTTTAATGGTTCGCTGGCTGTAGGAGCACACTGACACATGTTGTGAGGTCAGCAGTGGTTCTACACCTTAAAGTCCCTCCTGTGCATGCTGTAGTCAGGCCACACACCCAAACCAAAAATCGTGGCTACCACAAATATTAAAAGATATAAGTTATAATATTATTGCCATTAAGTATTTGTTTCAAACGTATGTTCAGAAATGGGTGTTTTCTGCACTATACTTCTTTTGAGGTCCTATTTTTTTTTTTTAACCATATAATTTGCTCAAATAATATTGTTTATGACCTGACCAAAACAGGATACCAGGCAGTACATACTGTTTAACTGTTCTTGATATTGTTGATATGAACATGGAGTTGGATCTGTAACTCATGAAATGCTTGATTATGGTTATTACTTTAATGACCAACACTGATGTAATTTGGGATGTTTGTAAATTAATTTTGAGTTTGGACATTTTGAGCACTTCCTGGATCCTATATTCGAAACAAGTGTCAAATATGAGCTGCGTACAACTTCAGACGATGAACAAAAAAAACAAAAAAAAACTGAAACTGATTTCCTATGTCAACAAACAATTGTGTAAGGAATATTAATTGCAAGCTTTGTGACATTGTAATTGTTAAAACTGCAACTTCAATTCTGTTGAGATAATTGTTGCTGCCCTAAACACCTGAAGCTTTTAATCGTCGACTGGACAGTTTGTTGAATTGATGATTTTTCGTTGTATTCGCAGAAGCTTCTTAGCTCTTGTGGTCAGAAAATAACAAGTAAAGTCAAACTAGACATGGCTCCAATAACACTCAGGCCCGTCCTTAAATAGAAGCAAAACATCCTCAAATCAACCAACTAAGGTCAGTCAACCTTTTAGAGCTTCACTAAATGAATACTTCCTGGGCGACTGAGAGCCTCTGCAAACATACTGCCATTGTTACATTTTTGCGTTGTGTAATCATAAATGAATAATAAAGTCTTGAATGTTGATTTAAGCTTTCTTTGTGTAATTGCTCTCCAAAAACAGGTTCTGTATCAAGTTATTAAAGCTGCAACGCTTCATTTTAAGGGGCACATTCATAGTGAAGTCATGATGAACTAACCTTGATATTTTTTATTTATTTTTTTGCAAACAAAAAATTCATCATGATCATGATGAATTAATCATTATCATTAGTGAGTTCATTGCCTGAATTAACGGTGTGAATTCATGAGTATTTCATCATGACCTCACATGAATTCATAATGAAGTAATTCAGGAAGTTATGATGAATTCATGCATGAATTCATCATGAATTATGATGAATTCATGTACCCTTATTATAAAGCGTTACCAAATAATTGTATAAACAAAACAGGCTTTATAACATGCTTTATTAGCTGTTCGTTTACAAATGTACAATACATTTAATTTGTGAATGTATAAAGTTGCATAAAAATAGCAAAACAATCGACAACTTTGTGTAACATTTATTCTGCATTAGCATGTGAAATTAACACGTATAGGAGTTTGCCTAAATGCGGTTATTAAGCCTTCTTTCGCTGCTTTGTGGACTTAAACTGAGCACTCGCCTGTTCATAATCGAATGTGTGCAGGGCTGGCAACACCGAGGCGGTTGTCATTAGATTTGGTGTTTTTGTCTCAGTCAGACAGCTTTGAAGTGCAGTTTTGATTTTATTTTGGAGACTGAAGAAGCACTCGGCAGCGACACTTGACATAGGAATGAAGTGCTACTTCAGCCAGAGTTTTGTAGTCTGGGAACATCTCCGCATGTGTTGATGAGAAGCTTACAGGAGTCCTTAAATGCCGGGTTACCTGAAGCTGGAAGCACGCGTTTCCCAGAGCAAAAGTCCCGTACCATCCTTTCTTGTTTAACGAGTGAGACCGCTGTGTTTGGGTGCGCGCCATAAAAGTCAGCAAGGTGATCCACAGCATCCAAGCCGTACTCCTGGAGCGCACTGTCCGTCTTCAGAAAACGAGAGGTGTTGAGGACAGTGTCGAGGTCAGAAATGTGGCTCACATCTAGGGGTGGGCGATATTGGCAAAAATGAATATCTCGATATTTTTTTTCAATATCTCGATATCGATATTCAGACGATATTTTTGCAATCCTTCACAGAAATGTGTGCAAACTGGCAAAGAAGGTTCAGTTGGTCTTTTGACTTGCTGTATCTGACCTATTATTGTATAGAATTACTAGTACATAAAGATGTGACACATTATTGATTTAAACATTAGGGCAGGGGGAACAAAAATGTATATCACAGTATGAAAAAGAAATATCACAATAACGATGTATTTGGCGATATCATTTACACCTGACAAAATACTTCAAAATCAAAGCCTTTAGACAATAGGGCAAATTCAAATTCAAAGCTATTTTATTCTATTTATTCATCTAAAGCTCTACCTTCATCTGGAAGAACCATACTGTCAATGGGAAGAAAACGGAAGATAAGATAAAATAATTTTGCTACAATATTTGCAACTTCATCTCCATCACAGTGAAATGCTCCTGTAAGTTCACCTGCCTCTGGGAAGTTTACTTGTGTTTTATTGTAAGGAGAATGGGGATAGACCTGTGAGTATTAACACGTTTTCAAAGGATCCAGTTTTCCCTATTTCTCCTTTTCGTGTCTCTCCTGATGCACGCGGGGGGGAACAGGTGAGGAGGATATTATTAGCCTTTAACCGCGTTTGCATTGTGGTTTTCTTCACCGCGTTGTTAGTTAGCGCGAGGCTAAAAGTTAGCTAGCTAGCAAGCCAGTGCTACAACTTGTCCTGAGCCCTTTCCTCGCAAATATGAGCGACTCAAGTGACAAATTTCATTCATATCATTAAGGCAAGGCAAGGCAAGTTTATTTGTAGAGCACTATTCATACACGAGGCAATTCAAAGTGCTTCACAGTTGCAGAAAAATTACAAAAAAACAGATAAAATCAATCAATAAAACATCAACATAAAGTTAATCAATGACAGTAAAAGGCAAGAGTGCAGATAAAATACTTTCAGTTTTCATATGCACGGGTAAAAAGAGCTGTTTTCAGCCTGGATTTGAACATTGTCAGAGTTGAGGCCTGTCTCACATCCTTATGAAGACTGTTCCAGATTTTAGCTGCATGAAACTGAAACGCAGCCTCACCGTGTTTATTATTGACTCTGGGAACCACCAGGAGACCCCTCCCTGAAGTTCTCAGGGCCCGAGATGGTTCATACGGCTCTAACATGTCAGAGATGTACTTTGGTGCTAAACCATGAAAAGACTTGTACACAAGCAGAGCTGTTTTAAATTCTATTCTCTGAGTGACAGGAAGCCAGTGCAGAGACCGGAGCACTGGACTAATGTGGTCGTATTTCCTGGTTCTTGTCAGGACTCGAGCAGCAGCGTTCTGGATGTACTGCAGCTGTCTAACAGTGAGCAGGCCGTTACAGTAGTCTAACCTGCTGGAGACAAATGCATGGATGAGTCTCTCTAAGTCTGGTTTTGACACTATTCCTCTGATCTTAGCAATGTTCTTCAGATGGTAAAAAGCTGATGATGTTATTGCTTTGATGTGGCTGTTTAAGTTCAGGTCTGAGTCCATGATTACTCCTAGATTTCTAACCTGATTTTTTGGTTTTAGAGAGAGAGACTCAAGGTGACTGATAACACTTTGTCTTTGTGTCTGTGGGCCAAAGACAATGATCTCAGTTTTGTCTGAGTTTAGTTGGTGAAAGTTGTTTTGCATCCACAAACTGATCTGTTCGATGCAGTGACAGAGTGTATCTACAGGCCCATGTTCACCTGCCGTCAGTGACACGTAGATCTGAGTGTCATCTGCGTAGTTGTGGTACGACACATTGTTGCTGTTTATTAGCTGACCCAATGGAAGCATGTACAAGTTGAATAAGAGGGGTCCCAAGATTGACCCCTGGGGGACTCCACAGGTCATGGAAATTTTGTCTGAGACACAGTTGCCAATTTCGACAAAGTACGTCCTATCCTCGAGATAGGACTTGAACCAGTTTAGAGCAGTACCAGAGATTCCCACCCAGTTTTCTAACCTGTGAAGTAAGATCCCATGGTCCACTGTGTCAAAGGCAGCGCTCAGGTCCAGCAGAACTAAAACTGAGACCTTACCTGCGTTGGTGTTCATACGAATATCATTTGTCACCTTGATCAGAGCTGTCTCAGTGCTGTGGTGGGGCCTAAATCCTGACTGGAAAGTATCAAACACATTGTTAGATAGGACAAAGTAAGTGAGCTGTTGATATATTACTTTCTCTAGGACGTCGGTAGGTTTGATATGGGCCGGTAGTTGTTCAGTACCTTGGGATCAAGGCTGCTCTTCTTTAGAAGAGGCTTAATGACCGCGGTTTTCAAGGCCTTTGGAAATGCTCCAGTCTCAAATGAGATGTTAACTAACTGAACAAGTTGTGGTATGCAGCTGCAAGATTGTTAACTCGTACAAAAGAAGAGAACACATTACACCTGTGCTAAAGTCTCTCCATTGGCTTCCTGTAGAATTTAGAATCAAATTTAAAATCCTGCTCCTCACATTTAAAGCCATAAAAGGTATGGCTCCGCTTTATCTCCAAGACGCTATCGTTCCATATCAGCCAACCAGAGCACTCCGCTCTCAAAACTCAGGGCTACTAGTGATTCCTCGGGTCTCCAAAATCACTGTAGGTGGAAGAGCCTTTAGCTACCAAGCTCCGGTTTTATGGAATAAACTTCCAGCTCACGTTAAAGAAGCAGACACAGTCCCTACATTTAAGACTAGGCTCAAAACGTACCTCTTTGAATTAGCTTATGATCAGGTCAGTTAGGTAAAGCTCTAACCCACAGCCTGAAGTAAAGCTGCCTTAGGAGAAACACTGCTGTGGGAAGTACGGTACACTGAGCGCTATCCTCTTCTTCTTCTTACTGCAAACTTGTCTTATTATGATATGATATTATGATATTTATCTTATCTGTAGTCTGTTCATTACTATTCACATGGTGTCTCCTGTCCCACTCCCCCTTGGGAGTGTCTGTCTAGATCGAATGGAGGAACCCGGCTGAACGGAGGAACCCGGCTGAATGGAGGAAGCCTGCCTACTGGATTGACAACAAGGACTGGATGGTCTCGATCCTGGCCCTTCTGCTGAGGGGATCCCATCGGCCTGGGTCTCTATAGCCTGTCCGTCCATGGGAGTGGATCTTTCCAGCCTCTGTGGTTCTCCCCGAGGTTTCTCGTTTCTCCCACCGGGTTTTTGAGTTTTTCCTTGCCGTGCTGGAGAGTCTAAGGACAGGGGACACCCGCGCCGCTCGTCGCCACCTACTGCTGACGCTTATTTGGACATTATGTTTGCCTGGATACTTGATTTAAATGTTGTAATCTGTAAAGCACTTTGTGATGCCTTCGGTATGAAAAGCGCTTTATAAATAAAGTTTATTTTATTTATTATTTATTTATTTATTTATTTGACAGGGACAGTGTACATTAATCAACATTTCTGTAAATGCACCGGAATTAGCCAAAAGGCTATTTTTCATCCGTAGTCCCTGGACAGATGTAAAAAGTCTCCCTAAGACAATAAAACATTACGTTTGATAAGTTTGATTGAGTTTGATTGGTAACAAGCTGGTCAGCACAGACTTCAGAAATCTAGTGGGTAATTCATCAAGGCAGCATGTACATGAACCCAGACCAGAGATAACCTCTTCGATTGTTTTGTCAGTAACAGGAGTGAAATGTGTCAGCTCAAGGTGTCTAGCTGGTGGCAGGGTTGCTATTTGTGTTGTGGAAATTATGGCATTTTTAATGCCTTGGACTTTGTCATAAAAAATATTGCAAACTCATTGCACTTAGATGTAGAGATTAGTTCTAAGGGCAGTGAAACTGGAGGGTTAGTTAATCTGTTTACTGTGGAAAACAGAACACGAGAATTGTTTCTGCAGTTTGCGATGATTTTAGAGAAGTACTTCTCCCTTTCTCTACGCAAAAACTGGTTGAACTCACAAAGCACTTCTTTGTATATCTCAAAATGAACCTGGAGCTTTGACTTGCGCCATTTCCTTTCGGCTTTTCGGCACTCCCTTTTCTGTGCCCTGACCGAATGTTCACTTCTCCAAGGTGCCTTTTGTCTATTGTTAACCATTTTAACCTTGACAGGAGCAATAGTATCCAAAACATTTAAGACGCTTGATGTATAAGAGTCCAACAGATTATCAACATTTGAACATGGAGGATTTTCAAATCTGATCATTTCCATAAACTGTGTCCCTGTTGTATCATTTATGTGTCTTCTTTGAATAACTCCAGGCCCAACCACTGGTTTGGGTGTAACAGACAAGTCAAAAAAGACACAAAATGATCAGATAAAGCAACATCAACAACATTCACATTTGATATATTAACACCTTTTGTAATAACTAGATCTAGAGTGTGACCTTTGTTGTGAGTCGCCTCACTCACGTGCTGAGTTAAACCAAACATTTCAAGAACAGCATTAAGTTCTTTTGCATGCCTGTCATTGGTCACATCCACATGCACATTAAAAATCACCTGAAATGACTAAATAATCAAAATCAGTGCATATAAATGAAAGTAATTCAGTGAAGTCTTCGATAAAACAATTCTGTGGTGGTTTGTAAATAGTCATATAAAGAATGGAAGATTGTTTTATCTCCATTTGAAAGACACATACTCAATGATACAAAAACCCCAAATGACAATTTGTGGATGACTATATTGTCCCTGAATATTGCACAGACACCCCCGCCCCTCTGGTTTTGGCGTGTTTCAGACACAAAATTGAAATTTGATGGACTACACGCAATCAAAACTGCGTTACCAGTGTTTTTGTCAAGCCATGTTTCAGTTAAAAACATAAAATCTAGATTATAAGAGGAAATAAAACTATTTATTAAAAAGGACTTGTTTTTTAACGATCTGGCATTGAGTACAGCATGTTTGAGATTTATCTGTGTTTGAGTGGATGGAATCTTTTTGCAAGGGATATGGATTAGAGTTCTTTGATTGGACGGTCTGACTGTTGCCCTCTTATCTAATCTATGTTGTTTGACTGTACTAATTGTTTCAGAAGAACACACTCCCTCTGTGGACCTCTGGTTGGTTTTGAGTTTGCTATGCATGGTAGCAACGCAGAGGCCCTTAATGTCCTAGACAGCAGCAGTGAAGCTGCTGGAAATCGGAGGTGGGAGAGGGGCATGATACTTCTTCGGGGATGAAGAAGTATCAAATAATTAATATTTTACATAAGGATTGTTGATGTACGCTATAATTTTTCATTTGTATAGAAAAAATAGATTACATGACAAACTTTAGGAATTCTTTCCTTCTCCATTACATTATAAGTTGTTGGGGGAGGGGAGGTGCCTCTTTGAACTGCCAGACAGCCTGAATTCACAAGTTGGTGTGAATGAACAGTGCAGTTACTACTGTGTTACAAGGACAGGAAAGAAGACAGCAAGATTTTACTTTTTCTCTCATTTTAATCAACATTATAAAGAACACAACACTAACCCAATACAAATATAAAAACATTACAATTATATCATTCGCTCCTGCCAGGGCACACTACCTGCAGGACTGTTAAAGTAGTTAGTGAAAGCTTTCCTATTTGCATATGCTGGCCCTGCGGCCCTGTGCCCCCCAAGGTTTCGGGCTTGTGGCATACGTCCTCCACCCCCTCTTCTGCCTCATTTAGCATCCTGACATTGTCACTCGGTGCAAGCAAATAGTTGTGCAGGATGCAAGCTGCCACAACAAGTGAATCAACATGGTCGGGGTGTAAGTTTATGTCCCTCAGCAGGATTCTCCACCTAGCAGTGAGGATCCCAAATGCACACTCGACTACCATCTGAGCCCGTGACAGTCTGTAATTACTGTAATTACTGTCTGTCAGTCTCACTTGTATTTTTTTTCATTTTCATTTCATTTTTCATTCATTTTTTTATTCATTTGCTATTCACAAATTATCATTTTCTACTGCTCATAATAAATCACCAAAAGAAAACTGTTTGATCTTCCTTATTGGTAGTTTTCTGCAATTACAGGAGGAGGATGTTTTCCGGACCTTTAGAAGTCGACAATCTTCTCCTTTGGTTTAGTAGTGTTGAAGTCCAGATTGTGTTTTGTGCAGCAGGCTGTGAGTACCTCCACCTCTTTCCTGTTTGTCAACTCATTGTTATTGGTAATGAGGCCGACAATAGTGGTGTCATCTGCAAACTTAATGACATGGTTGTTGTGAGAGGCAGTACAGTCATGAGTAAGCAGTGTGAACAATAACGGACTCAGGACACACCATTGAGGTGACCCTGTGCTCACTGTTATTGTTTTGAATGCTGTGTTGCCAACTCTGTCTTTCTCCTCTGTCAAAAAGTCTAGAATCCACCTGCACACTCCTGACTCCAGACCAGGTGGAAAACGCCTCACTGTGGGATTTGAGTTTGTGACGGTTTTGTGACCTCGTTCTTGAAAGATAAAACACAGGGTAAATCTGTACTGAATGAGCTACCTGCATCCTATTAGAGGCTGCGTTTGGGTCTATTCCTAAGAACCTGCACCCGCACGCCTTCCCATCCTGCGCCTCAGCACGCAGCACAGATGAGTCCCCAGGGCGGGTCTGAGTGCGGGGTCCCGGATGCCGTAAGTGAGAGCAGAGAGGCAACGCGGCATCAGAACCACACACACGTATACATAAACAAACCGGCGTTGTACCCTGCAGCACCGGAACACTGCCACGAAAATGTGCATATACATCATTGAGAGCAGGTTCAGGCCGAGCTGGAACAAATGCAGAAGCAGTGTGTACCGCGTCTTTTCCGCCTGCGCTCTGTCTCCCGACGCCAAGCAGGCGACCACCATCACGCCCACAAAGGAGCAGGAGATGACCAGCACAGACAAAGTGAACAGGACATACGTGTACACCGATTCATACTCTTGGGATTTAGGACTTAAGTACATGGCTATGATGCTGCAGAACTCTCTCATCTGCAGGTCAGGAAGCTCATGAAATGGGAACTCCAGTAAAAGCAGAACTTGGATTAACACATTTAGACTGGCAACAGTCCAGATCAGGAAAACAATAATGAAGGTGTTCCTGAGAGTGACCAGAGTGCAGTGTCTAAAAGGGAAACACACAGCAACGCAGCGTTCTAAAGACATGAAGATCAGCACATAAGGAGAGATCTGATTGGTGAGTTGGGACACCATGGTGAGGCAGCCACACAGAGGATAGGAGATCCGCACCTTCAACGTAGCGATCAGGTAGAGAGTCTGTGCCTGAGCTATGAGCACAGTGTCAGCCAGCACCAGGTTGAAGAGAAGGACGTAGCGCGGACACTGGGAGAACACGGGTTTGCTGCGCAGGAGGAAGAGGATGGTGCCGTTGATGATGAAGAACACACAGCAGGGGGAAGACGTTATCATCGAGAGCAGGATACGCTCCATGAACTCATCGGATGAGGAAAGAGAGGAGTTGGAACGAGCTTCCATCTGTCAGAGTCTCTACAAAACAAACACACAGCATTAGAGTGGACCTGCGTCAGACTGACCTTCATTCAGACCCAAACTTTTACCATAACCAAACTGCATGGCATCAGCGGAACCCGTCAGCCCCAGTAGGAGGACTGTTAAGGCCGGAACTTCTCAGTCCAAGCGGACCAGCAGACCATTTTAATACCAGGTTTTGGCACACTTCCTTACTTTTGTGCCCGTAAGAAATTAATGGGCTATATGCAGTCCTTAATTTGTAAATGAGTAGTTTCAGGAACACTTTTGGTCTGAGGCCAAAACAGTTACCGGAAACACTCTCATTAAACACAATTATATCAGATCAAATCTTGCCAGATCCTCCTAAATAATTCCCGGATCGTTTACCCTGAAAAACTGAAAGGTGGGGAATGTGTTCCTCCAAACAGGGGATCAAATTAAGCACTGGCTATATGCATGTTGCCTGGAAACCGCAGCATCAACTCCATTTCCACAGCGGTACATACCCAAACAAACAGGAAGCAGCGTTAACCAATCAGCGAAGGGCATGCGTCTGCCGTTGATGCTGTGTTATTAGCAGATCTGCGTGATTAAGACTCACGAAACTCACCTACTGTCAATGTATTTTAGTGCCCATTGGAAACAAAGCTATCTCTCTCTCCCGTGTGCTGTTCGTAGACTGTTCTTGGGGGACTTTAGTGTCCCATGGGTGACGCTGCCTGCGAACAACACGTGACGCAAATAAACAAATCTGATTGCACAGGCTAGTTTGAGTTTTCTGATGCCGCCAACAAGGCATGGTTCCCAGACTAATATCCTGAGGAGGCGCTGCTCTTCTTGTCCTGTCCTTTCCCAATAAGTTAGTAGTAGTGTCTCGTCCAAAAAAATAAATAGCTCAAGATTATATGGGAGGCAGCGAGTTACTGATGGACAGTTAATAGCATTATGTTAAAAACATCGAGTGAGGAGCAAAGAATTCACGGGAGAAAACTTCCGTGATACTTGCCGTTAGCTCTAAGATAAAATGTCCTCCTCAATAAACAGACGTTCCCTGCAGTCAAGTATTTACATCCAACGTAATGTTTTTAACACGTAGCCAGTGACTTCCATCAGTATATATATATATATATATACAGTATACTGTATATATATATATATATATATATATATATATATATATATATATATAAAAAAACTCTTCCTCACCCTCCGCGGGCGGTCTCTTTTTCCTCCAAGCTCGGGTCCTCTACCAGAGGCCTGGGAGCTTGAGGGTTCTGCGCAGTATCTTTGCAGTTCCTAGAACTGCACTTTTCTGGACCGAGATGTCTGATGTATTTCCTGGGATCTGTTGGAGCCACTCCTCCAGTTTGGGGGTCACTGCCCCGAGTGCCCCAACGACCACGGGCACCACTGATGCCTTCACTCTCCAGGCCTTCTCTAGCTCTTCTCTGAGCCCCTGGTATTTCTCTAGTTTCCCGTGTTCCTTTTTCCTGATGTTGAAGTCGCTTGGTATTGCTATGTCAACACCACGGCTTTCCTCTGCTCTTTGTCCACCACCACGATGTCCGGTTGGTTCATTACCATTCTGTCCGTCTGTATCTGGAAGTCCCACAGGATCTTGGCTCGGTCATTCTCTACCACCTTTGGAGGTGTTTCCCACTTTGACCTTGGGGTTTCCAGCCCATACTGTTGCGTCCAATTGGCCGTAGCTCCGCCCTGCCCAATGGCCACAGGAGGAAGCGATTGCTCAATCAGTGGTGCACACCTGGACTAATTAGGCATGGTGCATTTCTACACTTGGGAGCAGCACCAGGAGGAACTAAAACACACCATGGCAAGAAGGGCATAAGACTATAGCTCGAAAGTAGACTTTATGAATGCAAAGTGCACCGAGCAGGATTGGGTACTCACAAAAAGAGACTGAGATGACAGCCGGTAAGCTAAAGAGCTGTACTTTGCTTTGACTGAGTTTTCTGTGTTTGTGCTATGGTGTGCTAAATGCTGCATTGTAAATGTGGCTCCTCTAGTTTGTGGGTGCAGAGATGTAAGTGGATAAAATGTGTATTTAAAAAATAAAATACTTTACAATGTTAAACTGAAATTTATAGAAAATGTCATTGTAAATGCTAACATGCTATTGGACTGAATATCAAGTTATTTGCACCCTTTCAATGTAATTTAACTGATTAAGAGAGCTGAGTAAGAGCATTTGTTTCTAAAATTTGATTGTATTTTTATATTCTTTCTTGTAAATATTTGTGTTTAAACTTAAACTGGGCTTTTGTCTCGCCCTTAAGGTTTTTCACCTGGTTCAACAAAATAAATGGAGAAAATGTTCCAAGTGACAACCTGAGTGAAGTCCGTTTTGAATCGAGTCGTGAGTCCCAGCCCCCTCAAGTCAGGGCACTGCTCACTTAAAACACAGATGACTTGACAGTGAAAAACCGCGTTTGACCACTTAACAGTGGAAAAGATGTGAAGACGGAAGACGGCCCATTGGCTAAGTGCTCCAGCCCAACGGTCCGAATTCTCCAGCTCATGTTCCAAGCAAGCCCAAGGGAAAGACTGTAAACAATGGCCTTGCTTATGTCCATTGAAAATCTAAAAGCAGTCAGGGCAAAAGCAAAAAGGAACTTTGAAGAAGGGGTAGACCATGTTCTCAAGGTCTATATAGAGATGACTGCTGAAGAGCTACTTGATAGACTTGTGTTGGTCAGAAATTACGCCTCAAAATTAGTGGAGGCAAATGATGATATTCAAGATAATCTACTTAATAAAGTGGACTATGATGAAGAAGCTCTGAGTCGAGAGGACAGGGCAGACCTGGACAAAGCCGAGCACGAATGTGAGAAAAGGCTGGAAGAAATTGAAGGTCTGATCGAAGTAAGACTGTGGGTGAAATTTGGAGAGCTTGATGTATCGATGGCCATAAAAGCTGCTGAAAAAGCAGTCTTCAAGGCCTGGGCTGTCCATCCAGATGAAGGCCTCGAGGTATATGACCCTATGGTGAATATTGCTGAGGGCTTGGTAAACAAAGCCAGAGACACCTATGAAAAGTGGAGGCATTGTGCTCCAGTTTCAGATGCAATCCTGTCAAAGCAGTGCCGGCATCTTTGGTTATGCCTTCCTGATCTGGTTTCCAGAAGGGCTGATTTTGTCCAGGCAAGGGCAAAAAGAATGGACAGCAAACTAAATGGTCGAGATGTCCAGGGTGCATCGATGAAGCAGGTGGCATGTTGTCCAGCGGGGCCACTAGCTGCTGGCCGAGGTAAAGGAGTGGCTGAGCTGAAAATGAAGCCAGAGTCGACATGTAAGCAGGACCAGGGAGCAGTGGTACTCGGAAAGCGACCCTCAATACCTCCCAGTGATAGGCGGACTCCAAAAGGCTTGGGGACCCGTGAAGGTCCAAAGTGGGAGGAGAAGATGAGATCTTCTAAAGAAGAGGCTCAGCTCCAGGTTCCGCCCCAGGTTCCAGTGCCACATCGGGCCAAAGAAGAGGCTCCGCCCAAGGCTTCGCCCCAGCGCTGGTCCGAGGGAAAGGCTCCAGCTTCGCTCCACGCCAAAGAGGCTCCGCCCCAGGTTCCAGTGCCACGCCGGTCTAAAGAAGAGGCTCAGCTCCAGGTTCCGCCCCAGGTTCCAGTGCCACATTGGGCCAAAGAAGAGGCTCCGCCCAAGGCTTCGCCCCAGCGCTGGTCCGAGGGAAAGGCTCCAGCTTCGCTCCACGCCAAAGAGGCTCCGCCCCAGGTTCCAGTGCCACGCCGGTCCAAAGAAGAGGCTCAGCTCCAGGCTTCGCCCCAGGCTCCAGTGCCACGCCGGTCCGAAGAAGAGGCTCAGCTCCAGGCTTCGCCCCAGGCTCCAGTGCCACGCCGGTCCAAGAAGAGGCTCAGCTCCAGGCTTCGCCCCAGGCTCCAGTGCCACGCCGGTCCAAAGAAGAGGCTCGGCTCCAGGCTTCGCCCCAGGCTCCAGTGCCACGCCGGTCCAAAGAAGAGGCTCAGCTCCAGGCTTCGCCCCAGGCTCCAGTGCCACGCCGGTCCGACGAAGAGGCTCAGCTCCAGGCTTCGCCCCAGGCTCCAGTGCCACGCCGGTCCAAAGAAGAGGCTCGGCTCCAGGCTTCGCCCCAGGCTCCAGTGCCACGCCGGTCCAAAGAAGAGGCTCAGCTCCAGGCTTCGCCACAGGCTCCAGTGCCACGCCGGTCCAAAGAAGAGGCTCAGCTCCAGGCTTCGCCCCAGGCTCCAGCGCCACGCCGGTCCGAGGAACAGGCTCCAGCTTCGCTCCACGTCAAAGAAGAGGCTCCGCTCCAGGTTCCAGTGCCATGCGGGTCCAAGGAAGAGGCTCTGCTCCAGGTTCCAGTGCCATGCCGGTCCAAGGAAGAGGCTCCGCTCCAGGTTCCAGCGCCACGCCGGTCCAAGGAAGAGGTTCCTCTTCAGGCATTGCGCCGGTCCGAGGGAAAGGCTCCAGCTTCGCTCCACGCCAAAGAGGCTCCGCACCAGGATCCAGCTCCATGCCGGTCCAAGGAAGAGGCTCCGCTCCAGGTTCCAGCGCCACGCCGGTCCAAGGAAGAGGTTCCTCTTCAGGCATTGCGCCGGTCCGAGGAAAAGGCTCCAGCTTCGCTCCACGCCAAAGAGGCTCCGCACCAGGATCCAGCTCCATGCCGGTCCAAAGAGGCTCCGCTCCAGGCTTCGCCCCAGCGCCGGTCCGAGGAAAAGGCTCCAGCGCAGCTCCACGGCGAAGAGGCTCCGCCCCAGGTTCTGCAGCAGCTCGACACCAAAGAAGGTCCAGCGTGCCAGTCCAGAGGTGAGGCTTTACCTGATGCAAATGAGGTTTCGCCTGAGGCGCAGGTCCGATCCAAAGCATCTCAAAACCAGGTTCCAGTTCCAGCTGAGACGACACCGGTGCTGTCTCCTGGTCCAACCCAGAGGGGGTCTCCTTCGGTCGGGATGCGGGCTCCGTGTCTGGTCCGGGGTGTGGCTCTGGGGGATCCGGGTCGGGCGGGGGGTGTGGCATCGGTGCAGCCTGGAATATACTTAACAGCCAGCAGCATCCAGACGGACGACCTATTGTGGTTGAAGAAGCCTTGGCCAGATGATCCACCAGCAGCAGAGGAAGAGAGCTACCGGCCCTTCAAGGGACCACCTGTCTTCTTCAGTGAAGAGGCAGGTGGAGGGGTGTGGGGATCTGCGTTCCTTATCGGTAATTCTGTCTCCATCCCAGTTTGACTATGGCTCGTGGTCTAAATGGGTGTGGCCAGTAAAAGGAGGTACCATGGGTTGTCTCGAGAGTTGTGCGACCTCTGAGGAAACCTCATGAGCTCGAGTGGGAGGTGTTGCGTCCAATTGGCCGTAGCTCCGCCCTGCCCAATGGCCACAGGAGGAAGCGATTGCTCAATCAGTGGTGCACACCTGGACTAATTAGGCATGGTGCATTTCTACACTTGGGAGCAGCACCAGGAGGAACTAAAACACACCATGGCAAGAAGGGCATAAGACTATAGCTCGAAAGTAGACTTTATGAATGCAAAGTGCACCGAGCAGGATTGGGTACTCACAAAAAGAGACTGAGATGACAGCCGGTAAGCTAAAGAGCTGTACTTTGCTTTGACTGAGTTTTCTGTGTTTGTGCTATGGTGTGCTAAATGCTGCATTGTAAATGTGGCTCCTCTAGTTTGTGGGTGCAGAGATGTAAGTGGATAAAATGTGTATTTAAAAAATAAAATACTTTACAATGTTAAACTGAAATTTATAGAAAATGTCATTGTAAATGCTAACATGCTATTGGACTGAATATCAAGTTATTTGCACCCTTTCAATGTAATTTAACTGATTAAGAGAGCTGAGTAAGAGCATTTGTTTCTAAAATTTGATTGTATTTTTATATTCTTTCTTGTAAATATTTGTGTTTAAACTTAAACTGGGCTTTTGTCTCGCCCTTAAGGTTTTTCACCTGGTTCAACAAAATAAATGGAGAAAATGTTCCAAGTGACAACCTGAGTGAAGTCCGTTTTGAATCGAGTCGTGAGTCCCAGCCCCCTCAAGTCAGGGCACTGCTCACTTAAAACACAGATGACTTGACACATACTCTGCACAGATGTTCCTGTACACTATGCCAGCCACTTGGTTATGGCGCTCCATGTAAGCTTTCCCTGCCAGCATCTTACACCCTGCAGTTATGTGCTGGATTGTCTCATTGGCCTCTTTGCACAGTCTACACCTGGGGTCTTGTCTGTAATATATATATACTGAATTCAACTAAAATACAAAATAGGCTAACAAATCAAAAGGTACTCACAACGTGGCACGTACATCTAAGCGGGAACTTCCAAAACTAAGACAAGCTGAACCCCACGGAACAGCAAACACACAGGATACACAGGATACACAGAATACAAACACACACAATGAACAATGCACCGACAAAGAGAAGGGAGAACACAGGGGTAGTGCTGGGCGATATGACGATACATATCGTGGGGACGATAGAAAAGTGTCTATCGTGCCATTTCTCTTCTATCGTTTGTATCGTTTCTAACCTAATTTAATCAATTATTAAAGCAAATATTTCATGAAATAGGCCACAAGAATTTATTAGTGTTGTCTTGTCACTATGCATCCTCTAAGTTTATATTAAGTGATTATAAACAAGAATAAAAAAGAACTTTGTCGCAAAGAAACTCTGCCTTGTGGTTTTGCGACACCACCCTGCTTTACGATATTTCTGTCCGCCGCCACACCTGCTGTAGCAACGGCCACATCTAATGGACGTACACGCGGGGCTCTCTCTCCCTGTTAAACACCGCGTGGTTTCACTCTGCTTTACGCACGGCAACTAAACAGCTTTTTAGTGATGGATCTCACATCGGAGCTGACTGAGAGAGTGCGTGGATCTGGATTAAACACACGAGAGAGAAGAGAGGAGAGGCGTGGTGCAGGAGGTAAGAGACGGATCGGGCAGCGCGTAGAGCAGCTAAAGACGTACAATACAAACTGCTCGCCCACTGTTTCTTAAACATTACATTAAAGTTGAGAATAAGTCGATAATAAGCTCCAATTTACATTTGTTTTAGTGTTATATGAGCCTTGATATTGAGCAGATGATGCTCTGAGTAAGTCGTTCTCTACGCACGAGTTTACACATTTCTGTTGTTAAATTCGTGTTGACTCTGGTCAGGTCATGTTTAGCCCATTTATCCTGCAGTCTCACATTTTTCCTGACATTAACAATATAGGCTATATAAATTATCCATAGCAAAACCACTGCTTCAGAATAAAGTTGAAAAAAAGTAAGCAATGATATTTTTGTCAAACTTTTCAAAGAATAACTGAAAACTGACATTATTGTGGTATATCGTGATATGTATCGTTATCGTGATATAAAATAATCCATATCGTGATATAAGTTTTTTCCATATCTCCCAGCACTACACAGGGGTATAAATACACAAGGAAACGGGGCACAGGTGAGACACATTAGGGCGGGGCAGGCAATACAAGGAAACACAAGGAAAGCAAAGCAAAATCACACATACAGAACAGACACGTCAAAATAAACCACACAAGGACAAGAACACTAGACAAAACCAAGGGGGAACCTAAACAAACCGGACAGAACCATGACAATATATATATATATATATATATATATATATGTATATATATATATATATATATATTATTGCCACTCAATTCAATAACCCACAGATAGCGCAGCATCCTCGTTTGCCACGGAACACCACTGCAGCATCTCTGGTCCAGAGGGTCTAGGCAAGAGGTGAAGATGAGCCAAGAGAGGTCCCAGTCAAGAAGTCGCGAAAGGGAAGGAAGGAAGGGGAGCAGCAACAGTCTGCCTGAAGAGTGTTGCTGCTCTGAACGGTTGACATTCTATTGCTCAAAATTTACAAATAGAGAATTAGGGTAGGCAGGTTATGGATCTTTTGAGAGAGACCCTCCCAACGGGCTCATAAACGTTGTCTTTTAATGCACCACACAGCATAGGAACATCATGTACAAAATCAGCTGTTAGGGCAGCTGGGGGTTAGTTGATGGGGAGCTACTGCCCCTTCTACTGACCCGCTCTACATCCTGGCTTTTTAATGTACCTCACTATGTAGGGCTTACTTCATACTACATAATCCGATTCAACAAAGAAAAGAAAAAGGTACACACATTAATATTATGTTGAGGATGGTAATGACAACTGGGAAGTAGCAAGATCTCGGAGCATAATCTGTATTTAATGTGCCTTTATAACATAAAAGTGATTATTGGTAATGTTTGGCATTAGTAATAATCTTAAAGAAATATATTAACGATTGCATTTTGTTACTTGCTTTGTAGTAGACATCGTACATGAAACAAGACCGTTGTTGTACTTGTGCTTCGTTTCTGTTAATTTATATGAATAGTTCAAATAATGGTTTGTAAGTTTGAAATGTAACAAGTTCTCTTTTGTCAATGAGGCTAATCACAATGCTGCTGCAAATTGATCATGTAATTTGCTATAAGATGAAGTAATTTCATAAAAGGGTACACGCGCTTGTATGTTGTGTGTATGTGTGCATCCTGCAGGGGTCGTGCTTGTGACTGATCACAGTTTCATTATGTATCATTGTTGTTTCATAACTAGCATTATTCCTTTTCTGGAATGTATATGTATATAGTACATGAGTTTTAGTCATGTAATCTTACTTTATGTAAATACCAGCTTGAAATTGGTCATTCTATTATGATCAGATAGTGCTTTTAATCCATGTTTTTGCTGTTGTTTCCTTTTGTTTCCTTGTTGATGTTTTGTTCCTTTTGTACCATTGTGAAATGTACTTTTTTATTGCACTGAATTTGGGGGTAGGTGCTCATAAGCTTCTTGCTTCAGCCCACTCCTTTATACAGAATGTATACTGCTCAAATAAACAAATAAACTAAACTATCTCTCTGTCTGTGATGTTTTCTTGAACTATTTGTTGATTTCCTTATTATACAATAATACAATAATCTTTATTGGGCAACCTCTATAGATCGCACTCGGAAGTGACATGTCACTCACGTGCATAGAGCCTATAGGTAAACATCTGGGCCAAGATAGTGTTTTAAAGTAGATCACAAGCCCAAACATGCGTAGCATTCCTGCGATAATCTGCGTTTTAGCCACAGCTGCTCTGGGGTAGACTGATGGGAGCGAGGCTGCCAATCTGTACCATCGGGCCCTCCAATCACTCACTCACTCCATTCACACAGGCGGTAGGTGAAGTGTTATGCCCAAGGACATAACGACAGTGTGCATCAGTAGAAGCTGGCATTCAAATCCCCAACCTTCCAATGATGAGACGACCCGCTGTACCATCTGAGCCTCATTCACCCCAAAACGACACAGCAGGACATTTCAGAAGAGATGCCCAGCTTTATCAATTTATTCAACTTGAATATAGTTCATGAGAGATGAAAGAGCTAAAAGCAGCAGTTCAACGCAATAAAACAGTTTTTCTGAGCTCATATAAATACCTGTACAAACTGTACAAGCTGCTGCTAAATTAATAAATGTGTTGAAATGAGAAGGAAATGGCCCATTATTCTTAGTCATGCAACATAACTGTAATCTAAATCGGGGGTAGGCAACGTCCGGCCCATGATTATGAGGAATACTATTCCACAAATAAGAGATCAAATGCCTGTTAAAGTACAATAGAAATGTGAACAATACTGTCAATTCCTTTAAATGTATTAGCAAAACATCAATTTAGGCCATATATGATGTACAATACTGGCATTTGTAGAACGCAATGCTTTACTTCGGGCTACAATTGGAGGGTCCAGCCCTTGGTGTTTTGACGGTAAACTCCCTCCACAAAGCAAACTTGCCAACCTCCACTTCTGAGCACAGAGTCTCCACTCAACTTTGGAAAAGAGCAGCTGGATTCTCTCTGATTGGTCCAAGAGCTGTCTTCTTTGTTATCTTGTACAGTCATTTATCCTGGTCTAGAGCAGGGCTATGGGCATGTTCCCAAAGACATCTAATCTTTTTCTTTGTTTGTAAACTAAATTCAAGTCGTAAATAGGAGCCACTCCTCTTTTTAACTCAGTCTGAGCTTATGAGAGAATATAGACAGGAACGTAGGGCTACAAACGATGGAGTAAATGAATAATGCAACGTAAAGAGTCTTTGAGTGTCCAGAACAGCGCAATAAAACCCAAGCAGTTTTTTTATTCCATCCATCCATTTTCTTCCACTTGTCTGTTGCCGGGTCGTGGGGGCAGCTGTTGGAGCTGCACCAGCCCCTATGGCTCCTCCTGCAGGTGGTGGGTCCACAGAAGGACGGCCTCATGGTTCTAACCGGGCCTGTTGGTCTCTCATAAGGGGCTTCTGAACCGCTCTTTGTCTGACCCGTCACCTAGGACCTGTTTGCCATGGGAGACCCTACCAGGGGCACCAAGCCCCCGACAACAGAGCTCCAGGATCATTCAGGCTCAAACCCCTCCACCACGTTAAGGTGGAGGTTACAGGAGGGGAGTTTTTTTTTAAATTATTATAAATATAATCAATATAATCTGTATTCCCGTGTTTGGGTGGGTTGTCTCAAGGTGCTCTGGTTTCTCCAATCAATCCAAAACATGTACAGTAAGCTTCAACCTGTAGCAGTGGCAGTAATCCTGACCAAGATCCCGGCTCACGATCTGGAGATGGGTTAAATGCAGAGGACAATATAATCTTCAGATATTACAATTAAAGCCTTACTGGTTTTGAATGAAACCGAAATATGAAAAGAGTTTAGAGTTGAAATCAACGGATGACAGAGACTAAATTAGGACTAAACCAAGATCAAGCCAGGATTAGCTTTAACAAAATACAAACTTTTAACAACAACAAAAAGCAGCATTTGTACCAGCATGAGAATCATCTGTGGTGAAATAATGAAAAAACTACACCATTGTGAGTCAGTCTAACCCTGAACAGAAGCAGACAGTATTGTACAGTACCATTGGTCCTGGGCAGCTCTCTCAGACTGCAGTCAGTGCGGTCGTACCAGCTCTTTATAAAACACTCAGCCGCAGGTGACCTCATGTTCACCGCCATTTTGTCTGATGTAATGAATATCATGGGTCTAAAGCAGTGGTGCCCAAAGTGTGGCATGGGGGCCTAATGCAGCCCTCCGACCAATTTTCGATGGCCCTCAGGCTTCTTGTTAAGAAGGCACACATTATCAGAGATGGTCCTTTTTCGTGTCAGTTTAATAATCACGTGGGGACACTGTGCATATAGCCTATTGTAAGCGGAGTGTGATTGAAAATATATCATCTGCATAATCTTATTGAATAATTATCATTGTGAATCTGAATATGTTTGAATATATATTCAGATTCACAATGGGAATCTGAATATATAGATTACAGTTATTTAGTGTGGTAAAATTCTCGGTGAATTGTACCACACTAAACAACTGACCTGTGTTCGACCTGGACTGTGATTCTCCAGTTTGAAACTATTGGATAAATACTGGTGAAGAGATCATGACCTGTCCGGTCTGGTTTATCTCTTCCGAAACAGAACACAACCGTAAAACTGCTCCTCTAGTGTTTTATTGTTTCCTTAGGAATGTTGCTAATCTTACTGTTGTTCCGTCTCCTATCTGCTGGCTGGAGTATATACACTCAAGAGAAGAGAAGTAGACCTTTTTTGTGTGATCAAGGCAAGGCAAGTTTATTTGTAGAGCACAATTCATACACAAGGCAATTCAAAGTGCTTCACAGTTGCAGAAAAAATTACAAGAAAACAGATCAAATCAATCAATAAAACATCAACAAAAAGTTAATCAATCAATCAATCTTTATTTATAGAGCGCTTTTCATACACAAGTGCATCACAAAGTCAATTACAGTAATTACAGTAAAATTACAGTAAATCAATTACAGTAAAAGGCAAGAGTGCAGATAAAATACTTTCAGTTTTCATATGCACGGGTAAAAAGAGCTGTTTTCAGCCTGGATTTGAACATTGTCAGAGTTGAGGCCTGTCTCACATCCTCATGAAGACTGTTCCAGATTTTAGCTGCATGAAACTGAAACGCAGCCTCACCGTGTTTATTATTGACTCTGGGAACCACCAGGAGACCCCTCCCTGAAGTTCTCAGGGCCCGAGATGGTTCATACGGCTCTAACATGTCAGAGATGGACTTTGGTGCTAAACCATGAAAAGACTTGTACACAAGCAGAGCTGTTTTAAATTCTATTCTCTGAGTGACAGGAAGCCAGTGCAGAGACCGGAGCACTGGACTAATGTGGTCGTATTTCCTGGTTCTTGTCAGGACTCGAGCAGCAGCGTTCTGGATGTACTGCAGCTCTAACAGTGAGCAGGCCGTTACAGTAGTCTAACCTGCTGGAGACAAAAGCATGGATGAGTCTCTCTAAGTCTGGTTTTGACACTATTCCTCTGATCTTAGCAATGTTTTTCAGATGGTAAAAAGCTGATGACGTTATTGCTTTGATGTGGCTGTTTAAGTTCAGGTCTGAGTCCATGATTACTCCTAGATTTCTAACCTGATTTTTTGGTTTCAGAGCGAGAGACTCAAGGTGACTGATAACACTTTGTCTTTGTGTCTGTGGGCCAAAGACAATGATCTCAGTTTTGTCTGAGTTTAGTTGGAGAAAGTTGTTTTGCATCCACAAACTGATCTGTTCGATGCAGTGACAGAGAGTATCTACAGGCCCATGTTCACCTGCCGTCAGTGACACATAGATCTGAGTGTCATCTGCGTAGTTGTGGTACGACACATTGTTGCTGTTTATTAGCTGACCCAATGGAAGCATGTACAAGTTGAATAAGAGGGGTCACATACTGTCTGTCAGTCTCACTTGTATTTTTTTTCATTGTTTTATTCATTTGCTATTCACAAATTATCATTTTCTACTGCTCATAATAAATCACCAAAAAAAACTAGTTGATCTTCCTTATTGGTAGTTTTCTGCAATTACAGGAGGAGGATGTTTTCCGGACCTTTAGAAGTCGACAATCTTCTCCTTTGGTTTAGTAGTGTTGAAGTCCAGATTGTGTTTTGTGCAGCAGGCTGTGAGTACCTCCACCTCTTTCCTGTTTGTCAACTCATTGTTATTGGTAATGAGGCCGACAATAGTGGTGTCATCTGCAAACTTAATGACATGGTTGTTGTGAGAGGCAGTACAGTCATGAGTAAGCAGTGTGAACAATAACGGACTCAGGACACACCATTGAGGTGACCCTGTGCTCACTGTTATTGTTTTGAATGCTGTGTTGCCAACTCTGTCTTTCTCCTCTGTCAAAAAGTCTAGAATCCACCTGCACACTCCTGACTCCAGACCAGGTGGAAAACGCCTCACTGTGGGATTTGAGTTTGTGACCTCGTTCTTGAAAGATAAAACACAGGGTAAATCTGTACTGAATGAGCTACCTGCATCCTATTAGAGGCTGCGTTTGGGTCTATTCCAGTGTCGGGCCGTGGGGTTTCAGTCAGGGCCTTCAATAGTAACCTGGGTTCACGCAGTCAAACGCATATAAACTGATCGACAATAGGCGTATGGATAAAACTGCCTTTTTGCGTGGCACTTCTTCACCAAAGGATGTATCAACAACGCAAACCAAAGCAGCGGTGCCTCCGCCCCCAAACAAAAGCAAAAACCTTCGGGAACACTCGTACTACCATACGGAAACACGCGACACATGACAGGCGGAGACGAGCGCGTTATAACGTGGACATTTTAGGAGATGTTTTGTTGTTGACAGAGCGAGACATTAGAGATCAACTCAAACGCAAAATCAACCGTAATAAAGGGATTATAAACTTACAGTTTGGTGCAATGTGAGATGCTTTTTTAGCGCTCGTAGTCCCGTACCTGTTCCCTGCCCGAGTCCCAGCTCAGCTGACGCGGGAAACTCTTCTCCTGTCCGGGGAGCCAAGCGTCTACGTCCCGCTGTTGTTCCCGCTGCTTTGCTCTAGAAGCTCGTCATAATGAAGGGGCGCAAAATATCCGTGATCAGTAAATCCACTTCATTTTGCCTCGTTCGGACGTTTCCAAGAGGAATATCGTCTTGCCCATGCACGGTTACATTAGCGGTTTTCCCAGGCGAACAAAACGTAGGGGAAGCTACTGATCTACTGAAGGACCTGGGGGGCGTACTGTCAATGTGTAGAATTCTGATTGGCTAATAATTCTTTCAGTCACATTGGCTGTCAATCATGTGGGCGGCCTGACAACACAGGACCAGCAGAATCTGTTCTGAAGGCCCTGAGGAGGAGCAGCTCACCAGAGGTGTTTAAGGCACTTTTTGAGTAGGAAATTTCAGTTACACCTCAACAAAACCAATATAAGAGACTCAACTACATTATATAAATAAATTAGAAATTCAATATACTATTGAGACATTTTACACTTTTTTTTCTTCATTTGGCCAGGGCCAGCAGAGAAGGCCCTGCTGGCCCTGACGGCACACCGCTGGTCTATTCCTACGAACCTGCACCTGCACACCTTCCCATCCTGCGCCTCAGCACGCAGCACAGATGAGTCCCCAGGGCGGGTCTGAGTGCGGGGTCCCGGATGCCGTAAGTGAGAGCAGAGAGGCAGCGCGGCATCAGAACCACACACACGTATACATAAACAAACCGGCGTTGTCCCCTGCAGCACCGCAACACTGCCACGAAAATGTGCATATACATCATTGAGAGCAGGTTCAGGCCGAGCTGGAACAAATGCAGAAGCAGTGTGTACCGCGTCTTTTCCGCCTGCGCTCTGTCTCCCGACGCCAAGCAGGCGACCACCATCACGCCCACAAAGGAGCAGGAGATGACCAGCGCGGACAAAGTGAACAGGACATACGTGTACACCGATTCATACTCTTGGGATTTAGGACTTAAGTACATGGCTATGATGCTGCAGAACTCTCTCATCTGCAGGTCAGGAAGCTCATGAAATGGGAACTCCAGTAAAAGCAGAACTTGGATTAACACATTTAGACTGGCAACAGTCCAGATCAGGAAAACAATAATGAAGGTGTTCCTGAGAGTGACCAGAGTGCAGTGTCTAAAAGGGAAACACACAGCAACGCAGCGTTCTAAAGACATGAAGATCAGCACAAGAGGAGAGATCTGATTGGTGAGTTGGGACACCATGGCGAAGCAGCCACACAGAGGATAAGAGATCAAGACCTTAAACGTAGCGAGCAGATAGAGAGCCTGTGCCTGAGCTATGAGCACAGTGTCAGCCAGCACCAGGTTGAAGAGAAGGACGTAGCGCGGACACTGGGAGAACACGGGTTTGCTGCGCAGGAGGAAGAGGATGGTGCCGTTGATGATGAAGAACACACAGCAGGGGGAAGACGTCATCATCGAGAGCAGGATACGCTCCATGAACTCATCGGATGAGGAAAGAGAGGAGTTGGAACGGCCTTCCATCTATCAGAGTCTCTACAAAACAAACACACAGCATTAGAGTGGACCTGCGTCAGACTGACCTTCATTCAGACCCAAACTTTTACCATAACCATAAGTGGCGCTGGACTCTGTTGTTTATTTATAGATGGAATAGTTGACCACCCTTATAATGCAACTATGTTCTGAAAGCAGTCTCTGAATGTTTTTCACTGTAATCTAAGTTGAAAGATAATTCTAAGTTACACAAGTAAATGTGGCTTTGGCTTTCAGTAGGCTGTGTGATGTATTGTTCAGAGGAAGCGGAAATCAGCCATACAAACAAAACTAATACAAAAAGGATGGCCTTAATAAACAACCAGCTTTTGTGTAGGGATGGGTCATTACGTATTTATCGATACTACTGGTCTTATTGATACCCCCTATTGATCCGGTACTTTAACGGTACTCATCACGCACTTTAAATGCTACAAATAGCCTATATTGAGTTATTTTCAAATACATTTTAGCCCGTAAGATTATTACAAGGAATGTAAAATACAATACAAATATAAACCAAAATCTGTAATACATATGATTACAATTAACAGAAAAATCTAGGACTAGGTTTCATAAGTCTTACGTTATTCACAGACTGTTGGTTATGTTTGGATGTGATGTGAGGACTGAGCCTAAATGTAAAATGGACTATAGAGCCACAGCCTGTTTTCTCCATGTTGTCACGCTCTGTGTCCAGTGCTGGCGTGCACGTGAGGGCGCATTTTGAGGGATAAAAGCACAGCAATGGTCCGACATCTTAGGATGGAGACGAACAGATCAGATGCAGGAAAAGCATCCATGAAAGGGGAGAAGGCGCCCTGATTTGGCTGCATGGCATCAGCGGAACCCGTCAGCCCCAGTAGGAGGACAGTTAAGGCCGGAACTTCTCAGTCCAAGCGGACCAGCAGACCATTTTAATACCGGGTTTTGGCACACTTCCTTACTTTTGTGCCCGTAAGAAATTAATGGGCTATATGCAGTCCTTAATTTGTAAATGAGTAGTTTCAGGAACACTTTTGGTCTGAGGCCAAAACAGTTGCCGTAAACACTCCCATTAAACACAATTATATCAGATCAAATCTTGCCAGATCCTCCTAAATAATTCCCGGATCGTTTACCCTGAAAAACTGAAAGGTGGGGGAATGTGTTCCTCCAAACAGGGGATCAAATTAAGCACTGGCTATATGCATGTTGCCTGGAAACCGCAGCATCAACTCCATTTCCACAGCGGTACATACCCAAACAAACAGGAAGCAGCGTTAACCAATCAGCGAAGGGCATGCGTCTGCCGTTGATGCTGTGTTATTAGCAGATCTGCGTGATTAAGACTCACGAAACTCACCTACTGTACTTTATACATTTTAGTGCACCTACTGCACTAAAATACATTGTACTTGAGTATGAGCTGGAAACCCCAAGGTCAAAGTGGGAAACACCTCCAAAGGTGGTAGAGAATGACCGAGCCAAGGTCCTGTGGGACTTCCAGATACAGACGGACAGAATGGTAATGAACCAACCGGACATTGTGGTGGTGGACAAAGAGCAGAGGAAAGCCGTGGTGGTTGACATAGCAATACCAAGCGACTTCAACATCAGGAAAAAGGAACACGAGAAACTAGAGAAATACCAGGGGCTCAGAGAAGAGCTAGAGAAGGCCTGGAGAGTGAAGGCATCAGTGGTGCCCGTGGTCGTTGGGGCACTCGGGGCAGTGACCCCCAAACTGGAGGAGTGGCTCCAGCAGATCCCAGGAAATACATCAGACATCTCGGTCCAGAAAAGTGCAGTTCTAGGAACTGCAAAGATACTGCGCAGAACCCTCAAGCTCCCAGGCCGACGGTAGAGGACCCGAACTTGGAGGAAAAAGAGACCGCCCGCGGAGGGTGAGGAAGAGTTTTTTTTTATTATATATATACTATATATATATATATTATTGCTCAATGGAGGTGTGTAAAATTGTTCAGCCTAACCACTCAATAACCCACAGATAGCGCAGCATCCTCGTTTGCCACGGAACACCACTGCAGCATCTCTGGTCCAGAGGGTCAAGGCAGGAGGTGAAGATGAGCCAAGAGAGGTCCCAGTCAAGAAGTCGAGAAATGCAGGAAGAGGCCGTTCAGAGCAGCAACAGCCTTCCTTGATTATATATATATATATATACATAATCAAGGAAGAGTGTTGCTGCTCTGAACGGTTGACATTCTATTGCTCAAAATTTACAAATAGAGAATTAGGGTAGGCAGGTTATGGATTTGTTGAGAGAGACCCTCCCAACGGGCTCATAAACGTTGTCTTTTAATGCACCACACAGCATAGGAACATCATGTACAAAATCAGCTGTTAGGGCAGCTGGGGGTTAGTTGATGGGGAGCTACTGCCCCCTTCTACTGACCCGCTCTACATCCTGGCTTTTTAATGTACCTCACTATGTAGGGCTTACTTCATACTACATAATCCGATTCAACAAAGAAAAGAAAAAGGTACACACATTAATATTATGTTGAGGATGGTAATGACAACTGGGAAGTAGCAAGATCTCGGAGCATAATCTGTATTTAATGTGCCTTTATAACATAAAAGTGATTATTGGTAATGTTTGGCATTGGTAATAATCTTAAAGAAATATATTAACGATTGCATTTTGTTACTTGCTTTGTAGTAGACATCGTACATGAAACAAGACCGTTGTTGTACTTGTGCTTCGTTTCTGTTAATTTATATGAATAGTTCAAATAATGGTTTGTAAGTTTGAAATGTAACAAGTTCTCTTTTGTCAATGAGGCTAATCACAATGCTGCTGCAAATTGATCATGTAATTTGCTATAAGATGAAGTAATTTCATAAAAGGGTACACGCGCTTGTATGTTGTGTGTATGTGTGCATCCTGCAGGGGTCGTGCTTGTGACTGATCACAGTTTCATTATGTATCATTGTTGTTTCATAACTAGCATTATTCCTTTTCTGGAATGTATATGTATATAGTACATGAGTTTTAGTCATGTAATCTTACTTTATGTAAATACCAGCTTGAAATTGGTCATTCTATTATGATCAGATAGTGCTTTTAATCCATGTTTTTGCTGTTGTTTCCTTTTGTTTCCTTGTTGATGTTTTGTTCCTTTTGTACCATTGTGAAATGTACTTTTTTATTGCACTGAATTTGGGGGTAGGTGCTCATAAGCTTCTTGCTTCAGCCCACTCCTTTATACAGAATGTATACTGCTCAAATAAACAAATAAACTAAACTATCTCTCTGTCTGTGATGTTTTCTTGAACTATTTGTTGATTTCCTTATTATACAATAATACAATAATCTTTATTGGGCAACCTCTATAGATCGCACTCGGAAGTGACATGTCACTCACGTGCATAGAGCCTATAGGTAAACATCTGGGCCAAGATAGTGTTTTAAAGTAGATCACAAGCCCAAACATGCGTAGCATTCCTGCGATAATCTGCGTTTTAGCCACAGCTGCTCTGGGGTAGACTGATGGGAGCGAGGCTGCCAATCTGTACCATCGGGCCCTCCAATCACTCACTCACTCCATTCACACAGGCGGTAGGTGAAGTGTTATGCCCAAGGACATAACGACAGTGTGCATCAGTAGAAGCTGGCATTCAAATCCCCAACCTTCCAATGATGAGACGACCCGCTGTACCATCTGAGCCTCATTCACCCCAAAACGACACAGCAGGACATTTCAGAAGAGATGCCCAGCTTTATCAATTTATTCAACTTGAATATAGTTCATGAGAGATGAAAGAGCTAAAAGCAGCAGTTCAACGCAATAAAACAGTTTTTCTGAGCTCATATAAATACCTGTACAAACTGTACAAGCTGCTGCTAAATTAATAAATGTGTTGAAATGAGAAGGAAATGGCCCATTATTCTTAGTCATGCAACATAACTGTAATCTAAATCGGGGGTAGGCAACGTCCGGCCCATGATTATGAGGAATACTATTCCACAAATAAGAGATCAAATGCCTGTTAAAGTACAATAGAAATGTGAACAATACTGTCAATTCCTTTAAATGTATTAGCAAAACATCAATTTAGGCCATATATGATGTACAATACTGGCATTTGTAGAACGCAATGCTTTACTTCGGGCTACAATTGGAGGGTCCAGCCCTTGGTGTTTTGACGGTAAACTCCCTCCACAAAGCAAACTTGCCAACCTCCACTTCTGAGCACAGAGTCTCCACTCAACTTTGGAAAAGAGCAGCTGGATTCTCTCTGATTGGTCCAAGAGCTGTCTTCTTTGTTATCTTGTACAGTCATTTATCCTGGTCTAGAGCAGGGCTATGGGCATGTTCCCAAAGACATCTAATCTTTTTCTTTGTTTGTAAACTAAATTCAAGTCGTAAATAGGAGCCACTCCTCTTTTTAACTCAGTCTGAGCTTATGAGAGAATATAGACAGGAACGTAGGGCTACAAACGATGGAGTAAATGAATAATGCAACGTAAAGAGTCTTTGAGTGTCCAGAACAGCGCAATAAACCCAAGCAGTTTTTTTATTCCATCCATCCATTTTCTTCCACTTGTCTGTTGCCGGGTCGTGGGGGCAGCTGTTGGAGCTGCACCAGCCCCTATGGCTCCTCCTGCAGGTGGTGGGTCCACAGAAGGACGGCCTCATGGTTCTAACCGGGCCTGTTGGTCTCTCATAAGGGGCTTCTGAACCGCTCTTTGTCTGACCCGTCACCTAGGACCTGTTTGCCATGGGAGACCCTACCAGGGGCACCAAGCCCCCGACAACAGAGCTCCAGGATCATTCAGGCTCAAACCCCTCCACCACGTTAAGGTGGAGGTTACAGGAGGGGAGTTTTTTTTTAAATTATTATAAATATAATCAATATAATCTGTATTCCCGTGTTTGGGTGGGTTGTCTCAAGGTGCTCTGGTTTCTCCAATCAATCCAAAACATGTACAGTAAGCTTCAACCTGTAGCAGTGGCAGTAATCCTGACCAAGATCCCGGCTCACGATCTGGAGATGGGTTAAATGCAGAGGACAATATAATCTTCAGATATTACAATTAAAGCCTTACTGGTTTTGAATGAAACCGAAATATGAAAAGAGTTTAGAGTTGAAATCAACGGATGACAGAGACTAAATTAGGACTAAACCAAGATCAAGCCAGGATTAGCTTTAACAAAATACAAACTTTTAACAACAACAAAAAGCAGCATTTGTACCAGCATGAGAATCATCTGTGGTGAAATAATGAAAAAACTACACCATTGTGAGTCAGTCTAACCCTGAACAGAAGCAGACAGTATTGTACAGTACCATTGGTCCTGGGCAGCTCTCTCAGACTGCAGTCAGTGCGGTCGTACCAGCTCTTTATAAAACACTCAGCCGCAGGTGACCTCATGTTCACCGCCATTTTGTCTGATGTAATGAATATCATGGGTCTAAAGCAGTGGTGCCCAAAGTGTGGCATGGGGGCCTAATGCAGCCCTCCGACCAATTTCCGATGGCCCTCAGGCTTCTTGTTAACACTAGGCCTACCAGAATTCTGTAACTACTAGAACTCCCAGAGCCGTCAATTTGACGGTTTGCGCTCTGGCGATGACGTCATCATCTAAAAGGATTCTTACCCGTTTTTGTTTGTTTATGAAATGTAATAAAGGATCATTTGTTTCATTAAACTTCAGTTGTGGGTTTATTATAATGATGATTAGCTATACCATACTCAAATAAGAATTAATCAAGTTAGTTAGGCTTATGTAAAACAACAAGGACACGATAGATAGGCCAAATAAAATTGTTTACTGGATTGTTATTTCATTTTAAATACAATACAAGACATTAGAAAATAATTATTTACAAATAATTGCAATAAAAATTGTAGGCGAAATAAACAAGGCAACGAACTATGTACATGCGATTGGAAAGACGGAATATCAATTGTAAATAGGTCAATAAAACACGAAACGTAAGTAAAAAATCAACAAATTCAATCAGTATATAATCAGAAATAATTAATAATCATTACAGAATCGATGAAAGAAGATATTTACAGAAATTAAAAGATTTTATTTACAATTTAAACACACCATCATAACTGCTCCAGCGCATTGCCCACACACCACCTTTTGGCACCTCACGCAAGTGGTTTTGGACCGGTTTTTGGAGCAGTTCTTTCGAACTTGGCACTGCCTTCTGTCCGCCGTCGGCACCAAGGCAGGAGCAGGTGCAGAGAGGGGCGCGGACAGTGGTGCGGACACGGGCTCCACGAGAGGCTGCCGTACGCGCATGTGGTCTGCGCGCAGTTCGTTGGCCAACATCAGGATGAAGTCACGTCGGGGTGTTGTCTGGCCCAGACACTTTTTGTAAAGCACCCAGGCGTTTACAGCTGCCATGTCCAGCATGTTGTAAAACACTGCGACAGGCTATCTTCGTGTTGCTGCTTTCACTGAGTACTTTCGCAACATTTGGTCCAGCACATCAACGCCCACTTTCGTGTGGTTGTAGTAAACCACGGGCTCAGGTTTGGCTTTACGGCCACTGAGGGTGCCAGCTGATGGATGCACCGTACTCAAAATGCAAACATTTTTTTTGTGTTTGCATTGGTAGATGGTCAGCGTGGTGTGGCTGTTTTGAGCACTTTGGTGGTGTACAGCGGCATTTGCTGTTGGACACAGGGAGGAAGCTCTTTTCTGCTTTTATTCATTGTCCCAACAAGGCTAGTTTTCTTCGCCTGCAAAGCCTTCGCCAGTTGGACAGAGGTGAAAAAATTGTCCGTTGTTACATTTCTCCCCTTTCCAGTGAAAGGCTCCGTCAGTTTGAGCACCATGCTTTCCCCGACCCGCTGACCTGGAGAGCGCGTCTCATCCTTCCCTAAATATGGTGTGCTGTTGAGCATGTATTTTGTTGCAACGTCAGCAGCGACCCAAAACTTGATGCCAAATTTATCTGGCTTGTTTGCCATATATTGTGTGAACGGACAACGAGCTTTCGTTGGTAAAAGCTGCTCATCAATGGTGATGTCGGAGCCAGGTTTATAGCTGAGAATGCAGTTATTTACAAAACCGTCCCACATTTCATTTGCGAGGGCAAATTTGTTTTTTTCAAGGCGTACCAGCCGCGTGTCCTTTTTATCAAACCGCAGGAAACGCAATATGCTCTGAAAGCGATTCTTGGACATGGTCTCCTTGAAGTAGGGGACACCCCATTCAGCAGACCAAAAGTTGGATAGCTCCTGGGTTCTGCCACCAATTGCTCCGCGCACGTAGACCAGCGCAATAAAGGCCTTCAGTTCGTCCAAATGTAGATCCCACGAATTATCCTCAAGGACTCTGCGGGCCTCGGACACAGTGCAGTCCCGTATGTGCTCCAGTATTTCGGCATCCACAAGGCACGTGAACGCAGTCAAGGCGTCTTGGACTCTCAGCTTTGCGCGCGCTGTGGGTCCCTCAGCCTCTGTCAGGACGTTTTGGCTCTGCCGCCTCCCTCTCTCCTCTTCCTGGACCACAGTCCACACTGTACCGTCCTTTCCCTGCTCTTGCCCTTCTGAGAGCGGTGGTTGTGGGACAGGTGACTTCTGAGGCTGCGCTGCCGCCGGTTCTCCCGCAGCTGGAGCTAACGGATGTGGGACAGGTGACTCCTGAGGCTGTGCTGCTGCCGGTTCTCCCGCAGCTGGTGCTGACAGCGGGGGAGCAGCTATAAGATATAAGCTTATTTAGTTTATTGATTTCAACTCCCTGCCTAAAACTCATAACTACATCAAGCTATAACAGCTTATATTTTATTATAGGCCAATACCTTGAACTGTGTCGCCACGTCTAGTGGGGCGAACGACACGACTCCTCTTAGCGGGGGGAGGCTGCTCGTCCTCGGTGTCTGAATTATCTGATCCATTGAGTGACCAGTCATCATCAAACTCACCTTCTCCTCCCGAATCAGCCTCTCTCACATTCTCTAATATATTTAGTACCTCTTGTACAGAGTATCTAATCCTAGTATTTCTGACAGCCATTTGTACCGGTAACCAGAATTATCAATGGCGCCGTAGAATGTTGGTTGCTATGGGCAACCCGCAGACGCCGGGTCAGCGGCGGGAATAAAATACATTGCAATTAATAGAGCCGTCAGATTGACGGGTGTGGGAGTTAAAGGAATAATGACTCAGATCTCTTTTATGTTTTATTTTTACATTGACATAGCAACATGGGAATGATATACATACATATACAAGAAAAGTCAAAAGGCTAGGAACACCATTGATCTATGTAAACTATCTATGTAATTTCACATCAAAGATTGAGAACCGTCAAAATGACGGCCTTGAGAGTTCTAGTGTTAAGAAGGCACACATTATCAGAGATGGTCCTTTTTCGTGTCAGTTTAATAATTCTGCGCAATAGAAACCTCAAAAAGTAACCGTAGGTTTTCCACATAACGGCGGCATCGCCAACGCCATGAATCCACATTTGTGGCCGGGGATCATGAATGGATGGAATATGATGATTCAGGGCACAGTCACAAACTGTTGCAAATTATTACGTACGGCCATCAGTATTGTCCTGCACTGTTGTGCTGCTACGGACCATTGGGAATAGTAACATCCTGTCAGGAAGCTGTAACAAGAATCAGGCAAATGTTGTACCTACCTAAGTATAGATAAATATAAATAAAACCACCCCCATTCTCGTTTGCAGTATATTGTTGGAGTTCATATGGATTTGGCAGTTTTATAAGTGAAAACAAAACTCTACCATATGTGGCCATATTGTTACAATAATATTTAAACATTCAGAAACTGTGCACTGGCACATGCCTTTGCTTCTGATTGTCCTGTTTAACCTGCTCCTCTGTTACACACCGTGCTGCACTCCTGCAGCCTGTCGCTGCTCGCTGTCCTCTCCATCAGCGCAGCATGGCTTTATCAATTCTGAGTGCAAGCGTGAGAGAAAACAGTGATTCCTACACTACGAATGCTGTAAGATGCTCTCACGCTGAATTATGAATTACCACTAATCATCACGAAAGGACACACACTGTTGCGACCTCCACGAATGGAGGGTGAATCGTGACATTGGTGAAAGATTTTTTTTGTCCAAAAACATCCTCCACGGACATCACGAATGCCATGAACCGATGTCTCTATTAAGAACACAATTGAGATACATTAAGTAATGTTACGAATGTCATGAATGTTGGAAAAATGCCATTTATTTATTTATTTATTTATTTGAGCATTCGTAACGCATCGTGCCTATGTGTTAACCCAGGACACACCTGGCATTATATTTTGAAACCTAAACAGTTTAAACCACTCTCAAATGCTCCCAGTTGAATGTTTGACTGCACTGACCACTGGTCTGTGGTCCTCCATGCTGTACACACTTCAATACGTGGTTCTCAATGAAAAGGGTTTGGACATCCCTGGTCTAATGGATGCTTTCAGGGAACCTCGGCCCTCAGAGTTTCACACACCTCTGTTTTGGACCTCCACCAGGAAACACTTGGATTTTGGGCGTTATACACTCAACAAAAATATAAACGCAACACCTTTGTTTCTGCTCCCATTTTTCATGAGATGGACTTAAAGATCTAAAATTCATTCCAGATACACAATATTACCATTTCTCTCAAACATTGTTCACAAATCAGTCCAAATGTGTGATAGTGAGCACTTCTGCTTTGCTGAGATAATCCATCCCACCTCACAGGTGTGCCACATCAAGATGCTGATCTGACATCATGATTAGTGCACAGGTGTACCTTATACTGCCCACAATAAAAGGCCACCCTGAAATGTGCAGTTTTTTGCTTTATTGGGGGTCTGGGGACTCAGAACCAGTCAGTATCTGGTGTGACCACCATTTGCCTGATGCAGTGCAACACATCTTCTTCACATAGAGTTTATCAGATTGTCAATTGTGACCTGTGGAATGTTGGTCCACTCCTCTTCAATGGCTGTGCGAAGTTGCTGGATATTAGTGGGAACTGGTACACGCTGTCGTATTCGCCGGTCAAGCACATCCCAAACATGCTCAATGGGTGACATGTCCGATGAGTATGCTGGCCATGCAAGAACTGGGACATTTTCAGCTTCCAAGAATTGTGTACAGATCCTTGCAACATGGGGCCGTGCATTATCTTGCTGAAACATGAGGTGATGTTCATGGATGTATGGCACAACAATGGGCCTCAGGATCTCATCACTGTATCTCTGTGCATTCAAAATGCCATCAATAAAATGCACCTGTGTTCTTCGTCCATAACAGATGCCTGCCCATACCATAACCCCACCACCACCATGGGCCACTCCATCCACAACATTGACATCAGCAAAGCGCTCACCCACACGACGCCACACACGCTGTCTGCCATCTGCCCTGAACAATGTAAACCGAGATTCATCCGTGAAGAGAACACCTCTCCAACGTGCCAGACGCCATCGAATGTGAGCATTTGCCCACTCAAGTCTGTTACGGCGACGAGCTGGAGTCAGGTCAAGACCCCGATGAGGACGACGAGCATGCAGTTGAGCTTCCCTGAGACGGTTTCTGACAGTTTGTGCAGACATTGTTTGGTTATGCAAACCAATTGTTTCAGCAGCTGTCTGAGTGGCTGGTCTCAGACGATCTTGGAGGTGAACCTGCTGGATGTGGAGGTCCTGGGCTGGTGTGGTTACACGTGGTCTGCGGTTGTGAGGCCGGTTGGATGTACTGCCATATTCTCTGAAACGCCTTTGGAGACGGCTTATGGTGGAGAAATGAACATTCAATGCACGAGCAACAGATCTGGTTGACATTCCTGCTGTCAGCATGCCAAGTGCACGCTCCCTCAATGCTTGTGGCATCTGTGGCATTTTGCTGTGAGACAAAACTGCACATTTCAGGGTGGCCTTTTATTGTGGGCAGTATAAGGTACACCTGTGCACTAATCATGATGTCAGATCAGCATCTTGATGTGGCACACCTGTGAGGTGGGATGGATTATCTCAGCAAAGCAGAAGTGCTCACTATCACACATTTAGACTGATTTGTGAACAATGTTTGAGAGAAATGGTAATATTGTGTATCTGGAATGAATTTTAGATCTTTAAGTCCATCTCATGAAAAGTGGGAGCAGAAACAAAGGTGTTGCGTTTATATTTTTGTTGAGTGTATTTGTTGAGTTTGTGAACTCTGCTCACACAAACGCTTCGAGGGGCACCATACTGAATCTATCGTGACTGAATTGCATTGTACAGTATGTACACATTTGTTTTTATTAATGCAGTCACCAAAAATCCAACAAAAATGTTTACTGAAAACAGTGAGGAAGAAGAGTAAAAGAACTGTGTTGGCACCAACGGTTAGCGCTCGTTCCTTTCTGTGTGGAGTCTGCATATATATATATATATATATATATATATATATATATATATATATATATATATTATTGCTCAATGGAGGTGTGTAAAACTGTTCAGTCAGCCTAACCACTCAATAACCCACAGATAGCGCAGCATCCTCGTTTGCCACGGAACACCACTGCAGCATCTCTGGCCAGTCAAGAAGTCGAGAAATGCAGGAAGAGGCCTGTGCTTTGTTTGTGAGTAGAGGATCTCCATCTCACGTGACATGTGTGGGCAACATGTCTGCAAGAAGTAGAGTTTAGATTGGGCCCAAAAAATCCAGCCTGACCCGGGCCCGTGGGCATAAAGCCCGACCGCAACCAAAAAACTTAAATTGTAGACCAGATCCCGAAATAAACCCAACGTAAATAATACATTTTTGAAGGTAATAAGGTCCGGTTAGAGCGCCTTATTCACCTCTGTGGACTGCGAGAGCAAAGGACTTCTGAGGACCATCAGAACTAAACCATCAACATAGACCGTTTCCAAAGTGCTGCACATTCGTTGATATCAAAGCTTTTCAGCAAGAGATGAATACAATAAAACACATTAAACAAATATAGAAAAGACAAGAGAGAAAACGTGGACTGAAACAGGACTTATCTAGAGCTACCAAAGCGAGACCATGCCAGGCCAAAGAAGGATAAGCCTGTTCTAGGACTACATCAGAACCAATTAAGAACTGGACTAAGACCAAACGCAAAGGTTAAATGCCCCAGCCAGCAAAGCAATGTGGGGCCCACATGGGCCACAAGTGGGCAAGATGGGCACTGACTGGGCATGGGCTTGACCAGGGCAAATTTTGAGGGGCCCAGAAGGGTTTCCTAATGTGGGCCCCATATGTGATGCCCACATGGGCTGTGATCTGGGCCCCACATGGGTCTGTTGTGGGTTAAATGGGCATGGGATAAAACTGGGCAAAAGTTAATGGGCCCCATATAGTTTAACATACATGGGGCCCAGGTGTAAAGCCCATGTGGGTTGGCTAAATGGGGCCTTTATGGGTTCCAAGTGGGCAAACTAGGCATGGGCTAGACCTGGGATGCCTAATGTAGGGCCCATATAGTTTGTCTCATATAGGTCCCACATGAGCAACCCACATGGGCTAACTATATCGGGCCCATTTACAGCTCAGGTGGGCTAAACAAGCATGGGCTAGACATGGGATGCCCAATGTAGGGCCCACATAGTTTGTTTCATATAGGTCCCACATGAGCAACCCACATGGGCTAACTATATGGGGCCCATTTACAGCTCAGGTGGGCTAAACGAGCATGGGCTAGACATGGGATGCCCAATGTAGGGCCCACATAGTTTGTCTCATATAGGTCCCACATGAGCAACCCACATGGGCTAACTATATGGGGCCCATTTACAGCTCAGGTGGGCTAAACGAGCATGGGCTAGACATGGGATGCCCAATGTAGGGCCCACATAGTTTGTCTCATATAGGTCCCACATGAGTAACCCACATGGGCTAACTATATGGGGCCCATTTACAGCTCAAGTGGGCTATACGAGCATGGGCTAGACATGGGATGCCCAATGTAGGGCCCACATAGTTTGACTCATATAGGTTCCACATGAGCAACCCACATGGGCTAACTATATGGGGCCCATTTACAGCTCAAGTGGGCTAAATGAGCATGGGCTAGACATGGGATGCCCAATGTAAGGCCCACATAGTTTGACACATATAGGTCCCATATGAGCAGCCCACATGGGCTAACTATATGGGACCCATTTTAAATTCAACTGGGCTAAATGGGCAGAATGGAAAGACATTTTTATGTTCCCTTTACGACACAATCATTAAAAATGAGAATTTGAACAATTCAACTGAAAACATGATACTCAGATCTTGTGTGTAAAATGAGCAGCAATCGGAATAGAAAATAATGGTCAATAATGTAATCAATAGGATACAAATAATTTTATTGTCAATCAGAGAAATTGAAATTATCTGGATTATTTGAGAGAAATCTCAAATCCTTCAAATGGTGGGTTAGATTTCAGTGTCTTTGAGGGCCTGAATGCAGGTGGAATTATAACGAGGGAAAGCAGGGAAGGGAGAGAATTCAACTACCAGACAGCATCCAGTTGAAGCTGTTCTTCAGTCGGCTGGACCTGGCTCAGGTTTATCAGCTTTATTTCATGCACTTTAAAACACAACTTTACAACACACTGTAGGAAATCTACAATGTATAGCCCAATATCAGAAGGGGAATTGCCTCACCTGAATGCACAAATATTAAATAAAGGAAACAGAACGAGGCAAACATAATGCCCAAACAAACGTCGGCAGGTGGTGACGAGCCACGTGGGTGTCCCCTGTTCTTTGACTCTCCGACACGGCGAGGAAAAACTCAAAAACCCAGTGGGTGAAAAAAGAAACCTCAGGGAGAACCACAGAAGGAGAGATCCACTCCCATGAATGGACACGCTATTGAGACCCAACACTAAATATAATACTAGGCCCTATAACTGATTTAATTTGTAGTGAAAGTACAGTACAGGCCAAAAGTTTGGACACACTTTTTTTTAATGTTTTTTCCTTTCATTTCAAAACTTTTTCCATGGTAGATTCTCACCAAAATCGTTCATACACATACGGAATTGTGTTTTAAACAAAAAAACGTTGACATAAATTCTTCCAAATGGCCGCCTCTCGCTTTGATTACTGCTTTACACTTTGGACATTTTCTCACTGAGCTTCACAATGTTGTCCCAGAAATGGTTTTGACTTCTCAAACATGTTGAAAACTTATTTCAAAAGACGACCTTATGAAGCTCATGGAGAAAATGCCAAAAATAAAAGGCGGCATTTGAAGAATTTAGAATATAAAACATATTTGGAGTTATTTCACCTGTTTTTGTTTCCTTCATAATCCCATGTGTTCATTCATAGTTTAATGCCTTGAATGAGAATCATAGTGTGTTAATAATGTTGGTTGGTGGTGGTCCCTCCGACCACCACCAACCACTCACACATTGGGTGAAGTGTCTTGCCCAAGGATACAACGACAGTCTGCACCTGCAGGAGCCGGGATTCGAACCCCTAACCTTCCGATCATGAGACAACCCGCTCGACCATCTGCGCCACTGTCACCGCTACTGTAAACTAAGATAATTGTGAATAAAAATAAAAGTGCCTGTATCACTTTCATGAAAGTGATGCAACTAATCATTTTTGTGTGTGTGTGTCATTTAAATAATGTAATCAATTTACATTATTTTTTTTGCTTGCATATTTTAGATTTATCATATCTATATTACAAATTAATTTCTGAACAAATATAGGCTTACTATTTCTGTTATTGCAATTTGTGCTTCAAACTTGACCAGAGTAAGTAGCCTATATTTTAGTAGTTTTCTAGCATAATTTATAAATCTACAGTTCCCTTGTGTCTCCCCTCGCCTGAACACTTCTCAAACATCCACTCGAAGCTCACGGCGGCGGATGGATCTGTTGCGTCATGACGTCATCGCGCTCCGAGTATGCTAAGTTAGCTTAGCGGTGATTTTATCTAATGAGCATGAAGGACGGCTGTCTACCCCGGGCATCTAAGTGAGAGATTTTCAAAACTATGCAGCGGAACGTTTTGGCGGATCTAAACCTTAAGTCAGAGACAGTGTTTGTGTCTCAAAATGCATCGTTTCGCTCCGTTTCGGTGCGGCGGGGTCCTCCCGCTCTTTTTTTGAATTACGCAGATGACGTACGTTGACGGATACTGTCTGTACACTGGCATTAAATCTGGACGGTGGACTAACGGTGTTGGACGTTGTGAGTGATTTAGTTTGGCTTTATCTGGGCTTGTGGGGTTGCAAATCTTTATCTACTTTATGAGCCTTCTGCTATTTTTGATTCTACATCGTAGGATGAGGAGGAGAAATGTGAGGACGTTGAGTTATCAACGTATCAAAGGTACAATTAAGTTAATGATTTAACTAACTTTTTATATTTAAAGCTAGTGCCAAAACATTTCGTTCTGTCACTTTTTGACCTGTATTTTATCCCATAACATGACAAATATTACTATGCACTTTTGACATGTTTATGTCAAGCAAGCATATTTGAATATCTGATGATGGTTTTCTGCTTTGTACAGATTTGTGTTTTTCAATGTTAGTGTTTAGTGTGTTAATGTTTATTGACAGTGTAGTAATTATATGTTAATTCTTTTAGCACAGGAGGCATGCGCTACTGGTAAATCCCCTTTTTTAATGTATGTGGTCAAGGAAATCTGACTAAATTTACTTTTATTTCTTCTAAAATGTGCGTATATAGTCATCATTCCATGATTTATTTCCAACCTCTAATCTATTGCTATTTTAATATTATTATTTTATTAAACTGATTTTTATCATATTTTTCTGAGTGAGATGCCAGCTGAGTGAAGAATCATGGACTTGTGAATCTGCCAGAGACACGGACTGTCCACTGTTGGTACCAAGACAGAACAAGGCAAGTTTAAAAATGTCTCTTAGTCTTAAATAACCTTTTGGTCATGTGTTGAACTTGACACGCTCTTAATACGTTTCTTGGTAAATCACACATTCATATATGATTATCTCTCATAGTTGCAGAACATCATAGGCTGGGCTCTCCAACTCCTGCCTCCTATGCATCATGTCCTGGGAGGTCTGGTCCTCCTTATGCTTGAGAAATACAACATTTTACTGTAAGTATTGACTATCTACATCTCAATAAAAATAAGTATTATGTAAGGCTTAAACAACTTTGCTTATACCATGGTCCCACAAACAGATATTTGTTTAATTTACTAAAACTACAGGGACTATTTTATGTAGGTCTTTAGCCGATATGAAACACTAGTCGCAGAGTGAGCCTCTTCTCCCTACAATGATGATCTCTGTCTAGGCGCAACAAACAAAATACTGTACAGTCAGCACACGCCGCATCGCCAGAATCACAAGCAACAGAGCACAGACATGGACATTTACTATCTGTGCACTTTTCCATGGATATGACACGTCTAGCGAGCCGCACCCACCTCAGCTAAACCCACGCTATCTGCAGACAAAAACTTGGAGTGTAGGCTCACGATTTTACATTCCCCACACATCTTGCAATGTGACTTCAAATCTTAGACGAAAAGCCCTGTGCAATATACACTGGACATAAAGCACTCATTCACTTGGCACCTGGGAAGGCAAGGCAAGGCAACTTTATTTATACCGCGCATTTCGTACACAAGGCAACTCAATGCACCTGCCAATCAGTCGTCCCGTAACTGATCCTGTTAACTGTGTTAAGCGTTGCTATGGTGACACCCGTAGCAAAGTGATAAAACCGTGATTTCACATGCCAGACTACTGTGCAGTTATACGAAAATAATGCATGCCAGTTAGCCTTACAATTCTCACTGAGCATATGGTATAAAAGGACAAGTCTTAATACTCTTAGTTTTCTACTGTCACAGAGAGGCGACTGGAACAGGGTACCACACAAAATGCAGCGACATCGTACAGTATTTTGCCTGAAATGCTAACAAATTATAAGCAACTGTGATTAGCTTACAGGGCTAACATAATACAATATAAAAGTCTTTTTGCAAGTCATTCAGTGTGTTTGGAAGTGACCTAACAGGCACTTTGGTTTAATTATGTAATTTCACACTTTTGGAGATAGATACTGATCAGTTTCTGCCTACTTTAAGTCTATGGAAACTGTTATCTTCCAATATGGAGCTGAGTGTCCTGCGTTGCTATGCGATATGTTTGTTTTAAGATTCAAGATTTTTTATTTGTCAAACCATGTGAATGATTTGAAATTATATTTCTCTCCTTGATTGTGGAGTGGGGGGTGGAGGGAGGGCAGGGAGTTCAGCTTCCCGATGGCTTTGTGTATGAAACTGTTCTTCAGTCGACTGGGTGGAGTACATGTCCTTAATAGAGGGGAGAGGGTGAGACGGGTGGAGTACATGTCCTTAATGGTGGGGAGAGGGGCTCCACAGATCTTCTCCGCTGCTCTCACGATGCGCTGGAGGCTCCTTCGGCAGGAGGATAAACCGTGTTCTAGGCTCTAAGTCCAAGCAACAGAAAAGATCCTACAGGAAACCTCTTGACTCTCATATTTGGGTGGTGCTTACAGCTGAAGAATTAAGTTGTTGACTTTTGTGAGGGAAAAAAATGTAAAAGTTTAATTTCGAACATAGAGATAATACTGACATTAGCGAGAGATGAATTAAGATGTCTTCTTCATTATTTGCAACTTTTCTTAAAATAAATGTGCTTGAGATTAACGAGTTGAACATTGTTTTTGCAGCAGGACATGAAGAAGCTTGAGCTGTCCAGTCACCTCTGGGTCTTCTGTCAGTGATGCAGTGGCAATCCAGCCTACATTGTATGAACACTTGGAATTGTTTTGAAAACACACAAGGACTTCATCTCATAAGACTTTTTACACATCAGCTCTTCTAAAACACTCAACAACCCAGTTCAGAAAGTCCTTGGTCTGATGATAAAAGGTATGAAATTGACTTTTTATATTTAAGCTGGTACATACGTGTCAGGTCACTTTGCGCATGCACAGCAGTCCTCAAACAAGTTGTGTTGGGACAGGTGTAAGTGAGCCAGAACTGTAAAAATATTTGCGTGAGGGAAATCACAGTCTAAAAGCATCTCAATGTATCATATTGGGATCCCCCTCACGCAAATATTTTTGCAGTTCTGGCTAAGGCAGGGCGATATGGCCTAAAATCTCTATCACGATATAAAAAAGAAATATCACGATAACAATATATTTGACGATATAATTGACAACGGACAAATTATTTCAAAATTCCAGCCTTATGCCTATTGGGAAGATAAATGCATTTTCATTTCATTTAATTTTTATTTATTTATTTTTTGCGCCATACTAATTTCCTCATAAATATGATCTACTCAAGCAGTTTACATCCTTCATCTCATTTTACTTTTTAAGCACCTGCCCCTGTGTCCTACACATTCAGTGTTTATGCTGCTCTGGGAGTAATCATGGACTCAGACCTGAACTTAAACAGCCACATCAAAGCAATAACGTCATCAGCTTTTTACCATCTGAAAAACATTGCTAAGATCAGAGGAATAGTGTCAAAACCAGACTTAGAGAGACTCATCCATGCATTTGTCTCCAGCAGGTTAGACTACTGTAACGGCCTGCTCACTGTTAGAGCTGCAGAACATCCAGAACGCTGCTGCTCGAGTCCTGACAAGAACCAGGAAATACGACCACATTAGTCCAGTGCTCCGGTCTCTGCACTGGCTTCCTGTCACTCAGAGAATAGAATTTAAAACAGCTCTGCTTGTGTACAAGTCTTTTCATGGTTTAGCACCAAAGTACATCTCTGACATGTTAGAGCCGTATGAACCATCTCGGGCCCTGAGAACTTCAGGGAGGGGTCTCCTGGTGGTTCCCAGAGTCAATAATAAACACGGTGAGGCTGCGTTTCAGTTTCATGCAGCTAAAATCTGGAACAGTCTTCATGAGGATGTGAGACAGGCCTCAACTCTGACAATGTTCAAATCCAGGCTGAAAACAGCTCTTTTTACCCGTGCATATGAAAACTGAAAGTATTTTATCTGCACTCTTGCCTTTTACTGTCATTGATTAACTTTATGTTGATGTTTTATTGATTGATTTTATCTGTTTTCTTGTAATTTCTCTTTCTGCAACTGTGAAGCACTTTGAATTGCCTTGTGTATGAATTGTGCTCTACAAATAAACTTGCCTTGCCTTGCCTTGCCTCTGATGGAGCTGAGCGTAACATAAATTATATCGTGTCCACAGCAATATATAAAATAATTACAACGATATAAAAAAATTATATATTGCGATAACGATATGCAATACGATATGGCCCACCTGTCCCAAATATGTCACAACTTCCAGCCGTTCACACTTGTTTGAGGCTTGCTGCACAAAATGACCTATCATGTATTTTGGAAATGAAGAATGAGGTTCGTTGGCCTGTCGTTATTTTACAGTCCCTCCAGGATTTTACAATGTTGCCATCGCAACTATGTATTAATGCATAATATTAAAATACATTTTAGGGCTGAAACAACTAATCGATTTATCGACGACTAATCGATTATTGAAATAGTTGACAACTATTTTAGTAATCGATTAATCGTTTTCTGGTTCACACAGACTCAAATAGAGCAAAAAGGACATGAACATTTTATATTTTTTATGAAAACCAACATATCTGTCCATGTCCCATCCAATCAGAAAACAGAATTAGCGCTAAGAGCCTCCAACAAACATTTACTTTAAGTTCATCATCAACACTTTAGCTTTATGTGATACATTTTTAAATAAAAATACTATTTTCCTACACCATTCACAGCCAATCGATTAATCGTAAAAATAATCGATAGATTAATCAATTACAAAATGAGAGTTAGTTGCAGCCCTAATACATTTTGTTGGTTAAATTTGGGCATAGGAGGCAATGTCCAGTGCATCCTTGGGTTAAATCATTCAGACTGAAGCAGGGGCTGCTACCACTCTATCCCCGGGCTGCCTCTCAGGCACCTCGGGTCTGTCTTTACTTTACTTTTTTTAAATTTCATATAATGTTTAAGCTAAACCCTTCATCACATCTTTTGGAGAAATAGCTCACAAAATCATGCTTTTTAGTGCCCAACAATCACAAAAATTGCCTGCAAAATCCTGGAGGAATTGAAACTATTTGTTACTTGTTACACTGTTGTTCTCTCATCAAAAACATACCAGGGTCTGTGTTTTCTGTGTGACTGGGAGGGCCTCATTTTATATCGTTAATACTAGGTTCAGGAAATGAAACTACTGGATATTTGATTCAGCGTTTTTAGGTCAATATTGCATTTTCTAACCAACAAAGTGTAAGATAGTGATAAAGATGTCTTTGACCTAATTACCAAATACCAGGAAATAGCATAATTTCTTTCTTTAATAGAATATTGTTGTTACTGAAATGTGTAATTTCAATGCTGTTATTTTACATTTACATTTTTAATCAAATATAAAAATTTAAAAAAATAGCAACTAGGTTTAATTCATGCTATTTATTTTAAGGATTCAAAATGCCAATGTTGTATATTTTTTTTATTTAGATGAATTTTACATGTTTCACACAAAAAATAAATATTTCTGTCAAATGAGGCCTAATTTGTTTTGTAATTAATGGTGAATTGTCTGGGTTTACAGTGTTTGCTCCTCATTGCATCTTAAACTGATTTCTCATCTTATCTCATCAAGGTTCTATCTTGCAATTAGATGTATGGGGCCCATGTGGGCCTTATGGTTTTAACCCACTTTGGCCCCATATGTAACTCATTCAGAGCCCACTTTTAGCCCACATGGGCCAACTCAGATGGGGCCCTCATGGAAACCGCGGACAAACCTAGTTATTGCCCATGTGGGGATATGGGGCCCAAGTGGGTCACATAGTTTTAACCCACTTTGGGCCCACATGGAACCCATTCAAAACCCACTTTTAGCCCACATGGGCTTAACCAGATGGGGCCCTCATGGAAACCGCGGACAAACCCACGTGTTACCCATGTAGGCATATGGGCCCAAGTGGGCCTTATGGTTTTTACCCACATTGGGCCCACATGGAACCCATTCAAGCCCCACTTTTAGCCCACATGGGCAAAACCATATGGGGCCCTCATGGAAACTGCGGACAAACCCACTTATTGCCCATGTGGGCTAACCCATGTGGGGACTACATTGCTTTGCTGGCTGGGGCTGTACAGGCTATTTTATTATTTCAAGTATGATCATGAGTCCAGCTCGCTGAATCAAAACTAGTGCAAGGCCACAAAAACACGAAGAAGACGACCTGTCCTGGGCAGCTCTCTCAGACTGGAGTCAGGGCCCACAATGCTCTGCTTTAAACTACTTTGGCCCACACATGACCTCAAGTTCAGCGCTAATGTGGATTGAAGAACAACCTCAATCTGAAATAATCCTTCGGGGGAACTTTGGCCATCAGCTTCGCACATCTTTTGTTTTGAATCAACACTTGGACTTTGGGGTTTCATCATTTCCTGTCTTCAACAAACTGAGAGAATTGTCCCAAACATCTTGAAAACTTAACGAAACTACTGCAAACTAGACGGTGAATTACAATAACCTGTTTACTATTGAACCCTTTTGCTAAATGTTAAATAATAGCTGCTGAAAAAGTTATATTTATAAATATCGCTACTTCTCTACTCTGCTGTTTTGAGTGTTTATATTTTATTTTAGGCACTCAAATACAACAGTTTACTAATAATTACCTCCAGTAGAAGCTGAGAAATGTTTATTTTATTGGCCTTTTGCCGATGCCTTTTGTTAAGTTTTGATTTGCATTTATTCAAATGCCATTGAAATACATTGTTTTGAAGTATAAATGTTGTGCAACTGATTTAATAAAAAATAAAAATATTTTTAAATTATTTATGAAATGTTTCTAGTAACTTTATTGTTTGTTTGTTACTGGATTTTCCCCCAAACCCGGTAGGACCTTGCTTTTTTTTTTTGCCTCCACCAGACACCTTGTGTTGGAACTTGGATTATTTTTTTTCCACTTTTGAACTGTTGAACTGAACCTTGCGTTTTCAAGAAAGGATCGTATACACTAAATCTTTAGAAGAACCAAACCAAAAACAAAACTTTTGGTGCTTACATTTGACCAAATGGCATAAGGTTTTTTTTCTGTTTATGTTTTTTTCCCTTATTGTTGTTTTGTGTTACTTTAAATAATACATTTATATTTACATGCTTATTTATTTATGTTCATTTTTCAATACAATTCAATGGAAAACTAATTTGTCTCCTGCCTTTCATTCACATCCTCCCATAACGAATATTTTCTGCTCAGTCATACATCCCATTGCAATACTATGTCCTAACCTTATAACATAGTAATTAAGCGTTACTAAAACCAAATGTATTTCATATAGTCCAAATCTGTCTTAAACCTGTGTGTGTACTGGGGCAGTTGTTTACATCGTTGTTGCTTCCTAGAAAACTCCACATCTGAGTGCGTTGCTAGTATCGGCTCGTCATCCTCGGACCGACAGAATGCAGAGAACAAATATATATGTAACACTTGCAACACTTGATCTGCTCCACACGTTAAAAGTTATTCGTCCATAAAGATATTGCCACCGCTTTGCCCTGTCCGTTATTTGTTTGGCCAATTCTCTTTCCAGTTGTCCTGGATCTTACCGGGCTTTGCATATGGGATAAAAATGTTCCCTCTGGCAACCGGTCTGGATATCTAGAGTCCAATTTGCACAAGCCTCAACAGCAGAGCTTCTTCTTCTTTTAGCGTAATGGCGGTCTGCTAGCTAAACTAAGGCACATGCCGCCACATCCTGTATGGTGCTCAGTTCCTTGGCGTTTGAACTTGTTTTGTAGCAGAAAACATTCGAAGACTGACTATCGAAGCGACTCAGGCCATAGACATCCATGTAAAATGTGCGCTTGTTTGACTGGCTCTACACCCCATGATGCTTTGCGGCGATCTATTTTTAGCTACTGTGAAAGACACTATTTCAATGAGGTCGATGTTTGGTCTTTAGTGCAAACATCGACTGCATAGTGTCTACAGTATAAGTAAGGCAAGGCAAGGCAAGTTTATTTGTAGAGCACAATTCATACACAAGGCAATTCAAAGTGCTTCACAGTTGCAGAAAATTACAAGAAAACAGATAAAATCAATTAATAAAACATCAACATAAAGTTAATCAATGACAGTAAAAGGCAAGAGTGCAGATAAAATACTTTCAGTTTTCATATGCACGGGTAAAAAGAGCTGTTTTCAGCCTGGATTTGAACATTGTCAGAGTTGAGGCCTGTCTCACATCCTCATGAAGACTGTTCCAGATTTTAGCTGCATGAAACTGAAACGCAGCCTCACCGTGTTTATTATTGACTCTGGGAACCACCAGGAGACCCCTCCCTGAAGTTCTCAGGGCCCGAGATGGTTCATACGGCTCTAACATGTCAGAGATGTACTTTGGTGCTAAACCATGAAAAGACTTGTAACAAGCAGAGTTAGTTAGTTAGTTAGTTAGTTATTTAAAAGGACAACGGACAGGTACATTAAAAAGATGGCTGCCCCAGATTTAGCACAATGCTAATTTCCATCTGTAGTCCTTATACAATCAAAATACAATTAAAATACATAACAGAGTTAATTAAAATACAAAACGTAGACAATATACATTTGTGCAATATACAGTAAAAAGTGCAGCTGTTTTAAATTCTATTCTCTGAGCGACAGGAAGCCAGGCCTACAGTACAATATACTGTATACACTATGGACAGAATGGTGAAGTTGATGTGCTGTCAGCAAAGAGTCGGGTGTGTCAGGCGTAGGGCTGGGTGCTATTAGAAAAACATAAAAATCAATACTAGTACTTTAACAATACTTGGTTTACTATACTGATACCTGAATGTTACATTTTTTGATACCTAAATTCAATTATGTTAAAGGTGCACTATGCAACGAAGCTCCAGAATGCTCCATGATCAATTGTTTTTGGGGTCTCTAGTAGGTTTTCACTGCTGATTGAACCATCGCCATGGTTACGCATACATCCCATTCAGAAAACCTACCAGAAACCCTAAAAAACCTGAAATAAGTTTAGTTTATTGGTTTATTTAGTTTATTGGTTTATTTAGTTTATTATTTGGTTGGGACAATGCATGTTAATGAACAAGCCACACCGGATTGTAGCCTTGGGCTAATTTCCATTCGTTGTCCCCATGTCCCCCAATCACACTGTCATTCATCTTGCCCTATTGTACATGTTTTTGTGGTAGGGGAAAGCGGAGTACCCGGAGGAACAACAAACCCATTTTTTAAATTCAATAAGTACAAGCAATCATCAATACAATTTGATGTACAAAAAACACAATCAAGCTACAACAGTAATTCAGAGAAAAAACATTCTTCTAAATGCTCATGCGCCACTATCATAATATAATTTGAGTTTCCTCTTAAAGTTATAACTCGTTTTTTGTTCTCTAATATATGTGGTAAGTGATTCCACTCCTGCATGGCCCGAAACATAACAGTACGTTGGCTTAGACTAGACTTGCATATTGGCAGAGTGGAACACTGCCCTTCTGAGTGTCTTGTTGAGTAACGATGAAAAAGGAAACTTTTGGTAAAACATTAAAGGTGTCTGTGTAGCAAAATTACTTCTTAGAAAGTTACTTATTGTACACAACCATCTTTATTTCACCCAAAACCTGGCGAGTTGTACAGTATATGCTTTTTTTTCTACACTCATAATTGTAACTTTTTCCCATTTCTAAATGAAGTGTTCGACCAAACGACTGAACAATACTCCAAATGAGACAGAACAAGACTCTGAATGACATATGGAATTAACTGTTTAAAGAGTAACTCACCCTCAAATACACTTTTTTGTCCTGATAAACTGTATAAATGAGTGTCCAATAGTGTTGTCTACATATCCTGGTCATTATTTTGGCACTTTAGTGCAAATTAGTTGAAAGATCAACTTTATGCCTAAAACCGTCAGTGAGGCGCCATCTACAGCGAACTGTCTGTACTGCATTTGATTTTTGAATTTCGCGCTCCTATTGGCCCAGGAGTTTGAGATGACGTTGGGGGTTAGAGATGACGTCAGTTGCCCTGCCGCTCTGGGCTATAAAAGCGGACCAGTCTCGCTCACGCCCCCGTAGCGAGTTGGAGAAGGAATAGCGAGAGAGTATTTTCATCGATTGTCATGTACGAAGATTTTGGGCGCCATTCTGAGGTGTGTGAAAAATAATAGCCTATAACTGCAAATAATGATGATTTGCCCATCTTGGATTTGGTAATAATTGCAATGATTGTAGCTGGAGTAGCTGCAGATTGGGGCGACAGTGGCGCAGATGGTAGAGCGGGTCGTCTCATGATCGGAAGGTCGTGGGTTCGAATCCCGCCTCCTGACGGTGCACATTGTCGTTGTGTCCTTGGGCAAGGCACTTCACCCACATTGCCTCCAGTGTCTGCCTACACTGGTAGCCCCCTAGGAGAGACCAACAGGCCCGGTTTGAACCGTGAGGCCGTCCTTCCGTGGACCCACCACCTGCAGAAGGAGCCATGGGGGCTGGTGCAATGTGATTTGGGCAGTTCCGGCGGCTGCCCCCACGACCCGGCAACGGACAAGTGGAAGAAAATGGATGGATGGATGGATGTAGCTGCAGTAAAAAAGAGCCACTTGATTCACTCTATCCTTGTCATTTCTGTAGCTACTTTGCTCACAGATTAATCAGTCTGTACAACTAAGTTACGCCAACACTGTGCGCAAATGTGCATGCGACCGGGCACCAAAACTAATCTAAGTTTTGCAATGACTGTAGCTTTCATATTTGACAATAGCTTGGTGAAACATGGGCGTAGCTACAAGCTAACATTTAGCTAGAATTTACTGCTCGATCGCGGTCAGTGAGAGGGCTGACCACTCCAGGTGGACCGTGTGGTCATTGGGCGCTCACAAATATGAGCTGTTCTGACGTGGTTTTTGAATCAGAATAGTTTTTATTGCCATTGTTTGAGAACAAGTTCACAAAGATAAAGATAAATTCTGCTAATGATGTTAATGTTGCCAAGTTTACTGAACTGAACCAAAGTTTACACCTATTTGGACTGGCAGCTATTCAAAATGCCAAACCATTTGGACGTTTTTAGTAGCCTACTGTAGCCAGAATTAACCCAATACAAATCTTTGGTTTGCCTGATAGGGTGGCATATTCTAAAGTGCTAGGCTATATGCCTATAAATGATCAATACAAGTTTACAATGTATGTGTTTGCATGTCTGTAATCAGAAATAAACAACGATTACCATAGTGAACATTTTATAAATATTATTTATTTTTATATTTCCAGCCAAAAGTGACCAGAGAAATTGGCTGCCAGACTGATCCAGTCATTGAAAGGCATGCATGTGTCCAGGCCAATGTGAAGCCTAGCAGGAGAAGCAAAGGTGATATCTCAATTTATCGTTGTTTATACAGTACAGTAATTTTATGTATAAAACAGTCTATGCTTTTGGTTTTTGATATAGTTAGACCTCACGATGCTGGAAGAGAGGGGTGTCAATGTGGAGGCCATTGTGACAGACCGACACACAGGCGTTCAGAAGTTTTTAAGGGAAGAGAAAAAGGAAATCAGACACTACTTTGACCCATGGCACATGGGAAAGGGTATGCATTTTGGGAATGCTGTGTAATAATATGGTTATTGTGCATTTACTAAATATATATTTTAATCTCTAGGAATTGGGAAGAAAATTGATGAGCTCGCAAAGAGAAAGACCACGCAGGACGCTGGCCAGTGGAGGAAAAGTGTGGTGAATCACCTCTATTGGGCAGCTTCGACTTCCTCCTCGGGACAGGAGGCTGTCGCCAAGTGGACTTCAGTGGCCAATCACATGCAGGATGTGCACACCCACGACAATGAACTGTTCCCTCGGTGCTTACATGGGCCTCTGGTTGGGGAAGGGTCAAGAGTGTGGCTCAAACCAAGTAAGTAAAGCATTTATCAGTAATACTGGTCCTTTACTTATTGTATTTTATGTACATTTCAAAAATGTAAGGTTTGCATTGTTCTAAACAAAAATTGCTTTACAATTATGTAATGGTAATTTACTCTGTAGGCACAGCAGCATGTGAGAGGCTCAGTGACATTGTGTTAGCTCTGCGCTTTGTGAAGGATGTGGAGAAAATCAGTCCGGTATATCACACGTCAACCCTTGAGGCCTTCCACAGCCTGATAATTAGGTTTTCCCCCAAAAGTGCAGGCTTCTCCTTCAAAGGAATGTTAGCCAGGTAATGCATACACACATACATTTTACATCAACTTAAGAACTTGTTGTTGTGTGAATCTGTACCTAAAAATGTTGTAGGTTGCAAATTGCTGCCCTGCACTACAATGAAAACGCTACACGGTCACATGCATCAACCCTTGAAGGTGTGCTGCGGTATGCGATAGTGTACCCAAAGTACAAACGTGGCGACTACACCGTGAGAGCCCTGAAGACCAGAGCTACCTCAGGTATGTCACATTAAAAACACAAGCAATGCTTATACAAGGACAAATGTTTTGTGCTTTGTTTACGGTCTACATTGACCAACTAATGGCCCTGCTGTTTGAAAGCGTGGTCGAGGATCCTCTCCCATATCAGGAGCACACAGACAAAGTACCTGTGCCTGAACCACTCTGTGCGCAGTATGAGAGGCCAGACAAACAGGAGGCTGTGAGCAGGCACAGGTCACCATTTTTCAAGAGGACATAAGGTGAGCAACATACCTGTATTGCATGACAGTTTTTAATTAAGTCTTGACTTGGTTATTTGGTTATATTACCTAGATAATAGTTGCTAGTTTAGCAAATGTAGGAATAAGTAAGGATTTAACCACAAGAAGCCGTGCATTACACAGTTTTAATGTACAACACGGAGTCAAGAGCACCACGACACCAAGACAGGATTGATTGGCCACTCATTTGTGCTGTCACAGGTACCTTTAGGAGAGCACACCAGAATATTGATGGACTGGCAACTTGCATAACAATTTTTAAAAGTAGTATAGGAGTATTGTAGTTTACATTTTACACCAGTAGGTGGGACAATAGTTTTTAGTATTTACCAATAAAAGCATCTTATTTGTTGACATCATTTTGTTTACTTTATTTCCCCAAGTGGTTTATATGTCTTCTCATTGTCTCCAGGTAGTGATGAAAATGTTTTTTGCCTTATTGATAGGACTATATTTAAATGTAAATTAGAATGCTGCTAACACATCCTTGCCTGGCCTGCCAAACTACATGCATTTTCAAAGATATTTCAAAGGCATGTAGTCTGGGAGTGAGCGTGATCTCAGCGATTGCATTGCATGATGCAGAGTTGTAACTGATTTTTCTTGTCCATGCAGAGTCCAAGAGGTGGAGAAAATGCATGCGAACCATTCTTTATGTCCACTGTATGTATCGGATCACACAGCGATTCATTTGGTCACTATATTGATGACAGACAGACTACACAAAATTACTACCCTTTTTAATTGATGTGCTTTCTTTTTTGTTTTTTATAGCATTTCGATTCCATATTCAGACGACCTCTCTGTTGGGCAAAGAAAGAACCTCTCTGAAAATGGAGGCACATTGGCCAAGGACAGTAGCTAACCACATATAGAACAATGGGAGTAAACATTGCAATATGAAGAATTCTATAAGCTGACATGCCACTGGACAACATAATAGATTAAATCAGTGTTCCATGCAAGATTTAATTGTGGACACGGATCAGCAATCCAGAGGAAAAAAATGAAGCCTTTATATGTTCTATCAGATATGTCACAGGATGGTATCGCCAGCACCACTTTATGTCTCTAGAAGCTGAAAACTTAGTGGTGCATGTATAATTATTATAGTTGGTATTGAGAAGACCTGCTCGTATGCATGCAGCTTACTGTACATGAGCTACTGCTACTTGGTTAACAAAGCCATCCTGTAGCTCAGCTGTGATTGCAAAGATTTCAGCTTTACGGCTCTAATGTTTTTTTTAAGGTTCTTTTAAGTTTATATAATAAAAGTTTACTGAATGATCGAGCCACATTGAGAAATTAAATTCAATGTGTTCTAGTTCTCCTGATTCTGTAAATTAAGGATAAAACGGTCAAGTTTGATATTGTATTTGTTTATTGCACACATCTATGTAGACCAAGTGAATGGAGTGCAGCTATACCTCAAGTGAAATATGAGCTGTCATGACAGTGCCTCAATGGGGAAATTGTTGTAAACGCCAGTAAGTACAGAATCAAGTAAGAAAACTGGCACTAAAAAATGAAGATCTATAATTTTCATTATTTTTTCATCATTCAACTAAGCATAAAGATAGAGACTTTATTATAGCCTTTACTCTTCAGAGTGATCATTCAGTGGTAGTTTAGTTAACGTGTTACATTGGTTAAACTTAAAATTTAGTAATAGAAATTACTTTGGGCTATTTACTTGGGGGGGATAACTGGGTCTTTGGGTCCTCAATGTTACAGACCCTTAGTCAAGCCTTTAGATAAACATGACCTGGATGATTCTGTACTATCTTCAATGACAAACCGAAAACAATTTCAAAAGGACAGTGTTCCTGCACAATAAGATACATATTTTATTTATGTGATATGTTTTGTACACTTTGCTGTAAGAAAAATAAAATAAAGCTTTGTAATACATATAGTCACGTCTCTATACCTCACACATCTGCTGAGGACACTGAGATACATCTCCCATGCTTATGTAGACTACAGCAAAAAGTCTATATCTAAAATAGATTGGTAAATTCTGTAAGGACAGTTCGGTGCCTTAGCTGCGATGCTAACATCGATCAATGCTAACCCGCTAGCTTTGTAAATTACAGAGGAATCACTCTAATAAAATAACCCAGCTCCTCAGAGCAGTCTCAGGTACAAGGCCTCTGTCACGATGCTTCTCCTGTGTAGAGAGAGCTGTAAAGTTGTCCCTGTGAAACAGGTTGCTAAACAAGTTAGCTCGCATGAACTCCATGCTCGGACTTTGTTTATGAGTAGCGCTGCAGGTGCTGCGTCAAAGTCAGATGACTCAGGCCTGTCAATCACAGACCCAGACCCCTCCCACCCCTCCCCCCTCGCGCGCCCCTTAGTCCTCCAGGCAACGCCGCTTTTCTGTTGAGATTTTCAAATCTGATGCTCTGAGGCTGAGGCTCTGGAAGGGGGGTTAGTAACTCTTTAAGTAAATATTTGGTACATCTTTTAAAGGGGGGTATTATGTAAAATCGACTTTTTCAAGCTTTATATCATGTTATTATGTCATTCCCTCATTAAACACATGCCTGGAGTGTTGCCTTGGCTCATTCACATATTTTTGAGTAATCAGTAAAAACTTAGACGGCAGCCATTTTAGGTGTAGCTATGCCTCAGTCCTCCTAGGAACGCCCCCACCTCCTGGAGACGCCTCTGGACCTTTTGTCACCAGCCAAGCCACCAACCACTGCTCCTCAGCTCAGCAGAGCCCCCTCCCCGTACAGTAGTGTTGTTTAGATGCCACAGCAGTGTGCTGAAGGGGGCGTGTCGGAAAGCTTCTTAAAGAGACAGAGGCCTATTTCAAGACGTTCAGTATAGCCATTTTGAGAGAGCAATTTTATTCAAGGCAGTTATTTTAATTTACTGCACATACAGAGCAACAGAAGGTTACGTCATCATTGTAGTATGCTATAGACTGGTGCTATGTGATTGAAAAAAGCATAATACCCCCTCTTTAATAACCGCATGGCTGTGACCCATTTTGGAGAAGACACTATTAGTTTGATGATCAATGAGAGCAAAAGCAGCCGAAAGGTCTAATAGTACCACACCAATTATGTTATCTTGATCCATTTCCCACAACCAATCATCTGTCATTTAGGTGCGTGCAGTCACAGTTGGATGTTTCTCCCTGTATGCGTGCTGATAGTTTGTTAACAAATTATCTTTAAAGTAAGCATTTATCTGTTCATAAATACTTTTCTCCATTATTTTTTTCTTATGGGGTGCTTCCATTGGCAGAAATCGCTGGTGGCCGTGCCAATGTGTGCTGTGCTATTGTTAGCTAACATGCCGGTGTTAGCATGCGAGACAATGATCTAGTCACAAGGAATTAACCTGCTATTTACACAAAATCAAGATCTCTACAAACTTAAACTACTCCATAAATGTAGTCAGCGCATCCCTAGCTTTCAGCCACTTCTTATTTGAGAGAGATCCGCTTCATATTTTCGGTTTTGTGGCCAGATAAAGTTACAATGTTTTTTTTGTTGTGAAATAAACAATCTGGAACCGCGCGTGGCGACGTCGGCCTTTTCTCTCCTGTATGTGCATTACTAAAGTAGTACAGGAGTCTTTTCTAAAGTTTATAACTTCAGTTATGTCCGGAGTCTGTAACTCTCTCAGCCTGAGAGTGGAGCTGACACAGGGAGGGACTGGGGAGAAGCGCAGCAGCATTTTCACTGTCACATGTCATGTTTACAACCATAAACATAAAGATTTTATTTTGAATTTTTTACTGAAAGTTCACACTTAAGTAACAGACAACTGTGAAGTGAAAGCAAAATGATACATGCTTCTGTTATTTTTGAAAAGTGGGGAGTGCACAAGTATTCATACAGCATGACTTAATACTTTGTGGAACCCCCTTTTGCTGCAATAACAGATGTTACAGATGTAACAGATGTTACACAACACATTCTCAAGCCAGTGACAGTTTATCAATTGATATTAAAAAATTACAAAGAACAATAACAACCTTCTGCTGTGAGGTGAGATCAATACATGAAACCAAAAATAAGACTGATACACATAATGAAACTGGTAAACAATGGTTTGTGCTTTACTGCTTTGAGGGGGAGTTTGACAGGGGGTGTGGCTTATCCCAATGAGATGTAAATGAGCCCTATTGTCACTCCCAACAGCAGAGAGGTGAGAATGGCCCAAAACTTTGGAGAGGTTTTTCAGGCCTTTGGGCTTTTTGGAGTTGTTAACTTCAAATCACCGCTACACCGCCAAATATGATCAGATTTCCATGTGTTACACATCGTTGGAAAGCCTGGAGACTACACTTTAATAATCTGTGAAAATCTCAAAATCCCCAAAATCGACTTGTGTCTTTCATTCCTGTGGCTGGTCACATATTTAAAAAATATATATTATTATTCTATATTACTTGCCTTATGTCAAATGTTAGACCTAGAAGTTAAATTTTATGCAATCAATTCAATCTGTTAAACATTAAAACTTACAGACTATCACTTTAATATATTCCATAAAGCACCATTTCAAATTTGTATTTATTTGAGCAGAAACAACCAAGTCACTTTCTTAACTGCTGTCGCTGGACCCAACAGACATCAAAACTTTTTCCGATACCAGTATTACAGTGAGATACTGCTGAGCATATCGTGTTGTGAGAAACAAAGTTGAAGTTTGTTCCCGTGTTTGTTTCTGCTCCCTGAAGTCTCATTAAGCCTCATCTAAAATGCAGAAATCACTTCATCAAATATTAATGACTATATGTATCATTGTAAACACAGAGACTTGTCTCCAGGGGGGAAAAATCACAACCAACAAACTTTGCTCTCACAGGGTCATGAAAAGTTCAAGGTAACTTTAGAAGAACTCTGATGCAACACATTTCCCCATTTTGAAATGTGTTTGTCCTTCTTCAGTATATTGAATATTCAGCGCTTTGTGAAGAACGCTGTCCATGTAATTGTATAGCAATTTTATACATTGTGAGCCTGCAGGCTAGTTTTGTCAGTATTAGTGTGACACTGACCTCGGAAAGTGGCCCTTAAAGCGACTAGACGCAAGTTGGTAATTTTCATACACTACTGCCACCTCAGGTCTTATGCGTTACTGCAGTCTCTATATTACGGTTTTTGCCCATTGCTTGAACACTATAGAGCCATTCTTAGACTAAAGTAACACAACTTGAAGCTTTTGTTACCATACCTCAAACACATGTACCCATACCTCAAACACATGTACCCATACCTCATACACATGTACCCATACCTTAAACAAAAGCAACACACTTACTCCTTTATGCAACACACTTGGTCCTGCAGACTACACTCTATTTCATACATAAGACACTTCGTTCAAAAATAAAATCTCAGTGCCATTTGGAAAACACATGTATCCACAATACAAAACACATCAGGTAATTGCAACCACTCAAATACACACCTGAAGGCACTAACTTGCAAAACTGAACACCAAACAGCCAGCTACAAAAAGCCCTCAGTTTAGCCATTTCAACAACTTTGTGAGGATGGATGGAGGGAGAGCGAGAGGCAGAGGAGGAGGAGGAAGAGGAGGAGGAGGACAAGGTCGAAGAGGCCATGGACGGACCCCTATTTCTGTTGATATAAGAGCAACGTTTTGGACCATGAAAACACAATTGCCATGATTTTCTGTGTTTATAGTATAGTGTTTTTTCTATTATTTTGTTGTTGCTGCTTTATCTGAATTCATGTAACTGAAATGTACAATATTGAGTAGGCCTATTTGCTTTTTTGGTTGTTTTTAAAATGTGCCTCCTGAAAATATGCCTTCTGAATAAACTGAAAATCAAAGACTGCAGTGTTTTATATAAAGTAGACTAGTGTGTTCCCCCTGATCTGAAAGTGTGTGCAAATGATGCAAGTATGTGTCATTTTGTCATCAGAGTTACATTTTGACAAAGGAATGTTAGGTTTTGATAGTAGACTTTCAATTTGACACAGATGTGAATGGTATATTTCCCAGTGTTGTGTCATGTTTACTTGTGTGTAGAGTTTTGGCAAAATGAGCGAAGTTTAGCAAAATGTGCTCAAGCAACGGCCAAAAACTGTAAGCTCGTGCATGACGGCACTTCGGACCCGAATGAACACCTTTCTGAGTGACAATGCAGGATTTTAGAGGCAGTTGTGGTGAACAGGTCTGGGCTCATTCTACACATTAGGACATGGCTGGAACATGTAGAGGGAGGAAAATACTGATTTTAACATTTTTAAACTGTATAGTCCCTTTAAAGTTGTGAAACGTGCTCATGAGCCCATCCATATGAAGAATTGTTTGGACTGACATTGGACCACAAGAGGAAATTCAAACTAACGCTTCCACTTTCAATGTTGTAAACAAAGAAAACTCAGATAGAGGGCCTTTAAAGAGGAACCAAACACTAAACAAGGGCCTTTAAAGAGGAACCCAAACACTAAACTTTTTTTACAGGGTAATTTTATACCCCCAGGCCAGATTATACCCCTAGTTAAAGCCACACGGCGGAACATGAGAAGAGAGTTAAAACCACACTGTGGAACATGAGACACTGTGCAACTGAACTTTGCTTTTAAAAAAAACTATTGTATAACTAAACTTTGAGAAGACCCAAACCAAAAAGGACTGTCCGTTCCCTGTATGACCGCAGCAGGAGCTTGGTTCGCATTGCCAGCAGTAAGTCAGACCTGTTCCCGGTCCGTGTTGGTCTCCACCAGGGCTGCCCCTTGTCACCGGTTCTGTTCATTACCTTTTTGGACAGAATTTTCATGTTGCAGCCGGGGCCGGAGGCTGTTGCCTTGGGATCCCCCAGAACAGCTGGAGGAGGTGTGTGTGTATAAGGAAGTCTGGACATCTCTGCTCATACAGGATGAAGTAAATACAGCTGAAACTGGAGCGGTCTCAGGTCGGCCCACAAAGCACTCCAGCATTTTTATATAATGGTGTAGGTTTGGTGTAATTGGTGTAAATTGGTGTAAATTTGGTGTGATTTGTTGAATTATATTGGATTCATTTATATTCCTGGACATTTTGATACCCCCAGCTCAAAGACCATCTCAGCAGACATCCATCTGACCTCTGAACTGTGGAGATCAATTCAGTTGCCCAATAACTCAACAGCAGTTATAGCTCACAGGCGTGTGCATTTTTAACTGACTTTGCCAAACATTAGAACATTTTGGAAATCAGCAACAGTGAAACAGACCCACAATGTAATGATTTAACCTATAGGTGCTGGAGCGGCTGTCGAGTTCTGGGGCTATAACCAAAACCAATGATGCACAAAAGTTATAAATCATAAATGATCAATGCTGAGGTTCATAAACCGTGATTAATATTCTTATATTCTATATCAACGTGAAAAGAACAGACACTAAAGTTTCTTCATGTCCTTACTTGACATGTGAAGGGAAATGACGGATACGTTGTTTGTTTTGTAAATTTGTAGGCAAATATTCATATCCTGGCTTTGTCATGCACAGACATAGTCCAATGTTTCCAAAGCCAGATATCAGACGGTCCCTTTTACCTAAGCTGGTTTGGCTACAACCATCTTACCTTGGACTCCAACATGATCCCACTAATACTGCTGGTGTGGGGTAAGTTCTTTTTAAGACATTGTTATACTAGTTATATGCAGATAAACAATACCAAAACAGGGCCCCAGGAGTTGCCAATTGTTCATTTGGGCCTGTTTCCCAATAGAATAACAATGGTCCAAATATTTGATATTTAATTGATTGAATAAGAATATGTTGACTGTTCCACCTTCTTCAAATGTTGGGGGATCCTCAGGAAGTCTTAAAGGTATTTACAGTCTCCTCCACTGAAAATGGGGTTATTTAAACGAGCATAGAATTAGGACAGGAAGTACATTGTCCATTATATAGATGTAAGTAACTGTTCTGATCTGGGGTTGCTGCAGTGGGTCAGGTCAGCAACACTATGTGCCCGAAGAATGAGATCAGCTGACGACCTGAACATCCTGAATGACCAGGTTATTCCATTCACAAATTTGTTCTTCTCTGATGGCATGGGCATATTCCAAGACGACGAAGCCAGGATTCATTGTGAAAGAGTAGTTCAGTGAGATGGATTGTCCTTCACAGAGTCCAGATCTTAACCCTATTGAGAATCTTTGGGATGTGCTGTAGAAGGCTTTGCTGCGAATGGTGAAGCCAAAGGTGCTACAACCAAATATTATTTTTTGTGGTGACTTTTTGTTACTTGTTGTTAGGGCAGTGTATTTTCCCCTTAATAAACCTTTTTTTTCCTCCTAGCAATCAGCAGAATTCCGTGTATAAATAGCCGAGAGTACCACTTCATCAACCAGAATCTGAGCTGGATTGACGCTTGGCGGTTCTGCAGGGAGTTCTACACTGACCTGGCCACTGTGAGCAGTCTGGTGGAGGCAGACGGACTGCACAGACCAGATAACTACACTGGCCCGGCCTGGATCGGACTGTTCTATGACACATCCACATGGAGATGGACAACTACCGACATCAGCATCGGAACTTTCCTGAACTGGAGTCCAAGCTACCCCAGCGGATCAGACACATGTGTCCTCACTATGCCTGATGGAAAATGGATTAACCATATTTGCTCCCATTCTCATCCTTTTGTTTGTTACACAGGTGAGATATGATTTTTCTCCTTATACTGTATATTTTTTTCTCCTGACAGGATGAAGATGAAACAAAACAAAGATATTTCCGTGGGTGCTGTCCTGGGCACCTATAATACAGTTTTTGGCCGTTGCTTGAGCACATTTTGCTAAACGTCGCTCATTTTGCCAAAACTCTACACACAAGTCAACATGACACAACACTGGGAAATATACCATTCACATCTGTGTCAAATTGAAAGTCTACTATCAATCCTAAACGCTGCTATCAAAACCTAATATTCCTTTGTCAAAATGTAACTCTGATGACAAAATGACACATACTTGCATCATTTGCACACACTTTCAGATCAGGGGGAAAACACACTAGTCTACTTTATATAAAACACTGCAGTCTTTGATTTTCAGTTTATTCAGAAGGCATATTTTCAGGAGGCACATTTTCAAACAACCAAAAAAGCAAATAGGCCTACTCAATATTGTACATTTCAGTTACATGAATTCAGATAAAGCAGCAACAACAAAAATAATAGAAAAAACACTATACTGTAAACACAGAAAATCATGGCAAGTGTGTTTTCATGGTCCAAAACGTTGGTCTCATATCAACAGAAATAGGGGTCCGTCCATGGCCTCTTCGACCTTGACCTCCTCCTCCTCCTCCTCCTCCTCCTCCTCTGCCTCTCGCTCTCCCTCCATCCATGCTTACCAAGTTGTTGAAATGGCTAAACTGAGGGCTTTTTGTAGCTGGCTGTTTGGTGTTCAGTTTTGCAAGTTAGTGCCTTCAGGTGTGTATTTGAGTGGTTACAATTACCTGATGTGTTTTGTATTGTGGATACATGTGTTTTCCAAATGGCACCTGAGATTTCATTTTGAACAAAGTGTCTTATGTATGAAATAGAGTGTTAGTATGCAGGACCAAGTGTGTTGCATAAAGGAGTAAGTGTGTTGCTTTTGTTTAAGGTATGGGTACATGTGTTTGAGGTATGGGTACATGTGTTTGAGGTATGGGTACATGTGTTTGAGGTATGGGTACATGTGTTTGAGGTATGGGTACATGTGTTTGAGGTATGGTAACAAAAGCTTCAAGTTGTGTTACTTTAGTCTAAGCATGGGTCTATAGTGTTCAAGCAACGGGCAAAAACTGTAATCTATGGGCACTCATGCCAATTGGATAATTCCTCAAGGAAACACAATGGGTTCAGGAAATACACTCCACTTGTGATTCTTGTTTATAGTAGTTGAGGCGTGGCCCTCTCAGGAATCTCTGGAAAAAGTCCTATGTTTGTTTGTTGAAACTAGACCAAAGTATTTTTGACAAAATCTTGACACAAACTGAAAGAAAATAAAGGAAATAACTAAGACTAACTTTGCAAAGTTTTTTTTACCTTTAACAGCTGGACCTTACAAATCAAAGCAATACCATCCCATCTTTTCTGGACGGACCTGGGCCGATGCTAGAGATTACTGCAGAGCACAATACACAGACCTGGCAGTGATCGAGAGCGCCAATGAAAGCAGCCAGGTGACTGCTCTCGGTATAAACTTTTGGATCGGCCTGCACCGCGGGTCAGGGCCAGGGTGGAGGTGGTCTGACGGAACCAGCCTGAGCTTCTCAAGTTGGGGGGGAGTGTCGACAACATGGGCTGTGCGGCGGAGGATTCAGCCAGTCTGTGGAGCTCGCAGGACTGTGACCAGGCACTGCCCTTCTTCTGTCATGGAGGTAATATCTCTTCCCATTAACTCCTCCCATTGGTCCTTCAAAGTCTTTTTATAAGCATATTTAGCACACTCTAATAAAGTTTATTCAAAATCGAGTCCATATTAATAATTGTTTTTACACATAATTAAGCAGATTGTCTTGTAGAAGTTTTGACTTTTTATATTATTTTTTTTAGTAGAAAGTAGTAGTAGAAGTAGAAATGAAAGTAGAAATGAAAACACAGCACTCAAAGCTAGCCACTACCACGTAGCATGCAGCTAACATTAGTATTATGGCTAGCTACGGAAGTTTTTAACTTTCAGGTTTTGGTGATTATAGAATCACAAAAATAGCAGTTTTCTGGTAATGATTCTCCGGCTGCGATTCTCCAACAGTAACCAGGATATAACAGCATGTATACACTATTTCTCCGTTATACACAATTTCCCATTTCTTGCTTGTTAATCATAAACAAACGTGGCAGTGGTGAGTCCGAAAAGCTCCTATTTCGACAGTCAAGAGGAGATTGAGTTTTTTTTAAATTTTATCCATGAAAGACCTAAAAATAGAGAATATGTTAGATGGTAAGAAGCACTGTGATGTGGATTTATGTAACACCGTCGCACTGTTCACCAGCTCCGTTCACGATGGAAAGCCTTGGAAAAAATAAAACCAAGAGGCTATCGGTGAACTCCATCAGCATCCGCTTTAAACTTCCCCCAGTGCACCCTGGTCCATGTTAGTGCAAAGACAGGACATGGAAAGGGAACAAATTTCCCACAATCTGGCGCTGCCACTGTTGTCTGTCAAAGCTCAGGATGTAGTGGATGAGCAAAACATTTGGCTCAAAGTGGTCATTCAAAAGAATAAACCCTGCAGTGGTCGCGTATTATATATATTGTGCGCTAAAATATAATGCCGGCGCAGATGTGCCCTCAATACGAGAAGGATCCTTTATTTGATCATAAACAGGGGGTTGAGTTTCAAGATTTCTCAGTTATTATATAAACACCATACTCCCAAAACGTCCCGCATGGACACACTCTATGGTAAATTATTCAGGTCCCACTAGAAAGTACAATATTACAGTAAGCCAAAACATCTACAGTAGCTAGTGATGATCAAGAGAGAAGGAGGGCAAAGGCAAATAACGTCAGAAGGGCGACTGGTCTTGTGCTTGGTATGCCTATTTGCAATGCAAATGATTATGATTGCATTCACTGCCATGTTTGACTAACCACGCCTTAGGTCCAACATGGAAGTTATTTTATAAGGAAATTATTCCTATGGCTGCCGGCAGGAGGAGCCCCAGTCAAGACTTTCACCAGCTCTTTCGCCTGCATTTCATTGTTACTAATTAATTTTTACAGAGATATATTTTCAACTTATAAAACAGAAACTATCAAAGCTGAGGCTCCCAAAATAAGGTTTTTAAGTCTATTTATATGCTCCATATGCATGTCATGTCCACTTTAACTGATGCCGTACATTTTCTCACACCTGCCTCAATGAAACGATCCTTATTCTGTGTATCTGTGTTTGGTTTCTTTGTGTAGCAGTGAGAAAGAAGCCTAATCTTTTCAGAATAAAGTTCAGCAGTGGATTGGACATGACCGATCCAAGCAACTACAGGAAGATGCTTCAACAGGCAAGTTACTATAACAATACTGGATTAGGTCAAATACTTGATTGTTTCATTTTGTGACTTCAGTGTATGTTTACCTTTGAATAGTTGGAGCAACAAGTCAAACAGATGGGACTACCCAGTGTCAGCATCACCCTGAAATCTCCCCCTGAGAAGCAGAAGAAGTCAAACTGAGATATGAATGGAACTGAACGCACATATGACACATTTTTTGCTAAGACATAGGTAACACAATTATATTTAAGATGTTGCTAAAAGTTTTACCCAGCTTTCTTTAGTTTGACCATTTTTGTGATGTTTATACGTTCACTTCCTTATTGCACACTGACAGGAAGTGACGTAGATAGAGGCAAACAATTTAAAAATGTTGCTGAGCCGACCATGGGAAGTAAATGGGAAATTAGTCAATCTGCGATGGAACTTTACCTCTATCTACGGTGGTACATACACTTTATACACATTTGCATTTTTTTCTCAGTGTCTGACATGAAACCAGAATTAACTTTTACCTTTTTAAGTCAATTAGAATTAAAAAAATATATTTATATTTGCTAAATGCTAGAAGAATGAGAGATATAATTTTTTTTGGGTTTCTTTTTACAAAGTACCTTTAAACAATGTAGGAAAGCCCAGATGACGATGTCATGACAAGTCTGGTTCATCCTTGGGTGCAATTTCAAGACACTTGAAGGTCCAGGTCCATTGGTTCAAACAATTATATACAAGTATAAAAAGATGGAAATGACCAGCCATCAAACAGATCAGAAAGAAGGCGAGTTCTCTGTCCCAGAGATGAACGTGCTGTGTCTGAAATATGAAAATCAACCCAAGAACAAATGCAAAAGACCTGGGGAAAAAAACAAAAAAAAAACGTCTGAAGACATCAGCCAGGAAGTTAAAGCTTGGGTCTTCCCAATGGACAATTCCCAAAGCTGCCAAACTGGTTACAAAGTGGCTTAAGGATAACAAAGACAATGTTTTGAAGTGGTCATCACAAAGTCCTGATCTCAATGCAGTTGAAAATAAGTTAAGTTATACTTTATTAATCCCCGTAGGGAAATTCATTCTCTGTGTTTGACCCATTCTCAATGCCGCTGGGACAACCTGTATAGTAGTGAGCTGCCAGTGTAAGCCGGCGCTCACTAGAAGAAGAAGAACCTATTGTACATGTTATTAGTGGTAGGGTGGGGTAGAAACCGGAGTACATAGGGAACCTACGCAGACACGGGGAGAACATGCAAACTCCACACAGAAAAGCAAAGGGAATCAAACCTGGACCTTCTAGCTGTGAAGCACGAGCGCTAACCGCTGCTCTACCGTAGAAAATTCTATCTCTCATTCTTCTGGCATTTAGCAAATAGAAATCCATCCGTCCATTTTCTTCCACTTGTCCGTTGCCTGGTCGTGGGGGCAGCTGTTGGAGCTGCACCAGCCCCTATGGCTCATCACTTCCTATCAGTAGCTTAAAAATTCAAATAAAATAACTTTTCTTTGCAAACATTATTTAATTAAAATTGCTGCCTCACTGAAATAAAATGATCATTATTACTTGCAACAAAATGTTATCAATCGAAATAAGTCATATTTTCAAAAGCATTAAAACATTTGCACTTTAAGTAGTTGTGGGCTACAGCTCCTCTTTTTAGCCTTAAAGCTGCACTATGCAACTTTTTATGTCAAATTAAAGTTGACCTTTCAGTGACCTAGTGGATGCTTGGGTGGTTAGCATAGCGCCTTTTTTTACCATCCCGCTGTTGGAGCTGCCCCAAATCACATTGCACCAGTCCCTATGGCTCCTCCTGCAGGTGGTGGGTCCACAGAAGGACGGCCTCATGGTTCTAACCGGGCCTGTTGGTCTCTCATAAGGGGCTTCTGAACCGCTCTTTGTCTGACCCGTCACCTAGGACCTGTTTGCCATGGGAGACCCTACCAGGGGCACCAAGCCCCCAACAACAGAGCTCCCAGGATCAGGCGCTCAAACCACTCCACCACGGTAAGGTGGTGGTTCCAGGAGGGGGAAAAAATTATAATAATACATACTAATATAAAAAAAATTCCCACATAAAAAGTTCCTTAATGCACCTTTTAACTATTGTCTTTTTGCATCAATGGATTGAGAGAAACACATTTTCAATTCTCTGCATATACATGCAGAATTGACTGAATAAATAAATAAATAAATACTAATCAGCCTAACTCAAACTAGCGTAGTTAAAACAAAACACACAAGTCTTACTAAGTGATAAACATTGTAGCATGATTAAAAGTTAACGTTAGGTCTCATAGACATGCATGTTTAAACATATAGGGAGGTAAAGATGTGTAAAAACAGTTGTAGCAGTAATAAAGAGTTATTTTGGTCCCTAGAGTGTGATGTTTAACCCAATTTACTGTGTCCCACTGACCTGGCTTTGATCTGCTCCTGTTTGACTGCTGCGCCTAATGTGAGTGACTCTGTGAACATTAACACTGAACTCTGGACCTAAAAGATTAGTGTCGCATCTTTTTCCTGATTCTGATTCATGTAATGCAGCTAGTTTGATATGTCCTGTGCGTCTCTAGACTTTTAATCCATATGTATGCTGTGTTAGTTATGTGAATGTGATGTTTGCTTTGCTTGTACTCAGAGGGATAAACTACAAAGCTGGATTAGAGGGTAAGTTTAGTGTTAAGCCTGGCTTGGCGGTACTACAAGGCTGGATCACGTTCTAGCAGGGTAGATCTCCATGGAAACATGTCTTTAGTGCAAAACTGCTCTGGACCAGGTTTAGTTCCAGCTTAGACGGCTCTTTGACCAATCAGAGAAGAGAATCCTCAGCTTTGTCGCCCAAACTCTGCGATGTTCGGAGGGAATGAGGAGCAGAGAGGGAAGAGGAGGCAGCACCACGAGCAGCGGCGAGAAAAGTTCTTTATTTGAAAGCGCACATGGATTTTAAAAAGCTACATTATGCTGTAACTCTTATGTGGCTGACTCAGATTGTAGACAACTACAGGTAAAGGCTTATAGGCAGTGGCGGGTCGTGGGGTTTCAGTCAGGGCCTTCAATAGAAACCTGGGTTCACGCAGTCAAATGCATATAAACTTATCAACAATAGGCGTATGGATAAAACTGCCTTTTTGCGTGACACTTCTTTGCCAAAGGATGTATCAACAACGCAAACCAAAGCAGCGGTGCCTCCGCCCCCAAACAAAAGCAAAAACCTTCAGGAACACTCGTGCTAGTATACGGAAACACACGACACATGACATGCGGAGACGAGCGCGTTATAATGTGGAGACTGGCGGCTGATTTTAGGAGATGTTTTGTTGACAGAGCGAGACATCAGAGATCAACTCAAATGCAAAATGCACTGTAATACCTGTTCCCTGCCTGAGTCCCAGCGCAGCTGACGCGGGGAAACCCTTCTCCTGTCCAGGGACCTGAGCGTCTACGTCCCGCTGTCGGTCCCGCTGCTTTGCTCTCGAAGCTCTACATGAAGAGGGGACCCCAAAAATCCGTGACCAATTAATCCACTTCATTGGGAATATTTCCAAGAGGAATATCTGTTTATCCGGTTTACTTCCGTTTTCCTGGAACGTCTTGCCCATGTGCGGTTACATTAGCAGTTTACCCAGGCGAAGAAAACGTAGGGGGCGCTGCTGAGTTACTGAAGGCCCTGGGGGGCGTACTGTCAATGTATGTACATCAAATTCTGATTGGCTAATAATTCTGTCAGTCACGCTGGCTGTCAATCATGTGTGCGGCCTGACAACACAGGACCAGCAGAATCTGTTCTGAAGGCCCTGAGGAGGAGCAGCTCACCAGAGGTGTTTAAGGCACTTTTTGAGTAGGAAATTACAGTTACACATCAACAAAATCAATATAAGTGACTCAACTGTGCATTATATAAATAAATTAGAAATTAAATATACTATTAAAACATTTGACACTTTTTTCCCCTCATTTGGTCAGGGCCAGCAGAGAAGGCCCTGCTGGCCCTGACGGCACACCACTGCTTATAAGTCTATACTATGAGTGTTGCCTTTAAGTTGTAATAAAGATTTTTACCAAGTGTGAAGATATACAAAGCTGTATGTTTGTTTACACTTGGTAAAGTGTCTACCCCAGGGCAGCTGTGGCTACAAATGAATAGTGTAATGTAAAGCGTCTTTAAGTGTTCAAAAAAGCGCTATATAAAACCGATGCATTATACTCCTTATGTGCTGCTTGGTTCAGAGACTTGTGTCGTTCATGGTGCTGTATAATATATTCGTCTCTTCCGTGATTGGCTGCTTGACGCTGACTCCTCCTGTTTCACATAAATGTGCACACAAATCCTGAGAGAAACCCAGGGTTAACCTCTGACCCTGTTAAAGTTAGAACATAATAACCCCTGTGTTGGCCTCTTTACACTGGCTCCCTGTAAAACACAGAATTCATTTTAAGATGATGTTTTTGGTGTTTGAATGGGACGGCTCCTCCGTATCTTTCTGAGCTCCTGTCTGTTCATAGTCCGAGCAGAACATTGAGGTCAGCTAACAAATATCTGTTAGACATACCAAGGTCACGGCTGTCGACCAGAGGAGACTGGGCTTTTGCTGTCGCGGCTCCGATGCAGCAGTCTTCCCTTAAATATCAGGGCAGCCCAGTCCTTAGATATTTTTAAGTCTATGGTGAAGACCCACCTGTTTGCGAAGGCTTTTTAACCAAAACTGAGCAGGACACTGTTGTTGGTATTTGTTTGCGTTGTATTTGTTTTTTTGCATCTTTATGTTTGTGTACTTTAAATTCATATTGCATTTTCTATACATGTATTTTGTATACAGCACTTTGGGCAGCTATGTTGTTTTAAATGTGCTCTATAAATAAACTTGACCTTGACCTACCCTCTGCCTTAACTGAGTGCATTTTCTCCAGTTCAGCTTTACCTAAATCAGGGGTGCCCAAAGTGGGGCACGCGGGCCAAATTTGGCCCGCCGAAACAATTCTGTTGGCCCGCCAGAGGGTGACCTACTTTTGCGCTGAATTTGGTTAATACCAACTCTCTCCCATTCATTCTCAATGGTAAATATGGATGCAGTATTTGGTCACCAGTGTGAAATTGGGGGCGCTGTTTCTCTCCTTTCGCAAAGTTAAAGGGGGGTATTATGTAAAATGGACTTTTTCAAGCTTTATATCATGTTATTATGTCATTCCCTCATTAAACACATGCCTGGAGTGTTGCCTTGGCTCATTCACATATTTTTGAGTAATCAGTAAAAACTTAGACGGCAGCCATTTTAGGTGTAGCTATGCCTCAGTCCTCCTAGGAACGCCCCCACCTCCTGGAGACGCCTCTGGACCTTTTGTCACCAGCCAAGCCACCAACCACTGCTCCTCAGCTCAGCAGAGCCCCCTCCCCGCACAGTAGTGTTGTTTAGATGCCACAGCAGTGTGCTGAAGGGGGCGTGTCGGAAAGCTTCTTAAAGAGACAGAGGCCTATTTCAAGACGTTCAGTACAGCCATTTTGAGAGAGCAATTTTATTCAAGGCAGTTATTTTAATTTACTGCATATACAGACCAACAGAAGGTTACGTCATCATTGTAGTATGCTTAGTATTGGGCTGGTGCTATGTGATTTGGGCAGCTCCAACGGCTGCCCCCACGACCCGGCAACGGACAAGTGGAAGAAAATGAATGAATGAATGAATGTAGTATGCTATAGACTGGTGCTATGTGATTGAAAAAAGCATAATACCCCTTCTTTAAGAAAACACTGTTGTGGTGTCTTGGTGTTTATCACAGTGCATTGTAGCGTCAACTCTCCCAGTTTTCCAACTTTTATTGCAAAGTTTGTTGACATCAACATAGGTCATGTTAAATATTGACTTATAAAAGAATTGATGCTGAACTGACACTTTCAAAATGATCTAATATGGCATTTTCTTTGAGTTAACAAATGAATGAGGTAAATTCACTGTAGGTGCTGCAGACACAGGTGTTGTTGTTGTTTACATTTTACATATTGCTACAATTGTTGAATTTCTTCTACTAAAACTAGGCTTTTGCCATAGTTAACATTTGTTTTAATGTAGCATGATATTTGCAAAGATATAAGCAAATGCAAATATATACTGAAAAATAAAGTAACTATTATTATTTGCATTTCTATGTGTTTCACGCTTGACATCGCCGTGTTTGGCCCGCGACCCACAGGCACTTTTTCATTTTGGCCCTCGGAGACAAAAGGTTTGGGCAGCCCTGACCTAAATCTAAGAGCTTCTCGACTGGAGCTGACAGCCTATAGGCCAGTGGAACGCCTCATTTGAAAGCTAAGACCTACAAACCTGACCTGAACATTTTTTTGTCGCCACATTTTTTTGTCGCATTAAAAAAAAAAAAAAAGTAGTTATTTTGTCTCGTTTTGGTCTGGGTTTTTTTGTTGCTTTTTCATCACTTTTTTTCCATTGCTTTTGGACGCATTTTGTTGTGTCTGTCACTTTTTGTGGCTTTGTTTGGGCGTGTTTTCGCCACTTTTACACTGCATTTTTGGAACTTTTTTGTTGCTTTTTCCTTACTCTTTAGTTGTGTATTGTCACTTTTTCATCGTATTATTGTTGCTTTTTCCGGCACGTCTTTGACACTCTTTAGCTGCTTTTTGTTGCGTTTTCATTGTTGTTGTTTTTTTTGTTGCTATTTTGACGCTTAGATTTGGGTAATGCCAAACTGGAGAAAATGTGCTCAGTTCAGATGGAGGTTAAGAAGTTAACCAAACTGACAACGATAACGCGCTTTGTAGTACCACAAAGTACTACACTAAGTTTGTTGACCCGGGCTTCAGGAACAAATCCAGGTCAAGTTCAATCAGCTTATTGCCCTCATGACTCTTGTAAATGAGACTCCAATGTCAATGGGAGAAACTTGACTGAATATGAATTAGCATTTAGCTCTGAGGACACTTTTATACGTGAATTTGTATCTAGAGAAACATTTCAAATAAACTGCACATTCACTAATCCTTTCTATCTCAGCTTTGACCTAAATGTAGAAGCGGCTAGCCCAGGAGACACTTCAGCGTCTGTTAGCCTGCTCAATGTGTTTTTCCATATCTGTTAACATTAGCCATCAAACGATCCAGATGTTTTCAGGTGTTTTCAAAGTTTTTTTCTTTGCCTTAGGCTTTCAAATTGAGATTGCCCACATATACAGAGACTTGTGTTTGTGTATTCAATATGAAGCTACCGGCAATACAGTCTGCTTTTGTGGAACCAGGCAGAGCACATACTTTACACACCAACCCTGCCTTTAAAAAGTTACTGTCCACCTTAACACCCGGCATTTCCTGGTGAAACTGGAGCCGGCGTTCGAAGCTCGCTGTGTTCCCCGGCAACAATTCAGCCGACGATATAAGAACAATAGACAAACAACAGAACACTCGGACTGTGTAACCGCCGCGTCGAGGCCTCATGTTCCTGACACTCCTGCCTCAATCCGGAGCCTACAGTAAGTTTATTAACAGACCTATTTGCTCTTACTATTGTCGTAACTCACTGCTGCTGTTAGCCATAGTGTGTTAGACTCACACATGAATGTAATCGCACCAATAACTCTGTAGCTGACACTGGCACTATTGAAAGTCAAACAACTAATTGCATTACTGTGTGGTTTGGAAATCTGACCGTGAAAGACTAGAACGCTTGAAAGTGGTTTGTTACGCTGGCAAGGCAGTTGGCAGAGGCTTGGTAGCCCATTTATAAATCTAGACTTTTGAACAGCACTTTACTAATTATCAGGCACTCTTCGGCTTGCTCTGACTCTGTTGCTGTAATCTCTTTTTGCTATATTATTGTATTTGCAGTGTGTTACTGTTCTTATCTTCTCATGCATCTTGTTTCTAAACTTTAAACTATCTCTGCATGTTTTAATTGTGGCAGTTGCACTTTGAACTCATTGTGCTCTATTCCAAAGTGTTCATATACTGCAAGTGGCAAAGAAGATGAACTGAGGTGTCTTGCCCAAGGATACAAAGGCAGTATGCATGGGGAAACAGTCTAAAGTGCTGAGGAAGTTTACGTTAGCGCTTGTGCTTCACAGCATGAAGGTCTGTCTGCATGCACTCCCCGTGTCTGTGTAGGTTTCCTCTGGGTGCTCTGGTTTCCCCTACCACATGTACAAAACCCCGACCCATAACGGTCATTCTCCATTCATACTGGACTAACATGATGTGGCAATACCAGTTTTTATTAACTGTATTTTATACCTTTTTATTAAATATAAGCACTGTAAATATGAAAACGGGCAGCAGAGGGCGCTAGCGTTTAAATAGTACAAAAGCCCACCTTCGTTCACACGCACTTCCTCTGTCTCCCTCACTGGCGTCTTCCGGCCTGGTTGGGTTGAGCCCAGGGTTGTGTGTGCTGTTTCATGGGTCCAGGTAGCTATTTGTTTCGTTCGTTCATTCTTAATATTGGTGTAGCTGCTAACGCAGGTCTAATTTTAGCGTCACGGGTGGTTGAGAGCCTCAACGCGCACCACTCCATGGCGTCCATTGCTTGTTCTCGGTGCATGGTGGCTCGGGGTCTGCTGGGGCCCTCCTGTGATGGAACTCGGGGGCTATCGAAGCACCGAGCCGGCCGAGAAGGGCTAGATGTGGGCGTGCGACGGTAGGATCGGCCTTGCCTGGTGGTTAGCCATTATTTTGCGTGACTGGTTCCTTAACTACCTTTTTATTTACATTTAGGTGGACCTAACCACGCTGCTGTCTTGTTTCTCCTTGTCTTGCTTTCCCCTTGTTTTGTCTCCTTTTTGTTGACCTGCTCTCGGGCATTTTGTGAGCCCAACTGAACGTAACGTAAAATAATGTTCTGTGTAAAGAAAATATGAAATCCGAACAGAAAGATAAAACAAAAGTAAAACATTGAAATAAACCTAAAGTGAATGTACAAGGAACATGATGCCTCTGTCCTTATGGGTCGAACCTGTGTGCCTTCAAGCACATCTATTTCCAGTCATACTGGATGGCGTTGTCAGGCTTTTCTTTATTTATTTTATATACCACTCGTCATGTCACAATAAGAGAACTTACCAAGAGCATGACTAGTCCACATACGGTGCCTAAGTTTGATTTTTTTCTTATTTCCTAACGATGTATACTTAAATTATATTCCTCCACTGCACACATCAACGCACATTTTGCCTCAATCCGGATAACATCGCACTGATATTGCACCAAAAAGAGTCACTTGCACGCACGCCTCCCCCGTCATGATACGTGATGAACTCCACGTCTTGCTGGACCTAGCATACGTTAAAGGAAGGGGACGGGGCTTTTGCGAAAGGTCAATTGATGCCTGTGAGGGAATGAAAGGTGGTGGTCGAAGGGGCCGTTGGTGCAGATGTGTGCTTTTGTCTACATATAACTTATCACTACTGAGTGTGGAGGGAATGTAAATTGTCCCATGTGAAGCGCTGTATGACAATGGGATAAAGTATTTACTTTATTTGTCATTGTACAGTTGTACAACGAAATTGCGTTCAGGTGTTGTGTTAGTCCCAAGCCGCTGCCATCGTGGGTCAACCTGACCAGCATGTTTTTGGTGGTTGGGGAAACTGGAATACTGCCTCCTGTGATCCTCTGAAACGATGCACCGCCTCCTGGGTTTGTTCCAGTTTCAGAGCGTGGTGTCCTGCACTGGTCAGCTCCTCCTCCTCCCTCTTCCTCTTGCACAGCTCCCTCCGCTCCACAACAGTCTTTCACCATCTTCTGGTAGTAGTTTTCTCCAGTGAACGTCTATTAGTCAGAACAATAGTAGGGATTGAAGATTTATGTGGCGTAGCTGCGCGTCTTGCCTGGATACCTCCTTGTTTGTCCCTTTTTTGTTTCCTGTAGCGCCTCTTGTGACGCCTCCACTGTGCTGCAGGTGTGGGAGGCTCTTGGAGCCTCTTCATAGTTTCAGAAGAAGAAATTTATAGGTCTCAAAGGTCTTTAGCTCATAAGCTAACGTTAGCTGTTTGTTTACCTTAAGAAACCTTTACTTCATGGCTAGTACAGATTCTCTGCGGTAAAAAATCCAGTGAACCTTACAAAAACACATCAAAGATGTACAAAAGTATCCAGTAAAATTTATGTGCACACAGAGACAAGCATTTTGAGGAAACTGACATTAAAGTTACAATTTCCTATATAAATCTGAAGAGGAAAGTTTATTCAGTAAAATAATACACTATTTGTTTCCAGGTAAAAAGTTTTAGACCAATCTGACCCAAAACATAAAGAACAAAAACATTTGTTCTTTATGTTTTGGGTCAGATTGGTCTAAAACCTTTCACCTCAGACATAGAGCTAAAGAGGTGCCTACCAGTGCAGAAGGAAAGACCAAAGAGGAGCAACATGTCCAGAGAGCCCTCTCAGGCTGTGGTTATCCTAACTGGTCCTTCACTAAAGCACAAAGGGCAAGAAGACCCAAAGAGCAGGACAGACAGACTACAGAGCCCAGAAGAAAGTTAGTTGCAGTGCCGTATGTATCCGGGGTATCAGAGAAACTTCAGAGAATCTTTAGGCAGCACAGGATTCCAGTGTACCACAAACCTGTGAACACACTGAGACAAAAATTAGTCCATCCCAAAGACAAAACTCCGAGCCACAAACAAAGCAATTTGGTTTATTCTATTCGATGCAAAGAAGAAGAATGCAAAGAACATTATATTTGAGAAACCAAACAAGTTCTACAGAAGATACTTTATCAACACCGAAGAGAAAGCACAAGCGGCCCCCAGTCGGCTGTGCACCTTCACCTCAAAGCCTCCAACCACTCCTTTGAGGACGGGGAGGTCAAAATTTTAGCTAAAGAAGAACGTTGGTTTGAAAGACGAGTAAAAGAAGCTATTTTTGTCAAGAAAGAAAATCCCTCCATGAACCGGAATGGTGGGCTCAGATTTAATCTTCCTTCACTTTACTCCAATCTCCTTCGGAGACAGCTGACAGGGCATGGCCAGTCCAAGGAGACGGCACGTCAGCTAAAAAAAGAACAATAGGCAGGTAATTAGCAGTGATCATCTATGAATAGGACAGGACTGACCGATACTGGTTTAGTTTAGTTTAGTTTAGTTTAGTTTATTTATTTGTTTGAGCAGTTAACCTGCTCAAAGGGATGAGCAGGTCGTTACAGACGCTCTACTTCAAAGGTGTTTACCCACAGGTGAGAGTAGCTGTGATTAGAGGGGAGGAGCCGGGCCAACCCCAACTCCTCCTGGTGGTCTTTATCTAAGCTGCGGGATGAGCGGGACTTTAGTCCACTGATGAAGCCTTTTGGATGAGAGGCGAAACGTTCGAGACTTCAACTACTGAGTACAGAAGATGACTCAAGTACAGGAGTCTCAGACATGCGGCCCGGGGGCCAAATGCGGCCCGCGAGATGATTTCTTATTTATATTATATGCGGCCCGCCGGTAAATTGCATTAAACACGTTAGAACTACAATTCCTATGAGGCACCGCGCGGTAGCGCCAATGCCTCTGCGGACGCGAGAATGACCACAACATCAGACAGGGGAGGGAGATGCGGTGCTTTTGCAGATGATTTATCAACTGTTTTCAACACAGAAACGGATTAACAGCAGCGGACTGTGAGAGGAGCTTCTGAAACAGGTGGGAGACTGTCAGAACACGAGGGAGAAACTTTAGTTGTTCAGCTAACGTGCTGGAAAAGTTACAGCACTGCAGCATGACAAAAAGCACCTTTACCATCTTTACCTTTGCAAAGTGAACACATCGTAATTAGTGTTTAAAAGCGTCACAACAGTAGCCTGGCCTTAGCCATCCGTAAACTCCGGTCAATTATAATTTCCCTACATGTACGAAATGAAATGAGTACGAGGGTAAAAACCAGGCTATCACAACAGTAAAGTGAGGAGCCTTTTCTCTCCATCTCTCTCTCAGAGCAACATTGTGTGCTCACACAAGAAGCATATCATGTCAATTCATTTAATCTTAAGGACACGTGCGAACACATGATCCATAGTTACATTAAAAATAGAGAATTATGGAAATGTATAAAAATACTGCAAATAATTACAGCAACATTGATGGTAAAAAATATAAGCACCATCCATTATCTAACTGTAGGTCACAAAAAGGCCTGAGGCCACTGACTCCACATTATTTACATGAGGTGAAGCTTATTGCTAGAGCTCATTATCAGCTCTAGTCCCTGGTTGGGCCTTTCTACACTAAATTAAAATGACATTTGTTGTACATTTTGCATTTCTTTCTAAATAGGCAAACAGACAGAAACTGGACCTGACTCCTGAAAGATCATTCACTGATGCCCTGAACCAATTTACCTGAACCAAAATTAGATTAATTACAAAAACACTAATTCTCTAAGTCTGTCATTTCTAATTTAGAAGCTCAGCAAATGTTTGGCCGATTGGAAATGTGCAGATAGTTAATGTACAGTCTATTTTAAGGTATATTACAGCAAACAATAAAAAGTTGCTAAATCATAACTGACTTAATAAAAAAGGCTTCTGTTGCGGCCCCCGACCAACACTGGATTTGCATTTGTGGCCCCCAGTCCAAATGAGTTCGAGACCCCTGCTCAAGTACCTTCATTGAAGATGGACAACTCCTGTACGACTGAGAGCTTAGACAGACAAAACATTTGGTTAAATACATGATATTAATATTGTTAATGACATAATCCAGAGAGAGAGGAAGATCCATAAATAGTCTGGATGGAAATCTTCCCCATGTCCTTCCTTCATCATAATGTGATTCCTGTTAATGTGAATCCGAGTCCACCGCAGCAGGGATAATGGTTTTCTAAAACACTTAAGACTCACTCAGCCTGGGCAACACATCTTCACATTAGCGAGCGCGTGCCTCCCAGTGTGCGCCAGCATCCGAGCAAGTGCAGTCCACGGTCCAGTGGTAAAGGCGTCTTATAGAGACCGCTGAGATAAGGCAGGCAGACCACGGAGAGAAGTCTCTGTCGGAAGTACACAGTCTGAAGAGCTCTCCTCATGACACAACACCAAAGAAATGTGTACATTCTGTCAGAAATGCTGCCGGAGTCCGTCGACAACAGGGTCCACCCAGCTACGTTCATGGAGGCGCTGTGGGAGGGCAAGAACAACCTCAACCGCATCGTCGGCAACCTCAAGGTAAGTCCAGAGATGTCATACTTCTGAACTTCTAAAGAGTTTAGGGTGGAGTGTTGATAAAGTGAATATTGAACTAGTGTACTTTGTCTAGAGTTTAGGGAAATGTCTGTACAGAATTTGGGATCAATCACGCAGTAACTTTTCCTGTTTGATCTTATAGTTGTTTTGAAAAGCAGCGGCTATGCTATGTTAAAATGCAGACCAGCAGTGTTGGGGAGAATACTGAATACTTGCCTTAAAGTGTATTTTGTAACGTATTCCGTGAGTGAATGCTTAGAATACTTTCACATTGATTTGCATAATGTTCATGCATAAAAGCAGCATATGACTAAAACATGCAGCTACACTACACCACCTGTTATGAACTTATTTGCCACTAATTAGGATGTTCACAGCCCAGAATGATGTAGGGCTAAACTCTTTCTTATTGTTATGATTATGAAACTGAAATTTAATGATTGAGTACCTCAGTGTATTACTTTGATATTTGTAAACTAACTGTATTTTAAACACCCTCAAATTAAGTATTTTTACCAGAATACAGTTACTCAAAATGAGTATTTCAAATATGTATTCTGAATACAAGTATTCATTTACTTACAACCCAACACAGCAGACCAGTGTTGCTTTCACAAATGAAGACGATGACAAAAATATTTCATTGTTGCACCTCTTTTCTTTTCCCTGATGACGACAAAATGATGACGAGCTAAAAATGCGTCTTTGACCAAAACATGACAAGACATTTACAAATTTTGGTTTGGTGGTTTGTCAGGCGTTTGCAATCAGAGCTTAGCCCTTCCCCTAGATTTTTACGCGTTCCCGCGAGTACTTAAAGAGCAACTAAACACCAAATCAAGTTTTTTTTACTGATAAACTGTCTCAATGGGTGTCTCATAGTGTTGTCCACTGGTCCCTGACATTATTCTGACATTATAGCGCAAACATGTGTCAAATCCTAACTTTGGCCTGAAAACAAATGGGTTGCGCCCCCTTCAGGATAAACTCTGCTACTAAATTAGAATTTCCTGATTGGCTGGAGACGTGTCCACGGCCTTCACAGAACGTCATAAGCCGCACCAGCTCCACACATCGTCATCAGGTGCTGCCCATCCTGCCCCTGTACCTGTGGTATATACAGTGCATCCGGAAATTATTCACAGCGCTTCACTTTTTTCACATTTTGTTATGTTTCAGCCTTATTCCAAAATTGATTCAATCCATTTTTCCCCTCAAAATTCTACACATAACACCCCATAATGACAACGTGAAAAAAAGTTTTTTGAGATTTTTGCAAATGTATTACAAATAAAAAACAAAAAAAATCACATGTACATAAGTATTCACAGCCTTTGCCATGAAGCTCAAACTTGAGCTCAGGTACATCCTATTTCCACTGATCATCCTTGAGATGGTTCTACAGCTTCATTGGAGTCCACCTGTGGTAAATGAAGTTGATTGGACATGATTTGGAAAGGCACACACCTGTCTATATAAGGTCCCACAGTTGACAGTGCATGTCAGAGCACGAACTCAAAGGAATTGTCTGTAGACCTCCGAAACAGGATTGTCTCGAGGCACAAGTCTGGGGAAGGGTACAGAAAAATTCCTGCTGCTTTGAAGGTCCCAATGAGCACAGTGGCCTCCATCATCCGTAAATGGAAGAAGTTTGGAACCACCAGGACTCTTCCTAGAGCTGGCCGGCCATCTAAACTGAGCGATCGGGGGAGAAGGGCCTTAGTCAGGGAGGTGACTAAGAACCTGATGGTCACTCTGTCAGAGCTACAGCGTTCCTCTGTGGAGAGAGGAGAACCTTCCAGAAGGACAACCATCTCTGCAGCAATCCACAAATCAGGCCTGTATGGTAGAGTGGCCAGACGGAAGCCGCTCCTTAGTAAAAGGCACATGGCAGCCCGTCTGGAGTTTGCCAAAAGGCACCTGAAAGACTCTCAGACCATGAGTAAGAAAATTCTCTGATCTGATGAGACAAAGATTGAACTCTTTGGCGTGAATGCCAGGCGTTATGCTTGGAGGAAACCAGGCACTGCTCATCACCTGGCCAATACCATCCCTACAGTGAAGCATGGTGGTGGCACCATCATGCTGTGGGGATGTTTTTCAGCGGCAGGAACTGGGAGACTAGTCAGGATAGAGGGAAAGATGAATGCAGCAATGTATAGAGACATCCTGGATGAAAACCTGTTCCAGAGCGCTCTTGACCTCAGACTGGGGCGACGGTTCATCTTTCAGCAGGACAACGACCCTAAGCACACAGCCAAGATAACAAAGAAGTGGCTTCAGGACAACTCTGTGAATGTCCTTGAGTGGCCCAGCCTGAGCCCAGACTTGAATCTGATTGAACATCTCTGGAGAGATCTGAAAATGGCTGTGCACCGACGCTCCCCACCCAACTTGATGGAGCTTGAGAGGTGCTGCAAAGAGGAATGGGCAAAACTGCCCAAAGATGGGTGTGCCAAACTTGTGGCATCATATTCAAAAAGACTTGAGGCTGTAATTGCTGCCAAAGGTGCCTCAACAAAGTATTGAGAAAAGGCTGTGAATACTTATGTACATGTGATTTTTTTTTATTTGTAATAAATTTGCAAAAATCTCAAACTTTTTTCACATTGTCATTATGGGGTGTTATGTGTAGAATTTTGAGGGAAAAAATGGATTGACTCAATTTTGGAATAAGGCTGTGACATAACAAAATGTGAAAAAAGTGAAGCGCTGTGAATACTTTCCGGATGCACTGTAACCAAGTCCCTCCCACGTAATCTGTCTGCTGTGATTGTGCCAATGCAAATGTCGAGGTCAATCAAGGCCCACACACTCACCCCCCGTATGTCACCCCCAAACTTCACAGCAATTTTGACTTTTGTTTGCGGGTGGGGAAAGGCTTTGGCACGCCCGTTCAGGTACTCTTTAAACTAACCCGAGTTTAAAAATGTAAAAATTATGTATGTTCCACCCCCTACTTGCTCCAGCAATGTCCTAATGTGTAGAATGAGCCCAGACCTATTAACCACACCTGCTGCTAAAATCCTGCACTGTCACTCAAAAAGTTAATTCGGGTACGAAGTGCTGTCATGCACGAGCTTAATATAGAAAGTGCAGTAACGTGTTAGACCTAAGGTGGCAGAAGCGAGTATAAAACAACTTCCATCTAGTCCCTTTAAGGGAGCAAGAGGAACTGCCTTTCCCCCCTAAAAATGCCCCTTAGCAGCAAGTCAGCTCTGGACCAGACATGCGGCCAATGGAGTATCATTTAACCAGACTGGATGCAAACTATACAATCTGAATGTTTAGACACAATGGTAAGCAAGTTGGAAGCCGAGTTGAGCAAAGTGCCAAAATTAAACAAAACGACATACCAGAAACATCCCGACTATTGCAAGCATCTTCTGTTTCGTATTTCTTCTCCACTGATTTATCAAACGTAGATAAATCAACAAAGCACACACAACAGGCAGGAGCTCCGCTGGAACCAGCATTTTCCCACGTGAATGAAAATAGTACTTTTTGTGTATGGTGTTATTGCAGTTTACAGACAGTGTATTACCGCCATCTACTGGACTGGGGTGAAATCAGACATGTCGATATTGCGTGTGACGTGAAGAACACATTCGCTGTGATAATTTGCATACTATATGGTGTCCCATTTCTTGGGGGAAAATCTTCCCTCATTGAGGGGACTTTACTGTGGAGGGAACTCATAGCAAGTGTTCTCAGAGCAAGTGAGAGGAATGGGACTGGGCCTTTGCCCTTTGCCTCCGTTTTGAGTGTTCACGAAAGACAAAGGGGTGTCCCAATTCTGTTTTGCAGCGAGGCGTAGGGGTGAGGGTTCATACCCCTCCAAACTAAGCTTTTTCAGATGCACCCTCCAAACAGAGGGGTGGGCGGAGTTTGACAAAACCCTAACCTTAACCCTAACCTTAAAGGAATAGGCCACCGTTTTTACATACTGAGATATGTTCTTACCTTCACTTTACTGCGCGGATGCCGAATTACTCCTGGTATTATTACGCCTTACAATACAGTTCCCCTTTTTATCCGCTTAGAAAATCCACATTGTTTAATTTTGTGTAATTATACTTTATAGTGTAACACTTCACGTAACCATATTTAAATAGGGAAAACGTGGAAGAGTTTGGTAGCTTCTATCTTCACCTCGTTTGGAGCTATAGAGGAGAAGAGAGAGGCTAATGCTAACGCCGTCTGTGCTGTGTTTACGTTACTGAAGGCACACGTGGAGACCAGACAGGTACAGATGAACTCGTCTAAGGTAAGAACATATCTCAGTATGTAAAAATGGTGGCCTATTCCTTTAAGGATAGTGGAGTTTACAAACTGAACAGGCTATGCTCGGAATGGGGGTCAGATTGGCGGGACGTCACAATGGAGGGGTGTCGGAATGAAGGGTAGACCCCATACCCCAAGAAGAATAGCAGAAGCTTTGCTGTGGCTAATGGGGATCCTAACAAGTAAACATAAACCTCGGCTGTCTGTCCCCGGTCTGAGTGCACCTTGACCACAGTCTACAGCTGAAGCTTTCTCAGAATCGCGCAGCAGCAGTGGCTTCTCCTGAAGTGAACACAAGCGACACATGTTTGCAACTGTTTCAAGCGACCAAATAGAAGCGAGTAACGTGATCTGATGCGTTAGGCGTGCACCTCTGCTCTTGACTCTCTAGATGTCGTGATGCTATGGTTTCCGAGTCAGGAGTATGTAGCTCGGGGATTTGTCTTCTGTCATGTTTCGGGGTGTTGAGGGTAATCGGGGCACACAGGGTGAACCAACTTTAAAAGCCAATTGATACGGATCTGACAGTTATGCATACAACAGGCGCGCTTCAACAAAACAAATCCTGGACATAATTCAGCAGTCGTTGTGATGCATCGATCGAGAGCTGGCTCCAGGATCAGTGTCAGCTAAGGTTCTGTTACTGCAGTCCGTGAGTCAGCAGCTCTGGGCCACTCTCTCTTCCCTCCATCCCTCTCTCTCCATCCCTCTCTCTCCTCCGCACACCCCCAGCCTCCTGACCGGTCCACCGGGACAGAGCCGTCCTCTTGTCCAGTCGAAGTGTCCACAGCATGGGGCAGTCTGGGGAGTTGGTGCAGCAATCGGTGCCTCATCTCTCCCACTCTCCTCTTCTCAGAGAAAGAGCTACACGTCGTGGATCCACAAACACCTCTCCAAGAAGGAATGCTGCTTCTTCCAGAACAGCGGCAGGTATGATCAGCCACTTAGGACGCTGCCGACAGATTGATTATTAAGGTTTGAAATTCTCCAAAACTGACTTTCCCGGCTTCTATCCTTGTATTACATCATACATGTATGACTTTTTGCAGAGTGATCAAATTTGTGTCTTGTGGGGAATTACTTTTTTAAATATGACAATGTAGACAAATAATACTAATGAACACAATCGTAGAACACAGAGTATTATATGCTATGGAACCTTCTCAAACCGTTAAAGGAGGGAGTCCAGTTTAAACTGTTAGCAGCAGCCACTTACCTGCCATCCAATGCCTATAAATTGTGTTTTACTCACAAAGATTGTACACATATTTTCAGAGACTACAAGGTCTTAGCTGTGAATGCAACAAAAAGCAACAGAAACGTGACATACAGGTGAAACTCGGAAAATTTGAATATCGTTAAAAAGTGCATTCACTTCTGTTATTCAACTTACACTGTGAAACTAATATAAGATGGACTCATTACATGCAAAGTGAGATTTATAGCCTTTATTTGTTATAATTTTGATGATTATGGCTCAGCTTGTAAAAACCCCAAATTAAAAAAAATAAAATAAAAAATCTCATAAAATAAGAATATTTTGGACTGTAAGCTATAATCATCCAAATTATAACTGTGTGCATGTAAGAGTCTATATCATATATTAGTTTCACATTTTAAGTTGAATTACAGAAATAAGAGTTTCACCTGTAAATGCGACAACAAAGTTACCATCAGTTCTGGCCTAAGCTCCAGTCAAGAAGCTTTTACCTTTGGGTAATGCTGAACTGGAAAAAATGCACTTGGTTAAGGTGGGGGTTAAGACATTGCTATATTCAGATGTAAACAGCATGCAAAAAATAAAAAATAAACACTGGATACTAAATTCATACAGTGCCTGTGTGCCCATTTTCTTTTATGCATAACACTATATACAGCAGGCCTGTTCAACAACAATCTGGGCTGGCCCCACTGGCAGTTTCCCATAAAGTGATAGTCTGTAAGATTGCAAAGTGAGGAGAGAGTGAGAGTGAAATTGGAAAGTAAACAATCAAGTTCCTTACCTCCGTTCCTGATTGGACCAGAAAGCTACTCCCAGTTTGCCAAATGAGGAGAGAGAGAACAAACTTTCAGTCCAGTTTATATGGAAGCTAATCTCATTTGTCAAAGTGATCAAATCTCAAAGTTTTATATTGATCCATTCACAGACCACGTTGTCCCGACAGGAACCGAATAGTGAAATATTTTCTTAAATGGACTTAACAAGAATTTGACTGCTTAATCTTTAAGTGGATTTTCTTCTCATTGCCGTTTATCGAAGGTATTTGAATTGCCCCGTTCCAAACGCACATGGATTGAAACAGTACGCATTCATGTTGAATTGTCCTACGGTTAGGAAATGACCCGAGTTGGTAAAAACTCATTGTATCCTTGATATTTTGTGGCTAAAACGATGTAGATCATTGCCATTAGTCTCCGCTCTTCTGGCCGACACATCGTAAAACTATTCACTTCCTTGTTTACATTGCATCCGGATTTTCTGATTGGTTAATATCGATCATTATTATTGAGGAATCTTATTACCTTTGCAGTGCTTCCGTTAAGTACAGAAATGCTAAAATACATCCTAATGTCTATGCACATTAAATATCCATGTGCTTCTGGTGTGTGCTTAGTGTCAGGCTTTCAAAATCATGATACAGATCTGGAAAGGCCAATAAGGCTGAAATAACAAGTGTCAATCACAGTTGCTGTGGTTTTTAAAGTGGCTTGAAATGGAATATAATTAGGCCTAAACCTTTTATGTTTACTTGAGCAATGACGGTAATTCATTTTTCATTCATTGACCCCAAAAGTATGAATATGAATGGTGGTGTAAATAATGCTGCCTGCTGTTCAGGGTAAATCTGTAATGGCTGCTCTGTGTGTGATTTGGAAGTAAATGTGCCTCGTTGGTTGCAGCGAGGACCGGTGTCGATGTGGGTACCTGAGGAGCCGCCATGTGGACGAGGCCATCAAACCCGAGGACCACGCGCTGGGGAGCTGGGACATAAACAGACACGTCCGAGAGGCACGCACGGACGCTTTCGGAACCATATGCTTCGGTGGGCTGGGGCACAAGACTGCCAAGGTACGCACCAACACACCGTACACAAGCCTGTCCATTTTAGATATGATCTACGGTACGTCAGTCTGTCATCCATCCTTTCTTTAAACTTTCATCCAACCCATTCAACTATCTGACGTTTCATCTATATCCATCCATTTATCCATCCATTTGTAGTTCAATTCGTCTATGTATCCAATCAGGCATCTTATTATTATTATTATGTATTCATTTATGTTTATTCAGGAACCACAGGAAAATGTCCAGTTTCACTCAAGAACATATCAATTTATTGTTAGAAGACAATCAGGAGCTTTTTTATTTTGAATGGAAAAATATACAGTGTGAGCTAGTCCTGCAGACTGGGAAGATTGTAAGAATAGTTGGGAAGATGGAATAATGGGAACAATGACCCTAAACACAAAGGGTCATTGTCCTGCTGGAAGGTGAATCTCCGCCCCAGCCTCAATTCTCTTGCTGACTCCAGCAGGTTTTCCTCCAAAATGTCCCTGTATTTGGCTCCATCCATCTTCCCAACTATTCTTACAATATTCCCAGTCCCCACTGAGGAAAAGCAGCCCCATAGCATGATGCTCCCCCACCATATTTGACACTGGGGATGGTGCACTCATCCGATGAGCAGTGTTAGGTTTGCTCCATACATAACGTTTTGCATTTGGGCCAAAAAGTTCAATTTTTGTCTCATCTGACCAAAGCACCTTCTTCCACATGGTAGCTGTGTCCTCCATATGACTTCTAGCAAACTTCAAACGGGATTTCTTATGGCCTCCTTTCAATAATGGCTTTCTTCTTGCCACTCGTCCATGAAGGCCAGATTTGTGTAGAGTACGACTTATAGTTGTCCCATGTACAGATTCCCTCAGCTCAGCGACAGTACGTCGCAGCTCCTCCAGAGTTATCTTGGGGCACTTGGTTACATTTCTGACCAGTGCTCTCCTTGTTCGGTCTGTTAGTTTAGGTGGACGGCCGTGTCTTGGTAAGTTTGCAGTGGTGCTATACTCTTTCCATTTCTGAATGATGGATTGAACAGTGCTCCGTGAGATGTTCAAATCTTGGGAAATCTTTGTATAACTTAACGCTGCTTTAAACATCTCCACAGCTTTATCCCTGACCTCTCTGGTGTGCTCCTTGGCCTTCATGATGTTGTTTAGTGACCAATACACTCTGACCATAGCTCTGAGGCCCTCACAGAACAGCTGGAATTATACTGAGAGTAGATTACACACAGGTGGCCTCTATTTAATGGTTAGGGCAAGGTGTGAACATTCTGCAGTCATTAGGAATGTTATAAAGGCAATTTAATGCACTCCGAAAATGCTGTATGAATACTTATGCACGCCCCACTTTTCACTTTTCTATTTTTTGTAAAATAACAGAATCATGTATCATTTTGCTTTCACTTCACAGTTGTCTGTTACTTGTGTGTGAACTTTCAGTAAATAATTCAATATAAAATCTTTACGTTTAGGGTTGTAAACATAACAAAATGTGCAAAAGTTGCAGGTGTATTAGTACTTTCGCAAGGCACTGTACATAATCTATTCATCGATCATCTATCTCAATTCCTTTCTATCACACATTTTTTTCATCCATCCACCTGCTTATTGAACATATCATTCGTACGTTCATCCACCCTTCAATCCATCTTCCATCCTATCCACTCCAGTTGAACGTTGAGACAATAGCTGTATTTGGGGCTTCATAGGAGACGATGAGTTCTGGAGCTTTCATCCCCATACCTAAAAGATAGAAAGAATGAGAAAGTTGTGAAATGAGTGTGGGTGGGAGGGGTTGGGAGGGAAAAAAACCTTTCTTTAATCTGGCTGAGTTGGCTGACAAAGACCTGTAGCGCCTCCCGGAGGGCATGAGTGTGAACAGGTGGTGTGCAAGGTGTGTGTGTCTGAGGTTGTTTTCAACGCTCGCTGTGTGACACGTCTTTGATAAGAGTCTATGCATGGGAGTGTGTGGCCAGTGATTTTAGATGATTTGTTGATTATATGTGGGAGTTGTGTGCGTGAATGACTTTCAGTCAGTTTCTGTATCAGACTATTTATTTATACTTTTGAGATAGATAAATTAAAAATTAATTACCATCATTGCTCCAGCAGAATTAAACATAACATAAACATACGTTTTAGCCTAATTATATTCCATTTTAAGCCCCTTTAAAAACCACAGCAACTGTGACTGACAGGTATTTCAGCCCTATGAGCTACTGTATATGCACGCGAGTGTCACGTGTCTTCTGAGTGGACCCTCAGGAGGAGCTGCTCTTCCTCTCATTATTTCCTTTTGAGTTAGTGGCAGTGTCTTGACAGACAGTCACAAACATCATGTTAAAAGCATTGTGCCAGGAGCAAAATATTTACAGGAGGAAACTTCATTACGGTAGATGTATTTTGTCTTGAAGCTAACACTAAATAAAAATAAACATTTAAATGGTAAATGATATCAACTTATATAGCTTTTCTACCTTCATTGGGCCCAAAAAGCTATACAACACTCTCATTCATACACCAGTGTACGCACTGGAGGCAAGGAGAGTTAAGTGTCTTGCCCAAGGACACAATGACAGTGCTGCCTGTATATTGTGTATTGTTTTATATTTTTGTACTGTAGACCTTTTTGTGAAGCACTTTGGTCAACAAGAGTTGTTTTTAAATGTGCTATATAAATACATTTGATTTGATTTGATCTTCAGGAGCTGGGATTCAAATCCCTGACCTTTACAGATCATGACCCGCTCTACCAACTGTGCCACTGTAGAGCCAAGATTTTGTACAAGCCGCTCAAAAAATAATGTGCCTGTCTTTAGTATAAATAATTGCACAATTTTCATGGTGTTGTTTTTTTGCTACTCTGAGATAAAACGTCCTACCTCAAAGAACGCAGACGTGTCCTGCAGTCAAGCATTTACATCCAACATAATGTTTTTAACACAGAGCCACTGACTTCCATCAGTATCTCACGGTCAGTGTCAGTGATGTTTTCTCGAACTATTCAGTGATGTGTACAAGACATCACTAATCCTTATTGGGAAAACTGTGAGAGACCTCTGTAGATCGCACTCGGAAGTCACGTGTCGTGTATAGAGCCTAACAGCGTCGAAAGGCCTTTCCAGCTCTATTTTATTATTTAAAAGGCCTGACGCTGAGCACACACCAGAATCTTACTGGAAGTACTGCAAAGGTAATAAGAATTCTCAGAAATAATTCTGTTTTAGTGTATGTGGATCTTAGCGGTAGCCTGAGTAGCATAATATATGTAATATTATTTATTTGTTTTGGGAAAATGCTATTGGGTCAGACCAAATTGTTTGGCGGGCCGGATCTGAATAGGAATTGAATAGGCCTGATCTACTATTTCTATACCCATCATCTATCCTTCTATCAATCCTTCATCTATCAATTCATCTATGTCACCCATCTTTCCTTAAACTGCTCTTTCATTTACCCATCTACCAGTCCGCCATCATCCACCAATCCCCACCTGTTCTACATCTGTCCATCCATCGTTCTTGTGTTTCCAAAACATCTGTCTATTCTCCCATCTCCATGTGTTTCAGTATGTCCGGGTATCCTCTGACACCCGGCCTGAGGTGCTGTACGAGTTACTGACCGAGCAGTGGAAGCTGACCCCTCCGAACCTGCTCATCTCTGTGACAGGAGGAGCCAAGAACTTCTACCTGAAGGCTCGGCTCAAGAACATGTTCCACCGGGGCCTCATCAAAGTGGCCCAGACCACAGGTGGGTGTGGAGCATGTCTTGAAAACAGAGCAACTTCCTTTCGAAACTACTTGTTAATGGTCTGCTGATGGAAGCGAGGCTCCCAATCTGTGCCATTGGCCCCTACGACCACCACCAACCACTCACTCACAGTCACACTCATTCATTCGGCCTATTGTACATGTTTATAGTGGTTTATACTGGCTACATGGATGTTATTTAGGCGCTGTTGCTCTGCGTCCGTGTGTCTGCAGGCTCGTCTGCTTCTTGGTTTGGCTGTGCAGCATGTGTGGCTTGGTCTTTAGTTGAGTTATAGAGGAGGAAAACGTCTCCAGTGCCCGCCTTGTTGAAAGTGCTTCTGTGGACTGTTTTTGTAAAACATTGTACACAATATCAACATGTATAAGTGCACAGTGGAAAAATGATGAGGAGAAAGGAAAGAGAGCAGAGATAAAAGACTGTGGGCTGTATTGACACACTGTCCCATGAATCATCATTTCGCATTTTTTCAAAACATTTCTTCAAGTAGTCTTGCTGCCGTGTGGACAGTGTGACTTTTACAGTTCCACCTTGTTTGTCCTGATCCGTCCTCTTTGGAGACTTAGAAAAGAAGGTTGCTTCGATCACATCTGTCACACCCTGACAGATGTGATCGAAGAACAGGCCTGCCGCTTTATCAAATTCAACTGGAGGCCAGATGATGCTCCGCTCATTGGTATTACAGCTGCACTGTATGTCTGTTTTTCCTCACAAGCTCATTATGCCTTTGTACTGCAATGTGATGCCCCTCGTCAAGTTGACAAATGATATTCACTTTGCCCAACATTGACAGCTTTACACAGTTTCCAATGTGAACAGTGCTGCATTTGTGTTGTTATTTTCTCACTTAAATGTTTTAGATGCTTAAATTCCTTGTTCTGTCCATGCTTTGTCTCCACTGCAAAGTATGCACAGGAAACAATAAAGTAGTGTTAGCCACACTTGCTGTTAGCCAGTCGTTTTTCTCTCTTGGCTGAACTCACAAGTTTGTCCTTTACTATTATTTTTCAGATGATGTGCTTCTAGTCTTTTTACCTCACGTTTTTCTTGCAAAGACATTGCTGAAAATGCGTGCGAGCCGAGGCTTCCATTATCATTTAATATCACTTAAATATACAGAAGGGCTTGACATTGATCACACCACTGTACCTGCTTCATCATTGGCTGATTTAGGGCTAAATAACATCAGTCCCCAGTGTGTCTGTGCGGGGGAGGTTGATTTATGTCAATCATAACTCCCTGTTAAACTGCAGTGTGATTCTGGAATGTCTGCTTTCTGTTTTTTGCTAAATTGAGATTTAAATGTAAAAGTTGCATGACAATTATATACACTGATGATAACAACTCAATAATAATTATTTTCATATTAAAATTATAATTTTCTTTTTCTTTTTTACTATTACCAAGAGATTCAATTCAAAATGGCTCTTGCAGCAGGAGAGAAAGTGAGAGGGACTGTTGGCGTGTAATTCTCCTCCTAAGGTCTTCCTACTGCATTACATAATGCTTGAGAGTGCTCCTCTCCTGCATATCCGTGAGTCTGATTAAGACGATATTAAAAGCACTTTGGAACTCTGACCTGTCTGACTATCGGCTTCCCAGAAACCCATAGCGGGCTCCATGAGGATGCCTTACACAAGATTGTTATTACTCGATGTAATATGTTGCTCATTAATACTGCATGTTTTATTTGAATATTAAAACCTAGGGCTGGACAAAGCTTTGTTACTGATAATCAATTGAGCACAAGTATATTAGCAAGTTAAGCCATGTCCACATCATTAAACGGAATGTCCTCTCCCCCACTCTCGACTAAAACTTAAATCCACTGCACCTTGTTTTCTGAAAAAGATCCATCGACACCTAACTGTATAAATGTGTTTTCGTTAAACACATTTGCCAAATATTGTGAAAAATTGTATGTACTGCGTTGTGTCAGCGTTACACACCTGCCTAACCATGACTGACACACCTGCCTTAACAAACCAAATGCTTTTGCCATGTTTCATTGTCTAGCTCCCCATGTCAGCTAATAATACAGTGTGCAGGAAACCTTTTTTTAATCATACTGACAATGCACTGCTCAGGCAGTTTTCCCTCCGGCAGTGCGTCCCAGACCCAAAACCGCCGTTGTTGTCTTTGATGTGGAACGTGCCTTGGACGTGGAAGGGTTATTTGGTGGAAACTAGCCGACCTTAAAGTGGACATATCCTACACATGGGGCTTTAAAATAGACTTAAAAACATTGTTTTGCGGCCCCAAAATTGGTATTTTCTGTTTCATAATTTGAAATAATGTCGAAAAAGTGTCTGAACAATTGTTAAAACCAACACAGTTCTGTTGACGTCCATGCTGTTTCTGAACATAAACACAAATGACGTCAAAGCATTTCTGTGATATTTGGAAATCTAAAAACCCAGTTCTTTATGTCCACACACAAACACATAACCGGAGTTTCCCTAAATCTTCACTTTGGTCGGAGTTTAATACCAGTACGCATAATGTTACGGTAAGACGTCCAGAGTGTGACTGAATGAACTATCAATTAGCATTTGTGTCCTGTACTAATAAACGCCCTGTCCCACATGCAGGGGCGTGGATCCTGACGGGGGGCACCAACACTGGAGTGATGAAGCACGTGGGCCAGGCTGTGAGGAGCTACGCTCTGAGCAGCTCCTTAAACGGACACATCGTGGCCATCGGCGTGGCCACGTGGGGCATCATCCACAACCGCCACACGCTGGTCAACCCAGAGGTACTGAAAAGTCAAGACGGGGCCCCCAAAAAATTCAGCCCTTGATCGGAGCGCTTATCTCTCCCATGAACTCCACGCCTTTCCTTTTCCATTAAATGTCAGCGTTACAATTACAGTAAAATCAACCACACAAAAGGTGTCTTGGTAATGTGATGAGGGTAAAACTATGTAGATATATTCCTGTAATTATTGACACTGCTGTTTTTCTCTTAAAGGAACAGGCCACCGTTTTTCCATACTGAGATATGTTCTTACCTGAGCTTAGACGAGTTGATATGTACCTGTCTGGACTTTGTGCCCGTGGAAGAGCGTGGTCGCTTCTAAACTTCACCCCGTTTGGAGCCATAGGAATATACTGGAGAGGCCAAATGCTAACAACATCTTTGGTTGTTTTGCGTGGCTGAGGGCACGCACAAAGTCCAGACAGGTACGCATTAACTCGTCTAAGCTCAGGTAAGAACATATCTCAGTATGGAAAAACAGTGGCCTGTTCCTTTAAGGTGGATTCACACCAACCCAACGCCCTGTCACTGTTTGGGGGACAGGGCGACTATTTGTCTGCTCAGGTTGCCTCTTGTTTGCCCCCATCTAAATCAGGGTTGTCCAAACAATTTTTTTTTTATGGTGGGCCACATATTGAAGTAAATGCGGCATAGAGGGCCACAGATCGGTGAACAGTGCAGTGACGCGTACAGTATAACTGGTTGCTTTTAGCAGAGATTGTAATCGTGTGAGATTGTAACACACTTCATATCAGCCATCTTCTGTACTCTGTAGTTGAAGTGTAGGACGTTTCGCCTCTTCATCCAAAAGGCTTTGTTAGGGAAACTAAAGGTGCGTTCAGACCAAACGTGCGTCCACGCCCCATCCGCCTCTAGTTGGACGCCAAACATTGCCGCTTCACACTCACGAGAAACGCCTGTTTGCTGGCGCGTGAAGTTTTGCAAGCGTCATAATTAGAAGGCGTGTCATACAACTCAGGCCGAGTGCAAACCGCCATGATCAACTTGTCCTCCATGCTGCAGGTCAGGGGCGCAACTACCCCCCTCACACACACACGCGCACACACACACACACACACACACACACGCTATGGGGCCGTCAAGTGCTATGAGGAAATGGCCTAGATGGTATGGGGCGCTGTCCCTTGCGCGCCGACTATATTAAATAAAAAAATAATTCTCTATCATATTGGCGCTAGTGATGAGACTCATGGCTTTTTTATTTTTTAATAAAGTCAATTCAGAGAGTATTTACTTTCTTAACAAAAATGTTACACACAATATAACATCGATATTTCCCTCTATGGAGTTTGTTATCACAAAAAAACAATCACACGGCCCGATTAAGCTTCTGTTGCTTCATTCACGTAACTTTTCCTCCTCTCCCTCTCTCTCCCTCGCGCAAGAGGGGAGAAAACAACGCAAGTGAAAGAGGTGTTTTGCTTCAACACGATCTCCTCTGTAACCGTGTGTATTATTTCATTAGGACTTTTATTTCTCAAACGTGTTGCCTTATGCTCACTTTGAGCTCCTCGTGGGGGGGGAGATGACCGGGGCGGACTGAGGAGGAGACAGTGTGCGGTGATGTCGCTGCCGTTCGGAGGCGGCCAAGAGCGGAGTGGAGCTGAGCGAACAGGTGGAGATGTGTAGCCGCCTCGTCACTCACGGACCCCGCGCGCCTTTTTCTCTCCTATGGCCCAGGACAGTGCTGGCGCTGGGAGTGTTCGGGCGCGCCGTTTCTCCAGAGCCGCGCTCTGAAATCACGTCCCGCGGTGCATTCACAAACTGTCCCTCTGCCAATCCTACACTCCTCTCTCTGCCCCACTCCAGCAGTGACTTTTGTTTCACAAAATAAGCACAACTAAAGTGACGCCCCTACCCCAAAGAGGAATAAAATAAATAAATAAAAATACTTCACCTCACTATTTGAGTCCAGTCCCTGATTGGTTAACAAGGCGTAAATGAATGCACGTGTAGATTGTGATTACTCTGCTCTGTACCGCGCTGTTCTCACTGGCTTTGACGCGTGTTTATCCTCATCTGCTCGCATTTGCTACGCTTCATACGCGCGGACGGCTTTACTTACATTTTGAAGCGCGTCGAAGCACGTCTACATAGGGTTAACATGGAAGTTGGTGGTGTAGTCGCGTTTGGTCTGTACGCACCTTAAGGTTTCCAGCTCTCACGCGGACTAGATAAAGGCCACTGGGAGGGGTTTGCTTGGTTTAGTTCCTCCCCTCTATTATAGGCTACTCTCAACCTGTGGGTATTCTCAGAGCCTTATTCTTCCCTCACAAAGAAGTTCCTATCTGGCTAGTTGATAAAACAGTGCACATTAAGCACAACACTTGTGACAAAATTACTACAATGCATGACTTAAATGTCTGCCTGGTTGAAATCGTCTACATTTTACACAAGACTTTTGGATTTAAAACACAACTGCATTTATTACTAAATGGTTGTACATTTTGTTGAGTTATATTGCGTCCTGTTGTCCAGAGGTAAACATTGCATGCTTTGGGCCTAAGGTAATCTGGGAAGTGAACAATTAAGGTCGATTGTGTGAGATGAGACAGATACCTATACCTATCCTATCGGGTGCGTACAGTACCTATGTTCCCCGGGTGGGATTATGTTTCGTAGGTCAGTTGGTACATCAACCAATCACAAGTCATGAGAGTGACCAATCAGCTTAACCCTGACACTGCCCTAGCCACTAACCTTAAAGGGACTAGACGGAGTTTACAAATGTTAATATTAAGTATTTTCCTCCCCCTACATGTTCCAGCCATGTCCTAATGTGTAGAATGAGCCCAGACCTGTTCACCACAACTGCCTCTAAAATCCTGCACTGTCGCTCAAAAAGGTGTTAATTCGGGTCCAAAGTGCTGTCATTCATGAGCTTAATATAGAAACTGCAGTTACGCGTAAGACCTGAGGTGGCATTAGTGAGTATAAAAATGACCAACTTGCATCTAGTCCCTTTAAGGATGGTGGGCTGGTGCCTAATCTTAATACATCAATGTTCCTCCACTTCTATTGACGGGGGAACATAGGGCTGACCTCCATCCTATGGGCAGTCTTATCGGTTCAGGGCTGGGTCTGTTGGACAGCTCCAACTTTTTACGGATATAATGAACATCTCGTCTCATCTCAGGGTTCCTTCCCGGCCCACTATGATGCCGATGCGAAGGGCCAGGGCCATCTGAGCTGCCTGGACCACAACCACACCCACTTCCTGCTGGTGGACAATGGCACGCACGGGCAGTATGGAGTCGAGATTGAACTGAGGGCCCTGCTGGAGAAATGCATCTCCGGGAAGAAGCTCGCGAACCAAGGTAACAAAGAACAAACATAAAGATCAGTGTTTGCTGTGGTTCCATCTCAAATGCATCCACTGATTAGAATATTGATTTTGTGTGCTTTAGCGAGCGGCGTGACCATCCCTGTGGTGTGTGTGGTGTTGGATGGAGGACCTGGCACGCTCAATGTGAGTGCTCTTCTCACTGTAGAATAATAATTTATCCAGTCTGCCAGCCTAATCCTCTTTAAAAAATAACATCCATTCATCTTCCAATCTGCAAACTGTTCCTTTGGCAACTTGATGGAAAAAAAGCGTTAAAAATTGTAGCTGTGCTGCTGTGATGTCAGTTCCACATCTGTCAAAGTTCTGCATGGACTGACAGTTGGCACCTCCTGCCTCTCGTCTCAGACCATGTACAACGCCATGCTGAACGGGACTCCGTGCGTGGTGCTGGAGGGGTCGGGCAGAATTGCAGATGTGGTCGCTAATGTTGCAGAACTGCCCGTGAGCCGGGTCACCATAGCCCTCATCCAACAACTCATGAAGAAGTTCTTTGGTCAAGAGTATGAAGGCTTCTCGGACGCGAAGATCATTGACTGGACAAAGAAGGTATACCGCGTTTTGTTCATTATGTACTTTTTATGTTTGTCACACAAAGATATCTTCAGTAAAAGACTCAAAGTGCAGCAACATATTCAGTCTCACCTTTGAAGCTATTGCCAGAGCCTAACTCTATAGGCTGTTGAAAGAGCTCGGTTTCGCTATACGCACGTTCAATGTTGAAGTTCAGTGATCCCACACATGTGCAGTACGCTGGGGGGTAAAAGCCTCGCTTTCATAATCAACTCAACCAAATAAACTTTGTCAGTATCTCAAGCAGAGGCATGCTGGCCATAGGGAGAGTCGGGACGTTTCCCGGTGGGCCGCTCGGTTCCGGTGCTTCTGGGCCGGGCCATCAGAATAAAATAATGAAATAATAACTCACTATTCCAGGCCTAAAGGCTTTAACTGGGCTGCAGCAGGAGCATGAGCTGCTGTTCCAGATATAAATGAAGTAACACAAGCGTAATTGTCATGGAAATCTATCAAAATAACGACTGATGAATGGAAATCTGAAATATATTCGCATCGTACTTTTCATTCTTGCGGCAGGGAGATACCATTTCATATTGAACTAACTCAGAGGAGTGTTTAAGTGGAACACCCCTCCGCTTTAGTTCAAGTTGGTGCAGTCCAATCCAGCGGAGACAAGTGTCCGCGCGAGTAAAGAAAGAAAAGGGCAGTGAAAGGTAGAAAAGTGGTCAAATAAATGTTTTTATCTACATAACTTGTGCTGATTGTGGGTTCGTATCAGGCTCAGACTCTGTGTGCAGCGGCCCATGTGAAAAGAGAAATTGTTAGAAAATTGTCAATGTGTGGTATTCGATCCGGCGACCTCTTGTACTTGAGACCAGCGCACTATTACGGAGCCATAATTACGGGCCGGTCTTCTCCAAATTCCCGGGCTGAAATTAGGTCCCAGCACACCCCTGATCTCAAGCATCATTTTAAAACATCCACTGGCAACACCGTGGCTTGACAGACCATGCACCGAACAAACAGAAAGTAAAAAAGTGAACTCATTTAGATCATCTTCATCCGGGCCAAATACCACTGCCACAACGTCTTACTTATTAAATCGTGGGCTAATACAATATGGATGTAACTTATCAAGGCAGGTGCTAAATAATAAGTGCTAGCCTGGAAAATAGCATAAGCTGTTGGTGGGCATGTTGCCTCTTTGTCTGTTTAACAAGCTTCTCCAAATCTTGTATCTGCTGTATTGGCTCAGTGTTAGTTAGTTTAGTGTGGTTAGTTTTGTCCGCGGGGCCGTCGTTGCAGATTGGCAGCCACGCTCCCATCCATTTGTCCCAGGGCTTCCATGTGTAGCATTACGAGTGGTATTGGTAGCATTAAACAAAATAAAATCCATGACAACGCCATTCAGTAAACTGGAAAATGAATGTACTTTAAGGCACACAGGTTCGACCCATAAGGACAGAGGCAGCATTTTCCTTTTACATATATAGTTTATTTCTATGTTTTACTTTTATCTTTCTGTTTGTACTTTAGTTGACAAACGTTTCAGTTCATTTCACAGCGTTAGTAACATTTGGTTCACATAAGCTTTCAGTTGATTTACATTTGTTAGTTTTTCCATTAGCTTTTCAGTTTGTACAAAACAAAGGAGGGAGGAAGAAAGACAGAAGCAAGACAGCAGCGTGGCTCCACCTTAAAGTACATTAAAACAGGTTAGATGAAGGAGGAGTTCTTAAGAAACAAAGGCTAACAACGAGGCAAGGCCAATCTTACCGTCGCACGCCCACCTCTACCTCTACTTGGCACGGTGCTTCGATAGCCCTCTTTGAGAAGCTTGTCAAGTACAGTACAACATAAATCCAAGCCATTTTTATATTGTTTCGTCATGTATCACATCAGTGTTACTAGACTGTTACTATCCTTTCACCAAATCTTCGCTTTGTGTTTTCAGATCCAGGATATCATCAGAATGCCCCATCTGCTGACTGTGTTTCGAGTTACTGCTGACAGTTACGGAGACGTGGACGTGGCCATTCTCCGGGCGCTTCTTAAAGGTCTGGAACGGCTTCTCTGTTAATGGATCGACAGTGAGCAAGCATCACATTCATTATATGGAAAGAGCCAAGTCTAGTGGTTACTTAAATCATGGGAAAATGCATTACGCTTATGAGAACAGTTCCTTCGGATGTGAAGGTAATCTTACTTTGTACAAGTTATGGTAGTGTCTCACTGTGTCGAAGTGCATTTGTCTGTTAGGGCTGGGCGACCAATGTGATGCTACGGATATAAAGTGGAACATTTATCATAAATTCACCCAAAAAAGTGCCTGTCCCAAGGTGTGTTATACATCTGACATCCGATATCACCTATTGTTTTAAATGATACTCAAATTGAAATTATACAGAGCAATGCATTTGTACGTCAATCAATGATCTAATAACATGGAGCACTAACACCATAGCCAACTATGGATCTTTTTCTTTCAATGAGATTTATTGAAAGCATTATTTTTTGTTTTTAATGCCAGGGAAAACCCAACAGATACAGATGGAAATTTCTATCCGTTTTCTGGAGTCAAAACAAGTACATGACCCAACCACTGGGGACACTACTGCACACAGCTCAACAGGAGAAGCAGAACAAATGGCTACACTTTCTAAAAAAGTGTTTTTAAACAATTTGCTTCTTTCCCCTGTAATTGTGTTGTAAAAAACATTGTGGTGGCACCATATTTGTTTTGGTCCCAGCTCTTCGTCTCCTTAAAAAGTCCAGATGATTGTATGGTTCTTATGGTGAGGGGGATCCTGGTTCCAGGCCCTGGTGACCTCACAGAAAAAGGAATTTTGTCCATGGGAGTTCCTGTAGTTAGGTTAAGATTTGGTTTGTGGTGGGTCTGGTTGAACACTCGGATCTTGAGCTGGGTCTTGGGACCAGAGCAGAGAGTGAGGCCGATGGGCAGAGTTTGAGCTGGTGGAAGTAGAGCTTAATCCCATGGCTCAGAGCTCTGGAGTTCTGGAAAGTCAAGGCACCAGAATGTGATAGAGCAGTGCCATGGTGGGTCCAACCAGGGAGCCTGTGGTGGCTCTTGTATGCTCTGTTGTAGAGTCTATAAAACGTCATCTTTTAGGAATACCCATAAATGGTCACGTTCAGAGCTGCCAGAGAGGGAAAACCAAAGGGGAAATGAACTAGGCTACTCTTTCACCTATTGCTCCACCACTATAACAAATGCTCAATTCTGGATGTATTTTCTAGTAATTAAAGATACAGAAACATGGAGAGGAGCAAAGTGGTTCAACGGCCCAAATTTGTACATAAGAATACTGGGCAATCTGCTGCGTCAAAACACTGCTAAGGAATCGATTTTGACTTGATTTTATTTGTGTGTGCTAAATATGCTTATAGTCCTCCAGAAAAAAAGTGTAACGCGTGCTATACCACGCGTTACTGAGTGTATCTATGCGCCTATTAGAAATGAGTGGAAACAGAAATGCAGTGACGGTAATAAGATAAGCCTTTATTGATCTCACAATGGAGAAATTCACTTACTCTCAAGAAACACTCAGTGTGCAAAATAGACAGGAAATGTGCAATCAGTTAAATAATAAATAGAGATAGCTTATATATATAATGAATTTAAAAAATGCTGTGTATTCTGGTATCCGGCGTTTTTCCCACTTGAAAATGATGACTAATAAAACGGCACATACAGCAGGAACCATATGTTTACATACACCTTATAAAACACACATTTGCATTTTTTTCTCACTGTCTGGCACAAAACCAGAATTAACTTTTATTTTGTTTTAGGTCAAATAGAATTTTAAAAATTATTTCTATTTGCTAAATGCCAGACGAATGAGAGATAGATTTACTTCTGACTTTTTTACAAAGTCAGAAGTTTACGTACACTAAGATTACTATACCTTTAAACAGTTTGTTAAAGCCCAGATGATGATGTCATGTCCTTGGAAGCACAAGTCTGGTTCATCCTTGGGTGTAATTTCAAGACACTTGAAGGTCCAGGTTCATTGGTTAAAACAATGATGGAAATGACCAATCATCATACAGATCAGAAAGAAGGCGGGTTCTGTGTCCCAGAGATGAACGTGCTGTGTCTGAAATGTGAAGATCAACCCAAGAACAAATGTAAAAGACCTGGTGAAGATACTGAACCTGGAGAGTTTGTCATTATCCAGAGTGAAACAAGTACAGTAAAAGGATAAAGACTTGAATTTTTGGAGACATATCCTGTGGTCTGACGGAAAAATAAATAAATAATAAATAAATAATAATAAATAAATGTATCAATCCGTGAGGGAGTTGTTCCATCAGGCTGGAAGGTGGCCACTGTCTCACCTATTTTTAAATCTGGAGACAAATTACATCAAATTATCGCTCCATTAGCATACTACCAGTGGTATCCAAAGTAGCTGAAAAATGGGTAGCCAAGCGGCTCAACCAACATCTCAGCCATGGCCACTCCCCCCTGCACCCCATGCAGTTTGGCTTCCGCCAGAACCACTCCACAGAAACAGCCAATTGTGTCTTTGTAGAAACTGTCAAATCCATGCTTGACAAAAACACCTGTGTTGGTGCAGTCTTTTTAGATTTGAAGAAGGCATTTGACACAGTAGACCATGAAGCCCTTATTTCTAAATTGACTCACTTTAACTTGGCCGAGGACACTCTTGCTTGGTTTACATCTTATTTGTCTGATAGAAGACAGTGTGTGAGTGTGGGTGGCACCGTGTCATCATTTCTAGAATGCCCTGCAGGGGTCCCACAAGGTTCTGTATTAGGACCTATACTTTTTTCTGTGTATATCAATGACCTGCCAAATGTTTGTCAAAATGTCCACTTTCAAATGTATGCAGATGATGCTGTAATTTTTACTCCTGCTAAAACAACTGAGGAGGCACCATCTACCCTCACTGCAGCCCTGACAGACATACAGCAGTGGCTCAACAACTCATCCTTACTATTAAATAAAAAGAAAACCGTGTCAAAATCTATTAAACTTAATCGGTCCAATGTGTTCCTTGGAGACACTGAGCTTGACTTTGTTGAGGAGTTCAAGTATCTCGGGGTCACACTGGATTCAACACTCTCCTTTAAAAAACACATTAAACTCACTGCAAATACAATAAAGTTAAATTTACAGAACTTCAAACAAATCAGGCCCTTTATGACAACAGATTCAGCAAAGATGTTTCTACACTCAATGATATTTTCACACATAGAGAACTGTATTACAACTTGGTCACTTACTGGAGAAACAAATATCAAACCCATAGAAATCCTCTTCAAAATGTCCATAAAAATTCTGGATCAAAAGCCTTGGTCATATCATCACTGCAATATCCTGGAAAAATATAAAATGCTAAATTTTCAAAATTTCATAAATTTTCATAAAACTGTTGCCTTCATGGTCTTGCCCCGCCCCCACTATGTAACTACATTAAACTTAAAGCAATGAGGGGTCTCCGCACCAGAGCCTCCTCCAGAGGAGATGTGGAGATCCCACACAGAAAAACAACATCTGGACAAACTGTGCTGTCCGTCAGAGGAGGCCAGTCTTGGAACAGCCTTCCTACAGACATAAGAGAATGCCCGACTTACAGCTCTTTTAAGAAACAACTTAAACATCACATCAAAGTAAATCAGTCATGCACTCATTTTAACTAAAATGTAATTTGTAAAGTTTTTATATTGTGTTTTGTATGTATGTTTTGTTCATACATTGTTTTACTTGTGTGACCTGCCCCGGGACTACAGATGTAAATGAGCAGTTTTGCTACAATCTGACACATTTACAATTTGTGTACAACTTGTATATGATTGTTCATTAATGTGTGCTGTCCCGATCAAATAAATAAATAAATAAATAAGTAAAAATGGCCATAATGACCATCATGGCGCTTGGAATCTTGCAAAGCCTGAGAACACCATCCCAACTGTGAAATACAGGGGTGGCAGCATCATGCTGTGGTGGTGTTTTGCTGCGCGAGGGACTGATGCACTTCACAAAATGGATGACATCATGAAGAAAGAACACTATGTGGAAATATTGGAGCAACATCTCAAGACATCAGCATGGAAGTTAAAGCTTGGGCGCAGATAGGTCTTCCAAATGGACAATTCTCAAAGCATACTGCCAAACTGGTTACAAAGTGGCTTAAGGATAACAAAGTTGGTTTCATGTCAGACAGTATGAAGTGTATGTAAACATATGGTTCCCACTGTAAATACATTATATTGAAGGCTGTGACTGAAATGAGCCTTTACACTGGACTAATGACATCCGGATTGCTCAATGACGCTAGCAGACTTTTTTCATTTGTCTGTATATCATTTCATGTTTTTATGCAGCTTTCTGTGCAACACAAAATCCCCCTCCGAGACAATAAAGGTAGTCATTTTTATTTTCTCAGCGTCCAGGAGTGGTGAGTGTCTGGGTGGTGAGAGCTCCCAGAGGCAGCTGGAGCTGGCTGTGGCCTGGAACAGAGTGGACATTGCCAAGACCGAGATATTCACGGACGAGAGCCAATGGAAGGTGGGTCGCAAGTTACACATTCAAGCGTAGTACTGCAAATTTAGAACTAGGCGTGGCATGGTATTCCATCTAACAACTGATACCTGTTCTTGATCAATGGCTGCTGGCTGCTCTGCTTTATGACCGCAACACTGGAGGCAGTCATTGCTCTGCCATTGCTGTAGTACCTCCATATAGCCACTAGTCTCCCATTGAAAAGCATTGGACTTTAGACACGTTAAAAACAACTTTAACGCCTGGTTTCTATTTTTTAAACACTTTCTATGGCTACATATTCCTCCTGAGATAACGCTGGGTTAGTCACAAAAAAGAAACCAGGCTGGCTTTCGAAAGAAAAATTTAGAAATCTCGTACTTAATGAGGGTTGGACTGTTGGCATTGGAGCTGCGTGAGCTACACGTCACGCAAGGGCGGAGTCTACAGTGAAGATCCCGCCCTTATGCCCTTATTAGGAACATGCTTCGTCAGAGCTGGGGAGGAGGAGCCTGTAAATCCGCCATGATTTCCCCCTCGAACGTGGTCATTATGGTAAACGGGGAGGAGCAAGGAGGAGTTGTCTATTCTTTTTAACAGTCTATGTTCGTGATAGTCTGGAGGTTAAATGTTTTACAAATTTGATTGATTGCGCATAATTGAGGGTCTGCAATTTGACATAGCGTTAGTAATATTATATATCTCAAACCGTGCAGGGCTTTAAACACATGATTTATACATTTATCATAAATAAAGAAGACAAGTATGTATGTGTTGGAAGAGAGAGAGCAAACGTGGCTCTGTTTTGCAGGTTAATAGTGAGTTGGCGACAGACACTAGTTTAACATGCTTCCTCTGATGCCTGAGCCCTGACGATGGTTTCTCTGTCTCCGCGGCTTCTCTCGTCCAAACAAACAAAGTTTACGGCGGTCTCTTTGTCTGTCACAGGCCAGAGACTCGTCTGTGCCTCTGCTAAAGGTTAAAAGCCGGTGTTTTCCTCCGCGGGCCGCGTCTGGATTCAGTAGATCTGAATCGTGGCGCTGGGTCGAGCGTCACTGCAGCCTCGGTGTGCGTTCTCTCGTAGAAAATAATGGAGGCAGCTCTTTTGCCACGTGTCAAAGCGTCTCGGTGTGGGTTGGGCTTCAGGGAGAACCTGCGCATTGTGTTCTGCGTCCTGTTTAAATTTGTAAGAAATGTGAGAACATGTTAATGCCTGTCTGAGAAAAGTGTATTAAGTGTGTGATGAGGGGTTTTACAGCCTTAAAACATATAATCATTGTAAAACATAAAGCTGACTACTTTCTGGATTTCGTCTGTTGCGGGTTATTTTTAAGAATGTAACCCCCGCAATAAACGAGGGACCACTGTATTGAAGGCTGTGATGGTTTACTTTTGACAATTTCCCCTCTCCCTCCAGTAGTTTTGACAAACTCAGAAAGAGTTTTTAAACCTATTCAGGGAAAGGCTCCCGCTGAAAATGGCTCGGTGATCCACTTTTGGGTTCCAACCCACCAGTTGAAAACCACTGCTGTAACGCATCTCAACAATGGCGTTCATTTCTGTTCTGCTGCTCCAGTCGCAGTGTCATACGTAGTCATAGTGTGTGTCTGTGTTCATTGCATTTTTGTAGGAAATGCATTCACAGAAAAAATAATAATAATCAAAACGTGGGGATAAAAACTGGTGTTGAATTGTTCATTCCAGCCCTAGTATTGATCGGCACATAAAACAAAACAAACACACGGCAGGTGAAAACATCGATTTTCATGCAGTGACCAATTTCGACATTTTTAACATTTGTCAAAGTAAAAAAAGTGTTTCCCTTTACAATGTTTATTTTATGACGTTTTGTCGACCTGCGCTTTGGATTTTGTCTTAAATCACTCCAACATGGCCGAGTTTCCAAACAAATACTGGCATGTTTGGTATCCACGTAGCGGATCAAATGTTTATAGGAAAATATATCATGACAGGAAACTTGCATGTCTCATATTTATCAGAGGTTGACCGATATATCGGATCAATATTTGTATTTAAAATATCGACTTCTGCTTTTTGCCTTGGAAAGAGCTCAGTCAAAGCCCTCTCACTCTTCCTAGGCCTCAGGGGAGCTGAGACACATTGTGGTGAAAATCGGTCACAAGTTTGTGAACCTCGGATGTACTACCGTATATTTTATGTTGCTGGTTTTTTGTGCATAATGTCAGAACTATAACTTCTTATACATTTAGAGACTTATTGTTTTGGAATCTGCTGATTTCTGTCTTTCAAACGAGCTCCCTCTTAAGTATCCATTAATCGTAAATACCCGGAATAAATCAGCCCAATGCCCCTCGTAAAACAGCCCCTCTGTTGCAGTTCAACACTGACACAGTTTACAGTTTAGAAGCATCATACACAGGAGACAAAACATTCATAAAATCAGCACAACATTTTGGCTGTGCATATTGGCATCAGCCATTTGTTTTTCTGTATTTTTCATTATAGGATCGAGTGATATACTTTTCTATGTGCGGCACTTGGGAAACACATTGTTTTTTGCTAATAGTTGTACACTTTACTTCCAGTCGGAGCAGCTCCACAAGGCCATGTTCACGGCTCTGGTTGGGAACAAGCCTGACTTTGTGAGCCTTCTGCTGGAGAACGGCGTGAGTCTGAGGGACTTCCTTCAGAAGGAGACTCTGTGCGACCTGTACAAGCTGCTGCCCAACTGCCTGTTCCTGCGCAGGTTGGCCAAACGCGCCAGCACCTCTCAGAACCTCAGCAGATCTCCCTTCAAAATGCACCCGCGGGCTATCTCCACCCAGAGCCAGACCATCTCGCTGAGTCACGTGTCTGTGGAAGTGCGCCGCCTGCTGGGGAGCTTCACTCAGCACATCTACCCGCCCTCCGCCACAGTCTACAACCTGGACACGTCCACAGCCTCCGATTCAGTAAGCTTCAACTGCATACACGGAAATACACAAGGTTAGGCCTTCTACCAGTGGACTGAGTCATGTTCTTAGACATGACGCCAACACACCAAACAACTGCAGGAACTAATCCCATTTATTAATACTCAATCTCCATCACTATTGATATATATTTAGAATTGAAGTTAGTGCTGTCAATCGATTTATTTCTTGAAGACCAAGATTAATTTTAACACATACAAACAGTACAAACAGCAGTCGATATCTGCGTTTCTAAAAAACGGCAACGGCCGCAGCGCAAACTTAGCGCATGATGAATATTATGAAAAATACAGCAATTTTGCCACAAAGCGCAAAATTTGAGGTGGAGAATGTCAATCATTGTCAATGTCAGTGCATCAATGTGGTGTTCTAAACGTTTTTAAATGTTTGTTTCTGGCTTATTTACAAAGATAAAATAATAATTGTGTTGTTTTAGATGGTGTACGGTAGCCTGATAAACCACACCCACTTCTTTTCTGCGTGAAAGAAGGCGGGTCTGGACATACACGGTAAACAAGTTGCTGATTGGCGGCTAAGGCCTAGCTGAGAATTGACAAGAGAATTGACAAGGTTAAGGGCAACATTTATTTATAAAGCCCTTTACAACACTCAAGGTCACCAAAGTGCTTTACAGTAAAAATAGACAAAATTAGGATAAAGACAAGTACGTAAACAACAATAAAAAACATGCAACAACAATAAAATAAAATCACATAAAAACATAAAATATATAAAATGTCACCACATTACTGAGTATTAAAAGCCAAAGTATTTAAAGTATTTAAAAATGCCAGAGTCAGTGATGGTGCATGTCAGGGGCATGTCAAGAAGGATATTTACTGTACCAATGGAGCGCTAAAACGGGCTGTAAGTTAAGGTTACAAACAAATGTATTCAAACAATAGAGCAATAAAACATTCAAAAGAACTCGCAATTGCACGAGCTTCCTGTTTTTCTAAAATATTGTTTCCCCTGCAGCTCTCCAAAAGCCTGGGATCTCGGAGTACTTTCAGAGAGGAAAGTCCTGATCCACAGACGAACCCAGAGAGGGACCTGTTCCTCTGGGCCATTATCCACAACAACAAAGAACTCGCAGAAATCTTCTGGGAGGAGGTGATTCGAATTCATAATGCTCAGTTTCGAAGCTTAAACATCATGCCTTGAAAAACTGTTTCCGCCACCAGTGCCAAGACTGTATGGCCGCCGCTCTGGCCGCCAGTAAGATTCTGAAGAAGCTGGCAGAAGAGGGCCACGATGCTGATGAAGGGGAAGAAATGATCAAGCTCGCCAAGCATTACGAGAAGCGAGCCATGGGTAAAACACTGTTTTTAACTCAACAGCAATGGAAAGATATAGTAAAGCAGCGATGTGTGTTGAGATCAGGGCCGGCCCTAGCCTCAAAATGGCTTTGTGTCCGTCCGTGTAGTAACTGATTTTCTGTGACATCTGCAATCCTATATAAACTAAGTGGAGAGAAGGGTGGGCTCAATTCATGGCGGCGCCCGCAGGAACTTCCGGAATAAGACATAGATACAGACGACAATGCATCATACGTGGCTTAGCTGAGGGGAAGGAAGTTTGTTATGGGAGTCCACATTCGTCACTATTTTTAGCCGTTTTCTGGCAAACTACTGACATATAGGCCTACAGACAATGTCAAGTCAAAATCAGGTAATTGTGGATGTTTTTTCACTGCAGATTGTCCAGTAGACGAAAAAACGGCACTTGAAGCTAGCGTTAGCATATGCAGCATGAAGCTAAGATTAGTTTTATAGTTAGCATTCTCTGTTCTCACGTATTTATGGGCTGTTGAACCACTTTGCTCCTTTCCATATCTCTGTATCTTCATTTAGTAGAAAAATACTCTTTGTTTTCCCTCTGGCAGCTTTTAACATGACCATTAATGGGCCATTCCAAAGATGCCGTCTGTATCTATAGTATATACTGTATTTAGTGCCCAGTAGTTTTCAAAGCCTGGAAAACTTTAAATAATGTAAGACCTTTCTGGATTGCAGATGTTTTCAGTGAGTGCTACAGCTGTGATGAGGAGCGTGCTCAGAAACTGCTGGTTCGAGTGTCGCCATTTTGGGGCAGAACCACGTGTCTGCGAATGGCGCTGGAGGCTGACACTCAAAAGTTTGTGGCGCAGTCCGGTGTTCAGGTAGGCCACTGTGTTAATAGCTATGTACAAATATCACGTTTGACTGCTCACTGTGGACACTGTGCCTGTATTTTTTCAGGGTCTTTTGACTCAGATCTGGTGTGGAGAGCTGTCTGTTGAAAACCCAGTGTGGAGAGTCCTAGTGTGCATCATATTCTGTCCACTCATCTATATGCCCTTCCTGGATTATAGGTATGAACTCTGTAACTAAAACTAAAGTTACGGATGTAACTATGGGTCTACAAATACCGGACAGATACAGACGGCAGCACGTCTTACCAGGGGGTGGGCCTAGCCGAGGGGGAAGAAAACCTCTCATGGGAATCACAATCACTCTTTTTAGCCGTTTTCTAGCGGACTATAAACTTAGTCACACGGCAATAAAGTCAAGCCAAAATCTGGTCCATATGGATGTGAAGTAAAAAACGGCACCCGTTAGCATCGCGTCACTAACGTTAGTATACGTAGCATGAAGCTAGCGTAGCTTCCTGGTTAGCATTGTCCTTTGTTTAAGTATTTATGGGCTGTTGAACCACTTTGTTCCTCCCCATGTCTCTGTATCTTTATTTAGTATAGAAATATATATTCATAATTCAGCATTTGTTAAAGTAATGGTGGAGAAATAGGTGAAAGTTTTTTGTTTTGTTTTTTTCTCTTCGTTTTCCCTTTGGCTGCTTCAAACATGACCATATATAGGCATTTTTAAAGATGCCATCTGTGCTTTAGACATTGGATGATCTTTCTTGCACATGTGCTTGTCAGTATTTAACTCACCTATGACCTCCCGGTGACCTGTGCGACACGAGTCTTGTAAGGGCATGAGGATTATGAGGGATTGAACACTTGGATTCATAGAACCGTAGTTAAATTTCTAACTTCAGTTCTATTTTGCTCCATGAAGCACCCGAAAAGGGTTGAGTCTAGATACTTTTTCACTGAGTTAGTAGTGAATGAATAGTTATTGCCTACGATGTACGGTAGTGTAAAGCAGTGCTTCCCAACCTTTTTGAGCCAAGGCACCCTTTTTACAATAGAACAATCAACAAAAAATGTCACAAAATGTATATTTATTCAAATATAGCAGACATCTAAATCAACATCTATTTACTTAGTGTGAAATCTGTGTGTGGCCAAGTTCAGTTTAGTCCATATACAGTGGGTTACATAAGTATCTGTACCCCTTTAACTTTTCGACACGCTATGGTCTACAAACATGAATATAATTGAAATTTTATGTCACTGACACACAATTGTGAAGTGAAATGAAATTTATACATGATTTTGAACTTTTTTTAATGAATAAAATCTGAAGTGCAAATGTATCCATACCCTTTCCTTTTAGAGGAACCAATTGCCTTCAGGAGTTCAATGAAGATTTCTGAATGATCAGATGTTGACCCAATGACTAAATAGAGTCTACCTGTGTGTAATCTAATCTCACTTCAAATACAGCTGACCTGTGACGGTCTCAGAGGTCTGTTAAGAGAATATTGGGAAGCAGACAGCATCATGAAGTCCAAGAACACACCAGACAGGTCCGGGATAAAGTTATTGAGAAGTATAAAGCTGGGTTAGATTATAAAAAGATTTACAAAGCTTTGAACATCTCTCAAAGTACAGTTAAATACACCATCCAGGAATAGAAAGAGTGTGGCATCACTGCAAACCTACCAAGACCCGGCCATCCTCCTAAACTTACTGACCGAACAAGGACAGCACTGACCAGAGCTGTTACCAAGAAGCCTAAGATGACCCTGGATGAACTGCAGAGAGCTACAGCTCAGGTGGGGGAAACTGTACACAGAACAACTGTTAGTCGTACACTGCACAAATCTGGCCTTTATGGAAGAGTGGCTAGAAGAAGCCATTTTTAAAAGACAACCATAAGAAGTCCCGTTTGCTGTTTGCCAGAAGCCACCATGTGCTCTCCTTGTTTGGTAATGACCGAAAGGACAAGATCGCGGATACAAGCGGCCAAAATGAGTTTCCTTCGCAGGGTGGCTGGGCGCACCCTTCGAGATCGAATGAGGAGCTCAGTTACCCGGGAGGAGCTTCGAGTAGAGTCGCTGCTCCTTCATGTCAAAAGGAGCCAGCTGAGGTGGCTCGAGCATCTGTTCCGGATGCCTCCTGGCCGCCTCCCTCGGGAGGTGCTCCAGGCATGTCCTATTGGGAGGAGGCCTCATGGAAGACCCAGAACAGCTGGAGGAAGTGTGCGTGGATCGGGAAGTCTGGACATCTCTGCTCAGACTGCTGCCTTCACGACCCCTCCCCGGATAAAGCTGAAGAAAATGGATAGATGGATGGATGTGTTCATTTGGTAAATTAATTATGTGAATAAGTTTGTTTTAAGAGCCAAGTTGTAGTTCAAAGAAATAGAAAGGAGTTTTGATCCGACACGAGGCGCAGGATCAGGGAGGACAGAGCTACACATAGTTTGTTCATTTTTAAGGAAAGCTTAGGCCTATTTCTCCTGTAAGAAAAACAAACTGTGGAATACATTTTAGTTTGAAACTTTTACATTGGAGTCCTATGGAAGCCACCTACTTTTACACCATGCTGATCAGACGAAACTTCCACGGCAGCCCTGATGATTTCTTGTGGGGTCGGCCCATTAGTCTGACGTCTCAATATTCTGAAATGTTCCATTGAGTAGGGGTTGAAAAATAAAATTAGGTCCAGGCAAGAGTCCACTGACCTTAAGGTTAGGGCCAATGGTTTTATGTGGCTCTTTAATCCACAACACAACTGGGTTAGCGATGTTGGACTAATGCAGTGGTTCTCAAATAGTGGGGCGGAGCGATGCCAGGTTTGTTACTGTGTCTAAAAACGTGGGCAGTGTAGACAGCCTGAAGTCAAATAAATGAAGGCGTCACTTAAAGACATTACACCAGTCAAGGTGATGAGCCGGTTGAGTTCCTTCAGTGAAAACGTGCTGAATATCCCCTACAATCATCCCGCGTTGCGAAAGCGTACGTAAGTGTGTGCACACCGGCGTCAGTGCAGCTGCCCCTCAAAGTCAAGGGGATTTCAGGGGAAATAATGCACATTAACTGTCCACATTTAACTGTTAAGAGATCCCACAGTGGTGGGACTCGTGTGCCCTAAATCGGTGTTTATTTGGTGAAGATTGGTCAAATACTGGCGTATGGTCATTAAATGGCATAGCACAGGCAGGATCAATACTTCAGCATCCTGCCCGGTCGACTCGTTCTCCCGGACAGTGGGAGACTCGAAGCTAAACTTTCTCGGCAAACTGCTGCTGTTTAATGACTGTACACATCGGGAACATCACTGACGTAAGGCTCGAACAGAGCGGTGCAAAAGAGGCGCGCGCCCGGACAGACACACAACGAGCGTGGTAAGACCAATAAATACACTCAAGAGCACTCAACAGGTAGGCCTGTTATCCGTGTCCCACCCTACGGTCCCCATTATTCGGTGTTCACTGTCTCTCCCAGGACAGGGGCAGCTGCAGGACCTAGCGCGCACACCTGGCTGTGCAGAGTGCTGCATCCTGCATGCGCTCTGCTCTAAACTGTGTCCCCGACCTGCGCCTTTTCCCACAGCGCTGTTTGTGACCGGTACGATCAGAATCAAGTTGGTGATAATCGATCAATAGTGGGAAACTTATTGTCAACCCTAAGATGCAGATGTATCGACAGAGACGTGTCCAGAGAACACTACAGGCTGCCCACAAACGTCCATGCAGGGCAGTGAGAGGGAAGTGTGCATTAAAGAAGGTGCAGGGGGTGGAGGGGATGGGCGGCAGCCGGTGTGGGGTGTAGGGTTTGGGTGTGTGTATGTGTGTGTGGGGTGGGGGGGGGCGTGAAATGTTTTTTTCTTCCTAAGGGGGGTGCCGCAAAAAATAATTGAGAAGCACTGGACTAATGGGTTGTCGGACCAATGGCATGGCACCTTTCTCGTGGCACTCTGGTTGGGAAACACTGTGTAACACTCACACTCAGTGCAAGTGGTTACCAATCAAATCAGGGATGTTGTGTTTCTGTTACAATGTTCTTATCACTGTGGTGCTTAAACCAGGACTTAATCAGACAAATATACACGACATACAACATAGACAGTCTTCTTTAGAGGTACAAAATCATATAGGTTTTAATTTCAACCAAAAAAACACGGCCCTCAAAAAACGGGTACTGCCCCTTTAATGTTCGTCAATAGTCCTTTGCTCAGTGTTGCGCGCACTTTAGGAGTCTTTTTGTCCAAACGGGGGTGATCCAAGCCTATCCCGTCACTTGGTCCCAAAACAGAAAGCCCGGTCCTGCAGTGTCCAGAAACTCCAAGTCCTTCAGAGTCGGGTAACCGCTTCAAACCCGGGCTTTAGTCCATGTGTTGAGGCCTGATCCCCTCAATAGTCCGTCTTGTGAGCACCATTCACTGTGTCGTGTGACTGGGAGCGAGGGCGCGCGCACCCCCATGCGTGAAGAAATACAATTAACGCGCCTGCCTCAGCTGGAGGGCCATCAGCTGGGCAGGTAAATAACAACAAAAGATACACACAGGATTGCAGTTACCATAAAAAAAAATGTTAAACATAAATTATATGTTGCCTGTGCTACATAGACCCCCCCTCCAGCCGGAGGCTATAGGAGTCAAAACCCATAATACTTCTTTAGGTTAACAACGTTAACTGTGTCCTGTTTACTAGGTTTATCTACCCAAGCCACTGCATAGTTGAGGGCCCTAGTTTCCTGACAACAGTAGCTGGACCTTCCCATTTTGGTGCCAACTTTGCTGAGAATTTCTCAGATGCTTTTGAGAGTGGGTGAGTGCGTCCCCAGACTAAGTCCCCTTGTTTAAAGAGCACATCCTTTCTGTGTGCGTTATAGTACTTAGCTTGTCTGTCTTGGTGCTCTCCTACTCTCCTTTTTACCTCCTCTGCCAGCTTTTGCTGCCGCTCCACGAGATCATAGGTAGTTTGCTGCGCTGGGTTTGGTGGTTTGTGTATTAGTCGTTCCAATGGACCTTTGAGCTGTCGGCCCAGTGCGAGTTCAGCAGGAGTTTTCCCTGTGGTCTCCTGTTGTGCCGTGTTTATGGCGTACCTGAACTCTGGCAGCCACTAGTCCCAGGCAGTGTGATGCTGTCCCACATACGATGCAATCATAGTTTTGATTGTTCGGTTGAACCGCTCGGTGAGATTCGTTTGCGGATGATAGCTGGTCGTGAGCTTTTGGACTACGCCCCATGTCTTACACAGCTCCATCAACAACGAGGCAGTGAACTGTGGACCCCTGTCTGAGACCAGGTACTGAGGTACTCCCCAACGAGTGAAGATCTCCTCCCTCAGTATCTTCACGATCTTCGGAGTCTTACCATCTCTCATGGGAAACAGTTCCACCCACTTAGAGAAATAGTCCACCACCACTGCGAGATAGACATTTCCTGTCTTGCTTTTTGGGAAAGGCCCCATCAGGTCGATTCCCAGCATTTCACCCGGTCCTTGAACCTCGGTTGCCTGCATGAAACCAGATGGTCTGGTGTTGGCGACCTTGTATTGCTGGCAATCTCTACATCGCTTTGTATGTCCCCATACATCCTTCCGAACATCAGGCCACCACGCCACCTCAAGAATCCGCAGTAACGTTTTGAGCTGTCCAAGGTGCCCTCCCAAAGGGTTGTCATGAAAATAGCGCAAGAATTCCGGTACAAGCGCCTGTGGCACAACTAGCTGATGCTTTTCCCCCTGGTCTTTCAAGGGTACTCTCCTGTACAGAACTCCCTGGTGGACCCCGAAGCACATGCGGTCAGACTTGATTGCTGTTTTAGCTTTCCCCTGCAGCTCCAAAACCGTTTGGTCCTTCTTTTGTGCCTGAGCCATTTCCGCCATAGTGACAGGTAGATCAGAGGAACTGTCTGATGTGAAGGCCAGGCATGGAGTGGTCTCGAGAGACAGCAGCGCGAAGGCTCGTGACAAGGCATCTGGGGCTGCATTTAGACATCCTTTTCTATAATGCACCCTAAATGTGAACTGCTGGAGTCTGAGAATCCATCTCGTGAGCCGAGAGGAAGTCTTCGGACAGTTGAAGGCCCACGATAAGGCTGCATGGTCGGTGTAGACATCAAATTCCACCCCCTCCAAATAATGTCTCCATTTTTCCACTGCCCACACGACAGCTAAACACTCCTTCTCCGATGTGGAGTAGTTCTTCTCCGCTCCTCTTAGTCCTCGAGAGGCATAAGCGATCACCCGTTCACCCTCCGGAAAGACTTGGGAGAGAATGGCCCCTAGGCCGACTTCGCTGGCATCAGTGTGGATCTGAAAGGGTAGTAGGGTATTTGGTTGAACCAGCACCAGAGAGCCCTGCAGCGCATCTTTTAAGGCGTCCATGCTGGCTTGACATTCCTCCGTCCACTTCCACTCTACCCCCTTTCTCTTTAGGTTGTTCAGCGGGGCCGCTAGGTCTGCAAAGTGTGGTATAAACTTATGGTACCAACCCGCTAGACCAAGGAACCGCTGTAACTCCTTCACATCTTTTGGCGGAGGATACACAGCAACCGCTTGGGTCTTTGATGGATCCACCTCCACCCCTTTTGCGATGACGATGTGTCCCAGGAACTTGAGCTGCCGCTTGAAGAAATTACACTTTTTCATATTGAGACTGAGGGTTGCAGCATGCAACTTCTTGAACACAGCGTTCAAATCTTGTAGGTGTTGCTCCCGTGTTTGGGAGTAGACTATGATGTCATCAATATAGACAAAACAGTTTTTTCCTCTGAGCTCTCCCAACACCCTCTCCATTAACCGTTGGAAGGTGGCAGGAGCATTCTTCAGACCAAAAGGCATTCGCTTAAACTGGTATAGGCCCTGAGATGTGATAAAGGCCGTTTTTGGCTTGCTGTCCTCATCCATCACGATCTGCCAGTAACCAGATTGTAAGTCTAGAGCACTAAACCATGATGCATTCTCTAATGACTCCAGGATGTCATGAATGATGGGCATTGGATAGGCATCTGGTAGAGTTTTGGAGTTGACCTTTCTATAGTCCACACAAAATCGGTCACGACCATCCGGACGGTCAACAAGGACAACTGGCGAAGCCCAGGAGGACTGTGATGGTTCGATGATGTCATCCTTCAGCATTGTCTCCACGTGTTCTTCAATGACCCTCTTCTTAAGGGGTGAAACCCGGTACGCCTTAGTCCTCACAGGAACCTCATCATGAGTGAAGATGGCGTGTTTCTCGACTGTGGTCTTCCCCAAACGCCCTGATGTGACAGTAGGCCACCGCTCCATCAGCTGCTGTAGCTCCTCAAGGCCATCGGTGTCATGGGAAGGAGTGTTCGTGAATGAAACGTTCCCGGGAGCTGTTGTCGTCCAACATGGCAAAACGGAACCTTGAGGCATGGCATAGTAGAAGTTCACGGAGGACTGGTCTTTGCACCACTGTCCCGCCTGAACAAACTGCTGAAGGAATGGGTAAAAGGTGTAACGTGACCCCGCCTTCAGGCCATAGCTTCTCTTTGACAGGTTCAGAATGACCCCGGCTTCCGTCAGAAAGTCCAGCCCAATGATGACCGGAAAGGCCAAATGACGATCCTCCATTATATGGATGTCAGCGTCCCGTTTCTGACCATGCCAGTCGCTAGCCAGAGCTTGTGCTTCCCTAGTGCTGGATGTGCTGTTCCATCGGCCATGACAAACCGTTGTTCCTCCGCCGGAAAGAGAGCCTCCCGTTTGTATTGGATTTGCTTCCACAGGCTCTCCCGCATCAGGGTAAAGGTGCTTCCGGTGTCCACCACAGCGGTACCTTGGATACTCCGTATGGCAACAGGCACTAACAGTAACTCTGGTTTGCTGTTTTTGTGTCCGAGGTGCTGGACGATGGAGACTCCCGCTGACTTCGGCTGTGGCTTTTTCTCTGTCGTTTTGCGTGCAGCCTTTTCTGCCGAGGCATGGACCTTCTGCCAGTATTCCTTGGATCCAGCACAGTCCTTCTCTACCATTGTTCCCACCTTCACCAGCTCAGTAACTGTTGTTACGGTTCCTCGAAGACAGCCGGCGATTTTGGGGTTACTATTATTGAGAATCCGCCGAACCATTTCCTCCTCCTGCATGTCCGGTTTCCACTTCAGACACAAAGCACGATAGTCATAGGAAAAGTCTCTTAGGCACTGGTCAGGTTTCTGCACCATAGCCCTCAGTTTCTCTTCCACTTCGCTCATATAATCTGTGGGCAGAAAGGCAGCCATGAAAGCATTTTGAACGAAATCCAGTCCTTTACTTGTGCCTTAGCTGCTTTCCACCAGCTCAGAGCAGGCCCCTTTAACACTGAGGACAATGTGCCAATGAGTTCAGGATTGGTTAGTGGTCTGATCTCTAAAAAATTCTCACACTGTTCCACAAAGTTTAAAACTTCTGAGGTCTCACTACTTGGGCCGAACATGGGGAACTCAAGCCGCACTGGAGGTTTGGAGCAGTAAGGAGAAGCACCACCTGAACTTAAGGAAGGAGAAAACGGCTCTACATGGCTGGCATCAGCAGACACTACCACTGCACGACTACCAATAGGTGTGCTGGTGGGTCTCATCTTGCTAATGTCTTTTTTCCATTTCTCATCCCGACGTAGTAAGCAGTTGACTACACTTCTCTCCAGCTTTGTTAACTCTCCTACAAGGTTTCTTTCCATCTTTGCTAAGCTTGCGTCGACATAAAGCCTAAAAGCAGCCTCTCTGTTCAGAGTGCTGGTTGTGGAGTCTCTGAATTGTTGCCCCAGACTGACTAGCCTCTCCTGCAGCGCTTGTACTTGATTTGATAGGTCATTAACCTGCCCCTGGGTATTCTGTCCGTTATCGCACCTATGTCTTGCTCCCCCTCGCCTTGCACTTCTTCTACAGCGCCTTGGGGCAAGCCTTCTTCGACATCAGGGTTAGCATTATCAGCATTTACATCTGGTACATGGTTCAAAACCTCATCCTGAGAACCATGCTCCTCCTCAGACGAAGCCTCGTTCTCAGTTAAATACATAGAACCTAACATAGAGGACAATTCCTCTGCAGGGTTACGTCTAGTAACAAAAGGCCCAGCAGTAAAATCTGGATCCCCCACAACAGGCTCTGTAACAACATCTAAAGCCTGTGGAACTGGCTCTATTACACCAAGAGGGGCCTGAGCATCAGTGCCATCCATAACCACAGGTAGGTAGTCGTCACAACACACAATACAGATTTGACAATTACAATGAAATCACATTCCCCGTACGGGCCACCATATGTAACACTCACACTCAGTGCAAGTGGTTACCAATCAAATCAGGGATGTTGTGTTTCTGTTACAATGTTCTTATCACAGTGGTGCTTAAACCAGGACTTAATCAGACAAATATACACGACATACAACATAGACAGTCTTCTTTAGAGGTACAAAATCATATAGGTTTTAATTTCAACCAAAAAAACACGGCCCTCAAAAAACGGGTACTGCCCCTTTAATGTTCGTCAATAGTCCTTTGCTCAGTGTTGCGCGCACTTTAGGAGTCTTTTTGTCCAAACGGGGGTGATCCAAGCCTATCCCGTCACTTGGTCCCAAAACAGAAAGCCCGGTCCTGCAGTGTCCAGAAACTCCAAGTCCTTCAGAGTTGGGTAACCGCTTCAAACCCGGGCTTTAGTCCATGTGTTGAGGCCTGATCCCCTCAATAGTCCGTCTTGTGAGCACCATTCACTGTGTCGTGTGACTGGGAGCGAGGGCGCGCGCACCCCCATGCGTGAAGAAATACAATTAACGCGCCTGCCTCAGCTGGAGGGCCATCAGCGGGGCAGGTAAATAACAACAAAAGATACACACAGGATTGCAGTTACCATAAAAAAAAAAGTTAAACATAAATTATATGTTGCCTGTGCTACAACTGATGTAAAGTATTACAAGCAAAAAGTAAAATAACCAAAGAAGGGTAGTGAGAGATGGAAGGTCCACATCTGGACATCTGGATCCTAAAGTATATCCTATATAGACTTTTGTAGTGGCTATAGGGCAATTACCTCAAACAGTCTTTTACACATTTGGTTATTACGTTGAGTTTTACATATTGTTGTTCACATTTTCTTTAAATGTTTAGAGGCTGGTGTCTAATTTGGTTGTTTTTTTTGTTTTCCTAGGCGAGATGAAGCTATCCAGAGAGAGGCGGAGAAGAAAGAGGAGATAAATACCATTGAGTCGATTACAGGAAGTGTCATGTACAAGTCTCACAGCCTGTACGTAGATGTTATACCTTTACAAACCCGCTAAGGTGTCTTTTCATGATACTGAAGCTGAAATGTCCCTATTCTCAGTGGTGAGTTGTCTGAAGAGATGCAGGCCAAGCCCTTGAACGGATGGATGCGCCTGGTGTCTTTGTACAGCTCTCCTCAGGTGAAGTTCTACATGAACATTGTGTCCTACTTTGGCTTCTTGGCGCTGTTCGCGGTGGTGCTGATTGTCGACTTCCAACCCGCGCCTTCGGGTTCTGAGATCCTGCTCTACATCTGGATCTTCTCCCTGGTCTGTGAGGAGATCCGACAGGTGAGGCATTCTACGATGTTTCTGGATGTTCTGTGAGTTTAGCATTTCATTGCAGACACGGTGTGACAACCTGCAAAACGCCTGTGCAGGGTCAGTCACTTACCCCCTCTTTACTCCCCTGTCCAGCCTCTCTCTGACCTCAGGAGGAGGGCGGGCCTTGAGGAAGACGAGGGAGGGACAAGGGAAGGTGTGTTGTTTGAAAAATCCCCCCAAAATGTGACTTTCTACTTTAAAGGGATACTTCGGGATTTTTGACATAGGGCCTCATTTCCTAGTTATCCAGAGTGTTGTTGATGTCTGGAGATATTTTTTTCTTAAATTCATGCAGTTCTTATATTTGAAGAGTCTAGTTGCGCTAGCCTAGAGCAAGGCTAAAGCATTTCTATGGTAAACGCTAGCCTGCATCAAAAACAGTCTGGCGCACTCCACAGTGCACCTGAGGTAAATCACTTATAACGCCAGACTAATGATATAAATGTCTGTGTCGATAGGTTAATTTTAACCATTTTGCATTTAAAATAACTTATATTTGAGCAGCATCAGCTTCATGGCTGTAAGCTAACACAGCGGCGGAGTGATCTGCGAGAAAATAGTCCCTCAAAATGCAGTAATTCATGTGATACAAGGTCAGTTTTATTTAAAAAAATATTCTATTAACACAGACATTTATATGGTTAGTCTGGTGTTATAAGTGATTTGCCTCAGGTGCACTGTGGAGTGAGTCAGACTGTTTTTTAATGAGGGCTAGCGTTTACCATAGAACTGCTTTAGCCTTGCTCTAGGCTAGCGCAACTAGACTCTTCAAATATAAGAACTGCATGAATTTAAGAAAAAAATATCTCCAGACATCAACAACACTCTGGATAACTAGGAAATGAGGCCCTATGTCAAAAATCCCGAAGTATCCCTTTAATGTTTAAACACAGTGAACGAACGGGGCGATATTCAGCTTACCTTCGCCTCTCTTTGTACTTCGTGTGTTAAAAACACAAGAACACAAACCAAAACAGGGCAACAGAAAGCAGATCATGACACTATTAGGCTTATGTTCTGGGACCAAGAGGGAAAAACAGGGGGACTGCGCACCACCAAATCTCATAATATATTCCGCGTTTTTTGAGATACTCTTGGGCGGGTTTGGCTGCTGAGACCTGACAAACCCATACACTCTCAGCTGCGACGGGAGCGTGTATCACGTTGGCCTGAGTGACAGTCATGCGCTGTTTAAAAGGCGAAACCATGCGGCGTCCCACATGTAGCTGTGCCCAGAGGCTGCACTACAACTTACATATTTCCAACCAACAACGGTTAAAAAAAATGTAAGTGTAAAAGACTATAATAGGCTTCATTCTAGTGAAATTTGACTAATTAACTCAGAAAGCAGTGCTTTGACTTCGTATCAAGGAGATGTCGTACATTTCAACAAAAATCTCTGGCTTCGGTTCTGTGTGAATGCGCCACATAAAAAGCAGACATGGGGGGGTGGATCTTCTTTTACATTGGGTCCTTAGATAATGTTTATCCTGTGAGAATAGGGCTTTAGACCACCATCGCGTCAGGCAACAAAGATGGTACAACTATGGTGCAATGAGTCAGAGTAGAGAAGTAAATCAAGCTCTCGCTGGCCCTCATTTATCAACTTTACAAAAAGGGTGTATACTACAGTGTATTTGTGATATACGCTAGGGGGTGCGTGGCCTTTATGAACCTGTGCTTACCGCACTAATCCTGCCGTATGCACGAGCAGCTGATGGTACTGTAAATGCCACGGCGAAATCCCAGCGTCATTTCAATGAAACTCCCCAAAATATTGTATGTATCAAGACGCCTCGCCCACGGGTTTTACAGCACGCACGCACAAAACACGGCAAAAAGGAACATTTCTCTAACCAGAAAATGATAAATAATTATTTTTAACAAAACAAATATGATATTGTTGCGCGTGAGGAAGATTATAGAATCTGTCAGTAACCCACATTAACCTTATAGCCAATCCAGGATCACATTTACGAAATGAAAAATAAAAAAAAGACTAAAATGTTATCTTTATTAAATAAGCTGCAGGCCTAAATATAAGGCAAGGCAACTTTATTTATACCACACATTTCGTACACAAGGCAACTCAATGCGCCTCAACAAAGTGTATAACTCAACTCAAAAAAAGTGTATAAAATTAGACCACATTAAAAAATAGTGTGCGGTAAAAAGAAGAAAGCGTGGACATAACACTGAGTCAGACCATGATCTAAACCAGTGAAAAGCAGCTGTGGTCTCCGCGGGCAGAGACCCTATGCACGCTGCTCAAAGCGGAGTTATGTCCGGACCGAAGATAACTGTGGTGCTGTGGAAGGAATTCGACAGCCAGGACATGGACCAGGGCCTTGCTCAGACACAGGTGAGTTCCGGAACAAGGCCGCCTGTGAGCAAGAAGCCTTGGATTCAACTGACAATCAATACCTTAAGGGTTGGATTTTATGCCCAGAGATTGGGTCATCAAAAGCCCCATCTCTGACCACTATACGATCCTCTGTCCAGTTATGGTTTCGCCTTATATGGACAGATCTTTTTGGCTGGAGCTGGATGGTTCCCTGGGAAAAGGTCAAGCCGACAATCAATATATTGTGTATGAAAATATATTGTGTATGAAAAGTGCTATATAAATAAAGTTTGATTGATTGATTGATATTGTTCAATGTCTTTGTAATTCACAGCTGTTCTACGATCCTGACGGTTTTGGGTTTCATAAAAAGGCCAAAATGTACATCAACGACTTGTGGAATATACTAGATGTTTTATCCATCGTCCTTTTCATTATCGGCCTGGGATTCAGGTGAGTTCATGAATTCTTATGATTTGGATAAATGGATTTTAAGAGTATGATTGCTTCTGTAATTTCCTTAATCTGAAAGTGTTATTTTTCCCATTCAGGTTGGATGACACTTTGTTTTATGCTGGTAAAATCGTCCTCTGCATCGACTTCATGGTATTTTGTCTGCGTCTCATGGCTATCTTCACTATCAGTCGAACTTTGGGGCCCAAAATTATCATCGTCAAAAGGATGGTGAGTAGAGGCCCAAGAATGAGACATTTATAAATTATACATTTTGCAGTTGTTATCTTAAAGACATTTTTTGAGCTTCTTGCCATGTTGTAATGCGATTACTTTTCCATCCAAAACATATCTAGAGTAGTATTTCACTACATTCATGCATCTTTTGAGTGATCCTCTTCACTTTGATTTCTTCTTCTACTGCTCTAGTGCTCACATCTGTTGTGCGTGGTTATATTGCGTAATTGGAAAAACACAAAACTGTCCTCCACATTAAAACCCATAATCCAACATTGGATCCGTTTGAGCAGATCTGCTCAAAGTCTGTTCACTGTAACGCCGCAGAGTTACCAGTCACACAGTTTGTCTTTACCATGTCATTCATTGGAAAACTCCTCACCTTCCCTGGGCTGTTTTAGAGCCATGCACTTTCAAACACATAATGATTGCAAAAGTACTAATACACCTTGAACTTTTGCACATTTTGTCATGTTTACAACCCTAAACATAAAGATTTTATTTTGATTTTTTTACTGAAAGTTCTCACACAAGTAATAGACAACTGTGAACTGTGAAGAAAAATGATACATGATTCTGTTATTTTTCAAAAATAGAAAAGTGAAAAGTGGGGCGTGCACAAGTATTCATACAGCATGACTTAATACTTTGTGGAACCCCCTTTTGCTGCAATAACAGCAGCAAGTCTTCTGGGGTATGACTCTACAAGGTTTGCACATGTAGAGACTGACATTTTAGCCCATTCCTCTTTACAAAACAACTCAAGCTCTGTCAAATTAGAAGGAGAGCGTTTGTGAACAGCAGTTTTCAGGTCTTTCCACAGATTTTCAATAGGATTTAGGTCAGGACTTTGACTGGGCCATTCTAACACATTAATATGTTTGTTTTTAAACCATTCAATTGTAGATTTAGCTTTGTGTTTAGGGTCATTGTCCTGCTGGAAGTGAATCTCCGCCCCAGCCTCAATTCTCTTGCTGACTCCAGCAGGTTTTCCTACAAAATGTCTCTGTATTTGGATCCATCCATCTTCCCAACTATTCTTACAATCTTCTCAGTCCCCGCTGAGGAAAAGCAGCCCCATAGCATGATGCTCCCCCCACCATATTTGACACTGGGGATGGTGCACTCAGGACGATGAGCAGTGTTAGGTTTGTGCCATACATAACGTTTTGCATTTGGGTCAAAAGGTTCAATTTTTGTCTCATCTGACCAAAGCACCTTCTTCCACATGGTAGCTGTGTCCTCCATATGACTTCTAGCAAACTTCAAACGGGATTTCTTATGGCCTCCTTTCAATAATGGCTTTCTTCTTGCCACTCGTCCATGAAGGCCAGATTTGTGTAGAGTACGACTTATAGTTGTCCCATGTACAGATTCCCCCAGCTCAGCGGCAGTACGTCGCAGCTCCTCCAGAGTTATCTTGGGGCACTTGGTTGCATTTCTGACCAGTGCTCTCCTTGTTCGGTCTGTTAGTTTAGGTGGACGGCCATGTCTTGGTAAGTTCGCAGTGGTGCTATACTCTTTCCATTTCTGAATGATGGATTGAACAGTGCTACGTGAGATGTTCAAATCTTGGGAAATCTTTGTATAACTTAACGCTGCTTTAAACTTCTCCACAGCTTTATCCCTGACCTCTCTGGTGTGCTCCTTGGCCTTCATGATGTTGTTTAGTGACCAATACACTCTGACCATAGCTCTGAGGCCCTCACAGAACAGCTGGAATTATACTCACCTAAAGGATTATTAGGAACGCCTGTTCAATTTCACATTAATGCAATTATCTAAACAACCAATCACATGGCAGTTGCTTCAATGCATTTAGGGGTGTGGTCCTGGTCAAGACAATCTCCTGAACTCCAAACTGAATGTCAGAATGGGAAAGAAAGGTGATTTAAGCAATTTTGAGCGTGGCATGGTTGTTGGTGCCAGACGGGCCGGTCTGAGTATTTCACAATCTGCTCGGTTACTGGGATTTTCACGCACAACCATTTCTAGGGTTTACAAAGAATGGTGTGAAAAGGGAATAACATCCAGTATGCGGCAGTCCTGTGGGCGAAAATGCCTTGTTGATGCTAGAGGTCAGAGGAGAATGGGCCGACTGATTCAAGCTGATAGAAGAGCAACTTTGACTGAAATAACCACTCGTTACAACCGAGGTATGGAGCAAAGCATTTGTGAAGCCACAACACGCACAACCTTGAGGCGGATGGGCTACAACAGCAGAAGACCCCACCGGGTACCACTCATCTCCACTACAAATAGGAAAAGAGGCTACAATTTGCACGAGCTCACAAAAATTGAACAGTTGAAGACTGGTAAAATGTTGCCTGGTCTGATGAGTCTCGATTTCTGTTGAGACATTCAGATGGTAGAGTCAGAATTTGGCGTAAACAGAATGAGAACATGGATCCATCATGCCTTGTTACCACTGTGCAGGCTGGTGGTGGTGGTGTAATGGTGTGGGGGATGTTTTCTTGGCACACTTTAGGCCCCTTAGTGCCAATTGGGCATTGTTTAAATGCCACGGACTACCTGAGCATTGTTTCTGACCATGTCCATCCCTTTATGACCACCATGTACCCATCCTCTGATGGCTACTTCCAGCAGGATAATGCACCATGTCACAAAGCTCCAATCATTTCAAATTGGTTTCTTGAACATGACAATGAGTTCACTGTACTACAATGGCCCCCACAGTCACCAGATCTCAACCTAATAGAGCATCTTTGGGATGTGGTGGAACGGGAGCTTCGTGCCCTGGATGTGCATCCCACAAATCTCCATCAACTGCAAGATGCTATCCTATCAATATGGGCCAACAACTCTAAAGAATGCTTTCAGCACCTTGTTGAATCAATGCCACGTAGAATTAAGGCAGTTCTGAAGGCGAAAGGGGGTCAAACACAGTATTAGTATGGTGTTCCTAATAATCCTTTAGGTGAGTGTATACTGAGAGTAGATTACACACAGGTGGCCTCTATTTAATGGTTAGGGCAAGGTGTGAACATTCTGCAGTCATTAGGAATGTTATAAAGGCAATTTAATGCACTCCAAAAATGCTGTATGGATACTTATGTACACCCCACTTTTCACTTTTATTTTTTGTAAAATAACAGAATCATGTAATATTTTGCTTTCACTTCACTTTCAGTAAAAATTCAAAATAAAATCTTTATGTTTAGGGTTGTAAACATGACAAAATGTGCAAAAGTTTAAGGTGTATTAGTACTTTCGCAAGGCACTGTACAATATGAATGCTCAGGAACCCAAAAGAATGCACACATGGAGGTATATTTTTGTTTCAGTAACAGTATGAAGATTTGAGTAAACCTGTTTGTTGAGGTTGCCTAAACAATACTTCAACTCTTTGTACCACCGTAAATGAAATCAGGAAGATCTCAGTTTTAAACTCTAGCGATTGAAATCAGAAAGTGTTCTGTCTGGGTTTTTTTTTTGTAGACCAAACACCTTTTCCAATCATATGATAGTTTTAGCACTCAAATTACTTCCACTACATCGCTGGTCAACATCTATGCTGGAAGTTGTTTTTCAAGCTTTATTTTAGCAGTTTCCTTTCACGATGTAACAGCAGAGGGCAAGTCTTTTTGCCAAGCTTATGCAGTAATAAAGGCTTAATTACATGTTCTTGTCAAGGCCATACCGTCTTGTGAAAGCCCGATCCCGTCAGATATCGGATGCTAAGCAGGGTAGGGCCTGGTCAGTACCTGGATGGCCAAAACAAATAACAAGATCCCCTTTCCCCCTTGTAGTTATGAATTTTAATTTGTTTACAATGTGAAATGTTCAGTTGTGCAAATATACACATAATGCAGTATGTCTCCTTTAAGGATTAAAGATGCATTATGTAACTTTTCATGCCCCCCCCCCAAAAAAAAAAAAAAAAAAAAAAGTTGATATTAGTGCGTATTTGACTTTCTAGTGACCCACCAGGGTATGGAGGATAACACTGGGTTACAAAAAAATACTTTTTGTGAGGTGAGTTTTTTTAAACTGGTTTAGAACATTTTTGCAATGCGGTAACTGAATATGACATCATCTGTTTATTTTTTAAAATTGTAAATCAATCAATCAATCAATCTTTATTTATAGAGCGCTTTTCATACACAAGTGCATCACAAAGTGCTTTGACATTTAAAAAGACATTAAAACATTCTCACCCGATAGACCCTCCCAATATATACAGTTATCACAATACACACGTACACCTACACCCCCTACCCTTCACTCTACACTAACACTCACACACAGAATCAAGTACATAAGGCTGGGTACAGATGACCAAGGTGAGGAAACCCCATCAGAGGGGCCGTCCTCCCCGAGAGCAGCAGACCAGCCGCGGCCAATCCAGGCACCGACACAAGGGTCCCCATAGGAGGGGCGGCAGAGACACTACACCTCCACCTGGGCACCCACAGGACAGCACCCACACAGCCACAGCCAGTCACTGCTCCCGGGGCAGAGAGCTCCTTCAGAGGAAAAACTGGAGATTCTAAAAATATATGAAGCAGTAAAAAAACATTGATTAAAAAGTGTAAAACAAAGTAAAAATCAGTAAGAAACTATCAATAAATATCAATAAATATCAAGTTATCAAGGTTAATAAATAGATAAATAAATAAATGGGACTACAATAAATAAACAGATATCAGTTAAAAGCTAAGCTAAAAAGGTGGGTCTTGAGCCTGCTCTTAAAAATCTGAACGTTCTCTGCGGTCCTGAGCTCCTCCTCAGGTCGTTCCAGAGGCGAGGGCCGTAATATTGGAAAGACGCCTCCCCATGAGTCTTTTTGTTGACTTTCGAAATAACTAGGAGACCCCTGCCAGAGGAGCGAAGGGGCCGTGAAGGTTCATAAGGTAAAAGCAGTTCTGAAAGGTAAGAAGGAGCAAGACCATTAAGACATTTAAAAACCATTAAAATAACTTTAAAATCGATCCTGAAACACACGGGGAGCCAATGCAGCGACTCTAAAACCGGTGTAATTATATATATATATTTATATATCTAATTTTTTTATACTAAATTGAATATTTTTGTTTTTGTTTTATTTTTCACGTTTTCATTTGAAATCAGATATTGTGTACCAAAATACTGTATATGCACAAATGCAAATGATGTTCCAACCAGCCCCAGTCTCCCCCTAATTGTGGACAGAGCGGAACCAGGACGGAAGACATGAGACAATACCCTTCAGCAAAATTTGGCCGAGTGGTAAAAAATGTACCTGACATTATCCTAAATCAGCTCACAAAACTTAGACACCAAATTTGTAACTCAGTGTTAGCAATTTACTTTCCATCCCAGTGGCCTTTATGACGCTCCAGGATCAATCGTTTTTTTAGGTTTCTGGTGGGCTTTCTCTGCTCACGGAACCATATCCATGGTTAGGCGTACATTCCAACCAGAAAACCTACCAGAAACCCTAAATATTAACCCCAATATTCCGCAAAGTTACTTATTGTACCTTTAAGGTTAAGGTGCTTTATTTGTGATTATACCACACTGTACAACGAAATTTGAGCAATTATCTATATCTGCAAAATGACAATGGACTTGCCACTTTCAGATGCTGGACATGTTCTTCTTCATGTTCCTGCTGAGCATCTGGGTCGTGGCCTACGGCGTGGCCAAACAAGGCATCCTCATCCACAACGAAGACCGTCTGGGCTGGATCCTGCGCGGGGCGGTCTACGAGCCCTACCTCACCATATTCGGAGACGTGCCCAAAAACATCGACAGTGAGTGCATTTTGACCGTACGATTGCGCGTCTTCATAATGGTCACGTGACCTTCTGTGCATCTGTCTGTTGTTTGCAGACACAGAGTTCGACATCAGCGCGTGCAGCATGAACGGCAGTGACCCTCTCAAGCCAAAGTGTCCGGTGCTGAATGAGGACGAAATGCCGGCGTTCCCCGAGTGGCTGACCATCATCATGCTCTGCGTTTACCTGCTCTTCGCAAACATCCTGCTGCTCAATCTTCTCATAGCCATCTTCAAGTGAGTGTCTGGTGGTTTCTGTCAGCTTTTATCCACTTAAATACTTTGTTTGCTGCTCTAAAACATAGCTTGTGTTGTTCACGATGTACATTAATGACCTCCCTGATAGCTGCCAAGGTGTCAACTGCCAGCTGTACGCAGGTGATACAGTAATTCATCTGTCTGCTAAAACTCCAGCTCTGGCAGCGCAGCAGTTGACACTTGCCCTAGTACACATCTCTAAATGGCTCGAGTTGTCTCACCTAACCTTAAACGTGAAGAAAACCGTTGCTGTCTGTTTCTCAATTAAAACAAGACCTTCTAACAGCACCTTAAGCATAAACAATGAAATCATACAAGAAGTAAAATAGACCATTCTTGATAACAACCTTAAATTTCAAAGTCAAGTAAAAAAATGTGTGTAAAAAGATCAAATCCAACTTGAACTGTTTTCGTTTTATCAAGAGGGATCTGTCCCATCAGGCCGCCCTGTTATACATGCATCTGTCCTACTGCGTCACATCCTGGTCACAAACCTCCCCATCCACACTCAAGCCGGTTGTTTCATTGTACAAACAGGCAGTCAAGGTATTTGACAGAAAACCTATGAGATGACATAACTGTGACATCATTCATAGACATAATCTTTTTACTTTCGAAAACTTTATACATTTTAGTACTCTGAAATTGGTCTTTAAATGTTTGAACAGTCATGTGTCGCCGCTGTTTTCCGCTCTCATTGTTCGGCGTCAGGGCTCACGCAGACCCTCCACCAGAGCCTCAGTCAGTGGGGACTGTGTTCTCCCAAAATTTACAAAATCTTTTGGACAGTCCAGTTTCTCTTTTAATGGATCCAGACTGTGGAACTCTCTTCCCACTGATTTAAAACTGCAGACTGACATGAACAGTTTTTACAGAGGTCTGAAACAATGGCTGAAGTTAAGTCAAAGCTGCTCACATGGTAAGGCGTATGAAATGTATACTGATGTGTATTGTTTACTTTTTTAAATATTGTAATGTGTACTCTATTGCATTGTGTTTGCAAGTGTTGCAAATTAGCAGTTTTGCTATAACACTAAAAACAATGTATCTGGTTTGTCCAATGCAGTTGTTATGTCCATATCAAATAAACTAATAATAAATAAGGTCCGTGATGTACTGAGGGGAAAATCCATTGAAAATCCATTCTTTAAAGGAATAGGTTCTCACATGTCGATTTTCTAAGCGGATAAAAAGGGGCACTATATTGTAAGGCGTAATAACATAGGAGCACTTCGGTGTCTGCGCAGTAAAGTGAGATACTACTGCGCAGACGTCGAAGTCCTCCTAAGGTATTATTACGCCTCATAGTATATAACAATCCACTTACTCCACACATCCATCGTATAGCCTGCTGCGAAAGTCCCGTCATTTCTTTGTGAAAAAAAAAACGTCTCAATTGCGCTGAGAGACCAGTTAATTAATTCCATAGTTTAGTGGTTCGGGAGGACAGCAAGCAGGGGGTCCAAGAGAAAACAAAAGACAAAGACACTCGCAGAGGCGGGAAAAAAGCACAAAAGCCAGGAGCAGTGAGATGACACATCTGCACTCAACAGAGACAGGAAGTAGAAAGTGAAACGCGTTGCCCTGTCATGAACAGGAGTGGGCGTACTTTGTGAGCAGAAGAGGAACACAGAATAAATATGCCTGTTGTCTGTTTGGCATTTTCACTAAAGACCCCGCCGATAACTTGTGATGTGGCGCAGCTTTACCTTCCAGGAGGTGCAGGACAACACTGACCGTATATGGAAGTTCCAGAGGTACGAGTTGATAAAGGAGTACCACAGCCGGCCCGCGGCCCCGCCCCCGTTCATCCTCCTCAGTCACCTGTACATGTTCCTGCGGAGCGTCCTGCTGCGGAGACCGGCCAGCCCAATCACCCACTTCAGTGAGTGACAAGGCTTTACTCAAATGTCCGGGATCACAACCTAATAAATCAACCTCATGTTGAAAAAATGTACTTTTGGTGTCAATATTTCATCATGAAGCTAATGGCTAATGCTAATTCGTTGCATGGTAAAAGTAAAACAAAAATATGGGTTTTACATAGCACTTTTCTGGACACTCAAACATCAGACTCGGTGGTGGAAACAATTGTAGCCACCGCTGCCCTAGGGTCGACTGACAAGCGAGTCCACTTTTCACATGTTGTCAGTGAATATCCATCAGTAGCTCACTGTCCACTGCTTTATCTCATAGCATTGTGCTTCATGAAAAGGGTCCATTGGCTATGCTTTAAATCACTGGTTCCCAAAGTGGGGGTCGGGACCCCTCGAGGGGTCGCGAGGCATTGGGTGGGGGTCCCCAGATGATTTTAGGATGAAATAAAAAAGAAAAAGGCAACTGTTTTTGATATATTTTTTAGTGTAAAACAGCATATCATTTGTGAAATCCATTCATATAGAATATAGAATAGAATAAATAAACAGTTTAAATACATGTTAACTTGATTTTAAAATGTGTTTTCTTCCCTAAAGTAGCGTAAGAGGCAATAACTTTATACAATGGGGGTCCCGAGTTGTTTACGTGTCAATTTTCGGGGTCCCAGCCAAAAAAGTTTGGGAACCCCTGCTTTAAATCAGTGGTTCCCAAAGTGGGGTCCGGGGGCCCCTGGGGGGCCTCAGAGGCACTACAGGGGGGCCCCCAAAGCTTGTTTGCAAAACAAGTAAAATGAAAAAAGTTCATTTTGAAAGGAAAAATACTTTTATCTGGACAAATGCACCAGTTTAAACCAGTATTTAGCCTACTGTCATAGCTGTTACTTTTAATGTCATTTTAGCTGTAAAATTATAACAAATTCTTTTGAATGGAGTAAATTATTGTGATTTGGGGGGCCCTCCGAGAGATTTTCTGATCAATAAGGGGGCCGCAATGTCCTGGACTTTGGGAATGGCTGCTTTAAATAATGCCATATTCTTATCAATCAATCAAATTGTATTTGTATAGCGCCTTACAACAGCCAGAAGGTGACAAGGTGCTTTCGAGTTAAAGCATCAACAGACGACAGTATTATATTCAAATAAAGACATGTACATGTTACTTGGGTCTTGTGCAAACAACAAATTATCATGTCCATGGAATCTTAGAAATCCTATTGAATTAGATTAACTTTTGAGAGAGAACCGAAATGCTAATGCTCTTGGATGTGATTAAATAAGTGCCGTTAACAGAATCTTGATATTAAATCATAAATTGCAAATCTAAATGCAAATGCAACAGTTATTAAGAAAAAAAAGTCACAGATATTTTTCCATAATTGTTCCCTGGTTGAATGGTCCAATTGAGTTCTCCTCAGGTGATGCCTTTTGTTATTTGAAGAACAAGAGCTTTCTGGAGCTGAGGAGGAGGAGCTCCTGTCCTGGGAGGCCCTGATGAAGGACAAATACCTGATGTCCACAAAGCAGGAGCAGCTGCACAGCACTGAGAGGAGAATACAGGACACGGCTCAAAAGTAAGAGACAAGTCGACTTTAGCTTTTTTGTTTTCTAAAGGAGCACTCTACACTTTGGCTTCCTTTTCCGCTGGTTAAACAGCTAAACAGACCATTAGTGTTTGTTTTTGCATTTATTCCCTCTGCATTGGAGCCATAACCTGCAAAAGTCAGACTGATATTAGGGTGAATTAACAGTACAGCGCTTTAATGCAAATGGTTCAGGAAGAGGATGACTTTTCATTGGGGAATTTGCTGCCGATTGGATCAAGCGCAGCTCGTTTTAGCCAATCACAGCTGAGTTACAAAAGGTAGCCAAACAACAAAGCACTACAGCAATTAAACACTTAGTTTTAAAACAGTGCATCGCCTCTGTCCTGGGTTTGTCCCTGTTTCAGAGCGTGGTGTCCCTCACTGGTCAGCCCCTCCACCTCCTCCTTCCTCTTCATCCTTCCTCTGTAGCTCCCTCCACTCTACAACAGTCTCTAACCATCTTCTAGGTAATGAAACACCGGTCTGTTTCTAAAAAGGGGCTGCCTAACAGACACTCTATGACTGTCAGCGATGTGTGTCCCATTACACACAGGAAAATGGAACAAAATGCATCACACCAACCAAATTGGGCAGAGAAATGCCTCAAAACAAAATGCAAAGTAAAAACCAAAATGAGAAATGGAGCTTAGTAGTTGTCACAGTTACATTTATAACGTGGGAAGTCACAATTTGTTTTTGAGATGTTTTAAATAATTCAAAACGCTGAAATGTTGCCTAAACAAAATGTTTTACAAAAGTGTGACTTTCTCAATTTTGTGGTCTATAAAGGACTGTTTCTGATGAAAACTACTGCTGTTCGTTTGCCGATTAAAAAGTAACCGATAAACCTATAATAAAATACTTAAATACTTAACTCGTTGACTGCCAGCCAGGATGTTGACTGTTTTTTCAAGACCCACAGAAAATTGAGTTCTAGGTCTATGTCAACAGCAAACCCACCAAAACAAAGATTAGACTCTCTTCTTTCATCTAAAGAAAGGTTTGTTTGTACCTCTTTCCATTCTTTAGTAATCGTCTGTAGAAAATAGGTGAAATCACCCAAAATGCTGGTTTCTGACACAAAAGCTGAGAAAACAAGCTTTATGTAATCAAACAGAACAGTGACTTTAGCACCAATATTTTTTTGCTTTAGTGACACCTCAGACATCTGAACAGTGGTGTCCATCTATAAAACAAAAGCACACTCTCATGTTCTTCTCTCACACGAGAGAGAACAACACATTAAAAACAATTTTTCAAAGCTCTGCTTTAACCATGTTACAATGAAAAGCATTAATTTATTTTCTAAGATTTGGCTACATTCTTTTTAACAGTTAACATTTATTGTAAATTATTAATAAGAGAAAAATAAACACAATTGAATCATAAATAGAATATAGGTACATTCAACTATTATCCTCTTATCAAGACTAAACAAAGACAGACCAGGGCTATTTAATCACATTTTATACTGGGGCAGATTTTTCTGGGGCGATCATTTGGCATATTTTTGAAATAAATTAGAATGTTATTATCATCATTGCTCGAATAGTATTAGGTGTAAACATAAATGTTGTATTTATATTCCAGAATTTTGAGTCATTTTTAAAGGTGCACAACGCAAGTTTATGAGTTCTTGCAGAACTATGACCCCTTTGGCGACAAGCGGAATTGCATCCAGAGTTGTGCACGCTCATGGAACACACGCACGCTTGCACGAGCACGAGCAGTTCAGAACACAACAGCGACAGCGATTACACAAATCTTTTGTTTAGACTCGTAATGTCTACAGAGGTAAGAAAGTTATAAATCTGTAAGTTATTTTGAATATGTGAATGGAATTTGCATTTGAGTAAACTACATATTAATGTTTGAGAGGAAAAACGGGGGTAGTAGGAGAAAACGTTTTTCACCATTTCTACCTGTTTTGTGTTATGATTGGATTATAATGGAAATGCGTTGAATAAGTTATTACTTTGTATAAGCTAAAAAAAAAAAGAATCACACCAAACACCCTATTAGTTGGTCAAAAAAGTACTAAAATGTCTCAAGCTAATAAACTAATATCAAATAGCACTGACATTACCTTCTAAGCTAAAACAGCCTAATCCACCGAATATTTACTGGGGTGTAGCCTGTTTTATTAATCTGCTAAGTAGCATATTCCAATAGCAGTATATCATTATTAGAGACTAATTTGCTCAACATTGTTTTCTAATTATGAAGCTTACATACCAGCATTTTACATCACACTCCACAAAGCTGAACTGATTTACCTGAATAGCCTACAACAGTGCTGATTTATTTATTAGGCATTTTGACAGGGACAGTACACATTGATAAACATTTCTGTGAATTGTGCCAATACTTTTCAACTACTGTCCCTGAGCAAGGTGTGTAGTGCCCCCAACAAGTTTCACTAGTTTAGACATTTAGAAGGGGGAAAAAAAGGTTACCTGTACACATAACATGGAATTAGTTCACTCAGTACAAGGTCAGGGAAAGAGACCGTGCATGGGCCGGTAGTTATGCAGTTCAGAACAAAGCAAACTTGATGTAGATGAAAATACAGTTATTTGCTATAGTAAATAGAAGGCCTGCCTGCTGTACAATATGAGGGAAGTAAAATAAGTATCCCTTTATCATTGTATTTTCTTTCCTGTGATGTGTAGAATAATACAGCATGTATTTTATCACAATAACAACATATTTTATTTTTTCCTTTAGAATTACAGCTCGAATCAATTTGATGTTCCTGTGGAGAGAAGCACTGAGGACAGCAGGGGCAGCAGGGGCAGGGAAGGAGGCCGGGAAGGTGCAGAGGACAATCAAGATCTAGACTGATCAGTGAGGAGGACAGACAATTATCCTGACCCTTTTGGCATTTATGTTGGCTATAAAGAAGCACCATTCAGGCAATAAACAAGTAGTGAGCACATCAGAAAATATGGCTACGATTTAGGGAAGAAACTGCTTTATTGTAAATAATTCCATGTTTGTAAAAATAAATAAATATGCACTGCTTATGTTTGACTTGGAGTCTGTTCAGGGAGCTGATGGCATCTCCTAGAAAAACAAAACATACATTTTTTGCCATTAGAACAGTTATTTTATTATGGAAAAGGACATGGAAGTGATGTGGCAAAAATATTAATGAAAATAGGAATCTTGCCTAAATACACACTAAAAGAAAAAAACTAATATTCATTGTAAAACAATGAAAAACTAACACAACATACCTGCCCTCTGTGGACTTGTGACTGCACCAGATCAGCTGTAGGAGGGGGCACAATGCAAAACAGAGGTCCCAGAAACCAAGGGTCATCTGGTCTCAAGCTTCGTTTTCTTGAGAGTTCTCCTGCAGACTGAAGTTGTATTCCTAGAATTTTTGTCTGCAGGTCAGGGATGTAACTGTAGTCTTTTGCCTCTTTGTATCCGGTCTGTGACTTCTTGCTGTACAGTCGTTCTTGCCTGCAGAACAAATTATGACATTAGTTCCCAAAACATGCATTATATAGGAAAGTCATAAAGTAATCACTTACAACACTTGGCCTTTGTGGTTGTGGTGGTTGTAGTCCAACGCTGCAAGAAATGTCCTGGCTTCATATGAAAAGGCAAAGGTAGATCTGGGGCGTCGGGAATGGAAAACGCCCCTCTCCATGAATCTCTCCTTGTTATAAAACACAAACATTACATTATCATTATCTCAAATACAAAAATTATTCAGATTTACTTGCGGGAAAAAAAGGTCCAGAGACAAAGCACATAAACCACCGAATTACCTGAGGACTCCATTCGTCAGCTAAAACAGAAATACAGATGCATGTTAGCTATTTGAGGATTTGCAAATACATGCAGTTTATTACTTACCAAGGGCAACAACACTGTTTTTAGTCTGTAATCTGTTGATAATGGCAGCCCTCTTTTCTGTCCAAAACTCCCTTACAGCTGGTACGCAGTAGAAATGCTGTATCCCATAGTAGAAGATGTCACCATTCTCATGTTCATGTATTTGAAGAAAAGGGCGATCTTGCTGTAATTATTCCCAGACAATAGCCCGTTTGCTGCAAGCATAAAGTCCTTGCGTCCCATGTTTGAGCAACGGCTGGTTGTTTCACATCCACAACTTGTGTCCACGTGGGCAAAACTATGCAGATAAAGAATAAGCATCACAAATGTACCTACATTATTTTCCATTTGATATTGTTGTTCATGACTTTTTATAAAACACTACATAGCCATAAGTACTCACCCACTCCACTATAACAGCAGACCCGGTCACAAATGTCCATGACAGCTTCTTCTAGCCCAATGATGAGAAGTTCATCCATTTGATTCTGCATTGGACCACCAGTGCTGTGTAACAAAAACATGTATTCACACCTTTACAAGGAAAAGACTGTAGGAATTGCATTATGACAAAACATACCACAAAGATATAGGGGCGACATAATCGGAGTCATATGGGTCTGTGGCCAGTTCTTGCTCAAACTCTATCCTGTACAAAAGAAAACATACAGTATCTTAGCCAATAATGTTTGAAAAAATGCACATGAATACATTATTGACCTCAGACGAAGTAAAAAGAGATTATTATTATTATTTATTTGCAATTTACACACCATCTAAACCAGGACCAACTCAGGAGGACTAACTCAGAACACAACCAGGACTACACCAGGTCTGAACTAGGTCAGACTATGAATAAACCAGGTCTAAAGTAGGACTAAACAATGAATGCAAATGTATACGGGCTGCGCTCTTCACAAATAACAATTGATTAGAATCGAGTACACAGTAACAGCAACGTTAGCCTATCAAGTAACATGTTTTCTCCCCTCATACCTCATATAAACTACATGCAAAATGTACCACATTCCCGGGAACATTTTACTGATTTTGCCGAAAAAGAAAACATATATACACAACAGCGTTGAAAATTCAGCCGTGTTGGTCAAGGACATGAGCACCTTTTAGCATTTTGCATCATTTTGAAGACGTTAGCCAAACACAAAAGGCTACCGGTAAACCATACACAAAAACATAGTTAGCATCTTTTATGTTTTATGTTTTATGTTGCACGATTGCTCCGGAGAAAATTCCTAGTTTGTGAACCTGTTCACTGACCATGACAATAAAACCAATTCTGATTCTACATTTAGCTAACGCTACACTACACGCTAAGCACATAGCATTACAACTATTACGCATCGTCATTTGTTCACATAGATTTACCGTATCAGACATTACAGACTGTATCTTACCATTTTAGCAGGAAGAAAGCCAACTGAGGGTCCGTTTGAGCCCGAGAGCGGAGCTGAGGTCTCCCCATTTGTTGTTGCCTTTCCGATGTTGACTCTCGTCTTACTCCGACGCCTGTCTCACTCCAATTTGCCCCTTTTGGTTCAACTAGACAAACGTTTTATCTTCTTTATCTTACGTGGAGTTTGCATTGCTGTTTGGGATGAACTGGAGTTCATCTTCTCTTACAATCCATCCTCTACTTTGGCAAAAGTTGCTGGAGTCTTCGCTGATGCGGATAATGGCGTCGAATACACAAACTCCCCAGACTGAGCTAGCCAGGTGCGCGTGAACGCGCATGACGTCACGCCCAGGCTCAAACCTTAAGATTCCGACCCGAATCCCTCTTATTTATTTGACTGCACAGGATTATAGGGGCAATGGCAGTGATCAGACAGGAACTCATTCAGCACATCAGGCAATTGTTTAAGCATGTATGGGTTAGAAAACGGTTATTTTAAACATTTACAGTTGCGCATAGCACCTTTAATAATTATTCATAATAATAATAAACCAGGACTACTCAGAACTAAACCATGACAAAATCAATGCAAAAAAAGGCTAGAGCAGGACTAAACCACATCTGAACCAGGCCAAAGGCAATACAGAATAACGCAGTTTCATATGAGGAGCTTCTCAAACATGAGACTCTGCTCAGTCCTTACAGCTGAGCAGACACCTGTGGAGCCTGTTCTTATGTCCAGACCTCGCGCTTTATGATAACAGTAAATTAAGCTCCTGTGAGATGGCGCACTCATGTTTGCATTGTCATTTATTCAGCTTCTACTCATTAAGCTGCGTACAGACCAAACGCTGACACACCACCAACTTCCATGTTAACCCTATGTAGACGTGCTTCGAAATGTAAGCAAAGCCGTCCGCGCGTATGAAGCGTAGCAAATGCGAGCGGATGAGGATAAACGCCAGTGAGAACAGTGCGGTACACGAGCAGGGATGCCCCGCCCACTGCTTCATGCACTCAAGTAATCCAATCTACACGTGCGTTCATTTACGCCTTGTTAACCAATCAGGGACTGGGCTCAAATAGTGAGCACAAGCGTCACCTGTTACCTGCAGCAGTGGCGCAAAAAGGGCATACGCAATATACAGCGCCTTGCGAAGGTATTCGGCCCCCTTGAACTTTTCGACCTTTTGCCACATTTCAGGCATCAAACAAAGATATAAAACTGTAATTTTTTGTGAAGAATCAACAACAAGTGGGACACAATCATGAAGTGGAACTAAATTTATTGGATATTTAAAACTTTTTTAACAAATAAAAAACTGAAAAATTGGGCGTGCAAAATTATTCAGCCCCTTTACTTTCAGTGCAGCAAACTCTCTCCAGAAGTTCAGTGAGGATCTCTGAATGATCCAATGTTGACCTAAATGACTAATGATGATAAATAGAATCCACCTGTGTGTAAGCAAGTCTCCGTATAAATGCATCTGCTCTGTGATAGTCTCAGAGGTCAGTTTAAAGCACAGACAGCATCATGAAGTCCAATAACACACCAGACGGGTCCGAGATAAAGTTATTGAGAAGTATAAAGCTGGGTTAGGTTATAAAAACATTTCCAAAGCTTTGAACATCTCTCAAAGTACAGTTAAATACATCATCCAGGAATAGAAAGAGTGTGGCATCACTGCAAACCTACCAAGACTCGGCCATCCTCCTAAACTTACTGACCGAACAAGGACCGCACTGACCAGAGCTGTTACCAAGAAGCCTATGATGACCCTGGATGAACTGCAGAGAGCTACAGCTCAGGTGGGGGAAACTGTACACAGGACAACTATTAGTCGTACACTGCACAAATCTGGCCTTATGGCAGAGTGGCATTTTTAAAAGAAAACCATAAGAAATACCATTTTCTGTTTGCTAGAAGCCACATGGAGGCCACATGGTGGCTTCTAACAAACAGAAAACGGGACTTATGGTTTTCTTTCAAAAATCGCTCGATCTTGCCACTCTGCCATAAAGCCAGATTTGTGCAGTGTACGACTAATAGTACTAATCATCATTAGTCATTTAGGTCAACATTGGATCATTCAGAGATCCTCACTGAACTTCTGGAGAGAGTTTGCTGCACTGAAAGTAAAGGGGCTGAATAATTTTGCACGCCCAATTTTTCAGTTTTAAATATCCAATAAATTCCGTTCCACTTCATGATTGTGTCCCACTTGTTGTTGATTCTTCACAAAAAATTACAGTTTTATATCTTTATGTTTGATGCCTGAAATGTGGCAAAAGGTCGAAAAGTTCAAGGAGGCCGAATACTTTCGCAAGGCACTGTATGCCTTTCATAGGGGCGACAGTTAGTGATGTGTCGGTCGCGAACGATCCGGCTCTTTTGAACGAGTCTTTACAGTGAACGATATGAACGGGTTTGCGGAGGTGAAGTATTTTTTTTATTCCTCTTTGGGGGAGGGGCATCACTTTAGTTGTGCATGCTCATTTTGTGAAACAAAAGTCACTGCTGGAGTGAGGCGGAGAGAGGAGTGTAGGATTGGCAGAGGGACAGTTTGTGAATGCACGACCGCGGGACGTGAGCTCGGCCTGCGGGGAAACCGTTTCAGAGCGCGGCTCTGGGGAAACGGCGCGCCCGAACGCTCCTAGCGCCAGCACTGTCCTGGGCCATAGGAGAGAAAAAGGCGCGCGGGGTCCGTGAGTGACGAGGCGGCTACAGGAGTATGGCAAGCCATGTGTGCCAAAATTCATCACTTATTTACGCATCATTCAATAAAAATACGCCGTTAAATATGCCGCTTTTTAAAATCAAACGCCACTTTCCAAATCAAACGCCGTTTCGAACGGCGTTTGATTTTCAAAATAAACGGGTTAGGTTTAAATTACGTTGCCTCTGCAACATAGGGGCTATATAAATATTTTGTACTAATCTTACTAGTTCCAAATATAAGTTTAGGACCAAATCATTTCATATGCCAGGATAGTGTGGTGCGTAGAGCACATGGCTCTAAATAATCTGTGTGTTCTTTTCATGGGTTCGAACCCCGGGCGCTGAATGCTGTTTATTTTGCCTTTTCTCTTCAACGTCGATACATACGTATAGCAATTATTTATGTTTATCATTTAACATGTTAACCTTTTGTAAGCACATTTAATTGAAAGTTAATTCACTTTCAAACAATATATTGTGCAAATACCATCAACCAATTTTGTCTCGCAGCCACCTAGTGGCATATTAAGAAACTGCAACAACATATAGAGAGAAGCCGTGACTGTTTACAAATCCTAATATTAATATACAGTGCCTCTCGAAAGTACTAATACACCTTGAACTTTTGCACATTTTGTCATGTTTACAACCATGAGATTTTATTTTGAATTTTTTACTGAAAGTTCACACACAAGTACCAGACAACTGTGAAGTGAAAGCAAAATGATACATGATTCTGTTATTTTACAAAAAATAGAAAAGTGAAAAGTGGGGCGTGCATAAGTATTCATACAGCATTTTCTGAGTGCATTAAATTGCCTTTATAACATTCCTAATGACTGCAGAATGTTCACATCTTGCCCTAACCATTAAATAGAGGCCACCTGTGTGTAATCTACTCTCAGTATAATTCCAGCTGTTCTGTGAGGGCCTCAGAGCTATGGTCAGAGTGTATTGGTCACTAAACAACATCATGAAGGCCAAGGAGCACACCAGAGAGGTCAGGGATAAAGCTGTGGAGAAGTTTAAAGCAGCGTTAAGTTATACAAAGATTTCCCAAGATTTGAACATCTCACGTAGCACTGTTCAATCCATCATTCAGAAATGGAAAGAGTATAGCACCACTGCGAACTTACCAAGACACGGCCCTCCACCTAAACTAACAGACCGAACAAGGAGAGCACTGGTCAGAAATGCAACCAAGTGCCCCAAGATAACTCTGGAGGAGCTGCGACGTACTGCCGCTGAGCTGGGGGAATCTGTACATGGGACAACTATAAGTCGTACTCTACACAAATCTGGCCTTCATGGACGAGTGGCAAGAAGAAAGCCATTATTGAAAGGAGGCCATAAGAAATCCCGTTTGAAGTTTGCTAGAAGTCATATGGAGGACACAGCTACCATGTGGAAGAAGGTGCTTTGGTCAGATGAGACAAAAATTGAACTTTTTGGCCCAAATGCAAAACGTTATGTATGGCACAAACCTAACACTGCTCATCGTCCTGAGTGCACCATCCCCAGTGTCAAATATGGTGGGGGGAGCATCATGCTATGGGGATGCTTTTCCTCAGCGGGGACTGGGAAGATTGTAAGAATAGTTGGGAAGATGGATGGAGCCAAATACAGAGACATTTTGGAGGAAAACCTGCTGGAGTCAGCAAGAGAATTGAGGCTGGGGCGGAGATTCACCTTCCAGCAGGACAATGACCCTAAACACAAAGCTAAATCTACAATGGAATGGTTTAAAAACAAACATATTAATGTGTTAGAATGGCCCAGTCAAAGTCCTGACCTAAATCCTATTGAAAATCTGTGGAAAGACCTGAAAACTGCTGTTCACAAACGCTCTCCTTCTAATTTGACAGAGCTTGAGTTGTTTTGTAAAGAGGAATGGGCTAAAATGTCAGTCTCTACATGTGCAAACCTTGTAGTCATACCCCAGAAGACTTGCTGCTGTTATTACAGCAAAAGGGGGTTCCACAAAGTATTAAGTCATGCTGTATGAATACTTATGCACGCCCCACTTTTCACTTTTCTATTTTTTGTAAAATAACAGAATCATGTATCATTTTGCTTTCACTTCACAGTTGTCTGGTACTTGTGTGTGAACTTTCAGTAAAAAATTCAAAATAAAATCTTTATGGTTGTAAACATGACAAAGTGCAAAAGTTCAAGGTGTATTAGTACTTTCGAGAGGCACTGTATATTAATATTAGGATTTGTAAACAGTCACTGCTTCTCTCTATATGTTGTTGCAGTTTCTTAATATGCCACTAGGTGGCTGCGAGACCAAATTGGTTGATGGTATTTGCACAATATATTGTTTGAAAGTGAATTAACTTTCAATTAAATGTGCTTACAAAAGGTTAACATGTTAAATGATAAACATAAATAATTGCTATATGTATCGACGTTGAAGAGAAAAGGCAAAATAAACAGCATTCAGCGCCCGGGGTTCGAACCCATGAAAAGAACACACAGATTATTAAGGCCCTGTCCCAATTCCAACACTTGCCTCTGAGAACACTCGCTATGAGTTCCCTCCACATTAGAGTCCCCTCAGTGAGGGAAGTGCAAGTGAAGATTCTCCCCTAAGGAATGGGACAACACTAGTATGCAAATTGCGGCGAAGAACGTGTTCCTTACGTCACGCGCAACATCGACGTGTCTGATTTCACCCCCTTCTAGTAGATAGCGGTAATACAGAGTTTATACACATAAACTACAATAACAAGAAATACGTAGCTCCTGCCTGTTGTGTGTGCCATGTTGATTTATCTACGTTTGATAAATCAACGGAGAGGAAATATACGAAACAGCAGACGCGTTCGCCGTATGTTTGTGACGGTCGGGATGTTTCAGGTTTGTTGTTTCATTTAATTTTGGCACTTGGCTCAACTTAGCTGCCAACTACCATTGTGTCTAAAAACAAGACGACCTACACATTCAGATCGTATAGTTTACATCCAGTCTATTGTTAAACGACATTAAACGTGATGCATTACTGTTTTCGATAATCAATAATCATCTGTGTCACATAAGTAGAACGTAAACAAGCAACAGTCCTCACAGGAGAAAGAGTTCAGCTTGAGACCGTTTTTGTTTACTGAAAGCTTGAATCAGAGTCAGTAGATTGAGAACCTGAATAAGCACGAAACATCCACATGTGCACCGGGGCACACCGGGGCACACACCCGGCGGTCAGTGTATATTGACGGGCAGACTCTGGCGAAGCACTCGGCATTTTTACGAACGTCGTCAAATAGCAACTTTCAAACTATAACTTAAAAGTCCATCGCATATACATCTAACTAAGATATTCCATCACATTTCAGAATTTTTACAGGCTTATTTGTGTATATATTCTTACATTAGTAATTGTCGCTTCCACCGGTAGCCGCCATGTTTATACTCCCTCGGCCCCAAGTCTGCTCCTGACCTGACTCGCTGCGGAGGGGCCTTTTCAAGGGGAGATAGCCACTTCCTCTTGCTCCCTAAGTATTGGGACACCCTACCCCTCCGCGGGAACGCGCAAAATCAAGGGGAAGGGCTCAAAGCGAGGGCAAGGGTTTGAATTGGGACAGGGCCTTAGAGCCATGTGCTCTACCCACCACACTATCCTGGCATATGAAATGATTTGGTCCTAAACTTATATTTGGAACTAGTAAGATTAGTACAAAATATTTACATAGCCCCTATGTTGCAGAGGCAACATATAAATATTTTGTACTAATGTTAATCTTTATACTTAAATTGCATTAACGTATATATTTAATGTAATTATGGATTGTCTAGATAGAATTAAATGCTAATTCGAAAATAAAGACATTGTGAAAGTGATCTGCCTCTTGTGATCTTTTAGTGAGGTCTTGTCCTTGTATTTACTGATTGGCTGAGCAAGATTTAATAGTATTGGTTAAAATAAATCCCATTATCATACACTCTGGACGGCGTATCAAGCGCCGTTTATTTTGAAAATCAAACGCCGTTCAAAACGGCGTTTTATTTTGAAAGCGGTGTTTGATTTTAAAAAGCGGCGTATTTAACGGCGTATTTTTATTGAATGACGCGTAAATAAGTGATGAATTTTGGCACACATGGCTTGCCATACAGGAGCCCCGTCACATCTTCCACCTGTTCACTCAGCTCCACTCCGCTCTGCAGCGACATCACCGCACACTGTCTCCTCCTCAGTCCGCCCCGGTCATCTCCACCCCACGAGGAGCTCAAAGTGAGCATAAGGCAACACGTTTGAGAAATAAAAGTCCTAATGAAATAATAAACACGGTTACAGAGGAGATCACGTTGAAGCAAAACACCTCTTTCACTTGCGTTGTTTTCTCCCCTCTTGCGCGAGGGAGAGAGAGGGAGAGGAGGAAAAGTTACGTGAATGAAGCAACAGAAGCTTAATCGGGCCGTGTGATTGTTTTTTGTGATAACAAACTCCATAGAGGGAAATGTCGATGTTATATTGTGTGAAATAGTGACATTTTCGTTCAAATAAAGTCCATGCAGAGGGTATTTATTTTCTTTAAAAAAAAAAAAAAAGCATCAAAGAGCCATAAGTCTCATCACTAGCGGCAATACGATAGAAAGATTATTATTTTTTTAATATAGTAGGCGCGGAAGGGACAGCGCCCCATACCATCTAGACCATTTCCTCATAGCACTTGACGGCCCCATAGCGTGTGTGTGGGGGGTGGGGGGTGGGGGGCTAGTTGCGCCCCTGACCTGCAGCATGGAGCTCGGCCTGAGTTGTATGACACGCCTCCTAATTATGACGCTTGCAAAACTTCACGCGCCAGCAAACAGCCGTTTCTCGTGAGTGTGAAGCGGCAATGTTTGGCGTCCAACTAGAGGCGGATGGGGCGTGGACGCACGTTGGTTTGAACGCACCTTAACTCCTACCATCGCAAAGAAAGCATCTCTGCTGCGCTTGTATCTTTCCCACAAACGTGGATCGACTAAAGTCAACGGAGAAAGGAAGCTACACAATGCACCTGTCAAATGAATGATTCAGATATTATTTGGCTCAGTTAAAGTCCAGATAGCGAGGTTTACGCGCGTATTGACCGGTTAACAACAGTTGTGCTGCCGGTGCAGTTTTTGCCAAACTCACGCGCCATCGGCTTCGTCACATCACCCACTAAACAAACACAAACAGCTGTTCCTTTACCTTGGAGTAGCTGGTCAGGCCCTTTGTAACGATGAAGACAGGGAAACACACCTTCCCCCTCCCGCTGACGGTCCTGCTTCTGCATGTGATAATCCAAACAAAACTCGCAAAACACGATGCCCATGGCCCTTGTGCTTCGGTTTGGTGAAATCTGTCAGTCCGTCCAACATGTGAGCGGGTGATGGTCGCAGAGCCGCAGACACTGCTGCGCAAAGCGCTGCGGATGCGCCGCGACAGTGGTGCCAATAATCCCCAAAATATGTTTTTATGGAAAATTAGGAGTGGGCCATATTTGATTGTTTAGCGGGCCGGATCTACCCGCCAAACCCGGGTAGATCCGATATACTGCTCAGCCCAGTGAGGGCGGCTACACTGCAGCCGTGACTGTGGAAGTGCGGCCAAGCAAAATCAGCGGCCAGACCGGCCCTTTCCCCGACCGGCCCTTCGGGGAATCGCCCGACTCTCCCGATTAGCCACGCAGGCACTGCTGTTAGCAAATTTCCAAACGGTCCTGCTTTTGAACAGAAACAAAAAGCAGGAGAGGACAGCTGGACGGGCAATGGAGGAAACCTAGACGCAAACGCTGGGAGAACCTAACTCCACCTGGCCCGAGCATCAAAGTGTTGTTGCTGTGAGGATGTTCCACCCAGAGCTTTCACAAAACTGTCTGATTTCAAGAAAACACAGACAAGGACACTGCTATAGTTGATACACAGACAAGTATCAGCTGCAGTAGCACAGCTCCCATAAAGAAACCTTTGCTGTTACTGAACCTTTGAGCCAGGTGCCATGTCTCATTGATTGTCCTTGTGCCCTGAAGAGTCTCCACCCTCTGTGACCGTCTGGACAGAGACGAAGACCCCAGCTCTGGGTCTGCGCTCAAGAGGCTGGCTCGGCTCGAGGAACAGGTCTGTTACTTTACAACGACCATTTTCTATCATTTTACCTGACAATATTAGATACTCACTTCGCTCTCAGATCATCCAAAATGGCATTGAATAAAAAAATTGTTGTTCCTGCATTAGTCTGTACTTTACTGTTGCTTATGCCTTATGTCGATTTTTTGTGTGGGCATACACAGTCCTGATCAAAAGTGTAAGACCAGTTGAAAAGTAAAAAAATCAAATTTTCCAAGTTCCAAGAAGAACCTCAACATGCAACAAGAAGAAATGGGAGTAAAACAGTCATTTTGAATTTCTGAAATGATCGTGAGGGTTATGGAACAAAAAAGTCAAGTGGACCCAAAATAATGTCCCCAGCACTGACCCGGAGGAGCTGATTGGCTGGAGGATCCTCTGTTACTGGAGCCGACTGCAGCCCAATAACCGGAGGTTCCCACAGACGAGGGCCTCAGTCTGAGGGATGCTCTCTGCAACATCTGCTCAGAGCCATGGTGCCCCCTCTCGGTGGAGGATAGAAAACATCTCAGTTGAATCGATCTTTTAAGAAATTCAAAATGACTGTTTTACTGTGTCCCACCTCAGCGGTGATGGAGCGCTGAGAGGCTCACACAACCGAACACGTTTAAAACAAAAGTTATTTTCTTTTGCTATCAGGACGTCATGACGGTAGGGATGGGTATCATTAAGGATTTATCGATACTACTACTCTTATCGATACTCCTTATCGATCCGGTACTTTAACGGTACTCTTATCGGTACTTTAAAAGGGAAAAAAAGTTAGATAGAGGCTACTGTATAAGTAGGCATTAATCCTTGGCCTATATTTATTTTTGATTACTCTACATTTTATTTCCAATTTGTGGTACAGTTAAAATAGGCTACATCACTTACTTAACTTTTTTTTAAATCATTATTATTATCTAGTAAATCAAGGCTGTTGGTTAGATTTGGCTGTAGCTCTGAGGACTGAGTCCAAATGAAAACTTAGTGCAGTAAAATAATGAACTAGACTCGAGTCACTTCCTGTCATCTGCCTCTCAGCTTGTGTCCAGGTAGGCCAAGAGACCGGACCCCAAATTTGGGCTACCGGTACCATTTTGAGGGATTAAATTTCCTTTTGATTTTCATGAAGGTACATATCTCTAGTGTTGAAAAATGTGTGATAGCATCTGATCCATGGTAGTTTTCATGATAAATCAACACTTGTATCATCCCATCTCAATAAACAGTGTTCAGTGACTACTAGAGATAACAATGCCTCTATAATCCAAGTGGTTGTTCTCTTCTTTTGCAAAGTGCAGGATCTTGCAGACCATCAATAACAGAACCAACATTCATTGGCTTTTCAGAGAAACTGAGTAGTTAATGGCCTGTCCATCATTATAATTTGCTGTGTAATCTTAAAAAAAAGTTAACTCTACCAGATCAATTAGGTGAATGGTTGTATATCTCTGAAACAGGTTGTGATGGAGACTTGCAAAGAGCAATGTCTGGGCTTTAATATGATGTGCCAATCACCTTTCTAGGTCGCTGGGGGGCTGAGAAATGTTATGTTGAAAATCGTGAAAATTGTTCAACTTAACATACTGTAGTGTATGGTGACATGATATAATATTATCTGATCCTATGCTTTTTCTCATTTGGATTTTTTTCACGTAGAAAAAGAAGAAGAAGATCTTTATTTATATAGCGTATTTACTGTATATGTAATTCTATACGATTTTGCCTTGTGCTTGCGAAAACTAGCAGCAGGACTTAATCGAAAGGCAGTGATTCCAGCATCCATTAAGGCACATATCTTCACCAATCCAGCATGGGGCAGCAGATATTGATCGACTAGAGGAGACAATCACTGGAAAGGAGACATCACACATGGTTAATGGCATAGCAATATAGGCAAAGGTGTATGGGGTCGTCACCTGCCCAGTGCTGAACTTCCATGAGTTGAAAAGCTACAGTAGATTTCAATTGAGGCTGAACTTAGATGCTTATGTGGCTGAAGCACGTGTTGGACCACATCCACTCATAGAATGGAATGACCATGCCCAAGAGATGAAAGAGTCAAGCCAGATTTCCTCAGTGCAAAACATGGTGTGGATCCTTATGAGGCAGCCACAAGCTGAACATCAAATTGTCCCAAGCTGGACTGGTTTCAACATAAGATAAGATAATCCTTTAGAGATCCGTGATAAAACAATCCATGACAAAGTAGAAATCTGAGAGGATGTAGTAGCACCTTACCACAAATGTGCCAGCTACTGAAAAGAGCACTGTGTATGAGATCTTTAAGCGTTCTGACCTCATTTGTGAAGAGTTGCATCTGGATTCAGTGGTAGTTGTCCTAGAGTCTGCTTGGATGCATACAGAACAATTCTGTGGTCTGTGGGACGCCTGCTGTGATCTTGGCTCCTCTGCTGTGGGACTCCTTCGGCCCTGGGTCTCTATAGTCTGGATCTCTCCTTCTGTGGTTTCTCTTTTCTCCCCCTGGGTTTTTAAGTTTTTCCTTGCTATTCTGGAGAGTCTATGGACAGGGAACACCCACGCTGCTCCTCATCACCTGCTGCTGACATTTAATTGGACATCATGTTTATGTTTGCGTGGATACTTCACTTGCCTGGACTTTACATTGTCTTATTTACTGTTTTGTTTAATTGCCTTAATGGTTAGTGCAGCCCTGTGAGGCAACTCCTGTTGTGATATTGGGCTATACAAAACCATTGATTGATTGACAATTCATACAATCTGCAATGCATTGTCTATTCTTGGGAGGAGATTTCAGGATGGTGGGCTGAGGGATGTTTGCATTGAAGCTGGCATAGTTGCTGAGGGACCCATAAGTGGGGTGATGGATGGGAAACACTATTACCATGCAGAGTACACAAGTGCATTTATGAAGCCATGATGAGACTGGCATGGTCAGAATTCTCTAATCAGTTAGACACCAGACTAGCAATTTTGAAAAAATGTATGAGGTCAACTCCTTTTTAGCGCAGGCGGTTGCTTTGGCCAGTTGTTTCACATTCAGTTTTGAACAGTCCACTTTTATCTGGAGGTGTTCTAGACCTCCGCCACAGCAATGGCGATCTCTCAGCCTGCTGGATATCATATGTGGAATTTGTGGAGGATGTAGTCCTTGGTCTTTTAACAATCCTCACGTGAAGGAATTTGGACTTTTGACATCTTCTCCTACTCCTACCATGGTATTTCGCCTATGACAATGTGAACTACGCTCCATATCTGTCTTCATGTTATAAAAGGTGTTGAAGTTACCTTTAGAGATGTTGCCAAGTCTTTTCAATGGCACTGAGTCAGTGTGGACAGAGCAGCCGAACCTAATCTTATTCTGAGTGAAGGAGTGGAGTAAGTCCAAATGCAGGGAACTGCTCATAGAGAAAACTCTTTTTGCAACTGTCGGTGATGAGTGCTTTAGAATCACAGCTCAGGGCAGTGAGTTATTCCCAAGTCTCCAGTGCCAACAAGAAGAAGCTGCGGGTTGTCTTCTTCTCCATGCCACCCATGGAGTTGAAGAGGGGTATAATGCTGTTGTTATCTGCTCGGAGGACACAAATGTCCCTTGCTTTCCATGACACAATTTGGGCACCTTTGTACAAAAAAGAAAGACGTTTGTGCCATGAGGAGTGAGATAGAAAGTCATCAGCTTCCACCATGCCAAGACTGCTTAGTGAAGCATGCCCAAAGAGCTAACTACCAGGCTGTATTATGGAAAGGGACCCTCAAGCACCTAGCCCTGTTGGTCATGGATTGAGGATCGAGTCTGTGAGATGAGTTGACCAGCTGGTAGTTCAGTGGATGGACCAGCACATGAAGCTCAGTTAGATTTATTGGCCTACAACTGTCCAAAGCACTTCGTCCACTACAAATGCAAATGGACTCAAGTGCACGGATATGAGCCAGATATTGAGAATCAAACATGTTTTAAAAACTGATAAGTGATGATGAAGTGGACATGGGGAGTCATTCCTATACTAGATGTGACAGATGTATAACCACAAATCAAAGAGTAAATAAGTACATTGGGTGAAAATGTACCTTTTGTAATGGGTTAAGTAGCATGAATTGTATTTGTGTAAAACAATGGCATAGCTATTAGAGTGGGTTGTCTCATGATCGGAAGGTTCAGGGGTTCGAATCCCAGCCCCTGAAGAACACTGTTGTTGTGTCCTTGGACAAGACACTTCACCCTCCTTGCCTACAGTGTCTGTGTACATTGGTGTATTAATGAGAGAGTGAATGGGTGACTAGTTCCTTGCTGTAAAGCGCTTTGGGCCTGAGGAAGGTAGAAAAGCGCTGTATAAGTTGAGGCCATTTGCCATTTACCATAAAAGGTTCATTTAATTCCTGTTAAATTTGTTGTAAATAAATGTTTTTGCTCATGTTCCAAAACCTTCTCAAGACCAGACTAAAAATAATTTATCTTCTGACAACGCTATGATTTAATGTATGCATGGACCCTACCGCTTACTTGTTCCCAAAGGCACATAATGTCGGGTTGGAACCCTTTAAGAAAACTCAAACTCTGTTTAATTAATGCTTCTTTAATAAAGCAACAAATATGGCAAATCTCGGGCATTAGACAGACATTATTGCAAAATGCCACCAAGTCAGAGTTCACTTAACCCCTTTTCTTCTGATATTTGAACCGCGGGTTAGCGGCAGCAGCTCGGGGGGTTTCTGAGTAGATTAAGCACGTTTTTTTATTTATTTATTTATTTTATTTATTTGTTTGAGCAGTTAACCTGCTCAAAGGGAGTGGGCTGAAGCCAAAGGCTTATAAGCACCCAACCCAAAATAACATTACATTACATTACATTTAATATTTACAAGGTAGCAAATCATAAACAAAGGAACATAGGGCAAAGTAACAATAAATGATGAACAAGAATAAAATAAAAACAACAGCAAAATAAAGAACAAAAGAATGTGCTACTTTTATGTTATAAAGGTGCATTAATACATATTATATTCTGAGATCTTGCTACTTCCCAGTTGTCAATACCATCCTTAATATAATTTAATTTGGGTTTAATTATCATTATTATTATATTTGTTTAATTGAGTGGTAATTGAGTGATAATTGATAACGTTTTGAATGTCTAACACAGCGTGTCTTTCCCGCGCGTACCTGTCTCGCTGCACACGGCTGCAGAGGGGAAACATTATTAACAGTGATTAGCGCAGCAATGCAGCGGCCCCGTTAAGACTGTTAAGGCTGGAGCTTATCGGTCCGGGTGGACCGGCACACGTGGGTCCCGGGGCCGTTATGATACCAGGGTTCGATACCCATCCCTACATGACAGAGTGAAAACCTGACAGAAAATGACACTGAATCCACATTTTTGCACAGCTTTGGCCTTTTAAAGGCATGTGGTCCTAAACTATTTCAGTTTATTTGTTGTTATCAATAAAAACTATTTTTTTTTTTTTTGCCTCACTCCCATTTCTTCTTGTTGCATATTGAAGTTCTGTTTGGAACCTTGTTAAGATCCAACCATGGAAAATGTGAATTTGTGCCATTTTTCAACTGGTCTGAACTTTTGATTGGGATTGTATTAGAGACACTTTATGCTCCTCCACTTCTTGGGTGTAAAAAATGAAATGGCTTTAGATTGACGTTGTGACGTCTCCTCTGCTTCCACAAGGTCCTGCAGTCAGCCAAAGCCCTGCAGTGGATCATGGACAGTCTGAAGTCTCCCGGTGTTCCTGCTAAGGACGCTCCATCACTGAGTAAAACATTCAGATTCTATTTCACTTTTGTTCCTATGATTGTATGTATGTGTGTCACTGTTTTCCTCAGACGTGACATTACCAGACGACTCCACTGACTCTTCAACAAACCCAGCGGAGAAAGATGAGTTCTTCCACGTGAAAGCTCGCCAGCTCCACTATCCAGACAGCAGAGTGACCCGCTTCCCCGTGCCTGAGGAGAAGGTGCCCTGGGAGGTAGGCCCCGTCACCCCCTCACCGCTGGCGCCGTCTGATCTCTTTGGCCTGATTTTGCTACTATCCTCAGTCACGGAGAGTTTTCCCGTGTTGGGACGAGTTAAAGGCGGTCGCACAGAGTCGTGTCTCATAGTGTAGAGGGTCAACGACTGGACTGGCATTTGAATCGTGTAATGTGGCAGCAGAAAGACGCTTAAAACTACAAGACTGTAAGGGCATGCATAAAAATATTCCGTTAAAAAAAAAAAACTCCTTTTCTTATTTATTCCACCGGAAATATGTCCCGCTTCTTCTTGTTGCCGGCTTTAATTTAAATTTGACAGAACTATAAACAAGTTCAGGACTCGAACCTGCAGCACTGAACTGTGTTGTGCTGATCACATGACATTGTCTTTGAGTGTCCAAAAAAGCGCTACATGAAACCTATGCATTATTATTATTATTATTATTATTGTTGACCAATCGGGACACACACGTGTTTCCCACGCTCGCAAACAGAAGTCTATTTTTGCTGATCCGAGGACAGTTTTTCAACTCCAAAGAGAGAAATTAAACCAGAGCAGTCGTGTAATGTGGTCAAGTCGAGGTCAAAGTTTATTTATAAAGCACATTTAGTTGACACTTCCCAAAGTGCTGTACATGTTTCAGCGAGAGACACAAAATGTTTTACATACTGTATATACACAGTACAAATAAGCAACAACGTAGAATGCTCAACTCAGCTCGTGTTGAAAGCCAACACATAAAGGCGCGTTTTTAAGAGCGACTTAAAAATCTTAATGGATGAGGCTGATCCAATGCTCAAAGGGAGCTCGTTCCAAAGTTTGGGTCCAAACGCCCTGTCACCAACATGTAATGCATTTAAAACATATGGATCCCATTAACTGAGAGCTTTGTGCAGTCAGCTAGTCTTCCTTTTATTTATTAACCTCTTAACCCCCGCCTAAACCAAGCACATTTTCTCCAGTTTTACCCAAATTTAAAAGCTTCTCGACTGGAATTTAAGGCCAGAGTAAAACCTCACCTACAAAGCTTCAAAAAAGAGAAAATCCAAGGCACACTGTCGTATAGAAAGAATTAAAAGGTCTTTAATACATCATGGCTCCAAAAAATTAAATGCACCAATCTAAGCTTCTTCCTCGTTATGATTGTCATGTTTTGGTCCTTTTTGGTTGTGTTTTCATCACGTTTTTTTCAACATGTTTAAGTCATGAAAGAAGAAAACATTACATTAAAAGAAAAAAGCTGTCCCCTATATAAATGAATATGACTGATCTGTGAAGAAGGAGGTTTTTGTTGTTGTTGTGAATTTTGAACCTTAGAAGACTCAAAATGAGCAGACACAAAATGTTTTGTATATGTCCATGCTGATTACTAAAGTTTAGAAATTAATTAAGTAATTCGAAATTACTTTTTGACAACAGCATAATGACAAAAAAAAATCTCCCGAGGGAGGCCCCCGAACCCCCCACCATGCCGGCGCTCACTCACACCACAGTCTCCTTGAAATCTGTGGGAAACACTGCGTGATGTGTATGATCCGTCTCTCTTCAGACCTAAACTACTACGTATGTCACCATGGACTACATTATTTGATCACGGATCAAAATGGAGGGTGACTCACAAAGGGAGGAACTGGGGTGAGCAGGTATTTGTAGATGTGATCATTTATTACAATGTTTTGCACTTAAAAATGTCCTTGAAATCCTGAAATTGACCTTGAAAATGATTTAAGAGTAAGAGTGGGAACCCTGTTTGTGTTGGCGTAATGTTTTGTAGCTTATTCTAATGGAGCCATTATTTCATTTCATTTCATTTTATTCTTTTTCATGGTAATGTAACATACAATTGGAACAATCCAACAAACACAACAATAATACATTCCATTCTTTTAAAAAAAACATTACAAATTAGATGGCCACACCGATGCCAAAAGATAACAATAGCCCAGACCAGATGTAATCAACTTTCAATTTTAACAATTTTCTTTCTTTTCCCAATTATTATTAATAATTTTGCTGTTACAACAACAGTGATGTAATGGTGACAACAGCGGCGACGGGAACAACGACGAGTCCATCAAACTACACAACGCACACCCACATGCACATACAGGCAGGCATGCACGGACACACACAGACACACACACAGCACACACACAAAAAGATGGAGAGGATCTATTGATGTATTTGTGATGAGCCCTATGCTGTGTGTTGCATTAAAAAAAACAAGGTTTGAGTGGGCAGCTGTCGAAAGATGCCCGGCACCTGCTTGCCCTACATTAGTGATTGACAGAGTTGTGCGGTAGTTAGCGGAGGTCCAGAGGTGCTACACCCCTGACATTTCCTCCATTCCTGCTCACCCTGTACTGAAGTGGATGTGTATATGTACTCGTGATGAGCCCTATGCTGTATGGTGTATTTAAAAAAGCGAGGTTTGTGTGGGCAGCTGTTGAGAGACGTATGACCTCCCACAGCTGCTCAACACCCGCTTACCCTGCACTGAAAATGTGTTCCTTTTTTTTTTTATGCATACAGCAAGCAAACCCGTATGCACCCATACACACACACCCACACGAACACATAGGTACGCGCCACACGACCAGACAGTCCCGCCATCGCCCCCATCACCACCACCACACCACTACATCACCACCGTCGTTATCAGCACTGTTGTTGTAAATTTAACAATTTTCACATTCATCTTTGTACAAGTTAAGAATGTTCTGTTTATACTTATATTTAAATTGAAGAATATTTGAACAACATTTTAGATCGTTTTCTAGAGCGTTCCATTGTTTCACACCAGATACTGAGACACACATTTGTTTAAGGGCATTTCCTGCAAAAGGTTGTTTAAAGTCATTATTTCTTCTACTTGTCTCACTATTTACAGTAAAAAGGCTTTGAAGTCCATGTGGTAACAGGCAGTGTTTTGCTTTATGAACAACTAATAAAGTTTGTAAAGAAACCAAGTCCTTCAATTTGAGTAGTCCTGACCTCAGAAACAGACCTGTGGTATGTTCTCTTGGAGCAACTCCATTAATTATTCTTATAGCCCTTTTTTGCTAAAGAAATAAGGGCATTCAATTATCATCTCGTATGTAACTGAGTCAGCATGACCTTTGTTCCTGTGACTGTTGTTCATTGCAGGTCAGCTTCAGCTCCTACTGCCCTCTGTATTACACCTCGTCGGACACTGGGGACAGCACAGATGGGTATGTCCCTGATGGATCAAATCTTAAATCAATCTTTAATCAAAGTTATTATCGTTGCAGAAATGATTTGTGTTTGAGTGAATAGATCTGTTTGTAATGAAAAGACAATGTAGTAAGAAGTGTGAATTCATATGTGTAATCAAACCTATCACGCCCACTTCTTAGCACAGATCTATCTGTTTACTCACACAAGTCGAATTCAATAATTATACCTCCATACATTTCATGTCCAGAGTTATTAACCTACATGGAGCACATTCAAATGTCAAAGTGAATAAGAATGTTTGGCTTAAGCAGGGCTGCAAGGTTTATCAATATCGAATCACAGTGGAGGTTTTGACTACTGCAATAACCGAACCTTAAAGGAGCTGTATCATGCTATTTTAGCCATTCCAAAGTAAAGTATAGGCATATATATGATATATTGTACCTCTATCACTATGGAGTACTCATTTTTGAGAGAAATATAAGTATTTTTGGGGGTATTTTCCCTACCCGGAAGACAAGACGCTTCGATTCAGTTAACTCCGCCCCTCTCTCCGCTCATTCCACATTTGCAGTATTATACATATAAATATCGCTGCAAAAAGTGAAGTTACTTCACATAATGCAGTTATAAGGAGTTGACATGTGCAACGCAGTTTCATAAATGGCTAACACACATGCTAACACACACGCTAACACACACGCTAACACGCGTTTTGATTGACTCACCGCTCAGTCTGGCTTCCCCATGAGATCGCGTTGGTTATAAAAGTTAATCCACTTTGATTCTGACCAAGGTTCACCAAGCATCCATCAGGTTGGTTGATAAAGTCGCTGAATCCCGGAAAGAAATTCCAACTTCTGGCGAGTGCACTCTTCTTTAGGAAGGTCGAATAGTCCTGTTCCTCTCGTAGCCAAACGCGCATCCGTGACATTATCGTTCGGTAAGAAAAAGAACAGGCGTGTCCAGAGTAGGTTAGAAAGAGCTCAGTCTTCAAAAACAACACTTCTGCTTGGATCTATGGATCCTCCGGCCGTGGGTGCGCTTGATTAGTGTCGCGGGACAGCACAGACGCGTCGGAGAGTTGCTGCTTTTTTTTTACTTAGAACTGCGTGAATGAAGCCAAAAACCGCTCTGGGGGTGTTTTTGATAAGGAAATAGCATAACAACATGGCTAAAAACTCCAAAAAGTCGATTTTGCATGATATAGGACCTTTAAGAGGCATTCATCCTGATATCACGTAAGTCTCAAGACGACCTCTCCTCTGGGTGTGTAACCGTATGTTGTTGGTTGCCATGGCAACGACAGCAGTCAGGGGAAATAGCAATGATATAGCTATAAATATGTTATCATGATATTTTGTTTCATTTGGTGATATAAATGTTAAGCCATATTCCTGCCCTACACACTACACATCCCATTAAGCAGTACTGTGAAAGTATCTTTTAAGATGCATAAAAAATGTAGTTCTCTTTAGTTTGTTGAAAAGAACATTTCTACATATCCAAATCAGTAATTACTGAACATTATCAAACAACAGTTTGAAATGTCACATGTAAATTCAAAGCTTGATGTTGATTAATCTGTCGTTCTTTCTAGATCAGAGCCTGGATCTCACAGTTTCAGGTATATTGACAATTACATGCTTTAGAAAAGTAAAAGGTGAATTTTCAGTGAGATTGATTTTTTTTGGTGCTATGTTGTGATCAGAAACCCTGCAGGCAGGACAGGCCTACGCGGCCGTGGGGTGCTCCCTCGCCTGGGGCCCAACTGCAGCCTGGACCTCATCCTCACACGGTACAAATCAATAAGATAATGCCAGTCACATGTCTGCACTGTGATCATGATGAACGTCACCTATACTGATATGGGTATATACTTTTATATAGACGTACTTCATCAGGTGAAATGTCTTTGCAGGTGGAGAGACAGCGCATGTTCTGAGTTGGAATTTCTAGTGTTCAGGGATGCGAATGTGAAGTCCTTGCTGTTACCCGGGGTGAGTGAAGCATGTTCATGGGGTTCTTGGGGTTTGGGCTGTAGACCGTGCACCTATTTTCCCGCTACTCTTAAGAGCCCAATATACTAAGCCATGGACTGTTTCAATATGTCAGGAATACATCAGGTGTGTGTGAATATGTCAGGAATACGTCAGGTGTGTGTGAATATGTCAGGAATACGTCAGGTGTGTGTGTGAATATGTCAGACATACGTCAGGTGTGTGTGAATATGTCAGACATAGTCAGGTGTGTGTGAATATGTCAGACATATGTCAGGTGTGTGTGAATATGTCAGACATACGTCAGGTGTGTGTGAATATGTCAGACATAGTCAGGTGTGTGTGAATATGTCAGACATACGTCAGGTGTGTGTGAATATGTCAGACATACGTCAGGTGTGTGTGAATATGTCAGACATACGTCAGGTGTGTGTGAATATGTCAGACATACGTCAGGTGTGTGTGAATATGTCAGACATATGTCAGGTGTGTGTGAATATGTCAGACATACGTCAGGTGTGTGTGAATATGTCAGACATACGTCAGGGTGTGTGAATATGTCAGACATACGTCAGGGTGTGTGAATATGTCAGACATACGTCAGGTGTGTGTGAATATGTCAGACATACGTCAGGGTGTGTGAATATGTCAGACATAGTCAGGGTGTGTGAATATGTCAGACATACGTCAGGTGTGTGTGAATATGTCAGACATACGTCAGGTGTGTGTGAATATGTCAGACATATGTCAGGTGTGTGTGAATATGTCAGACATACGTCAGGTGTGTGTGAATATGTCAGACATACGTCAGGTGTGTGTGAATATGTCAGACATACGTCAGGTGTGTGTGTGAATATGTCAGACATACGTCAGGTGTGTGTGAATATGTCAGACATATGTCAGGTGTGTGTGAATATGTCAGACATACGTCAGGTGTGTGTGAATATGTCAGACATACGTCAGGCTGTGTGTGAATATGTCAGACATACGTCAGGTGTGTGTGAATATGTCAGACATACGTCAGGTGTGTGTGAATATGTCAGACATACGTCAGGTGTGTGTGAAATGAATAGTCAGTGTTGTGAATATGTCAGACATAGTCAGGTGTGTGTGAATATGTCAGACATACGTCAGGTGTGTGTGAATATGTCAGACATACGTCAGGTGTGTGTGAATATGTCAGACATACGTCAGGTGTGTGTGAATATGTCAGACATACGTCAGGTGTGTGTGAATATGTCAGACATACGTCAGGTGTGTGTGAATATGTCAGACATACGTCAGGTGTGTGTGATATGTCGCATAGTCAGTGTGTGAATATGTCAGACATACGTCAGGTGTGTGTGAATATGTCAGACATACGTCAGGTGTGTGTGAATATGTCAGACATATGTCAGGTGTGTGTGAATATGTCAGACATACGTCAGGTGTGTGTGAATATGTCAGACATACGTCAGGTGTGTGTGAATATGTCAGACATACGTCAGGTGTGTGTGTGAATATGTCAGACATATGTCAGGTGTGTGTGAATATGTCAGACATACGTCAGGTGTGTGTGAATATGTCAGACATACGTCAGGTGTGTGTGTGAATATGTCAGACATATGTCAGGTGTGTGTGAATATGTCAGACATACGTCAGGTGTGTGTGAATATGTCAGACATACGTCAGGTGCTGTGTGGACAGAGCACACAGACCACAGCCATAGCTGGGATGGAAACTAGCAGGAAACAGTGATCACCTGTTTGTCTGAAGATTATGAGGTTTTATCATAGACTCCTCGAAAGCAGAGAATATCAATCCAGCAGGAACGCACACGGACTCGCACTGTGGAGACGCCCGGGATGACAGGAACAGGTGAACAGTAAACTCCTCATGTGGCCTATCATCAATATGTCCCGGAGGATTTCATAAAGATTAAGGACTTTAAAAGTGAACTGCAGTTCAGTGTAGAGCCAAGGGAAACAATGTTACAGGTAACACTGTCTTTATAACCGCGCACATCATCAAAACAAGCCACTTATTATTTTATCTTTGTGAATGAGCCAGATATAAATGTCAGAAAATGTTTAGAACACCCCACTGGTGCAAACTACGTTATATTGTTCTGCGCAAAAGTTTACATCTGCCTCTCCAGCGTACTCATTCTGCCACAGTTTTACTTCATATAGTCAAGATAAATACGACAAAATCATTTGCTTTTTCTCCACCTCGAATTTTGTGCGTTGTGGCAAAATTGCATTAGTTTGAATATTCATCAGGTCTTATGTGCCTTTGACGTTATTTACAAACACAAATATCAACTGCTCTTGCTTTTTTCTCCACTTTAGAACTTGCTAGTGCTTCATTTCCAAGAATTATCTACTCACATATTGACAAGATACTTTTTTAAATGAAGTGACGTATAAATGTGAAGTGCAAATTGTCGTTAACTGTTCAAGGTGGAACATTAGAAACGTGTGGAAGCATAAGCGGAAACTAAGGGACGCAGTTCTCTCACTATTCAACTGTGGAACAGCATACGAGCCGTGGAACAGTGTATGAGCTGCAGCAGATCCACTGTGCAGCGGCAAATCCCCCTTTTTGTGGCCCAGAATTTTAGACTATAGCTGAAGGAAAAGTGTGAACCTTCGGAGCATTTTTACATTACAAACATTACGTACATTGTTTATTTCATTTTTCAGGGAGAAGTGGACTCCGCTGGATGTATTCCTGCAGCTCTAGAGATAACTATGGGAAAGAAAGTGTGTAAGAGGATCAATGAAGTGTTAACAGATCGAAACAAGGTATGTGTGTATTTCATCTTCCGAGTACCACCAGGCCTAGAGCAAGGTTAAATTAGGACTCAACTGTGTCTAAACCCTAACTTCATTCTGTCTAAACCAGAAAAACATGTAACTTAAATGCACCAAAACATAAATGAAATTATGAATGAATGAAAACCCCGTGAACTGCTACCTTAACGTGGTGGGGTTGTTTGAGTGCCCGAATGATCCGAGGAGCTATGTTGTCTGGGGCTTCATGCCCCTGGTAGGGTCTCCCATGGCAAACAGGTCTTAGGTGACGGGTCAGACGAAATGCAGTTCAAAGACTTCTATGGACAGTTTAAGAACAAGGACCGTGACGTCGCCCGGTATGGCGCAGCTGGGGCCCCACCCTGGAGCCAGGCCTGGGGTTGGGGCTCGAATGCGAGCGTCTGGTGGTCGGGCCTCTGCCCACGGGGCCCGGCCGGGCACAGCCCGAAGGGACGACGTGGGCCCGTCCTCCTGTGGACCCACCACCCGCAGAGGGATCCGTAGGGGTCGGGTGCAGAGAGGACTAGGTGGCAGTCAAAGGCGGGTGCCTCGACGACCTGATCCGCGTGCGCAGCATCTGGCGTTCGGGACATGGAACGTCACTTCGCTGGGGGGAAGGAGCCTGAGCTTGTGCGGGAGGTTGAGAGATACCGGCTAGATATAGTCGGGCTCACCTCCACGCATAGCCTCGGTTCCGGATCCCAACTCCTGGAGAGAGGCTGGACTCTCCATTTTTCTGGAGTTGCCCGCGGGGAGAGACGGCGGGCTGGGGTGGGTTTGCTCATAGCCCCCCAGCTCAGCCGCCACGTGTTGGAGTTCACCCCGGTGAACGAGAGGGTTGCGTCCCTACGCCTTCGGGTTGGGGACAGGTCTCTCACCGTTGTCTCGGCCTACGGGCCCAACATCGGTGCAGAGTACCCGGCCTTCTTGGAGTCCCTGGGAGGGGTACTAGATAGTGCTCCGACTGGGGACTCCATTGTTCTACTGGGGGACTTCAACGCCCACGTGGGTAACGACAGTGAGACCTGGACGGGGGTGATGGGGAAGAACGGCCTCCCCGATCTGAACCCGAGTGGTGTTCTGTTATTGGACTTCTGTGCTAGTTACAGTTTGTCCATAACGAACACCATGTTCGAGCACAAGGGTGTCCATAAGTGCACGTGGCACCAGGACACCCTAGTTTGTAGTTGTGTCATCTGATCTCCGGCCGCGTGTCTCGGACACTCGGGTGAAGAGAGGGGCTGAGCTGTCAACCGATCACCACCTGGTGGTGAGCTGGATCCTCCTCCATTGTCGATGCGGCTGCTCGCAGTTGTGGCCGTAAGGTCTCTGGTGCCTGTCGCGGCGGCAATCCCCGAACCCGGTGGTGGCGCCCGGAAGTAAGGGATGCCGTCAAGCTGAAGAAGGAGTCCTACCTGGCCTTGTTGGCTTGTGGGACTCCGGAGGCAGCTGAGAGGTACCGGCAGGCCAAGCGTGCTGCAGCTCGTGCAGTCACAGAGGCAAAAACTCGGGTCTGGGAGGAGTTCGGAGAAGCCATGGAGGAGGACTATCGGTCGGCCTCGAAGAGATTCTGGCAAACCATCCGGCGCCTCAGGAGGGGGAAGCAGTGCTTCACCAACACTGTTTACAGTGCGGGCGGGGAGCTGTTGACCTCGACTGGGGATGTGGTCGGGCGGTGGAAGGAGTACTTCGAGGATCTCCTCAATCCCACTGTCACGTCATCCGATGAGGAGGCAGAGGCTGGGGACTCGGAGGGGGGTTCGTCCATCACCCAGGCTGAAGTCACTGAGGTGGTTAGAAAGCTCCTCGGTGGCAAGGCCCCGGGGGTGGATGAGATTCGTCCCGAGTACCTTAAGTCTCTGGATGTTGTAGGGCTGTCTTGGCTGACACGTCTCTGCAACATCGCGTGGCGATCGGGGACAGTGCCTCTGGATTGGCAGACCGGGGTGGTGGTCCCTCTCTTTAAGAAGGGGGATCGGAGGGTGTGCTCCAATTACAGAGGGATCACACTTCTCAGCCTCCCCGGTAAGGTCTACTCCAGGGTGCTGGAGAGGAGGATCCGGCCGATAGTCGAACCTCGGATTCAGGAGGAACAATGCGGTTTTCGTCCCGGTCGTGGCACACTGGACCAGCTCTATACCCTACATCGGGTGCTCGAGGGTTCGTGGGAGTTCGCCCAACCAGTCCACATGTGTTTTGTGGATTTGGAGAAAGCGTTCGACCGTGTCCCTCGTGGTGCCCTGTGGGGGCTGCTCCGGGAGTATGGGGTCCGGGGCCCTCTGCTAAGGGCTGTCCGTTCCCTGTATGACCGCAGCAGGAGCTTGGTTCGCATTGCCGGCAGTAAGTCAGACTTGTTTCCGGTGTGTGTTGGTCTCCGCCAGGGCTGCCCTATGTCACCGGTTACCTTTATGGACAGAATTTCTAGGCGCAGCCAGGGGCCGGAGGGTGTCAGGTTTGGGAACCTCAGGATCTCATCTCTGCTGTTTGCAGACGATGTTGTTCTGTTGGCTTCATCAAATCAGGACCTCCAGCGCGCACTGGGGCGGTTTGCAGCCGAGTGTGAAGCGGCCGGGATGAGGATCAGCACCTCCAAATCTGAGGCCATGGTTCTCCACCGGAAAAAGGTGGCTTCCCCGCTTCAGGTCGGTGGGGAGTCCTTACCTCAAGTGGAGGAGTTCAAGTATCTCGGGGTCTTGTTCACAAGTGAGGGACGGATGGAGCGTGAGATCGATAGACGGATCGGTGCAGCGTCAGCAGTGATGCGGTCGCTGTATCGGACTGTTGTGGTGAAGAGGGAGCTGAGTCAGGGGGCAAAGCTCTCGATCTACGTTCCCACCCTCACCTATGGTCATGAGATTTGGGTAATGACCGAAAGGACAAGATCGCGAATACAAGCGGCCGAAATGAGTTTCCTTCGCAGGGTGGCTGGGCGCACCCTCCGAGATCGGGTGAGGAGCTCAGTTACCCGGGAGGAGCTCGGGGTAGAGTCGCTACTCCTTCACGTCGAAAGGAGCCAGCTGAGGTGGCTAGGGCATCTGTTCCGGATGCTTCCTGGTCGCCTCCCTCGGGAGGTGTTCCAGGCATGTCCTATTGGGAGGAGGCCTCGTGGAAGGGCAAGGACACGCTGGTGGGACTATGTCTCCGAGCTGGCCTGGTGTCGCCTCGGGGTCCCCCCAGAACAGCTGGAGGAGGTGTGCGTGGATCGGGAAGTCTGGGCATCTCTGCTGAGACTGCTGCCTCCGCGACCCGGCCCCGGATAAAGCGGAAGAAAATGGATGGATGGATGGATGGATGGATGAAAATAGTCTAAAATATTAGATGACCCTAAGCTGCAGAGGTCTAGAGTATTCCACTTTGTTCATCTAGTTTACTGCTTTATTTCTCTCTTTTTGATTGGATAATACACAGAATATCCAATCAATTGATTTGTTGTGATATTTACCAAGAAAGAGAAGCTTGGGGTTCTTAAACATATAGTGATGTCCATTTTCCTTGCACATTGACTACTTTGTGTAAAAACCTTCAGAGTAGGTTTCATGCACAGTTTAAATGCTCAGGACTTTAACTTATACAATGCTTTAATTCTATTCCTCTGATTGATTTTTATGTATAGTTGAAGCACAGTCTGATATCCTTCCAGGTGTTTGAGGTGTACAAGGGTTATGTGGATGACCACAGGAACACGGATGACGCCTGGGTAGAGACCACAGTCCTGAACCTCCACCTGGACCGGGACAGCCCACTGCTGACTGACATCAACAGAATGGTAACGGCTGGTCCTGCATCGTGCCTCACCAGGCTTTGGGATATATCTGCCTGGGGATCTTTATAACCTATAATAATGCAGTGGAGAGCAGGTTAAGTGAGCCAACCATTTGGGAAATGTAATTCTGTTACATTATAGTAGTGTATGAGTAGTTTGCTTGGCGCCTTTACTTTCCATCTCAGGGGTCTCAATGATGCTCCAAGATCAACTGTTTTTCGGGTTGCATAAAAAGTTACATAATGCACCTTTAAAAGGTTGCGTTCATGAGACAGCTGTGAATTCTATGGCGGTAACTATGGTAAAGATAATCTTTGAAAATAATGGACCTATCCATGTGACACAAGAACAAGCACAAAGTCAGACATCTTCTCTCTCAGCATATACAGTGCCTTGCGAAAGTACTAATACACCTTGAACTTTTGCATATTTTGTCATGTTTACAACCCTAAACATAAAGATTTTATTTTGAATTTTCAAAAGCTCACACACAAGTAACAGACAACTGTGAAGTGAAAGCAAAATGATACATGATTCTGTTATTTTTCAAATAATAGAAAAGTGAAGTTGGGCGTGCACAAGTATTCATACAGCATGACTTAATACTTTGTGGAACCCCCTTTTGCTGCAATAACAGCAGCAAATCTTTTTTATTATTACAAGATTTGCACATGTAGAGACTGACATTTTAGCCCATTCCTCTTTACAAAACAACTCAAGCTCTGTCAAATTAGAAGGAGAGCGTTTGTGAACAGCAGTTTTCAGGTCTTTCCACAGATTATTAATAGGATTTAGGTCAGGACTTTGACTGGGCCATTCTAACACATTAATATGTTTGTTTTTAAACCATTCCATTGTAGATTTAGCTTTGTGTTTAGGGTCATTGTCCTGCTGGAAGGTGAATCTCCGCCCCAGCCTCAATTCTCTTGCTGACTCCAGCAGGTTTTCCTCCAAAATGTCCCTGTATTTGGCTCCATCCATCTTCCCAACTATTCTTACAATCTTCCCAGTCCCCGCTGAGGAAAAGCAGCCCCATAGCATGATGCTCCCCCCACCATATTTGACACTGGGGATGGTGCACTCAGGACGATGAGCAGTGTTAGGTTTGCTCCATACATAACGTTTTGCATTTGGGCCAAAAAGTTCAATTTTTGTCTCATCTGACCAAAGCACCTTCTTCCACATGGTAGCTGTGTCCTCCATATGACTTCTAGCAAACTTCAAACAGGATTTCTTATGGCCTCCTTTCAATAATGGCTTTCTTCTTGCCACTCGTCCATGAAGGCCAGATTTGTGTAGAGTACGACTTATAGTTGTCCCATGTACAGATTCCCCCATGTGTGTCCATTTAACATGCACTGACCCATCATATGAACATATAAATAAAAACTGTCCCATAGAGTTATATTGGCACCAGCTCCACCCGACGTTATGACGTGTAACTAGTTTACTTTTATGGTGCATTTACTGAAACAACACACATTTTTAAACGTTCTTGCTCCGGCCTCAGCAAGTCTGTAGACAGTCCTGAACTGAGCCACATGACACTTTTTTTGAGAGCCTATTTCTTGAGAACCATACATTCCACAATACTACTGTATATGTTCAGATGCAAACAATTAAAAACCTCCTAAAGTGTACACCGCTTAAATATTGTATGCACACACACAATAACCACCCAAAAGTAGCTGGTAACATTAACCTCTCAGGCTTCACTTTATTAATAGCAACCTTGTTCAAATATTGCATGTCGCCATTTTTTCAGTCAGGCGTCACTGCTACAACAGTGTCAACACAACACCTTTTCATTAGTGCCGCTTCTGAACCGTCCTCCTGACTTGAATTGCTTGTCATTTTTCTTCTTAGGTGATGCGGAACCAAAACTCGGTCCAGTCTTTCGAGTGGCAGGAGGTCAGCGGGAAAACCCGGCTCAGCTCCCACCAGAGAGAGCATCTGAAGAAGGTGGCCCAGTGCCACTGCAGCAAGTTCTGACCTGTACAAGAGCTCAGGGCCGGGGTCGCTCGCTGTCCAACCGGGGCCCAGGGCGAGACGGAGGAGAATCAGGCTTTTCTTTTGGCTTTTTTGCAGGTGAAATGTGCCAGTTTGGTTTTGCCAATGCTGTTTTTCTGTGTAAAACAGGCTCAGGTTATCCCCTCACACCATCAAATCCATCAATAGGAGCAACATCCGGGCACTTTTGCCGAGTCCCCGCCCCCTCTGGGTGAAAACAAAGGAGAATTATTACGGAGGCAGATATTCCGCACCAGTGTCAGGTGTGGAAAAACATCTATATGGACCTGATTTTGGCTTGACTTTATTGATGTGTGATACATTTGTTTATAATCTGCCAGAAAACGGCTTTAAGAGTGAAAAATGGTGATTCCCATGAGAGGTTTTTCTTGTATAGTTTAAAATTGAGGTGGTATAGTTGATAACAGTCAAAATGCAGATTGTTTTGTCATACTTTTTGACTAATGCATGAAAAAAAGAGCGGTCACAATGTTCACAATCTGCACAATCTTCTCGCTCTCTCTCAGCACATATGAACAAAGGTACAATCATTTCCTCCTAAAGGAGGGGAGATTTCTTTCAGAAACTGTTTTTGTATTGGTGCCTGCCCTCCACCTGACATTATGACATCACATTCTAGAACGTGAACGCAACCTATTCATGATTCTCTGGGTCTTTAGTTTAGTTTAGTTTATTTAAGTAATTTACAAAAACATAGATTGCAAGGTTACCTCATTGCACTATAATAACAAACTCAAAAGGAGTAGGCAAGAAGCAAGAAAGCTTATTAGTGCCTACCCCCCATTCAAAGTAATTACTTTCATGCATTTCAAGTTAATTCAAGAAATATATAACACGATTTTAAGTCCTTTCAAAAGAAAGGGCCCATCATAACACTGAGAATATACATTACTGAAACGCATGTGTCCAGCTGCAGGTAAATAATAACGGTAATAATAACGCTGATACAAGCAGCATCTCATATTTTCATACAATATAACAAATTCCAGAGTTACCCAGGCACATGTGCATGTACCTGTTTACATACAGGCAATTAGTGAAAGACAAATTTAATTTTCCATACATTTGCCCATCCATGAATCACAATTATATCCTTTCAACAATTACAATTGTCCGCATTAACCTTACGTATAGTTTTACAAGAAGAAAATCACATGAGGTTTACAAGACTTCCAAAGTAAGAAGACATAGCACGAAAATAGGATTGTATGCAATTTACCAGTATATATGGTCCGTGTACCGTTCGTTCCATCAATTTTCAATTTGAAAACAACAATGAAATTACCCAGAAACGTGTGCTATAAGCATTTTTTCATTTCATAAAATGAAACACAATCACTCAAAATGGCACGTATTTTCATATTTCAATATGATACAAAACGGAAAAATGAAAATTGAAATCACAGCTTCAGAGCGTCATTATTTTGTTTTATAGATTTGCGTATAGCCGGAAGTTCGGCTGTACGGTTCACATTAAGGTCCCACCTGAAACACTGGGCTCGTCTTTCGGGGTGCAATTTCTAATAGGGAAAAACACAGAGATTGTATACACTTTGTGCAGTTGTTCAATTTCCAGTTCTTTGTCCTGGGGTATTAGCACTCTTTAGATTCTATGACTTCCTCCGAGATGGGATTGGTTATGCACAGAGCTAACTACAGCGCTATGCTAGGTGGCCAACGCGCCTGTAGCAGACTGCAGATGGCACTACCTGGGGTGCGTAACTCGTGCGCTTCCCCGAGCTCCTTTCTCCTCCTCTAAACAATGCACGAGAGGGAGTGGAAAAGGGGCAGATCAGCTTTATGAAATAGAAAAACCCGCAGTTTGGCCAGGTTATCAGATGCTTTTGGGTCCAGACACTGATTCCTGACAACCTCAAGTTCCTCAGACCGACTGCACTCACTCTCATACAGTATAAACTACTCACATACTCCCCCTAAACACTTTCTGAAACTCCATCACGATTTAGTGCCTTTTGAATACGCATAATGCAGGCAGATTACGCAGTCTGCATCATGTGTCTCCTTTGTCAGTGAATACTGACTAACACACTGTGCTCGTCATTAAAATGATCATTAAAAATGTCTGTGTGTTTGTGTATCACTTATCTGTTTGCCACATTTCTACTGCCACACTGCTTCATTAACTAAAATACCTGAAATGAAGAATATTTTACCTCTATTTGAGTCATTTTGACTTGCCAAGTATTAGTATTGTTGCACTTAAGAGAAAGCATCTTAAGATGGATAAAGATGTATTATTTAACTTTACATACAATGATGTACAAAACATGTCTCCCTCCAACCTCAAATCAAGGGGAAGAAATATAACTTTTTATGCAGGGAAAAAGAAACGTGATACACTGATCAAAAAGACCAGTTGATAAATGGCAAAGATTCACATTTTGCAGAAGAAATTGGAGTGAGCCAAAAACATTTATTTTCTTTATTGAAAACAACAATTAAATGTAAATAGTCTGTTTTGGCCCAAGATCACTGCTTGTCATGCCAGTAACGTTGGAAACCATCAGGAACATCAAAGTTACATTTTTTGTCATCAGAATAAAACTTTCTTCCACCTTTCAATGCCCCATGTTTGGTGCTCTCTTACAAAGTCCAAACGGACAGTTCTGTGGCTCAAGGAGCTTTTGAAGATTTTTTTGTTTTTGAAGCCCTTCGGTTTTGTTCCATAACCCTCAGGATCTTTTAAGAAATACAAATGACCATCTCACTGTGTCCCACCTCAGCAGCTCAATAACCCAACCATGATCAAAACCAGAACGTTGTTTGGCCTTTTCCATCAGGACGTCATGACAGTGATATACCTGACAGAAAATGATACTGATTCCACATTTTTGCACAGATTTGGCTTTTAAAGGCATGTGGTCTTAAACTTTTGATCAGCTGCAAAAACAGACTATTTCAGTTTCATTGATGGTTCCCGACAGTACACCTTCGTGAGGCCGTCTTCACCACTTGGAAGGGCCGCAACAAATTTTTGAACAGTGAAACTACTCATTACTGAGTTCATGTTTGGAACTTTGATTTCTGTCTTGAGGTGTGGTCCTAAACTTTTGATCAGCTAAAAAACAGCCTATTTCAGTTTGTCGTTTTCAAAAAAAAGGTTTACTCTTTTTTTTCTTTCTTTTTTTGTCTCTCACTCCCATATCTTCTTCTTGCATTGATGTTCTACTTGGAACCGAGTTAACCGTGCAAAATGTTAATTTTTGTCTTGAACTTTTGATCGGGACTGTATTTCTGTCATTAACTTATATTTCTGTCATTTGTATTTCTGTCATTAACTTACATTCAAACTGATAACTGCACCATCTCGTACAAAAGTCAGTTTCGCAGAATGACACACTTTCCTTCCCGTGTTAGCTTAGGGAGAGGCCCCTGGAGAAGATAAGGACAGTACAGCCTTCTTCAGAACAAACTTGGACTTGGACCTGCTGGGCTATTTACCAGAAGTCACGTGTCTTCAGGTCAGACTCTGAGAAACCTCGTACGAAGGTGAGTGCAGTATGACGCTGAATGGGACAAAGTAGGAGTTATGACGTGAACCAGGGGAGATTTTAAAAGCTGCTAAGTGACGCGAGCCTTAAAGAACACAGAGCAGCACGACCCTGGGGTATGCAACCATTTCTTGCCTAGTGTTTAGTCCTTTTGCTGTTTCCCAAGGACACTGTCATTGTGTCCTTGGGCAATACATTCACCCTCCTTGCCTAATGCAGGTGGAAAAGTGTTAATTGAGACCATTTACCATTTGAAACTTTTGCTGTAGATTACACAGACATAAATATGAGGAAACAATATGCACGTTTTGAATCATATAAAAGTAACACAATTTATGGGGGAAAAAAAGGCCAATATGTATACGACCAAACATTAGTAGCTAGTGGATCAAGCTGGGTTTCATTTTTGGCTTCATTGCCTACACAGATTTGCTCAGAGGGTATTTTGAATCTTGTTTCGGTTTTGAACCTAGTTACATAGTGGTAAAAAATATGTAAAAAAATTAAATGTCACATTATTTTGGTGCGGGGGGGGGGGGAGTTCAAAACTCAATAAATCGGGCTAGGCATAAGAAACTAAAATATCCCTCAGTGCAAAGCTTCAAATCTCGTTAAGAACAAGAGTTTGGAGTGTGTAGGAGCGACCAGAGAAAAACAACCTTTTAACATCTGTGCATGCTTATGTTTATACTTGCGGACTTTGGTGTCTGGCTTCTTCCACAAAGAAAATGACCATACTTAGATTACAGGGTCTTGTCGGGGAAAGTGTCTGACCCATAGATAGAAGAGATAACCGGTGTTCCATTCAGCCCTATTAATGATCCTGAGCAGGGTTCGAATTACAAAGTGGCTTTCGGGGGAGCCCTATTTTCCGATCCTCCCTGACTAACTTTAACGCTTTTGGTGCGTGTGAAAAGTTCAAGTGTTGACGTAAACGTAGTAATTTCAGTGCAGCGCCGCCACGCATGGATGGTCACAGCAGGAGACACAGCATTGCATTTATTAGCGGAGACAGATGTTCGGAAATAGAAAAAAAAACAGATGTTCGGTAATAGTAATGTAATGAGCGAATAAACACACAGCATTGACACATTTTTTATATCATCATTTATTTCAGGAACCTCAATGTACAGAAAATCTAAATCTATATGCGACACCCCCTAAAAGTCTCAAAGTAGGCTTTCAGGGGAGCCCAGGTCCTTTTCAGGGGAGCCGAGCTCCCCTTAGCTACCCCGTAATTCGAACACTGATCCTGAGCGATCTGTGAAATCAACATGGCTGCTCAATCTCCTCCTACGAAGCCTGTTCCTTAAAAAGGGCAAAAAGGCGGGAAGCGGACTGGCTACGAGCCTCTACAGTGCTCCAGAGCCTGTCAATCATAGACTTATACAAAACCCAGCGCGGTTAAAAATATGTCACCCAGCCCACTGTTGTCACATGGGTCATGGCAATTTTTAGAAAAATAAAACTGTAGCCAGGCTTTTAAGCCGTGCTAGGGAAGGTCAAAGTGCTCATAAGAACGCTGTTTACCAAGTGTCTTTTGGAGTCGCCGCTGGCCACCAGGGGGTGGTATTACAGCACTCATCATGGCTGCACAGGAGCAGGCCTTGAGCACCCGAGCAGACTGCTAATACTGTAGTCTGCAGTATTAGCAGTGCAGGGTTACAGTCATAGTGCAAGTGGTTGATAAGTGACGCGGATAAAGTGACGTAGAGACATATTATTGCATGCATTTTTGCAAAGGGGGGTTATTGCACATGTTACTTTAGAGTCTTGTTGTACCGTTTGACAGCAGTGGGGATGAAGGACTTGTGGTAGCACCCCTTGCACTGAGGGTTTCTCAATCTTCCACTGAAAGAGCTGCTCAGCTCTTCTACAGGCCCGTGTAGTGGGTGGGAGGTGTTGTCCAGGCACAGAAACGGCCCTCACGAGAACAGAAGTGCACGCGAGTTCACACGCTTGGTAGCCCCGCGTATAGGTAGATTTTGTAAACAAAAGCCGTATTTGCCAGTACAACGACTCTCCCCAGTGAAGTGGATGCCTTGAAACACACTTGTGCCCCTGTGTCACTGGTAATGGAGAAATGTTTACATTTCTGACGTTACACGCGTGTACAGGTGCTAAACAAGACCAAATAAGTAGTGAGCGGACAGATTTTATTTTGAAATACACCAGATCATCACGAGACCTGACTTCCTGTTTGGCTCGTGTTTTTCTGTCAGCTTAATCCGTTGGGGCTCCGGTCTCTGGCAAAAATAGACTTCTTGCGGATTCTTTCCGTAGCCGCCGGAAGGCCGCCGGATGGCCTCAGTAGCCGGACCCGGACTTCACTGAGCAGTGTGAGTGTGCAACATTGGTTTTAATGACTTTCTAAGATTGCGGACGTCGTACCGGACCTTAACCGGATTTAATGTGAGCCGGGGGTAATACCCTCCTGTCTCTCACCTCCTCCACAGAGTCCAGGGGGCAGCCCAGGATGGAGCTGGCTCTCCTGACCAGCTTGTTCAGTCTGTTCTTGTCCCGCTCTGTGCTGCCCGGGGCCCAGCACATGGCAGTGTAGTGGATAGCAGAGGGTACCACAGAGTCATAAAAAGTCCTGAGCAGAGGCCTGCTCACTTTGAAGGACCTCAGTCTCCTCAGAAGGTGGAGGCAACTTTGGCCCTTCTTGTACAGGGCGTTGGTGTTGTGGGACCAGTCCAGTTTATTGTTGAGATGAACACCCAGGTACTTGAAACTGTCCACCACCTCGATGAAAGCTGAAAGTCTGCAGTTTAAGCACATCTTTGTTGTTTCATTTTAATTCCATTGTGGTGGATTATAGAGCCAAAAACATAAGAATTGAGTCGATGTCCCAATATTTATGGACCTGACTGTACTATGCTGCTGATGTTGATGATTTAAGTTCTGAGCGCAATAACTCCTATGTTTCTAACCCGATCTTTAGTCTGACACCCTCCTCTGTGCAGGGTCTATCCAACGGAGCACAGGCTTTTTGGGTGTGACAGGAAGTGCTCTTACGTTTCTCATCCGCATGGCCATCTGTCCACAGACCTGCCCTGGGACTGGAACCACATCAGGAACCCCGGGTGGGGGAGCTGATCCCGGAGATCTGGGTTCAGACCATAAACTGCCCCGACCCGGCTTGGGACGAGTCCCTGATCCTGATTTGCTATTGAAGGCCATACCGCCTTTGCGATGCCCAATCCCGTCAGACCTTGGAAGCTAAGCAGGGTAGGGCCTGGTTAGTACTTGGATGGGAGACCGTTCAGTAACACCAGGAAGCCTAGCGAATGTAGTGAGTGAGTGAGTGGTCGGTGGTGGTGGCTGATGTGTGCAGACTGGTTGCCTCGCTTATCATCACCGAGTATGGAGTGAATGAATAATGCACCAAATTGTAAAGCGACTTTGAGCGTCTGGAAAAGCGCTATATAAGACTAATGCATTATTATTATTATTATTATTATTATTATCTATCTTGTTAGGCACGCATATTTACGTGCTTTTCTAGTCGTAAGTGTTAGATTAGATCGTTAAATTACTTTACAGTTAGATTAGCATCATGTTAGCTTCATGCAGGTTACTTTTGTTACTTGCTTTTCAGTAGTTTGTGTGTAAAAAATATCTTTTTTTTTTCTTTTTCAATTAACGTTTATACACATAAGTACAATAACAAAGAAGAAATAGTGCCAGGGGATACAACATTACATCTTAGGAAAATACGTAATTATATTATAAAAAAAACAACACCCATTCAAAAAATATTAGGAGGAGCCAGGTTTAAGATCATACTTTTATAGGATATACATTGTTTTGCCTGCCTTTTTATTTTTTAATTGAATTTATAGTTGAAATATATAGGTTAATGTCTGCTAGAAAATAATTAAAGTTAGTTTTTTTGTGAGCCCATTTCATTTTATGTAAGTGATACTTTCCTATTAAAATATAAAGCTGAATAACAAATTGTACATCTATCAATTTTTTGATCAAAGTAGATACATACATTGTAAAAATATCATTTTGTCCGATTAGGTCACCCTGCTACTAACGTGGACAATGAGGATTGGGCTCCGACTGTTAATCTCGGGTACCTGCTGGAAAAACCACGGACCGAGGCCTCACATCAGCGGGAGGAAAGAGCCAGGGCGAGAGAGACCCACTGCACTGGAGATGATACTGAGGAGTTGGAGGCACTGGATTGTGATGCAGAAAGTTTTCATGGTTTATACAATTTCATATTAAATCTAATCTATTTATCTAGAGATATACATTTTGCATTATTTCTCATTCCAATTAAATGTTTAATGTATCAAATATACACTCAACAAAAATATAAACACAACACCTTTGTTTCTGCTCCCATTTTTCATGAGATGGACTTAAAGATCTAAAATTCATTCCAGATACACAATATTACCATTTCTCTCAAACATTGTTCACAAATCAGTCCAAATGTGTGATAGTGAGCACTTCTGCTTTGCTGAGATAATCCATCCCACCTCACAGGTGTGCCACATCAAGATGCTGATCTGACATCATGATTAGTGCACAGGTGTACCTTATACTGCCCACAATAAAAGGCCACCCTGAAATGTGCAGTTTTGTCTCACAGCAAAATGCCACAGATGCCACAAGCATTGAGGGAGCATGCACTTGGCATGCTGACAGCAGGAATGTCAACCAGATCTGTTGCTCGTGCATTGAATGTTCATTTCTCCACCATAAGCCGTCTCCAAAGGCGTTTCAGAGAATATGGCAGTACATCCAACCGGCCTCACAACCGCAGACCACGTGTAACCACACCAGCCCAGGACCTCCACATCCAGCAGGTTCACCTCCAAGATCGTCTGAGACCAGCCACTCAGACAGCTGCTGAAACAATTGGTTTGCATAACCAAACAATTTCTGCACAAACTGTCAGAAACCGTCTCAGGGAAGCTCAACTGCATGCTCGTCGTCCTCATCGGGGTCTTGACCTGACTCCAGCTCGTCGCCGTAACAGACTTGAGTGGGCAAATGCTCACATTCGATGGCGTCTGGCACGTTGGAGAGGTGTTCTCTTCATGGATGAATCTCGGTTTACATTGTTCAGGGCAGATGGCAGACAGCGTGTGTGGCGTCGTGTGGGTGAGCGCTTTGCTGATGTCAATGTTGTGGATCGAGTGGCCCATGGTGGTGGTGGGGTTATGGTATGGGCAGGCATCTGTTGTGGACGAAGACCACAGGTGCATTTTATTGATGGCATTTTGAATGCACAGAGATACAGTGATGAGATCCTGAGGCCCATTGTTGTGCCATACATCCATGAACATCACCTCATGTTTCAGCAAGATAATGCACGGCCCCATGTTGCAAGGATCTGTACACAATTCTTGGAAGCTGAAAATGTCACCCATTGAGCATGTTTGGGATGTGCTTGACCGGCGAATACGACAGCGTGTACCAGTTCCCACTAATATCCAGCAACTTCGCACAGCCATTGAAGAGGAGCGGACCAACATTCCACAGGCCACAATTGACAATCTGATAAACTCTATGTGAAGAAGATGTGTTGCACTGCATGAGGCAAATGGTGGTCACACCAGATACTGACTGGTTCTGAGTCCCCAGACCCCCAATAAAGCAAAAAACTGCACATTTCAGGGTGGCCTTTTATTGTGGGCAGTATAAGGTACACCTGTGCACTAATCATGATGTCAGATCAGCATCTTGATGTTTCACACCTGTGAGGTGGGATGGATTATCTCAGCAAAGCAGAAGTGCTCACTATCACACATTTAGACTGATTTGTGAACAATGTTTGAAAGAAATGGTAATATTGTGTATCTGGAATGAATTTTAGATCTTTAAGTCCATCTCATGAAAAATGGGAGCAGAAACAAAGGTGTTGCGTTTATATTTTTGTTGAGTGTAGATGCAGTATGTCAGACGGACCTGACTATGGATGACATTTCAAAGCTGGAGGATGTTCTAAATGGATACACATCTGAGATCGGCAGCCTTAGGAAAAAGGTTTTGGATGCCAAGTTTGAACAAGAAACTTTCCAGGACGCTGACAACAAAACAAGATTCTACACTGGACTGCCAAATTTTTTTGTTTTGATCCAAATTTTCCATTTATGTGAGCCATACATCACCACATCAGCAGTATCAGTGCTGTCAAAATTTCAACAGTTCATCATTGTTCTAATGCGTTTAAGACTAAATCTCCAACTCCAGGACCTTGCCTATCGATTCAATGTGTCCACTGTGTGTAAAAATGTGTAAAAAAAAACTGATGCCTGGGGATATTGTGCTTGCTGATCGTGGTTTTAATGTTAATGAGAGTGTTGGATTTTATTGTGCATCTTTAAAGACACCCACATTTACCAAAGGGAAAAAGCAGCTGTCCGCATACGAGGTTGAACAGACAAGACAACTTGCAAGTGTTAGAATTCATGTAGAAAGAGTAATTGGCTTAGTTCGAAGGAAATATCAAATTTTGCATGCCTATGCCTATAGAACATTTGGCTGTAAAATCAGATGACCAGATGGCTTTAATTGATAAAATCGTATTAATATGTTGTGCATTGAGAAACCTTTCAGAATCCATTGTGCCTAGGGAGTAATTTGATATTGTAAATGTTTAAGTGGTTACCCTCTAAAAGTAAGTTTCCATATTTTTCATCATAACTATACTTTAGTTCTGAAATGTTTCAGATGAAACCTATATTGATCAAAGTTAATTTGTATCAGTTTAATTATATTGAAAATGAATTGCACTTTGTGTTTCGTTGTCCCTTCTATCATGACCTGAGGAGGCAATTATTCTGTAAACTTTCTGATGTAGCTGTACATTTGTTTGAACTGCCAGATGAGAAAAGGTTAAGCATTTGTTCAAGTGCAAGCCATTTTATTTGGCAACGTTTTTTTAAGCGTTTGGCTTCAACGTAAGAGGACACTCTTTGTTTAATGTTTTTCCGATGTCTTCTACTGTTCTTTCATGAATTATAAGCCCATGCGGGCTGGGGACCTTTAGGTGCAAGACACCAAATAAGAAATAAACTAAACTGTAAACATGATGTCAATGTTTTGGGGACATTTGTACCACTGTTCAAAAGCAAAATTATTAAGCTCGCAGCACATTTCAACAAGGCAAAATTCATACCTCTCCCTGTTCATACCGCTCCTGTTTTAACTTGAGACACAGTGATTTTTGTTGCTGTATCCATTGTTTGTATTGATACAAAATAAAATGGTTACAATGGTATATTTTCATAATTTATTTCATCAGAAGTGTTTAAATCAATGACAAATGTGCTGGCAGAGGAGTGAGTTGATTTAAAATGAAGCAAAGGCAAAAGTTTAACAGTTTAAAAAAGTGTAGGATCAATATCAGCATTAAAACAAGCATAAACAAGTAAAGGTGCCTGAATATGAAAACACAGGCACGCAACTGCATGACAGCCGGTGTTCTAAAGCTTTAAATTTTGACTGTTGGGAAGGAGATCGTAACATTGGAACAGAAAAGAGAAAAAATAATGTTAAAGAGGATACACACTATATGGAATGCTTATTCACTTGTGAATTTTTCTCCTAGAATTTCAGGGAGAATGCAAACTTTAAAAGATTGTTGAACTCTGGGAACTACATTCGCCCACAGCTCATTATCTGGTACTATCCGTTCTACATATACATCATGCTGATTCCAAACAACAAAATCACAATAATCCACAGCCACAATGTGGAGCTGAGCCTGAACTTGGTAAGAGTATGGATGTTTCCTGTCAAGTTTGACACCACCCCCATTCTTTACCAGACAAAACCCTGGTTCTCCTGCACACATCCGCAGACTGCAGCAATCTTGTTTGCTCTGAAACGTAATAAATGAATTTTCCATTTCTTGTGTAAAATAAATTCTAGTTGGTCTGCTAATGAAAGCCTTATTCAGAAATGTAATCCCAGATCTGTGGCAGTCACATGAGATGACGCCATCGGGTGAGGCTCCCATGTATGGCCATTTTTTGTTGAGCCTGAGCCCACTGTCCATACATGAAAATCGTTTGTGATTCAACTGCTGGAGTTGCTCATATTGAGTCCGGGCTTCCTTTTCATATTTGCAGCCATATCTGAAATGTATAATCAAGTCAAACTTAATACTTTGCGATTATTCTCACAGGTTTAGATTGCAACTTTACCCTTGTACATCAAATGAACATCAAAAGGGCCTACCTAACCTTTCCATAACAAATACCTTATTGCTGCTGTAGAGAGCTTTTGTGTTTCTGGGTAGCATATGGACTTGATTAAACTCTTGGATGGTTGCAAAAGGCTACTCTGTATAACTTGTTTAAGTTTTGAAGCTGTGATCCTTCCTGCTCTTTGCCTGAACCAGATGGTGGATGAGCTTTGGGTTTGGGTTCTGGTCTCCTCCTCTACAGTTTGAATCTGTGATTGACAAAGTTTCTCAAAGGAGAAGTAACTGCATGCTGTCTGTAGGTCTACAGGAGATAGCTGTACTGTCTCTGATGTCCGGTACGCAAGGAGTGTTTTGGGTAGCAGGGACACAGATTTAGGAATAAACTCCCTGGAATATGGTGACCTGGACATCAAGGCTGCACTTTGTGGAACATTTTTTTGTAACGCCTCAAAAAACTGCTGGTACATTTCTGAACCTTTCTGCACCTTGGGACATGGTTGTGCTGTGGTACTTGAATAGGTCTTTTGATCACCTGCTGAGGTGGCCAGAAAAACACAAAAATGTAATACAAATGCAAAATAAAAATCTTGAACACTAGTGATCACTTGAAATTCCCTCTTTTGCCTATTCAGAAAATACAGCTGTTAACTATTGATATTTAACCCATGCTCACCTGCCCTCTTTGCTAAAGCCTCATCTAGTTTATGCTTTTTAGATCTTGCAGATGAAAAATCTATCTTTGCCACAGGTGCAGCATTGCAAGCATTAAGCAAACAAAGTACCTCAAGCACAATTTTGTGATGTCACCTGAAAGCTACCATATCAGAAATAAATGTTGAGCAATCCTAAATACCTTTTTAATGTGAGATGGCATCAACCACTGGCACCTCTCCGTGGTGCATGAAGCACTTTCTTTCATTGTTATCCCAACCTCGGTGGCAAAGAGAAGTGCTCCAACGTGTGAGCAGGATTCTGACAATCTGAAAGATATCATAGGAAAATATTAACATATACACTATAATAGAAAATAATTTAAAAGAACAGTTTCTTACCCTGCCATACAGTCATAATGTGCAGTGACAATTTCCCCACTCACTCTTGCCACAAACCATGTTTTTAATGTTTTTTCAGTTGACCTGCGTCATGCAGAATATGAGAATGGTTGACCTGTGAGAAACAATAAGTGACCCCATGAAATCACAGTGTTGTCTAGTATGACACATTTTACTTGTCATGAATGAATAAACTATGCAATAAAACATGAGCATTAACAGATGTTTACATGGAGATCACATGAATGCAATACACTGTCATACAGGCATACACTGTATGGTCGCATGTGATCCTACCGTGGACAAAACGCTTTCCCCAGATGGAAAATACACATGAGCTCTCGTTCAACTTAGGATAAGTGGGAGCTCGGATCAAAACGAAATCAGCTGATCTGATTATGTATATCGTCTAATATGAACTTTTTGGTGTAACACTGCTGCTTTCTTGAGTTTACTGAGAGCTGTCGTTGTCCTCGAAGCAACTTCTTGTCGTAGTTAGGATAAATGTAGTACGCTAACATTTACAAACAAATCCACGTTTAGCTTTTGAGATGCTACTACCAAACTTAACGGTGATACTTAGGTGATACTTTAAGTAAAAGTGGTGTTTTATTAAAATAACATGAACAAAAACCAACTGGGGACAACAAACAGTTTTGACTTAAGACAAACAGTGCCATAGCGTTAGCTTCAAACACACACATACACATAGCATAACATAAAAACATTTTAGGCTACTCACCCTGCCAAAAACGAGCCGACAACCATCCAAACCCTTCTTTTGATCCCAAACCACTCACCCAACCGCAAACAAAGTAGTTGTATGCCTCCAAGGTTTTATAGGCTTTCATCTGACTAGCAGTGTAGTAAGAAAGTATGACGGACTAAGTAGCTCGTTATGTCCATTGCAGACACAGGGGGTAAATCATTTAAATTGTAGGACTCTTAACCAGGTCATATGGATCATATCCAATGTAGGTTCATATTTTTTGGCGATATCGTGCCTGTGCCGGTCCGTTCAAAGCTTTCAAATATCCGCTGTCTTCCATCCTCCGCAGTTTTCAATGGCAGCTTAAAACTTCCGGACCCCCAAGTCGAAGCTCCGCCCACTAAAAGTCACGTGGTTGCAACCCGAGAATAGAGCTAAATGAGCTGAACAAATTGCCAAATTGCACGTATATTCATTTTATGAACCACCCCGCGCTTGTGTATTTGGAGAAAACTGTGTTTAGGCGTTATTTATTAAATCATTTTGTAATCAGGGCAAATTCGCCTGGGTGCCCAAAGATTTGAGTGGGTGCTCCAGCCACGCAGCACCCACGGGATCGGCGCCTATGAACATCACCACACACATTTCATAAAAGGAAGTTCCCCCGCCCCACCCTATAGCAGCATTGACAATATGTTCTTAGAGCCAGACCTGCTCCGTCTGCTTCTGTGGCCTTCCTCAGAACTTTGGGTCACGTGATGTTACTGACCAATATCGGGTCTGGTCCGCTGATTTGAACCGTCTTTGGCTCAGTTCCTGCTTGTAGTAGTAGGTTGAAACATGAGTCGTAGGTTACGCCTGAAACAAAAACACATCACTAGTAATATTTTTCAGTTTTCATCATGATCATGGTTTTGTTTTTTTATCTTGTTTTAACTCCTCCTTCCTCCTCCTCCTCCTGCGCAGCTCCCTCCGCTCCACAACAGTCTTTCACCATCTTCTGGGATGAGTTTAGCAGATAATCTGTTTTATTCTCCAGTGAACATCCATTAGCCAGAACAGTAGAAGGCATGTGTGGCTTAGCTGTGAGTCTCGCCCGGATACCTCCTCCTCGTTTGTCCCTTTTTTATTTCCTGTTGTGCCTCTTTTGAAAGCTAAGACCTACAAAACGGATCTTTTTGCCTTGTGTTGTTGTCGTCACTTTTTTCACGTTCTTTTTCATTGCTCTTTTGTCACTTACTCTTTGATGGCTGTTATGTCCAATTTTGCCACTTTTTCGTTGCATTTGCAGTCACATTTTTGTTTGCTTTTTTGTTGTCCTTTAGTCACTTGCTCTTTTGTGAGGGTTTGTGATGCTTTTGTTTTGCATTCTCATCCTCGTTTTCTTCTTGTTTTTGGCGCTATTTTGACGCTTTTTGGGGGTGAATTGGGCAATACCAACCTGCTCGGTTCAGCTGTGGGTTAAGAGGTTAATGCACAGAAATGTACTAATGATTGGTGTTTTATTAAGTGGATCTGTAAATGTATTTTTTTATTTATACATTTATATTGAAATGATGAAGTATTTACAAATGTACCTGTCTCGGGTAAACTTGGGCTGTCTGACGTCACATGTTCTCCAGGCTGAGGGCACGGCTCCACCTGGCGACCTGTCTGGGCCGCGCCTCAGGGGGCACTTACCTGGACCTCAAGTACTGCTGTGCTCCGGACCACACCATGATGTGGTCGTGTCAGACCAGCAGCTGCTTAACAACCTCACCCACATCTTTCATTAACATACTACAACTACTTTAAAAACTATGGCTGCATCCGAAACCATTAAATGATAGCCTCTAAGTACTAACACTAGCAACTAATCCTTAACCTTTCATGGGGTCAACTGTTAGATCTCTATGCAGTTAGTGAACTAGAGCTTCAGCAGCATTTGCCCAATTCCACCGTCCTTACCCAGGGGAAGGGGAAGTGACATCACCAACAGCTGTTCTTCTTCTTCTTTAAAGTTCAGTGCAGGCCAAACAAAAGCGCATACCGCCACCTACTGTATTGCATTTGTAACAACATAGTGTCCAAATAAAGACATTTAAGGAAAAAAAGAAAAAAAGAAACATCCAAATCCTTCACATTTCCCTTTATTTTATCTCAACAGCTGTTTCATAAAGCTACAGTATGCAAATTAGCCGTGTGGCTTAAGTTTCTACTAATGAAAGCAAAAGCACAAACTGCTTCATTTAGGCCATTTACTGAGGAGGCTCTTTAAAACCATGTGACTGAGCTGTGGTGACGACAACATGTATTTTGTCACTTTTATAAAGTTTGGCTTGTGCAGAATCTTATTTTTATTATTATTAATTTTATTATTAAATGTGCACCTGTCAATCAACAGTGGTTGCGCATGAATCACTAGAGGGTGGGGGCGAGGGGGGTGGGGAGATTGGCGCAGTGGCTTATGGGATGGCACATAGCTCCTAATCGCCAGTGAGTTAGCATCAGAGGTCCCTATGCTAACGTGGCTATGATAGCTAGCATACAGGCCACTTTCCCTAACTCCTTCCTAACTGACAGCCCTACTCGGACGCTTCTTATCATGGCGGACGCTGACGCACATCCGGTTTGGCGTAAGACCTCTTACCAATTTACTGGTTTTGGATGGAGCATACTACTGACTACTACAGGAAGACGTGGCCAAATAGACCAACAACGCCAGCTAGATTTGACTTTAGAATTGAGTCGATTTCATTTGCTTTTTGTCGCTTTTTTTTGTTGTATTTTCATCCTCATTTTTGTCATTATTTTGACGCTTTTTCAAGAAGCTTTCACATTTGAGTAAAGCCAAACTGGAAAAGATGTGCTCGGTTTTGAGGATCTGTACTTTACTTGAATAGTATTTTATTACTTTTACTCCGCTACATGTGAAAGAGAAATATAATACTTTCTACTCCACTACAGTACTCTTCTTTAAACGCTGCAAAGGGAAAAGTCAATCTGTCCACATGTTTGGTTCATGTTTAAAGTGCATATGACACATTAGACTACATTTTCACAAATACGTAGTTAACACAATTACATTCAAGATTCATGTTAAAATGTTCCCTAAATCTGGCAAAAAAAGACCTTTTTATTTTGGAAAAGAAGAACACTTCCGCATTAGCCATGGAGCACCGGAAGTGACGTAGAATGAAACTGAAAATTGTTAACGGTCGCTGAAAGCCATAGAAGTCAATGTGATCATTTGTCCAGATAAACTGCAAACTGTCTCTCTCACACAAACATTTAGTGAACCACAACTATATCACCATAAACCTGGGACAAAATGTGACAGGCTAAGGACCAACGATAAGAACAAATGTTAAGCTCTGACATTTAAAAAGGTCTTGATGCAATGAATGGAGATCAGCGCTGATAACGCAAAGAAGCTAGCAGGCTAAAGCTAACTAGCCCGCCGGCTGCTAGCAGATTAATTCAGGATTAGTTTGTTTACATTCACACCACTTTTATGTTGTGCTTTGCATTAACAGGAGAGCAATTAGCTCACGGTAGAAATGTAAAATGACAGTCGCTGATGATAAACTTGGCCTCTACACTGTAGCACACAGCAGCCAAAGCTAACACCAGGAGACGACACCTTCACGGCTTACAAACGCAGAACAAAGGCTCACAAACACAAACCGATCCATCAGATCAAGTCTGCAGAATGAAATCACACGTGGATCTGTACCTGATCTGTATGACCCTGCCATAAACAGCAGGATTTGACTCTGGAAATAAAACACCGCTAGCCTCCGTTAGCATGCGGCCACACACGTCTGTAGCCGGATATTGATAAACATCGGTTGTGGCCACAATTTCCTCTTTGAACCATCGCACACTGGAGACAGAGCAGCTCACGATTTTACAAACCTCATGTTGTGTCAAGTGACATCTAAACATCTTAGACAAAAGTAAATCGCACAGAACGCCAGCCCTAAGAAGCTAAGAAGCTAACCACCACAAAGCAGCAGTATCTCTCATAGCCAACTGTTGATTCACTAAACATGCAGAAAAACTAAAAGTTACAGTACTCACCAAACGCAGACATCGCTCTTCCATTGTGTGAAAGCCTTCAGTCCTCAAAGTATCCCATAAATAATGTCCAAGTTTTGGAAAACATCGGCTCCTTAGCCACTGGGCAGGCCAGCCACTGCTCCACACGCAGCTAAAATATCCATCCTGGTATGGATATGGAAAAGCATAATCATCCCGCGGGCAAAATAAAGTCCTTGTGTGCACAGATAAACTCCTGTTATTCCGCTGTTCCTCAAAATGCCAATGCACGTGTGTCCTGTCAGCATGGTGGCTGTTTTTGTTTTGATACAGGCTGTGCAAAGTGAAGGAGGAGCTTATTTCCTGCGTGGAACCAACTTCTTATAAATATATTAAAAAGAAACTAAATAAACTGCATTTCTACATAAGCAAACTTTTAATGAATGCAAAGAATTGTATAAACATTATAAAATAAAACGAGCTACACCTGAGCTGAAGAAAACTGAACCAGAAGTGCATTTAACAAATGGCTGACTCCACACACACAATAACTTACATTTATTGAAGTAAATTACCAATTCAGTTTAATATAAATATAGCTAATCATAAAATCTGATCAAGAATATAAGAAAAAGACAACAAATAACTACAAAAAAGAGCGCCATCTGCTGTATTTTTATTGCACCTACCTTCTTCTACGTCAGCACTGAAGAGCGTTCTACTGTTGCTAAGGAGTTGCTAAGGACATTTCCCTGTTATATTAACCACTGTTGTGACTTTTTAATCATATTTCTCCACAAGCTGATATTTTATGGGTGTAAAACTGTGATATTTTCCTTAACACAGGTATTATCCCACCAAATCAAGAAGAATTATAAAAACTTGATAACCTGTCATATGCACTTTAAAGCCTAATAAAGCACACTCTCTGTCTGAACAGTAGGTGGCGCTGTGCAGATGTACTGTCAAACAAGAAAAGAAGGATGGAGGACAGGGATCAAATACAACTCTATGGGAGAGAACAGAAAATGAATAAATGTGGTAGCTCCTCATACTGATGAGCTACAACATCACGCTCACGTTTTTTGAATATTGTCACCACTTTTACCTTTACACATCATTGTGTACTTTATGAACGTGTGGGCTGGTCCTCTTTGTCTGTGCATCATTCATAAATCCACGCTGAGGCTCTGACCACATACTGCCCAGGAGCACAGGTGTCTATCATTTAAGATCTCATGTTGCCTGTACCATCAGTCAGAACCGAGCAGCTTTGCAGGTCGCTTTCTGACCTGAAGCCTAATGAGTTTGTCTCACTTCATGTGTTCAAGTTATATGTTTTGTCTAAATTGATCTCACGATGTAATGTTTATGTTCTGTTACGTCATTTGGAGTGTGTCGTACTGATTGTGCTCCCGACAAGAGGTTCATAATCTCAATGAGGTTCTCCTGGGGAAATAAGAATCAATAAATACAAACTTTTGAACAGCTCTCAGGGAGAAGAATTGTACAGAGACGACATCGAACTTTAAGATACTTTTTGTTTCATGTGGATTGTCTTATAATAAAAACTAATATAAACTATGGGCTCTTTAGAATGTTGTGTTATCATGTGAACGCAGCCTAAAGGCACATGACATCACAACATTCCAAAAGTCCTTTTTGCCTTGTAACCATGGAAACAGCTTCAGTTACAAGACAAGGCAAAAATGACTTTATTTTGTTCTTGCAGCTCTCGCCGTCTTATGAAGTATGAATGAGTCTTAAAGATACACACAGACAGTATCGAATGCATCAGGCCCTGTCCACCACCAGAGGGCGCCCAAAGACTGAATGTTTTGACAGAGGCAGGTGTAACACCTACGCTGTTAGGCAAAGGACTGTAGGGTTTGGACCAGTTCTAGATTCGAAAGGAGTGGTGTGTAATCCAAAATGAGAGCCAAAGTCAATAAGTTTAAATGGAAAAGCCGGCAATTTACTTTACATAGACAATAAAAAGGACAGACAAACATCAAACATTAATACTGGCACTTCTGTTAGTTACCCGTTACACCTTTACTTTTGAGATGAGTTCAATAAAAGGTATGTTTTACTTGTTTCACTTATTTCAACAAGTTTTGTTTTATGACCGGTCATTTAGTTACTTTGAGTGTTTTTAATTTAAACCTATTCTTAAATTACTTTAATTTAAGTTTAATCTTGGTTTCAGGTTTATATTATTCACTCTTTTCAATTTTCAAACACGTTTTGTCACTTTAAAAATGACACCATAGGTACCCTTTAAATACATAAATAAAACAATTATCAAAAGGATCCAGTAAACAATTTGGCTTGCAAAGCAATAACAAAAAGAAAATGGCTTCTAATTGTCCAAAAACTTAGCAAAACTTAAATTGTGGATATGTTCTGAGTTCAATGTAGGCGCCCTTTAACGTGCGCTCAAATCCGTTGGAAAAACTCCACAAACGCTCCTCAACCTTGGTCTGGGAGTCAGTGAGGTTCTTTGGTGGAATGCGGACCACGCGCGAGACGCTGCCGTTGATCCTGAGAATGTTCCGTTGGGTGGCTCGCCTTGGTCTCGACTCGATCCTGGGTCCAAGAACTCGATCCAAGCCCAAGAACTGAGGTGTTCTCGGGGTGGGGATAAAACCTGGCCTGTGGAGCAGGCCAACAAGGATCGCAATTAGCATTAAATAAAATTACATTCAAATAAAAACACAATCCAGCCGCTTACAAGGCTGCGGAGGCACGTAACTTAAGAGAGAAACAAAAAAGAGAGGCGACGATTTGTTTTTAGCTGAGCCGCTTACTGTTACTGGGAAATAAAGCTTCTTTTCACATAAATGAACAAACCACCGTAAAAATAATCAACATTGTGACCAACAGAAATAAAAGTAGAAATGCAGAAAACGTTAAGTTACCGTTATCTGGTCCCTGCCGTCTCGGGCAAAAGCGCAACTGCCTCGTTTAACCGCAGCGACAAACGCTGCGTAAAAGAATACATTTATATTAACTTCAGCACCAAATGCTGGACAAGAGAAATAAAAATAAAAGAGCAAATATATTGTTACCGTTTCTTTGCTCTCTGCCGTCTCAAGCAAAAGCATCAGCCTCGTTTAACCGCAGGTGACAAACGCTGCGTAAAAGAATACATTTATATTAACTTCAGCACCAAATGCTGGACAAGAGAAATAAAAATAAAAGAGCAAATATATTGTTACCGTTTCTTTGCTCTCTGCCGTCTCAAGCAAAAGCATCGGCCTCGTTTAACCGCAGGCGACAAACACTGTACAATAAATAAGTTTGCGTCAACTTCAGCTTCAAATGCTGAGCAACAAACAAAAACTTTCCAAATAAATAACTCACCGAGACTACTCCCAAAGGTTTCACGTCTCGTAGACACACTCCTCCCTCAACCCGGCAAGGCAAACGGTGTGTAAGATCACTTTTCGGTGTAGTTTGGGTCAGTTTTGTTCGTAACGGCTGCACTGCTCTGTTCGCCCGTGCGCTCTTTTCAGACTCCTGTCGCTGACTGAGCCTCGGCCAGGTGGGGGAGGGGCATACGCTGAGAGCGTCTTGAATCAGTTATATTGATAACGGTTTACAATGTAACTTTTTATAATAACATTGTAAATCCCACTAATTATATATTTAATGTCACGTAGTTTTTTAACTGTTTTAAGCGAATATTTAATTAGGTTATTTATGAATATTTATAAGGTTATTTATTGTCAGGTTTTGTCCAGTTACACCAGTGTTTATTTGTAACGGGGGTTACACAGGCGTTGCCTGGCCTGCCAAACGACATGCCTTTTCATAGATATTTCAAAGACATATAGGCTGCATCTGAAACCATTAAATTGTAGCCACTAAGTACTAGCACTAGCTACTAATCCTTAACCTTTCATGGGGTCAACTGTTAGATCTCTATCCAGTTAGTGAACTAGAGCTTCAGCAGCATTTGCCCAATTCCACCGTCCTTACCCAGGGGAAGGGGAAGTGACATCACCAACAGCTGTTCTTCTTCTTCTTTAAAGTTCAGTGCAAGCCAAACAAAAGCGCATACCGCCCCCTACTGTATATTGTCCAACAACAACATAGTGTCCAAATAAAGACATTTAAGGCGGAAAAAAAAGAAAAGAAAGAAAGAGAAACATCCAAATGATCCTTCACATTTCCCTTTATTTTATCTCAACAGCTGTTTCATAAAGCTACAGTATGCAAATTAACCATGTGGCTTAAGTTTCTACTAAATGAAAACAAAAGCACAAACTACTTACTTACTTACTGAGGAGGCTCTTTAAAACCATGTGACTGTGCTGTGGTGACTCTAACATGTATTTTGTCACTTTTATAAAGTTTGGCTTGTGCAGAATCTTATTTTTTATTTTTATTTTTTATCAAATGTGCACCTGTCAATCAACAGTGGTTGCGCATGAATCACTAGAGGGTGGGGGCGAGGGGGTGGGGAGATTACCGCAGTGGCTTATGGGATGGCACATAGCTCCTAATCGCCAGTTAGTTAGCATCAGAGGTCCCTATGCTAAAGTGGCTATGATAGTTAGCATACAGGCCACTTTCCCTAACTCCTTCCTAACTGACAAACCAATTCGGACGCTTCTTATCATGGCGGACGCTGACGCACATCCGGTTTGGCGTAAGACCTCTTACCAATTTAGTGGTTTTGGATGGAGCAAACGTCTGGGAGCGAGCGTGATCTCAACAATTTCCCGGTGGGCGTGATTGACAGACGGCATCAACCAATTAGAGCAACGCTAGATACGTTGCAGTAACAAGCGGCAGAAAGCCTTTCCAAAACGTCCATTTTTACGAGGAACGCTTCGAACGCTGTTTCTTGCTCCGGTTTTAGGGATTTCAAATGATTTAAAACAGACGAAAGAGCCGAAGAAAATGTTTTGGAAGAGTGCGTGGTGGTGACAGGTGACGGCTTCCGTCTGTTGGTGCGTGATTGGACCGATGTGGGTCAAATCATGAAATGATTGGCTGCGAGTAGCCGCCCAGACGGTTCTTCTTTTGAACAGAAAGGAGGGTTAGGCCTGGCCAGGCAAAGGCAGGCGCACAAACTTTGCTTTCTTCTGCAATTGAATGATTGATTGTTTTGTTTTTTCATATCTGATTCAGCTTCAGTAATGTATTTAAGTTAGGTTTTTTTCTGGTTTAGACAGAATTTAGTCATTTTTGTTATTTTATTGTTGTATAATTTTGCATGTCAAATGACAAATGTTAAGCTGCTGGGCTTTTCACATACATTTATGAAATAGTTAGTTTATAAATGAAATGGGATCACATTCTTTTACTAACTTTAATGTGTGGGACAATGGATTGGATTAACATGCACTAAATAAATACTGAAAAGTTTGGAAAATACCAGTTTCGATTTGAGAAATGTGCTAAGCAAAAAACGAAATCAAAGTACTACTACTACTACTACTACTACTACTACTACTACTACTACTACTACTACTGCGGTTGTGTATTTCAGCTTCAGTGTTTTTATGGTGTAGGCAGAATTTAGTCCAATTTAGGTTTATGTTGGACCTACTTTAGTTCTTGATTTGACTGCTGTTTAGGCCTTGTGGTGCTTGGTAGGTCAAATATTTGATAAGGTAGTGCTTCATGGGTTATTTTGTAAAGTATTTTTAGAGGGGATTATGCCCTAAAAACTAGCTATAACTGAAAAGTTTTGTTCAACAAAACAATCTTAGGTAGGGTGACCAGATTTTCCAACATTAAAAACCGGGACACAATGGGGGTTTTGGGGGTCTAGCCAAATTGTGACTTTTTTTCACCCATATTGAATGGTCAAACTTCTTGTTTATAAAAGTCTAATCTCAATTAAATGGACCAATCAGCATTGAGATGATAGACCTTTTGTTGTTTAATTGGTTCAGTCAATATGCAAACTTTGTATTTGACGCACACGTGGCCTGAAGTCATTACATTTCAAGTAAAATAGCTTTAGGCATGGTACTGGTGAAAAACCAGGACATCTGGGACAGAGCTTGCGAAAAACTGGGACAAATCAATGGTTTTGGAGAAATCCACTGGGACATGGGACAGAGGGCTCAAAACTGGGACTGTCCCGGGTAAACTGGGACATCTGGTCACCCTAATCTTAGGTCCTTTTTCCCCCTTGTTTCTTTGTTTCCTGGTTGAACTGTTAAGAGAGAAAACTGCTCCAAAACTCCAAAAAAGGTGACATGTATTTGGTAAAAAATACTGCTCAATAGTTTTTTTATTCATTAACGCATCAAAAACATTTATATAATTCTTATGATGTGCAACATATAAAATACATATACATACAGCTTTGTCCAGTTTAAAATTTGATGCTTCAAGTATTAGCCTGTTGCTCAAGTTGAAGTAATTACAGAAGTACTATTTATCCAAAAGTGACTGTCCTGTTTGGGTAAATGTAGCATGACCTTAATTGACCTAAAGCCACTTGTTTCTGTCCAGACTGGAGTTGAGCAGGCCAGACGCTCTGCAGTTTGGTTGTCCCGCAGCAGAGCGTGCTCATTGGCTCGGGGCGAGGTGGCCAGACGCCGCAGTATCGGTTTCACTGATCTCTGCTCTGCTGCCTCTGCCTCTACCTGTGCCAAACACCGGGACATCACAGGCTGGGTTAAGTAGTATTTATCTCAGGTCAGAGTGACAGTACTTTATTCTAGACTACTATAGACAACACACAAAGGGAAGATTGGGGCTGGTTGTCACACATTAACAGAGGCTCCAATAAGAGTCACAGACACTTTAACCTCTTAACTGAGCGAATTTTCTCCAGTACAGCTTTACCCAAATCTAAAGGTTTCTCGGCTGGAGCTGACAGTCTATAGGCCAGTGTAAAGCCTCATTTGAAAGCTAAGACCTACAAAACTGATAGTAATTTTTGTCGCGTGGTTGCCGTATTTTGTCGTGTTTTTGTCACCCTTTTGTCTCTTTTGAAAAATGGTGTCATTGCTGCTCTTCCTTTTTGTCGCTTTGTTGCTCTTTGTGGCTTTTTCATCACTTTTTAGTTGTGTTTTTGTTGCTTGTTTATTAAGTTATTGTTACTTTCCTGGCACATTTTTGTCACTTTTTTATTGCGTTTTCATCCTCATTTTTGTTTGTTTTTTGTTGCTTTTTTAAAGCCGAACTGCAGAAAATGTGCTCGGTTCAGGTGGGGGTTAAAGGAACAGGCCACCATTTTTCCATACTGAGATATGTTCTTACCTGAGCTTAGACGAGTTGATGCGTACCTGTCTGGCTCTTTGTGCCCGTGGAAGAGCGTGGTCGCTTCCAATTTCACCCTTGTTTTTGAGCCATAGGAATATGCTGGGAGAGGCCAAATGCTAACAACATCTTTGTTTTGCGTGACTGAGCGTACGCACAAAGACCAGACAGGTACACATCAACTCATCTAAGCTCAGGTAAGAACATATCTCAGTAATACCCAAATCTCAAAGCTTCTTAAAAAAAAAGACACACAATGTGAACGGGAACATGACAACAAAGCAATGGAAAAGTGACAAAAATGTGACAAAAGCAACAAAAAAGTGGCAAAAAGTGACAAAACCCAACCAAATGTGTCAAAAGTGTGATGAATAAAAAAAACATTACAAAAATGCCTACAACAACGCGAAGAAAAAAGATCCGTTTAGATCAGTTTTGTCTGTCTTACCTTTCAAATGAGGCGTTACACTGGCCTATACTGTAAGCTAATGAACTTTTAGATTTGGGTAAAGCCGAACTGGAGTGATGCAAGGCAAGTTAAGAAGTTAAGCCTCCAGTGTTCATGGCTCGTCCGCTTCCCAGATGTGCTGCGACCCACCTCCACCCCTCACCGCCTCTTCTATCCACGGCTTCTACTGCTACATCCCTACATCGTCCCCCATTCCACCAGTGTCCAGTAACCTTCCCATCCATACCAACTTTAATCCATATTGCGTGGATCGCCAAAAATGTATATGTCAATAAATCTTTCTAATGGCTGCTTTTGTCTATCCAGGTTGAATTACCTCTCTGTGAACCCCTCAATAGCCTACCACACAATTTCTCTTTAAACATCAGATGAATACGTGAGTGTGCACATCTTGCGTCCACGTCGTTAATTCTATCCGCTCGTGAGTTTAATTTAATATTCCGATTCAATTACGCCCGGAGCGCTCTGAAAGGCTGGCCGTAATCCCGCTGCTGTGGCTGTCACACTCACAGCGGTGTTTTTGTCCCTTTCCGTAAATCCCCCGGAGCCATTCACGAGAAATAAGAAGCTATATATAGACGCAGCAAAGATGGGAGCGAAGGACAGAGGCGCCACTCTGCACCCCCGGGCCTTTAAGAGGCTCATTCCATTCAATCAGCGCTAGTTCATTCTACACTACATGAAGCCTACATAATGTTGCAAAAATCACAAGTCTGACCGCTTTCTATTTCATTTAGACACGTTTATAAGACTGTATATAAGTCATTGTTCACATTCAAACTGGGTTAGGGAGAAGGGAGTGATTGCGTGAAGGACCTTTAACTCCTTAACCCCCACCTTTACCAAGCACATTTTCTCCAGTTCGACTTTACCCAAATCTAAAAGCTTCTTGAAAAAAGCGTCACAATAGTGACAAAAATGTGAGAAAAAAGTTATGAAAAATTACAATGGAAAAAACATGATAATAAGTGACAAAAAGACAAACAAGTTACAATAATGCAATTTTTTTTAAAGTACAAAAACGCAACAAAACACATGAAGTGATGAAAAAAGCATAAAAACATGACGAGAGTGATGACATCGCAGCAACAATGTGACAAAAATATCTTTGATCAGTTTTGTAGGTCTTAGCTTTCAAATGAGGCGTTACTCTGACCTATCGGCTGTATAGGCTCCAGTTGAGAAGCTTTTAGATTTGGCTAAAGCCAAACTGGAGAAAAGGCACTCGGTTAAAGCAGGGGGTAAAAGGTGACCTTTGTGACAGCCTGGTGTGTCTGAAGTTGTCTTTCAGTCAGTTGGACCTGTCAATCAATCAATCAATCAAACTTTATTTATAAAGCGCTTTTCATACCAAAGGCATCACAAAGTCCTTTACAGATTACAACATTTAAATCAAGTATCCAGGCAAACATAATATCCAAATAAGCGTCAGCAGTAGGTGGCGTCGAGCGGCACGGGTGTCCCCTGTCCTTAGACTCTCCAGCACGGCAAGGAAAAACTCAAAAACCCGGTGGGAGAAACGAGAAACATCGGGGAGAACCACAGAACCTGGAAAGATCCACTCCCATGGACGGACAGGCTATAGAGACCCAGGCCGATGGAATCCCCTCAGCAGAAGGGCCAGGATTGAGACCATCCAGTCCTTGTTGTCAATCCAGTAGGCAGGGTTCCTCCGTTCAGCCGGGTTCCTCCATTCGATCTAGACAAACACTCCCAAGGGGGAGTGGGACAGGAGACACCATGTGAATAGTAATGAACAGACTACAGATAAGATAAATATTGTATCATAATAAGACAAAGTTTGCAGTAAGAAGAAGAAGAGGATAGCGCTCAGTGTACCGTACTTCCCACAGCAGTGTTTCTCCTAAGGCAGCTTTACTTCAGGCTGAGGGTTAGTGCTATTACCTACCTGTCTCTGATTGCACACCTCAGTAGAGAATACACGTGCCCCATGATTTAGTATCTTCAAAATTATAATAAAGGTTAAGGTGTACTTTGTTCTCTGCATTTGACCCATCCTCCGAACCCATCATGGGAACTTCACGAAGGTCCTGTGTTTGCAAAATAGGTTCAACCTTGAATGCACTATAAAAAAAGAAATCCTGCTCTACTAGACGTTAGGCTATGAAATCACTGATTCATAAAATCACTGATTCATTCTTGAATGAAAGCCCCAATTTTGTTCCTTTAAAAAATGAATTGATGCTATGTGAAAAATGATCGGTGTATACAGTATGAACTAATGCCCTCTTATTATTACAACAAATTATCATTTATTGTATTTTTATGTTTTGTGCTGCTTAGAATTGTCAGCATTCATTTGTATTGCCTTTTGATTGAGATATGTGCAATTGATAATAAAAAAGGTAAAAAGATATATCCTCCTGAGAACTAGACAAAAAAAGGGTTTATGCTTTTTTATTTCTTTGGCTTAATTTGAATGAAAGGGTTAAAATAAACATTTTACAATTTATTTTTTAATCTTTTATTTATCTTTCATGATTTGTCTGTTGTTGAAGACACTGGGCCGATAACAGTGAAATATGTTTATCATAAATGATAGTCCTATATTGATAAATCTGACGTTAATCAATATCAGAATGATCATTTACGAGAGTTAATATATTAAAATATAGGTTACATTAAGATTTCATTTCAAGTTAAAATCACCTCTATAGTTATTAACGTTATGGTTTGGCGTTTCTTTTATAAATGCATGTAAATGAATGTAAAGTGACTCTGACCCCTCACACACCTGTGTTTCCACTGGCGTGACATTGTGTTACAGATGTGAGCGTGTTACAGATGTTACAGATGTGCGTGTTACATGTGTGTTACAGATGTGAGTGTGTTACAGATGTGAGCGTGTTACAGATGTTAGCGTGTTACAGATGTTACAGATGTGAGCTACAAAAGTGAGCGTGTTACATATGTGTGTTACAGATGTGAGTGTGTTACAGATGTGAGTGTGTTACAGATCTGAGTATGTTACAGATATGAGCATGTTATAGATGTGTGTCTTACAGATGTGTGTGTTACAGATTGTACAGATCTGAGTGTGTTACAGATATGTGTTACAGATATGTGTGTTACAGATGTGAGCATGTTACAGATGTGTGTGTTACAGATGTGAGTGTGTTACAGATGTTACAGATGTGAGTGTGTAACAAATGTGAGTGTGTTACAGATGTTACAGATGTTACAGATGTGAGTGTGTTACAGATGTTTCAGATGTGAGTGTGTTACAGATGCAAGTGTGTAACAAATGTGACTGTGTTACAGATGTGAGTGTGTTACAGATTTTACAGGTGTGAGTGTGTTACAGATGTTACAGATGTGAGTGTGTTACAATGTTACAAATGTGAGTGTGTTACAGATGTTACAGATGTGCGTGTGTTACAGATGTGAGCATGTTACAGATGTGAGTGTGTTACAGATGCAAGTGTGTAACAAATGTGACTGTGTTACAGATGTGAGTGTGTTACAAATGTTACAAATGTGAGTGTGTTACAGATGTTACAGGTGTGAGTGTGTAACAAATGTGACTGTGTTACAGATGTTACAGATGTGAGTGTGTTACAGATGTTACAGGTGTGAGTGTGTTACAGATGTTACAGATGTGAGTGTGTTACAAATGTTACAAATGTGAGTGTGTTACAGATGTTACAGATGTGCGTGTGTTACAGATGTGAGCATGTTACAGATGTGAGTGTGTTACAGATGTGAGTTTGTTACAGATGTGAGCGTGTTGCAGATGTGAGTGTGTTACAGATGTAAGTGTGTTGCAGATGTGAGTGTGTTACAGATGTTACAGATGTTACAGATGTGAGTGTGTTACAGATGTTACAGATGTGAGTGTGTTACAGATGCAAGTGTGTAACAAATGTGACTGTGTTACAGATGTGAGTGTGTTACAAATGTTACAAATGTGAGTGTGTAACAAATGTGACTGTGTTACAGATGTTACAGATGTGAGTGTGTTACAGATGTTACAGGTGTGAGTGTGTTACAGATGTTACAGATGTGAGTGTGTTACAGATGTTACAGATGTGCGTGTGTTACAGATGTGAGCATGTTACAGATGTGAGTGTGTTACAGATGTGAGTTTGTTACAGATGTGAGCGTGTTGCAGATGTGAGTGTGTTACAGATGTAAGTGTGTTGCAGATGTGAGTGTGTTACATATGTGAGCGTGTTACAAATGTGAGCGTGTTACAAATGTGAGTGTGTTACAGATGTGAGCGTGTTACAAATGTGAGCGTGTTACAAATGTGAGCGTGTTACAAATGTGAGTGTGTTACAGATGTGAGCGTGTTGCAGATGTGAGTGTGTTACAGATGTTACAGATGTGCGTGTGTTACAGATGTGAGCATGTTACAGATGTGAGCGTGTTACAAATGTTACAAATGTGAGTGTGTTACAGATGTTACAGATGTGCGTGTGTTACAGATGTGAGCATGTTACAGATGTGAATGTGTGACAGATGTGAGTGTGTTACAGATGTGAGTATGTTACAGATGTGAGTATGTTACAAATGTGAGTGTGTTACAGATGTGAGTGTGTTACAAATGTGAGTGTGTTACAGATGTGAGTGTGTTACAGATGTGAGTGTGTTACAAATGTGAGTGTGTTACAGATGTGAGTGTGTTACAGATGTGAGTGTGTTACAGAGCTGTGATGGGGTCTGTTTTAGAGAACAGAACCACACAAAGTGCTCACACACAAACGCTGTTCTGAATAACCCTTGAGTTCTTCCCCCATAATGGACAATAGTGCTTCAGCACAGACCCAGACCTGCTGTGTCCTTAGCGATGCTTCCTCTTCTGAACCTCCACTGTTCTTTTCTAACACTGAACCTTCAGCTCATCTTCTCACAGCTCCAAGTCTGCATCTATTGTCACTAATTAATTCAAAAATCTACTGTCAGTAATTAATTTAAAAAAATCATTTAACCCTACGTTTTTTCATAGAGCTTTAGATTTCACTTGAAGACACATTTAGTCCTGATGTCCGTTACAAAGGACATGGAAAGATAATGTTTTCAAAAGGGCTTAAATGTAAAAAGTTGGTAAACATGTTATTTACAAAAATAAAATAGACCCTTCTTAACAAGAATTAAAAAGATTGATGTAGTTCTTTCTCTGATTTTGCAAAAACTAAAATTCAGCCATTTTGAAGCCACCCACCCCATTATATATTGTTAGAAAGCTCTAGATGTCCTCTGTACAGGACTATAGGATAGTCTGTATGTAAACAGCCTGACTTACAGACTCAAGACCAATGTCCACTACAGAGGACATAAATGCATGGGCTAGGTCCCAGCAGGATATACATATATATAGCCTACTTACAGTGTTGGGGAGAATACTTTGAAAATGTATTTTGTAATTATATTTATGTATGAATATGGCATATAATTACAAAAATGAAGACACCTTTATAATACCTGTTATAAACGTCTTGGCAAATGGAGCAGCAGATACAGCATCATGTGACATGTGCAGTGTTTGTATGAACTGTGGCATAAGGCGTTTAAATCTTTATTTCATTTTGGGAGGAAAAACAGGTCATTAAAAGTTCTTTCTTAATAATGTTGTGCAATATGGATCTTAAGGATTGATACTGGGATGTATTCCGTTGATATTTGGAAAGTAACTGTATTCTAAATTCTCTCAAATGAAAGAGTAACTTCACCAAAATACAGTTACTCAAAATAAGCATTCTCAATACATTGAGTTACTCCCCAAGTCTGCCTATTTATATATTATATATAAAAGTCCTCCTCCAGCCTGGTGTGCGCCTCTTCTCCAGAGCGGATCTTTGTGAGCGGATTACAGGTGCGTGTCACGGGCGAAACACACTGGAGACGTATCGCACAGCGCTTTACTACACGCGCGGAAAAATAGGATTGGTTCTATTTTGAGGATTGTGTCTTGTGCGTTGCTCCCTCAGTGGCCGCTCCAATCCACCTTCAATGAAATCTATGTCAAACGCGTCAAAAAGGCAACGCTTTAACGCAGAGCGGGGTCATAAACGCGCAGAAACGTGGCCAGTGTGTCTACGGTCTGGAGTGCGTGCGGATGTGACGCCACGCTGTCGCGCGTCAGGATTGGTCGGGACTGCTCGGGACGGCTCGGGACTGGTCTGACGGTGTAAATACATGGATGGACCGTGCAGCGCAGTCGGTCGGACGTCTCCCCGGATTTACCAACGCGTCAAAACGGTAAAAAACAAACAAAAAAACACACACACTTCTAATTTAACTATTCTCTCCGCGCCTTTCTAAAACTTCCCTCCCTCGCGGTGTTCGCCGTCATTGATTCTGTTTGTCTCGCTTCTCGTGGGAAAAGTGAAATGTGCTGAGCGAGGCAGCCGCTGTCACGGACTGCGCACGGAGGGTACGGAGGGGAAGAGGAGCACGGGACCAGGGAATCAGCAGTGTATGTATGTGTAAAATATGGTTAGAAATCCGAACATAAGCGCACGGAGACGCTCGGTGACAGCGCGTACGTGGCGAAAAGTGTTGAAATGTCGTGTTGTTGCCGTTGTCTTTACGTAACAGATGCAGAGCGGCGCAGAGGAGAGGAGAGCGCCACAGAACTGTCAGATAGCACGGGACAGCGGAGGAGGGTGGGTTTGGAGATCCTTGAAAGCGAAACGTGGCTAAAACATGCTGATGGAAGTTTCATAGTGGTTTGGACAAGCGTTATTCCTGGACAGACTAGCCTTGGGTACTGTTTAGTCTTCTGTTTGTTCCACTGGTTCAAACTGGTGGGTCGGGACAGGGGTTTCAAAGGGGCACACTGGAAACATGATCCCCTTAGATGAGATAAATTACTTGAAATGGCTTGAATAAAGGTTCTTTAGGTTGAATTTGGTTTTGATTCTTGAAATCGGACAAATCCACTTTTACTTTTCAAAAGATTTATTGTTCACTTGAAATTATACAGAATAATCTGAATTAAGAAAAAAAAAACTTGTTCCATTGGCAATAAGAGGTTTTATCTTATCTAAGACTATGCCAAATGTATAAAGAGCTTTAGATTTAATCTCTTAATTCAAGTAGATTTATGTAATGTCTTCCTCAGATGAATATTCTCTTTCCAGTGCAGATAATTCCCAATATATTTCCAGACACTTTCCGGAAACTTTAAAAATGATATTATGTTTTGGGGTTGATTACTTTACTAAACATTTTGAGCCATGTCACATGATTCACCCAACACATACAAGGAGTAAAGTAAAAAGCCTCTGTCTGTGTGAAAAGGCCAACATTAGTCAGTTATCATTTTCCAAACTGCCATGTCTGCTACTTTTTCAAAGGGACTTTAATGATACTTTTCAAAGTGGCTCATAATTATGTGCCACTTTGCCACAATGATTGATTATAATCAATCATTGTTTTTATACAGTGTAGCCCAATATCGCCACAGTGGATAAGTTTCAGGGCTGCACCAAACATCGAAACAGGAAAACTATAAACAAATGTCATGTCCAAATGTGACTCCATTCTCCAAACCTAGTTGGAGTCCAAAGGTTAGTCACAGTTTTCAGTCGGCCATAGCAGTATTTAAAAATAACAACTGACAAATAGTTTGGATAATAACCTAATATAATCACGCCTTTAGGGCTGCGTAAGTAAAGATTACTTTGGTTATTGATTAATCTGCAGATTATTTTTTCCGATTTATCACATGGCTGTGAAAGATGCATGAAAATCATATTATTAACATTTTCCCACATAAAGCTAAATTGGTGATGTGTTTGAGTCAACTCAAGGTGACGTTTGTTGGAGGCTCTTAGTGTTTCACAATAGCCACGAGTTGAACTTGGTTTGCACATGAACACAAGAACAATTTAGTGTGAGCAGGCCATTCCTCTGTAATGAGTCTAAGGAGGCTGCACTGGCACTGACTGGGACTTTATCGCGGACTATAGGATCTGCTTTCTGATTGGATAATTGTCCTGAGACACAGACACTTCATATTTGAAATTTACAATGTACAACACACTCCACAATCCCTCACTTTAAAACAGAGTTGTTTTTCATCACAAATACTACATTTTCATGTCATTATTCCTCTTTTGGAGTGTATACCTTGTATTTTCACCTTATATACCGATATAAGAATACTGTAAGTTTGTTATTGTTATATGTTTGTTATTGAGTTGTGATGAGGAGCATCTTGTCATGGCAGCTTGAATGTGAGTCCTAAACCTGACTTGGATATGACATAGACTGCAGGTTTTATTATTCCTGGGTAGGGTTGCAACTAACGATTATTTTGTAATCGATTAATCTATCAATTATTTTTACGATTAATCGATTAGTCGCTTGGCTGTGAATGGTGTAGGGGGGGGAAATTATTATTATTATTTTTTTACCACATAAAGCTAAAGTGGCATCGCTTGAGGACGTGTTGATGGAGTAAACATAAATTAAATGTTTGTTGGAGTCTCTTAGCGCTAATTCTGCTTTCTGATTGGAGACACAGACACGTATTCATGAAATTTTCAATGTACAAAACACTACAGACCCTAACTTAAAAAAAAAAGTTTTCATCAAAAATACAACATTTTCAAGTCATTTTCGCTCTATTTGAGTCTGTGTGAACCAGAAAACGATTAATCGATTACTAAAATAGTTGACTATTTCAATAATCGAGTAGTTGTTTCAGCCCTTATTCCTGGATTAGTCGTGATGTAGACCTTAGTTCTAGTTTAGCCTGGGCCTGGTTTAGACCTACTGTATAGTTGATCCTCGTTTAGCCCTGTTTTAGTCCCGGTTTAGTCTGGGCTCATGAGGTTCTTTGGTCCTTTGCCTTCAGAGATGAAGATAATTGTAGACTTTGTAGTAAGTTATGCACCGCTTATTTAGGTCCAGTACCATATTTAACTACTGTTATCACACACTTTGTTTTTGCTCTAGCACTGACCACAAGCTAAACATGCAAGCACACATTTTACTGACTTGACAGTCTACACATGGATATATACTGTACCTCATTTGAAAGCTAAGAACCTCCAAAGTGCAGTCAGAAGGGCCAATGAGGACCCTTTTAAATGTTTCTTTTTCTTCTATTTGTGGATGGTTCAGACATTGACATGCCTGGTATCTGTGTGCTCCAGTTGCCGTGTGTAGTGCTTGTGTCCCGGCTGAGTTACTGTGTCACTGTGAGGGCCGACTGTCACGGCAGCAGCATTGTGTTCCCGGCTCATTGTGCAGAGTGCTGCTGCTGCTGTATGTGTGGCTAATCACCAGGCTCTCCTGTCGCCGCTGTTAGCCTCTGGTGCATGCACAGGTCAAGCCCCCCCCCCCCCCCCACACACACACACACTCAGGTCCTGGACTGTTACACAAGAACATTTGTAATGAGCAGAGAGCACGCTTATGCAATGTTGTTTGTGCTAATGTTTATTATGACGGCTTTGAATATTGCCGTCCCTATGTAAGGGGGAGGAAGGGAAACACAGGGGTTCAGTTTCAACGGTCTTTCGTGTCTATGTGGACTTCTGAAACGCTTTGGTGGAAGACATGCGCCACAATATATCACAGCATCACTAAACACGTGGTATGGCAGCACGACTGGGACAAACTTTTTCCTTTTTGTGAGGCCGTGGCATTCACAGTAAACAGCGCACTGCCGCATTTTTTACTTTGGAGTCTCAGAAAAATCAGGTGTAGCAGAAAGTCATCATTTCTCTTCAAAATGTACAACTCTGAAAATGTACAGATCCTCAAAAACATGATCTGGTATTGGTACTTTCCTCAAAATCCCAGATTTCTGACTTTCCTTTTCCCACAGCTCGCAGCCAGTGGTTTTGGCTGACCTCATTTAAAGTACGCATGAAATCAAAGTGGTTACCGCGAGAATAAGAGGTTCTAACCCAAATTCTTATCTTGGCGTCCGCAGTTGTCCAGTTAACTATCACTCGGGCGGGTGGAGCCGCGCTGGTGCCACGGAGACTGTTTATGTAACGGACATGTGGAGTAACAGCAGCACTAATCCAGCCGCCCACACTGTTTGTTTTCCCGGTCGCCTCCTAATGAGCAGGCTTACTCGGCGCTTTCACTGCAGGCCCACGTGCCGCGAGAGGCAGTGGCTCAGTGGTTAGAGCCTTTCAGACCTACAAATCATACAACCTCCTCCCAACATTCTGCCAGGATTCTCCCCACAGACGATTAAACAGTAAAGACAGTCCCTTTATAAAAGTAGAGCGTGTTGATTTGATGATATTTGTATCATTTATGTGGTTTCTCCATTATTAGCATTATGAAAGAGGAGGCTTAGCGGCCACTAGATGCATATCCGACCCAAAACCAGATTTTTTTAATGTCAGAGTATTAAAATGACTAAACTTAACCCTTTACGATGTTTAATATATAAGTTTTGTCGCTACCGTGCCGGGGATTTCCAGGAAGTAACTACAATATCGCGCTGCAAAAGCCGTTTTCCCACACGTATTCATGCACAAATATTAACATATTTTGTATCTACATGTACTGCAAAAGAAGAACAAGATGGTACTGTAATACAGATATGGTATTTTTCTGTGTGAGAGACAGCAGTGGCTAAACACTTGAGAAATATACACGCGCATCTGCAGACATTACAAAACTTCAGGGCCGTTTTCTCCAAATGAGGAGGAGGGGGTGATCTGCAGCTGCGCCCAAAAATTAAACTACTGCTAGAAGTGCTCACTTAAACCCTGAATAAAATTCTAAAGCTGCCACCTTTTTTATTTTGGAGTTTTAGAAAAATCAAGTGTCAAAATGCATCCATTGTCTAAATGTAGGATCTGTTTACTGCTGCTGGACCAGGTAGAAATGAGCAGTCGTTTTGATAGAAACTGTACAATTAGCGAGTGTCAGTAACGTTAGCTTAGCCACCCATTCATTCCTATGGCGTAGCTTAGCATAGCAGTTTTCATTCATGTACATACGTATCAGTTAGCATTGGATATCAAGCTTACGTTTTTTCTCTAAACAATTCAAAACAGAACAACAAAATGAATTGATCCCAATGTCAACTGTAAAGTGACATGTTTCCTGTCTGTACTTGACTCATGGATATATTTGGAGGAATTTTAAAGGCCAGTTTTAACATTGTTTAGTGCTTTGATGCACTGTTCAGCTCCTAAATGTGACTGCAGTGACAGTGACTGTTCATAAAGGCAGAAACACTGTTTTAACATGATATATAACATAATGGGCCAAATCAGGTCTGTACAGTATGGAGTTTATATTGTTGTTTATAGCTAAGTGCAGTTGTAGCATTTGACTATGAATATCACAGCTGAAAATGCAAAACATTGAATTAGAGAAAACAAATGAGAGTGTTTATTACATTTTGAAGAACATGCTAAAACTAAATAAACTAATGTAGTGTTGAAAGTTCTACAATGGAGCTAATACAGTGCAGATGGAAAAAGAGATCGATGTTTCCTACAGCAGAAATAGTGTAAATATTGAAGGTGAGCGTATTGTATCGAATCGTGAGGTACCCAGACGGGTAACACTTTATTTTACACTACCCCTCGATACCCTGTACCTGCCACATTAAGTACAATGTAATGTGCTGTGCTATGTAACAGTGTAATAACTTGTACCTACAGGTTACATACACAATGGAATAATGTGTATTAGTATTTTGGTGGTATACAATGTAACAAGACAGAAGACCAAATCTCTAACCTTGAGCCCTAACCCTAAGGGTCTTATGCCTTATTACATAAGATAAGACAAGATAATCCTTTATTGAGCTCACAATGGAGAAATTCACTTGTTACATTCGGCTCTTAATAGATCACTCAGGGTGTGCAAAATAGACAGGAAATGTGCAAACAGTTAACTAGTAAAAAAAGAGGTATCTTATGTACAATGAGTAAAGCAAAAACTCTTAAGGGCAGTAATATAAACAATAAGGAAATAAGAGTAGAACAAAAATATAATAAGATTAGTAAAAAGTATAAAAAGTAGAATATCAAGGTCGGCATGAGCAGTGCAAAGTTTACAGTCCTAGTGCAGGTTGTCAATAAGTGACGCTGGTACATTATGTACCTCCAAATTACTAATACACATTATTCCATTGTGTATGTACTGCATAGGTACAAGTTATCACACATAGTTACAGTACATTACATTGTACTACATTTAGTTGGTTACAATGTATCAAGGTAGTGTCAAATAAAGTTTCCACCACTATTTAACCTCTTAACCAAGTGCATTTTCTCCAGTTCAGCTTTGCCCAAATCTAAAAGGTTACAGCCTGTAGCCCAGAGTACTGCCTCATTTGAAAGCTAAGACCTACAAAACTCATCATAACAAATCTTTTTGCTTGCGTCGTGGTCACTTTATGGAGGTTTTTATAAATTACATTTTTGTCTTTTTTTTGGTCACTTTTTGGTGCATTTCCAACACTTTCTGTTGCTCTTTTGTGGCTTTTTTGGGTCACTTTTTCTTACGTTTTCGTCACATTTTTGTCGCTATTTTGACTGAAAATGTACTCTGTTCAGATGGGGGTTAAGAGCTTAAAAGAAGTTCCACTTTTTGCAACAACATCTCCTCTTAAGCACCATTTTTTTGTCTATCATTTTGCCTTATTTTTTATACGGAAACATAAAATGAAACGGAATAAATGTTTCCATCAAATTGATAGATTTTCCCTGTTCACCTGAAGCATCTCCCCTTGAGTTTGAGACGCTGATGGAAGCTGTAGTAATGATCAACAAAACCATGCCCTATGCTACATTTTCCTCATCACTGTGGGTTATTAATCCTGGTGGAATTCAAAACATTGTGAGACGCTACACCAACAAAGAAAAAGTCCAATGCAATGTAAATGTACCGGATGATGATGTGTGTCCCCACTCCTGTTCAGAGAGCGAAGCGCTGGCGGAGCACTCGTGTGGCTAACGCGCCGACCATGAGGCGCTGCGGGCTGTGGTAAATATAGCAGCGAGCAGACACAGATCAGCATACTCCTCTGCACTCGCACAACACACAGTGCACCGCTGTACACGCCGGGCCGAGAGCCAACACAAAAGAGGAGCGAGGGCAGAGACGGATCCCTGCTGCTGGTAGTCCTGCGTTAAAGCCGCTCCGAACTCGGACCACTTTGACCAACACAAATGTTGGTCAAAAATATTGGCCGATCACAACGTTGTCGGGGGCTTCGTAGGGTCTCCTAGGGCAAACCAGTCCTAGGTGACGGGTCCGACAAAGAGCGGTTCAGAAGCCCCATTGTGTGACCATCAGGCCCATGAGGAAAAAATTGGGAAAATGGGGGGGAAATGGGGATACTATTAGTAATAGAAAATTAGTAAAAATTAACAGGGGAAAAATGGTAAAATGAGAAAAAAAATGAGGGCAAAAAGGTGTTTAAAAAAATGGTCAAATGGGACAAACTTTGTGAAAAATAAATAAATAAAACATTTCGGTACCTGCTTTCGATACTCTCATTTTTTTTATACCAGTAGTACCTAAACATTTTTCTGATACCATACTGGTAGCTTTTAACGGTACCCAGCCCTACTTTCCTGTAATTCTATGGTTGTTGTTATACACTGGCCAACAGTTAACCCAACACAGTCCGTTTGGCTAACTGAGCCTATTTGCCATATTGGAATTGGAAGAAATGTGAAAAGAGGGGCAGAAAAGTCCATCCATCCATTTTCTTCCACTTGTCCGTTGCCGGGTCGTGGGGGCAGCTGTTGGAGCTGCACCAGCCCCTATGGCTCCTCCTGCAGGTGGTGGGTCCACAGAAGGACGGCCTCATGGTTCTAACCGGGCCTGTTGGTCTCTCATAAGGGGCTTCTGAACCGCTCTTTGTCTGACCCGTCACCAGGACCTGTTTGCCCTGGGAGACCCTACCAGGGGCACCAAGCCCCCGACAACAGAGCTCCAGGATCATTCAGGCTCAAACCCTCCACCACGTTAAGGTGGTGGTTCCAGGAGGGGGGGGCAGAGAAGTAAAAAAAATAAATAATAAAATGGATACTGTGGTAATATAGGAGTCCCAATAACACAGGGAAGGACGTAATTTCACTGACATATGTGCGTAAATATTGACCTCAAAAACACTGGCTCTGTTTTTTTTTTTACAGAATACCATCATTACGCCAATTATTAAGAATTTATAAATATAGAACAACTTTAATGGGCAAAATGACACATATACACACATCTAAAAGTGTAATTATCAAAAGAAATGAAAAGAAAAGCCCAAAAATAGGTCGAGTCTATTAATTTTCATTAGAGTAGAATGGACGATCACAATATGGCGCCTGAGCTGGATTACGAGGCCGACGTCCTTTTCTAGAGTTTGATTATAGATCTGTGATTGATATATTCATTTATGAAAGCATTGGCCGACCCTATACCTAACAATAATGAGGTCTGTCATATATTTGGGCACAGTGGAGGTTACTCAGAGAGCAGCAGAAGGATCCGAGCCCATGTTTCCAGCCCAGTGCCCATGACCGCCGCACGTGACGCTAACATACTGCTATTTATAACCGCTCTCTGCATAAGCCACGCCCTCAGCATCATCTCACAGCTAATGACAAATACACCAATGAAGGCGCTTTAAACGGAGAGGGCTTTGACAGTAACCTGAAGTGATGGAGGGGGGAAATAATCTTGTTTTCAAGTGAACCAAGGCATTCTGTTTTCATGGGGTCTCCTGTATCAACTTGAAAACGCAAAAATGCCATTTAATTATTATCCTCATCATGTCAGGTTATGTTTTACCAAATATTACAATCCTGTGACAAACCACGTGCACGAATGACCTTATTATAGTTCTTTGAATGAAACGGGTTAGCCATGGGCTCCCAGTGACTTTTATGACTTTTATAGTCACTAAACATGGCACAATAGAGCTGAAACAATATTAAATAGGGCTGGGTACCATAAAACTACTGGTATCCAAAAAATAAAAGTATCAAAAAAGTATTGATGCATTAAAGGAAGTGACTTGGTTGTTTCAACTCGAATTAAAAAAAACACTAATATCTTCCCTATTTCCTCCCCATTTGCCCATTTTTATCTGTTTTTTTTTTTTGCCTAATTTTTCCGTTATTTTTTCTTTTTACAAAATGGTTATTTTTTGCACAATTTCTCCCAATTGGTTCCCCATTCTACATTTCTTGACATCTGAGATGAACCCTATATGGTAAATTTGAATATACTCTAAACATTATTGTTCTGTTTCCTGGTTCTAGACGACAGATATTTTAGTATTCACCTTATTCTGGAAGTTATTGTGCCCGCCCCTTCACTCGTATTATTTACATAGGACCAGAGAAGTCCTATGTAAAAGGTATCAATATCAAAAAACAAATATCGTTAAAGTACCGGCATTGAAAAAAATGGAACCATACCCAGCCCTAATAGTATCTTTTTTTGGGATTCAGAGCCCAATAAATCAGACAGGAATTATTAGAGATGAAAAATCCCTCTAAAAAAGCTTCAACATTTTGTTAAATACAAGTCTAGAAAATCCGAGTCTGTAGGTTCTACTTTAAGTGTAGATTCTTGACCTGAACCAGGAAAGTTCCACTGAGATTAGGGTCATCCTGGTCCCAGAGGGGAACCTAGTGCATATTTTCGGTGGTAGGGGAAACATGGGATGGAAAGCAAAGTCGGCCTGTCAGAATGATTGTACTCACTCCTCTTGAATTGTTATCTAATCCGGGCGCTCTGTGGTGCGGTCTCTCAATCCCACAGCGCGGCGGGATTAGCAGGTGCCCAAGGTGGTGGGGGCGGGCCCGGCGGACTCTGGCCTTATGTAATTTCCTGTCGGTGGGCTCAGCTCTAATCCGAGTCCGGGAGAGGGAGACAGAGGGGCGGGACGCCTGGGGACACTCACCACTGCTGCTGGGGAATGAGGGGGTTTGTGAGGTTATATTCACGTTAACACAAATAAAAGTACAAAGTTCAAACTTGTTTAATCCGAGACACGGCGGGCGGAAACATTGTTTTTTCATGCAGTGCTCAATGTGGAGATTCTTGAGCTAGTTTTCTTCCTTAACATCTTAGTGTTATTGTCAGTTTATAAAAAGACCAAACTCTTCCTTTGCGATGCTAATGTTATGATGTTTTGTTGCTAGATTTCCAGACAGTTTGGCTATGGCTATGTTTATGTTCACCATTGGTTTAGTTCTTGTTCAAACTGTGGTTCAGTCCTATTTTAGGGCTGAATATGGCCCTGGTTTAAATCTGGTGGTGCTCAGAGAGAGCAAAGTTATGAATGTGATAGAGACGTCCCGTTTTTCTATCTATCTATCACTCACTCACTCACTCTGTGGCTCAGATAGTATGTTATATGATCTAAGAGATAAAGATTCTTTGTTATTTTAAAAAGTGTTTTATTTATTTTTGCTTAGAATGAGCTGCCTGTGAAGTACCGACTAAATGTCCTGAATAAATCAGCCCTCTGCCCTTAATATAGCGCCCCCTGCTGTTACAGTTCAACACTGACATATTTTACAGGTTAGAAGCATCATCTCTAGTTTTACATCACAAATCCAATATTTTCATGTCATTTTGACTCTTTTTCAGTCTGTTTACATTCATCCATTACTAAGATGTCAACTGCTTCAATAATCCATTCGTTGTCGCTATAAGCGTCGAATATAGTCTAATATAGATTAGACTATATTCGACGCTTAGTTGGGACCTACTCTACCCACCAGTATGTCTTTGGGACCTTTAGGGTTTGTTGGTTGTCCATGCGTGGCGTGCGTCTCTTTCCCCTGGCCCCGGCCTGATTGTGGCGTTGTTGTGTAAGCCCGTGTTGGTTACTGAGCGGCACTGATGGCAGATTGGAACAGTAAACCTCGGTGATGTGTCTTATTGATGCTGGACACAGGAGCTGTCAGTGCGGCTGTCCTGTTCCGCTGCCGCTGAAATAGTAATGAGCGGGGGCAGTGTGCTTTACACCAGGACACACGGGCGCTCTGTGGTGCGCTCAACACCGGGGACTACAGTCCAGCGGAGCGGGCATGGACGCACCGAGGCAGCAGCAGCAGCCGGGAGAGCGCTGGTCCAAAGACTCAGGTCAGGACGTCGTATGGGGGGGAGCAACATGTGGTCCAGGTACAAGCAGAGTTTGTTTAGACCTGCGGGGGTTAGGCTGGTTTTAGTTTTGGTCGAATTTAGTTTGAATTTGTTCAGGTTGTCTTTGTTGGGACTTGTTTTATTTAATTTATTTGATCCGTTTTGCAAATGGTCACAAAATCACAGAGGTCTTGCATCCGACTGAGGTTTTCTACTAATTATAATACGGCCTAAAACAAAAACCACATTGGCGCTTTAAAATGTGTAAAAGTTCAGTTTTAGTCGTGATTTTCCTAATTAAGTTCCAGTTGAGCTTAATGTTGCTTCTGATTTAGTGCTTTGTAAGTTTTGTTTAGGCGCAAATACCTTTCAAGACATCAGGGCTATTCCATAAAACTAAGTTTATTTAGTTGTCATTTGGGTAACTGTGTCTCTGCACTTTTATCACACACGGAGGGAAAAACACATTACTGCCCCAAATGTCCCTCACCCCAAAAAATATGTATTTAGCCAACTTGAAGTATGGAGTATGGAGTTATTGACAGGCTAATTAATCATTCCATATTTAATTAATTCATTTTCCTTTATGATGTTACAGATCAGTTATGCAAACCTCGGCACACGTCAATGAATCCTTTACATTTATTAGTATTACATTGGCTGCATATTTTGTTCTACTGTGAAGAGTCATAATGCACATTCCAGAGCAGTAGGTGGCGCTGTGCAGCTGTTCAGTCAATGGCGCTGACTCACAACATGGAAGACACTTTGCCACTGCTGGGTTGCTGTGCAGTTTATAGCTGTAAAGTACTAGTTACTTATATTTTACTACTTTGAATACTGAATAATTTCTACAGCAAATACTTTGGTGCTTTAACTTGAAATATAGTTTGACAGAGCAACATTTACTAGTGTTGCAGAAATATTTGACTTGTAGCATCTGTAATTTTACTCAAGTCATGGAAGTACTTTGACCGCCACTAATTCCTCACTTCAGAAATACGTGCTAAGTCAATGTTTAATCGAGTTGCACATTTTAAAACCCTTTAAAGCAGCAGATACAGTATTATAAGTCACTGTGTCAGACACATGCTATTTCAGTCCTATTGTCTAAAGCCCTTCCCAGTTCTATTATGTTACTTTGAAGGCCTGCGTCGCACCCAGAGCACATAGCTATGCGCAGTGTAAACAAAAGGACGTTGCCTACTTTAGCTTCTGATTCCTGTTGGGCTGATTCTACCAGAGTTCTGATTCTACTCTAAAGGCTGGTGCAGATCCTCCTCAGTGAGTTTATAAGCTGCTGCTGCTGCTATGTGTGTGTGTATGTGTTAGCACTAGCCACGTTAGCATTAGCGTATGCATTGCGATTAGCCTATTTATTTATTTATTCATTTATTAACAAACCACAGTTATGGCTTGCATCAGTGAGATGTGGCTACGCTAGTTCTGTTAGCCTGAAGCGGCAGTACTTCCTGTTCCTGTTTGTCTCCTATCCACCTTATTCCTCCGCTCCAGGAGCCTTTGTGTGAAGTATGGGAGGGATTACCGTTATGTTTGCATGTACTAGACCGTTTTTTATGAGCTTTAGAGATGTAAACTATGTGGGAACACAAGCTGTCACCGCTGAAATCAAACTACGAGCCGCGATTAGCTGCTCACAATAAACTGACTGAAAATGACTCCGTCCAGGGCTGGGCGATAAATCGAATTAATTCAATTAATTCATGCTTTTAAAAACAGTCAATGTGGCAATGGCGTGTCCAGACTTTTTTTTCTGGGGTGGCCCAGGAGTGGAACTAGGTTTTTCTGGGGTGGCAACAGGACCAGTGGGAGGTCTAATTTAATTAATTTTATGTTATGTACTGAATACAAACTTAAAACAACAAGCAGGAAAACACATTTTGGAACAAATGCCAATTCATATTAGTGAGGTAAAATCTCCTTGCTAACAAAAATCCAAGCTGACCGCCGACCACTAACTAATGCTACCACCACAATACAATGGGTTGGATTGTGTTACCTACAAAATGCCAGTCAGCATTATTTTTGCTTAATAATAGTAATGTGCATTACAGCATTAATATTCATTTTATTTTGTATTCTATATGGAAGCTATAGTCTTAACAATCAGTGATTTGCACTGCATAACAAAAGACTTCTTCTGATGATTGTGCAGGTGGGGGAGCGGTGTGCTAATGTAGAAAACACTCCCATAAATATTCTTCCTCATGCTTCCTCAGCCTCCCTGAGTGGGGTGGCCCAGCAGAAACCCCCTAGAAACGCCACTGCGATGTGGAAAATGGCTACATCGTAAAATCACTTCTGCCGCTCCATGTCCCCCTCACGTGCGGCTAGGCCTGCGGCGATAATTACTATATCGACTTATCGCTCGATAAGTAAAATGAAGGACGATAACATTTTTAGTCTCGATAAATGCACGTGCTGCGTGTGCTTAAAATAAATACAGAAGAATGAACGCTATCACAGCACTGACTGAGCGGAGCGTCCATCCAACCCGTCTCCAAGTGCGTAAAGACAGCACTGAAGCACATCAGCCGTATCCCCGCATGTATCCAGATCATTTATAGATCAGCGCTGCTTTTGGAAAGAGGCGGGGTGTAAACAAAGTGCCGTGCTGATTCCGACACTTTCTGTGAACTTTACCGCGGAGCAAGAGGGGCTTGTGTGAAAACACTTGGAGTTCCAGCCAAAAGAAGCATCACGGAGAGAATAACAACATTAATGCGACTGCAGGTTTGTCCAACTGAGAACGAAAAGAAACCACCGCCCAGTCAGTGTATCAAAGCTAATCAGAGCTACTGTTAGCGAGAGGAACCCGAGCGCTTTAGCCACTATCCAAATACAAGCGCGATAGTCCTGAGAACATATTACTGGTCCACACTTTTCAAAAGCCAGAGAAACGCTGCAGCAGTTTGACAGTCACTAAGTTCCCCCACCCCCCAAAAAAGCTGCTTTACTCCGACAGCCGTGTATACAGGAGGTGAGATTTGAAAAGAAAAGGAAAAAACTAAACATATGGCTACTCTATTTTTGCAGTAATACAGTATTATCTGAATCCATACATTTAATATACATTTTATTCTAACCAGGTTTAATTCAACATAGAAATGAGTTTTTGTCGGGGAATATTTAACCAGACTAATGTAGATGAAATATCAATATTGTTATTGGGATATTTTTTAAAGAGGACACTGTATATTGGCTATTTAAAAAAAATGTCATGACAGACCTAGTTCAAACACAGAACCTGGTGAGAGAGTAAGTTATGTTAAAAGGTTGAGAAGCTCAGATGGATACAGTGTCCTAGAATATATCGACCCTTCTAGTTGGTACTTTGTTTGGTATAAGGTGTTAATAGTGAATGCCAAAAGTTCAATACATTTCAATTAAAATAGTTGCTTACAGTTTTCTTTTTATTGCCTACAGTATTTGCTTTATACTCAATATTATCGTTTATCGCGATATTTTCGGAGACGATATATCGTCTTCAAAAAAAATTTATCGTGGCAGGCCTACGTGCGGCCAATTTATCAGTGTTTTAGACGCTCTGTAGCGGAATGACACCAGCGGAGAAGCCAGCGACTGTCTGACAGTCTCTGCCACTTCACAAAGGCCGCGTGTTGTGTTTTAAGAGTGCCCGGTGGAGTTTTCTTCCGCTAAAACAGACTTTCCCTCAGTCTGCTCCTGTGCCTTTGTCTCACTCTGCTCTGAGCGGAGCATTTAACTACGCCCTTTTCCCCGGAGACGGTTGTCAATCACAGCTGAGGCATGAGGGATGATAAAACTAAAACTCTTTTGAAAACTCCATGGCTTATTAAGATGTTTTACTTTTGAGAGCAGACAAGGAATATTTAAACAGAATCAATTTTTAAACAAAGGGTTATCTTATCTTATCTTAATGGCTCTAATTGTAGGCTACTGTATATTATGAAATATTAATGAGCAGGACTCTGAGCAGTTTTCTTCATATGAAAGATCAGGAGACTTTTTTTTTAAAGTTTATTTCCAATAAAATCAATTAAAATCGTAATCGTCCAAACTAAGTAAAAAAAATGTCGATTTAATTTTTTGGCCATATCGCCCAGCCCTAGCTCCGTCTAAGAGTTTTCTGGCCCGTGGACATGTTGGCCAAGTCGTCTCTACTTTACCTCTGGATATCTTCTAATACTGCGATCTTTCACAAAGACTTTACTCAGATGTGGTACTTTAGACTTAGAGAATGGATTGTCAGCATAAAAACACTTTACTTTTTGTTTCATGTTGATTGGTCACATAACCATGGATTAAACTGCGCCACAGTCTGTTTTTTAACCCTCATTACATGTGCCGCATTTACGCAGAAACACGACATGTCTGTAGTTTAAATAGGTCTAAGGTTTAACTCAAAAACCATCAACAAATAGTTGGAACGCTCTTTCTATAACTTCCCATGACTTCCATAACCCAGCTCAACTTGTATCGCCTCATGGAGCTCTGTTCATGTCACTCATGAGCGGGTCAGTCATGTGATATCGCTCTTTACAGTGTGAAACACCTCCGTTGGCTAAGGCTCTCCTCGTATGAGAGTCAGTCACATTTGGCATGTTCAAAATGGCCCCAAACATGTCACAGTTTAAGCTCAGCTTTAGTCCAGGATGTTCCAAACTCTGCATGTTCAAGAGCCACAAATGTCCCTTTCTCTGGTTTTTAATTCAACCCCTGAAACATGTTCCTGAGCTGCGCAAGGACATCTTTGCAAATGAGTCTGATCGCTTAGAAAATCATCTTGAAATATTGAAATAAACTGCTACGTAAAACGAAAACTCGCCCTCGAAACCGCTGGAAATCAATGGGAGACTGTAGAGAGACTTCTGGCATCTCACCGGAAATTGCCCCCATCCCTGTTTCTACATGGGCGACCCCAGGAATAAGGTGGAATAAGATTAGCTTTGACCTGTTCGAATAATCATATTGTCTAAAGATTCCATGGAGGACAGTGAGTTCCTGGTCGATATCTAGTGCGTGTTAAATACTTGTATGTAGGATATACTTCAGCGGAGGAGACGTCCCTGTTTGGAAATGTCTGAGAATTTGTGTTGAAGCTAAAGGCTAACATAATAAAACACATATAAATAAACAACTTAATAACATTAAAACTTCAGACAAAACTCTTGCTTTTCTGCAGATTTGTTCATATTTGCAAATTATTAGCCTTTAGCTTCAAAACAAAACATAACATAGCCACATCATGCAGCTAGCCATAATTTTGTCTATTACTGAGATACACAAATTATTTTTCACACTCCAAAGTCGCGGACACGGGGCAGTATGTGATACACAGGGAGAAACCAGAGAGAGCAGAAACCGATCCTGTCAGAGTGGTTGGACTTTGGAGACGATCTTAAAACATTGATCTGAACTTCTTTGATTTCCTCTCTCACGGACCGATGAATAGTTTATTGAGTGGATAGACTTTGGTGTGTCGGCCCGGTGGATAGAGATGGGCCTTCAGTAATGTCATGAGAGGAGAGTACTGTATTACTGATGGATTTGTGAAGGCAGTGGTGATGGTCGTGATGGGGTTGTGATTTAGTTTACAGACATTTAACGTGCATTTAGATTCTAAGTCCAAATGTGGAGCTTAATATGAGTTTAATGTGTCTTGTAAACACGGTCAAAGACAGGAGGTAGGATTGACCAGGCAGACTTTGTGACTGAAATCCCGCTTGATCTGAACAAATTTAATTTGACCTGTTCCTGTTTAGTTGTGTTTGTTTTCATCATCTCATGTCCAAATGGGCTATATGAGCCGAAACGACTCGTGACCTCTGATTGTACATTCTGCTCCTGTTATTTTCCTATTGGCAATTCGCAGTGTCTCGCACAAATGCCTACATGAACATTTCAAGATAATGGCCAAAATGTCAGTTGGAAGTTGTTCTTAGTCCGGGCCACACAACTCACAAGTGTAAAAAATGTACAAAGTTTATTTTATGAGAAAAGTATTTTGGTAAAATTGTTCTTATATAAAATGTTCATAAAAAGGATTGGGGGCCTAAAACCCTCTTCAGGGCAATGGCAATTGGGGGTATGAGTCACCAGCCTGGAGCAGTCCAGCAGCCCATCGGTCAGTGAAAGCGGTGGCGCCTTGTAAAGTCCTTTGTCTCCACTGCATAGAGCTCTGTGGCGTACAGCTCCCGCTACAACAAAGATGGTCAAAATTGTTATTGATAAAACAATGGAAGCCGACACGCAGACAGCAGTTTGTTAGGGGTGCGTCTCGAAAATCGCCAGGGTCCAGGCATGTCACTAAAGTCCGCCTCCATAAGCGTCCCGTGCCACCTCCTCAGGTCCGTGACACCCCTCCGTGCGACAATGTGCAGCACAGCTGTAAGTGGCAACACAGTGGCCGTCACTAAAACTGCTTGCCAGAACCCTAAGCCCACATACACATACACATACACATACACATACACATACACATACACATACACAACGGCAATCATGGGTTCGTCATAGCTCTTGTATGACATATCTAATGCTGCTGCTGTCCATGGTCCCGCTGGGTTGTATGTGGCTGCATCGAGTTGTCCCTCGGTTCCCACGTCCACCGGTGACTCCCCCGCGGATGGTTAGCCTGACAGACCAGACTACTGTTTATTCTAAAGAGATAGAAGTGTGTATGGCTGGCCAGGCTAGCGGGCGGTAGGGCTGGGCCATACCATATTGTGCACAGCTATACCAGTGTAATGTTTGGACATCAGTGTAAATTGTAATACCGCTGTAACGCGATATGATTTGCCTGCACACTACATGATTTTGACTGTGGAGGCTTTACGGGCAGGCGCTTATAAAATAAAATGAACTGAATGAAGCTTCTCTATTACCTGAGTGAATCATCTTTGCAAGGAAAGGCTCGGACTTGGCGTCAAACAAGTTGTTGCATAGCCCACTAGAGTTCCTTTGCATGGTGCTAACAACAACACGGCAACAAAACCACAGTGGAAGAGTGGTTTAAATAATAACCCTGTCATCTGTGGCGTTTTCATCCCTCTCAAGACTAGCTCATCTACCTCTGCCTCTTCTGCTGCGTGGCTAAATGCCAGAAGAATGACAGATAAAACCTTTTTTTTTTACAAAGTCAGAAGTTTACATACACTAAGATTACTATACCTTTAAACAATTTGGGATGACGATGTCATGTCCTAGGAAGCACAAGTCTGGTTCATCCTTGAGGGAAATTTCAAGACACTTGAAGGTTCAGGTTCATTGGTTCAAACAATGATGGAAATGACCAGTCATCATACAGATCAGAAAGAAGGCGGGTTCTGTGTCCCAGAGATGAACTTGCTGTCTCTGAAATGTGAATATCAACCCAAGAACAAATGCAAAAGACCTGGGGTCTCATTTATAAAGCCCACGTACGGACAAAATGAGGCCAAAACCTTCCGTACGAACTGTTCTGCGCCAAAGGTGGTATTTATAGAAATCGAACTGAATGTGAAACATTACGCACCGCCACACTAGGTTTGTACCTGGCGTACGCAGTCCGCACTTTTCAGAAACACTGCAAACACACGAGGAGAGGCGAGGGAAAGCAGCAAGGGGAGGTCGGATTGAGGAAATGAAGTCTGGTGCACATTTTTAAACTGCTCATTTCTTTATTTTCTACAGAAATGATTAAGATCATTAAAAATAAAATCTAGGAAATCAACCGTCGGCTTTGTGTAGTGTTTCAATCTTTCGTTTATATACTTAATAAAAATATTGTAGTAATGTGTGACACTCAAAGACGTGCACGCTCATGTACGCTCATGCACGGACACCGGAGCGCACTGCCGCCGGCTGCGAGCGAGAAGCAGGAAGGATCCGAGCCGCTCTGTGCTTTTAACCAAAGTCTGACCAACTCCTGCAGAGACCGCGCTGAGGGCTGGTCCAAGGCACAAGTCCATTCAGAGACGCTGCGTAATTACGCGCTGCAGCTCCACAACCTCTCTCTTTCTCATACCACCCGGACTCTGCTCCTCATTCATGCCCAAAGCGAACCGGTGCCTCATCCCCACTGCACGTACAGCGAGCTCAAAAAACAATAGACTATCTGAGTGATTCAAAGCCCACCGAGCTTATTCTGTAGTTTCAGGAAATGTGAGCTCCGTGAACAGCACTGGGAAATATCACAATCAGCGTCTAAAAGGCTCTTCTTTACGTTCTAAAAGTGTATTTCCAAAAGTGTTATTGATGAGACTCTGCACTCTGCCAGTAGGTTACTTGTGATCAGAGAGACAGCGGTAACATGTCAGTAAAGATCCACCTCGGCCTCTGCCGTCACTGCTGCGGCGTGTGGCCCCTCCCTCTCTGCTGCGGCGTGAGGCCCCTCCCTCTCTGCTCCCGGGGTCTCGGTAAAACCCTCTCATTATCGCCTCATGTTTAGGTAAATCTCATTTATAAGTTACTTTGCATATCCTTATATGGTGACATGGAGGCGTGCAGGGGGCGTGACGTGAGGAGGGGTCATGTGCGCACATTTCTGCTCCAGGTGGAATCAGTGAAGGGGAGTTTACGTGGTGCTGCATGTACGGAGGGTTTCATTAATCCCAATTTTTTTCTCCGTACGTGAAGTTTGGGTTTTGCTCGTACGGACTCTTATAGGCAGATTCTCACGGACAGTTTTGTAAATGAGACCCCTGGTGAAGATGCTGAACCTGGTAAGAGTTTGTCATTATCCAGAGTGAAACAAGTCCTGTACCGACATGGGCTGAGAGGGTACTCTGCCAGGAAGAAGCTCTGACTCCAAAAGAAACATCAAAAAGACAGATTGAAGTTTGCAAATAAAAAAAGGATAAAGACTAATTTTTGGAGACATACCCTGTGGTCTGACAGGGATATGTTTTTTGGTCATTATGTTTTGGCCATAATGTCTTCCAAATGGACAATGACCCAAAGCAAACTGTCAAACTGGTTACAAAGTGGCTTAAGGAAAACAAAGTCAATGTTTTGTAGTGACCCAAAGTGTCACAAAGTCCTGATCTCAATACAGTTGAAAATGTATGGGCAGAGCTGAAAAGGCATAGGCACGCAAGGTGGCCTACAAATGTGGCTCAGTTACACCAGTTCTGTTTGGAGGAATGGACAACAATTCCTGGTAACTATTGTGAGAAGCTTGTGGAAGAAAATCCAAAAAGTTTGACCCAAGTTATAAGGCAATGCTACCAAATATTAATGTATGTAAACTTTTGGTTTTGTAAAAAAGGAACAAAAACATTTCTAAAATATTCTATCTCTCATTCTTCTGGAATTGAGCAAATATATATATATATATTTTTTTTATTCTAATTGAAAAACATAAAGCAAAAGTTAATTCTGGTTTCATGTCAGTGAGAAAAAAATGCAAATGTGTCTTTTTATGCAAACATCTGGTCCTCACTGTATATCGTATTGTTCTTGTTTATATTGTGATATACAGTAAATGTTAGGACATATTGCCCTGATCTAGTGGATAGTGAGTTAAGTTGGAGGAAACTTGTGTGTTCATCACAGTAGGAGTTTTATGCAGGATGCTTCAGATCTTCATGTTATTTTAGTTTGGATTTAGTGTTAGCCATTTGCGTCGAACACAGAACAATCCTCCACTGATCCGTTTTCTTTCTTCTTCAGCACCATTTCTTTGTGCCGTGTTTGAGGTCTTCCTGTGCCTTGTTTCTGCCCTGGGCTGGAGGTTGTGTGATGTCTCTCTTGGTGTGACGTGGAGTTTCTGCTCTCAGGGGTCAAAGGTCGCACTCACAGGTCCAAACGCCCTGACTTGTTCCTGTCATATCTGCATGCCCACGTCCGCTCAGTCAATAAGTAACCGAGCTTCTATTTTTGGGAATCCCCTGCTGTGTTTTCATACTCACTGTGCACTGTCAAAAATAAATAAGACGTATACAAAAAACTCTCATAAAGTACTGTTTAAAGATGTATTGAAAGCAATAAAGTAATGTAGTCGTTTTCGTAAGATCTCTGTCGTGCAGGAGTTTTCCATTGTTGACTAAGGTTCTTAAGCTATCATTTAACCTTGGTAGTTTAAGTTCCACCTCTCACCAAAGAACTACATAGTGTCGATTCAGTTCAGCTGTCAAACAGTAATCTCTCGTGCTGATGAAGCGTCTCGGATGAGAGGCATAATGTTCAACACTGAAACTACCGAGTACAGGTGACAGCTTAAGAACCTTTCTCCTGGAGGACATCAGTGCTTAATTTGTACATCAGAAGTTGCTAGGGATGATAGAGTTATCGAATGTTGGAGCCGATACTGGAAATAATACAGTATCGAGTATTGATTCCAAATATCTGATGGAGAATCCAATTGCTGAGTTGGTTGCTTAGTCTGCCAACCTCTTGTTGATCACTGCACAAAATATTACAGCTGGAAGCAGCTAACGGCAGCTAAAGCTGGGACAGAAACTATGATTTAATTTTAAAGTAATTAAATAATATTGGCCACTGTTTAGGTTTTATTCCACTCTTGTATCAACATCTACACTTTAGCTCCTACAGACTCCAAACTTTACAGGCTTGGATTTAAGTAAGTGCTTTATTTGTCATTGTACAACCATATGACGAAATAGTGTTCAGGTGTTAGTCCTGAGCCGCTGCAACTGAGCCGCGCCACCACTGGGTCAACCTGAGCAGCATATTTTTGGAGGTCGGAGCACCCGGAGGAAACCTGGCTGGCTGCCTTCAGTCTCCTCTGCTCCTCTGAAACGGTGCAGCGCCTCCTGGGTTTGTCCCTGTTTCAGAGCGTGGTGTCCTGCACTGGTCAGCTCCTCCTCCTGCGCAGCTCCCTCCGCTCCACCACAGTCTTTCACCATCTTCTGGGAAGAGCTTAGCAATTAATCTGTTTTATTCTCCAGTGAACGTCCATTAGCCAGAACTATAGTAGGGACAGAAGGCATGTGCGGCTTAGCTGTGAGTCTTGCACGGATACCTCCTCGTTTGTCGCTTCCTTGTTTCCTGTAGCGCCTCTTGTGACGCCTCCACTGTGCTGCAGCTGGTGCCTCTTTAGTGTTTCAGAAGAAGAAATGTGTAAGCCTTTAGCTCATAAGCTAGCATAAGATTTTGAAGGTTGCTTTAGATTTTTTTAATATCTAATTCCTCGCCTGATTTATCGAGCTTTGAACAACAATAACAAGGGGAAAGTTTTAGAGCTTTTTTTTTAACTTAGAAATAGCTCATTCAAAAATTAAACAACATCCCCTATGTTTTTTGTAACTAATACATCAACAAAGTAAAACCATACATTTATTATTTATGATAATTTATTATAAATTCAAACCAGGGTCTAGCCATTATTTAGACTTTGTCGCTGTAAATAGCCACAATTTTGGCCATTTTTATTATTATAACATGAAAACATAAAATGACAGAACTTGCCATACATTTTTCTCTCATATTCATATCAGTAATGCAAAAGTTTCACAAATGATATATTTGAATTTAATAAGATAAGATAGGATGTCACAATGGAGACATTCCCTTGTTACAACAGCGGTAAGAACACAAACAGTCAGGCAAAACAAGGAGAAGAACAAGGTAATGTGCACAAGTCAGATTTCCCCCCCTTTTCACCTGTAGTGTCTCGCCTTAAATGTGAAAAGACGTAGACTTGGATACGGTATGTCCATGTGAGACTGTAGCATGGACATCTGTGGACTTGGTTATTACATGGGAGTCCAGCCTCGCCCCGGGACAGTACCCCCAACATCCCCCTACCTCCACCCCTCCACCCAAACCTGCACAGCGCCCCCATCCCCCTCTCTCCCACACCCGGCTCATCACACCCACTCTCCCCAAACCCGGGTCCCAGGGGAGTGGGGCAGAAAGGAGGAGGAGGAGGGAGTGGCGCATCTGTTCATTTGGCCTATCCCTTTAGCTTTTACAGTCTGTTACTGTCCGTCTGCTGGTAGGTTCCATACAGCTCAGAGTTTAGCACTGATAAAAAGGCTTTAGAATTAGATGCACGCAAAAGGCAGGGCAAAGAAAAATCCGGTGTATGGCCTTTAGACGACAATGTTGGTCGGCTTTTGTCCAAATTCTTGATGATAACGACACTGATCCATGCCCACCTTCTACTGCATGAGGACTGCACTGCTGAAGTTTTGTCTCTCGTGTCTTTTGTCCTTTGTTGAGTTTTGGACTAATCTACACAAGGAGCAGAGGAGCATCTAACCAAAGAAAATATTATTGTTTCTATTCCTTATGTGCTACTGCTTTAAAGGGACTAGATGCAAGTTGGTTATTTTTATACTCACTACTGCCACCTCAGGTCTTAGGCGTAACTGTAGTCTCTATATTAAGCTTGTGCATGACAGCCAGCGCCGGTTCCAGAACAAACGGAGTTGTTGCAATGCACCCTCTTGAACCCCCGTAGATCCGGACCTGATGACGGCACTTCGGACCCAAATTAACATCTTTCTGAGTGACAGTGCAGGATTTTAGAGGCAGTTGTGGAGAATGGGTCTGGGCTCATTCTATACATTAGGACATGACTGGAACATGTAGGGGAGGAAAATGCATAACATTTTTAAACTCCGTATAGTCTCTTTAACTTAGACCGACTATCATTCTGCGACTTGCAGGTGTTAGTGCAGGCCAGCAGGGGGCAGGTGTGAGGACACTGTGAAGAACAAAGTCCCTAAAACTGTGTGAAGCTTTGGGTGACTAGTGTGCAATGGCTGCTCTGCTTTATGACCGCAGCACTGGAGGCCGCCATTGCTCCGCCATTGCTGTAGTACCTCCATATAGCGCTAGGCCCCCATTGAAAAGCATTGGACTTTAGACACGTTAAAAACAACTTTAACGCCTGGTTTCTATTTTTTTTTAACTCTTTCTATGGCTACATATTCCTCCTGAGATAACGCTGGGTTAGTCACAAAAAAAGAAACCAGGTTGGTTTTCGAAAGAATTTGTTCTTTTAATCTCCTACTTAACGGAGGTCGGACTGTTAGCATTGGAGCGGCACGAGCTACACGTCACGCAAGGGCGGAGTCTACAGTGAAGATCCCGCCCTTATGCCCTTATTAGGAACATGCTTCGTCAGAGCTGGGGAGGAGGAGTCTGTAAATCCGCCATGATTTCCTCCTCGAACGTGGTCATTATGGTAAACGGGGAGGAGTGAGGAGGAGCTGTCTATTCTTTTTTAATGGTCTATGCTAGTGTCATGTGAAAAGCGCTTCCATTCCATTCCATACTTGATTTAATTTACACATTTTGCATTGTTTTGTACAGTAAAAAAATCATAAAAAATGAATAACCCAGCAAATAATCGTTGAATAAATAATATTTTTACTCTGAGCCCTATTTTTACTCGTTTTACTTCATTAAAGTGGACAAAAATGTGTGTAATTGCGGCTGAAAACATTCTCATGGGTTTCTCATCATTGATATTTCACGTTTTGAAAAGTGAAAGGCAGGATGAAGAAAGGCACAAGGTCTTCCATCGGACAGAGATTTTTGCCAACTCGACCTAAAACAAAATCACACGGGAACTGAAAAATGTACCGTTTTTCCACATCTTGCGCAGCCCCCCTCCCCAAATTGCAATCTCCAGTTTGATTGCGATTCCCCTCCTGGTCTGAGCCCCAGAGCTGCGTGTGCGCTGCAGCCTTGTGACCGGCTCATGACTCTCTCCCGGTCCCAAAGCTGCTGTGGGCTCCAAATAGCTCTCCATACACCTCTGCAGTTCACTGGAGTTTGAAAAGCCGTGCGTCTGTTTTGCAGGTTAAAAGCGCGACGGAGCCAAACGTGAAGCGGGTCCAGCTCCGAGGACGACTGCGATGGTCAGAGATTACAGCACAGGTCGGTTCATTCACTCCGCCGCTAACACGCATTATGTTTTGTCTTTGTTTTCACTCTTTCTAGCCATTTACTAGCGGACTATAAACATATTTATCACATACAAATAATGTCGAGCCAAAATCAGGTCCATATTGATGTTTTTTCACGGCCGAAGCGAAAAAACAGCAATCCTAGCAAGCGTTAGCATGTAGCATGAGGCTAACATTACCTTCCTGGTTAGCATTGTCAGTTTTTTAAAGTATTTATGGGCTGTTGAACCACTTTGCTCCTCTCCGTGGCTCTATTTGGTAGAAAAATATATTCATAATTCAGCATTTGTTGGAGAAATCGATTAATCCGCATATTATTATTATTATTAATGGTTAATCGATTAATTGTAGTATTTCTTTCAAAGTCTTCACCAACTAAAGCTAAAGTACACCGCTTGAGGACGTGTCGATGGAGTAAACTTAAAGGTCCTATATCATGCAAAATCGACTTTTTGGAGTTCTTAGCCATGTTGTTATGCTATTTCCTTATCAAAAACACCCCAGAGCGGTTTTTGGCTTCATTCACGCAGTTCTAAGTAATCCTCCTGAATCCTGCTCTCTGAGCAGCTGCTCCGCTCTCTCCTGGTAAACGACTGAGTTGTTCAGTTGTGTCGTCACAAAGGAACGGAAGTGCTCTACGTCTGTAATGTAATGCCTTACGGCCTGATTTTAATTTATAAAACAACTTTTTCATTATTTCTGTTGTAAGAGAGAAAAGAAAAAAGGAAAAAAAAGAGGAAGTGCCTGATACGTCCGCGCTGTCCCTGCAGGGAAAACAAACGCACCCCCTGAGCGTCTGAACAGATGTTGTGTTTGCACCGAAAGTTGTGAAGAAGGAGCTCTTTCTAACTCCAGTTAGAAAGGAGTTAGAAAGGAGTCTGGAGTCTGGACACCTGGTCTTTTTTCTTACCTCACGATAATGTCACGGAGAAATGCGCGTTTGGCTACGAGGACAGAACTTTATTCAACCTTCCTAAAGAAGAGTGCACTCACCAGAAGTTGGAATTTCCCTCCGGGATTCAGCGACTATCAGCCAAAATAGTGTTTGTCTGTGACTCTCACTGATGGATGCTTGGTGAACCTTGGCCAGAATCAAAGAGGATTAACTTTTATAACCAACGCGAGTCCCATAATGGAAACATCAGAGCGGTGAGTCAATCAAAACGCGTGTTAGCGTGTGTGTTAGCGTGTGTGTTAGCGTGTGTGTTAGCCATTTATGAAACTGTGTTGCACATGTCAACTCCTTATAACTGCATTATGTGAAGTAACTTCACTTATTTCTACTACGGTAAAGTTGTATGAGCAGAGACAGGGGGTGGAGTTAACTGAATCCAAGCGTTTTGTCTTCCGGGTTGGAAAAATACCTCCAGAAAATACTTATATTTATCACAAAAATTAGTGCTCCATAGTGGATGAGGTACAATATATCATATAAATGCCTATACTTTACTTTGGAATGGCTAAAATAGCATGATACAGCTCCTTTAAGTGAGTGCTGGAGGCTCCTAGTGCTTTAATAAAGTCAAAGCTGCACATGAACACGAGCACAACAATTTTGTGTGAACAGGCTATTCCTCATTTGAATGCTAAGAACCTCTAGAGTTCAGCCGCTGAGCTGTAGCGACCGGAGGGTGCACAGGCACTGACTGGGACTTTATCGAGGTTTATTTCCAAACTGGTTTAAGCTATAGAAGAGTGGAGCTCATTCTGATTTCTGATTGGATACAGACAGATCATATTATCACATTTACAAGTACAAGTACACAACACACTACAGACCCTCACTTTAAAAATAAAGCAGTTTTTCCATCAAAAATATTACATTTTCATGTCAGTATTGCTCTTTCTGAGTCTGTGTGGACCAGAACACTGTTCATCGATTACTGAAATAGTTGGCTCAAATTAGTGCCTGACATCGTGTTTGGGGCCTGGGATTTCCTTCACAGAAATTGAACTGCCATTTCTGAATTCTGCAGAAATGACCTGCGGCTCTAGGGCTGTGTTTTTTCTTTTGCTTGGATTGTTTGTTTACAGTGACCTATAGTTTTTCTAATGGACTCCTTTGCAATGACTTAGAGATTTTCCCCTCCAACTTAGTTGCTTCACAACTTGTCTTAATAATTAATACGGAGTTAAGATAAGATAATATCAGAAATGTTTCTGTTTGGAAGATAAATGCAAATTTACAATATTGAGTTTATCTGCAATGTCAAGAAATTTAGTTTTTTTAATGGTTGGGGAATAAGGGGAACATTTTGACAAAAATAATTGGGGAAAAGTAGAGACAAAGTAGAGAAAAATTGACAAAAAAGTGGGAGAAAAATTAGAAAATATATATATATTTTTTTAAAGAATGGGGGGGGGGAATAAGTATATGGACAAAATTTGAAACAATTTGGACAAAAAATGTAGGAAAAAATTGGAAAGATCTTGGAAGAAATGGAAAACAAAAATAGGAATTCCCCCCATAAATTTACAAAATGGTGGCCTCAAAGACCATCATTTACAAACATTTAGATTTTCTCTTTAGAAAAATTCAGGGAAAATGATCTAATTTTCCCTAAATTTTTCTAAAAAGAAAATCTAAATTTTCCACTGTTTTTTTTCTGCCCTTTTGTAATCTGTTCAGGACAATTATCTTTCAAAGCGACAAAGTGATGCAAGTTAAGATGTTCTGCAGCACATATTTTCATATTTCTCATGGTTTGCAAACCTATCACTTCACCATTGCTATTGAGAAAGTCCCAGAATGATTGAGATCTTCGTTTTTGTCAGCGTCGCCCAGCCCTAGACGGAGTTCTTTGTGCTGATTTATGATGGGATTGATAATGGTTTCTGGTCTTATTATGTAGCTACTACGTTTACCATCCTCAATGAAAAGCCGATCCAGATGACACTAAAACAATCTCATTGCTGGAGCATAATTGCTGCGTTTACAATCTCTCCCTGTCAGAAGCCTGTGGTGATATCCGTGTGTCGAGATGCAGTGCAGTGATTTGGTACAAAGGGATTTTCTCCAGTAGAAAGACTGTCCTACTTTCGCCACAGCTGCAGCATCCACCAGCCACGCTCACATCCTCCCCCCGTCTCCCTGCAGGCTGACTGAGAGAGCGGGTCCCATAATTCTACTAAGTCTTCAACCGTGCCAGAGGTCATCCAGTATGTTTGTTTAACGGTCGACAGCGGTACAGATGTTTGAAAAGACCGTTCAGCTCAGTCACGTGGAATATTTCCCGTTCTTTAACACACTCCGAGCGCAGATATTGGACATTCTAAAGCCACCGTTGTCAATATTTTCTTTTGTGAAACTGTGTTGTACCAATTCTGTCTCGGCAAAACACCCAACATGTAAAATAAAAGGTATATAAGTCTACAAAGACGGCAGTTATTCATCAAACGCAGACCGATCAGAGGGCTGAGATGTACAGAAACACGACTCCCCTCCCGTTGGCCGTGATCTATCCTGGTTAAAGGGATATTTCAGGATTTTTGACATAGGTCCTCATTTCCTAGTTATCCAGAGTGTTGTTGATGTCTGGAGATATTGTTTTCTTAAATTCATGCAGTTCTTATATTTGAAGAGTCTAGTGGCGCTAGGCTAGGGCAAGGCTAAAGCATTTCTATGGTATCAGTTAGCCTGCATTAAAAACAGTCTGACCCACTCCACAGTGCACCTGAGGTAAATCACTTATAACACCAGACTAACCATATAAATGTCTGTGTTAATAGAATAATTTTAACCATTTTGCATTTAAGATAACTTATATTTGAGCACGGGGCGACAATGGCGCAGATGGTAGAGCGGGTCGTCTCATGATCGGAAGGTCGGGGGTTCGAATCCCGCCTCCTGAAGGTGCACATTGTCGTTGTGTCCTTGGGCAAGACACTTCACCCACATTGCCTCCAGTGTCTGCGTACACTGGTAGCCCTAGGACAGACCAACAGGCCCGGTTTGAATCGTGAGGCTGTCCTTCCGTGGACCCACCACCTGCAGAAGGAGCCATGGGGGCCGGTGCTCTGGGCAGCTCCAACGGCTGCCCCCACGACCCGGCAACGGACAAGTGGAAGAAGATGAATGAATGAATGAATGAATATATTTGAGCAGCATCAGCTTCGTGGCTGTAAGCTAACACAGCGGCGGAGTGATCTGTGAGAAAATAGTCCCTCAAAATGCGGTAATTCATGTGATACAAGGTCAGTTATATTTCAAACATTATTCTATTAACACAGACATTTATATGGTTAGTCTGGTGTTATATGTGATTTACCTCAGGTGCACTGTGGAGTGGGTCAGACTGTTTTTAATGCAGGCTAACTGATACCATAGAAATGCTTTAGCCTTGCCCTAGCATAGCGCCACTACACTCTTCAAATATAAGAACTGCATGAATTTAAGAAAAAAATATCTCCAAACATCAACACCACTCTGGATAACTAGGAAATTAGGCCCAATGTCAAAAATACTGGAATATCCCTTTAACCTTCAAAATCTTTGAAGTCTTGAACTGGTATATGTGGAGTCTGAAGATGTTACTTTAAAGGCCCATCCACACTGACGCCATAGCCTCCGGTCGGGAGCGGTCGAGCAGCTTTTCGTAGACACGTACATGTATGCTTCTGGAATTTATTTTCGCCAGTAGGTGTCAGCAGTGAACCTGCTCCATTTGAGTATTTCTTTTGGTCCTGATTTTGTGTTTCTTAAATCCTACTCCGATGCAATTTGATGAGAAAAACAAATTGGTTTGGGTAAAAATGAAAGGTACGAACTGCGCTGAAATGATATCACAGTAACATTATTGTAATATTCAAGTCGGTTATCGAATGTTTCCATTTTCCCCTCACATTGTGTTGCCTCGGGTCGGGTACCGTAACATTTTAATACTTTAAAGATACTTGGTTCTCGATACAGATAACTGAACATTACTTTTTCCTATACCTATACTAAAATATTTCTCATATAGAGCCAGAAAACAGAAAAATAATGTTAATTTAGCTAAAACAACCAAGTCACTTCCTTTAGGGCTGCCTCTGGACCAACAGCACCAAAACTTGGTGTCTAAAGATATATATTTTGTCAATAGCTTTATTTCTCGATACCAGTAGTACCTAAACATTTTTGTCCATCACCATACTGGTATGTTCTAACAGTACCCAGCCCTTGTGCTGCTTTACGTAAGTCATGTTTGTTTCCTTTAGTATTCACTGATGCAGAATCAGACATGTCGGCACTAACCTGCTCCCCTCCTCCTTCTAAGATAAACCCCCATCAGACCCCTCCCCTCCGCCCCTCCCCTCGCCGGGTCCTCTCCCTGCGTCAGACCCGCTCCATTCATGAAAAGCGTGACGTGGGCCGATGCCAGGCTTGCCCACTCTCGCCTCCACTCTTCAGCGACGCCAACGCCGGAGCGATCGTCTCTGTTTCCTTTGCTCTCTCCGCGATGGCAGTCTGAAAACCACTTCCTGTAAGTACCGTCCGCTCTCTCTGGAGACATCTGCGTCTTAATGCCCTTTTGTCCTCCGTGTATTTGTCTGAATCTCCCGATGGGGAAAGAGCTGGAGCCGTAGCGGTCGTGCGTGGCTGCGTGCTGATGCTATTTTAAGCTCACACAGCGGTGATGCTGATGCTGCTTTCTGATGCAGTGCCCTCGCTGAAGGACGGCCGGAGACGTACAGAGCACAGTGATGTCCTTAAGGGGACACTCTGCAGGAGAATGGGGGGAAATACATTTCTATCAGTTGAAAGATTTGCTCTCGATCAGTGGTTCCCAGCCTTTTTGATCTTGTGTACCCCTTAAAGTGCACATGACAGGTTTTAATACTTTTGAAAATATGCCTTATCTTGATTAATAACATCAGTTACAAGTAGTAGTAATCATTTTATTTCAGTGAAACTGCACTTTTAATGAAGAAATGTTGGGAAGAATTTTTTTTATTTTTTTTAAGCTGCTGACGGGAAGTGACATAGATTCATTGATTGATTTGATTTATTTGAGCCATTATTTACAGTGCGTTATTATTTACATCATTACATTTACATTATCACAAAAAAAACAATAAAAATAAAAATAAAGAATAACTCAAAAGGAGTAGGCCGAAGCAAGAAAGCTTATAAGTGCCTACCCCAATTTCAAATACAATTATTGATTAGCAGCATTGATAATTCGAAGCTTTTAAATGTCAAAAAAATCTGATGAGACTTACAAGACAACTTACAGGTATGAAAAACATAGAGTGAAAATAGAAAAGTTTGTGATTTCTGCGTGTATTTACTTAGTTTTATAGGCAAGGCAAGGCAAGTTTATTTGTAGAGCACAATTCATACACAAGGCAATTCAAAGTGCTTCACAGTTGCAGAAAAAAATTACAAGAAAACAGATCAAATCAATCAATAAAACATCAACATAAAGTTAATCAATGACAGTAAAAGTCAAGAGTGCAGATAAAATACTTTCAGTTTTCATATGCACGGGTAAAAAGAGCTGTTTTCAGCCTGGATTTGAACATTGTCAGAGTTGAGGCCTGTCTCACATCCTCATGAAGACTGTTCCAGATTTTAGCTGCATGAAACTGAAACGCAGCCTCACCGTGTTTATTATTGACTCTGGGAACCACCAGGAGACCCCTCCCTGAAGTTCTCAGGGCCCGAGATGGTTCATATGGCTCTAACATGTCAGAGATGTACTTTGGTGCTAAACCATGAAAAGACTTGTACACAAGCAGAGCTGTTTTAAATTCTATTCTCTGAGTGACAGGAAGCCAGTGCAGAGACCGGAGCACTGGACTAATGTGGTCGTATTTCCTGGTTCTTGTTCTAGTTTTCTCTTATTTTTTATCATTGCTTATATTACCATTCTGGTCACCATTCTATTGATTTACTTATTGTTTAAGTAGTCATAGTGTTTTCGATATACATATATATATATATATATATATATATATATATATATATATACAGTGAGGAAAATAAGTATTTGAACACCCTGCTATTTTGCAAGTTCTCCCACTTAGAAATCATGGAGGGGTCTGAAATTGTCATCGTAGGTGCATGTCCACTGTGGGAGACATAATCTAAAAAAAAAATCCAGAAATCACAATGTATGATTTTTTAACTATTTATTTGTATGATACAGCTGCAAATAAGTATTTGAACACCTGTCTATCAGCTAGAATTCTGACCCTCAAAGACCTGTTAGTCTGCCTTTAAAATGTCCACCTCCACTCCATTTATTATCCTACATTTAGATGCACCTGTTTGAGGTCTTTAGCTGCATAAAGACACCTGTCCACCCCATACAATCAGTAAGAATCCAACTACTAACATGGCCAAGACCAAAGAGCTGTCCAAAGACACTAGAGACAAAATTGTACACCTCCACAAGGTTGGAAAGGGCTACGGGGAAATTGCCAAGCAGCTTGGTGAAAAAAGGTCCACTGTTGGAGCAATCATTAGAAAATGGAAGAAGCTAAACATGACTGTCAATCTCCCTCGGACTGGGGCTCCATGCAAGATCTCACCTCGTGGGGTCTCAATGATCCTAAGAAAGGTGAGAAATCAGCCCAGAACTACACGGGGGGAGCTGGTCAATGACCTGAAAAGAGCTGGGACCACCGTTTCCAAGGTTACTGTTGGTAATACACTAAGACGTCATGGTTTGAAATCATGCATGGCACGGAAGGTTCCCCTGCTTAAACCAGCACATGTCAAGGCCCGTCTTAAGTTTGCCAATGACCATTTGGATGATCCAGAGGAGTCATGGGAGAAAGTCATGTGGTCAGATGAGACCAAAATGGAACGTTTTGGTCATAATTCCACTAAACGTGTTTGGAGGAAGAAGAATGATGAGTACCATCCCAAGAACACCATCCCTACTGTGAAGCATGGGGGTGGTAGCATCATGCTTTGGGGGTGTTTTTCTGCACATGGGACAGGGCGACTGCACTGTATTAAGGAGAGGATGACCGGGGCCATGTATTGCGAGATTTTGGGGAACAACCTCCTTCCCTCAGTTAGAGCATTGAAGATGGGTCGAGGCTGGGTCTTCCAACATGACAATGACCCGAAGCACACAGCCAGGATAACCAAGGAGTGGCTCTGTAAGAAGCATATCAAGGTTCTGGCGTGGCTTAGCCAGTCTCCAGACCTAAACCCAATAGAGAATCTTTGGAGGGAGCTCAAACTCCGTGTTTCTCAGCGACAGCCCAGAAACCTGACTGATCTAGAGAAGATCTGTGTGGAGGAGTGGGCCAAAATCCCTCCTGCAGTGTGTGCAAACCTGGTGAAAAACTACAGGAAACGTTTGACCTCTGTAATTGCAAACAAAGGCTACTGTACCAAATATTAACATTGATTTTCTCAGGTGTTCAAATACTTATTTGCAGCTGTATCATACAAATAAATAGTTACAAAATCATACATTGTGATTTCTGGATTTTTTTTTTAGATTATGTCTCTCACAGTGGACATGCACCTACGATGACAATTTCAGACCCCTCCATGATTTCTAAGTGGGAGAACTTGCAAAATAGCAGGGTGTTCAAATACTTATTTTCCTCACTGTATACACACATACATTACTAGCACACATATTTATTATACATATATTATCATCACCATAATAACAATGACAATAATAGCATTTTCAAAAGTATCATTCTCAAAAATATCATCTTCAAATTTATCATACTTCTCATTGCTAGATAGAGGTAAAGTTCCAGAGTAGTTTGGCTCATTTTCCATTGACATAACATGGTTGTCACGGCAACAGTTTAAAATGGTTTGCCTCTAACTATGTCACTTCCTGTCAGTGTCTAATAAGGAAGTGAAACTATAAACATCACAAAAATTGTCAACTTAAAGAAAACTGGGTAAAATTTATATCAAAATCCTAAACATAAATGTGTTACCATTTCTACTCAAAGTACCTCTCAACTCAAAGGTGCAGCCAAAGGTATAAAAAAGGATCGGCTAAACTCATTTATTTGCATTTGGTTGTGTGTTCAAAGTAAAGTGAACATCTTTTAAAATAACCTTTCTTTTAAAATAATATTGAAATACTATTCAGTTTCACATTCTTTTTAGATTTGAACTAAAAAGGACTAAGTCCTCGCATACCCCTGGTTGGGAAACACTGACGTGAACGTATTTAAGGCCAGACTCTGCAGGTGAAAAGGAGGGGGGGAAATTATTTAGTGATATCAGTTTGAAACTTGTACAGTAAGTTACTTGTATAAATATGAGGAAAAATGTATTGCAGGTTTTCTGTCACTTAGTTTTCATATAAATATTAAAACATTTTATGCATAAACATAGCCAAATAATGGACAGAGCCAGGTGTAAATTCATGTTTATCAAACAAAGATTTGTTCTGAGGGAAGTTTGGATCCTGTTTAGTTTTTGAATAAGATTTGTATAAGTAAATGAATCAGGCAGGAATTAGATATTAAAAATCCCTCTGAGTAAACCTTGTTGTTGAGTCCGGGTCTGTAAAGTGTGGAGTCTGTAGGAGCGACTGAAGTGAAGATATTGTTAAAGAGTGGAATGAAAACCTCATTTAGAAAAACGGCGCCAAGGTTTAGTCACTTCTGCACATTTGCCATTCCTAATCTTCTTCATACAGATTGTGGGCCATACTGGTCTCTAAACATATATTTGGTTGTAGCGCCAAATATGGTCATTTCCTTTGAACCTTTTGAACCACAAAAAACAAGGCCAGATTTGAATTTTTACAGATTTTTTTTTTACATCTACAAAGCGTACTCAAAAACTAAACAAAATCGAAATCTCCTCTGAAAAAATCGTTGTAACTCATTTATCAACATAAATCATACATTTAAACCTGGCTCCATCCATTATTTAGATTTTGTCGCTGAAAATACCAGCAATTTTGGCAATTTTTATACATAAAATACCTTATTTTATATGAAAACATAAGATGACAGAACACGTTTCTCATGTTTATATCAGTAATGTTCAGCATAAGTTTCAAATTGTCTGGCCTTGAAACATTTCTCGGCTCTATCAGACATTTGGATAATGTCTGCCGTTGATAAGCGTTATTTATTAACTGTGTGAATTATTCATGGCTTTGCGATGGCTCTGAAACCCCGCACCGTTCCCTATTTTTATCCTTCTCCGACTGACCCTGCCTTTGATATTGTTGTCTCAGGCCTGGCCTGTATTGGACAGTGGTTTTAGCTGCAGAAGTGTAGCTGGTGGCCATGCGGAGTCTATCTAGGACACACGTGTGCGCTAATGTGGGACATGCTAATGTGGAGGACATGCTAATGTGGAGGACATGCTAATGTGGAGGACATGCTAATGTGGAGGACATGCTAATGTGGCGGACATGCTAATGTGGCGAAACATGCTAATATGGAGGACATGCTAATGTGGAGGACATGCTAATGTGGAGGACATGCTAATGTGGAGGACATGCTAATGTGGAGGACATGCTAATGTGGCTAGCACCAGCACTGGTCGTAGATGGAGCAGCGACTTACACAGAGCACTGTGGTGGCCTCACAGCAGGAGGGTCCGGGGTTCCACTCCTGCTGTAGCTGATGAGGATGATGATGAGGATGATCAGAGTAAGGAGAAGGGTGAGTGCTACCACATGTAATAGAGTCAAGGTCATACAGAGAAAATAACGTTTGTGAAAGCAAATGAAAGCAGTGGGAGAGAGGGAAGGAGAGAGTTCAGCTTCCAGACTGCCGGCCGCATGAGACTCTTCAGTTGGCTGGACCTGGCACTAGTGGCACGGGTTGGGAAGTTTACCCAACGATGCCCTTCAAAGGCCCTATACCTGACTTTCTTTTTTCTTTTTATCAGGCAACATAAAGGTGTGTTGTAAAAGTAGTCATTTGTGTCCAGTCTGCATCCGGATTTGCTGAGGTTAAGGTGAACTTCTTTGTCCCTGAGGGTTATCTTGTCCTCTGCAGGGGACCCATCTCCAGATGTGGACCCAGACTGATGGTCAGTGTCACCTGGCTGGAGGAATCACCTATTGTACATGTTTTTAGTGGTGGGAAAACCGGACTACCCGGAGGAAACCTACGCAGACACAAAGAGAACATGCAGACTCCACACAGAAAGGCCCCGTCCAGGTGGGAATCGAACCTGGGACCTTCTAACTGTGAAGCACGAGCGCTAACCACTGTGCCACTGTGCTGTGTACGGTCAACCCAAAAGGTCCTCACATTTTGACTGAAAAGGTATTTGGTCAAAATGAGTTCCTTTAAGCTCTGCACAGCACTCATTCTTTTCTTCTCACAGTTGGTTGTAGGAACTCTCTCCCACTAAACATCAGAGAGGTTCAAGATGCAGCTTCAGCTCTGAACACACTTTTTTGCCGCGGCTTTTAATTCAGACTGACAATTTTTCTAACATTTATTTTTCATATTTTTCTACAGTTTTTACCAGTAGATAGTATTTTGTCATCTTTACCTATCTTGTATTGTGTGTGCAGCACAATGGGGCAGTTTTGTCTGTTTGTAAATTTGCTACAAAAGTAAACTTGGCCACAGCTGCTCTGGGGCAGATGAGATGTGACTACCTCCCAACACTCACTTCCACAGCGTGGCCCTTTTGAAGGAGAAGCTGGACTGTCCCAAAGATCTACAGCCCGCACTGACTCTGGTAGAGGGTCTGAGAGATGAGAAGCTATGATATTTCTTCCAAACATTAGTCACATTTAAAGTTGAGTTATTATTTAGATAATGCCTATTATTTACAGTACTTGTCCTTTATTTATCCAGTAAAGCCCCACTGAGGTTTCAGAATCCTTTTCGTCAGAGTCCTGGCGCCATTTCCTTTGTGGGAGTCAACAGCGGGTAAAGACGGGAGACATATAGTATCCACAGGGCGCATGTTCAGACAAAGGGACTAAACTTTAGGGCCGTTTTCATTCCACTCTTTAACAACATCTGCACTTCAGTTGCTCCGTAAGACTACACACTTTACAGACTTGGACATAATATATTTAAAGTATATTTTTATATTTTACGAGATGTTTTAAAGGGATATTTCGGGATTTTTGACATTGGGCCTCATTTCCTAGTTATCCAGAGTGTTGTTGATGTCTGGAGATTTTTTTTCTTAAATTCATGCAGTTCTTATATTTGAAGAGTGGCGCTAGGCTAGAGCAAGGCTAAAGCATTTCTATGGTATCAGTTAGCCTGCATTAAAAACAGTGTGACCCACTCCACAGTGCACCTGAGGTAAATCACTTATAACACCAGACTAACCATATAAATGTCTGTGTTAATAGAATAATGTTTGAAATATAACTGACCTTGTATCACATGAATTACTGCATTTTGAGGGACTATTTTCTCGCAGATCACTCCGCCGCTGTGTTAGCTTACAGCCACGAAGCTGATGCTGCTCAAATATACGTTATTTTAAATGATTCTATTAACACAGACATTTATATGGTTAGTCTGGTGTTATAAGTGATTTACCTCAGGTGCACTGTGGAGTGGGTCACACTGTTTTTAATGCAGGCTAACTGATACCATAGAAATGCTTTAGCCTTGCACTAGCCTAGCGCCACTAGACTCTTCAAATATAAGAACTGCATGAATTTAAGAAAAAAATATCTCCAAACATCAACACCACTCTGGATAACTAGGAAATGAGGCCCAATGTCAAAAATCCTGAAATATCCCTTTAATATCTACCTCACTTTGCGAACCACTGCTTTAAATCACGATCAAAATCCTTAGCAACAGTTTTTTGTGTGTTTTCTTGTACTTTCTCAGTAAATAAATATTGACAAAGTGTAAAAGGCCTTAACCCAGTGAAAATGTTCACCCTCTGAGAACCACTGTAATGGATTACCTGAAGAAGCAGAGGAAGTGCTGAAGACACAGTGTTCCGCACAGTCGGTCTGCAGAGCGCCTCCTCATCCTCCACTCAGCACTTCCACCAGGCAAACGACCAACACAGACGTCTGTAAATCTGACCGGAGCTTTCCAAAACAGATTTCCTTTATTTCTTTTTTCTGTAAGTCCGCAAACTATCTGTCCAGGCTTTTAATTTTATCTCGACAATCTGCGTTTTTGCACCGCGGGAAACCTTTGAATATTAGTCACTCAGGCTTTTCTGTATGTCTAGTCTGTTTGTGACAATTGCATTCATCTTTTCTTTTTTTTTTCATTTATTTCAGGCGAGGCATTCCACGGTGGAGCACAAGGGAGACAAAAACTTCACATGTCATATCAAAATTACATGTAACACAAAAAAGCAAGCTCCAATTTTGCCTGAAAGGGTGTGGGAAGAAGAAAACATATTTAATCCCACCCCCATTTCCCTAGCAAACTACAGACTCAAACTGATTATCAATCATATTTACAACAACATTAATAAATCAGTAGCTGAAATGACTAAAGCCATAAGTCATGTGCCAGCGTTACCATATCAATATGAATGTAAAAATGAAGACCCACTCTCTCTATATAGTGACCAGACTCAATGTTAACAGTTTAAATCTGTGGATAGTTTGGCATTGCTTGAGTTGCACATCCAGTTTGTTCCAAAGTTTTACTCTGCGTAGTTGGGCGATCCCTTAGTGATGGGGTGAGGAGCTCGGAGTAGAGCCACTGCTGAGGTGACTCGAGCATTGGGATGTCCCCAGAACAGCTGAAGGAAGTGTACGTGAAAAGGAAAGTCTGGATCTCATCTCTGTTCAGAGTGCTGCCTCCGTGACCCGGCCCCCGGATAAAGGGGAAGGAGATGGATGGATGGATGGATGGATGGATGGATGGATGGATGGATGGATGGATGGATGGATGGATGGATGGATATGGGCTTCAAAAATGTGGAGACAGTTTTAGGTTTTTAACAATGATGCAATTGCCTTACATGGTTTAAAGCTAACAAAATACATGGAATTGCAGAATATGTCCACTGAAGATCATAGTGGTGGTGCAGCGAGTAGAGTGGGTTGGAGGATCGGCGGTTCGAATCCTGCAGTTACACATTGCCGTTGTGTCCTTGAGCAAGACCCTTCACCCTCCTTGCCCCCAACGTCTGCGTAAATTGGTCTGTGACTGGTTCCTTGTCCATCTGTACCCAGCCTTATGTATCTATTTATTTTATTTTGTGAGTGTGCGTGCGTGTGTGTGCGTGTGTGTGTGTGTGTGTGTGTGTGTGTGTGTGAGTTAGTGAGTGAGGGTGTGTGTGTAGACCAGGGGTCTCGAACTCATTTGGACTGGGGGCCACAAATGCAAACCCAGTGTTGGTCGGGGGCCGCAACAGACAAAGCCTTTTTTATTTAGTCAATTATGATTTAGCAACTTTTTATTGTTTGCTGTAATAAACCTTAAAATAGACTGTACATTAACTATCTGCACATTTTTAAGCTTACAAAAGGTTTCCAATCGGCCAAACATTTGCTGAGCTTCTAAATTACAAATTACAGACTTAAACAATTAATGTTTTTGTAATTAATCTCATTTTGGTTCAGGGCATCAGTGAATGATCTTTCAGGAGTCAGGTCCAGTTTCTGTCTGTTGGCCTATTTAGAAAGAAATGCAAAATGCACTACAAATGTCATTTTAATTTAGTGTAGAAAGACCCAACCAGGGACTGGAGCTGATAATGAGCACCAGCAATAAGCTTCACCTCAAGTAAATAATGTGGAGTCATTGGCCTCAGGCCATTTTCTGACCTACAGTTAGAGAATGGATGGGGCTTATATTTTTTACTATCAATATTACTGTAATTATTTGCAGTATTTTTATACATTTCCATATTCTCTATTTTAATGTAACTATGGATCATGTGTTCACACATGTGTCCCAAATAAAGATTAAATTAATTGACATGATAATGTTGCTCCGAGAGAGAGATGGAGAGAAAAGGCTCCTCACTTTACTGTTGTGATAGCCTGGTTTTTACCCTCGTACTCATTTCGTTTCGTACATGTAGGGAAATTGACCGGAGTTTACGGATGGCTAAGGCCAGGCTACTGTTGTGACGCTTTTAAACACTAATTGTTCGCTTTGCAAAGTCATAAAGGTAACGATGGTAAAGGTGCTTATTGTCATGCTGCTGTAACTTTTCCAGCACGTTTAGCTGAACAACTAAAGTTTCTCCCTCGCGTTCTGACAGTCTCCCACCTGTTTCAGAAGCTCCTCTCTCACAATCCGCTGCTGTTAGTCCGTTTCTTTGTTAAGAAAAGTTGATAAGTCGTCTGCAGAAGCGCTGCATCTCCGTTCCCGTCTGATGTTGTTGTCATTCTGGCGTCCGCAGCAGCATTGGCGCTACCGCGCGGTGCCTCATGGGAAATGTAGTTCTAACGTGTTTAATGCAATTTACCGGCGGGCCGCATGTAATATAAATAAGAAATCATCTCGCGGGCCGCAAAAAATTATCTCGCGGGCCGCATTTGGCCCCGGGCCGCATGTCTGAGACTCCTGGTGTAGACGGTGGGGTAAAAGTTTGAGTGTGTAATTGAGAGATCTGAATATATTCGGAGGGATGGGAGGGTGTGCCAGGTGTATTGTTTTAAATGCTGTAATCTGTAAAGCACTGATACCTTTTGGTATGAAAAGAGCTTCATAAATAAAGTTTGATTGCTTGATTGATTTGACGCACTTTGAGTGCCTAAAGCAGGTAGAAAGGCGCTATATAAATGCCACCATTTCTTTAAAATACTTACATATACAGTAGGCTAAGTAAGGGTTCTGTTGGGCTAGTCTGCCCTCCTCTGACCAGACGTAACTGGGACTTGGTAATGTTGCCGTCTGTCCGTTACTATCGCCCTGCTGTGTCCGTGTGTGTGTGTGTGTGTGTGTGTGTGTGTGTGTGTGTGTGTGTGTGTGTGTGTGTGTGTGTGTGTGTGTGTGTGTGTGCGTGTGTGTGCAGAGTCAGTACAATCCGCTGCTGTCTCCACAGCTCTTTCTGTCCTTTGTTGTCGCTGCGAGGCTTTCCAGAGCAGTGCCCTGGAGACATGAATCCAACTTTTTACACGGAAAATATCAGTGTTTTTAAGCCTTAACTATGCTTGATCAGACTTTGAGCACGTACTGTTGGTGACAAGTGAAATGATCCATGTCAACAAGAGAAAAAATACACTTACACTTATTAATTATGGCATGCTAAGTTAAAATGGCACCACAATAACTGCAGTTTCAGGAACATTAGGATGATTTTTTTCTGAAATGCTGTGTGTAATGGCTGTGGTTTAAATTTTAACTGCATTATGGGAAGACATATTAGATTCTGTTAAAACACTTTATTAGGCTGTTTTTTATGCTCCATTATCTTTCTGGCTACAACCCACATGCATTTCTTGTGCTGCTTCTTTGAATTTTCACTATCAGTGAAATTGTCAACAGTGTGACCATAAACAAGGATAGAGCTGACTCTTCAAATATTTGCTACGAATATTTTTCAGAAAATCATGGAGTTTTAGCTGTTTTAGCAGTTACTGTAGCTGCAGTTAGAGTACGCCATGGTTAGAGTTAGCCGAGTTAGCCGCGGTTAGAGTTAGCCGCGGTTAGAGTTAGCCGCGGTTAGAGTTAGCCACAGTTAAAGTTAGCCACGGTTAGAGTTAGCCACAGTTAAAGTTAGCCACGGTTAGAGTTAGCCACAGTTAAAGTTAGCCACGGTTAGAGTTAGCCACGGTTAAAGTTAGTCGCGGTTAGAGTTAGCCACAGTTAAAGTTAGCCACGGTTAGAGTTAGCCACAGTTAAAGTTAGCCACGGTTAGAGTTAGCCACAGTGGTTAGCCACGGTTAAGTTAGCCACGGTTAGAATTAGTCGCGGTTAGAGTTGGCCACAGTAAAAGTTAGCCACGGTTAGAGTTAGCTGCAATTAGAGTTAGCCAAGGTTAGCCGCTAGCAATAAACAGCATCCTTGATAAAGAGAGTGTTTTTTTTTTGCATGGACAAATAGGGATGGGTATCGTTAAGGATTTATCGATACTACTAGTCTTATCGATACTCCTTATCGATCCGGTACTTTAACGGTACTCTTATCGGTACTTTAACAGAAAAATATACTGTATATAGGTAGATTGAGACTACCGTATACGTAGGCATTAATCCTTGGTCTATATTATTTATTTATTACTCTACATTTCATTTCCACTTTGCGCATACACTTAATACATGGGAGTTAAAATACTTCACTTACGTCGCTTTAAAAAAAAAAATCATTATTATTATCTAGTAAATCAAGGCTGTTGGTTAGATTTGGCTGTAGCTCCAAATGAGTCCAAATGTGCAGTAAAATAATGAACTGTTTTCTGCCTCTCAGCTTGTGTCCAGTGGGGTCGACACCGGCTCGCGCTGACGTGCACGTGGGAGCGCGCACATGCCACTGTGTACGCCGTTTGTGGAAAAATAGACTCCACCCGAAACTCTTTAGTTTGGGTATTTGTGAAAGAAGAAAAGTGCGAGTGGCTCGTCTGTCTGTTCAATACGAAGTCGTTACGTTTCGCTTTTTTACCGCGGGTTAGCGGCAGCAGCTCGTAACACCGCGTGTCTTTCCCGCGCGCACCTGTCTCGCTGCACACGGCTGCAGAGGGGAGACAGGGCAGTGGCAGAGCGCAGGGGGGACACCCTGCACTCTCGTGTGGGTTTAGCGGGGATGAACAGATCCGATGCATCGAACGCATCCATGAGGGCGGAGTGATTATTTGAGCGCAGCAGCCCCCGTTAAGAAGACCGTTAAGGCTGGAGCTTATCGGTCCGGGTGGACCGACACACGTGGCCCCGGGGCCGTTATGATACCGGGGTTCGGTACCCATCCCTATGGACAAAGTAGTTTTAGGTGTAGAAGTGTCTCTATCACTGTCTGACAATGAAGACGCTGCATAATTCTAAGAATTTCAATTTTTCCAAGTTACTTTGTCCTCCTTTAGTTTGTTGTAAACTCAGACATTTGTGGGAAAAAACGTGCCTCTAAATATAAAGCATTTGGAACTATTTCATGAACTTGCAGGCAGGTTTTCTAGCATTTTCGTGACAGTGACCCTGAAAAGTGACCCTGCATGTTGTGAAATGTATCTATAAACTTATCCCTGTGAAGAATTGGGATGCAACAAATATGTTTGGAAAGTTAGGAATGAGGCTGGACACAACTAACATTTAAATTTTGTGGCTTTCTCTTTCATTGTTATAAAACAAAAACTCATGGAACAAACTCATGAACATAATAACCCGATCAAGCTTTTTGCACTGCTTTATTGCACCATGTGGTATGTCCACACTCATATCTGCTGCTAGCACTCAATGCACCTGTACATCTGTGAATACACTCAAGCTGTTGTTCTATGTTGTCTTTATCCATCCATCCATTTTCTTCTTCTAGTTGTGAACCTGTTCATAACCATGGCAATAAAAATTCTGATTCTAAAAAGAAGGGCCTTCACGGTAATTATTTGTGCACTAATCCTTTCCCTAATGGAGCCGCCCCAGCTCTCAAAGTACAACTGACACATTATACAGTTTAGAAGAATCATACCCCTGATTATAGAAAAGAACATTTGAATAATTTCAATTCAATATCCCCAAATATCGGTATCGGCCTTAGAAAAAACCCTCATCAGTCGACCTCTTGTATCAATAATTGCGATGGCTGTGAAATGTTCCATCACATAACTCTGAAATTTGACATTGTGGCACATTCATGTTCCAGCGTCCTACTTTCCTTTCATTTCCATAAGCCACACAACACTCTCTTTTATGCCCATCCTAGCTCTTGGTGGATGGCTTTGCAGCGCTGGTGAATGGCCTTGGACTCACAGGAACAAAGCATGTGCCTGTGTGAAAGAGATGACCCTGAGAGCAGTGAGAGCAGACGACTGAGGGATGAGACAGAATTCTGTAGTTGTCTGAGCACCTCGTAGCATCGTGTAAAGGGGAATGATCTGCAGAAATATCCTTTTTGAGCCGTGTTAGAACGTCAGAAACATTCATGGAGTAGTATTTTGCTTCATTCTTGCAGTTTGGTTGTTTCTTCTTCTCCTGCTGAAGCACTCTTGTTTGTATTTCGTGATAGAAAGAATTTGATGTTAGTGTGTTCTCTGCATTTGTAAAGTCCATCACCGGAGCGCTTGTATTGATTTGTTAGCATGCTGTTGGCTAAATATGGTGGCTTGTATTTTGTGTTTTGCTACTTCCCCTGTGTTTCAAGCAGAGGGCGCATACCAGAGTACCATACCAAGTAACATACCAGATGCTTTTAGCACAGTGCAAAAAGCTTTGAGTCATTATAACAGTAATGACAAAATATCGGTCCGATATTTTTCATATTGTTCATAAAAGACCATTTAAAACATGTATTTGAGCTGAAACAACCAAGTCACTTCCTTTATTGCTGTCCCTGGACCAACAGACATCAAAATCGGACCTTTAAAGATATTTTTTTCTGTACTTTTATTTTTTTGATCCCAGTAGTACCTGAACTTTTTTTTCTACACCATATTGGTATCGATTAACGGTACCTAGCCCTACCAGAGGGCAGAAGATGGAAACTAGCTTTTTAGTGAAAACTGGCACATTTACAGAAGTGTTGATTCATCTGCACTGTCCCTGTTCAAATAAACTCGTGAAAATCAAACAGTTTGTGGGCAGGATTGGAACAGTCCAAGTCAGACAGTCTTTCTGGCTTTGCTGAGGGAGCGTGAAGTGGCTATGTCTTCTACAGAGGGCAAGGAAGAGCTATTGATTTTCTTACTACTTAGGCAAGGCAAGTTTATTTGTAGAGCACTATTCATGCACAAGGCAATTCAAAATTCACAGTTGCATACAACTACAAGAAAGCAGATCACATCAGTCCACAAACCATCAATTTACAAATTAATGACAGTAAAAGGCAAGAGTGCAGATAAAATACTTTCAGTGTACATACACACGGTTAAAAAGAACTGATTTCAGCCTGGATTTGAACATTGACAGAGTTTAGGCCTGTCTCACATCCTCATGAAGACTGTTCCAGATTTTAGCTTTAGCCTCACCGTGTTTAGTCCTGTGTGGGAACCACCAGGAGACCCCTCCCTGAAGTTCTCAGGGCCCGAGATGGTTCATACGGCTCTAACATGTCAGAGATGTACTTTGGTGCTAAACCATGAAAAGACTTGTACACAAGCAGAGCTGTTTTAAATTCTATTCTCTGAGTGACAGGAAGCCAGTGCAGAGACTGGAGCACTGGACTAATGTGGTCGTATTTCCTGGTTCTTGTCAGGACTCGAGCAGCAGCGTTCTGGATGTACTGCAGCTCTAACAGTGAGCAGGCCGTTACAGTAGTCTAACCTGCTGGAGACAAATGCATGGATGAGTCTCTCTAAGTCTGGTTTTGACACTATTCCTCTGATCTTAGCAATGTTCTTCAGATGGTAAAAAGCTGATGATGTTATTGCTTTGATGTGGCTGTTTAAGTTCAGGTCTGAGTCCATGATTACTCCTAGATTTCTAATCTGATTTTTCCGTTTTTGTTTGATAACACTTTCTACTATGCTTTCACAAACTAATATTCAAATGTATCAATAACCACTCCGTTCATAAATCAATTCTGTCAGATCCCACACAGTAGTGTTTGTTGGTCAGCGTCTCATCAGCTGCAAACCTGCGTAACTATGTTGATTGCAGTCCCTGATATATAGATAAATGAATGAATCAGGGTGTCACCATCAGAATAGAAAGCAGCATTATCTCTGACCTGACCTGGAGGTGAGAGTGGTTCCTCTGGCAGTGCCCGGTTGTGGCCTGTGTCCAGCTCCAAAACATAAGCCGATTTCCCCGTCTGACGTGCGCATGTGGACAATAAGGCTTTCTTCCCCTTTGGTTTAGCGCTGAAGCCTGGCTGCTAGCTGTATTCTGAACGACCAAAGTCCGTACAGTCCCTAAAAGTGTTCGTACCAAACCAACAATTATTTTAACAATCCATTAGTCAGCAAGCAAACAGCAATTTTTTTTGCGAAAATCAACTCTAGCTGCTACAGAGACCAATCCAGAGTTTTTGCTACCGATGCCGATACTTGGGGTTTGAGTATCTAATATATATAATTAGGGCCGAGTCTACAGTGAAGATCCCGCCCTTATGCCCTTATTAGGAACATGCTTCGTCAGAGCTGGGGAGGAGGAGTCTGTAAATCCGCCATGAATTCCCCGTCGAACGTGGTCATTATGGTAAACGGGGAGGAGTGAGTATTAATGGTCTATTAATAATATGCCTATGCCTGTAACCCACGCTTTAGCGCTAACGGGCTAAATCTTATCTCCTGGTTTTTGGCGTAGACACGTTTCAAGCACTCGTACATTGTGCTGCCGTGATTCGCAAGTTTTGTTTTATACAGCTACATGTTTCATCTTCCTCCTATACTTCTCTGTTAAAGCTCCTGTACCTGATTATTGGTTTTGGTGTGTGAACATTCTAGCTTTCATAACGCATTCCTAACTCTCCACAGGGACAAGTTTCTAAGCCTCCTTCACAACTTGCAGGGTCACTTTTCAGGGTCACTGTCACAAAAATGCTGGCCCGCTAGCCTACAAGTTCATGAAACTGATACTAATGCTATATAATGGCAGTTTTTACTGATTGTTTTTTTCCTGGCTTGTAATTCAGGAAAACGTACTCATTCGTAAAAAGGTGATGTCCAAACTTGAATGACCTGCACATGAAATGGGAAAGTGCGAGGCTGCTCCTGTTTACGTGTTTGTGTTTCGTAAGCGTGTTTACCCTGAGTGCACTGACCAAAGTCCACAGTCTGCCCTCAGCCAGAGAACACTCCAGCCCAGGCCTACACGTACACCTGCACACAGAGGCGGAGGACCACCATCCAGACCATCTAGAAGGTCCAACTTTTTAAAACATTTGGCAGGAATAATGTATGTGTTTGTAAAATACTTCTAGGACTTGTTGTGAGCTGTTTTGAAATGTGATCTTATACAATGCCAGCAGAGGGCGCTTGTCTGTATTTGTTTCACTGATTACACAGACGGGAATCGTGTTCGGATCCTCTAATGTGCTCCATGCATCATCCTGTGGTGACTTGGGTTTTGACTGATTTGTCCCGCTGCTGTTTTGTTTTTACTTTTTGAATACTGCCTTGGCTAATGTTACTCTATGGACATCGTTGACAAAATGGTAGTGCCATGTGATACACTGACATTTTAAATACTGTCGCCAGAATACGCCGATTCCGGTACTTTTGTTTTCATGGGACTCTCTTAGGGCTGGACGATATGGCACAAACATGAATCCTGTCGATTTTATTATTTCATACGGATATTAATACTTGTCGCTGATTCATGAACTTAGACGGGCCTCTTGTATCAGTGACACACAAAAATCTTCCATTGTTCCATCCAAACTCCAAAACTAGGTGCCGTTTCTGAAATGTCTGTAAAGCTGACAAACAAAAAGACCCATGACGATTATTGAGATTAACCTGATCGACTGATGCTGATTTTGATAAAATTCCAAATAATTTCCCAGTCCTAGAATATGTGTAAGTAATTTATGAATAATAGATGCATTAAATCACAGCAGGATTGTGTCATTTCTAACATTATCTACAATTTGAGGCAGGGATGCATCAATCCGATACTGGTATCGGATATCGGAGCTGATACTGGAAAAAATACAATATCGGATATTGAGTCCAAATATGCAATACTGAACCAATACCTGTTTTGGCTCTCACCATTTTAAAAACACAACCTTCACCAACTAAATGTAAGTGAATATGGACATGCTGTATGTCATTTTGAAGCTCAGAACCTCCGCAAACATATTTTTTAACGCTGCGCTAAATGCCACAGCTTCCAAGAGAATGCTAATGCTAACAGCAACCAATCAAAGCCGGGACAGAAACTATGATTGGATCACTTAATAAAATAAAATGGGCCACTGCTGGAGCGGCCAAGTATTAGTATTTTAGTTTATGAAATGCTGTTAAAGAATAACTGATCTGATATATTAGTTATGCACAAGTTGTTATGATCCAATCACTTTATATGAGTTCTTTTTACATTAATCTAACCTAAAATCCTGTCATGTAACTGAGGATATTTAGCATAGAAAACTCCTTATTTGATGTTTTTCCTCTAGTTTAGTGATGGATATCATTTATAATTGATATGTAATGTCTCGTTTGCAAGATAAGACTTTATTGATCTCACTCTGGAGAAAAGAGGACCATTTAAAAAAAAAAGTCTGAGATACTCAAACCCCTTGTATCGGTATTGGAAGCAACAAACCTGGATGGTTGCATCTCTAATTTGGGGAAATTCAAACATAAAACAATTAGGTAAATAAACGTATAATATATAAATAACGTAACACTCAAGTCTCAATGTCCCTCTGCCGTCACTACACGCTGCAGACGAGGAGCCTGTCACCAGCTCATACAACTGTCCTGAAGCTCCAGCAAGGACTGGACGTTAGCTCCACGATCATCATCCTGAGTCTACAGCCCGCCCGTCCAAGGGACTTTTATCTCTCTTTCATGCAGTTTTCCTCCAGTTCCTCCCATTGGGCTTTTGAGGTTTTCCCCTTGCTGTGAAGGAAGGCCTAAGGACGAGGGTTGGGCTGAGAGTCTGAGAACCTCCGCTGACGCCCCAAACCCTGAATGCGCGTGTAACCTTTTCTCCTGATCAAAACACGGATATCCTCCTCCTGAGGTTTGGCCTGAGATGAATGAAACTCCCTCCCTGAGGCCTCCCACCAGGACCCGGGCCCCATGTGCGCCCCCTTATCCCGCTCCTAATTAGGACCCACCCCCGCTAACACCCGCCCAGGGAGGGCCTTAACGTGACAGCTGCTCCAACTACAAAAGACCCAATCGACTCCCCCATCCCTTCACCCCGACCCAGCATTCGCACGTTTCCATGCCGACACAGCATCCAGTCTGACCTTCACAACCAATCAGAATGCAGAAATGTGAGTGATGATTTTGTCGACTGTTTTGCAGTGTGTTATCAAATGAAAGCACTGGAACATGGGTTTAAAACCTCAGGTTTGGTTACCATGGAGACGAGCTGGCGATGTCCTCCTCTTAGCGAACAGAGGACATAGTCACGACACACACCGGTGTGGCTTGTTCATTAACTTGCACTGTCCCTACCAAAAAAAAATAAAACCAACAACACTAAAACACACGTAAAATAACAGCAGGTATTTATTCATTTTCTCATTCCATTTTATGCCATGTGACTAAAACTGCAACTAAATCTCCAAAGTTACTTATCCACTACAAATAACTAAAAACAAACAAATGCTTTACAACAAGCCATACTGAAGTATTTACAAGCACAATCATGAACTTGTACAAAACTAATGATGAACTCAAAAGTTATGACCCGTTGTTTACAAAAGACATACAACTTGCCCATTTATATTTCTTAAATGAAATTCAAGATGAAGTAATATTTAAGAAAGTAGCTAAACAAATATGAAGCATCTACAGATCAGTGCTTTTTTCCTTACATTGTCAAGGTAATGTTTTTTTTCTTTTTTTAAGAGTACCTTTAGCTGACTATTATTGCTTTTAAAGCTGCAGTACCTGAATTACTGAGCTTTCAAACCGTGAAAGTCAGAGGCAGTGTGGTGAAATGTGTTGTTTAAAAGCGTTTCTAGCTCTGACAGACTCTCCTGCACATCATTGTTCATGCTGTGGCCCATGGAGTGAACAAAGCGATGTGCGCTCCACCATGTGCTATTGTTTACTGCTCAGCCTGGTTAAGTTGTGTGGTAGACCATGCATGTAAGCCTAAAAGGCGGCACGGTAGCGCAGTGGTAAGCGCTCGTGCTTCACAGTTAGAAGGTCCCGGGTTCAATTCCCACCTGAACTGTGTGGAGTTTGCATGTTCTCCCCGTGTCTGCGTAGGTTTCCCTACCACTATAAACATGTACAATAGGTGAATCCTCCAGCCAGGTGATTCTGACCACCAGCCTGGCTCCACATCTGGAGATGGGTCCCCAGGTGCAGCAAAGCCGCTGCTCACTGCTGTCCAGTGACGCCGAAGGATGGGCCAACTGCAGAGGACAGAGCATCCTAACCTTAACTGTTTTACATAAGTGGGATTTTCTCCACTGTTTTCCTAAAAAGGACTGTTTTTGATGAAAACTCTTAAAGAGGGGGTATTATGCTTTTTTCAATCACATAGCACCAGTCTATAGCATACTACAATGATGACGTAACCTTCTGTTGGTCTGTATATGCAGTAAATTAAAATAACTGCCTTGAATAAAATTGCTCTCTCAAATGGCTGTACTGAACGTCTTGAAATAGGCCTCTGTCTCTTTAAGAAGCTTTCCGACACGCCCCCTTCAGCACACTGCTGTGGCATCTAAACAACAACACTGTGGGGGAGGGGGCTCTGCTGAGCTGAGGAGCAGTGGTTGGTGGCTTGGCTGGTGACAAAAGGTCCAGAGGCGTCTCCAGGAGGTGGGGTTATGAGAGCAGTACAAAATGCGGGACAGCAAAGATTGTTGAAAATGAGCAGAAATCCTGGCTGGCTGGGGGGTTGATTCTGAAAAATGGCTGACGAGTTATGAGCAAATAGCAAAAATGATGTAGGCTATTTACAAAAAATATTTCAGAGTAAGATTATTATAATAATAGACTGATCATGAACCGATGCTTTACAAATATGCCTGTTCAACTATACAGCATGAAGTCCTTGCTTACTAACATGTATCCATTGTTAGCCCATTATCAGTTGGCGAGGTCTAACAGTGGCTCAGATTTCTCCTGCCTCTGTGTTGTGATGCTGTATGTGCACCGTGCTGACAGGAAGTGTGTCTCTGTGGGGGAGGGTCTGTCCGCTGAGCTCTGGACCAGATTAAAAAGGATCAGCCTGATCATTTCTCTCCTCATCTCTCCCCCTCCCGCTCCATCTCTCTGAGTTGATTCCTTTGGCCATAGATATGCTTTGTGAAACGTTTCGATTTCGTTTGCGCTCGATGCGATCTGAAGCCGTACGCAGGCGTTAACCGTTTTCACTTTTACACTTGTCTGCTGGCTGTGGGATTGATTTAACGAACTTCAGTAGGGCTGCAACTGAATATTATTTTTTATGATTAATGGCTTTGCTAGTGACGCTGCTTGAGGACGTGTCGATGAAGTAAACTTAAAGTGAATGTTTGTTGGAGGCTCTTAGTCACTCAACGTTAGCGACTGGAGGCTGCGCTGGCCCTGATTGTGGATTAATCAGGGACATCCTTTTATGTTTCTTTCCAAACTGTTTTAAGCTATAGGATCTGGTAACATGAGTTGATCTAATTCTGCTTTCTGATTGGAATATTATCCTGAGACACAAACAGATCATATTTATGAAATTTACAACGTACAAAACACTCTACAGACCCTGACTTTAAAAACATAAGCAGTTTTTCCATTAAAAAAAAAAAACTATATTTACAAGTCATTTTCAACCCTATTCTCAACCTGATTCCATGTAGTTGGAATGGGAAATGTCCCCCGTCATGAAAAACAGCTTTACTTATATTGGGGGTCGCGACGTAAAAGGTTCAAAAGGTTCACTGCCTTACGGTATGAGTAAAGCTCCGACAGTTAGCGGGGCAATCTAAATAATCAAACACGAATGATGTCCCAGCACGCCACTGGGACAGGTCCTGCTTTTATTCTTGTACCCGAGCCGGCTGCAGTACGTTGTCTTGTCACGGTGAAGCTTCTAGGGATGCTCTTGCCAGTCGGTGCTCTGCTTAGGATGAGGAACAACGTTGCTCTAAACAGAAATGTCCCCTCAGAAATGCTCTCCACTTACACCCCATGTCGTAGTTAAACCTGCGATACAGTTGTGATCATTTCCACGCTCCCCCTCTCCTCCTCCCACGTCACCGGCCCGGCTCGATGGACCGTTTGTGGGGTGGAATTACAGCTCGATTGTCTGGGGCTGTGGAAGGGCCGGATTTATTGGACACCCGATCGAGTGTTCTCCCCTGGCCCTGCACTCTCAGCAGCCGGCTGCATTATACATGAGGGCAGGAGCTCGGGTTACCTCCACATACAGCGCACACAGATAACACACACACACACACACTCAAACAAACATGCCACCGAACCCGAGCAAGGCCGGGCCGTGCCAGGAAATGTCAGCTGGAAGGTCTCGCTCTTCCTGTTCGTTAGCAGATCTTTAAATAAAACAAGTGATTATAGACGGCACACAGTAGACACAGTAGAGTGGGTTGTGTAGCGGCACCAGATGTGGAGAGTGCAGTGATGGTTAAGGCTGGGCGAGACCGCAAACCATTGTTTTGTCACACGATTTTAGGTTTTCGATTCAATCACATTATTTATATTTAAGACAAATAAATGTGTTTTTTTTTTCTATGTGACCCATGCTAGTCATGTTTCAGACTGCCATGTCAAAATAAACCTCAGCATGAGGGGAAACACTGTAGGGAAGACTCAGTGCTTTCACGTTTTGTGCAGCAAGAGGCCAGAGGGGGCCTGCTTTGTGGTCTACAGATGAGATCAGTGTTTGCAGGTGACGTTGGTCCATGGATGGACCTTCAGCGTGCGGCAGGGCTGCACAATATATCGCAAAAAATACCATATCGCGATATTAGGTGATGCAATATCCATATCGCAAGACGCCACTATATATCGCAACATCACTAAAGTCTTCCTCTGACTGAGATCGACACGCTTTTTTTTTTGCAAACTCAGCCAAAAACAAACAATGCATTGAACTTAGAAATGTGTAAAAGTTCAGTTTTAGTTAAACATTTACTAACTTCGTTCAATTATAGTCTTGTTTTGGTCCTGAGTTTTTTTAAGTCTTGTTTTGACACAATTTGCTAGAAAAAAACCAGTTACTTGCGATTTGGGTTTAAATAGAATGGAACATATTGTCTTAAAACGGTTTAGTGAAATATCGCAATAATATCGTTACTGCGATATTGCACAGCCATATCGCATATCGCAAGTTACTTCAATATCGTTCAGCCCTAGCGTGCGGTTTGTGGCCAAGTGTGTCAATGTCAATGAGATGAAAATCAGTATCGGATTTGTCCTGCAAAAACATGGTGTTCTCTCCAATTGATGGACGGGTCAGTGCTAATTACTTCCTGTTTACATTTCCACAAATCAGAATAGTCTTTGTTATGATTAAAAGAGCAAGAAGAAGCTTCTGAAGATAGCAGCTTAAAGGTCATTAACGCAAGATATTCAAATGTCTACAATGTTGAAATATTCCTGTATAAGTGAGAGCCTACACAAACATGTCCTCTCCAACTTGATAGCGTAATAATTTATTAAGGACTCTCAATTATAGATGTCATTCCTATTGAACAATAATCAACATGAAATACATTCCAGTCCAGTTTATTTTTTTCGTGATTTCATTGTTGGTACGATGGTTACATAATTGAGAAGAGCTACTTGTCTGGTATGCATGCTGTTTGTTTGACTGTTGTTGTTGTTGCTGTTTTTTGTCTCGTTGTTATTATTCTTAGATTTATTTTCCTATGTTTTGTGATATTTTCTTTAGGACCCCCTCGCAAACGAGATGCGGCATCTCAAGGGGATATCCTTCTAATAAATAAATAAGTTATGGGGACCAACCGAAAAGTATTGGGATTCCGAACCCCGGATTGCGAACCACTCGCAAAAAGCCTGAGTTATAATATTCTATGTTTTTGAGTGTGTTTTTTACCCCATGGGACTGCGGATGAAAATTAGCTTTAAGCTCATTTCCATCCAGCATATTTACAGCACCAGGTACTTTTTCATTAATATGCCTTGTCCCATTCAAATAAATAAACAAAATACTTACATGATTACATACAACTTGACCAGACCATAAGAAAATGTTTGTGTTTGTTTGGATCATATGAATAACACAAATGTTGCAAACTACTGGTTTTAATTTTTATTCAAATAATTTGTCTTGATTAAAGGGCTGTCCTGACATTTGTGATTATAGACCCTTTTGTTGTCCATCTAACTCTAAAGCCTTTTGATCGATGGTTTATGCAGGTAGTTGTTTACGTTACCCCTGTGAAGAATTGGGACGTTACAAATGTGCAACTAACAATTTAGTGTTCACACGCTCCATCTTTCATTGTTTGTCAACCAAAAAAAAAAAAAACAGGTATAGGACCTTCAATAAAGTTGTTGCATTCTGCTGATCATACTATATTAACAATCCCTACTTCTCATTGTAAGAAGATATTTCGAGCTCTTTACTTTTACTCATATTGACACCGCAGCATTATCACTATCTCGGCCTTTGTGTCCTGTCTTTGACCTTGTTCATATTGTTGGATTCCGATTAAGAAGCCGGTGCTCTCCTCGTCGTGCTCGCAGGAGGAAAGCGTGTGTTGTGTGACTGCTGAGGTTACACTCCAGGCTGCGCTGCTGTGCCAGATTTTGCACTGTGGACTCCCAGCGCTGTTAATCCCACTGCTGTATCGCCCATCTCTGTCTCTCATGTGGTAACTGCGCAGATCAGCCGGTACGATGGAGACGTTTGCCAACTAAGTCAAGGGTCAGTCATCAATCAACGCCGCCCAAGAAGTGACTTCCTGTTTCGAGCCAGCACGCCAAAATAAAAGCACACAGCTCGTCTCATTGATTAGTTCAGCAGGTACTTGCAACATTACAAGAATATAATTAAATACACACATTTTACGTGTTTGTCTGTTAATAGTTAGGCAGAAAGAACTAAGTTGAACTAATGAACTGCTCAACTAATGAATAAGATGGTGCTTTTATTTTGGTGTGCTGGATCGAAACAGGAAGTCATTTCTTGGGCGGCGTTGTTATGATTTGAAGTTATGCACAATGAGTCAATTCCCGATACCTGCAGTTCACTCTGTCCTGGTGTCATCGGGCAAGACACTTCAACCATCCATTGGGTTGTTAACGGTGACAACACACGTGACAACTGAGCTACTTCTAGTTCCACTGCAAAAACAGCAACTTTATCTTAAAATTCTTGTGAAATAACAACTAATCAAATATTAAAGGTGGTGGATGAACTGGTTTATGTTGCATGAATTACTGGCTCTATCACATGAAATGAAAGCTGGTGTTGAGTATATCGTCTTCTCTGTATTAGAATGAGCTGACATTTATTTTATTATTTAAAAAAAAAAAAAAACTTCAAGAAACTACGTTGTTGGTACGTGCACTAGGCTATTGCTAACAAAATAGCGCACACATTTAGCTTGACATTTATTTGCTTTAAATTAATTTAATTTTTAATTTATGTTGTGGACAGGAAACAGTTGTTTACTCTACACTGGCTAGCAGGAAGCTAGCCAAAAACAAAGAAGAGAAAAGCTTGAACTTTCTCCCATTTCTCCACCATTACTTTAACAAATGCTGAATTATGTGAATCTGTTTTTCTAAATAAAGATACAGAGTCATGGAGAGGAGCAAATAAATAAATATTTAAAAAAATCGGACAATGCTAACCAGGAATCTATGTTAGCTTTATGCTGCATTAAGCTAACGTTAGCAACGAGGCCGTTTGTCGCTTCTACTGAAGTTGCTGTGATAAAACATCCTTATGGACCCGATTTTGGCTTGACTTTATTGGTGTGTGATAAATATGTTTACAGTGCCAGAAGACGGCTAAAAAGAGTGAACGATTCCCATAGGCCACGCCCCCTTGTATGACGCCCCATTGCAATTCCAATTATCAGTGTGTTTATATTCATCGTGCAGATGTTCAAATGACTGAAGCCAACGCTGGTCTGGTTGTAATCTTGTCTTCCTTGTGCCCCACAGGTGACATCGCCCACTCGTCTCTCCCTGCGCGTTAGCCCGGCTCCCCTGGTACAGCAGGGGCTCCATGCACACCCACGGCACCATGGGTAGTTCCCCCGAGGTGCTCTCCTGGACGTCCTGCCCGAGCCTGCTGGTGGGCAAGCTCAAGGAAGAGCTCAAACTCTCCGTGGTGGGCGACGCCATGAAGAAATCCTCCTCGCAGCAAACCCCGCCCCCCTGCAACCCGCCCCCGCAGATCATCACGGACCTGGCCCCGCCTACACACCTGCCCGTCCCGCTCCCACCCACCCCTCTGCCGGATGAGGACGCGCTTGGCGGGGTGAGTCCGCAGAACGTCGCGCTCAGCGTGGACTCGACCCGGAGCGACGGCGGGCACTTTGAAAACAGCGTTCTGCAGCTACAGGAGCAGGGGGAGGCGTCGCCCGGGTTCTGCGAGCACGGAGGAGGGGTGAGCGGGTCGGAGGAGCCGCCCGGGGAGGGAGACTGTCCCACGCAGCAGCTGCAGGGGGAGGAGGGCGAGCAGGGATGCAGGCATACCCACCCGCACCCAGACGACATCAAGCTGCACTTCCAGAGAGCGGGGCCCGGCCAGGGAGGCTTCCTGGAGGGGCTGTTCGGGTGTCTGCGGCCCGTGTGGAATATCATCGGGAAAACCTACTCCACGGAGTACAAGCTGCAGCAGCAAGGTGAGAGGAAGTGACGTCACAAAAGTCACGCTAATCATTATACACAGGGGTGAGCAATATGAGTATTACAGTTTAATTACAGCCTAGATCACAGTTAGTTAGATCATTTATGTGCAGTAAATGTAGCCTTTGTCTCTAAGAGGGAACTACAAATATCTGTCTTCACTACTTGAGCCATCCTCAACAATCCATATTGAGTGGCAAAATCAAAGTGACAATGTAGACTTGCCACTCATTTGGATTCTGTTGCTAGGGTATGACATCACACGCATGACCTCTATTGGCTCTGTGCACCGAATGTAACATAACAACATGATGTTGCCTTCCTAGCATAGCGAGTTTCCTGTCCTTGTGTGAGGAGTTAGCCGTGTCTAGTTGAAATGAATATTTAAACAGTAGGTGGCAGAAAACATGTATCTGTTGAATATTTACTTACCAGTGTTGAGGGTAACGTATTATAAAGTAACGAGTTACAAAAATATATTAGTTTTTTCAGTAACTAAAGAAACTAAGGAATACTTACACAATATATGCTAATATATTAGTCATTACAAGTAACTTGAGTTATAAATGCATTTAAATGTATGAACAAAAAAATGCCAAACTCCCCCCAAATCAAATGCTGCACTAAGTGAACTTGCACACTGGTGTATAAGATCTGAAGTCTGTAGTTAATGTCGTCAAAACAAACACGAGAAAATGGGGGGAAAGCGAAAGAAAAGGATATCTCTGACTGCACTTTTGCTTGGTGATATTTTTACTATTAATGCCAGTTCAAAATATAAACTTCAGTTTATATAAAATATAAACTTATGTTTATATAAAACATAAACTTCAGTTTATATTTTGTCAAAGTAACTCAGAAGTAACTCAAAATAGTGTAACTCAGCTACATTTTTTGAAACAGTAATATGTAATACAAACCTATGACATTTTTAAAGCTGTAACTACTAATATAGAATATTGTGAAATTTAAAGTAACCTGTCCAGCACTATTACTTACAACACTTTACACAGGATGTTAATTATTCTACAGAGGAGATTGAACCACACTTAGCTTGACGTTTATTTAAGTTTTCTTTTCTTGGCTAGTAGGAAGTTAGCCAAAACCAAAAACAGTCAGTGCACAGAGCCTATAGGAGGGAAAAGGGTCCCACCCACTTGGATCATGAGATTCAAAATTAAATTTTCACAACAATCCATGTTGCAGCATACTGTAACTTAAATAAATAAAAAAGTGTGACCTCAACAGGCTTTTTCAGCAATACGTGTATAAAACTTCCTACTCTATTAGAGAGTTTGACTTTGTTATAGGAACCACCCATATGAAATCGACTCTCTACTCTTATTTAGAAACTATTAACCAGAAAAAGACGGGAGTGCTTTGAATCTAATTGCAATTGTAGTACTTTCCAGGATCTATGCAATTAAACATTTCTTCATAAACCGTGTAGCCCTAGACTTACTTCCCTCTCTCTAGAACATAATGAGGTGAAAGATCACACGACTGCAGTCAGGCTGATCTCCTCGAGTAGGAAACTGGCCTGGACTCTGGTCTGACAGAAACACTAGCACATGGACACTTCTGTCCCTCTGTCATTGTGAGTGTAACCATAGCTAAGCTAAGCTGGTCCCGTCTCAATCAGGTCAGGCCAGAAGATACAGCCAGACAACTCTGTTTACTCCAGTACTTCCAGCTGAGTGATGTTTTGAAGAAATTGTACTTCTTAAAGTAGTTTTAGCGCACAGTGCGTTTAACTTTTTGTAATTTAACTTGTACTTGTTGAGCAGTATTCTCCAAAATACTGAGAGTGATTCTAATTGACAGAAGAATTGTGTTGACATAAACATATTTTTGATAATAAGGACTTGTAGCCAAGGAGAAGAGATGATTCGAAAGAGCAGTATGCAAGAAGAATAAAACAATCCGCACAACTGCGTTTTAGCTCCCAAGAATAGTTTTTTTTAATGTGTACTCACACCACTGTACAGTGGTGTGAGTACACATTAAACACATTAAACAAGCTAATGTGTTTAACAAGCTAATGTTAAACAACATTAGCTTGTTTGAAAATAACAAGCTAATGTTGTGCTAAAATGTTAAGCAAAACAAAGCTAGCTTATTAGCTCCAGCTGTTTCTGACTGGGCACTGTGAGAACTAAAATGATGCATCTCAGTTTTGGAAAGAATCTAACACTAGTTGATTCAATAACAGCATGATGAGTTGTTTAAATGTGGCACAGTTGGGCAGAGAGGTGAAAGTAGCGTATAAAGTTGGCAATAAAAAGGAAATAGTTTCCCTACCAGCTTGAACGTAGAGTGACAGTGCCACCTGTCAGTGGCAGTTTATTCTAAAAGCAGTTAAATGCAGACCTGTATGGAAATCCCTTCACCAAGTGACGCATGCCGCTCCTGTCAAAAGCAGCTTTAGACAACGTTTTCCACTATAGCCTTCTCTGCCCCAAGTCGAGGCCACAACACCAAAGCCACTGTCAGCTAATGAGACTGAGACATAGCCCAAGTCAGAACAATAGACAATTAGGGTGTCAAACTCATTTGGAACAGGGTCCAAGATAGACTAAATATTGATTTGACTATTTTTAATTATTTGATATGCCTTTAAATATACTGCACATTACCCAGCCACATTTTTAATTTATGATACAATAAAGCTATTGAAAAATTTGAGAGTGCGCCCCATTAGCCTACTGGGTAAGGAAGCTGTGCATGTCCACTGTACTGTTCCGGCATGAGCATCGTGGTTTCGAGTCCCAGAATTGTCAGTTTGCTGTGTGTGTCTCCGTTGCTCTTCATGATGAGACAAAACAAACACAAAGCTGCTGTTAAGAATAAAGATGGAACCAACCAGGTCAACCCCTGCCTGCTAGAATATTGTAAGCCAGCTGTGAAGAGATAATTAGTTGCTAACGTCCTCAACACTAGAGGCTGGTTGGTTGGTTTATTTATTTGGTAGGGACAGTGCAAGTTAATGAACAAGCCACACCGGATTGTAGCCGTGGGCTCATTTCCATCCGTCGTCCCCCATCCGCACTCTCAAACACACTCTCATTCATCCTGGCCTATTGTACATGTTTTTAGTGGTAGGGGAAACCGGAGTACCCGGAGGAAACCTACGCAGACACGGGGAGAACATGCAAACTCCACACAGAAAGGCCCCGTCCAGGTGGGAATCGAACCTGGATCTTCTAGCTGTGAAGCACGAGCTCTAACCGCTGGGATACCGTGCCGCCCCATGCCATGCAATGCCACCTTACGAATGACCGATCTTTTCAGATTCCAGAAACTAAGCAGGTCCTAACCTTGGCTTGGTTAGTGCCTGGGTGGGAGATGGTGAGAGAATTCCATACCGATTGGGGAGACGATGAAAAATGGTCCCATGTGAAGCGCATTAGGTGACGCCTGTGAAAAGCGCAATACAAATGTTGCTTGGCTGAATATGAATGTGAATATCTTTTGTTTGCAGACCTGTGGGAGGTGCCGTTTGAGGAGATCTCAGAGCTTCAGTGGCTGGGCAGTGGGGCTCAGGGCGCAGTGTTTCTGGGCAAGTTCAAGTCAGAGGAGGTGGCCATCAAGAAGGTCCGAGAGCAGAAGGAGACGGACATCAAGCACCTGAGGAAGCTCAAGCACCCCAACATCATCAGCTTCAAGTAAGTGCTCCACAGCATCACAGCTTCAAGTAAGTCCAACATCATCAGCTTCAAGTACAGCGGGAACCATAATGTTTACATACACTTCATGAAAAGATACATTTGCATATTTTTTCTCACTGTCTGACATGATACCAGAATTCAAGTTTTTTTTTTTTTAGGTCAAGTAGAATTTTAAAAATATTTTGATTTGTCAAATGCAAGAAGAATGAGAAATAGATTTTTTTTAGAAATGTTTTTGTTACTTTTTACAAATCAATCAATACAATTTTATTTATAAAGCACTTTTCATACTGAAAGGTATCACAAAGTGCTTTACACACAGCCCAGATGACGATGTCATGTCCTTGGAAGCACAAGTCTGGTTCATCCTTGAGGGAAATTTCAAGACGCCTGAAGGTTCAGGTTCATTGGTTAAAACAGTGATGGAATGACCAATCATCATACAGATCAGAAAGAAGGCGGGTTCTGTGTCCCAGAGATGAACGTGCTGTGTCTGAAATGTGAATATCAACCCAAGAACAAATGCAAAAGACCTGGTGAAGATGCTGAACCTGGTAAGAGTTTGTCATTATCCAGAGTGAAACAAGTCCTGTACCAACATGGGCTGAGAGGGAAGAAGCTCTTACTCCAAAAGACACATCAAAAAGACAGTTTGGAGTTTGCAAATACAAAAAGGATAAAGACTTGAATTTTGGGAGACATATCCTGTGGTCTGACGGGAAAAAAATATATTTTGGCCATAATGACCATCATCAAGTTTGGGGAACAAAGGGGAATCTTGCAAGCCTGAGAACACCATCCCAACTGTGAAATACGGGGGTGGCAGCATCATGCTGTGGGGTTGTTTTGCTGCAGGATGACATCATGAAGAAAGAACACTTTGTGGAAATATTGGAGCAACGTCTCAAGACATCAGCCAGGAAGTTCAAGCTTGGGCACAGATAGGTCTTCCAAATGGACAATTCTCATTTAGCATATGGCCAATACTGGTTACAAGGTTGCTTAAGGATAACAAAGTCAATGTTTAAAAGTGTCATCATAAAGTCCTGATCTCAATCCATGGTCAGAGCTAAAAAGGCATAGGCACGCAAGGTGGCCTACAAATTTGGCTCTGTTTCACCAGTTCTGTTTGGAGGAATTGACCTAAACTCCTGCCAACTATTGTGAGAAGCTTGTGGAAGGAAATCCAAAATGTTTGACCCAAAATATACAGTTTAAAGGTAATGCTACCTAATATTAATGAAATGTATGTAAACTTTTGGTTTTGTAAAAAGTAATACAAAATTGTGTAGAAAATTCTCTCTCATTCTTGAATTCTGGAATTTGACAAATAAAACTGCAAACTTAGTTTAGTTTAGTTTAGTTTATTTATTTGTTTGAGCAGTTAACCTGCTCAAAGGGAGTGGGCTGAAGCCAAAGGCTTATAAGCGCCCACCCCAAAATAAAAATAGTAACATTACATTTAATATTTACAAGGTAGCAAATCATAAACAAAGGAACATAGGGCAAAGTAACAATAAATGATGAAGAATAAGACAAAAACAACAGCAAAATAAAGAACAAAAGAATGTGCTACTTTTATGTTATAAAGGTGCATTCATACATATTATACTCTGAGATCTTGCTACTTCCCAGTTGTCATTACTATCCTCAATATAATTTAATTTGGGTTTAATTATCATTAATTATCATTATTAAAGGTGCATTAATACATATTATATTCTGAGATCTTGCTACTTCCCAGTTGTCAATACCATCCTTAATATAATTTAATTCGGGTTTATTTATCATTATTATTATATTTGTTTAATTGAGTTATATGTAAAGTGTGATGTAAGCCCTGCATAATGAGGTGCATTAAACTGCAAACTGCTTTAAGCTTTAAGATCTAGAAGCCTTTAACGTTCCTTAAGGACATTGTGTACACACTATATAAATGCGGTATTATCACTGACAGTTCCAGTTCCTAGCACTTGTGCAATCTGAGTCTCTTCCCAGCACTCTGACCTAACATTGTGACCCCTGTGCTTGTGTGTCAGAGGGGTGTGCACGCAGGCGCCCTGTTACTGCATCATCATGGAGTACTGCGCCCAGGGCCAGCTGTACGAGGTGCTGCGTGCAGGCAGGAAGGTGACCCCCGCCTGCTGGTGGACTGGGCCTCCGGCATCGCCAGCGGAATGAACTACCTCCACCTGCACAAGATCATCCACCGAGACCTCAAGTCGCCCAAGTCAGTCCCGCCTCAAATCTTGACCTTTTTATGCTCACTAAACATTGATTGGTGCAGTTATTTGTAGAGTTTTGGCAAGTTTTCTTCCTTCATCTTAGTTTTAATGTCAAGTAATGTTACGGAATGCTACTCTGACCAGTTTACGCCGCTGTGTGTCGCGCAGTGTTTTGGTGACGCAGAACGACACGATGAAGATCTCGGACTTTGGCACGTCCAAAGAGCTCAGCGACAAAAGCACCAAGATGTCGTTCGCCGGGACAGTGGCCTGGATGGCTCCCGAGGTCATCCGCAACGAGCCCGTGTCCGAGAAGGTCGATATATGGTAAGAACAGTGTTGTTTTTGGTAAAGCCGGGTGTACACTACGGGTGTGACGATATTTTGCAGCACTATACGATACCGATGTTACAGATAGTCTTTGCAATTATAAATTAGATTATTATTTACTTTTTGGGAATCATTTGTACTTTTTCTACAGAAAATTCTTCAGTACTTCCTCTTAAGTAATTAGCCGATAAAGAAACATTCTCTTGACAAGGGGAAATCTGTGCTTTAACTGGAGTAATGATCAAAAAGCTGACTAATGGACTGCTGACTGCTCCCAGGTCCTTCGGTGTGGTGCTGTGGGAGCTGCTGACCGGAGAGATCCCGTACAAAGATGTGGACTCGTCAGCCATTATCTGGGGAGTAGGCAGTAACAGCCTACACCTGCCTGTGCCCTCCACCCTCCCCGACGGGTTCAAGATCCTCATGAAGCAGACCTGGTGAGAGCTGAACGTGTGGAGAACATCAGGGTAACGTTACAATGATGTCAATGTTGGAAACAGGGAAACCAAAGGTGCCACTGTTTCTACAAGATTACACTGAACACTAGCACAGGATCACCCTCACTATAAGAGCCACACAGTCACCTAGACTGTGGTGAAACATCTGGCCGACGGCTATCGTTGTGACCACTGTATGTTTTGTGTTGAGTGTTGAGCTGAATGTTGTGTTTGAGTGTTTTGCAGAGCAGGAACCTGCTGAAAATCAGTTGGTACTGAGCCAGGCCGATTATCTCTTAAATCTTTCCTGCTTAATAAATCAAATTAAATTAAATTAAATGAGGTATTTCCAATGGTAAGGTAAGGTGCAACATTCCCACAAATATCTATGCTATGTATCAGCTTGAACTCACCATGTAGAACCTTGTCTTGATAAATGACAGTATAAAGTGACTCTTCCCACAGTGACTAAATCTGCATGTGGTAATTTCAACAATTATTTCGAAAATATAAACATTTTTACTTTGTTGTATGTTCTTATTTGTTGAGTTTACGGTAAAGACTTTTTACTTAAAGGTGCATTATGCAAATTTATGCAGGAAAAATATATATATATTATGTGTATGGCTGTATGGGGGGTTAGCTTGGCGCCTTTGCTTTCCTTGCCAGTGACACTCCAGGGGATCCATTTTATTTTATGGATTGGAATGTATATGTAACCATGGTGACAGTTACTCTAGCAGTGAAAACCTACCCTGGAGCGTCCTAGATTGTAAATTGCACTTGGATTATTGTCCAAAATTCCGCTTTGTGGATTGTAAACTTTTGTACATTTCAAATCTGTCTTCTCTCTGAAAATGTTCTCCGAAAATGTCTTGCACACATTGTTTTTCTGATGTACAGTTGTATCTAGAATGCGTTCTGTTTGTTTGTTCGCTTCAGGCAAGGCAAGCCCCGGAACCGGCCGTCGTTCAGACAGATCCTGCTGCACCTGGACATCGCCTCCGCAGACATTCTGGGGACGGCCCAGGAGACGTACTTCAAGTCTCAGGTTAGACTCTCTCGCAGCTTTACTGGCTCAAACGTATCTTTCTGTGATGATCCTGAACTTTGGTCTCTGCCTGCAGTCTGAGTGGAGGGAGGAGGTGAAGAAGCACTTTGAGAAGATCAAGAGTGAGGGCACGTGTATCCACCGGCTGGACGAGGAGCTGATCCGCCGCCGCAGAGACGAGCTCAGGTCAGAAAGTGTCTCTGTGTCCCTGCTGTTTCACACGCCCTCTGTACGTCCAAACATCTTACGGCTGCCAGTTTATCAGAGCCACCCATCAGTTTATTGTCCCCATAAGAAAATGTGTCCTCTGCAGCGCCCGGGTCCCATCTCTAGATACAGGACCAGGCTGATGGTCACCTGGCTGGAAGGATTCACCTACTGTGCATGTTTTAAAGGTTAAAGTTAAGGTTAAGGTGTACTTGCGTTCTAGAAGGTGATGATGTCATAATATCAGGTGGAGAAGGTGCCAATACAACTTTATAGGAGAAAGAAAGGGCCAAACAGAAATATACAATTAACAATGATCATTATCTGTAAGGTCTACTCCAGGGTACTGGAGAGGAGGATCCGGCCGATAGTCGAACCTTGGATCCAGGAGGAACAATGCGGTTTTCGTCCCGGTCGTGGAACACTGGACCAGCTCTATACCCTTCGTCGGGTGCTCGAGGGTTTGTGGGAATTCGCCCAACCAGTTCACATGTGCTTCGTGGATTTGGAGAAAGCGTTCGACCGTGTCCCTCATGGTGCCCTGTGGGGGTGCTCCGGAAGTATGGGGTCCGGGGCCCTCTGCTAAGGGCTGTCCGTTCCCTGTATGACCGCAGCAGGAGCTTGGTTCGCATTGCCGGCAGTAAGTCAGGCCTGTTCCTGGTGCGTGTTGGTCTCCACCAGGGCTGCCCTATGTCACCGGTTCTGTTCATTACCTTTATGGACAGAATTTCTAGGCGCAGCCAGGGGCCGGAGGGTGTCCAGTTTGGGAACCTCAGGATCTCATCTCTGCTTTTTGCAGACGATGTTGTTCTGTTGGCTTCATCAAACCAGGACCTTCAGTGTGCTCTGGTTTGCAGCCGAGTGTGAAGCGGCCGGGATGAGGATCAGCACCTCCAAATCTGAGGCCATGGTTCTCCACCGGAAAAAGGTGGCTTCCCCGCTTCAGGTCGGTGGGGAGTCCTTACCTCAAGTGGAGGAGTTCAAGTATCTCGGGGTCTTGTTCACGAGTGAGGGACGGATGGAGCGTGAGATCGATAGACGGATCGGTGCAGCGTCAGCAGTGATGCGGTCGCTGTATCGGACTGTTGTGGTGAAGAGGGAGCTGAGTCAGGGGGCAAAGCTCTCGATTTAGCGTTCGATCTACGTTCCCACCCTCACCTATGGTCATGAGATCTGGGTAATGACTTAAATGACAAGATCGCGAATACAAGCGGCTGAAATGAGTTTCCTTCGCAGGGTGGCTGGGCGCACCCTTCGAGATCGGGTGTGGAGCTCAGTTACCCGGGAGGAGCTCGGAGTAGAGTCGCTGCTCCTTCACGTCGAAGGAGCCAGCTGAGGTGGCTAGGGCATCTGTTCCGGATGCCTCCTGGCCGCCTCCCTCGGGAGGTGCTCCAAGCATGTCCTATTGGGAGGAGGCCTCGTGGAAGCCCCAGGACACGCTGGTGGGACTATGTCTCTGAGCTGGCCTGGTGTCGCCTCGGGGTCCCCCAGAACAGCTGGAGGAGGTGTGGGTGGATCGGGAAGTCTGGGCATCTCTGCTGAGACTGCTGCCGCCGCGACCCGGCCCCGGATAAAGTGGAAGAAAATGGATGGATGGCATTATCTGTGAGGGATTAGGTCCAATCCTGCCATATTCATCCTTAGGCTGAAAGTCCTTTCACTTTTGGACACCTTTATGAGACATTCATTCATATTCATACGTATGTGCTGAGAGAGAAGACTGTGAACTTTGTGCCAGTTTTTGTTTCTTGTGGATAGTTCCAGGGATTACAAAGATATTAACCTCTTAACCCCCACCTAAACCGAGCACATTTTCCCCAGTTTGGCTTTACCTAAATCTAAAAGTGGCAAAAAGGTAGGGCTGGGCGATTATGGAAAAAAATAATCTAGATTATTTTCTCCATATTAATCGATCTCAATTTTTCGATTTCCCTGTGCGCCCTCAGACATGCTCTGGACATCCGGGAGCACTACGAGAGGAAGCTGGAGCGAGCCAATAACCTGTACATGGAGCTGAGTGCCATCATGCTGCAGCTGGAGGTGCGCGAGAAGGAGCTCATGAAGTAAGACTCACTGCACACAAACAAACACTTCTCCTCAGACCTGACTAACTTTACTGGGAGCAGGACATCACCTGCCCGTCTCCATGGAGATTTAGTAGGTTAGGCCATCGTCCAATGCCATGCGCAGGATCATTTCTCTCTGTATTTCTGATGGACAGAAGGATGCTAGTGTTCAGGAGGATGTTCCGCAGTGTTCCTTTAAATGTAAGAACTAGGGGATGTAACCTCTGGGTACCTGACAATACGATACATGATACTCACGATAACGATAATCGATATGTTGCACTAAAAATAACCTACGATACATCACGATTTTTAACATTTTTAACATACTACATATTATTCATGATTTATATTTGTCTTCATGTGCTTTGTACCCCTTACTCTTCAATAAATGAGTGAATAAATTATCCCTGACTTACTCACTGAAAATGGGTGTATTGATCTGTCAGTGGCATCACTTCATTTACATTTAAATAAACAAGAAACCACCGTCCTGTTTCAAATGGAATAAATCAAATCCAAATTAGTATGGAGTGAATGAATAATGCAATGTAAAGCGTCTTTGAGTGTCCAGAAAAGCGCTATATAAAACTAATGCATTATTATTATTATTATTATTATTATTATTATTATTAATCTTATTTACGATTATAAAAAATATCAATAAAAGTAATCTATCTGTGTAACAGTGTTTGGTCCAAGTGCTTCAAATTGTAGCGCTGCCCTCTGCTGTTCTGATTGAATTATTGATCATGATTGTCCTCTACTGACTGTGAAAACTGTGGAGCTACTTCATTAAAGGAACAGGCCATTGTTTTTCCATACTGAGATATGTTCTTACCTGAGCTTAGACGAGTTGATGCGTACCTGTCTGGTCTTTGTGCGTGCGCTCAGTCACACAAAACTACCAAAGATGTTGTTAGCATTTGGCCTCTCCCAGTATATTCCTATGGCTCCAAATGGGGTGAAGTTAGAAGTGACCAAGCTCTTCCACAGGCACGCACAAAGACCAGACAGGTATGTATCAACTCGTCTAAACTCGGGTAAGAACATATCTCAGTATGGAAAAACTGTGGCCTGTTTCTTTAATATGCATGACGTCGGTCATTAATGTGCATGACGCCATCAAAATAAAAAGTATCGGCATCGTATAGTCCCACAAAATATTGCAATATATTACAAAATGTATATATTGTCACACCCCATGTAAGAACTATCTTTGGAAATACTAGAAATTGCTGATATTTTGTCTGCCTTTACCTCAACTCTAGGCGTGGGCGATATGGCAACAACAAAGTTCTGTCTGTTGCTGCATGATGCCTCGGCCAAGGGTTAGCAAGGCCCTGAACCTCTGGCCCTAAGATGAAATAATATTGCACACATCTAAGATTAAATGCCTCTTTAAGTACTCTAAAACGGCTGAAAACTCCTTGTTTGGTCATGTGTGATGTGCAATACTGTGATATGGAGAAGGTGGAGCTTTACTTTGGGTTACGATGGGGCGATTCAGCCCTTGGTCTTTAGACAAGGAAGGGAATCGTCCCGAAAAGTGTGTCTCCCTGCTCCTCGCCTCCCGTCATGCTGCTCCTCCTGCCTAAATCAGCAGGACTAAAAAAAGAAGTAAAACCATTTAGGATAAAGTAGTTGACTTGATGTCTGCTGCTGTCCCTCCAGGAGAGAGCAGGCGGTGGAGAAGAAGTACCCCGGCACGTACAAGCGTCACCTGGTTAGACCCATCGTCCGAGCCAACGCTGTGGAGAAACTCATCAAGAAGAAGGGCAGTATATCCCACAAGCCTGGACTGCCCCCCACCAAGAGGTACAGAAAGAGTCTTTATAAGTTGTTGTTTATTTGAGCAGCTTACATTTTCCAAAGTACAAAATACACATTTTAACAGTCACAGATGCTCAAAAGGAGTAGGCTGAAGCAGAGAGCTTATGAGCGCCTACAGTAAAAAGTAAAAGTAAAGTAGCTTTTTCATGGAAGTTAAATGAAATCGAATATGCTGAGGAAAGTGTGAGGTGTAGAGGACTAGTCGCTAGAGACACGGCAGTTTTTGAAATTTTTATCTAGTTTTCTCCATTAACATCTTAGTTTTAACGTCACATGTCATATTTCTCCAGACTTGTATCTCACTTCGTAGAGTTTTCTGCTTAGAAAATGTAAGGTTGTAGGTTTGGTTCTTTCTCTTTCTACATGGGCCGCTACATAACCTGGGCCTGACGCATCTCCGGTTAGCTTTCAGTTATGCAAATGAAAAATATATTATTACATTGGTCCAGAGGTTCCGCTCTGGCCAGCTGGGTCTTAAAATGTCGGCCATTCAAAGAATTACCGGCCGTTAAAATATATATAATGATGAATGTGGCTTACCGCCTTTGCTGTGCCCAATCCCGTCAGATCTTGGAAGCTAAGCAGGGAAGGGCCTGGTTAGTACTTGGATGGGAGACCGTTTGGTAACACCAGGAAGCCTAGCGAAGGTAGTGAGTGAGTGAGTGGTTGGTGGTGGTCGGAGGGGCCGATGGCGCAGACTGGTTGCCTCGCTTCCGTCAGTCTACCCCAGGGCAGCTGTGGCTACAACAGTAGCTTACCACCACCAAGTATGGAGTGAATGAATAATGACGACAGTGTAGCGCTTTGAGAAACTTGGTAATACAGGCTTGTAAAGCGCAATACAAGTGTAAGGCATTATTATTATTATCAGTAACAATCTACATTTAGACAGAGCGCTACACGAGTGCTTTAGTGAGTCCAAAACAAGGCTATTTCTAATGAAAGAACGATGTGAGAAAAATGCAACAACAACTCAAATCCAAACATAAAGATGTGCGCGTGGAGATGATGGAGGCGCAGGTGCCACATGGATGTGACACACTCATCTGCACTTTAACTCCAACAGAAGGAATCTATGACCCCGCTGTCCAGATCTGACCACATCAGCTGCACAGCGAGGGCTGGGCTGTAGATGCCCCTCCGCGCTTTAACGTGGCTTCAGGTGTAAAATAATGTAAATAAAGTCTCTCACCGCTGAAATATTATGGAGGGACAAATCAACAATGCTAAAGTCATCAAAAGTCAGTCTCGAGTGATTCACCACGGACCCAGCTCTGACACACTCTGGAGCGGCTCTGACACCGATAACTAATCCGAGGCATCTGCGCAGACACTGGTAACTAAGCCGAGGCGTCTGCGCAGACTGACCGAGGGAAGGGCCTCTAAACCCGGCCACTCTCCCAGGAAGAGCCGCTCAGTCTGACTGAACACATGAAGTTTACAGAATATCCTAATCAAACTTATTAGCTGTAGAGTTCTTAACACACTTTTATAAAAGTAAATGTACCTGTAGTTCGGCGTTTTCTTGGAAAATGTGCCGAAACACGAAGAAAACGTGTTACATATCCAGAGAGCGATAAAGGCGCTTCAACTGCGCTTCGTAAAATGGGCTAAGTCGAAACTTTTTTGGATAGAAATATTGAACCTTTTTTAATATTTAGGCCTGTCTATATTTTTCTTTATTCTCTCCATATATATAATAGGCTAAAGGAAACCCTGCATTTACTGCCTTTCATTCTTTCTTTTTTTGCCAGTTTGAGTCAGTTCAGCGTCCAATGGCATCTCCTGCTACAGCGTGATGTGAACGTTCTTTCTGATTTTAACACCTCAGTCATTATTTAATCGATTTACATGACCATTTGTGTAACTTTATTTATGTATAAAACTGCAGCCCAGTTACAAATACATTTCCCCCTCATTTTTATATCAGTAATGTTCAGCAAAAGTTTCAAATTGATATCTATAAATTTCATTTTTCTCCCCATTCATCTGCAGTGTAAACATGTACAATAGAGTCATGCATTTCAGGTTAGTAAGTTGTCTGCGTGTGCCGTAGGCCGGACTTGCTGCGCTCTGAGGGCATCCCCAGCCTGGACCCCTGCCCGCCCCGTCCCCTCTGTCCGCCAGCCCCAAAGTCTCCACCCCCCCGGGCAAGTCCCGCTACCGGAGCAAGCCCCGGCACCGCCGCGCCAACAGCAAGGGCAGCCACAGCGACTTCCCCGGGGCCCTCAGACTCAACACAGGGGCCACTGAGGACACGCGGCCTCTGCAGGAGCACCCGCTGCTGCCCCCGGACGCCCCCCGAGAGGTACCACTGTCCCCATCATTAGAACATACAGAGTTCAACATAGACTCCGAATATTAAACTGTTTAACTGGTTAATGTGAGCTCGAACATTGGCTTAAAGTGATAGTCTGGAAGACTAGGAAGACGAGTGTGCAGACGACTGTGCAGACGAGTGTGCAGACGAGTGTGCAGACGAGTGTGCAGACGAGTGTGCAGACGAGTGTGCAGACGAGTGTGCAGACGAGTGTGCAGACGAGTGTCATACCTGGCGCAAAAAGTGGGCAGGACAGACTCGCATAATCGCATTGTGATGTTGTGGTGCCGCCCCTCCCCATGCTTTCCCCAGACCGCTACTGCGGGAGGCGGTGGGTTGCGGGGGGTGTAGTTTGTCCTGTAAACGCTTAATAACATGCACGATGCAGCGCGCAATGTTTAATAAAGATGAAAGAAATAAAACTGTCCCTCCACTCGCTGCAGATCCAAGATGAGCAGGTAGGGAAAGAAAGGCAGCAGCCTCGGTGTTGGACACCGGTCGAATGCGCAAAGTTACCAAATGTAAGGATTTAACTGATCAGAAACTGTCATATTGGTTGTGGAGGAGTTGCAGAGTTATGCAGTAGTTGCAAGAAAATTGTAGCTTATTGGAACATTTGAGCTACAGCTGCAGGATTCTTAGAGCGGCTGAATTGGAGAAAAAAAAGAAAAAGTTTGCTATGCAAACGTTTGTGAAATGCGCTTCTTTCTTTTGGACTGAGCTGTAGCCTACACAAGGAGCAACAATGTAAAAAGGAAACATGAGGCTTATTACACCGACCAGCGCTGATGCTCTTCATCATCAGGAGGTAAACACTGACACACCATGGAAACGTCACATTAAAACGCAGATTAGACGTGGTGGCACTTGAGTGTGTGGTTTATTTATGGGAAACTGTTGTTGTTGTTTTGGTGTTAGGGGTGTGCACGTTGATCTACTGTACTAAAGTAAGCCCGTGCGCACACTCAAGCAGACTTTTCAAGGTAATTTCGCTTTTGTTTTCAATTTGACATCAATTCTAAGGAAGAATACAAGGCAGCGCGATGTAAAGAGGAACATAATGTGAAGGTTGCCACAGAGGAGCAGCGCTCTGAGTGCTGCTTGTAATGACCCATGCCTCAGTCGGCCTGTTTTTCTTAAATAACGCCCTCTCCCTAGTGGCGCAGACTTTAGCGCAAAACCTGCGCCACATGCAAGATCGCGCGTGTACCACGTTGCGTTTAGAGCTACGCACGGACTGAGCCAGGCACAAGGTCTGGCCCGAAATGTTTTACAAATTATATAAAATGTGTAAGATCTCAGCAACAAATCAGAGTCTAGTATCCTCCCGCGTTGACTAATGAGGCGAGGTTTTCCTGTGAACCAGACTGTCAGGTCCAATCAGGAGGGGAGGGGGAGGAGCTTGATCGATTACTTTTGAAAATTCTCTTCCTGCACTCCTCATTTTGCAAACCAAGGAGGGCTTTCAGGTTAAAGAGGGGAGGAATTTGATTGTCTCCTCACTTTGCAAACGTCCAGACTATCACGTTAACCTCTTTCACTTTAACCTCCACTTGAGCCGAGCACATTTTCTCCGGGTTTGGCATTACCCAAATCTAAAAGCTTCTTGAAAAAAGCGACAAAAGGGGGGTCATTTGGCTGTAAGAATGTCCACCTGTCTACCTGTAAGTGTGAGAACTCCTCTGTTGTTGTGGCAGGCCTACCGAGAGGGACGCGAGGGCCCCATCCTCCCACTGCGGGGCCGAGAGGAGGCGGTCGTCAACTGTGCCAACAACCTGCGCTACTTCGGTCCCGCGGCGGCCCTCAGGAGCCCGCAGAGTGACCATGTGCAGAGGCAGGTGTCCGGGACCGGGCCTGACCTCATCCCCACCACGGCCGACGCCCACAGCCGCCAGAGGAGCACGACCACGGGCCCTGACCCCGGAGCGGGCGGGGCCGGCTCGCTGTGTCCCTGCCGGGCGCACCCTTTCCCCGGCTGCCAGCGCTGCCAGGTGGCACCGCTCGCCTCCACCCTCCTGGAGGTGCCAATCTACCCCCAGGACAGCACCCAGCAGACCCCCATGGCCCCAGCGACAGAGGCGGGCCCAGAGGGGGAGAGCGGGCCGCAGGGAGTGCACCCAGAGGGGTTTAAGGCCTCCAACCCTCTGCCCACCCCGCTGTCCCGCACCATCAGGCCGCTCAGGAAGGTATGCGCTCAAAACCTAATCTAAAGTCAAGGATTTAGTTTACTCTAGCCCTCAGTGCAGGGGTTGGCTCATTTTCTTCATCGTATTTTAACAAGTTTTAGGGCATATAAAAGAATATAAAATAAAATAAGAACACATGAGATTTGACATCTTGTCTACACTGTCACCATCCACAGATTGTATAAAACAGTCTTATCTTTTCCAGTATTTTTCTCCTTTATGCTGTTGTAACCAGTGACGTGAGGTTTGTTGCTGGTGAGGCACATTGACTCCAATATAAAGTAAACAAAAATACAACTTGCTGTCTCTGGTATTCTCTTACTTTGAAATGGCATTCAGTAGCAACACATTTAAACATAAAATACATTCTCACGATATTGCAAATAAAAATAGTAGTGAACATGACCGGGACTCGTACCCCGCCCATCCAAGTGATAAGTTATTGACAATCCTGATGCTCCACACAGGCGGTGCGTGATAATGTTAACATTTCCACCATAAAGACTCGTCTACAGCATTTCCTCCATAAATGTCAGTCTAATCAGTTTACTTACTCCTTTACGTTTAAATTGCCTCTCCTAAACCGTGCAGAATAATAAAACAGACTGTTTTTTCACTTGTAGTCCACATGTTTTGTAGAAATGTGTCGCGCTGACACAGCGCCCCCCTCGTATCGTCAGGGCAGTGCATTGGAGACGAGCCTCACTTCGGGACTATCAAAACGCGGTTTAAAGTCAAATGAACAGATTAAACAAGTCGTTCTTATGTCTGATTCTTTATCCAGGTGATAGAAAACCAACGCGCCCAACAAAAACCCGTTTACAAATGTATTTTACTTTTAGAGGGCGAAAAAAGCCTCGAATGGGACAGAGCGCTGAGTGAATGAGCCGAGCTCAAGTGTGTGCAGGACGCTGGAGGCTCGCCGCAGCTCCGCCCTCTTTATACGATATCGACAACTGATAAAACATTTTTTTACCACGAGTTTGATTAAAATCATAGGAAATCCCTATCATCTTAAGAGAAGGGACTTGTTTTTATAAAGATTGTTTTTCCATGATGCCTCCCCTGACCGCACGTCACTGGTTGTAACGGAGGCTGAAGGTCATAAGTTCCAAGTGTCTCTTTTGAGCCAACTTTAGTGATGGCTTTTTTTCGCAGTGGCAGGAATAATCCTAAGTAATTATATGTGACTTTGAGACATTTCCTCAGGTTGTACACTAAGAAACAAAGTAAAAAAAGAAAGAAAAAAAAACACTGGATAAATTAAATATAACACCTTTTCCCAAAAATCTATACCTGGGCATGACCAGATATGTGTGCCGATCCACACCCCCTCCAGCAGGAAAACTGGGTAGCCAGAGCTTTTGACTTCCGTACAGGTGTGACCAAAAAACTGACCAAATTTTCCAGCAAAAAAATCTCCAGGTGAACGAGTTAGTGATACAACTTTGAGACTTTGAGACAAACGCCAGTTGTATACATCATATATGACCTAAGAGGGTGTTCTGCTAAGATGTTTTAAAGGAACACACACTATTTTACACATTTTTGAGTACTTTGACAGGCATTTGATCTCTGATTTGTGTCAAATAATTTCTAAAAATCATCTTGGGGGGCCAGATATTCTATGCTGAGGGCCTGACGTTGCCTACCCCTGCATTAGTCAATCCTGCTGCGACAGTATACTTTAGTGTTTGTGATATACACAGCGTTCCAAATTATTATGCCAATGACATTTTTCTCAGATTTTCTAAATTATCAACTCAAATGACAGTCAGCATAATTTTCATGTCTTTAACTGTTAGAGGATCATTTGAATGTGGTTGAAAAAACTGCTGTTTGGATGAAAACTGCTTCCCACCCTCATAGATGTTTTGCTTGAGGCTCCAAAGGTTCTCAATAGGGTTGAGGTCAGGGGGGGGATGGGGTCCATATCATTAGTTTCTCTCCTTTTATGCCCATAGCAGCCAATGATGCAGAGGTATTCTTTACAGCAGGACATGGTGCGTTAGTGCTGGGCGATATGACGATACATATCGTGGGGACGATAGAAAAGTGTCTATCGTGCCATTTCTCTTCTATCGTTTGTATCGTTTCTAACCTAATTTAATCAACTATTAAAGCAAATATTTCATTAAATAGGCCACAAGAATTTATTAGTGTTGTCTTGTCACTATGCATCCTCTAAGTTTATATTAAGTGATTATAAACAAGAATAAAAAAGAACTTTGTCGCAAAGAAACTCTGCCTTGTGGTTTTGCGACACCACCCTGCTTTACGATATTTCTGTCCACCGCCACACCTGCTGTAGCAACGGCCACATCTAATGGACGTACACGCGGGGCTCTCTCTCCCTGTTAAACACCGCGTGGTTTCACTCTGCTTTACGCACGGCAACTAAACAGCTTTTTAGTGATGGATCTCACATCGGAGCTGACTGAGAGAGTGCGTGGATCTGGATTAAACACACGAGAGAGAAGAGAGGAGAGGCGTGGTGCAGGAGGTAAGAGACGGATCGGGCAGCGCGTAGAGCAGCTAAAGACGTACAATACAAACTGCTCGCCCACTGTTTCTTAAACATTACATTAAAGTTGAGAATAAGTCGATAATAAGCTCCAATTTACATTTGTGTTAGTGTTATATGAGCCTTGATATTGAGCAGATGATGCTCTGAGTAAGTCGTTCTCTACGCACGAGTTTACACATTTCTGTTAAATTCGTGTTGACTCTGGTCAGGTCATGTTTAGCCCATTTATCCTGCAGTCTCACATTTTTCCTGACATTAACAATATAGGCTATATAAATTATCCATAGCAAACCCACTGCTTCAGAATAAAGTTGAAAAAAAGTAAGCAATGATATTTTTGTCAAACTTTTCAAAGAATAACTGAAAACTGACATTATTGTGGTATATCGTGATATGTATCGTTATCGTGATATAAAATAATCCATATCGTGATACAAGTTTTTTCCATATCGCCCAGCACTATGGTGCGTTGTCATGCATGAAGATGATTTTGTTCGGGAAAGTACGGCTCTTCTTTTTGTACCATTCAGAGGTCATTTTCACACCTTCAGGGAGCCTAAAGGGGCCGACCAGCTCGCTCCCCATGATTCCAGGCCAAAACATGACTCCGCCCCCTCCTTGTTGGGACATGGTGGCCATTCACCAACCATCCACTACTCCATCCATCTGACCATCCAGGGTTACACGGCACTCATCAGTGAACAAGACTGTTTGAAAATGAATCTTCATGACTTTCTGAGCCACTGCAGCCGTTTCTGCTCATCAGCTTCAGTGAACAGTTCAGGGGAGGCCGGATAGACTGTTTATACACAACTGCAGCCTCTGGAGGGTCCTACACCTTGATGTTCAGGAGACTCCAGAGGCTCCAGCAGCTTCAAATACCTGTGTGCTGCTTTGTAGCAGCTGTTCTATTAATCTGATGTATTTGTCTGGCAGAAACCGTCCTCATTGTGCCTTTATCTGCACAAACCCGTGTGTGCTCTGAATCAGCCACAAATATCTTAACAGTACGATGATTACACTTGATCTTTCATGAAATATTGAAGGTTTTCATACCTAGTCCAAGGCATTCAACTATTTCACACTTTTCATCAGCAGAGAGATCCTTTTTCTTTCCCTTATTGCTTGAAAATGTTGGTCTGCTTAATAATGTGGAACGTCCTTTTTCAGTAGTTTTTCCTTTAACTGGACTTACCTGACAAACTAATCATCCCAGGCGTCTGAGACTGATGTCAGTGATTCAAAGAGCCCTGAGACACAAAACCATCCATGAGTTTCATTGAACAACTTTTTTTTTTTAACTTTATGGCACTGAAATAAAATTTGCATAATCATTTGGGACACGGTGTAAGTGCATCAATACTGTAATACGAATATGAGTACTTTAGATGAATGTGCGATCTAGAATTCCACCAGGACAGTAGAGGGCAGCACTGCACATCTTACCACTTGCTTTATCAAGCACTGTGATACAAATGAATAGCGATGGCGATGTCATCACGTCCGGGGATGTGGTCGTCAATTTATAGTTAAAATAAATAATAATAGTTCTACAATCGGCAAAAACAATGTTCACAGACCCTTGCGCTGTAACAGATTGGTAACTTTATAAAACTATACTCAAATTGAACGAGAAAGTTCTCCAAAAGCTTTTCAGTTTACCAGCGCAAATGTGTATGATCTTTTTTTTAAATACTATGAAAGCCCAAAATAAAGGGAAATAATTTAATACCTTTAATAAACATCTGTACATACTGTAACAGTGAGCGTGTTTGTGGAGGGAGTTCTATTGGCGCAGAGCCAGCTGTACAGATAATGTCTGTACTTCAGGTTCCATAACTACAGTTCCAGCAGCTCGAGAGCACATGGTGAATGATTTACTCATAGTGATGTGTCTTTAAACCTGTTCACCCTGTGTCTGTCAGGGCGGAGATGAGTCGTCTGAGGAGGAGGAGGGCGAGGTGGACAGTGAAGTGGAGTTTCCACGGCGACAGAGGTACAAAGCACACGTTCATTCACGTTATTATTTATTAGTCATTTGTCCGTTGCATGGCATTTCTATCATTTCTGTTGTATTTTTGTCATTAACATATTGTAAGATGAAGTTTAGTGGCCACTGGATGTGTACAGTATCTTCTGACCCGCAAAAAAACAAAAACTTAACTGAATTTGAGTTAGCATTTAGCTCAGAGGACACTTTTATACACTAATTTGTATCTAAAGTAAAAGGTCTTTTTCTATTGCTGGTGTTGTTTTGGTCCTGATTTCAGTGTAATGGGCTTATTTATCTTATTTGACTAATGATCACACATACTGTATGTGGCCTTACCACCTTTGCTCTGCCCGATCCTGTCTGAAGCTAACCAGGAAGGGCGCTGGGGTGGGGGAAGCGGTGATCAGAGGACGAGGAGAGCGCGGGCGCTTTTGGGGAAAGTCCTGCTCACAATAGCCCTCATTTATCAAACTTGCGTACAGTGAAATCAGAGCGTATGTGGGGTGTACGAAAAATCACCGCCTGTTTTGGCATTTATCAATCTGAGCGCACAGTACACCTGGCGTATGGTGCGCTCAAATCCTACACCAAGTCAGGAGGTGGTGTACATGATACATAGGCCTGCCGCGATAATTACTATATTGACTTATCGCTCGATAAGTAAAATGAAGGACGATAACATTTTTAGTCTCGATAAATGCACGTGCTGCGTGTGCTTAAAATAAATACAGAAGAATGAACGCTATCACAGCGCTGACTGAGCGGAGCGTCCATCCAACCCGTCTCCAAGTGCGTAAAGACAGCACTGAAGCACATCAGCCGTATCCCCGCATGTATCCAGATCATTTATAGATCAGCGCTGCTTTTGGAAAGAGGCGGGGTGTAAACAAAGTGCCGTGCTGATTCCGACACTTTCTGTGAACTTTATCGCGGAGCAAGAGGGGCTCGTGTGAAAACACATGGAGTTCCAGCCAAAAGAAGCATCACGGAGATAATAACAACATTAATGCGACTGCAGGTATGTCCAACTGAGAACGAAACGAAACCACCGCCCAGTCAGTGTATCAAAGCTAATCAGCGCTACTGTTAGCGAGAGGAACCCGAGCGCTTTAGCCACTATCCAAATACAAGCGCGATAGTCCTGAGAACATATTACTGGTCCACACTTTTCAAAAGCCAGAGAAACGCTGCAGCAGTTTGACAAACAGTCACTAAGTTCCCCCACCCCCCAAAAAAGCTGCTTTACTCCGACAGCCGTGTGTACAGGAGGTGAGATTTGAAAAGAAAGGAAAAACAAAACATATGGCTACTCTATTTTTGCAGTATTACAGTATTATCTGAATCCATACATTTAATATACATTTTATTCTAACCAGGTTTAATTCAACATAGAAATGAGTTTTTGTCGGGGAATATTTAACCAGACTAATGTAGATGAAATATCAATATTGTTATTGGGATATTTTTTAAAGAGGACACTGTATATTGGCTATTTAAAAAAAATGTCATGACAGACCTAGTTCAAACACAGAACCTGGTGAGAGAGTAAGTTATGTTAAAAGGTTGAGAAGCACAGATGGATACAGTGTCCTAGAATATATCGACCCTTCTAGTTGGTACTTTGTTTGGTATAAGGTGTTAATAGTGAATGCCAAAAGTTCAATACATTTCAATTTAAATAGTTGCTTACAGTTTTCTTTTTATTGCCTACAGTATTTGCTTTATACTCAATATTATCGTTTATCGCGATATTTTCGGAGACGATATATCGTCCTCAAAAAAATTTTATCGTGGCAGGCCTAATGATACACCAATTTTAACTAAACACTAAACAGCGCTGGAAAACAGTTTTTAACAGCATGAATTGCATTGCCACATTGCATATTATCCTCATTAGTGATTTAAACATGAAACAAGGCTACAGCGTTAATGTTTATGGACAGACTTGATTCAATGTTGCGCTGCATCGACACGGGTCCGAGCGCAGAGGCTCAGACCGGACCAGAGACACTAGAACCTGGACTGCAGCCACAGAGACGCTTACGGTGTGTTTTATATTTATGTTTCGTTTTTTGTTTTTAACAAAATACCGCTGCTGCGCAAACTTTGTGTGGATTCCCCGCCTCCCACCCGCGGCCGCTGCCGTGTACCGGGACACCGGGACTCTCACCTGGGTCTGCGCGAGGCCATGCTCCGTGTTCTGGCTGGTTTGAGCGCTGAGTCTGTGGACCGTATTCCGTGCTCGCGAGTAGCCCGGGCGTCAAACAAATCCTCCGACAGCTCCACAGCTTTCGTCGGTCCGGACGGTTCGTAAAGTCCGTGTATGAGCGGCGTGCACAGGGTCTGGTGACCGCGCGCTCTCCTCTCGTCAGGGGAATGATCGAAGCACGTCTCGTTGGGCTGTCTTTGGTCTGGACGGGTTCGTTAGGCTGTCAGCTCTCCGCGCACCTGTTTCCTCCGGAGAAAGGCTCTGCTTTAGGCCGAAAGGCACGTAGTCCTGCCCGGCTCCAGCGCGGAGTCCACGGAGCTGACAGCTGCTTTTCGCTGGTTCAGATCATGGTCCAGTCTGTACTGCAGCGTTATGTCCAGGCTTTTTTTTATGTGGTCTAATTTTATACCGTTTTTTTAATAGGCTATTTAGGCCTACAGCTTGTTTAATAAAGGTCACTTTTTATTATTAGCCTATTTCTTTCCCCCCTCTTTTTTTATTTAGTAAATGTGATCTTGGATTGGCTATAAGGTTAACGTGGGTTATTGACAGATTTTTTAATCTTCCTCATGTGCAAAAATATCATATTTGTTATGTTAAAAACAACTATTTATCATTTCCTGGTTGCAGAAATGTTCTTTTTTGCCGTGTTTCGTGCCTGCGTGCCGTAAAACCCCTGGGTGAGGCCTCCTCATACATGAATATTTTTGGGCGTTTCATTCAAATGACGCTAGGATTTCTCCGTGGCATTTACTATCAGCTGCTCTTGCGTACGATAAGATCTGAGCGGAAAGCACTGGTTCATAAATGTCACGCGCCCTCTGGCGTATATCGCAAATACACCTACACATACACCATTTTTTTACGCAATGTTGATAAATGAGGGCCAATGACACTTCTACTAGTGCCTATTGTGGTGTAATCTGTTTGTCAAAAGCTATAAAGACAATAGATTACTATTATTTATCCCAATTTCCAATACTTATCGAAATTAATTATAACTTTTTATAATGGAACTGACGAAAACTTGACTAAAACCTTTTAAATTTTCGTCTGACTAAAACATGACTAAAACTATCACATTAGAAATGACTAAAATGTGACTAAAACTAAAAGCATTTTCGTCCAAAGACTAAGACTAAAACTAAAAGGGCTGCCAAAAACAACACTGACCACCACCAAGTATGGAGTGCATGAATAAAGCGCCTTTGAGTGTCCAGAAAGCGCTATATAAAACTGATGCATTATTATTATTATTATTATTATTATTATTATTATTATTATAGGTTACTCTTGGGTCGTGTCTTGTCTTCTATAGCGAAGTTCTTAAGTTTCCTACCAGTGCTTAGTTGTATATTGTATATATATTCTGTTGTATATAGCTGTTGTACAAATTGATTACAAAAAAAAAGTGTCACTGGAAAATACATGAAAGCAGCAATTACCATTTTTGTTTTGAAAGTAGTGGGAATTTGTTTTGCTCAGTTGCAGTTATGTTAAAGCAAACATTTGTAAAAACAATAACTGCACGCTTTCTCCATCATATTATGAGTTTTTGTAGCTAACATAAACCAGAATGTAGCAGTGCCACAATATTAGCATTAATGTTGTTAGCATTTGTATTACCACATTAAAGTTCCACTTTGCCTCCTGAATGAAATGTGCTTTGAAACTCATGAGAATGAGTTAGGACGAAAGTTAAAAGTTCAACTTAGCCACAGTCTGAAAACAGGGGAAAACACTTCAAAGTCCTATACTTTTTATCTGAGTTTATATTTTTACAAAAGTGGGAGCTAATGTTCCAACTTAACATCTTAATTCTTCACTTTATATGTCACGTTTTACACCTTTCAGGCACACTGTCACAGTAATGCTAATAAAAACTAGCTTGCAAAATCATGAAACTGTTTACAATATACTGAAGGAGGACAAAACAAATGTTTCACAACCATAAAAACATCAGGTACAGGGCCTTTTAAGTGTACATGTAGAATGTTCTCCCAAAGGCCTCGGTTCCTGACGTCTCTCCTCTGTCCCTCTGCAGACCTCACCGCTGCATGAGCAGTTTCCAGTCCTACTCCACCTTCAGCTCAGAGAACCTGTCTGTGTCGGACGGTGAGGAGGGTAACACCAGTGAGCACTCCCACAGCGGGCCCCTGGAGCGCAGCGGGGCCCTCCAGCGCATGAGTGCCAGTCAGGAGGAGCACCTGGATGAGCTGCTGTCCCACACTCCAGAGATCCCCATAGACATCTCCACGCAGTCCGACGGTCTGTCCGACAAGGAGTGCGCCGTACGAAGGGTCAAAACTCAGATCTCCCTGGGCAAGCTCTGCTCCGACGAACACAGCTACGAGGTCAGGACTGCTTTCTGTTCTATGTCTACAGAGTACAGGTGCACCCATACAGGGATTTCAGTCCAACAGAGATATAAGATCAGATAAGTTTATTGATCTCACAATGCAGAAATTCACTTGTTACATTCAGCTCTCAGAAACACTCAGGGTGTGCAGGATAGACAGGAAATGTGCAAACTGCCCTGTGAGGCAACTCCTGTTGTGATATTGGGCTGTACAAAACCATTGATTGATTGATTGAGTTAGATAGCATATTATTCATACAAATTATGGCGAAGTCTGTGAACCCTTTGGAACCCTTTGGAATTTCTTAAATTTCTGCCTAAATTGGTCATAAAATGTGGTCTGATCTGAATTCAAATCAGAAGAATTAATAAACCGTGTCTGCTTAAACTAATACCACCTAAACAATTACATGTTGTACATATCGTATTTTTATTGGCCATAACATGTAAACATTTGGCTCATTTAGCTGGTTGACCTAGCCTGGGATGCTGCCGTGTGCACTCGAATCCTTTCAAACTTCACAGCAGCCTGGGGACCATGGCCGAAATCTTCGCATGGATTTGGGACCAATCACAGAACGAGGAGGAACAGCAAGACAATGACGCACTATTCAACATACGGAAGCTTGTAGTTTGTTTATGGATAAAAAAAATTAAAAAGTGTATTTACGGATCCAACATGGCAGCAGCAGACGCGACGCCATCTTTCCATCAAGCTTTAGACCATGTTCTAAATAGTTTAGCTCGAAGGTTTACAGCAGGTACGTCATACGTCATCTGATACCATGATACGATTGGCTATGGCTACGTGCAGACCAATGGCCGCTGGCTGCTCTGCTTTGCTCCGCCATTGCTGTAGTACCTCCATATAGCCGCTAGGCCCCCATTGGAATCCATTGCACTTTAGACACGTTAAAAACAACTTTAATGCCCGGTGCCTAATTTTTTGAAACTGTCTACAGCTCGATATTCCTCCTGTGATTACGCTGGGTTAGACACAATCAGAGCCACCGGGCTGGTTATCGTAGGATACAGTTTAGAAATCTCCAACTTAATGAGGGTCGGACTGTTAGCATTGGAGCTGCGCGAGCTACACGTCACACAGGGGCCGAGTCTACAATGAAGATCCCGCCCTTATGCCCTTATTAGGAACATGCTTCGTCAGAGCTGGGGAGGAGGAGTCTGTAAATCCGCCATGATTTCCCCCTCGAACGTGGTCATTGTGGTAAACGGGGAGGAGTGAGTATTGACAGTCTATTAATAATATGTCTATGGTGCAGACGCATGATAGACATTCGTAGCGCCCAATAAACAGCTATGGACAATCGTAAACCACACCTCTCCTACCAGAAAATGAATTGGTGTCTTGATAAACTTGTGACTTCATTTTTCCATTGATGACAGCACGTTGTTCAGGTCCTGAGGCAGCAAAGCATCTCCATGATGCTCCTGCACCATACTTCACAGTGGGGATAGGGTTTTTATATTGGTGTGCTGTTCCACATAAAGTTGTGTAACTATTCAACTTTGGTTTCATCAGTCCACAGAATATTTAGCCTGTAGTGCTGTGCAGCATCCAAGTGCTCTTTCACAAACTTCAAACGTGCAGCAATGGTTTTTTAGACAGCAGTGGCTTCCTCCGTGGCGTTCTCCCATGAACCCCATTCTTGTTCAGTGTTTTACGTATTATAGACGTGTCATCAGAGATGTTGGCCTGTGCCAGTGATTTCTGTAAGTCTTTAGCTGACACTCTCGGGTTCTTTTTTTACCTCATTGAGTATTCTGCGCTGTGCTCTTGGAGTCATCTTTACAGGACGGCCTCTCCTTGGAAGTGAAGAAACCGTGCCAAACTGTCTGCATTTATAGAAAACATTTCTAACTGTGTATTTTTAACATCAAGACTTTTAGAGATGGTTCTGTAACCTTTTCCACCTTTAAATCAACAATTCTTGATTGTAGGTGTTCAGAGAGCTCTTTAAAGTGAGGCATGGTGCACATCAGCTTCTCAACAAGAGACAATTTTTAACTAGTGTGTGTTTTTCAGTGCCCAGGGCAGCTTTAAGCCACACCTCAGTGATTGGACTTCAAGTTGGCTCACATGACTCTAAATGTCTGCATACATTTGTCTAATTAGCTCTTGTAGCATCCTTAGCCAGGAGGTGAAGTCACTTATTCCTCCCTATCCTGTGAATGTTTACATGTTATTGCCAATAACACGTCATTGTTTTGGGTAGTATTAGTTTAAACAGACTGTTTACTCATTCTTGTGATTTTAATAAAGCTCAGAGCACATTTTATGACCAATTAGGTTTTAGAAATTCCAAAAGGTATACCACTGTACCGGCACTCACTTTTCCTGGCACTGTAAATTGCATGGTTTGTGGTTCTGAATAATGTCTCATAGGTACTTTAAAAAAATGTATGGTTCTAAACAAAAACATTTGAGCCGTACCCAGTTCTTGTACGTTGTTAAGACCTTATAAAAGCTCAAATGAAAAATGCTTGATACGATAAAACAGTGGTTCTCAAAAAGGGGTCTGGGGCCTCGTAGGGGTCCTCAGAGGCACTCTGCGGGGCTCCTAAAGCTCCAAAACAAGTATGTTGAAAAAACACAGATTTTGAAAGGAAATATACTATATATTTATTTCCTCAAATGTACCCCTTTAAAGCAGTTTTTAGCTATAGTCATTGTAAATGCTGTTTTTCATGACATCTTAGCTGTACATTTCCATTCAATCTCTAACAGACCAAGTTATTAATAATGGAGGGCGACCCCGGGAAGTTTTGGATCAATAAGGGGTCTGCGATGTCTCAGACTTTGGGAATGACTGCGATAGAATATACTTTATTGTCCCGTTGGCAAGTTGTAATTTATCTGAGTTCACCCTTACCTTACCTGTTTCTTGTTTGGTTTGATCCGTTACTATGTGGTCATTTTTCTAGAACCCGCTGCAGTTTGGAGACTCGGACTGTGACTCATCTGAAGCCGAGTGCTCCGACGCAACCATCAGGAACAACAAGGGCCCCCCTTCCTCGTGGTAATGGAGCGCTCCTCCTCCGGGCTCTCCTCAAGTGTGCGCCTGGACCTCTGTACTCTTCTCCCTGCTCTGCTCAGCAATAACTCCACCAAACTACTCCCAGTCCAGAAGACCAGAGACCCCTGTGCTTTCTTCCATCGTCCATCCTCAAAGCACACAGCATCCAGGCAACCCATGGCAGGGAACACCCCCTCCCCCTTTTTGAATGATACTGTACAGTAGATAGAGATGCGTTCATAATTTATTTTTGTCTGAGTTTTGAAGGAAAATTCAGGAATATCTTGTAAATAGAAGACTTTTAAGCTTCGGCTGTTGGGCAGAGGAAAAAAAAGACAATTTAAACCCCAACAAGCTTGTTTGCCCGAACAACCATCTTTTCCATGAGCTTATCTAGCCTCCCAAAGCCCTCTTACGTTTTGCACTGTGGCCCAGTTAGGGTGAAAGTCAACGCTTGAATTAACCGTACGAACACCAGCATGAACAAAAGCAGACAGACAAAACAAAAACAAAAAAATCTCTTTCCTTTTGCCGTATTCTCTGCTAGCATGGCGCGCGGAAAGCAAATGCTAGCGCAAAACTGCTCTGATAACGACGGCTACATCATCCATGCTGAGGAAGAAATCTGCAAAAAAAAAAAAGTCCTTTTTTTCTGTTTTCCAGGAAAACTTTTTTTGACATTGTTTGACATCTCAGGATTGAACAAGGACCGTGACCAATTGGAGCCGCTGAACTCTTCTAGCATGACACGCAGACAGCTAACGCTAGCGCATAAATGCATGGACCGCTAAAACATCCATGTTGAGAACGTAATCGTCGAGCGAATAAAACAAGACAATTTTTGTTGTTATTCTCCAGTAGTCATTTTTTGGCGTCATTAGACATCTCAGGTTTGAACCAGGACTGTGACCAAGCGGAGCTGTTGAATTTGTATAGCATGGCGTGCGCAACAGCTAACACTAATGCTGCTTTCCAGGCAACTGGTAACTGGTAAATTTCCGACCTCCGACTGGGAGAAAATGCCTTGGAGCACCCCTCAAAGTGGTAATTGCAACATGTAAACATGTAAGAGACGATCAGAGTGGTCCGAGTTCAGATACGAGATGAAGACAGCAATAGTGACCCCCAGTGGACAAGTGCAACCACTTCGCCACTTCAACAAAACCACTCCAACAGTGAAGTGAACCTTTGCTTTTGGTCACAGCCTACAACATAACGTATTTAGCATGTTTTAAATTATATCTTGTGTGAAGAAATGTTCATATAACGTTAGCATCTTATTAACTTACTGTTGTAGCATTAGCCGGTCTGTTTACATACAACTTGATTTCGCTGGAACACTCTGGGGTCACAAGTCGTAATTTTAAGTAGGAAAAATACCAGTTACTTGCTGCTTGGACCGCTAAACCGTTAAACTGACGTTGAGGGTTTGATGAATCAGTGAGCGAAAACCAAGTAACATTTTTTTTTTCCCAGTAGACATTTTTTTGACATCGTTAGACATCTCAGGATCGAACCAGGACTGTGACCACGTGGACTGGACCAACTTGTGTGTGTTGGAGTGTTGGGGACCATGCTTTGCCTTGTAGTCCAGCCCTATACCACTGTACCCATGCGTGGAAGAGGAGAGTACGTTGTCTAGCTACAGTGTCCCGGGCCTTTGTTTTTTTTTTTTAATGTGGTTGTGAGGTTAGGGCCAGTATTTCTGTACACATAATAAGGTATTTTTTGTAAGGTGCATGCAATTGGAGTATCTACAAATGTTGAACATGCTCATTTATATCAGCGACAGGTGAATATTCCATGGTGGTAACGAGGGTAACTGCCATCACTGGGACAACCCACATGAAACAATAATAGTCTCAAAGTAAAATGTTTACTGTCAGCACAAATGAACTAAAGTGAAAGATGTACAAAAACATGTGCGTGATGTTGGTCAGTAGAAAGGACTTTTAGCCATAAAATAATAGGCCGGGTTTGTGAATCCAATCCCTAGGGCTGGGTACCATTAAATCTTTTTCGATACAGGTACTTTACTTGGTTTACAATACCAATACCTGAACAATCCTTTTTCTGCTACCTATACTAAAATATTATTCAGAAAACAGAATAATAATGTTAATTTATTCCATAAAAACTTGGACTCTAAAGATATAGTTTTTCGGTACCTGCTTTCGATACTTTTATGTTTTCTCTACCAATAGTACCTTAACTTTTTCAATACCATACTGATATTGTTTAACGGTACCCAGCCATAATCACAGCCAAATAATAATCATGAACAACATTTGTCAATTTTCTATTTGGAGTTTGCTTTCAAAGACTGTATCTTTCCTATAGAGTTGTATTGGCCCCTGCCCTCCATTCTAGAACATTAACGCAACCACTGGAGCATAGTAATGGACTGATCCATTCATATCATGGGACTGGAGCTGATCATTTATGTTATTTGTCATAAAATGACTTTCTTTACACATTAAGGTTGTTAATTACAGTATTTTTGATTACACATTCATAGTTTAATATGAGCAGTTTTAGTAGTATTTACAGTATATGAATTGAAATCCATTCACCCAAATGAAATGACCGGTAGCAGTATACCAAACATCAACCCCGCCTATCAACAAAACATTCCTTCATTTGAATCATAGAAATAAAAAGGAGAAGCGGCGTTCGATCCTAACGTATGCGGACAGTTAGTAAGTCGGCTAGTCCGGGAAACTTTTCAGTGCGCTCAATGTATTTTTCCTATAGCCGTTAACATAAGCCTCAAACAAATTATGAACTATCCAGATGTTTATAACTGTTGTCAACCATCGACCACTTAAAAGCTGAGATCAAAGACTAGCTAGAAATCATTCATAAATGGTCAGACCTTTTGACATTTTACTTTAGATACAAAGTAGCTTCTAAAAGTGGCATCCGAGCTAAATGCTAACTCAAATTCAGTCAAGTATTTGCTTTTTGTCATCTTATAATGATAAAGAAACTACAGAAATTATAGAAATGCCATGAAAAGGACAAAACGTACCTCGCCATAAGTTAGTATTGCGCCTGTCTTCCCTATTCATTTGTATGGGGATAGAATGTTCAATTTAAAACGAGTCTGGGATTTGACGGCTAACAAAATGTGTGCATATAGTTAAAGGCATTTCTATGATTCTATGATTTGAATGGTGAAAAGTCTTTAAATGACGCCCACAACAATGATAAAGTCATGTGACAGAAACACATCCATAGGAGCTAGACTAATTGAAGCCAGACTAATAGCACATGGATTAATGTGGATTAATTACCTGCAATCTAATAACAATCTAATCTAATTATTATTACAATCTAAATTGATTTTCCCGCATAATTTATTTTGCCCAGCTGCTGCTGGAAAAGCAATAACCCTTGGCTCTCAGGTGGAGGTCTAGCTAGGCTAGACACAACTCACAACTCGTGTGTGTGTGTGTGTGTGTGTGTGTGTGTGTGTGTGTGTGTGTGTGTGTGTGTGTGTGTGTGTGCTTTTTTACGTCCACTTTACAAGCTCAGGTTAGTCAAGTCTCCCCTGAAACAAACTAAAGGTGCAATAGCCATACAGTATACTGGCTCATTTAAATTCGCCCACTTGATGAACACAAGTCAATTATTCCCTATGAATATGACTCTGCACCCTGTATATAGCCTTTTATTGATTTTTTTGTGAATTTATGTAGCTATGTTTTTCCCCCTCATCAAATGTTTACTTGTTTTCTGAAATTAACAACCTACTAAATTGCTGCTTTAATAGTTGACCAATAATCGTGATAGCAATATTAATTTAGCACTTTTTACAATTTTAATAATCTTTTTAATGTAAATACTAGTCAGTTTAGATACGAATATATAGAACAATATGAGAATGTTCATAAACAGTATTCTAGATTTTTTTCTGTGGAGAAAATGACCAAAATGCTAAATTGAGAAATGGCTTCATGCACAAATTAAGATTTTTTTCTTTCCAAATCACTTAATCTTCTTGTTTGACCCGGGACACTGCAGGAGAGCGTTAGTTAGCCGGAGGATGTTCTTCTCAGTGTTAGTTTGGTGTAATGATAATAATAATCATGTGAACTGTACCGTGGTCTGTCCTGTCTCCTGTCTTCTGCTTACCTGGTGACCAGGAAGCTCTACTGTATTTATTGAAATGTTAACATTTTCCACCAAGCATTATGGGTCCATGGGCCTGTTTAGGAACGCACTTACATTCGCTGAAAACACATTACAATTGAAAGTTGTCAAAGGCTAAATGCACTATTCTGTAACCAGTAATGTGTTGCTCTTATTGGCCCCCTCAACAACATGTAACCCCACTCTAATGTTGTGTCCTTGGCTTACTTCGGTCATTGCACTGTGACCGGTTGCTAGAGCAAGGAAGAAAATTACAAGTACAAAAAACTCAAATTTTAAGGTACCTGATCAGTGATCATTGTTTTCTAGTAGTGGAATTGATTGTCCTTCAGCATGTTATAAAAGCTCCTACATTGAGTGAAAACACATAGCATGTTCGTTATTTCAATGCGGAATCACCGTATGAAGTGTCACAGTATACATTTATTAATTGATTCATATTTTTAACAATAATTTGGTCAGACTTGTGTTGCTTTACACGTTTCTCAAAGCTGCCTTCATTATTCTGTCACTTCCCATGTACTCGTCCGACAAAGTAATCTTTCTTTCACAACTAGAACAATTCTGTTGTTCTGTTCAGAGGTACAACTTTAAGTTGTACCTCTGATTTTAGAAGTCAGTATTCTAAAATCAGATTCAAACATTTGCATTGCATTAAAACAATCAATTGTATTTAATACTCTTTAGAAATGACCTATTATTAAATAGTTAATTTGATCAACATTAAAGACAAAGTACTTGATTTTATGATTTGCGTAAAAGTACAGATACCGCTGGTCAAGTACAACTCCAATAGAGGAGTTGCTCAATCACATTTTTTTACTTAAGTGAACGTACTGAAGTATTTGCTGTAGAAATAGAGTTCAGGATCGTGATGTCATATCGCTAAGCATCATGGGATTTGCAGCAATAATAAATGAATGGAGATTTTAAAAGGTAAAATAGTGGAGTTATTGTTATTAGACACTACAGTGAGTTATTTGTATTTACCAGTAGTGACTCAACAGCTAACGGAGTTGTTCCACGGCTTTCTTCTCCACTGTTTTTAGCTAATGTTAGTCTATGGAAAATGTTTGCTAACAGCCACAAACATGGTGGATTTCCATTGTAATCGTGAATTCATAACATTACATGCCAAACTCTAAACTAAAGTATTCAAAGTAGAAATTTCAAATCCAATAAATACTAAGTGGTATGAAAAATAACTTTGCGGCTTCACGAAACACAAAAATTGCACTCGAATTCGGTACCCGTGCAGCAAGAACATCTGCCCACAGTGCCACCTACTGTTCTGGAGTGTGCATTACAGTGAAATAAACAAAACATGCGGGCAAATGGACTTTTTTTTACTTTGGAGCATTCATAGAAATGTCGCGGAGTAGAAAGTATTATGTTTCAAATGTTGTGGAGTAAAAATAAGTTTGAGGGTTTTGAGGGTTTCGTTTCCTGCTTAAGGTCACAGTCACGCCCTTTGACCGTCATACTGCCTGGTGGAAACATGTTCATCCAAACTGTCTTCTGAACCTGTCTACTACTGTAACATCTCCTCTCAAGCCTCCTGTGTGAGCGTTGTGACTGTGTTTTCATGAAGGAACTCTTATGATTTCTCTTTGTAGCTGGCCTACATGATAACTCTCATCTCTTAATTTATTACAATGACCTGTGAGCTTTTGTGGTCTTTATAATTTACTGGCAGCTTCTTCTTTTGTGGTGATCTCTCCCCCCCTCTCTCCAGAAAAAGTGTTAATCCGTGGAAGCACAACGCTAGGGGACAGTATTTTGTGGAACTGGAACTATTACACGGACCTTCATATAATCCTGATTCCATGTACGTGAACAAAGCAGGGTCAATGCTTGGGTATTTTCTCGTCTCCATGTTGCCTCTCTCCGCGTCATGTTTTAGGTTCCCTTCCCCCTCGTCCTGTATTCTGAGTGTACAGCGCAATGGGACAAACCAGAGCAAACAGCTGCATGGAATAAACGCTGACATGCTGTACCCAACACACTGTCTGCTGGTGCTTTTGTTCAAAGACGTATCCGCTTCTGAACGGTGAAACCTTTTGAAACCTATAGCAGAGACTCAGACTTGTGACTAGTTGACTCGACCCCACTGTCAAACAAAGGGCTTAGTTGAAACTCGACTTTGACGTGTGAGTTTCTAAAACTGCTGTGGCGTGCGCTCAACAGATAACAGAATTTGAAAGTCGATATAATGAGCCACGAAAATATAGCGATAAATGATTTTATTGAATATTAACCTTTTAATGCCATGGGAGCTCTAAAACTTAAAAATAAGAGTAAAGCTTAGTTTGAAAAGTACTTCATCTTAAAATACCTCACTATAAACATGAAATATTAGTTAGAATGCTGTTTTTAGACTTTAGCTCAGCATTCAACACTATAATCCCACAGCAGCTAATACACAAACTGCTCCACCTGGGGATCAACACATCACTGTGCAACTGGCTGCTGGACTTTCTGACGGGGAGACCACAGGCTGTACGTGTTGGCGGAAATCCTCCAGAACCATCACACTGAACACGGGGTCTCCCCAAGGCTGAGCCCCCTCCTGTTCACATGACTGCGCTCCAAAGCACGACTCAAACCTCTTCATCAAGTTTGCAGACGACACAACAATGGTGGGTCTCATCAGCAACAGAGACGAGTCAAACTACAGGAGTGAGGTGATCAGTCTGGCCATGTGGTGCACACAGAACAATCTCTCTCTAAATGTGGAGAAGACAAAAGAGATTGTTGTGGACTTTCGAAGAGCGCGGGTCCAGCATGCTCCTCTAACAATCAACAGTGCTGCAGTGGAGAGGGTGACCAGCACTAAGTTCCTGGGTGTGCACATCACAGAGAACCTTTCCTGGACCATGCACACTACATCACTGGTCAAGAAAAGTAATCAGCGTCTTTACTTTCTCCGCAAGTTAAGAAGAGGTAGAGTCCCAGCCTCTGTTATGTGCAACTTCTACAGAGGGACTATAGAGAGCATCCTGACCAGCTCCATCACTGTGTGGTTCTTCTACAGAGGGACTATAGAGAGCATCCTGACCAGCTCCATCACTGTGTGGTTCTTCTACAGAGGGACTATAGAGAGCATCCTGACCAGCTCCATCACTGTGTGGTTCTTCTACAGAAGGACTATAGAGAGCATCCTGACCAGCTCCATCACTGTGTGGTTCTTCTACAGAGGGACTATAGAGAGCATCCTGACCAGCTCCATCACTGTGTGGTTCTTCTACAGAGGGACTATAGAGAGCATCCTGACCAGCTCCATCACTGTGTGGCACGGCGCCAGCACTGCCTCCTGCAGAAGAGGCCTCCAGCACATCGTGAGAGCAGCGGAGAAGATCTGTGGAGCCCCTCTCCCCACCATTAAGGACATGTACTCCACCCGTCTCACCCGCAAAGCCGTCAGAATCACCAGGGACCCTACGCACCCATCACACGGTCTCTTCAAGATATAATGCCTTCAGGGAGGAGACCGCGAAATCTATGGGCACGGTCCAGTCGACTGAAGAACAGTTTCATACACAAGACCATCAGGAAGCTGAACTCCCACCCTTCTCTGCGCTGAATATTATTAAGCATTTAGTTCGGAAGTGGTGAGAAACCAGGATACTGCATTTACCTGGCACAGTATCCTAGAAAATGCAGGACTATCCCAGTGAGTAGGATCCTGGTTTCTGATAACGGGGATATTGGTATATCCAGCAAACTGAGATACTACTACGGCTAAACCCAGTGCTGCTTAAGGCGACCGAGGTTCAGTTGTAGTTAGTGCATTTCAAACACTACGAACAGTAATGGTGGCCAGACTTTTCCAAACTTTTTGGTTTTATATCTGGAGAAAATAAACCAAAGCAGTGGTTCTTAACTGGTTGGTCCCAAACCTTTTCCAGGAAACATTTTTTAATATTTATTTACAGAAAAAGTATCAAATCACTGCTTGAGTTATCGGGTTGTTTTTATCATAATTTCAGCTTACTTAGCTTACTCTTAACCCCGCCGGGTTAAGAGGTTATCTGAGTAGATCAGTTTTGTAGGTCTTAGCTTTCAAATGAGGCGTTACTCTGGTCTATAGGCTGTAAATTCCAGTCGAGAATCTTTTAGAGTATATATTAAGTCAATATTTGACATTATATTTAATAAGTTGTATTTGGGTTGTGGGTTGTCATCCCTGATTGTGGGTCTTACTGCCATACTATTTAAGAACCACTTGTCTAAAGTAAAGAAACTGTTTGACATACCCAATACAACAGCAGGAGCAGTGTGTGAAAGAATCCAGCAGAGTGCGCCATTCCTCCATTAAAAATGCTATTATGCTTATTATTCAACATGTGCTCTTTGGAACTACAGCAGCAATAATTACAGCTACACAGAAGTTGAATGGATTAATAGCTACCTTAATTGTAACCTCATCTGTATGACGACAGGAAATGACTGCTTTTTACTGTTCACGTTTTGTGACAAATACAAAAGCTGCATCATAACACAAGCCACTTTCCAAGTCCTTCACTCCGTCTCATGTCTAGATCTGCAGTTAGTTTATACTGGGTGTTGTGACGCTGGGGGAGATTCCAGACAAAGCCTAGAGTTATTTATAGACTTTGGCTCTTTCTGGGAAGACTGTGAAGGAGGAGGGTCTGCAGGTGTCTATACCCCCCAAAGTCAACTAGAAAGTGGTGTTGTCAAGTAGCAATTACGGAATAGACCGGTGTGACACAGTGCTATTAGTATTTTAGCCCTGCATATGATATGAACACTGATGAATGTCATCACAATTATGTAAAATAATTCATTATGCTATAATATTAGTAAGCAACTAAATTGGAAGTTGTTAATCCTACTTTCAAGTTGGTAAATACTTAAGGCTATTTCTAACAAATGATATGTTGAATGAGTAGGTTCTTCAACTTTTTAATATTATTATTATTTATTTATTTTTATCACAAATCAAAATTAAATTGTTAAAGTTTAAGGTAAAATTCATCAGATTTAATCTGAACAATTGTATTTAAGATTTTGTGTTAAAGCTTGCCAAGTTTTTCATAATGTGAATTTTTTTGTATGTATGTTCATTATTGATCCTTGGGCACTGGAAAGAACATGTAGCAAGAACCAACCATATTATACCAAGGGGAAATGAGTGAGTTCTACTGTCTCTCTTCCTTTGTCACTAACGTTCTAGTTGGAGCAAAGGTGTAAAAAATAGCCTAATATTGTTTTCCTAAAAAAAAAAAAAGGAAGAAATGACTTTACAGATATGACTCCACTTACCACAGGTATTGTACCAAGTGTCATCAGATCTCCAGCTGCGTATCTCGGACACTCGGGTGAAGAGAGGGGCTGAGCTGTCAACTGATCACCACCTGGTGGTGAGCTGGATCCGCTGGCAGGGGGGGAGGAAGCCGGTCAGACCTGACAGGCCCAAACGTGTTGTGAGGGTCTGTTGGGAACGTTTGGTGGATCCCTCTGTCAGTAGGGTCTTCAACTCCCACCTCCGGAAGAGCTTCACCCAGATTCCGAGGGAGGTTGGAGACATGGAGTCCGAGTGGACCATGTTCTCCTCCTCCATCGTTGATGCGGCTGCTCGCAGTTGTGGCCGTAAGGTCTCTAGTGCCTGTCGTGGCGGCAATCCCCAACCTGGTGGTGGCGCCCGGAAGTAAGGGATGCCGTCAAGCTGAAGAAGGAGTCCTACCTGGCCTTGTTGGCTTGTGGGACTCCGGAGGCAGCTGACAGGTACCGGCAGGCCAAGCGTGCTGCAGCTCGTGCAGTCACAGAGGCAAAAACTCTGGTCTGGGAGGAGTTCGGAGAAGCCATGGAGGAGGACTATTGGTCGACCTCGAAGAGATTCTGACAAACCATCCGGCGCCTGAGGAGGGGGAAGCAGTGCTTCACCAACACTGTTTACAGAGCGGGCAGGGAGCTGTTGACCTCGACTGGGGATGTGGTCGGGTGGTGGAAGGAGTACTTCGAGGATCTCCTCAATCCCACCGTCACGTCTTCCGATGAGGAGGCAGAGGCTGGGGACTCGGAGGGGGACCTGCCCATCCCCCAACCTGACGTTACCGAGGTGGATAAAAAGCTCCTCGGTGGCAAGGCTCCGGGGGTGGATGAGATTCGTCCTGAGTACCTTAAGTCTCTGGATGTTGTAGGGCTGTCTTGGCTGACACGTCTCTGCAACATCGCGTGGCGGTTGGGGACAGTGCCCCTGGATTGGCAGACCGGGGTGGTGGTCCCTCTCTTTAAGAAGGGGGACCGGAGAGTGCGCTCCAATTACAGAGGGATCACACTCCTCAGCCTCCCCGGTAAGGTCTACTCCAGGGTGCTGGAGAGGAGGATCCGGCCGATAGTCGAACCTTGGATCCAGGAGGAACAATGCAGTTTTCGTCCCGGTCGCGGCACACTGGACCAGCTCTATACCCTTCATCGGGTGCTCGAGGGTTTGTGGGAGTTCGTCCAACCAGTCCACATATGTTTTGTGGATCTGGAGAAAGCGTTCGACCGTGTCCCTCGTGGTGCCCTGTGGGGGGTGCTCCGGGAGTATGGGGTCCGGGTTCCACTACTAAGGGCTGTCCGTTCCCTGTATGACCGCAGCAGGAGCTTGGTTCGCATTGCCGGCAGTAAGTCAGACCTGTTCCCGGTGCGTGTTGGTCTCCACCAGGGCTGCCCTTTGTCACCGGTTCTGTTCATTACCTTTATGGACAGAATTTCTAGGCGCAGCCAGGGGCCAGAGGGTGTCCGGTTTGGGAACCTCAGGATCTCATCTCTGCTGTTTGCAGACGATGTTGTTCTGTTGGCTCCATCAAATCAGGACCTTGGGAGGAGGCCTCGTGGAAGACCCAGAACACGCTGGAGGGACTATGTCTCCGAGCTGGCCTGGTGTTGTCTCGGGGTCCCCCCAGAACAGCTGGAGGAGGTGTGCGTGGATTGGAAAGTTTGGGCATATCTGCTCAGACTGCTGCCTCCGTGACCCGGCCCTGGATAAAGCGGAAGAAAATGGATGAATGTTGGTGAATAATTGTTAAAATATCGCTGCAAACACTGAAATAAAAATATTTTTATTTTAATCAACATGTTATTTTTTGGTTAACATTAACAAATAAAATCCCATAATCTTTTTTTTTTTTTTTTTGGCGGCCCCCTTCTCTTTTGTGGTCCCCTCCTCGGACCGCCACCTTAACGTGGTGGAGGTGTTTGAATGATCCTGGAGCTCTGTTGTCGGGGGCTTGGTGCCCCTGGTAGGGTCTCCCATCGCAAACAGGTCCTAGGTGACGGGTCAGACAAAGAGCGGTTCAGAAGCCCCTTATGAGAGACCAACAGGCCCGGTTAGAACCATGAGGCCGTCCTTCTGTGGACCCACCAACTGCAGGAGAGCCATAGGGGCTGGTGCAGCTCCAACAGCTGCCCCCACGACCCGGCAACGGACAAGTGGAAGAAAATGGATGGATGGATGGATTGAATCATTTCTTTTTTTTGGTAAAAAATAAAAATAAAAATTATGTATTCTTATTTATAATGTATTTATTTCATTTATTTATTAAAGTATTTATTTATTTCCACTTTTAATTTTAGTCGACACTTTATTTTTACATTCTATATTATTATTTTCTTATATTCTCTCACCTCATGCAAATGAAGGGGGCGGGCTCGCTACAGTCATTGGTTAATCGTAGAAGTCATTCCAGTGCACAGGTCTAAGCCCGCCCCTTCAGAACAATCTAGGGTGTAAAAATAAATAATTGCAGACAGAAAACAATTATGTCTTTTTATTTTGATAAAAAGTGACATTTAATATCTGTTACATATTTCTACTTCAGCATTTAGGCAGAAAAAAATATAGGATATTATTTGTTAATGTTAACCCAAAAATAACGTTGATTAAATATCATACTAATAATATTTTTTTTCAGCGTTTATATAATATATATATATATATATATATATATATATATATATATAGCTCGACTATTATTCGCCATGCATTTATTTATGTATTTATTATTTTAGCAGTTTTCGTCCCCCATAATAATCGTGTTTTGGTAGGAGTCATGGATTTATTATAATAATCGGTAGGAGTCCACAAACTAGCCCTTGGACCCGATTGGCCAGAATTCCATCACGCCTCTGATTTTGTCCAATCACTGCACAAGCCTCAGCCGGTTCCTGCGCGTGCGTGTCCCTGAGCTCTCCCTGACTGACAGCGTGTAACGAGGAAGACGAGTCCCCTCCGTGTCTCCTGTCCACTGTCCTCTTGGCCGTCCTCTGCAGCTATACCCGCAGGATAGCGCCTGTTGTGCGGCTTGTTTTGCGGACTTACAGCGCGAGCATGGAGCCGTTAGTGGCCGCCATCGACCAGGGCACCAGCTCCACTCGGTTTCTGGTGAGTACAGAGCAGAGAGGTGGGAGACTCGAGTCGCAATTTTCGGGACTTGAGACTTACTTGACCAAAGCTCCAAAAAGACTTGACTTGACTTGGGACTTGCTGTTTGTGACTTGAGACTTAACTTGTTGTTCTCTCCATGACTTGCTGTGACTTTATAGTTATTATAGGTGGCGTTCATGTGACATCACAACATTCTACAGAGCACATAGTTTAAAATTGAGGTGGAGGTAAACTGAAAATTCCATTGCGGTAACCATGGTAACGCTCAAAATGCAGATTACTACTCTTATTTAATTGCTCATTTCTCTGTAATTCTTGAGCCAGATCACATGAAAGAAAAACTGTCACAAAGTTCGATGTCCTCTCTTTCAGCTCATATGAACTATGGTCTAATTATTTCCTCATAAAGGCGTCCAAAAGTGGAGACAATATTCAAAAACATATTTGTGATTTGGGCTGGTAGAAAGGACTTTCAGCCATAAAAAAATATATGGCGGGTTTGTGAATCAAATCAAGTGATGATCAGGGAAAACATTTGGACATTTTCATTTTGGAAATTTCTTTCAAAAACTGTTTTGCTCTCATAGAGTTGTATTGGCACCTGCCCTCCAACTGAAATAGAATCCTAAAACGTGAACGCAACCTATTGATTTGAGTGAAACTGTTGAAAGAACAGGATTCATTGCGTAAAAGCGGCATCTATGTTTACATTATGGTAATCAGCCACATGCGTTTTCTGCTTCCCGACGGAGCGCGTCTAATCAATACAGCGCGGGTAACCAGATGAGTTGCCCTGAAATTCGGGACGGGGGGTTCTTTAAAAAAAAAAATTTATTATCATATGCCACATTCACAATTACGCACATTATGCACGACTGCAAATAGGAAATTATGTATAAACGACAACATTGTCCTATTTACCTTTGGCCTGTCCACACGCCAATAAGCTCATCAATAGATATATAATGGAACTTCTGATTGAAAGTAGCCCTACAAGTCCTTTGGAGTCGAGTTCATCTGGTTTTATGACAGACAGAATCAGTGCAGCCTCGTGCTGCTCAATGCGTTGCACGCAGCTCTATCTGTCACCTGCGCCACAGAGCATCTCTCTCCCTTTTGCCTTCCCCCTCAGCTCATCACAAGCTTTCACGCTTTCACAGGACAGAGAGTTGCATTTTTCCCACTCCCACTGTTAAGTGAACAGAGAGAAAGAGAGAGGAGAGAATGGTCCCGCTGTAGCGCGCTGCGATCAAAGGGCCGCGCTCCATGCTTTAAAGAGGGGGTATTATGCTTTTTTCAATCACATAGCACCAGTCTATAGCATACTACAATGATGACGTAACCTTCTGTTGGTCTGTATATGCAGTAAATTAAAATAACTGCCTTGAATAAAATTGCTCTCTCAAAATGGCTGTACTGAACGTCTTGAAATAGGCCTCTGTCTCTTTAAGAAGCTTTCCGACACGCCCCCTTCAGCACACTGCTGTGGCATCTAAACAACACTACTGTGCGGGGAGGGGGCTCTGCTGAGCTGAGGAGCAGTGGTTGGTGGCTTGGCTGGTGACAAAAGGTCCAGAGGCGTCTCCAGGAGGTGAGGGTGTTCCTAGGAGGACTGAGGCATAGCTACACCTAAAATGGCTGCCATCAGAGTTTTTACTGATTACTCAAAAATATGTGAATGAGCCAAGGCAACACTCCAGGCATGTGTTTAATGAGGGAATGACATAATAACATGATATAAAGCTTGAAAAAGTCCATTTTACATAATACCCCCCCTTTAAAAAACGTGAGCTATTTACGCACAGGTTTCTAAGCGCGGGCTCCCCCCGGTCCCGAGCAAGAAACAGGTTGGGGACCCCTACTTTAGAACATTCTTCAGAGCACAGTTTTTGTTGTAGAGCTCATCTACATCAAGCCCCTCTTCCGTATTAAGAGTGCACACAGCACTTTCGACATTCTAAAAATATGTTTCGGGACAATTTGGGTCGGATTCGGGATTCGGGACGAGAACCTGGATTTCGGGAGTCCAGAATTTTTCGGGACGTATGGTCACCCAGCCGAGGTGACTAGACGAGGTAAAGACTGTCGCCCCGTCTTCTGGACGAAATACGACGTGTTTCTTTGAATGCATTAAAAGTTTTCTACAGTGAGCGAAGAGGTGAAGATTCATAGACATTGAGCACAGGAAAACGTTCGAAACAATGACAGAAGCTGCTGCGCAGACAGGAGCCTCCAGAACGACGATGCGTAAGAGCTGGATTAATGACAGAAATCTTGGGGGCTTTTCGGTGTTTTAAGGCGTTCTCTCTAAAGTTACAGCATTTAGAGGTTTTTTTCCAGCCACACAGAGCCCAGTGACAGCGGGACTGAAGGCTGCGCGGAATCTACTTTAACCAGGGGCGAATCCGAGTATACAGGGGCTGGAGCATTACAGGGGAACCACTGGCAGAAAAACTGCCAGAAACTAACAAAAATGAAAATATAATGTTATATTTATCTTTCAGACTGCAGGGAAAAGTGTTTAAAAGACTCTGTTTCGTTTTCTTTTTTTAAAGTAGGCCCCCACGGGCCCCCTTCCTTAAAATGCTGTCCCAGTAATTTTGTACATAGACTGGAGCATTTCAAATATATATATAGTTTACATTTTGTGGTGATTAAATATTAATTAGACTTTAAATCCAAATCCATTAGATTTTAAAAAGTTTGATTTTAGCCTAAATTTTCAAAATCGCAAAATCTTGAGAAAGCACTTTATATTTTCAAGTAGATTAAACACATTTTCAAAAGAAGAATTAGGCTTAACGCTGACATTTGAGCGAATGACGCGTTACTGGAGTGTTTTCCGTTATCTCATCAAATGCAAACTGTGTTCTATTAGTAATCCTGCATCAGCCTGGCGCTCCCGACCTGAACTCGGTCCCACATGCTGATGTCACGAGGTGATGCTCTGCTATCAACATCACATTTTCAATGATCAAAATGTGAAAATTATTGTAATTTACGTAATGTAATGTCCTGAAAACGACCAACAATTGTCAGAATTGGTTTATTAAAGGGACTAGCCGGAATTTAAAAATGTTAAAATAACGTATTTTTATCCCCCTACTTGCTCCAGGGGTGTCCTAATGTGTAGAATGAGCCCAGACCCATTCTCCACAACTGCCGCTAAAATCCTGCACTCAAAAAGTTAACATAAATTAGAGACTATAGTTGAGGTTTGTGGACAAAATTTTCATACTCAATAAAAAGGCAAATGGATAGCAACAGTGGAAAGAGGTTGAAAGTGTGGGGAAACAAACATAATAGTGAAGCTGAGCAGCTGAATGGTGCTGATGCCAAGGTTGATCTCTTCCACACGTGCATTCCGGAGTTACTAAAAATGTTCGGGAGTTTAAAAGTTCACAAAACTTTGAGCAGCAGACAACAACAAGATGCTCTTGACGGAAAGGTGTTCTTGCATGATGAAGTTAAAGGGAAGTTTAGAATTCGCTACTGTGGTAGTAAAGGAGAAATCTCCTCATACCTGCATTACTATGGAAATGAGATGTGATACGTCAGTTTTAAAGGGACTAGATGGAAGTTGTCATTTTTTTACTCACTACTTAGTGACAGTCAGCGCCAAGCTGCAGGATAACGGACAGCCTCCTACAGACGTACACGGTTCATGTGGTCTTCACACACAAGGGAAAACCACTTTGGAACTCCAAAGTCAAAACAAGCTTCTATAGGCCATGAGACGGGACCCCAAATTTGGGCTACCGGTACCATTTTGAGGGATTAAATTTCCTTTTGATTTTCATGAAGGTACATATCTCTAGTGTTGGAAAATGTGTGATAGCATCTGATCCATGGTAGTTTTCATGATAAATCAACACTTTTATCATCCCATCTCAATATACGGTGTTCAGTGACTACTAGAGATAAAAATGCCTCTATAATCCAAGTGGTTGTTCTCTTCTTTTGCAAAGTGCAGGATCTTGCAGACCATCAATAACAGAACCAACATTCATTGGCTTTTCAGAGAAACTGAGTAGTTAATGGCCTGTCCATCATTATAATTTGCTGTGTAATCTTAAAAAAAGTTAACTCTACCAGATCAATTAGGTGAATGGTTGTATATCTCCGAAACAGGTTGTGATGGAGACTTGTGTTTTTTTGCATTGAAAAGAGCAATACCTGGGCTTTAATATGATGTGTTAACCACCTTTCTAGGTCGCTGGGGGGCTGAGAAACGTTATGTTGAAAATCGTGAAAATCGTTCAACTGAACATAGTGTATGGTGACATGATATGATTTTATCTGATCCCATGCTTTTTCTAATTTGGATTTTTTCATGTAATTCTATACGATTTTGCCTTGTGCTTGCAAAAACTAGCAGCAGGACTTAATCGAAAGGCAGTGATTCCAGCATCCATTAAGGCACATATCTTCACCAATCCAGTATGGGACAGCAGATATTGATCGACTAGAGGAGACAATCACTGGAAAGGAGACATCACACACGGTTAATGGCATAGCAGTATAGGCAAAGGTGTATGGGGTCCTCACTTGCCCAGTGTTGAACTTCCATGAGTTGAAAAGCTACAGTAGATTTCACGTGTTGGACCACATCCACTCATGGAATGGAATGACCATGCCCAAGAGATGAAAGAGTCGAGCCAGTCTTCCTCAGTGCAAAACATGGTGTGGATCCTTATGAGGCAGCCACAAGCTGAACATCAAATTGTCCCAAGCTGGACTGGTTTCAACATAAGATAAGGTAATCCTTTAGAGATCCGTGATAAAACAATCCATGACAAAGTAGAAATCTGAGAGGATGTAGTAGCACCTTACCACAAATGTGCCAGCTACTGAAAAGAGCACTGTGTACGAGATCTTTAAGCGTTCTGACCTCATTTGTGAAGAGTTGCATCTGGATTCAGTGGTAGTTGTCCTAGAGTCTAGGACAAAGCCCTTTATGTGGCCAAAATTGCTTGGATGCATACAGAACAATTCTGTGGTCTGTGGGACGTCTGCTGTGATCTTGGCTCCTCTGCTGTGGGACTCCTTCGGCCCTGGGTCTCTATAGTCTGGATCTCTCCTTCTGTGGTTTCTCTTTTCTCCCCCTGGGTTTTTAAGTTTTTCCTTGCTATTCTGGAGAGTCTATGGACAGGGGACACCCACGCTGCTCCTCATCACCTGCTGCTGACATTTAATTGGACATCATGTTTATGTTTGCGTGGATACTTCACTTGCCTGGACTTTACATTGTCTTATTTACTGTTTTGTTTAATTGCCTTAATGTTTAGTGCAGCCCTGTGAGGCAACTCCTGTTGTGATATTGGTTTATACAAAACCATTGATTGATTTACAATTCATACAATCTGCAATGCATTGTCTATTCTTGGGAGAAGATTTCAGGATGTGGGCTGAGGGATGTTTGCATTGAAGCTGGCATAGTTGCTGAGGGACCCATAAGTGGGGTGATGGATGGGAAACACTATTACCGTGCAGAGTACACAAGTGCATTTATGAAGCCATGATGAGACTGGCATGGTCAGAATTCACTAATCAGTTAGAGACCAGACTAGCAATTTTGAAAAAAAATGTATGAGGTCAACTCCTTTTTAGCGCAGGCGGTTGCTTTGGCCAGTTGTTTGACATTCAGTTTTGAACAGTCCACTTTTATCTGGAGGTGTTCTAGACCTCCGCCACAGCAATGGCGATCTCTCAGCCTGCTGGATATCATATGTGGAATTTGTGTAGGATGTAGTCCTTGGTCTTCTAACAATCCTCACGTGAAGAAATTTAGACTTTTGACATCTTCTCCTACTCCTACCATGGTATTTCGCCTATGACAATGTGAACTACGCTCCATATCGGTCTTCATGTTATAAAAGTCAATCCTATACTAGATGTGACAGATGTATAACGTGCACTATGCCACAAATCAAAGAGTAAATAAGTACAGTGGGTGGAAATGTACCTGTTGTAATAGGTTAAGTAGCATGAATTGCATTTGTGTAAAACAATGGCATAGCTATTAGAGTGGTTTGTCTCATGATCGGAAGGTTCAGGGGTTCGAATCCCAGCCCCTGAAGAACACTGTTGTTGTGTCCTTGGACAAGACACTTCACCCTCCTTGCCTACAGTGTCTGTGTACACTGGTGTATGAATGAGAGAGTGAATGGGTGACTAGTTCCTTGCTGTAAAGCGCTTTGGGCCTGAGGAAGGTAGAAAAGCACTGTATAAGTTGAGGCCATTTGCCATTTACCATAAAAGGTTCATTTAATTCCTGTTAAATTTGTTGTAAATAAATGCTTTTGCTCATGTTCCAAAACCTTCTCAAGACCAGACTAAAAATAATTTATCTTCTGACAATGCTATGATTTAATGTATGCATGGACCCTACCGCTTACTTGTTCCCAAAGGCACATAAAGTCAGGTTGGAACCCTTTTTCTTTAAGAAAACTCTGTTTCAAAAAAGTTAGACGGACATTATTGTAAAATGCCACCAAGTCAGAGTTCACTTAACCCTTTTTCTTGTGATATTGGAAAATCATCCACCATATCCAAAAACTACCTTGAATCTAATGCTATCACACATTTTCCAAACACAGGGTCATATATCTACACAAAAATCACCATGTGGTTTAATCCCTCAAAATGGTACCGATCGACCCTCCGTCTCACGGCCTACTAGGGCTGCAACTAACGATTATTTGGTAATCAATTACTCTACTGATTATTTTCACAATTAATCTCTTGGCTGTGAATGGTGTATGAATTTATTTATTTTTTATCACATAAAGCTTGAGGACATGTTGATGGAGGAAAGACTATTTATGAACTTTTCAATGTACAAAACACTACAGACCCTAACTTTAAAAACAAAGTAGGTTTTCATCAAAATACAAAATTTTCATGTAATTTTTGCTCTATTTGAGCCTGTGTAATAGATTACTAAAATAGTTATCCACTATTTCAATTATCGATTAGTTGTCGATTAATCGATTGTTTCAGCCCTACAAGCTTCCCGACTTCTGCACCTGACTGGGGAGATCAGCTGAATTGTTCATTTATCGTTTAATGTGAGCTTTGTGGTTAAACTCTGCTAGTTTCTTGAGTTTAGTGTGAGCTGTTGTCGTCCTCGAAGTAACATGATTGTGAGAGAAATAATACCCGCATTCCTAGCAAAAAGAAAATTGATGTGATATTTTGTAAAACCAACAAACCAACATTAAGCTTTCGAGGCGCTAATGGCAAATTCAAATGTGTAGCTCAGTTAAAATGCTAATCACCGATTCAACCCCTTTTTTATTTGGTGAAATCAAAATCCCCTCTTTCTAACGTAAAATCACATATTTTATGTCCCCAGAAATCAACTACGGACAAAACAAGCTCCCCAGTTCACATGAACGCAGCAGTAAAGCAACTGATCAATATCAGTGAGCTAAATGGACATAAATCGGGAATACTCTCACATTTGCCCTAAAAATCGCAGAGCTTGTTCTGATCATTTCAGCGCTCAAAAGCACTACACATTTCCCAACAGCTGGCCACTATTGTTTTTTGTGAATGAGTCTAGGTGTTTCGTATGGTCAGAAACTGGGGCTAAATTGGTTACTTAGCCCCAATAGGTCTATGCGGAGTGTGACCCGAGTAGCCGGGGGAGGAATGTAAATAGGAAGCAGTTGTCATACAGCGTGATGACTCGGGTCGAGCGCACACTTTAAAGGACGCCATGTGTCTCTTCTCTCAACTATAGACATGTACGACCCACGCCGATAGGAAACTGAATGAGACTCTTGTGCTAGCACTGGCTGGACCAACGCTGAGGAGAACTGCTGATTGTTGACCATTGCATAGATCTGCACAATATATTCTTAATGGTGACAATTATATGCTCAATCTCAATGAAAACCACTTTTTACATTACCCCCAAAAACACCCTTAAGTGAATTACAATCACTTACATTATTATACCTGATTGTAATATTTTAATCACAAAGATTTAAGGTTATTGTTGTCTTTCAATGAACCGTCCATTTGTGTGCATTTATTTGTTATCATTTCTAGAGCTGTGACCAGAGGTTCTTCTAGACTTTGGTTGGCTGGGTCGTAAAATGTCGGCCATTCACAGGAGTTATCGGACATTGATCAAAATGAATGAATATTGTGTCATATCAATGGGAGTGCAGGGGTCACGCGGACGTCCTCAACTCACCTGCACATGAACTCAGACAGGTGGTGAACCTTATCTCTGTCTGCCGTATCAGCTGCACACGAGGGTTGGGCTTTGGATGTCCTATTGCCTTTACCATGGTTTTCAGGTGCAAAATAAAAGTGATTCATTCTCTCACCGCTGAAATGTTATGCTAGCGAAATATTGTATTTAGCCTGTTTCCCTTTTTTTCCTCAAGAGTTTTTCTTGACGGCCAATTTGGCCTATGAAAATTCTATTTACCGGACATTTACTTTTACAGCCGACTAATGGAAACCTTGGCTGGGATGATACACTTTTGTTGTGATCCAATACGTATCACAATACAGAAGGCCCGATATGATACGTATTCCGATACAATAATATTTAGCCTGGTAGAGTCATGATAGAGTCATGATAGAGTCATGATAGAGCTATGATAGAGCTATGATAGAGTTATGATAGAGTTATGATAGAGTTATGATAGAGTTGTGATAGAGCTATGATAGAGTTGTGATAGAGTCATGATAGAGTCATGATAGAGCTATGATAGAGCTATGATAGAGCTATGATAGAGTTATGATAGAGCTATGATAGTTATGATAGAGTTATGATAGAGTTATGATAGAGCTATGATAGAGTTATGATAGAGCTATGATAGAGCTATGATAGGGCTATGATAGAGTTATGATAGAGTTGTGATAGAGCTGTGATAGAGTTATGATAGAGCTATGATAGAGCTATGATAGAGTTATGATAGAGTTATGATAGAGTTATGATAGAGTTATGATAGAGTTGTGATAGAGCTATGATAGAGTCGTGATAGAGTCGTGATAGAGTCGTGATAGAGTCGTGATAGAGTCGTGATAGAGCTATGATAGAGCTATGATAGAGCTATGATAGAGCTGTGATAGAGTCTTGATAGAGTCGTGATAGAGCTGTGATAGAGTTATGATAGAGCTATGATAGAGTTATGATCGAGTTATGATCGTTATGACACTAGCAAAATCAGATCCAATCGTTTCAAAGGACCCCTCCCACCTGATAACGGAGCTCAATTGTGAAGATCCAGACCCTTGTACGAAACCAAATGAGTACGAGGGTATGGTAAAACCAGGCTACAATATATTCTAATGCACTTATTAAATGTATGATTTTTCACTATAACACACTGCGATTATGTTTAATAAGGTATACATTAAATATAAATCAGTCTAACATAGATTAAAGCCTTTTAAATGTTCAAAGTTTGGCCAATCACCCACAAATCTGGCATAACCAAAATATCTTTAAAAACATTTGTATAGTGATACAATTGCGATATATTGCAAAGCGATATTTTGTCCTGGCCAGCCCTAATAATTTCCAAAATCAAAGTATTTTCACAGCAATTATTTATCAAAGTAATGACTATATTTCCAACAGTCCTGCCTCGTCTCATGTGTCTCTCAGTCACATCGCAGCTGTCCAAAAGCCGGCCTCCTTTAAAGTCGTACTCGTTTGTGTGAGTTTGCAGTTTGATTTGGCTGCTCTCTCATCGTGGTAGTTCAGGACTGAGGAAATAAAAAAGTGAAATGAAGTCTTTATTGCCCAGACGAGCCTTTAAATGTTTGGACTTTAAACTGATGGTTGAGTTCCCGTATGTTTGCGAAGAGGACCCCTAGTGCATCAGCTGCGCAGTGTTTGTATTTGTATTGGCACAGAGCTGTTTGAAGAGAGCTCAGTGCTAAAACACGGGAATACAAGCCAAAGGTTCTTAAAAGTTTGTCAATGAGAGGCATCGCCAAAGTTTCATATATTAAGTAACATTTACTGTTTGAGTTTGTAACCATGAGCTCAGTGGTGGAGCAATACTGTGCTGTGTGTCAGAGGTCACTGACAGTGTTTTGGTCCACCTCTTTTTATAATCAGGCCAAAGTTTATCCACTTCATGTCTTCTAAAGTTAATGTTTGCTTCCATTTGGTCACTTGTTCATCTTTCTCTGAACAGAGGCTGGTCACATGAGGAGCAAAGGGAGGTGGAATTACTCAAGATGATGCCAGTGAGGGATATTTTTAAAACTGGGATTAACCTGTGTGTAGCAATGGACAGTTGAGTTAAGCAAATCAGGAAATGAGGACATCTTTCCACAGTAGATAAACTCTTACTCACAATTGTGATATAAATGCAAGACATGATGAGACATACTTCTCTGTAAAGATTTGTATGACACTCGAGCCCCACAGAGATTCACATGACTGAGCAAACCCAAATAAACCTGTCAGACACTGGACAGCACCTGCAGCGAGCGCTTTAACGCCTCGTATCTGCAGCGAGAGGAGGAGCGCCGATCTCCTGATTGGCTGTTGCCTCTGTAGCGTCACTCACAAGCGAGACTCGTAAACCTCAATATTATCAAGATTTTTCAGGCTCCCATTTGACAAAAGGAGTGTCACCGTCGCCCCTTTCTGCTCTTAGGGCTTGATGGGGAACAGGTTGTGGAAGTACGAGAGCGTCTATAGTGATATTACAAACTATTTAGCCTAAAATGCTAATACATGATTAGCAACTGTGATTAGCTCATATATAAAATAGGCACTTAAATGCGTAAATGCTTTAACCATTCTGTGACTCGTCTGCTAACCTCAAGCTGTAGTACTATAAGTACCAGTACTTATAATACTTGATATAGGATTTCAATACTTCAGTGGAGGAGATGTCTCTGTTTATAAAAGTCAGCGTTTGTCTTTGAGCTAACGAATAACATGCAATAAGAAATTAAAACTAAAGACAAGGTGATTTGTTAATACTTGCATACATCAAATGAACATGAGCCTTTTAACTTAAAGACAAACCGGCCAGTATCTGATGTCAGTGTCAGAAAAACCTCATCTGTTACAGTTCCAAGCCTTTGCTTCTTGTGTGTGTCTTGCAGGTGTTCAATGCCAGGACGGCAGAACTGGTCAGCCACCAACAGGTGGAGATCACCCAGAGCTTTCCCAAAGAAGGGTAAGTTAACACTCAAATGTTCTGCAATGCAACTTCATGACTTGTTTCCCCTTGCCACTAATGGTTAACTACAGATAGGCAAAGCAGTCATTAGTCCTAAAGTGAAGGAAATTTATTGAACATTCAGCAGTTTAAGTGATGTTAAACGTTTCGACACGGATCCTTTGTTCCAACGTTAAAGCCTCACCGCGGAACATTCCAGGTTATTTGTTGCTATGTCACAAACACAACCAAACTGTCGCACAAACTCAAAATGTAAAACAAACATGCCTGAAATTCTTACCAATTACCTGCAAAAAGCGCAATACCCCTCATTATGATCTGGGAATGTTATTACATGCCAAGTGTTGTCTTTGGGTCACGGTGGTCCTGATTGTACGTCACTGTAGTTGTCCCGTGTCACTGTAGTTGTCCCGTGTCACTGTAGTTGTCCCGTGTCACTGTAGTTGTCCCGTGTCACTGTAGTTGTCCCGTGTCACTGTAGTTGTCCCGTGTCACTGTAGTTGTCCCGTGTCACTGTAGTTGTTTTGGCGGTGTCTTTCAGCTGGGTGGAGGCGGACCCAAAGGAGATCATGCAGTCTGTGTACAAGGTGATGGACCGAACCTGCGAGAAGCTTCACCAGCTCAGCGTGGACGTCTCCAGAATCAAAGGTCTGCACACAGGTCTATCACTGTTCAAATCAATAATAATGCATTGGTTTCATATGGACACTCAAAGACGCTTTACATCCCATTATTCATTCACTCCATACTCCGTGGTGGTAAGCTACTATTGTAGCCACAGCTGCCCTGGGGTACAGAAGTGAAGCGACCAGTCTGCGCCATCGTCCTCTCCGACCACCACCCACCACTCACTTTTTGCTTTCTGAAGCCAGTTTGTGTGTATATTTATTGAAAGGAACCACATTAGCGCAGCCAAACTGTCGCTATTCTTCCTGGGCCAGTATGCTTTCTTAAAGTGATATTCAGTAAGTTTAAATGTTTTATAAATTTAATAGAATGCATATAATTGGCTAGCCTGGCTAACACCAGACTAAAATCACAAGTGATATTTAGTCTGGGGACCACCAATTCATTTTCTCGTAGGAGAGGTGTGTTTTACGATTGTTCATAGCCGTTTATTGTGCTGAATGTCTCTCATGCGTCTGCACGTAGCCATAGCCAATCGTATCATGGTATCAGATGACGTATGACGTACCTGCTGTAAACTTTACTAAACTATTTAGAACACGTTCTAAAGCTTGATCAAAAGATTGCATCGCGTCTGCTGCTGTCATGTTGGATCCGTAAATATTTTTTTATTTTTTTTATCCCTAAACAAACTACAAGCTTCCGTATGTCAAATAGCGCGTCATCGTCTTACCGTCCCTCCTCGTTCTGTGATTGGTCCCAAATCCATGGAAAAATGTCGGCCATGGTCCCCAGGCTGTTGTGAAGTTCGAAAAGATTCGAGCGCACACAGCAGTCTGGCGTTAGCCAGGCTAATAATTGGCTGCATAGACCTGTATTATATTATGATATTTGCTCTAAAGTCCTTCCCTTTACTGATCTCAGCAACTAAACCGAATCCCCAGTGCCATCATTTTGACCAATGAGACGAGCTTTCCTGTGAACCGTCCTTCAATCATGTGCACAGGAAATGAGATGGGGCTTTAAGGTCCAATCAGGAGGGGAATGATTTATTTACTTTCAAATTTTGCTCTCTTTCTCTCCTCATTTTACAATCTTACAACAGCATATGGAAAATTGTAATTACAAGGGCCATTTTTTTCAAAATGCATTTTTCTCTTATTGTAAGTAGCTTCAAGTTTTCTAGTCTTATATTTAACAATATTTGGAAGGTTTTCCAGAAGAGTATTTTTTTATATCTAATTTCTAGACAGTTTTTATTTTTTTCCCCCAAAGGCAGTCAGTATTCTACTGCAAAGTTTCAAATTGATATCTCTAAATATAATTCAATTTTTTGTCACCTTCTCACCTGTAGTGAGTATTAATCCCTCGCCTCTGTTACTGTCTTTGGTCATTTCAACAGATTTTAGAACATCATTTAAAAAATCGACCATTTCCGTCAGGCTCCCGGCATAGGGCCTTTCTGAATGTGACCGCCTTGTTTAACATACTGTTTCTACTCCACAGCCATCGGAGTGACCAACCAGAGAGAGACCACCGTGGTGTGGGACAAGGAGACCGGGGAACCGCTCTATAACGCCATCGGTAACAGCCACGCTCATGTCTGTCTTTACTGTCACTGTCATGGTTTCCCTTTCAACACGGGACACATGTCTGATGGGCTGGACAGTTGGTTTAGAAGAAGTAGTAGCTCCTCAAAAAATGTTAGCATCCCCTGGTGAATCTGAGACAAGAATGCTGTCATAATGTTTTGACGAGTTATCATATAAGGTGTTTCATAAAAGTGTTTACAGAAAAATTCTACCAAGGGTGAACCATTGAATTATATAGGGGTGAACACAGAGTATTTTTATGTTGGAAATAGATTTGTTCTGTAAGTATGCCAGTATACTCAGTACAGTCAAATATATTATATAGAACACATCTCTATTCCAGATGGGTAGTATGAACTGAAAAACAAGTGTACATAAGCTGTATTTTCCCTGTGTCTGTAGTGTGGTTGGACCTTCGCACTCAGTCCACAGTGGAGAGACTCATCAACAAAGCTCCAGGACGGAACAAGAACCACCTGAAGGTGAGGCGCCGTAAATACAACTACACTGTATGTGTGCTCAGCTTCATCCACAGAGCATTCACATGTCCCAACATAAGATCTACATGGACCATCAGCTATATGACCTCAAAACAACTAACTCTGGCTGGTCTATCTGGGACTGACCAACATTAATCATTATTTACAGTCACTAAATGCCATTAACTGAACCAGTGGTTCCCAACCTTTTTTCCTTGAAGCCCCCCCTGCACGCGCTGTAGTCGGGCCGGGCCCCCCAGTCCAAAACTGTGCCCCCCACAAATGTATCAAAACATTAAAATAATTGCTAATAAGTAGGTGTGTAACAATGCACCGTGTCACTGTCATGGTTCAACAATCTGACGACAAGTTTTAGTCTCTATTTCTTAATATTTAAGCTGCGTAGAGCGTGTCATGCGTGTGTCCCAAACAGAGCGCGTCATCATCACTTTTACCACTGAACTGAAAAACACATGAAATCTGTGTGGCTTTGTAAAGGTTTCTCCTGCAGATGAAAAGGCTGATGAAAATGATAGAGATTCAGTGCCCCCAAAAAATGCTTGGTTAAAATCCGCCTCAAAAGCGGTTTCCAAAAATGTCCAAGCAGAATATTGTCCAGGAACAGCCCAAACATGAGCCTCAAATCAAACGTGTGCCATGAAAGCGAAACTGAAACTTACCACTTAATGAGCACACGGCCTACACTGCCCTGCTATTTTTTTATTTTTTTTACTTTAGTACTGTTTTGTTTTCTATTTGCACTTGCACCGTGATGCACCGAACTGTGGGTCCTGCTCCGTGAACCGAACCGTGAGATAACTGAACCGTTACACCCCTACTAAGTATTGATTTCAAACAAATAAACTGAAATTTGAGTGTTTAATGCACCTATAATTCTTACTCAGTCATGTTTTATGATTTTAGACCATTTATTTTGCTCAAATTATATAATGTATGACCTGACCCTCTGACCAGGAAAAGCTCTGACCCCCCCAAACCCCCCCCCCCCCCCCCCTCCCCTGCAATCCCACCCCCAGGTTGGGAACCACTGTTGTGACACAACACTGTTGTTTTGAAATGTGCCATAAGTAAAGCCCAGTGCAGAACACTGTTTTTCCTACCGTTCAAACATAAACTATTGCCTGAAGCAAACACCAGCGGAGAATAGAGAGATCCCGAATAACCTGGATAGCACTGTTTATCTGAGAGCCTCTTCCTCGTATTTGCGAGTGTCAGTTTAACCTCATAGACGGCTTTGTCATTAAAAAAACCTATCTGGTCCCGTGGTCGACTTCAGAAATGTTTACAGAGTGCAGGAGTGCGCCTGAGTCTGATGTAGATGACCCAAAACCCTCTCACCCCGTGGGCACTGAGCGGCTGTGAGCGTGGACAAGAACCCGTGCCCGGTGCTACAGTGTGCTCTTGTACTCGTACAATGAATTAAAACGGGATTGTTGCAGAATTTCAGTTCATAAAGTCGTATCTGTCTTTGTTGCCTTCTTGGATTACAAGATGAGCACGCAGAGCGGTGCCCACGCCCAGCGCCTCAGGGGAGACTCCTCAGATACATACTACATACTACATACTACTGCAATACACACAATAATGAAGGCAGGTCAAATAATGTCAGGATTGTCTGTTTATGAAAGAAGTCATTGAAAGATTGAAGGTAAGCTGACGAGGCTTTTCCTGTCTTCAGCATAAGACCGGCCTGCCCATCAGCACGTACTTCAGCGCGGTGAAGCTGCGCTGGCTGCTGGACAACGTAGACGAGGTGAAGCAGGCCGTGGTGAGCGGGAGGGCCTTGTTCGGCACTGTGGACTCCTGGATCATCTGGGTATGTGTCCAAGCACCGGGCCACTTTTACATGAGCTCTGCTTCCACAAGTACAATTCCCCTACCCAACAAATACCAAAGTTAAGTTACCCAAAAATGTTCATATTTAGACCGACACTTTGATAATGGCACACATTCACTGAGACATGAATCCAGCCAAAGTACAAAACAGCTTTCAAAGGAAAAGGCAACTAGAGCAAAGACAAACATAAATACTAGCTATTGCAAGGAGGCTACTGCAAAATGAGGCAAATCAAAAAGAAATAACTAAACACTAACACCATCTATTATGTTTGAATATATCCCACTTTTATTGGCAGGCGTCTCAGACATGGAGACATAGAGGTGATTTTTCATGGCCCATGAGATGATTTGTTATTTATATTATAAGTGGCCCTCCCATAAATTGTGTTGAACGTGTTAGAACTACATTTCCCATGAGGCACTGCGCGCTGGCGTCGATGCGGCTGATGTAGCGTAGCGGTGGACAACAGCAGACTGAGGAACTTCTGCAGACGACTTCTAAACTTAAAGGCCAGCCACTGAGAACAGGTGGAGACTGTCAGAAAGTGAGGGAGGAAGCTTTCTGTGTACATCTAATCCTTTGCTAATAAGGTACAGCCACAGGACATAGCAAAGTGAACATCATAATCATGTAACAACAGTGAAGTGAGGTGTTGAGGACCATGGCCTTTTCTCTCTCCCAGAGCGACATACAGCGAACCTAAAGCAGCTGCTGTGAGCCACTGATTAAAAACAGTCACGTGCAGGTTAATAATTACTACCACATTGATTATTAGATAACATGAGGTTTTACAAAATACTAATTGTCTGTCTGAGTTTATCATTTCTAAATTCAGAAGCACAGAAAATAGTTGGCCTGATTAAAAAAAACACACACACACTGTTTCACACACACACAAAACTGGAAGCTTCAATAATATACAGATGGGTCATGTACAGCCTATTTTAAAATATATTATAGCAAATAATAAAAAGTTGGTAAATCATAATTAACTTTTGATGGGCGAGTCCTGAAATGAAAGTACTTGTATGGGTTGGAGATAAAGTGGCCCATCTCTAGTGATGCTGAAATGATTAGTTTATGATTATCTAATGATTGCTGTGTTTTATCAGACCTGTGTTATCTGAAGATAAAATAACATCAATAGAAACAGATAACGCCTGATTCAGCTGGTGGAATGTTTGCTCGACTGTGGTATAGAAGAGCCATTACAGTATTTAAACATGCATATAAACATTTTGATATTTAACCATGGTTTAAACACATTTCCAACAGCATTTCACCAGCTGAGAACCGCTGGTGTAGAGTATTTAAATGGACATGGTTCTCTTGTTCCCGTAGTGTCTGACCGGAGGCAGGAGCGGAGGAGTCCACATCACAGACGTGACCAACGCCAGTCGGACCATGCTCTTCAACATCCACACACTGAACTGGGACCAGGAGCTCTGCAGGTCAAATCTTCACACTATCTCTAATGACTGTGTTCATTAATAGGGTAACAAGCACTTTAAAGGGACTAGATGTAACTTGGTAATTTTTATAGTCACTACTGCCACTTCAGGCCACTTCAGGCCTTGCAGTTCTATATTAAGCTTGTGCCCGAATTAACAACTTGTTGAGTGACGGTGCAGTTGTGGTGAACAGGTCTACACATTAGGGCATGGCTGGAACATGTAGGGGGAGGAAGATACATAATTTTAACATTTTTAAACTCTATATAGTCCCTTTAAGGAAACTTGGTTATCTGAATCTGAATGGGACTTGGATTTATGAAGGACAATCGGTTCCTTCATAAAGGTCTGTCCCAATATCAAATTTGAAGTTTGATATATTGAGGTAGAAAAGTATAGCGATAAACGATATTATCAGAAACTAACTCTAGAGCTAAAAATGACAGAAAAGCTTTATTTGAAAAGTACTCTCAAAATATCCTACAATAAACATGAAAAACAATGAAACACTTCTTTCTTCGGGTAAAAATTCATACTGTGCTTTTTGCAGGTACTTCGACATCCCGATGGAAATCCTGCCCAAAGTCCACAGCTCCTCTGAAATCTACGGCCACATGGTGAGATCTCAATGATGAAATCAGGGAAACGATTTGACCACTTCCAAAGAAAAGTCAGGAGGTTATGACCGTTAGAATAATAAAAGGTTTCTTGAGAAGAGATAAGCAACACTGATATGGTCATAAAGCTGAGCACTAACCTTGAATACTAGATACAGTGCCTCTCGAAAGTACTAATACACCTTCAGCTTTTGCACATTTTGTCATGTTTACAACCATAAACATAAAGATTTTATTTTGAATTTTTTACTGAAAGTTCACACACAAGTAACAAACAACTGTGAAGTGAAAGCAAAATGATACATGATTCTGTTATTTTCCAAAAAACAGAAAAGTGAAAAGTGGGGCGTATACGATTTCCTAAAAACAGCGCGACTGGCCAGTGTCTGCGTACACTAGTGTGTGAATGGGTGACTGGTTCCTTAAAGGGATATTTCAGGATTTTTGACATTGAGCCTCATTTCCTAGTTATCCAGAGTGTTGTTGTTGTCTGGAGATATTTTTTTCTTAAATTCATGCAGTTCTTATATTTGAAGAGTCTAGTGGCGCTAGGCTAGGGCAAGGCTAAAGCATTTCTATGGTATCAGTTAGCCTGCATTAAAAACAGTCTGACCCACTCCACAGTGCACCTGAGGTAAATCACTTATAACACCAGACTAACCATATAAATGTCTGTGTCAATAGAATAATTTTAACCATTTTGCATTTAAGATAACTTATATTTGAGCAGCATCAGCTTCGTGGCTGTAAGCTAACGCAGCGGCGGAGTGATCTGCGAGAAAATAGTCCCTCAAAATGCGGTAATTCATGTGATACAAGGTCAGTTATATTTCAAACATTATTCTATTAACACAGACATTTATATGGTTACTCTGGTCTCTTAATGCAGGCTAACTGATACCATAGAAATGCTTTAGCCTTGTCCTAGCCTAGCGCCTAGCGCCACTTCAAATATAAGAACGGCATGAATTTAAGAAAAAATATCTCCAGACATCAACAACACTCTGGATAACTAGGAAATGAGGCCCTATGTCAAAAATCCTGAAATATCCCTTTAATGTAAAGCACTTTGAGCCTAATGTAGGTGGAAAATTGCTATATAAGTTGAGACTATTTACCATGAAATATTAGCCATAAGTAAAAGAGAACTGCCACAAGCCACTGGTTTTCTGTAAATTGAGACCACCTTAAGTGGTGCAATAATTGGTTGGCGTTAGTCGACCTGATTGTGCGTGTGGTGTCGGCAAACAGGATTCAGTGGTTGGATTTAATGCTTTAATGGGAGATACTGTAGAGCTTTCTATTAGCCGAGTGCTGATGGATTACATGTTCTAACAAATAGCTCCATGTTTGTTTTTCAGAGTGCTGGTCCTCTGGCAGGAGTGCCCATCTCAGGGGTAAGTCTGCTCTCTCTCACACCGTCTGTTAAAGAATTAACAATGGTGTCCAAGAGGATAGATGAAATATAGGCTAGAGTCTCGATGTCCTATGCTGTAGAAGTTTATTTATCATCGGTGCAGAACCCGGAGACATGAACTTGAGACACTGCGCTAGTCTTACCATTCAGGTCTGTCTATGCTTTCACAGAAGAGGGATAAATACCCTCTGTCGAGCGTCACACAGGTACACAAGCAAAACATTCAGTGGCTGAGGGGAAGGTGCCTGAGTGCCACAGTCAAGGCTGCGACAGGGATAGTACGACTGTACAGCTTGACCCAGTATGATAAATAGCAATTTAATTTTATTCTCTAACACCGTCTACTATTAGGTCAGACACATGTTACTTATACGGTCTGTTGTGACACGAGTATCATATTGAAATCTCAGACAGTATTTCATCTGCACTGGCCGTTAGCCGCACACACATACCAGCCGTGGCTCTTCATAAGAAAACAAAGCATGTTATCAGATTGGTGAACTGGTTTTACTTGCAGATAGCTCTACCTGGGATTAGCGTATAACTTGGTGTAATGTTTGTTCCAGTGCTTAGGTGACCAGTCGGCAGCGCTGGTGGGGCAGATGTGCTTCAGCGATGGCCAGGCCAAAAATACGTAAGACTTGTGCTTAATGTCCATAGTCAGACCACCAAAGGTCTCACTCACTGTGTTTGAACTGACATGTTCAGGTATGGGACTGGCTGTTTTCTGCTGAGGAATACAGGAACAAAGGTAGGTGAACGCTCACATTTTGGGCCTAACTCTTGTACAGGTTGGATATAGATGGAAGACAGGGCCAGTGTAACTCTGTGTCAATCCTACGTTTTTGAAATGGCCACAACCCACCTCATTTAAGGAGGAGGTCCTCAAACTCCAGATACAGTATATGACAATTGCAGTTATGTAGCAATTTAAAAAGGTTAGGACTTTCAGCCCAAAGATTCATATGGCAAGTTTGAAGTCAGAGTCCCTCACAAATGATAATCATGTTAGACAATTGTAGATTTTCTGTTTGGAGATCTCCCATAGAATTGCATTAGCCGAAGATTAGAATTGTAATTGGCTGCGTTATAGCACTACTTTAAACTATTGAATGTGTCAAGTGTCAAGTGAATGCTACAGTTCTAATGTTGTTGTCCTGTGTAGTCGGTGATGTCGGAGCATGGCCTCCTCACCACTGTGGCCTACAAACTGGGGAAGAACCAGCCTGCTCACTACGCTCTGGAGGTCAGTGCAACCAACTACGGCTACTACATCACTTGAAATGGAAATGTTAGGACTTGGTTCTTTTGTATCACGCGAGAACAGTTATATTTGGATATGGCCAAAGCAAACACTGGAGATAGAAGTCGTCTCAAAGAAAAGGCTTTTATTGCCGTTGTTCCTATTTACAAAGCAGGAAAACCAGCTGGTGACTTCAGAGAAAGAGAAGAAGTGAAGTCCAGACCTCCGTTGACAGTTCCTTTTATCCTAGTCTTGCACTTCTCTACGCAGAGAGGGTGACTGCCTACCAGTGAAGCAGTTGTTTGTGTCTACGTGTTTGTACTTTATCTGTACTGTACGTTATGTTCAGAATGATTATGGTGTTGACCGTTTTCTATCAGCTAATCTCACTGACATGGTCTTCTTGTTCTGTAGCGTGTGAGCAAAGCCTGCGTCAGGAGCCTGTTCAGATTTCGTTACAATCCTCACAGAAACAATGTAGTATGATGCTCTTAGTGGTTTTAAAAAGGCAGAACAATCATAACTCCATCCAATGTTTTAGTAATGATTCGGATAGTTTGCTGATTGTCTCTCCCCCCTTTCACACACATTGTACTACAGTGGGATGAAAATGTACTGTATATGAACGCTTTGGAATTTCTTGCTTTTCTGTCTAAATTGGTGATAAAATGTGGTCTGATCTTCATCAAAATCATACTGCTGAACTGCAGCAGTTTTGTAAAGAGGAATGGTCCAAGATGAATTCCTGATCGTTTGAGCGTCTAATCTGCAACTACAGGAAAGCAGTTATTGCTGCAAAAGATGTGTCAGCTAGCTATTTAATACAGCGGTTCACTTACTTGTTGTGAATATCTTAGGTCTTTCTGCCAAATATCTTCATAAACTTGTGAATTAATTTTTCTATTGATGATGGCACGTTGTCCAAGCCCTGAGGCAACAAAACAGCCCCACACCATGATTCTCCTGCTCCAGACTTCACAGTGAGGAGAGGGTTTTGATGTTGATGTGCTGTTCCATTTGTCCTCCACACATGACGTTGTGTGTTCCTCCCAACTATTCAGCTTTGGTTTGCGAAAGAGCACTTGGATACTCTACAGCACTACTGGAAAATATACTGTGGCTGCTTTCCTTCCTTTAATTGCAGATTAGACGCTCAAACGATCAGGAATTCATCTTGGACCATTCCTCTTTACAAAGCTGCTGCAGTTCAGCGAGATTCCTGGGTTCACTTACTTTTATCTCCCTGTCCTGTGAATGTTTACATGTTACAGCCAATAAAAATATGATCAAATGAAAATGTTTGGGTGGTATTAGTTTAAGCAGACACTGTTTATTCATTCTTATGATTTTGATGAAGATCAGACCACATTTTATGACCAGTTTAGACAGAAATGCGAGAAATTCCAAAGCGTTCACATACATTTTAATCCCACTGTACCTCTGTCTGTGCTGTAGGGCTCTGTGGCCATAGCCGGAGCTGTGGTGCGCTGGCTCCGAGACAACATGGGCATCGTCCAGTCGTCCTCAGAGATCGGTATGAGCTCTGTGCACTCTCTTACCTCCTGTATTAACTGTTGCAACGGCCGTGATTGTTTAGGCACCATTGTCCTCTGTGTCAATAAGGATGAATCATGTGGAAAAGCTGCTAACCCTGTAGATTAGCGCACAACTAATATGTAGGTAAATGCATGGGATTCTTGTTTTAGTTTAGCAGTTAATATTTCAGTCTTTTCTCAAATGTTTATGCTCCGTGACTAATCCTAATTAGTTTATTATCCAAGACTGTGCAGCTCTGTTTGCTTTGTTGAACTCACAATGGAGAAATTCACTTGTTACACCAGCTCTCAAGAAACACTTAGGGGGCGCAAATAGTTTGGAAAATGTGCAATCAAAGAAGAAGAGGATAATGTGCAGTCATAGTAATAGTAAATGGGGTATCTTATCTACTGGGAATAAAAAAATGAATCAAGGAGTTTATGGGAAGGATGGCAGTGGGTTCCTGGTTACAGCAGGTGGCTGAATGGCGCAATTGATTTCACTCAGGTGCAGCTTTTTCTGTTCTTGTTTTGGGCTACATGAATTTACCTTGTTGTAATAAGCTGCTTGTTTTATACTTGTGGTGTCATGAATAAATGTTCCTTTTGGCGACCTACACGCAAAACTAAGCAAAAGTATCAACTACTCAAGCAAGACAAACAAAACTATCCTAGTGTGTGTTTTCCAATGAAGATCAGGAGCGTCAGCGTCTCTAGGCAAGTTTTAAATGGCTAACTTGGTGCATAGTTGCAATGCACGGTTAGCATAAACACTGCGGTTAAGACAGTGCTGCGATGTCTGAGCTCCTGCACATCTGGGAAATATTTCTGTGGACTAGAGACAACCTGCGACTGATGATTACTTTCTTTCTTCTCTTCAGTCCTCTCCAGTCCAAAGGTCGATTTCACTGACCGTCACATGTTCTTTTTATTCATTGTGTCAAACCTTTATGCAGAAAATTGGTTTCCATCTTCCAAAATTGCATTAACGCTTATTCGCAATAATCAAAAAACACATTTTCAGTGAATTAAGGGTTTTATTTGCGATATTTGGTGTTTCCATCCCTTGTTTCTTATGCGAAACTTCCACATGCAGATTCACTATTGTTATTTTCTCACTATTCTACTCCTGTCCTACTCATGAGTTTCTCGACTTGTTGTGCGCTTCATCTGATTTCAGAGGAGCTGGCAGCCGCTGCAGGCACCTCCTACGGATGTTACTTTGTGCCGGCCTTTTCAGGACTCTACGCCCCTACTGGGAGCCCAGTGCTCGAGGGTGAGACTGCACCGACACATTTAAAGCCACGCTGCAGAACCTTTCAGTCCAACACTGCTTTGGCACAGGACAGACTAAACTGTCCTCCAAACTCAGAACGTAAACTTACCAAACATGCTTTAGATACTGACGATGCTTTTACAGAAACCTCAACGTTAGCATCCTGTTTTGAGGATACTTAAGTAACTACGGCCTTAAGCGGAGTTGGTAACCATGGACAGTACAACACACAGAAAGAAAAGATTGTTTCTTCTTAATAGTTGGGCAGTCATATGAATGAGAAGGTAAATAGACTAGACCAGGGGTGGCCAAAGTGGGGCCCGTGGGCCAAATTTGCCCCGGCGAAACAATTCTGTTGGCCCGCCATAGAGTGACCTACATTTGCGCTGTATGGTTAATACCAACTCTCCCATTCATTCTCAATGGTAAATATGGATGCAGTACACGTTTTGGCCACCAGCGTAAAATTGGGGGCGCTATTTCACTCCTTTTGCAAAGTTAAGGAAACACTGTTGTGGTGTCTTGGTGTTTATAACAGAGCATTGTAGCAGCAACTTTCCCAGTTTTCCAACTTTTATTGCAAAGTTGTTGACATCAACATAGGTCATGTTAAAAATTTACTTTACTGCTGAATTGATGCTTTCAAAATGATCTAATGTGGCATTTTCTTAAATGAATGAGGTAAAGTCCTGTAGATACAGGTGTTGTTTTTTACATTTTACATATTGCTACAATTGTTGATTTTGTTCTACTAAAACTAGGCTTTTGCCATAGTTAACATTTGTTTTATATCGCATGTTATTTGCATAGATATAATCAAATGCAAATATATACCGAAAAATAAAATAAAGTAACTATTATTATTTGCAGTTATATGTGTTTCACACTTGACATTGCCGTGTTTGGCCCACGACCCACAGGCACTTTTCATTTTGGCCCTCTGAGACAAAACGTTTGGGCCCCCCTGGACTAGACCTAATAATGTTTTTTAATTATGTTCATCATCTATTTTCTACCAAATCTCATCATTCTGTCGCAGAGTACGAGTATCAAAATAACGCAGATTGTACACCAAACAACAATTAAAAAGGAAACAAGATGATCAGATTCATGGTCTGACAGAAAGCAAAGGTCATCATTAGAAACGCTCCTCTGATATTTAGCACAGTGCGTTCTAATGTGTGTGTGTGTGTGTGTGTGTGTGTGTGTGTGTGTGTGTGTGTGTGTGTGTGTGTGTGTGTGTGTGTGTGTGTGTGTGTGTGTTGCAGGATCATCTGTGGGCTCACACAGTTCACAAACAGAAACCACCTGGCCTTTGCGGCTCTGGAGGCCGTGTGCTTTCAAACCAGAGAGGTCGGTGTCCCACACACTTCCACATGCTGTCGTACACATACACAGACACATCAGTCAGTGCTGTCTCTGAATGTTGCTTCAGATCCTGGATGCCATGAACCTGGACAGTGGAGTGCCTCTCTCTCAGCTGCAGGTGGACGGAGGCATGACGTCCAACAGGCTACTCATGCAGCTGCAGGCGGATATCCTCTGCATGCCTGTGGGTAAGAGACCCGCTAAACATCACACTGTTAATGGAGCTTATGGACAGGGCACTTGGTGAACCAGGAAGTAAGGCCATGTGTTTTTAATAAATAATGAATACATTTTAGATCAATATAGCATTCTCTAACCAACAAAGTGCAAGATAGGTTTGAGGTTATTTTCTTTTCTTCTATTCTTGAAAAAGGATAAAGAAGGGTGTCAGTGTCTAATACTTTTTATTATGAACTCGAATCCTACAACTGTTGTCCCATAGTGACATAAATGTCTGAGTTCACTCTGTGTTTGTCAAACACAGTTATCTATCTGACTTCTGTCCCACATCAAACAAACTCTTGCAAACTTTCCCCCTCTGCACTGAATAGCATAATTGCCTAAATCATATCACTTTGTTTTTGGAAAACAGGAAAAAACAACATTTTTAGAAAACACATTGGTATTCTTTATTGATATTGTATCATTGGGCAATTGTGCAATGAGGCTAACGATATGGTAAAGTGGTGCCAAGCTGTTTAGGCATCATCATCACCTCTTGCTCCGTATGTTTTTGTCAGTGAGGCCGTCCATGGCTGAGACCACGGCCCTGGGCGTGGCCATGGCTGCGGGAGCGGCGGAGGGGGTGGAGGTGTGGAGCCTGAGCCCACAGCAGCTGCCGGTCATCAGCGCCGAGACGTTCGAGCCGCAGATCAACACTGAAGGTACCACAGGACCAATGGCCGCTGGCTGCTCTGCTTTATGACCGCAACACTGGAGGCCGCCATTGCTGTAGTACCTCCATATAGCCGCTAGTCTCCCATTGAAAAGCATTGGACTTTAGACACGTTAAAAACAACTTTAACGCCTGGTTTCTATTTTTTTAACACTTTCTATGGCTACATATTCCTCCTGAGATAACACTGGGTTAGACACAAATAAAGAAACCAGGCTGGTTTTTTCGAAAGAACTTTTTTAGAAATCTCGTACTTAATGAGGGTCGGACTGTTAGCATTGGAGCTGCGCGAGCTACACGTCACGCAAGGGCGGAGTCTACAGTGAAGATCCCGCCCTTATGCCCTTATTAGGAACATGCTTCGTCAGAGCTGGGGAGGAGGAGTCTGTAAATCCCCCATGATTTCCCCCTCGAACGTGGTCATTGTGGTAAACGGGGAGGAGTGAGTATTAACGGTCTATTAATGTCTATGGACAGGACTCATTACTGCGCACAGGACCATACATTGAGTGCCAAAAACGAAAAAACTCTTTTGCATTCATTTATTTTTTATTACGAAACTAGATACTCTGATATACCTTATGTGTGGTTTTGGGAGCTCTGTGATGAACAGAACTGAAATAAATGGTGAATAACAAATAGTGAAAAGTCACCAACTGGACAGTTCATCAGGGCATTTAATCACAGCGCGGCAGAAATGAACCGTGTGTTTTCAATGCCCCGCCCACCGGTCCTGCAGCAGCGGCGCTTAGAGAGAGGGAAGTCAGAGCAGAGGCATCTCCTGCACAGAACGATCTCCACACCTTGTGCTTCAGATCGCTCTTCATTTTTTATCAGTCGGCCTCATAATCACGGACCAATGAGGTCAACAAGCCGACAGTTTTGTATGATCTATAAATAAACCTTGTGTCAGACGCGAGCGCTATTTACCGCGGGTCACCACCATCCTCCGCTTGCGACGTATTTTTCCCTCAATATTTTAACCCTATGTTCTCCTAAAACAACGTGAAACTCACGTCCAGACATTCTCAATAGTCTCTGTTCTTTTCTTAAGCCCCTGTTTTCAGCCACAGCCCAGTGAAGAGAGACATGAGGGAGACAGTTGTGTTTCATAAAACACGTGATATCTCAGTTTCTAGAAAAAAAACAGAGCCTCTGTTTAGCTTATGATTTCTCAGGAATCGAGAATTAAATGGTTTTCACCTACTGAGAGCTTAGAGTCTCACCTTTCAAACAAGCTATAGCATGTGTCTATAGCTATAACATAGAATACGCTGTGGTGCTACAAATATCATGAAGGATTGATAGCACTCTACAGCGCAGGGCTCAATGTGTTAAAGGGACTGTATTATTTTATTCTATTGACAATAAATACTGCTAATGAATATTTAGACTATTTTATTTCCAAACCAACTTATTATACTGTATATATCGCACTTGCACCAAACCAAACCGTGAGAGAGCTGAATTATCAGAATGTGTGATATGGATGGTCTTTTTCAGAGAGCGAGTTCCGCTTCGCTCGGTGGAAGAAGGCCGTCCAGAAAGCCATGAACTGGGAGACCACAGAGCCCTGCTGCCACACCAACGGTACAACACTCACACATTTAGCCTGTGAGAAGGTTCTGGATCATTTAACAGTTAGCCCAAGGTTTTTATGTGGTGACGTCCAAATCTCCACTTTCCCAGATAATCATCATGTTTAATAAAAGCATGTCTTCATGGATCCACTGATTCCAGCAGTATGAGTCTTTCAAAGCCAATTCAAATGTTTTTTTCATTCATTTCTCATAACTGTATTAGTAACTTTGCTATGACAAAGGCAGTACTGAGCAATGTAGTGTCTAAAGCTGAATGTGATGTAACATCCTGTGCCCATCGCCTGTTGTCCATGTTCCAGGTTGTCCCTCTCCAACAGGTGTAGGGAAGAGGATGAACGGCGCCCCCTGGAGGGTGTCTCCCAGCCCCCCTCCTCCAGAGTGGACCACTGAGGTCCGACTGCCTGCTCTGTGGCCTGTGTTTGAACCGCAGACAGGACCAAACAGTGGACAACAATCATTTATTTACTAAGCAGAGATTGGGACGGGGACAGTGAGTTCCTGGTCGCTCATTGACCAGAAACTCACCACCATGCAATTTTGAGAAAAACACGATTGTTCACACGGGTCTTGAATTATGTAGACATTTATTAATCCCTCAACCCCCACCGTAACCTTGATTTTCTCTAATTCAGCTTTACCCAAGTCTAAAAGCTTCTGGACTGGAGAGTAACAGTGTAATCCCTCATTTGAAAGCTAAGACCTACAAAAGTGATCGTAACTGTGATGTTGTCGCCGCGTTTTTTTGTAATGTTTGTCTCTTTTTGGTCACGCTTTTGGTATTTTTTGTGACTTTTTTGTTGCTGCTTGTTGTCAGGTTTGTCGTTTTTTTAAATGCTTTTTCATAGCTCTTTTGTCACATTTTGTTTGCCTTTCATCCTTGTTTTCGTCGCTTTATTCATGTTTTTTTCGAAGAAGCTTTTAGATTTGGGTAAAGCCAAACTGGAGAAAAAGTGTGGGGTAAGGTGTTAAGTCCACTGCTTGGCTCCTGTCTGCCGTCACTGGTTGGTTTTCCCAGTTTGTGTGTGTGTGCATGCTTTGGCCCTTCTAACTCTAACTGCTGTAACCAGGTCTGACTGTGTGGAAGCATGCCTCCCTATCACACACTCTCGGTTACATCCTGGTCACTCACAACAGTGGTCCCCCTTTTTCCTCCGATGGGCCAGGGCCACACTTGAAATGTTCCTCTGCGGGCTACGGTGGCCCTGAGGTGCAAGTCACAAACAGATCGCGCTATGTGGACAACAAACAAACACGACGACACATTTATGGAGACGCTAAAACAACGTCTAAAACACAAAAGAAAACAACCTTGGTGCATGACTGTGACTGGACAGATGTGAGCTACTTCCTGTTTTAAAGTGTTTATTGTAAGACTGGTATGTTCCTTTTATGTGTTTCATGTCATTAATAATTTAGTTACAGCAGATGCTTACACAGGTAGCAGTGAGGTGGCTGATGAGCAGAACAACGTACAAGACATAAAAATAAAAGCTTTTCTTAAATCAATCATTATCTGCAATGCCTTCAAGAGGCAGGTGGCCATCAGTCCACTTCTGTCCAGCTGTGTGTCCTCATGAGGACGCCCTCTTACCTCTGACAGTCATTTACACTTCAGCAGCAGACTACATAATGATGAATAAAAAGGACATGGCCTCTGTGGTCCCTTGAATGAGGAGTATGTTCTGGATATTATTGCATCAGCTTCTCTTTTTATGGTGTAATGGTGCAATGTAATGTATTTAGTGAGTGAATGGTCACCTGTGAACTTACAATGTTGTTCAAATCAACCAAGCATAGTAATAGTACAGCAGCATTGAACAGGCAAAATATTTAAGTTAATTAAAACCCGTACCTGATCTGATCAGAACGATAAAGGTGGTGTTCTGTGCTTGGATGTGAGGTTAGGTACACAGCAGTCTATCATATCAGACATCATGGAGTATACAATAATTAAGTGAACTTAACAGTCAGCTTTGGTCCCTGAGCTTAGCTTCTACTGATTGTGGCAGATCTATAAACTATTAAAGGCATGTGCTATGCGCAGCTTCACAATAAACACAAACTATATCAAGTGAATTTGGCACCGCTGATAGCACTCGTTTCCATGTGCGTGGTTAAGACTCGCTCGGTTTTCTTCTTTCAACTTAATGGCAGACTACGAGCCAAACTCTTCGTTTTCTTCTGCCGTCACGATTTGAGCGGCAAATACTGCAAAGCAATAAGCAGCACTTCTTGGCTTTACTTCGAGCAGAGCAGACCGCTTCATGCTAAAATCACAGTGAAGCACCAAGGTCCTACCCTTTCCCTAATGGTTGCTTACTTTTGTGTTGTGGAAGTCGTTTGGGTGCTTCGCAATTTGTCGTTTCTGCGTTTTAGTGGTCTGTTTGTGACTTGCACCTCAGGGCCACTTTAATATTAATATATACCAATGTGAAAACACAGTAGCAGGTAGCCCACGGCCCACAGGTTGGGGACCCCTGATGTTCATAACACTGACAGCGGTGAACGAATATGTAACTTGATGAAACGTTACTAAAGATGTTAATACTTTGCCCTGGTTTGGACAGATGACCTGCAGTAGGGCAGTGGAAAGACGAGCTGTGAAGACTACAATAAAGGAAAGACTTGAAATGTGAACGCTGCCCTCAGCTGATGAAGAACACAACCACAGATGCCACCGCAAACCAACAAAGGGCTTCTCTCTGAAATACTCAGTGGAAAATACTGTACATGCAGAGCTACAAAACATGTTCAAACTCAGGAGATAATGGACTTAATGTTTACCTGACTTTATTACCCATTATTGAAAAATAACACTCGAGCTGTTCTCTCCAATTGACCTTTTCCAAAATGATCATTGTCCAATTATACCTCATGGCAACCGCTGCTACCAGACATTCTCCAGATCTCCTGACAAAGTAATGGAGCATTGTTTTTTTTCCCCTTTAAGCCAAAGAAAAGTTGAACAGCACATGCTAACTTGTAAGACTCGTCTACCACCCGTGTTTTCATTTAGCAAAAAAGCTGAAGAACCACTGCAGCCTGTAGCCGCTTGGCTCCTGAAGGTTTAGCATGCAGCCGATTATTTGGAGAATCCCGTGTTGCATATTTTGAATATCCCTCCACTGCATATTACAACCCATTGCCTCAATCTGGAGGAGTCTGTGCTGGTATTGCACCAAAAATTGTCACTAACACGCACTTCTCCCCGTTATAACTTGTGTTAAACTCCACTTGTTGACAGCACTAGCTAACAGTTGCTAAGGCTTTTGTGAAAGGTCAATTGCTGATATGCAATAAAAGACTACACTTTGTCAGATTTTAACTTAAAAGGTATTGGTGTTTACAACCCAAAAAAAACCGAACCCAAAACACTCTTTTTTTAATCAAAATACCTGTTTGGTCAAAATGTGAATAAAAGGTATAACTTAGACGTAGGTTCTTTCCATCTGTCCATCTGCAGCAGATAGTGTTTATAGCATTGAGAGCTCCAGTTCTAGTGGGGCTGCTTGTTTCCCACACCTCTAGTATCGCAGTAACTGGGCTCTCTGACCAGAGCGCTGTTTCAGAAACACAAGGCAGGGATCCAGGCTCAGTCATGTGCCACACACACTAACATCACCCGTCTTTCACTCCAGGGAAAATCTGGCAAGTTCCAGAGCCAATCAGATCCTATACACTCACTGCAACCTGCCCAGAAAAACAAACTCCCAAACGAACCGAACACGATGCAATGAGAGTCCCTCAGCATTTTTTTTTACAGACATGTGAAGGGAAATTGAGCATATGTTTAAAGCACTTTGTAATTTGTTGAAGTGAAGTCAAATGACTGAGGGATTTTGTATGTTGTAAATAAGTGAATCTGATCCTGCCCGCTGTAATTTATAAATTGATCTTTTTAACAGATGAACTACATGTTTTATATAAATTATAAACGATGGCGCCATATGTATTTCTAAGGTCATGATTCATGTGTCTTGTATGCCAATTAAAGACGCTCCCTTCATCTGTGCAGCTTCTTACTGTTACGCCTTCCACAGACTAGGTTTAATGGTCAAGTTTAGTCGTTTTAAGATGGACACTGGCGCCCTCTGCTGGAACTGTATTAAAAAACAATGAAGGGAATTATACCCTACCTGCAAAAGGCAGTTAGATGTGGCACAGGACTTTCCCTAATAAAGTTCTGCAAAAATGTAACAGAAATTACATTATTTTTGCCATTTCCAGCTTTCGCAAACTTGTGAAAATGTTGTGTCCGGCGTGTTCCTCTGTACCAATGTGAATAGCAAAATATTTGGATTTCTGCATTAAAAAAATCTTCACACATCCAGGAATATTTAGAAGAGGGAGATAGATTCTTCAGAAGGTAACAAGTCATTGTATCAATTTGTGGAATAACGAGATCCCATTGAGGGAACTATAAACATTTTAAATGTTCACCTTATTTATTTGACAGGGTCAAGTACAAAGCCACATTTTTAAATGGAATTGATTTTAGAAACTTAAATATGGTTAAAAGTTATTAAAAATAATAGTCTAAAAAGCATGTCATACTTTGACACAATGAGGCACAGTGTAAAGGCGCCAAGATTGTAAAATATGATTTAGACAATCTTGTGTGTTCTGTAAATGTGTAGAAGTCTACCTCAGTTTTGGTAAAACCTGACAGGCTCAGGCCGATTCTGCCGAGAGATTAACTTGAACCATGAGTGGGGCTGAATCAAAGGAGTTATTTAAGGTGGATTTTGTGACTTAGTAGAGCTTGCAACTTTCTCACTGTAAGGTTCAGTTTTACACACATTCTAATCTACCTGCCAAACCAAGGAATTCCAAAGGAGTTGGGTTAGAAACTTGTATTGTCAAAATTGTACAGAGAAATTCATATATATTTTACATTTATGAAACAGGAAGAAATATTTGTATCATAAGGGTCTGCTCTACACTGCCCCCCTCTGGGGCCGTTCCAAACGTGTCCAAAAGTGTCCAGGAGAAGAGGTTTCCTAGCGGGAGAACTGCCGGTGGTCGCTCTTGCCTTTGCTGACGTGTTTGAAGATCTTGGCCTTGTGGACGTTCTTGGACTTCTGGTACCCGAAGCCTCCGCCTCCGCCGCGCTTCTGCAGCTTGGCCCCTTTACCGCTGTGGACGTCTAAGAGCACGGGTTAAGGAGAACACGGAAAAGAATACAGTGCAGACCTACACTTTATGATTTATAACCATTTGTTCATGATTAACTAAATGAACATGAGCTAAAACTACGCTGTTTAATAACAGACAAATGCGGCTTTTCATAAAATGATCAAACACTTATTCCACTGGTTAAAAAGTCCCGATACCTCTTTTTCCCAATACATGTCAAAGTTAGAAATTTGTTTCTTTCACTATTTGGGGGGTTGGGGGAGAACATGTGCCAACCATGTTAAGTCAAGGAGAAATTAGTCATTAAAAGGTGCACTATGCAACTTTTTATGGCCAAAAAAAAGGCTGATATTAGTGCGTATTTGACCTTCCTGTGACCCCATGATGCTTCAGGGTCAATTTAATTTCAAGTATTTTTAGGATTTTTGTTTGTTCTTCAGAATGAAATGTATGCGTAACCATGGAGAAAATACCAGAAATACTAACAACTGATCCTGGAGCATCTGAGGGGCCAGAGGGATGGTAAGTAAAGGCACCATGCTAACCACGCTTACAGCCACTGAAAGATCAAATATGCATGAATATCAACTTGTTTTATTTTTTAGATAAAAAGTTGCACAGTGCACCTTTAAAAATGTAAATAAAATGACTTTTCGTCCCAACTTTTCTTCATTAATCGCCGCTTCACTGAAACACTAGGATTATTACTTCCATCTAACTACATCATAAATAGAAAAGGGTTCAAATGTGTCATATGTACTTTAATTTGAGCCCGAATTATTTAATGATCAATTATTCTGATTCATTGTTACATTACAAACATTATTCAGACATGGCTTAGTTTGTTGTACACATTTGATTCATTACTGTGTTGATCTGCATCTGCTTGTGGACAGAAACAGTAATCACTATCTAGTCCAAATACAAAGGCTGCTATTGTTGTACTAGTTGAGCAGTTAGAGCAGGGGTGAAAGGATACTGAGGTCCACGTAGGGCGGCACTTTGAAGCCGAAGGACTGTGCCACCATGGGGAGGTTGAGCGTGTTGATGCTGTAGATCTGTTTGAGCGAGTGCGAGTCGTAGGCGCGCACGTACGACTTGTAGGCCTCCTGCGCAGACTTGTGCAGGTAGTAGTTCTTCTCGATCAGCTTCTCCAACTGCAGGGCGACACAGGTTTTACTCATGTGACCATTCAAAACAGGAAACTAAACAAGTCCATGCAGAGTCCTCACCTGGGACTGGATATCTGAGACCTTACTCCAGGAAAACTCAAACTCACTCAGTGGGACCTGAACGGGACAGCAGTGTTTGTTATTTCACTTCCTTATCAAAACTGTTGGCAGAAATTTAACACATTTTTTATGTAGCCTCATTTGTTACATTCTGGTGAAATTAAAATGCACCTTTTACTGTTGATATAAACGTATGTCATAACATTTAAATTTGATTATTTGTGTAAGCGGGAGTACATTTGATCAAACTTTCTCTGTTTTGGTGCATTTTAACATATGTAGAGCTCTCAATGGTAAAATGAGCGATATGGTTCAGAAAGTACCATTTCATTATTCCAATGTTACTTTAAAATCTGAAATGATGGAAATATTACAAATATTTTAATCTTGAATAATATAGACAGGTTTATCCAGGCTGCACCGGTCTGCAACCTGAGCAATGAAGAAAATGACAAAAAAACCTAGATTCAAGTGTTCAAAACGCCACAATGGCTCAGCACTTGTATATGGTGTGAATGCAAATGTCACAAAACTACAATTTATTAAAAGAGGCCTCCACACTTTCAGAAGTGCGTCTGAACAGAAACACTGCTCATGTTAAAACGAGTACTACTGGGGGTAAGTGTGGGGATATAGGGCGGTACCTTGGCCTGTTTGAGGAAGCGCAGGAAGCCCAGCTCCTCTGGTCGGAGGATGAGCAGAGCGTGTCCTCGGCCGTTGATCCCTCGAGCCGTCCTGCCCACTCTGTGGATGTACTCCTGTCAAACACATCAGAGCGCCTGTTACAGGAGACGCCATCATCTACAGCAGCACGCTTCAGAAGCCAGGCAGTGGGTTCAGTTTGAGTTAGATCTTTATCACCATGTAGCTCAACATTAACGAGCCAACTCACAGAAATTCTCACAAATGTGTTTCTCCTTTAGGGTTTGGTATTAGCTGGAGAGAGCGTTCTTCCTCAACCAACCAATGACTGTATTTTCTCAGATTTGATATTTTAAATTCAGTTCATTATGTGTCAAATGACTTGAGCAGCATTAACATATTAAAGAAGAGTTGAATATGAGCTGCTAAACTAATCCCTGAATGATATGTTGTTAGAGGGCTGCACTTCTGTCATGAAGACATTGATCCACTTTGGGACATGCAGAGATGTCCTGACAGTACAGGTGTTTAGAGAGGGTGCAGACCTTGGGGTCATCAGGCGGGTCGTACTGGACGATCCAGTCCACCTCTGGGATGTCCAGGCCTCGCGCCGCTACGTCAGTGCACAGCAGGATCCCCGAGTCGGCGTTACAGAACTGGAAGAAGGTGGTGGTGCGTTTGGTTTGCTTCTGCTTTCCCTGGAGCGAAAAAAAGAGAGACCGGGCGCTTTAATGTCAGTGCACAATGCGGACACACTGGGACATTTGACAGTGGCTCTGTTCTTACAGGTTTTTCTCATTTATTCTGCAGTATCTGTAGATCTGTGAGTAAAACACCTAACATGTGCACAGTTAACCATAGCCAATGTAAACCAGGAAGTGCCATCATCTTAATGAACATGGCAGGAGTCATGTAAACATGCCGGATTGTTGCCATGGGCCAATTTACATCTGTTGTCCCCACCCACTCTCTCCAACACACTCGTATTCATCCGGGCCTATTGTACATGTTTTAGTGGTTGGGGACATGCAAACTCCACACAGGACACAAATAGGCCTGCATAGTTCACCGTTTAATTTAGGCTATTTCAAAGCAGGCCTACATACGTAGACACTTCTGTCTGTTGTACTCTGTCGTTGTAACAGGTCAAATTAACTAAAGATTCAAACTTTTAAAACTTTATAAGCTCTGGAGCCACAAAATATAACAAACTATTTTTCTTTGGCAAAATGGCTCTTTTGATCAAAAAGGCTGCAGACCCCTGGGTCAGATGGTCAGGTTATAAGTGATATTATTTGAGCAAATTAAAAGCTTAAAAATCTTCAAACATGGCAGCAAAAGGAGTATGTTTATATGTTTAAAATAAATGCTTCATGGCCATTATTTTTAGGTTTTGATACTTCAACATGTGCAGGGGGCCTCAATGAGAAAAGGTGGGGAACCACGGGGATTATTGAATCGGATGAACAGAGAGGGATAGATAATAAATGGATAGATGAATGGATGGATAGACTGGATAAATGGATGGTTTTAATAATAAAAGAGCGTCTTACGTGGATGGCCATGACGGGCAGGTCGATGTAGTTGAGCAGCTCGTAGTGGAACTTGACGGACATGCAGGAGGAGAAGAACACCATCAGCTTCTTCTTACGGTTCTTCTTCAGGAACGTGAAGAGCAGCAGGAAGCGCTTCTCTGATGGACACACCACGTAGCCCTGAACGCAGCACGGGACAGGACAGTCAGAGGTCAATTGGACACAAGGTGAATGCACGTTGAATTAAAGCGGTTTGTGTCCAAGTTACTTAAAAAAACAAATGGGTACAAGAACGTCAGCCCTTATTAAGACGCACACAAAGCATCAACATGAATGAATGTAGGTTTTCTTTTGTCCGTGTGGTTTCTCTGAGCAGGAGGCCAGCGCAGTCTCCTGTAGATCACCACAACATTACTGTCTGCCTCTACTGACACCCACTGCATGATGGGAGCAGTCAGCGGGCAACACTAAGAGGCAGTGTGTACAGTGCTCTGCAGGAGAGTCTACCGACCTGCTCCAGCCCGTCCACGGTGGCGTTGTCCTTGTTGTCGTCCACTCCCACGTACAGGGGCTCCTTCTTCAGGGAGATCCGAGCCAGGTCCTCCACACGGCGGGTCTGCGTGGCCGAGAACAGCATCGTCTGCCTCTTCTCTGGAAAATCAGGATTGATTTGGTTTAGGTTATCACTCCCTGACAATAGTTACATTGCTTTTTTTATTCTATTTTAATGTCACACGTGCAAATAATGTGAATGTTTTATTTCTCTAAAGTGGATAAATCCTTCATATGGGGCCTCAGCATTGTTTTATAATTTGAAATGATGCCTCTGTAAGAAATAGTAATGAAATACAGGTGCTGGAGCTCCAAGGAAAAACTCTCTTTCAGTTTTGATTTAAGGCAGGGTCTAAAAGTTTCACAGTTAGGCCTATGAAACACACTTGGGGCAGAACGGCTCAAACAATATAATGTTGATTGTTGAACGATGTTCAGTAATGCACTTTATGGGGAGGGCAGGTTCAGGTTTTAACCTCTGAACCCCTGCCTTAACCCAGTGCTTTTTCTCCAGTTCAACTTAAACCAAATCTAAAAGCTTCTTGAAAAAAAGTGTTGAAACAGCGACAAAAGCGAGACGTAAATGAGGATAAAAACGCAGCAAAAATCATCATAATACAAAGCAAAACGGGCAATAAAAAAATGTAAAAGCACCAAAAATACAAGGAAAAAGTAACAACAACACAGTGAAAACGTGAGTAATAATCTTAGATGAGTTTTGTAGGTCTTAGCTTTCAAATAAGGCGTTAATCTGGCCTATAGGCTGTAAACTCCGGTCAAGAAGCTTTTAGATTTGGGTAAAACCTAACTGGAGAAAATACACTTGGTTAAGGCGGGGGTTATGAGGTTAACGATGACGCGATTGTATCCAGGAAGTCGTAGAACAAAAGGACAATCTAAACAGGATTAACCCGAGGATTATTCAAACCTGCAGGGATGCAGTGAAATAGTCCTTCAGGTTAGTTTTGGATGAGGGAACATCATCATAACGTGGTTTAAAGCTCATAAAAGTGGATTTTGGGGATACGTCCACTTTAAGATTTACCAACATTCAAACAGAGGAATAAGGGACATTTTGATAGACAAGAGCAAATTGGAAACAACAGGCTACTTTTGAAAAAACAAAATAAAAATCTATTTCAGCCAAAACTGTAGTTTCATGTGTTTTGGACCACATTTTCTGTCATTTTGACAAACTTATAAAGTCAAAATAGTTGAGCAATGTCATTATTTCAACTAAATGTAATGCCAGTTTGAAACTAATTCAATGCTTTTGAATGAACTTAAAGTTATACAACTTTAAATGGTTTACAAAGTTAATGATTGCGTATTATTGAGCGCCTGGGCCTGCAATTTGACTTCACGAGTTGTATTAGAAAAAAACATTTATTCGGAAGTCCCTCACTTTATTAATCGAAATCCCCAGTGCCATCACTTTGACCAATGAGACGGGGTTTCCTATGAATCGGCCTGTCAGGACCAATCAGGAGTGGAGGGTGGAGACTTGATTATTGACTTTAGAAATGTCTCTGTTACACTTTAAATAGCACTTCTGTTGCTTTGTCTTAAGAGATTCATGTGCCTTTTCTACAGCAGAATGATCAGCCCCCTCAGCCTCTCCATCTCCTCCTCTTCATGACTGTAGTGTCTGGGCTCCAGCAGAGCTTTTTTCCCTGGTGTATGTACGTACTGGGCAGCAGTTTGATGATCTGCTTCAGCTCCTCCTCGAAGCCCACCTCCAGGATGCGGTCGGCCTCGTCGATGATCAGACACTGGAGGTTCTTGAACATGAAGCCGGGCGTGTTCTGAAAAACACGTCACACACAAACCTTTATCATTGAATGGACAAAACTTACAAGTAAATCCAATAAAGCTAATCCAAAAGCTTCTGTAAGGCAGCGGTGTGTTGTTAGTCCTGGTTTGACCGAAAATCTGCTCAGGTTTAGTTCGCTCAAATACATGAGCTCAGGCTGATCTGGCTGCACACAGAACACTGAAACACATCTACTTTTTTTCACCGCCTTAACCGAGCACATTTTCTCCAGTTCAGCTTTACCCAAATCTAAAAGCTCCTTGAAAAAACACCAAAAACGAGAAATTTGAAAGCATTTGAAAACGCTCTTTTGTTTAAACCAATCAGAACCGAATCTGAATTAAACAAAACTATCTGAGTCAAAAACATTTGTTTGTTTTTCTATAACCGAGTTGAGTTCCAAAAGTGTTTTTGATACGTCACTACAAAGAAATATAGACATTAATTGCAAAACAATACTTTGTCCCAGCCCTAGTATCCAGTCTGCCATCAAGATTTACATATCTGTTGCTGACACAGGTTTTAACAAAAATGTCATGATTTTCTTCATTTCCATCCATCCCTCTTAAAGGGACTGTCAACAGGTGGGTCAAATATATACGATAGTGATAAACATGTAGTGATTTAATACATAAAAATGTGACATTTCTCCTCCATGAATTGTAAATAGTGAAGTATAGTCTCCTATGTCCCACAGAGGTTACACACAGGACTGCCCTGCTCTCCCCTCTCTTACCTGCAGGTGGTCCAGCAGTCTCCCCGGAGTAGCCACCAGGATGTTGACTCCGTTGGCCAGCCTCTGGGCCTCGGCTGAGCGGTTGCTGCCCCCATGATGAGGCCGTAGGTGTGGACGTGGTGGGTCATCAGCTCCTTCATCACGCCGTACGTCTGCATGGCCAGCTCCCGAGTGGGGGACAGGACCACCACACCAGTGCCTGGGACAGGAGCGCATCAGAGGGATTTACACAGAGAAGTGGATACAGGGAATAGATCTCCACATCTTTAACTCTATAGCTCACTCTGCACACAAGACCACTGCAATGGAATCAAACTAACTCAATGCTAAATGATAGATTGTTATGGGCAGAATGTCTTCTAGGGCGCTGTAGCAAGAAGTGCAAGAGTGAGAGACAGGTGGAAGAGATCATCACACACACACCACACACACACACACACACACACACACACACACACACACACACACACACACACACACACACACACACACACACACACCACACACACACACACACACACACACACACACACACACACACACACACACACACACACACACACACACACACACACACACACACACAAGTGCGCAGGAGGAAGGTGAAGATAACAATCAATGACTTTCCTGCTCAGCCAAAGTATTCTTTATTTATTTAACTTCTTAACCCCCACCTGAGCATTTATCCAGTTTGGCATTACCCAAATCTAAAAGCTTCATGAACAACACGTCAAAATAGCAATGAAAACGAGGATGAAACTATAACAAAAAGTGACGAAAAGCAACAATAAAAACACCACTAAATGACGAAAAGACAAAAAGCATCAAAAATTCGACAAAGAAATTATCTACAGTATATATTATATATATAAAGGACAATTGTGAAGCAAAAAAAAAAACTAGACAAAAAAGATGAAAATACGACAAAAAGAATTATCCAAAAATGTGACAAAAACGCGGTGACAACGCAACAAAAAAGTTACAATCAGTTTTGTAGGTCTTAGCTTTCAAATGAGGCGTTACTCTGGCCTAGAGGCTGTAACCTTTTTGATTTGAGCAAAGCAGAACTGGAGAAAAAGCACTCTGTTAAAGTGGGGGTTAAGAGGTTAACAGAGCGTATTACTGCCGTGTTACAGTGTTTAGAAGAAAACAAATCAGGTTTAATTAAAAATGTAACAGCTTTCTGTGTAAATATTTCATGTTACAACACCTGCGGCTTATTGACAAGTGAGGCCTATATGTATATAATTGTATTAGTCTCTCTTTAAACTCAGTTGGTGTGGTTTATAGTCAGGTGCGCTCAACAGCCCGGACATTACGATACCCTAAGTGCAATCTCAGTACTAATATTTACTGCACAAAGCAGAAAATATGTGCAAACGATTAAAAAAAGGTCAAATATTATTTTTTTACTTGTTTGGGGACTTACAAATTCAAACTTTAAAATATGAAACTGTTTTTTTAAGTTCCCATAGAAAGATTTGTCTGCAGCCCCCCCTCAAAATAAAGTGCATTTTTCCTCAATAACCTGTTCATGACCGTACGACTTTAAATTCATCTATCGCTGATCGGTGTGAGGAAATGAAAGCTTTAACCAAAGTGTTTAACACTTCTGCTCAGAAATCCAGTAAAAACCATCTTGAGCTGGAGACACTTCTCTGGGGATGAAATGGGTCATATCGCCGTGTTTATTCCCATGCTACCATCAGCTGGGTGCTGAGGTAGCCTGGTGAGACCAGAATGATTCCCCTCTATATATTTTTTATACATCGGGGAAATCAGTCTGGACCCCCGTACCCCCCGGCATCCGCAAAATCAAATCGTTCCTGTGCAATCAGATTTGTTGATTTGCGTCACGTGTTGTTTACGAGCAGCGTCACTCACAGGAGTTTCGTAATTCATAATCCTGTGCGAATATTAACACAAAACCGCTAATAACACCGCATCAATGGCAAACACCCGCCCTTTGCTGAATGGTTTACGCCGCTTCCTGTTTGCCTGCGTAAATGGAATGGACGCAGCTGTGATTTTTCCAGGCTAGTGCTGAGGAGGGGGAGGCTCGCGGTGAGCCACGTGCTCAAAGCCAAACAGATTGTGGGAAATATAGATGGCAGAGAACACACAAGTCTCCTCTGATGCATTCTCGGCTCATCCAGGGATTTACAGAAGACTTTAAATTAAAACAGGACTTGGGCCGCGCCTGATGACGTTTCACGAGTCCACACAAGTACATGGCTTGAGAAACGGCCCTGGTCCCAGCAGTTGTTCAGAGGGAGCCAGACACTACAGGATCGGTTAGTGTAGTGCAGAGATGTCTGAAAGCTTCTAATGGGCTTTCCTCACTTTTCTGTCACATTTTTGTTGCGTTCTAACATTTCTGTTGCTCTTTTGTGGCTTTTTTCCTGCACTTTCATCTCTTTTTTTATTCTGGTCACTTTTTGTTACGTTTTGTCAAACTTGTGTGTTTTTTTTGTCCCCTTTTTGATTCTCGTTTTCGTCGCTATTTTGACCCTTTTTTCCAAGAAGCTTTTAGATTTGGGTAATGCCAAACTGGAGAAAATGTGCCCTTGTTAAGGCGGAGGTTAAGAGGTTAAATAGTAGTAGTAATAGAAAATGTATTGCCCTCGTGAGGAAATTCATTTGCCGTAAAAAACAAACATTCTCAACACCAAATCCAGACATTGCCCAACATTCAAAGGTAACAGGCCACACCAGCCACCTCATAAGTCCAGTTTCAGAAAGTATAACTCATTAGACACATTCCATGAACGAAGCTTAGAGTAATGAAACAAAGCTCACCGTTCCTGGGCATGAACTTGAGTTTGTTGATGAGTTCGATGGAGGGGATGAGGAAGGCCAGGGTCTTCCCACTGCCGGTCCGAGCCGCAGCCAGCACATCCCTGCACACGACACGCACAGGGGTTAAACACAGCCTTCTCATCAACGCTCTACATGTATCTAAACACGTGCAGGCTCACCTCCCCTCCAGCAGGGGGCGGATGGTCTTGTGCTGGATCTCCGTCATGTGCTCGAAGCCCATCTCTTTGACCGCCTTCAGGGTGCTGTCGCTGACCAGCTCGGAGAGGGAGGCGAACGACGTGTCCTCGAACGCACCTGGGACACAGACACTCACGCGTCACACTGGGACATAAACACGGGACATGACGCAGAGCACAGGGACGGTTGGATGTCCGTGTGGTTTCTCTGAGCAGGAGGCCAGCGCAGTCTCCTGTAGATCACCACAACATTACTGTCTGCCTCTACTGACACCCACTGCATGATGGGAGCAGTCAGCGGGCAACACTAAGAGGCAGGAGTCACGACACACAAACTAAAAACCTGGCACTAGGGATGCAATGATCCGATACTGGTCTTGGATATTGGAGCCGATACTGGAAAAAATACGATCGAGTATCGGCTACAAATATCAGATCTCAACTTTCACCAACTAAATCTCAGTGAATATTGACATGCTATATATCATTTTGAAGCGAAGAACCTGGAGAATTTGATCGCTGAGTTTGTTTTAACCTCCACAAATGTATTTTTAACAATTACATAACCATCTTGGCCACATTTACAGACACTTTCCACTTCGTGCAACAAACATCTGAGCTATGAACATGATGGACACAGGCTGCAGACCAGTAAAAGGAGTTACCTGTGAGCCCTGATGGGAGCTCGGGCTGCTCCTCCGGGTCCTCTGTATCACGTGGGGCATCGTCAGCCTTCTCTCCATCCTCCTCCTCATCATCATCATCATCATCATCTACTGCTTCAGATGGTTTGGTCTTCTTCTCAACTGGAGTAAGCAAATACTGCAGATTAGATTTGGGAAAACACACCCAGGAGCGTTATGGCTCACTCATGAAACCGACAGTACCTGGAGTCTCCTCTGGCGCTGCGTCTCCCAGCTTCCTCTTCTTTTTCTTCCTCTTCTTCACTGTCGACTCTGTGTGGTTGTCCTGTGTAGTGGTGTCCTCCATAGCTCCCTCTGTCAGCACCTGTGCTTTCTTCTTAGGTTTGGCCTCCGCCTCTGTAGGAACAGCCTCTTCACACTCTTCCTTCTCAGCTCCATTTACTGTAAGACATAAGATCATATGGTGAAACGGTCATTTCAGGATCGTCTTTGAGTGATGACTGATGATTGAGTGATGATCGTCTTTGAGTGTGTGGGCCTTTGCCAATGCAAAGGCCCACACACTCACCCCCCCCGCATGTCACCCCCAAACTTCAGAGACCGCCTCTTTCACAGCACTTTTTGACTTTTGTTTGTGGGTGGGGAAAGGCTTTGGCACGCCCGTTTAGTTACTCTTTAAGCATAGGCTGATTTTTGATAATGTTTAATATTCAAGAACCCAGTCGTCAATGCCTTCTGCCACGACGTTTCTACATAAAAGTTGTCATTAAAAACAAAATTAAAAAAAAAAGTGTAATGCAGTAAATAGGAATAACTGGCTCCTGCCCCCCACTGGGTCCTGTGATATCATCACATTTAATCTAAAACCTTAAAAAAGATATAATATACGAGTTCCGGTATCGCAATAGCACTATAAAATTATTGAAAAAGAGAAATTACAATAAAATAAGACTACAATAAGTGAAGTAGACAATAAAGCAATATATACGTAACTATAAACATGAAAAAACACACATTGATTTTAGATGCGAGCAAACACCTGGCCACATGTGCATCTGTTCATCTAACCTGCCAACACCATAGCCTACATTAGTAAACCCACACTAACATAGAACGTAACTAAGTGTCAAACACACATTTAAAAGCAAGTACACTGTTTGATCGTTAATATCGCAGTCAAACCCCCTCTTTTCAGACACGATTAAACCCCCAAGGCCAAAGCTAACGGCGCTAGCTCGTTGCTCTAACACATGCTAGCTATGTCGTGTCGACTCCGTTAGCTTCCTAAACTCCCACAGCACACACACGTACTTGTCTGGTCGTCCTGGCTCTTCTGTTTGAGCGTCCTCTCCTTCTTCTTGTCGTTTCTTTTCTGTATTTTCTTGCGGAGCAGTTTCATCTGTAGGTCCGCCATGTTTGCAGCAGCACACGTGTGTTCAGTCAGGACCCCGGAGAGCAAGAGGGAGGCGGGCCCTGCGCTGCCTGAACCAAAATCAACATCAGTGAGTTCCAAACTGGGTCTCCCCCTGGTGGGTCTCAGAGGCATTGCAGGGAGGGTCAACGACGTCTACACATTAACCTCTTAACCCCCACCTGAACCGAGCCAGTTTAGCTTTACCCAAATCTAAAATCTAAAAGCTTCTTCAAAAGAAGTGTAAAAATAGCGACTAAACAAGACGACAACAACGATGAAAATGCAACAAAAAGTGACAAAAAATGGGACGAAAAAGTGACAACAATGTGTGGCAAAAACACAACAAAAAAGCCAAAAAAGAGCAACAGAAAGGTGACGAAAAAGTGATGAAAAAGTGACAAAAAAGCCACAAAAGAGCAAGCAAATGTGGCAAAAATGTCAACAAATAAGCGATGGAAATAAATGTCAAAAAGACACGGCAACAACGCGAGGAAAAAGCTCCATTTAGATGAGTTTTGTAGGTCTTAGCTTTCAAATAAGGCGTTACACTGGCCTATAGGTTATGACCTAATGGATTTGTATTAAGCTAAACTGGACAAAATGCACTTAGTTAAGGCGGGGGAGAAGAGGTAAACAGTTTGCTGTTCCGAAATGCTGTTACTTTGTTCAAATGTAGGTGTTAGATGACTATTTAGCCCATGTCATTATAATTTGTACTTTTATTTAGGCTAAATGTAGCTATTACATCCAGAACAACACTTTGACTGGAACTCACCATTTCTTGCTGAAAGTAAAAACCCCACTTAAACTTTGCCTAAAAGCTGCCAATTATGTGTTTATTAAGAGAGAAAGGTAAGCAAGTAGCACGTTGGGATTTACTCTGGAGTCACAATTGATGTGCCAAATATCTGCATGTTTGGTGACTCTGCCGTATAGATGCACCCCCTGCCAAAACTTCATACCTATTCGAGCTTATACGCTCACGCTCCTCATCAGGGCTCATTAATGCATATAATAACCCAAGCCTGAGGTATATGTACCTTCATGTATCAATTAGCTTGACTGAAAGTGGAATTCATAGTTTTCGGCTGACCTGTGCCTTGGTAAATAATTAATAAGACAACCTAAACGACGTACGGATAAGGTTGTTTATTAAAGGTTGTTTATCAAATTCACAAAAGCCACAATCAGGCAAACAATATTCAATCTGTACATTGTAACTTAACACATTTGGGGTGTAACCCAGAACATGAGACAAGCGTAAGTAAGTACCCGGGTCTTAACAAAGACACAGATTTTTCTGTCTTTTTATAATTATTGGTTAGGTGTTCCCACATGTTTTCATGAAGTTGATTCTTCAGTAATATAATGAGGTCACTGGACTGTCAATTTTAACATTTTTTACAAAAATCTAAAAATAAAAATTCTAAAAATGTAATTAAACAATAGAAACTATAATACATTAAATACTCTATTAGCACACAATGGCCATTGTTGAACTAAATTAGAAGCCAGTACAAAAGTATCTTCTATCTCTATATACATCTGACCTACCTAATAAAAGTTAACAATCCACTCACCTTGTTCCATTAAAAAATATACAAACTAATTTTGTTTCATAAGGCCCCTTGTACATATTTGGTGCTATTTATTGTGTATTGCCTTTTTCTGTATGCTGTAGACTAATCCATGTTCTGTGGAAATCAACACTGTCATTTGTGAATGTTTTCACATGGATATCTCTTCCCACATACACTCCTTCGAGATATCCTGTACTGATGTCAATTTAAATGGGTGTTTTATTATGTTTATTTTGGGGTCACCCTCTACCGGCAGAGCATCACGTGATTACCTCACGTGATGCCCTTCTGCTATCTAACACACTTGTTTGTTTTAAATTACTTGCCCTGATGAAGACCGTGCCAGGTCGAAACGCGTTGGCGTCCCCTGCTCAATAAAGGACTTTTATCTTACCTCTCAGAGTGCCTCAGACACTTTTTCTACTCAGTCCATGAGACGAAAGTATTCAAAATAACAGACTGTCACACATCAGTAAAAAGCGGCAACTCTGATTTATTTTTCTGATTCTCAAAACCTTTTAATTTCCCCTTATTCTTTACACAGAGTTTCTGCGGAGCATTAAAAAGGCAAGGCAACTTTATTTATACCACGTACACAAGGCAACTCAATGTGCCTTACAAAAGATATGCAAAATTACAATCAGGTTAAGTTAAGGCAAAGCACATATATAGAAACATCAAGACATGGGAAATACACGATGACTGGCCATTGACCGGGGGTGGGGCTGAAGAAACGTGTTGAGGCAGACGCAGAACGACGGGGGCGTGGTTAGGGAGGGGTATGTGTGTGTGGTTATTTACAGTCTGAAAGTCAGTGTTATGCAAAATATGACCCAGAGAGCTCAGTCCTTATCAGGTTTAGCTCCGTGGCTTGGCCTTGAAGAGATAAGAGGTCCAGCTGCTTCAAACCTCCTCTCTCAGGAGGAAGAGAATATTCCAGAATAGTTCATACATTTATAATGAATTAGCTTTTTTCTTGGTCTCCGCTTTAGTTCAGTTCTCCAGAGCAGGTAGTTCCCTTCACAGTTCAACCCTTTTCCTCCCAAAATATAGTCCAACTATTGTTATTACTATTATTAAAAAGCATTATAAATCATTAAATGAATTATGCTCAAATCAAGGAGTTAAATGTCATTAATGAGCATTCAATTGGATTCAAACTGGTATTAAATCTACATTTATTGAAAAATTATGACATTGCTCAAAACTTTTTACTGTATAAATTCATGGAAAATAACAAAATGATGGTCTAAAACGTGTTCAGCTGCAGTGTTGGCTGAAATTGACCACATGGTTTGGCTAAAAAGTTGCTATATTGTCTAATTTTCTTTCCCCTGTTTGGAGAAATGTTGCAAATCTTAAGAAACGAAATATGTGCTGGTTTTTTTCTGCGTTTGTGGTATTAAAATATAGTATTTGGTCATTAAAAATGGCATTAAAAAGCATTAAATTTGACTTGCTTCTTCCTCTATAAACCCTGTGACAGTTTGAAAACAGGAAAAATTTGGCAGCTTTAAAGCAATGTTTTAACATTAGCGCAGACTACCTTGATATAGCAATTACATTTAGCAAATTATGATTTAAGTATTTTCCTTGGTGGAAGACGTACTCAGTTTATTTGCTAGAATATAAATGGGAACTATCACATAGACTTTAGCTCTATTTCCTTAAAATACGTCCGAACTGGATCGCCATTTCAATCATTTCACTCAATGATGTCTTGTGCATGATGTAGGGGTGTTCCAAGGAGCAAATGGGGCAGATGATTTTGTCTCTACAGTCCCTTGAAAAATGTCCTTTATCCAAGCAGCTGAAACAGAGGTCATATTTTCTCAGCAAGTCCAACTTCTGTTGTTGACAGGGAAACTTAAAAACGGTAGGGCAGTCTTTAAAGGCATGCTCCCCCTTACAGTGCCGACACGGCGGGGTAAGCGCTGCGTTCAAGGTTCCAGGACGTAAGAAATGTCCTGGTTGCTCAGTTTTCTCATGTTTAATGCTACTTCCTCTTGATATGTTGAATTTGTTTATTTCAGTGAAGGCAAACTTTGCTTCTCTTTTTTCAGATGGAATGGTTTTAGGAACTTCCGAAAGAAACAATCGCAAATCGAAAGGGTCATTGGGGAGATCTCGTTCTGGAAGTTGCACTGATTGTTGTTGTCGTCTTGAGAACATTCTCTCTCTCGTAATGTCCCCAAGTTTTCTCATGCTATCAGAGTCTACCTTCATTGAGACAGGCGTCCCTTTGGGTTGATGTGTCTTGGGCCGGGCTCCAAGACACATCAACGCATTTGAGTCGACACCTCCAGGTTCACCCACGTCATCCTCCTCACGCCAGTGGAATTTTCCTTTGACCTGACATGTGGCCTCAGGATGTCAAACTCCTCTTTCTCATCTGGGGGTTCTGTATTTGCCTGAAATGCAAAATCCCTTGTCCTTTGCATTGGAGCAGCCTGTCCTCGTGAGGCGGCTCCATTTCCCTCTTCTTTGGGGCGGACTGAAGAAGATGTAGAATGGAGCCCTTTTTGAGAAGCCCCCGTTGACTTAGACACTGAAGTCTTTCCTCTGTGCAATTCCTCCCGAATTTTTGGACTTCCACGTTCACAGTTCTTGTTGGAAAGTTTTCTATCCATGACCTTGTTTATTGAATCAAGTTTCAGAGTTTAGCTTGAAGACTGACTTCTTAATTCTGTAAGCTTCCTTAGATCTTGCTTTCCAAAGTCTTTGTAGCTTTCATTTACTTTGTGATACTGTATGTTAAATCATAGCCCAGAAGTTGTTGAAAATCGTTTGGGGCTTTTTATTGTCTTCCTCTTGATTTAGGAAATGCTGTAGTTTCACTTACGTGGCCTCTTCTGTGAGCTTCCTCCTGACACCATTGGAAAAGCGAGTAAATCCAATAAAACTAAGAGTATGAAAAAATATCAAAGCAACAGAGAGGAACCAAAGGGATTTCAATCATATGTACAGTAGTACTGCACTGATAAATAGCCACTTATTCAAAAGTCGCAAAAGATTGCCTTACTGATAGCCCAAAAAATGCTGAATTAGTTGCTCTTCAAAATAATCCACAATCAAGCAAACAAGTACAGTTCAACGAGCTGCATGTGGTTCTGGCGAGCTTCCTCCACACAATGATTCACTACTAGATTCATTTCTGCTGAAATGAATCTCAAGCGCAAAGGCTCCACCTTTCACATTGTGAAACCAATTATATTTAACCAATCACCACTAGAGTAATATAGGCCGGACATCTGCAATCTGTGGATTCAGACCTGGTCAAGTTCTGACGTTGTACTGGTTTAGTCCTGGTTTAATTTGGAGTTGTAGTCTAATCTGGAGTTATTTGAAAAACAAAACAAACACTTTTTTTTTTTTTTTTACTTTTTTAAATGTTGTAGGGCAGGCTTTTGTTTATGATTTCGGAACCAAGAGATAGAGACTTACCTTCTTTTTTTTTTTGGAGTCTACTGATTTCTGTCTTTCAAACAAGCTCCTTCTGAAGTACCTACTAAACATGATTATACAGTGCCCCCTGCTGTCACAGTTCAACACTGACGCGTTCAGAAGCATCATACACAGGATTATAGACCAGACGTTTTTTAAATATTGGCCAAACATATCGTTGGTGCGTATCGGCATCGACCTTATAAAAACCCACATCGGTCAACCTCTATTAGATATATTTTTATATATTTCTATGATTAAAACCTTTACTATAATAATATATGTGTTATGGTGTCCATGTTAGATATGTGTCTCTCACCCAGAGACTTTGGGGTTTGGGGGCGCGTCTGAGCCCTTACTGTTGTGTTCGTACTGCATTCTAGCATTCTGTTTTTGGCGCTGAAGGGATAAAGTTGACTCACTCAGCTAGCTTGTGTCTCCTTTTTTTTCGCCACATTGGTGACCCTGACGTGATCACGCAACCTTCTGAACAGTGTAACTATAGGCTATTTGAAAGATTTAAAAAAAAAACTGACATCAAATGAAACTTAAAATATCGACCTATATATCGGCTATCGGCCAACCCCCTTGATATTGGTAGCGGATCACAAAAATCCATATCGCTTGGGCCCTACCGTTCAGTTGGGTAATCCTGTTCATATGCTGTAATGGTGCATTAAAGGTGCATTATGCAACTTTTTATGCAAAAAAAAAAGTTGATATTGTGCCTATTTGACCTTGTTTGACCCAGTGGCCATATGAGTGGTTAACATAGCGCCTTTACTTTCGATCATGGTGGTCTCTATAACGCTCCAGGATCAATTGTTTTGTAGGTTTTCTGATGGGAGGGTCAGCAGTGAAAACCTTCCAAACAATTGATCCTGGAGCGTCCTAGAGAACACTGTGATGGAAAGTAAAAAGCACCACGCTAACCACTGGGTTACTACAAGGCCAAATATGCACAAATATTAACTTTTTTTTCCAAATAAAAAGTTGCATAATGCACCTTTAAGTTGGATGAATGCATTCTCTGGGGGCAGGTAGATTACTGTGGGACATGGTAATCCATTTATTAGTCTCTAGGGTGAAAAATTACGAATAAAAATGGCAAAGGTACAGTTTTTAGGTGGTTTTGTCATCTCAATAGCACATTCAAATCCGTCCATGATCGGAAGGTCGGGGGTTCGAATCCCGCCTCCTGAAGGTGCACACTGTCGTTGTGTCCTTGGGCAAGACACTTCACCCAGCTTGCCTCCAGTGTCTGCGTACATTGGTGTATGAATGAGAGTGTGAATGGGTGAGTGGATCCTTGCTGTAAAGCGCTTTGAGTGCCTAACATAGGTGGAAAAGCGCTATATAAGGTGAGACCATTTACCATTTACCTGTCAACGCATAACAGCAGCATATCCATGGAGACGGTCTGGTGATTTTACTAATAATAAGGCCAGTAATAATAATTAGTGCTTGTATTTTACTCTATTAAATGGAGTGTGGCTTTAGGGCACGCCACCTGTCTTGATACTAAGGCATAAACATTACTCGTGATGAAGGGTGGAGCATATACAGTACCTTTAACCCGGTAAAGCTCATACTGATGTGTGCAATTATTGTCTGGAGTGGAAGCAATATGGATCACGGAGATCACAGCCTGCACTGTTTTGCCTGATAGTGGATTATTTTGGAACGTAACACCATCAGTAAACATTCAGTAGTGATACAGAAGTCTTTTTTTTTCTTCATCCATTTCAACTTTTCAAGACACAAGCTGAGCTAAGTTTAAAGCCTGGTTAATACGTAACAAAGCTGTGAGTGCGTGAACTTTGGACTTAAAACTCGGTGGATAAGGATTGTGGACTACGTCATTTCCTTGTGCGCAATACTGGACACTACCAAACAACCCTTGTGCTTTGCATGTTGGATTTATTGGATTGCCTGGATTGTTGGATTTATTGGATTTCCTGGTTTTTGCCAATGGTGACCAAAGGAAGCTCACAGAAAAGGCCACTTCAGTGACTCTTCTGCATCACAAGAAAACAACTTAAGAAAAAGGCATTTGGAGGAATAACCATGATGAAGCAAATGATACATAAGACTTAAATGTGGACCTTAAAGTGTTTAGAAAATCGTGCCAACTGTTTACAAATGTGGACATTTTAGATAAAGTCACATTGTGGACAGGAAACTTATCGACAAATCAAGGAACTCACAAAATTACGGGGTAACCAAAGAAAAGACATCAATGTTCAAGTCAATGGAGGAAAGCTCCTCCAAGACTGGACAACCGTTCCATTCTAAATCTTCGGTTTGCTTTAAAGAATGGGCAAATTCTGCTTCACTGGCACAAGCGGTCCCATCACAGCAGAGGAGGGCAGAGCACTCAACAAACACACACTCCATGTCAAAGGCTAAACTCTTTGCATATGAGAGTTATGAGCAAGATGAAGATCCCCTGCCCAGATACTAAGCAACTGGAGCAAGACCAAAGACCCACCGATCCATAGAAACCAACTCAATGGACTCTTGGTACAGGAGAACAGTGGACAGTACAGAAGACCAAACAAAAATGCGTACAAGTCAACCAGCCAGTCAACCAGCGTACTGTCCCAAACGTGACAGCCCAGCAGCAGGCGGTGACCCTTTTGACTTAAGATCCTTTCGGAGATCTCTTGCTGGAGATCTTCAGACCACCCCAGCGCAAAGAAAAGAAGAAAAGTTTGCCATTGCTGCAAATCCGTTGAAATGGAACGCTCCAAGAGGGAGGAGCTTTGCTGAAGAGAAAGTTAGGCAACCAAATCAACCAGGAACATTGAACGCCACACACAAGCCACCGTGTACGTACTGTAAGAAAAATCATGCCTTCAAAGACTGTCCGACCATTCATTCATGGTCCCAAGACCAAAAACTGGAATTGCTAAGAAACTCTGGCCTGTGTTTCAGCTGTCTGGGTAAAGGACATATTTCAAGAAACTGCAGCAACAAAATCATCTGCTCCATTTGCTCCAAAGAACATCCCTATATTATGCATATCCTCACTTTGGATGAGTGTATCCAGAAGATAATGAATGAACGGCGGAGAAAGACGAGTTTACTGTTTCAAACGGTCTGATTGTGGGGGAGGCTCTAAACACAAAGGACATCGTATTGTAAAAGAAAGTGCTCACTCGTACTGTATTTCAAAAGGTTAATATTTTGCTAAATTGACTTACCACTAATTATGTTATTTTTCCATATCACTTTTGCAATCCCATCTCAGAGGCCATCTAAGCAGATTTTGAGTGAGAATTATTATTATACAACATTTCTGAGCTTGCATAAGCCATTGACCATCTCAAGATCAGGTCAAGTTTAAGCCCTGGTTATTATTACTAGCCACCAACAGAGGGTACTTGATAACACCCCACAGGTGCACCACTTTCAGTCAGACGGTCCTGTCTGTCCGAGGTGGGAACCTGTGAAATAGTCTTGACCTTTTAGCGAACCAGCAGTGGGTGGTTAGCTTGGCACATTTGTTTTCCATTATGGTGGCCTGTGTATGTTCCAGGAACAATAGTTGTTGTTTTTTTCTCTCCTGATCTCCATGATTACGCATACATTCCACCCAGAAAACCTAGCAGAATTGTGTCACAACATTTATGGAACTTTTTATGATAATGCACCTTTAAGTAGCCATACACTTTTGGTGTGTGCTTAGTAACAAGTGCCTGTCACAGTGAGAGTTAAAATACTGTTTCTGCTGCTGTGTGTTTTTAAAGGGGCGGAAAATTTTGGAATAAACGTTGTATGTTTAATTCTCTAAAGCAGTGTTTCCCAACCAGGGGTACGGGGACCCCTGGGGGTACTTGAGCACTTAGCAGGGGGTACTTGGAATTATTTAAAGGGGGGGTATTATGCTTTTTTCAATCACATAGCACCAGTCTATAGCATACTACAATGATGACGTAACCTTCTGTTGCTCTGTATATGCAGTAAATTAAAATAACTGCCTTGAATAAAATTGCTCTCTCAAAATGGCTGTACTGAACGTCTTGAAATAGGCCTCTGTCTCTTTAAGAAGCTTTCTGACACGCCCCCTTCAGCACACTGCTGTGGCATCTAAACAACACTACTGTGCGGGGAGGGGGCTCTGCTGAGCTGAGGAGCAGTGGTTGGCGGCTTGGCTGGTGACAAAAGGTCCAGAGGCGTCTCCAGGAGGTGGGGGCGTTCCTAGGAGGACTGAGGCATAGCTACACCTAAAATGGCTGCCGTCTACGTTTTTACTGATTACTCAAAAATATGTGAATGAGCCAAGGCAACACTCCAGGCATGTGTTTAATGAGGGAATGACATAATAACATGATACTGTATAAAGCTTGAAAAGGTCAATTTTACATAATACCCCCCTTTAAGATGAAAAAAGAAGGTGAAACTGTGTTGAATTTCAATGTGAATTTCAAAGGAAAGTTAGTTTTAATTATGTTTTTCAGTACAAGGTTCGATTTTGAGCGTATTTTAGCTTCATTTTGAACACAAATCACTGTTAAACACTGTATAATCTTGGTTTAGTTGGTCACTTTGTAATAATATTGGCAAGATCCTCAAGGTGGGGGTACTCAGAGTATAAATTAATGACTCAAGAGGTACGTGATTCAAAAAAGGTTGGGCACCACTGCTCTAAAGGACAGTTTGAAAGAGCCTCAGATCATTTTAAATCCTCTGCCAAAGGAACAGCTCTGTGCTTTGTTCATGAGGGAGAAGCTCCATGAAGCAGAGGACCTTGATTAAATATGATTATAATAAATATTATACATGCAAAGTTGACTAAATTTGTCTTAAATTTACCTGCAATTTTAGTCGACTAAAAACTAGACTCAAATTGGAGAGAATTATTTGACAAAATTTTGACTAAAATTAAATGACATTTTCGTCAAAAGACTTAAACAAAATTAAAATATGTTGTCAAACTTACCACTGTGTCAATGGGTGCCGTAAAGGGGTGTAGAACGATTTTAAGGGCCCCAGGTTGAAGAAGGGCTCAGAACAGAAGATCCTTTTTTTATTATTTTTCTCACAGGGCCCCTCGTGCACTCAATGTGTGTATTTTGTCTGTTTTGACCAAGAAACGGGGTATGTTTATTGGGTTAAATCTTATCTGTAAACAAATGTGGGGGTCCAGAAAAGTTTGTTTCCATAAGGCACAGAATTTCTGGCGGCACCCCTGACTGTATCCATAAAATGTGAATATGTTTGGTGCAGGTCGGGGGCGGGCCAAATGACTGGCCCAGTGGCCACTGACCTCCGAAAAACGTGTCCCATTAAAAAAAATGTAATTCATGAATAAATATGGAATATATTATGTATCATTCAAGCACTTTGATACAAAGTAATGCTATATGGGCTGTAATGATGATGGTGAATAACAGTAATACCAACATGGTAATAAAATAGGTATAGGAAACAAAATTATACACTTGTTATAAAGTGTAACATACTGTGAATGTTGACTTAATGTAATGCATTGTTGCATCTGTTGTAAATATGTAACCAACTTAATTGTTTAGTAAGACAATAAGAACTAAACATTTTATTGTTGCAACCACATTATTATTTAAGTATATGAACGGGCGTGGGAGTCTTCTTCCCACTCCTTTTCGAGCTAGAATGTTATTTATTTTATTTTATTTGGCTTTTGTGCCTGTGTTGTGTAGCTCGAAATAAAAATATCAATCAATCAAAATCAATCAATTGAATAGCCCTGGCCTAGTCCAGTGATGAGGTTGTTCCCTGCGATGATGGACAGCCGCTCGGTCCCTCCCTCCCTGCCCAGCCTCCGCCATCTTGCCTCTCCCTCTCTGCCCCTGACCGTGGTGCGGAAGTGGAAGGCTACTACACCAGGGGCTCCAGACGCACCGCCGCTGTCTCCATCCCGTTCCTCCGCCTGTGTAAGCAGCAGCAGCTCGGCCCCGGGGAGAGATGGCTGGACGGCTACCGGCCTGCGTGGTCGACTGCGGAACCGGGTAAGCTAAAGCAACCCCTAAAGGGCAGTATGTGTGTGTTTCGCTTTAGCGGGGGCTCCTCCGGTGTCAGCCCCCGGAGCGGTGCGCGTCTGTCGGTGTCAGCAGCCGCTCCTTCTGGGAGTCTGACAGCTCAACAACGAGCTTTAAATGGGAGTCGGCTAATTCTCGAAACTACCCCGTATCGAGCAGTGTTGTGCTAACATCAATCCAAGCAGAAGCTGGTGTTGTTGTTAGCAGTGTTTTGTGCCATGTTTGCCATGCTTTGTCGCATGCACCGCTCGTTATGTTGCACGTTATCGAGACATTTGTCATCCATTTATTATTCGCTCAACACATTTCGGCTTGTGCTTCGTTTATAACGCGATACTCCTCCGTCTCCTCAGCTGCTGGAATGTATGAATCTGGCTAGTTCTGAGCATGCGCAGTCGAACTTCCTACACGGGCTGCCTACACTTCCTCGTTTACGCTCTTTAGTCCATATATGGTGCTTTCTCGACATCTGAACACTACTTTCTTTACGAAGGACACGCTTCATCTTTAAGGCCCGGGCTGATTTTAATGTCAACAAGCCGTCTCCTCCTGCATAGTTATTAGTTAGCGGTACAAGTTTACGGTTCTAAATCGGTGTTACCGCGCACGTAGCCTATGTGTCATTAATGTTTTCTGGCTTTCAGGTGACATCAGTGTTCTAAAGGCCTATAATATTTAATGAGGTGGGGGGCAGGTAAAATTACTTTGTTTTAGAGGAGATTTGTGGTTGTTGTACAGAGAGATCATGGATCCAGTCAATGATATTACTCATCATTTTTGTAATTCATAAGTTTTTGTTTTAGATAGCCTACTACTTGGGAAAGTGTAATGCAGTTAATAGGAAAAACTGGCTCCTGTGACATCATCACATTCTAGAACCTGAAAACAACTACTATATTGGTTGTTTTCAGGCTCTAGAATGTGATGATGTCACACTCCCCAATGTTCATTAATCTCTTAACCGAGTACATTTTCTTCAGTTTGGATGGCATTACCCAAATCTAAAAGTTTCTTGACTGGAGGCCAGTGTAACATCTCATTTGAAAGCTAAAAACGACATTTTTGCCACTTTTTCCATCGCTTTTTTCCCTCTTTTTTGTTGTCGCATTTTTGTCACTCTTTTTTAAATGTCTTTTCGTTTCGCTTTCTTCCTCGTTTCCGTCTCGTTTTTTGTCGCTATTTTGATGCTTTTTTCAAGAGGCTTTTAGGGTTATGACAAACTGTAGAAAATGTGCTTGGTTCAGGTGCAGGTTAATAGGTTAATATCATTGACTGGATAAATGATCTCAGTACAACACCAAAAAGCTCCTCAAAAACAAAATAATTTCACCGGCCCCCCCACCTGTATACTGTAAATATTATAGGCTTTTAGCTGTGTCACCTGAAACCCAGCAATTAGGGCTGTACAATATGTCCCTAAATTATCGTTATTCCGATATTGGGCAACACAATATAACCATAATCCATATCCGAAAAGGCGTAATATATCGCAAATTCACCGAAGTCCTCCATCTGCCTGAGATTGAAACTTTTTTATGCTAACACAGCCACAACAAAAACGCTTGGTAACCTAAAAATGTGCTGCCGTCGTTTTAGTCATGTTTTCCCCCCAGTTTAGTTCTATTTTTAGCCTAGGTTTGGTCCTGATTCTGTATTTTTGAAAGTCAAGTTAAAGAGCAAGTGATGGCACAGTAGCGTAAACAAACTAAACGATCCACTTTAGTCACGATCCGATACATATCACGATACCCAGGGCCGATCCGATACATATTGCGATAAAGTAAGTAGTTAAAAGAAGTGAAAAAGTCATGTGTCCAGTGCGTTTTGACATTTACTGAAGTGTTAAGATTGAACAGTGTACATGTTTTTAATGGTAGGAGGAAACACAGGGAAACCTCTGCGCACAGAAAGGGCCCCAGAAAAGCAATGGAACCCGGGACCTTCTTGCTGTCAAGCACGAGCTCTATGTTAGAAACAACCACATATTTGAGTGTTCCTTTAGCTCTGAGTCCAGCCAGCACATTCGCTGTGGACATATTTCAATAAACTTCTGCAGCGTTCATTTTTCATCAAGATCTTGTATTGATGATGGGAGAGTGTGACCGAAGCCTTCTCTAGCACATCCCAATGATTCTCAATGGTATCGTCATCTTGGAGTATGCCCATCCAATCAGGGAAGAAGACTTCATTGATGGAATAACCTGGTCATTCAGGATGTCCAGGATGGGGTGGTGGTCTTCTCATAGGAATTGTTCAGCCAATGCTTTAATCATCAGTCATGTCATGAACTAACTTAACACTGAAATATTTGCATCGTCTCTGCAACATCTTAGGAATAGTTGATGTTCCATGAAGTGCAGTACTTGTGCTAACTAGATTCTTTTACTACATACACTCCATGCTAAGTAGTTTGTGGGTGCTCCTCACAGGTATGCAGCCATGTGGCCTGTGGAGACTTGACCCGATCGGGGCTGTGCATACCTCCCACTCCCCACCCCTGGAGCGCACTCGCTGCATTTGAACATGCCATTACAGAAAGTATCAGCAGACAGTAGATCTGAAAAGGACTCTCGGAATAATCACTCCTACGATAGTATTCAACGATGACTGCACCATTTTGTCTAGAATAGTGCGATTGGTTTACTAAACGTAAATGGTTTACTAAACTTTCACATTACATTCAAACAAGAATGATGAGGAATTTGTTTTTTTTGTCAAGTCATGTCAAAACAAGACTTAAAAAAGATTCTAGAATTTGAGAATATTTTAAAAACTGAGAAGGCATCTTTTTTTACTGTCAATTCCCTTGCCAACTGACACACACAGTGACATGGAAAGTAATTGGGACAATATTAGACCTTTTATAAATAGCTTCACAATGACCTTTATCCTGAAATGATTTAAGCCTAACTTCTGAAGCAGCTGAAGTCGTAACCATTGCTCATTTCCTGTTCACTTTAGATATAATGTCATCAGTGATACAGGAACCATCTCCTCATATGATCAGTGTCAGGCATTTTGAAAGGCTGAACGCCTGGTAAACACCTCAGGTGAGCTCCCACTGACTTAGCAGCACTTAACTCCTGACCAAATATTTCTGAACACAAGATACCAACATAACAGAGCTATACACACAAATGAGTTTCCAGGATATTAGACCTGGTTAGGGGAAATGATCCAACACCATTAGTATATTGAAATGTGGTCGCCTTAGGCTGATCCTCTGACTCTTGACTCCGAGCAAATGGTTTAGGCTTAGAGCGTTTAAGTAAACCCCACTCTAATAATAATTGTAAGAGCCATGTGAAGGCCTTCTGTGTTCCTGCTGCACCACTGGCACTGCACTTCCCATTTGTTTGACCAAGTGAGCCTGTGCCATAGAGCTGGACACTACAGTAATAATGCATCACTTACATTGCCCTGACACTTTGCATCATTTCATCCACACTCGGTGATGGTAAGCTTTCATTGTAGCCACAGCTGCCTGAGGGCAGACTGAAGGAAGCGAGGCTGCCAATCTGCGAGTCTCAGATCTGATCCACCAACTTTTGTTGGCCAATCCATCTGAGCCACTATCGCTCAAAGTGTACCTTAGACATTTAAATAACTATGTTTGGTCGTACAAGGCGCAGCACAGTCAAAGGTTATGTGGCTTTACAAGGAGGCAGGCTCACAGTAGATGAAGGGCTCCAGGATCACTTGTTTTTAGGGTTTTTTCACTGCTGCTGGAACCTTCCCTTTGCATCAGCAAAGAAAACCTACCCGTAACCCTAAAAAACAATGGATCCTGGAGCATCATAGAGGCCTCTGTGATGGAAGGTAAATGCACCATGCTAACCACCACAGTGCTAGGTCACTGATGGGTCAAATATCTACAATGCACTTATAACTAACCCTCTAGTAGAGCTGGGCCATTTTGTCCACTGTTCATTTAAAACAAAATAACTGCTGACTATAAATATATTTGAAATATATAAATGTATTGTTTTAAGTTAAAGTGTATCAACAAACCCCAAAATAGCAAAGGCAATCACTGTAAAAACTGAAAAGTCACTGTTTTTCAACATCTAAGTAATGAATCCTAAACAAAAAATTAGATGATCACTCGATTTTTAATTCAGATTGATTTTTTGCTTATCCCTACCCTCTAGATCTGTCAGATGGAAGACCATTGTGTATCTGTCACATGCTTGGGGTTAGTGTAGTGTGTGAGGATGGTGTAGATTAGCAGTCTATAAAGTATATTCCATCCCAGTATAAGGAGTAGTTGTGTGTGGTGCCGGGTGACTCCCTGTTGTTTGTTTTCTTCTTGTAAAAGTGAATGGACCTCTTTGAGCTGAACCACAGACGCTCCTGCTGTTGCTGCTGGCTTCACTTCAGACACACAGGGAGGAAGAGTTCTCCCCTGAATGCTAATGCTAATGCTAATGTGTGTTTATGTCTTTTCAGTTACACCAAACTGGGATACGCCGGGAACACAGAGCCTCAGTTCATCGTGCCGTCATGTGAGTAAAGAACATAAAGCAGAACGTTTTTAGTTCCTTCTCAGACTGTAATTTGTCCTTTTGAAGAGTTTGGGTTGTCCTCTTTGTATCCCTGTCTGCTGTGGGGTGTTGCTCACATGTGAATAAATGGTCTTTTCGTGTGTCCAGGTATTGCCATCAAAGAGTCGGCCAAAGTGGGGGACCAGGCCCAGAGGAGGATGATGAAGGGAGTGGACGACCTGGACTTCTTCATTGGCGACGAGGCGGTGGACAAGCCAACGTACGCCACTAAGGTACAGCGGGACAACACGCACGCTGTTTCACTTTGGTTTACCTGGACAGGAAGAGGAAATGTTCATCCATCCATCCATTATCCTCCGCTTTATTAATTATGACCAATTTAGGAGAAATGTCCATCACCTAGAAACTGTCAGAAATAAAGCAATAAAAGTAATGTTGTGATAGTGCATTCAGCTTCTGCGGTGAATAAGTTGGACCACGGCTATCAGCCAATCAGAAGAGAGTAGGTGAGGGGGGGGCATTGGGCTCTCGGCTTAAAACATTAGCTGCTTCGAAGCTAAAGCGTTTACTTCAATGGTACCGCTCCTGTGTCAGCGTGGACTGGACTCACTGTTTTGTTGGAGGGGGCGTTGCTACAGACTGCGCTCCGTTAGTAACTTTTGTTTCCCGTGAGTCGCCTCCCGCTCAGGCACAGCGATGATGCAGCGAGAGGAAGAGGCCATGAGCCCGCTGTCAGGGCAGAAGAAGAATGTGTGACACGCACAGATTCTTCTCCAAACGTATCGCTTGTTACAACAATCTGGTTATACGGGTTCAAATGCGCTAAAGCGGTAGTATTTGAGCGCTAATGTTATTAATTTATTATTGACCATTAAAGTGTGGCTACAGTAGGGCTGAAACAACTAATCGATTATTGAAATAGTCGACAACTTACTTTGTTTTTAAAGTTAGGGTTTGTAATAGAGCTGGGCGTTTTTTTTTTTTTTTTTTTTTTTTTTTCAAAAAAATCAGCAATTTTTGTATAAAAAACTAGATTTTCGATTCGATTTTTTTTCATCCCCCATTTACAACAAAATAACTGCGAACTATAAATATATTTAAAAATATATATTTATTGTATTTAATTAAAGTGAACCAACAAACAAAATTGCAAAGGCGCAAACCCTTTCTCTACCTAAAAAGTCACTATGCAGCAACAAAGATCGTTAAACATCAATTAAACACAATTATTTATACTGTATTTGGATTAAGCTAAAAAACAACACAAATCCTGCGGCAACTGACGTACATTTGTACAGCAGAGCTAAAAATAAAATAAAAATTTAAAAAAATCTAAAAAAAAATATCGATTTAAAAAAAAAAGAATCTATTTGACCTACCAACTCGATTTTTAAATCAAATGAATTTTTTCCCCCAGCCCTAGTCTGTAGTGTTTTGTACATTGAAAATGTCATAAATATCTGTCTTACTCCATCAACATGTTCTCAAGAGATGCCACTTTAGCATTATGTGATACAATTTTGAAAAAATACCATATTCATACACCATTCACAGCCAAGCGATTAATCGATTAATCGTGAAAATAATCGATAGATTAATATTGCTAAATAATCGTTAGTTGCAGCCCTAGGCTACAGTACAGACACCTCATGAAGCAAAGAAGTAACGAGACGTCCTAAGACTTATCTTATCATGAGCAGTGGGGAGCAGTGTGTCTCTTTAGGCGTGTTTGGGTTTCACGTGACAAACCTGTCCATGTTTCTGTCTCCTGAGGTTCAGCTCCTAAAGTACTGTGATACTGCAGCTTCTGAAACTTTGGAAATCTCTTGATGATTTCCGTTTTGTTACAGCAGTCCGATACTACAATAATACACATGTACCTGTATATTCTGTTGGTACAAACTAGTAACTTCCCTTCAATTATAAACCTGTAAATGTGAACACCCATGAAACAGAACATTACAGTGATTAGATAAGCCTGAGTGTAGATTATTAAAGATTAGAATAAATTGATGGTATTCTTCCTGAACCCATAGTTTTTGTAATGTTAGTCAGACCATTGTGAGCTCTAAACATGCACCCAGAGAAAACCTCTCCTATTTAAAATCTTACATATCATTTTTGAGCAAAGTACCCATATTAGACAACAGCAAAAGGAGCAGCTGAAAGGACTCTCCACGGACCTGGGGAGGGAGACCAGCTCTCATACATGAGATTACAAACAGAGCGTAGCCACTGGTTATGTATACTTCAGCTGCTCTGTCCACTGTACAAACAAGTACCAGTAGAGGAAAAAAGCCACATTTGGGGAATGCTCTCTTGGTCAGTTACCCGCCAAAAAGTCAATACAGAAAAAACAACATTTCAAATCTAAATGTCATTTTTAACCTTTTTTGCCTTTTAAAAAGTATTATAAAATAACCTCCCTCACACTGTCTATCTTTCAAAAAGTGAGATTTATTTACAGGTGAGACGTTTCAGCGACTAGGCCTTCTTCAGGCAAAATGCCCTAGACTCAATTATGTGACTTTATTATTGTCTTTCTCATCTCAGCATATCAAATGATATTATCCTGTCACAAAGTCTGTGTATCATTGTTGTTTGAATGAAGCATATTTGAAATAAGAGGGTTTTGGGTCGTGGCATTAAACAGGGCAAGTTGGAACAAAAGATTAACATCTTGTTTAACTTCAAGTGAAATTTGTATTACAAAAAAATATATATACATTTTCATTATCAGGGTCTGACACATAGGGATGGGTATCATTAAGGATTAATCGATACTACTACTCTTAGCGATACTCCTTATCGATCCGGTACTTTAACGGTACTCTTATTGGTACTTTAAAAGGACAAAAAAGTTAGATAGAGGCTACTGTATAAGTAGGCATTAATCCTTGGCCTATATTTATTTTTGATTACATTTTATTACACTTAATATATGGGAGTTAAAATAGGCTACTTCACTTACTTTACTATTTTTTTTGAATCATTATTATTATCTAGTACAGTGGTTCCCAAAGTGGGGTCCGGGGCCCCCTGGGGGGCCTTGGAGACACTACAGGGGGCCCCCAAAGCTTGTCTAGAAAACAAGTACATTGAAAAAATATATCTTTTAAAAGGAAAAATAAATGTATTCGCTAAAATGTATTATTTGAAACCAGTTTTAAACCCCACTCATTGCTAGATGTTGCTTTATACGTCATGTTAGCTGTAAAACATTAAGAAAATTCCAATGAATAGGATAAATTATTTTTATTGGGGGGCCCCAAGAGAATTTCGGATCAACAAGGGGGCTGCGATGTTCCAGACTTTAGGAATGGCTGATCTAGTAAATCAAGGCTGTTGGTTAGATTTGGCTGTAGCTCTGAGGACTGAGTCCAAACTTAGTGCAGTAAAAATAATGAACTAGACTCGAGTCACTTCTTGTCATCTCAGCTTGTGTCCAGTGGGTCGACACCGTCTCGCGCTGACGTGCACGTACTGTACACGCTGCCTTGTGCGCAGTTTGTGGAAAAACAGACTCCACCCGAAACTGTTTAGTTCGAGTATTTGTGAAAGAAGAAAAGTGCGCGTGGCTCGTCTGTCTGTTCAATACGGAGTCGTTATGTTTTGCTTTTTACAGCGGGTTAGCGGTAGCAGTTCGGGGGGTTTCTGAGTAACTTAAGCACGTTTGAATGTCTTTTACACCGCACGCTGAGCGCAGAGCCGAGCGCCCTTTGCGGCCGAACTACCTCACGGCGAGCGGCATGTATTCACACTGCGCAGAGTAGTATTGGACTCAACTCCTTGTGGTTCATTCTAAAGCAACAGTATATTAATTAGATAGGAATACAACTGATATGTCTCCTTAAAGTGCAAAATGTGTTTTATGCATAATAAAAAAAAAAACTCTAAATGTATGGAAAATGATGTTATTAATACGCCTAAAGTTATATTTCCTTATGTATTCCAAGTACAAGATTGGATAGACGTAAAATTGATTATTGCACATTTTAGTGCTGAAACCCGCTTCGCTGCGCAGCCCAGACCGGGGTTCGATACCCATCCCTACTGACACATTTAGGTATCATTAAACCCTACTGAAAAATGGCGCACTTAATGAATATTCTTTTTGGTGCTTTTCTTTAAGCACCAACCCATTTATAACCCAAACTAGAAGTGAGACATGTTTGGTTCTTTAGTGGAAAAATACTGATACCTTTCCTCTAATTCAAATCGTTTGTCAGGAGGTGATAATATCTCTGACCTCTGTGTTCTAGTGGCCCATCCGCCATGGCATCGTGGAGGACTGGGACCTCATGGAGCGCTTCATGGAACAGATCATCTTCAAGTACCTGAGAGCGGAGCCAGAGGACCACTACTTCCTCCTGGTGAGAATATACCACCAAACAACATCTATTTGCTATGCTCTGCTGGAGAATCGCAAACATGTGTTCATATCATTTATTTCATCTAACTTGTACCCATCATGCCGCACTTGGGGTGACAAATCAGATTTAAGGCCTTGGCTCTTTTTACACTGGGGCCGCGCTCTTCTCTCTACAGCCCTGGTATTGTGCATGTTTGGAAATGGGAAAAATTAGAAGCTTTTGCAGTTCTTGGTACTGTTTGAGTACCAGCCCAACTGTTTTAGGAATTGTTTCAGCTCCTGCACTGGAGGTAGTACTCATCAGACCAGGAGCACTTTGGTGATGTGGTTGTGTAATAAGGAACGTATGTAATGCAAGTAAATGTGAATCGCTGCCTTCGGGGCTGGGGGGGGATTGTCCCTACGAACAGTTTGCCACGAAAACACCTAATGTCGGGTTCTTTCTGTGATCTGTGTTTTCAGACGGAGCCTCCCCTGAACACGCCGGAGAACCGCGAGTACACGGCTGAGATCATGTTCGAGTCCTTCAACGTCCCGGGACTGTACATCGCAGTGCAGGTACCACACTGTTCAGTTTGTTGTCAAAACTAACACTGGCACCTCAAACGGATCAGACCTTTGTGCTGGACTGTCGTGGGCTCACAAACTCACAAATAGTCCAAGGTGTTACAGTTTTTGTAAAGTATAGTGTATAGTATGTAACTAGTCACGTGTGCGATGTGCTGCGCTGGACTAACTGCCTCGTGTCTTACCCGTTTCAGGCAGTCCTGGCGCTGGCTGCCTCCTGGACGTCCCGGCAGGTAGGGGAGAGGACTCTGACTGGGACAGTGATTGACAGCGGGGACGGAGTCACTCACGTCATACCTGTGGTCAGTACAGTTTGACTTACTTTATTTCTTATTCATCAGGACTTATTAAAGTGGTATGGAGAGTTTCATGTTGTACAGTATGCCCTTTAGTGCTTGATATTTCACCTTATATAACTTAAAATGTATAATAATTAGGGCCGGGACTCGATTAAAAAAAAAAATCTAATTAATTAGAGGCTTTGTAATTAATTAATCGAAATTAATCGCATATAAATATTTGACCTGAGAACAGTGAGAAGTAAGTTTTTTCATAAGGATTTTTAGTATACCATTGAATAATGACTGAATACATAAGCTTAAAGAGTAACTAAACGGGCGTGCCAAAGCCTTTCCCCACCCACAAACAAAAGTCAAAAAGTGCTGTGAAAGAGGCGGTCTCTGAAGTTTGGGGGTGACATGCGGGGGGTGAGTGTGTGGGCCTTTGCATTGGCACAATCACAGCAGACTGATTACGTGGGAGGGACTTGGTTATAAACCACAGGTACAGGGACAGGACAATGGGCAGCACCTGATGACGATGTGTGGAGCTGGTGCGGCTTATGACGTTCTGTGGAGGCCGTGGACACTCTCCAGCCAATCAGGAAATTCTAATTTAGTAGCAGAGTTTACCCTGAAGGGGGCGCAACCCATTCCTTTTCAGGCCAAAGTTAGGATTTGACACATGTTTGCGCAATAATGTCAGAATAATGTCAGGGACCAGTGGACAACACTATGAGACACCCATTGAGACAGTTTATCAGTAAAAAAAAACTTGATTTGGTGTTTAGTTACTCTTTAAGCAGCAAAATATTGTTTATTTTTGTTCAACCAAGTCCAACAGACCAGTGCAATATTGCCATTAATTGTGCGTCTGCAGGAAAAAAGGAAACTGAAGTGTGGAAAGCAAAGTGTGATTAATTTCGCTTAATATTTTTAATCGCACTAAACCTCATGTAATTAATTCATCGCAATTAATCGAAAAAAGTCCCGGCCCTAATAATAATGTCTGTGTATGGAAACGCTCGGCTGATCTATGTTTGAAAGTTTGGTTGGAGCATCCTCTGCTGTTGCAGGGAGAATTAAACGGTATGTGAGCCTCCATTCTTACCTAACAACATGTTAGCAAATCCATGGCACCGTGATAAGTGCAGTTTGAGGGCAGTTTAATGGGGGAGGCAAGTAGAGAAGGAAATTATAATTTAAGAGGAGAATTTGTGATGACAAAACATTGTGTTCACACCACCCTTAAAAGTATGTGTATCTCCCAAGCAGGAATAACATTGTGGAATGAGTTGGATAAAGAGACTTAATGGAGCAAAACACTAGGACACTTTAAAAGAACGTGTAAAGACATCATCTTTAAAAAGTATGCTAGTGAAGTATCATAATTACTATTACATTCATAGACAGGCACACACTCGCGTTTTGTGTGTGGTTGATATGAATATCGAAGTATTATAGAGAAAGTTTAGACCCTAATGTATCATTGAGCATTGACAACAGTTAAATGTTAAATGTTCATGGATTACATATATGGATGTATACATGTAATTTTTTTCCTGTCAATCTTAAGTGTATGACTATAGGCAGATAGTTTCTATTTCTATATGGTTTTACAGAGCTTGTACACATGGGTATTTGGTATAGCAGGGCTGAGCGATATGGAAGTGTGTATGTGTATTTTTTTGTATGATCAGAATGAAAAAGAGATGTGCCTTGGTATAAATCTAATAATAATAATTAATAATAATAATGCATCGGTGTTATATAGCACTTTTCTGGACACTCAAAGACGCTTTACATTGCATTATTCATTCACTTCCATACTTGGTGGTGGTAAACTACTGTTGTAGCACACAAAGAGAACATCTTTTGAAATTTGAGCAATTAAAAACACCCTCTGTTACATCTGCAATAACAATGTATATCGACGTAATATAGTGTACTGAGTTCCATCACCTCCTAAAGTTTACTTTAACCACTGGCTGTTGGATATATAATGTTTCTCCGTTAGTGTGTGTCTGATGGTTGTCATTGCATTGCTATGTTTTTATGAGCGTAAGAACACAAACGTCACAGAAGCATGGGATCCCTCAAGTGAACACATTGAAAACTCTTCTAGGTCTTATAAATCCTCCCTCTTTCTATCTATCCCTAACACCTAATGCTCTTTGCTTGGAAACTGAACCAAGGCTGTGCTTCAGGAATAAAGTGGGCCAGAGCGGGGCTGGAATGGGTCCGTCTGCTGCAGGAAATGACTCTGCACAAACCACTTTGGATCAGCGATTACTCAGCAGATTTACAGACTGCACTCACCACAGGAGACGCAGCCTGCTGACATTTGAATGCACGGGAATAAATCTCAAACAAACATGTCCTGAGAAGCCGAGGATTCTTGCATTAGCTTGACTCTCAAATGTTGATAGTCCTCGGTGCAAGGGTTGGGCAATGAAGACAAAAATGAAGATCTCAATATTTTTGGGGACTTTATCGATAACGATGAAGAAATGATATTTTTCCAAACCGTCAGAAATATGCAAAAAATGTGCTGCAAAACATCTTGGCATCTGTGCTCATTTACATCGCTTTGTCGCTCCAAAAGATAATAAACAGATTATAACTGACTACAAAAAAGATAAGACTACAAAAGGTCAGAAAAAAACGCTTTCCCAATTTCCCCCCATTTCCCCCCTACTTTTTCCATTTTTCCCCCCCAATTTGCCCCCAATTCTTTTCCAAATATTCCCAAAAATGTCACCTCATTTCACCCAATTTTTTTCCCCACAGTTTATTTTTTTTACTTTATACAATGTTGTCCATATTTTTCCCATTTTTTCCCCTCTAACTTTCCCTTTTTTTTTTCTCCAGCTCCCTCCACCACCTCCCCTTCTTTCTTTCTTTTTCCAATTTTTCCCACAATTTTTCTGTATTTTTATTTTCAGCATTTTTCCCAAACATTTTTTTTCTTTCCAATTTTGTCTACTTTTCTCACCTGTTCCCCCCAAATTTTCATCCTATTTTACAAAAAATTGCCGCACTTTTTTTCTTTTTTTTCTTTTTTTTCAACAATTTTCTCTATTCCCCCCACACTTCTCTGCTACTTACCCCTTTTTTGAATTTTTATTTTTATATTTATTTATTTATTTTTATTTTCTGCATTTTGTCCACATTTCCTGACATTGGATATCAACTAATTGTCAATATTATCTTGTAGATGATATATTGCCCGCCTCTTCTCAGGTCACTCAGTGGCAGAACTTTGTTACTTTGTTATTTGTAACACTCTCAGCCTGACTCACTGCTGAAGTGTTTGTTCACCTTGTGCTCTCCTGCCTCCTCTCAGGCCGAGGGCTACGTGATCGGCAGCTGCATCAAGCACATCCCCATCGCCGGGCGGGACATCACCTACTTCACCCAACAGCTGCTCAGGGACAGGGAGGTGGGCATCCCCCCGGAGCAGAGCCTGGAGACCGCCAAGGCCGTCAAGGTGGGACACACCGCTGCTACTGCCGTCGTCGTTTTGAAAACGTTTCAGTTCATGAATATGTGTCTCAGTGGTTCTTAACTCTGGTGGGATCATTTTACACCTTATCACTTTTAACTAGAGATCATTTCATTGATTATTTAGCAGCTCATTTAAGTCTGGTCATTTTCTGGTTTAGTCATGGTTTACACCCATCTTATCATTTGTTCAGTTAATGTGTGCTATAGACCCGTGACCCGGTTTAGTCTGGATTTGACCTTGGTCTTGGTCTGGTGGGACTTGGAAGGTCCAGTATTTGGTTTAAGAACCACTGCTGCATCTGATTTTATCATTCCCATAGAGATTGAAGTCTCATTTGCCAGCAGGAGCGCAGAACCACATTCTAGACTCTGGACACAAACCATCTTAGTGAAGCCAAGCTCAGCTCAGCTCTGTCTCACTTTGCACTGTCCAGAGAGAGGGAGAAGCTGCTGCACCCAGACTCCCCTTGGCTCATGCTTAACTGTAATTTAATACTATAATAGTGTTAAATAAGAGCCTGTAAGAGCCATTGAGTGAGGCAAGATTTATATTTCTCTTTCCTAGCTCTGTATTGCGGAGCTCACCTCCCTCTTCTAAGATGAGGAGTTGAGTTGAATAGCGTGTGGAAATCCTGCTTACGGGCTGCACCATTTGGCCCATTTTAAAGGGGCCGCAAGATATCATCATCATCATCATTATTGTTAGTGCAAAATGATCAAACGATTCGAAACAGAGTTTGTTTTTCAGCCGGATCAGGATTTGATTCTTTGGCTCAGGTCAGAGTTTGTTTCCTCATTCGATTAAAGAGCAAAAATGAAAGAAAATACTATACAAAACATGTTTATATTCACTCACTCTACTGCAAAGGGGATATTTTCACAGCGTTGTGTGACTCTTTACTCCCCCTGCTGTCCTCCCAGGAGCGTTTCAGTTACGTGTGCCCGGACCTGGTCAAAGAGTTCAGCAAGTATGACACGGACGGCTCCAAGTGGATAAAGCAGTACACGGGCGTCAACTCCATCACCAAGAAGGAGTTCACCATCGACGTGGGCTACGAGCGCTTCCTGGGCCCGGAGATCTTCTTCCACCCAGAGGTAACACCGGCGCTGTTCCAGTCACTTTGAGGGGAGTCAAATCGATATAGACCATAATGCTTTGCGAGAGTCAGAAGACAGTGACAGGTCTTTGAATTGGACTCGATGCGAATAAGTGCAAGCCACTTGTCTTGATCGTGTTTTCATGATCAAATCACTTAAAGGAAACATTGTGCTTTTTGTGTTTTGATACTGAGATCTGTTCTTACCCGAGCTTAGACAGGTTGATGGGTACCTGTCTGATCTTTGTGCCCATGGAAGAGCGTGGTCGCTTCCAACTTCACCCCGTTTGGAGCTATAAGAATATTCTGGGAGAGGCCAAATGCTAACAACATCTTTTGTCTTTTTCCGTGACTGAGCGCACGCACAAAGACCAGACAGGTACACATCAACTCGTCTAAGTTCAGGTAAGAACATATCTCAGTATGGAAAAACGCTGGCCTGTTCCTTTTTTTTTTTTTTGTCCAGTCCAAAACCCGCGTGATTATTAGACCTGCCCTTATACTGTTGTTAAGGTACATACATAAGCATTTGGACTCCAGAGTTGTTCCATGACTCTTTTCTCCTTCTTTTAATTTATTTTTTTGTATCTTTTTGTTTTGTTTTTGCGAATGTTAGTTAATGGACAATGCTAGCTCCCCATTAAAGGACTGATTTTTATTGTAACATTCGTTTTGTAACATTCCCAAAGTGTCTAGTCTAAACCTCTGACATAAAGTTAAGAATGATTTCATCATAAATGTTTTATCAGTTATCGTTTAGCCACATACTGTAGCCCTTGAAGGTAAAGAGTATTGTTGAGGAACCTGCCATTGTTGTAACTGGTTTCTGTCCTGTGTCAGTTTGCCAACCCCGACTTCACTCAGCCCATCTCTGAGGTGGTGGACGAGGTCATCCAGAACTGCCCCATTGACGTCAGGCGCCCACTCTACAAGGTAACCTCGCACCCTACAGGACAGTTAAACCCCAGCCCAAAAGCCACAGACATACATCGCAGCGGGAAGCTTATTCACTGAATAAGCCGCTCTGAGTGAAGCAAAAATAGCCTATTGTACATAGATAAGAGCATGGCAACAAACACAAACAGCTTTTTGCAAAACTTAAGCTTAAGTAGCCCAATTCAACGGGTTAACCCGTTACTTGCCGTCCCCCCCAATCAGGGGTTAGGGTTAGAAACATCAAATGTCTGTAAGTTGTGTTTCACTCACACGGTCTTAAACATAGTTTTAGGAACTAGAAGGTCTTGGCTTTCAAATGAGATATCACACTGGCATATACGCTTTAAGCTCTCCTGTCAATACGCTTTGAGATTTGGATATGCATAAAGAGACAATAACTCTAACCCTAAGCAAGTTTAGTGGTTTAACAGCAGACCTGGCAACCCAAATCGTTCCATGCTGAGACATAGTAAAATAAACCGTTTTTCAGAATATTATTCATCGCTTGTCCTCCTTTACATTATTGACCACAGGTCGAGAGAGGCAAGGCAAATGTATTTATAGGGCCATTTAATGTGCCTTTTATAAGGACAATAAAAACACAATAGTTACAAGACAATTTTGTTAAAACAATATTAAAAAGGCTAAAAACAATCAGGAACACATAGATATACTATGATCATTAATTAAAACATGGCACTGATGTATCAGAGATGTACTTAGACCATGAAGAGACTTGGAGACAAGCAAAGCTATTTTGAAGTCTAGTCTCTGGGCAACAGGAGGCCAGTGGAGAGACCTGAGCACTGGACTAATATGGACTTATTTCCTGGTTCTTGTCAGGACTGGAGCAGCAGCATCTTACAGCTGGTTTAGAGCAGCAATTACAGTAGTCTAACCTGATGGAGACAATAAATAAATTCATAAATAAATTCATCTCGAAATCCGGTTTGAAGGTGTTTTGAATATGTTTGAAGGTTAGAAGGCTGTTGATGTTATTGCTTTGTTATGAGTGTTAAAATTAAAGTTGGAATCCAATATTTCACCTACATTTCGAACCTGATGTTTTGGTCCCAAAGAGAAGGAGTTAAGCTGAAGAGAGAAATGTACAGAGTAATAACTCCCTCGAAGCATCGCAGGTGCAGAGTTCCACTCACAGTCAGCTCTGTTTGTCCTGTGTAGAACGTGGTCCTGTCGGGAGGCTCCACCATGTTCAGAGACTTTGGGCGGCGCCTGCAGAGGGACCTGAAGAGGACGGTGGACGCTCGGCTCAAAATCAGTGAGGAGCTCAGCGGAGGCAAACTCAAGGTGAGCACACTCGGCTTATTAGCACGTTATTGTGAGCGCTGCTTTTCATGTCAAGACTTCAGCTAAACCAACACTTGTATTGGAGATAAATTCCATATCTATTTTCCCCATGAAAATGTCCTGTGTTCTTCTTCCCACAGCCCAAGCCCATCGACGTACAGGTGGTCACCCACCACATGCAGAGATACGCCGTGTGGTTTGGAGGCTCCATGTTGGCTTCTACTGTGAGTACACTGTGTACTGTGTTTGGCTCTTTGCCTGATGTTTACATTTGATACAATACGACTCGATGCAATTTGTTTGCTGGTATAGTAAGTTATTCCCACTGCTGCCAGCAGGAGGAGCCCCAGGTAAAATCGTCACCAGCTCTAGGCCTGTCACTGTTGTTTTTCCTCTTTAGTTCTAACAGAGACATTATTTCAAATCATAAAAACTATCAATGCTGAGGCACCAAAGTAATGTTTTAAAGTGGACATATCCTGCATAATCCCCTCGAGATTAAAGTCTGTGACGTTTGTGCATCCTAAAGTCAGACCAGTCAGGAATAGGGTTGCAAAATTCCGGGAATTTTCAACGTTGGACATTTGTTATGGGAATTAACAGTAATATATGGAAATAAATGGGAATAAATAGAGCTGAGAGTTGCTTCTTTATAGACAGATATAAAGTGCTGCATACAAATCTGAATGATATACACTAAAATATAGAGGACAGTGTTTTAGGTTCTTTTGGAAATGGAACAGAATCATTCCATTATTTGTTTCCATCTTGCATATATTCACCAAGTGTGTGCAGTATTACAATACATTGTTTTAAAAGTGTGTGACTGTTTCAGTCTGTAGAGATTGTTGTATAATTTAGATCTGTTCTGTTCAATGGATAGGCCCTGCCTACAGTACCATAATATGAAACGTCACCGTGTGTCCCACCACTTATTAGAAAGAGTGTTAACTTAAGCAGAATGTAGCCTTAGGAAAGTTGTGTTATGTTTTCACATGACTATATAATCCTGACACGGGTCGGGGTGCCTGTCAAATGTATGTTTTCTGGTTCAGAATCGTAATTAATGGGTAGCTAATAGCTCACTAATTCAAGGAAAAATTAATAAGCAATGAGTGAGCTATTAGCTAACAATTAGTGAGCTATTTCATTTTTGAAAATTCCTAAAGATTTCATGTTAAGATTCCCATCAGGAATTTTCTGCCCCTTTGCAACCATGGTAAGAAACAGTCTGCAGGCTCTAAGTATCGGCATTTAGGAGGTTAAAAGGAAATATTGGATAGGTTTTGGCTCCAGTACTCTGTAATCAATCAACCTTATTTGTTTAGCCCTTTACAACGGCACCTGCTGAACCAAAGTGCTTTCCATTAAGAACAATGTATCTTTTCTCATTCTGGGCATAAACGATTCCCAAATAGAAACGAGTCATTTATTTCGGAATTGATTCAGACCAGCTCTTAAGCAAACATCACTATAGCCGTCACTAAAACGTCAAGACCATAACGGTGACCTCTTAACAAAAGAAAAGACTGCCTCAGAGTTTAGTTGTGTTTTATGGCTTTCTTTCGTACTCTGCCATTTAATAAAAAAAGACTAACTTTTCCTGTCTCCTTCCAGCCTGAGTTCTACCAGGTCTGCCACACCAAAAAGGACTACGAGGAGATCGGCCCGAGCATCTGTCGCCACAACCCCGTCTTCGGAGTCATGTCTTAACGCGCCACCTCCTCTCACCACCAGGGGGCAGCAGGAGACAGGAGAAGAGGAGGGGACAACAGGCAGAGGGCTGGGCACCATTCACTTTTCTTTTTTTTTTCAAAACTGTACTTACTTTATGGTACATTTGGATACTTTTTGCAATCCTGTTGCTTTAAAGCCTCACTACGTAACATTTCGATTTGTTTCCACTTTGGCTCCGGAGATGTCGCTGCTTTGCTTTGACTTCAGATATCAAAACATGAGCTTCATTTTGATCAGCCATGCCAAAATAACAATGTCTGTGTCTAGCTCAGGGGTGTCCAAATCTTTTTTTTCACTGAAGGCCACATATAGGCTTGGAACTCAAATGCCAGCTTTATAGATACAGACGGCATCTTTGGATTTGCCCATGTATGGTCATGTTCAAAGCAGCCAGAGGGAAAACAAAGGAGGGAAAAAACTGAACTTTCTCCCTGTTCTCCATCATTACTTTAGCAAATGCTGAATTATCAATAGTATTTTTCTACTAAATAAAGATAGAGACACAGAGGGGAGCAAAATGGTTCAACAGTCCATAAACGGACAATGCTAACCAGGAAGGTCATGTTAGCTTCATCCTACATATGCTAATGTTGGCGAGTTAGCCGTTTTTTTGCCTCTACTGAACAGTTTGCTGTGAAAAAACATCCATATGAACCCGATTTTGGCTTGACTTTATTGGTGTGTGTGTGATAAGTATGTTTATAGTCTGCCAGAAAACGGCTAAAACGCCTTGCTTATAAGCGTTTAGACTTATTTCACTTGCACTAAAAGTCACTGAGGGTATGTGCCAATTCAACAAGAAGACCGAGGGCAGGCAAGTTGCACATGACTTGAAATGTTCCGCAGTGTGGCTTTAATTCATTGACAAAAATAATATTCATTAACACAATAAAATACAGATTTCTTGGAGCTCAAAAACAAAATGTAAAAAAACCCAACAAAAAACAGGTGTCCAAAAGTCATGCAAGTGGTTTTATTTTTAATGTTTTTTTTTTCCAATGGTACCCAGCCTTTTAGGGAGGACAGTAGTGCGGGCAGAGAGGGACATGTTTAATGGTGGACTCAGGACATGGTTGACCAATAGGAGGAGACCAAACAGACCAGCTGGAAATGTATTGTAAATGTTTTTCTTTTTATGCTGTCTTTCTTTTTGTTTTGTTTTTTCTCGCGCCAAAATTCACAGAAAAATTACAAATGTATTAAGTTTTGTGGATGGATCAAACCCGCTCAGGTTCCGGAAGTCAAATTTATAATTATTTCTCCCATAGGCCATAGATCAATTTAGAATTTGACTAATGCTAACTGAGGCTAATGCTAAAAAGGACACCGCTATGTGCAGTATGTACCTTAATATAAAGTACTTTTAGCGATTGTGAACCCAAAAGTAGCGCTGATGCTAAAAACAATTAGTCATCTCAATTTGTTAGGAATTTTTTTGGAATGATCAACAAAAAAGCAACAGAAACCAGACAAAAAAAAGAGTCAAACACAACAAAAAAAGCAATGAAGAGATGACAAAATTGCAATTAAAACACGACAAATGGACAAAAACACAACAAACTGTGACAACGTGTCAGAATTACAACAATACAATAAAAAAGCAAATAAAATGCGACTAAAAACATGACACAACAGCAGCAATAACACAACAAAAGAGTTTAGATCAGTTTTGTAGGTCTTAGCTTTAAAATGAGGCGTTATAAAGCCGAACTGGAGAATGTGCCCGGTATAAAAAACAAAAAAACGGGTACTGGGCTGTTAAAAGAAAGCAAACCCCAAATATATTCAAGTTGGGGATTCACATTGAAATAATGTGTTTCATAGTCATTATTTTTCTTCCATTATTCTTTTAAACTCGGTCCAAAAATAAATCAGGAAAAGGGTACAGGAAAGATGAGTGTGAAATTGACTTCCAGAACCGGAGCCTGCTTTGAGGTCGGCGGGTGCTTTGAAACGCACGTCGAATCACGGTTTAGGCGAAGAAACTGAAACGGATTTCAGCGCCCTCTAAAGGACATGTCTCGTCATTTCATATTTTCAAACAGGACTGGCTTTGCATTGAGGTCTAATTATCGTCCCATGCAACCAAGTGGGGGAAAAAAGCTTAGCAAAGTCCTTTAAGAAAAAAGAAGTCTATTTTCATATTTGTTCACTTATAAATGCTGTGTATGATAATTAAAATAATAAGTAACCCTATCTATGGGTCAGAAGATGAAAAATAAGAACCATTTTCCACTGTAAGCAACGGTTCACTAAGTAATCCATCTTTGAAATGATAAAATAAAAAAATTCTACAAATGTAATCTGTCATGCAAGTGTGAAACCCATGAACATGACTTGTATGTGTACATGGGGGTGTGGTTTGAAAGGATTTGACAGTTGGCACATGAACTTGACACAAGTATTAACTGCCCCATTCCCCTCCCACCGATTTTAAAGCCACGCTGCGTAGCCTATCACTGGACTGACAAGTGACATTCAACCCGGAAAGTTCCGCAACGTGGCTTTAATTTAAGACCCGGTTTGCAGATCAGTATTGAGAACCTAGATTTTTTTTTTATTATTATTATTATTATTCAAGGCTACTGTGTGTGTATTTAAAGCCTGGCTCATTCCAATAATAAAGTTTTGGAGTTGTTTCTAAATCGGCTCTTGTCCTGAGTGAACTCTCAACAAAATAATGTGAGGAATGAAGGTGATCACACATTGATTTTAAAGGTAAGATCTTTGTAAGAGATATTCTTGACTTGTGTGTCCCCAAATCTAACGGTGCGTTCCAGGCGACTCGACTGGTAACTAGTATTTTTCCCTCTTGAAAATGACGACTTACGACTTAGTAAACAAATGGTAAGTGGTCTCAACTTGCATAGCGCTTTTCTAGGCCCAAAGCGCTTTACAGGAAAGGAACCAGTCACCCATTCACTCTCATTCATACGCCAATGTACGCAGACACTGGAGGCAAGGGGGGTGAAGTGTCTTGCCCAAGGACACAACGGCAGTGTGCCCCTGCCCCAAACAAAATGGCTAATGCTACTGCAGCTAGTTAGTAAGATGGCATACTGTATAGGTGTGTGACAGATCCAGTCTCCCATGAGAGCAAGGCAGCTGCAGAGACCGGGCCTGTCGGGTGAAGCGGCTTTTCACTGCCTGGGCTCGCCTGCATTAGATGTGTTTTAACCTCTTAACCCCCGAGAAGAATCACTTCTCACCTTCACAAAACTACCAAACATGTTGTTTGTTTTGGGATTTTAATCCTTTATATGCCAGTTTGAAAACAAAAACTTTGAAGTGTGTGTTACAAAACAACATAAAAACCTCATTATCTTTATAATACTGAATAGTAGAGAGCTGGGGCTTTGGTGGATTTTAGGGCCTTGGATTTGTCAAAGTTGAGCCAAACATTGATTTGAAGCATTTGTAGTTTTTCTGTAACAGCCCCATTGACTTCCATTATAAACACATGTTTTTCTTTGCTCTTCCAGCGCTGTTTAAAACTTCACTTTTTACAATGTCAGCATTTCATTTGGAAGAAAAAGAATGAATTTGAACATTTTTACTGATTTTCATCAGATTGGACCTCATTCCCATTGTTGGCACATGAATCAAATCACTGTATTTTTTCCTATTGAATATAATGGAAATAAGGCATTTCCAATGGACTTTACCCTGAAAACTTCCATTTTTAAATCTCACTGAAATATGGCATAAAATCACTCAATCTGTGACATCAGGGTTTGATTTGGAAGAAAATTAGTGTGGCCATGCCAGTGTTGTTGCCATATTCAACAGTTTGTAAACTGTGTTTATGTGATAACAGGAGCACGATGGGCGGAGTCTAAACTCATTTTTGAGTTTTTTGTGCAAAAATATGAATTAGAGGCTCAAAGTGACCTCAACACACAAAAACACCTGGACAAAGACCTGCAGTCTGGATTTATTCATGTGTTTCTCTCAGCTTTACAAACATGGGCCTCATTTTCCAAACAGAGACTTTTCTGCTTCAAAACTCCACTGAGCTTTTTTAGTGTCTAAGATTTCTAAACTGTAAAAATCTTCACACTAAACATTATTGTCGATAAATCACTTGTTAATTTTAAAATTATTCATATATTTTATAGGAAACACAAAGGCAAACAAATCCTATTGTTTCCCCCTCGGCCACAGCTTCAGTATAAGCTGACTGAAGATACATGCATCTGTGTACAATGTTAGAAAAGTGGAACATTCTGAAATGCAGTGGAAATGTCCAATTCAACTCCTTTTCTTCAAAATGAAATGCTGACATCACAGATATGTTACTTTTTTCCTGTATTGCAGTGAGATTTAAAATCTGAAGTTTTATGGCAGAAAAGTCCCAGGTTCTGCCAAGGCCCCATTATATTCTAATGGGAAAATACCACAATTTCATTCATCTGCCAACAATAGGAACAAAGTCCAAACTGAAAAAATACAGTCAAAATGTCAAATCTGACTCTTGTTCTTCAAAATGAAATGCTGACATTATAATATATGACTTTTATATGGTGATACGAGAGCAAAGAAAATTGGAAGTCATGCATTTCTTTATAATGGAAGTCAATGGAGACAAGAACATTTTGACATAAAGAATCGTCCACTACAGAAAAACTACAAATGCTTCAAATCAATGTTTGGCTCAACTTTGACAAATCCAAGGCCCTAAAATCCACCAAAGCCTCAGCTTTGTACTGTTCATTATTATAAAGATAATGAGGTTTTTATGTTGTTCTGTAACACACACTTCAAAGTTTTTGTTTTCAAACAAAGAGTTAAAATCCCAAAATAAACAATATGTTTGGTAGTTTTGAGAAGGTGAGAAGTGATTCTTCAGATTTGTGAAACAATTTTGAAAAAAGATGAAAGTATGTGGTTTTTATAGCAGTTTGAAAAGCGTGTACATTTTTGTACACTAGGATAACGAACGTAAGAAAATTCAAGGATGACACAAGGGTTAATTAATTAATTTTAATACATTTCTTTGTAACCTTTGTTATTTTTGTGCCCCTGTGAAACACTTTGTGATTTTATCTGTGAAAGGTGCTATATAAATAAAGTTTCTTCTTCTTCTTCTACCCAAATCTAAAAGCTTCGTGTTAAAAAAAATGAGACTAAACAAGGATGAAAACGTGACAAAAAAGCAATGCAAAAGAGCGACAGGAAAGTGATAAAAAGCGATGAAAATGTAATGAAAGTTAAAAAAGGTTTTAAAAAAAAGTCCCTATGAATCTTAAATGCTGAGTGTGGCTTTTGGACAAAAATGGCCTCATAACAATGTTAGTCTTATCCTCCTGTGAAGCATGCTTTACAGACCAGGCTTTGATACCTGTTGGTCCGGGGACAGCACTAAAGGGAGTTACAGTATTTGGTTCTTTCAGGGTTTTATAGAATAAGGGGAGACTCGGTCTTCAGGTTTTGGTCTAAATTGGTCCAAACATATAAGCTTTCACCTGGAAACAAAAATATATGCCTAATCATCACAGTAACATGTTGAAATATTGCACGGATTCAATGTTTCTCCATAGATTGGAGAATGTTGAGTGTGTGTGGACACATCAGTCGCTCCTACAGACTTCAGACTTTCAGAGGGATTTTTCAATATCTAATCCCTAACCTGATTTATTGACTTTTGAATGTCAAAAAACATGGCGAAATTTCATTTTTTTTTTACAGATTTGTGCACTTAAAAAAAAAAGTTCATTTTACAACTAAACAAGATCCAAAATCCCTTCTGAAAAAGTCTTTGTAACTAATACAGTATATCAACAAAATAAAATCATACATCTGAATCTGGCTCGATCCGTTATTCAGATTTCGTCTGCAAATATAAGAAATGTTGCGCATTATTATATAATTATGCCATATTTTTATATGAAAACATAAAATGACAGAAAACTTGCAATATATTTTTGTCTCATATCTATGCCAGTAATCTACAGCAAAAGTTTCAAATTGATATCTCTACATTTAAAAAGTTTCCTTTGAGTTTCATTATTGTTTTCTGTCTACACCGTGTCCCAAATGATTATACAAATTGTATTTCAGTGCCATAAAGGTAAAAAAAAAAAAGTTGTTCAATGAAACTCATGGATGGTTTTGTGTCTCAGGGCTCTTTGAATCACTGACATCAGTCTCAGACGCCTGGGATGATTAGTTTGTCAGGTAAGTCCAGTTAAAGGAAAAACTACTGAAAAAGGACGTTCCACATTATTAAGCAGACCAACATTTTCAAGCAATAAGGGAAAGAAAAAGGATCTCTCTGCTGATGAAAAGTGTGAAATAGTTGAATGCCTTGGACTAGGTATGAAAATCATCGATATTTCATGAAAGATCAAGTGTAATCATCGTACTGTTAATAGATTTGTGGCTGATTCAGAGCACACACGGGTTTGTGCAGATAAAGGCACAATGAGGACGGTTTCTGCCAGACAAATGCATCAGATTAATAGAACAGCTGCTACAAAGCAGCACACAGGTATTTGAAGCTGCTGGAGCCTCTGGAGTCTCCTGAACATCAAGGTGTAGGACCCTCCAGAGGCTGCAGTTGTGTATAAACAGTCTATCCGGCCTCCCCTGAACTGTTCACTGAAGCTGATGAGCAGAAACGGCTGCAGTGGCTCAGAAAGTCATGAAGATTCATTTTCAAACAGTCTTGTTCACTGATGAGTGCCGTGTAACCCTCTGCATCATTGGCTGCTATGGGCATAAAAGGAGAGAAACTCATGATGTGGACCCCCTCCTCCCCTGACCTCAACCCTATTGAGAACCTTTGGAGCCTCAAGCAAAACATCTATGAGGGTTGGAGGTAGTTTTCATCCAAACAGCAGCTCTGGGAGGTTATTCTGACATCCTGCAAAGAAACCCAAGCAGAAACTCACAAGTTTAAAGAATTTTGAAGCTGCTATCAAATATGGGTCCTGTGTTAAAATACAACTTGACCTGTTAAGATGTTTTTGATTGAAATAGCTTTTGATTTCAGCAAATATGACCTCGTAATGCTGCAAATTCAACAAATGACCATTTTCAGCTAATTACAATCTTTAAAATGCATTGAAACAATGAGTTGCATAATCATTCTGAACAGTGCATTTTAAGTTGTTTATTATATTTATTTTTGAATAAAATATTGTTATCTCTGGGAGGTTTTTTCAATCACATTCATACGATCCTCTAACAGTTAAAGACTTGAAAATTATGCTGACTGTCATTTAGAAATGACAATTTAGAAAATCTTAGAAAAATATAATTTGCATAATAATTTGGAACGCGGTGTATATGACAAATATTTTATATTTTATCGTTAAGGTATGGCAATCGTAAAGAACAAGTATCTTCAAAGTACTGCACGCCAATAAGGACTTCTTTTGGTCTGAGTGTCTCCAGATTGAAATACTCTCGTTTACAAAAATGGCGGCAAAAATAAATAAGCAAAATAAAATCAATCACGTTGCGTCCTTCCTTCTGAAAGCATTTTTCTGCACGCTGGCATCTGAACGGGGGTAAAACGAGGACAATAAAAGGTTCCACGATCCGCCGCGTGAGTATTGTACTGAGCTCTGAGTCATCCTTCTCCATGAGCGAATGGCCCTTGAAAAGCTCACACTTTCCTCAATGCAGTACAGTATGTCTGCAGCCTCACATGCACATGCAGGGGGGGGGGGGCATCACGTTTGACCAACACTGGGACGGAACATGAATGAACCAGAGACAAAAAAGGGAGGAGGGAGAGGCTCAGGGATAAATGGAGCAGCACAGTTTGTTTCAAAATGCTTTAGAGAACAGGAGTGGATGGAGAACATGATTATGAATGTGGAAGAGTGCAGATGCGTTTTCAGCCTGGATTTGAACATTGTGAGAGTTAAAACGCCCCGCCTGGACCGAGCACATTTTTCTCCAGTTTGGCTCTACCCAAATCTAAAAGCTTCTTGAGAAAAGTGTCAAGATGAAAAAAAGGATGAATATGCAACAAAAGAGCGATAAAAACGTGAGAAAAAGCCAACAAACAAGCGATGGAATATGTGTTTTTAAAAGTGACGGCAACAAGGGGGGGAAAAAAATCCATTTCAAATGAGGTGTTACACTGGCCTACATGGATTTGGGTAAAGCTGAACTGGAGAAAATGCAGTTGTTTCATCTAAGATGCATTTATATTTTTGTTTTATATTTGATGTGAGTTATGGATGTGTTGCTGCCTCTTGGCCAGGTCACTCTTGTAAAAGAGTTTTTGCCTGGTTAGATAAAGGTTAACTCAATGGCCGCTGGCTGCTCTGCTTTACGACTGCAACACTGGAGGCCGCCATTGCTGTAGTACCTCCATATAGCCGCTAGTCTCCCATTGAAAAGCATTGGACTTTAACGCCTGGTTTCTAGTTTTTTAACACTTTCTATGGCTACATATTCCTCCTGAGATAACACTGGGTTAGTCACAAAAATAGAAACCAGGCTGGTTTTCGAAAAAGAAAATTTTTGAAATCTCATACTTAATGAGGGTCGGACTGTTAGCATTGGAGCAGCGCGAGCTACACGTCACACAAGGGCGGAGTCTACAGTGAAAATCCCGCCCTTATGCCCTTATTAGGAACATGCTTCGTCAGAGCTGGGGAGGAGGAGTCTGTAAATCCGCCATGATTTCCCCTCGAACGTGGTCATTATGGTAAACGGGGAGGAGTGAAGAGGAGTTTCTTTTTAACAGTCTACAGTACATGTGTTTCAGTCATGTAAGGACTTATGTAAATGCCATCTTGTAAATGGTCTTTTCTACTATTATCCTTTTTTGTTTTGTTTTTTGTTTCTTTGTTGTTTTTACTTTTGCACTATGTTCCTTTGTATTTGTTGTATGAATTTTGGCGCTTACTGTATAAGCTCTTGCTGCGGCCCACTCCTTTTGAGCAGAATGTTAACTGCTCAAATAAACTCAAACTAATTGTGGCAATAATAATAAGAAAAGCTGTGCCTGGACCAACAGCATCAAAACTGTATATATATATATTTTTGATACCAGTAGTACCTAAACTTTGACCGTTTAACTGTACCCAGCCCTATTCGTGATGATGATGAGGAAGAGTCCGGGCTTGAATGTCCGTGTGACCACAGTGAGACCGCTCGTGGCACAGAGCAGCTTGTCCCTCGCCATGAATGAAACGAATTACCTGTCCACCTACTGCGGGTCCTCAGGAGGGGGTTGCCGTTGGTAACCAGCCCCCTCCCCTCTCCTGTGTGAGTCAGCTAGTGCACACGAGAGGGGCGCGCACGTGTCCGCCTGTCCTTTATGGGCCCCGCAGGTGAGAGTGCCCGAGGTGTTCAGGCTCCCTGGGACCTCACGGTCTGCTGGGTGTTTCCGGCGCTTGGCGTGACGCTGTGTTCGTGGTGGTTTTATCCGGTACAGGCTTTTCCCAAAGAATACACTGTGATTTGACTTCAAATAAGTCACAAGAGAATTCACTTGAACTTTGATTATTGTCTGGCAGATAAGCAAATAACCAGATGTTTTACTCTAGAGGACTGGAGCTAGGCCTGCCGATATATTGAGGCAGGAAAATATCACGATAAACAATACTATTGACTCCAATGATACTAGATACTTTCAACTCCAAAGTAAAAAGTCTTGTGTGATACAAACAGTGTTGGGGGTAACGCGCTACTTAGTAACGTGTTAGAGTACTCGGATTACGTTTTCAGAGTAACGAGTAAAGTAACAAGTTAGTTTTTCATTTGCAGGTAATCTCGTATTAGTTTCTTTTTTCAATCAGTAGAAGAAGAACTTTATTTTAGCACCTTTCACAGACATGGTGACAAAGTGCTTTACATGAGACGTCATTGGTTTGGTCCTGATGTCTCCCTCGTCTCACAGAGACAGAGCGTCAGTGCTCGTGAGCATGTGCAGACTGTCCTCCAAACGTTTAGTCAGCAACACGGCAGAGCTTTCAGTGAGCACGTTCATTACTTCTTCCACATCATGGAAGAAATAATTAGCCTGATAAACCACACCCACTGATAAACCACACCCACTGATAAACCACACCCACTGATAAACCACACCCACTTCTTTTCTGAAGGCGGGTCTGGACATACACGCTAAACAAGTTGCTGATTGTCGGCTGAGTCCGAACCAATCACGACCGTCACAGAGAATTGACAAGGTTAGGTCACTCACTGCGCTGCTATGTTGTTAGTTCAATTAACATTAACATTAGCCCAAACTAATCATGGATGAAGTAGTGGAGGATTTTGCCTCCGTGTGCTCGTGAGTTTATATTCAGTTCATATTTAGTGAGTTGGACTACAGCTGTCGTCACGTCCGCTAATTGCTAATTGGTTTATTTCACTGACGATCTGTGCGCGTTAGGCCCGCCCCTTCAAACTGCTCCAATTGCTCCGTTACCAGACTAACTTCCCTGCGTGGAATGGACAGGGAAATAGTATGGCAGAGCCAGGTAAGAAGTAATCACATTATTCACTGGAGAAAAGGACAATACAGCGGTGTCCTCTGTCCCACAGGGGACACCAGGCAGAGAAGTGCCTGTCTCAGATCAAACAGAGGAACCCACCTATTGCTGGATTTCAGGTGACATCACAGCGTTCTAAAGGCCTATAATATTATATAAAGGTTAAATTATTTTGTTTCTGAGGACATTTTTGGTCTTGTACAGAGAGATCATGGACCCAGTGACTGATATTAATGATCATTTCTGTAATTCATACATTTTCTTTTTAGATAGGACTTGTGAAAGTGTAATGCAGTTAGTAATATAAAAAACTGTCTCCTGCCCCCCACTGGGTCCTGTGACATCAACACATTCTAGAACCTGCAACCCAGCAATAGGGATTGGACAAGAAGAACTGAAGCTCCAACACTGGATGTTCTGTGATCCTGGCCCGTCTGCTGAGGGACTCCATCGGCCCTGGGTCTCTATAGCCTGTCCGTCCATGGGAGTGGATCTCTCCTCCTGTGGTTCTTCCCAAGGTTTCTCTTTTCTCCCCCTGGGTTTTTGAGTTTTTCCTTGCCGTGCTGGAGAGTCTAAGGACAGGGGACACCCGCGCCGCTCGTCGCCACCTACTGCTGACGCTTATTTGGACATTATGTTTGCCTGGATACTTGATTCACCTGAACTTTACATTGTCTTATTTACTGCTCTTGTGCAGCCCTATGAGGCAACTCCTGTTGTGACATTGGGCTATACAAAACTATTGATTGATTAAGTACTCCAAAGATGGCTACTTCAGAACGTTACTCAAACTATACTTTTATAACTGAGTACTGCTCCTCGGGTCCCTGTTCTAACTCCTGTTCAGACGAGCGTCTCGTTTCCTCTGAGCTCTTGTAGCTCTTAAGTAGCCTGGCATAAAGCAAGACTGGCTTTATATATTTATAAATAATAAAATTGTGGAATTGTGATAATGGGACATGATTTCCAAATGGAGACGGGAGGCGGGGCTAACAATCACAGTTTGAACGAGAGTGAACCAATCAAACACAAAACCACCTACACTTTCTAGTCCACACGTGCAGTGGAGTAAATGTTCTGGTGAAATCCCTCAGAGCAGCTTCTTCTGTGGCTTTAAGTCCAGCTCATTTAAAACAGAAGAAAGGCCACTGGTAAAAGATCGCTGTGTCGCAGCCGCCATCTTCACTGTTTTGGTTACGGCCTGGAGGAGCACAGGTGTTTGATGGGAAATCCTAGCGTGGAAGATGACGCACTTTTAACTCCCGCCTCCTGTGCTATGATTGGCTCGTCTTGGTTTTGCTGGAGTCAGCGAGATTCTAATTGCACAATAGCAGACTGTATCCCCATGTATCTCTGAACATGGAGGATCAGTCTGGCTCGTGCCAGGTTAGCTCTTAAGCCCTTTCCAATAGCTCCAACAAAGTTAAAGGCTTTCTATAGGTTTGCCAACCGTTTATCCAAATAAGAAATCATTTCTTATTTTTTGAAAGTTCCTTATTGATTCTCAACTGATAAGCACAATTTATTTCTTATTGTGTAAAAGCTTCCAAAATGGGATTCTTTTTTATTTTATAATAAGTGGTTCAGCAACAGTTAATTTGTGTATTTTAAAGCCACACTGTGTAACATTTCACCCAATAAATAGAATAAAGTACAAACATTGAATTTATTACTGATATTATTATTATTATTGAGAAATAGCTCAGACCTGACTGTAACTTTACTGTGGGCGGGACATCTTCAGCTCATCCCCATGGTGGATTAGAAGCAGCCACGTATAAAATATAAATAAGTTTGGTCCTCATTGAAACAACATTCTGAGATTGCCCAGTGCAAAAAGAGGCATTTTCTGTGTTGAGCTGCTCATTTGGAGCATGTTTTGTATTGTTGTAAATGTTACACAGTGTGCCTTTAATGTATCATTAATGTAATCATTTTGTGGCAGGGCTGGAGGCTGGTGTGCTGGAGCCCTCTTCAGCTGAGCTCACTCTGCCATCACAGGGCTTTAATTAAGAAGCACTCCAGTCAGCTCAGCGCTATATTTTTGTGGACTATAGCTTAGGCATAGTACAAGTACATAAGTATAAGTATAAGGAGGTTGGAGACTCCTGCCTTGAGCTGATAGTGGAGCGCGGCGGTGATGCATTCACACTCCCCTGGGTCTCTCTGCTGCTCAGAAAGTCGACACGTGCCGTCTCCACCAGTGGACGCTATACGGTGTGAGTTTGGGGGGTAACCATGGAAACCAAGCTGCCAGATATACAGGTGCTTTGTCGTGAGCGGCATATCACATCAAGTCATGCTGAGTGTGCGTCTCCTTTGTTCTGCCTTTGAGCAGTTTTGGGGTCAGGCCAGAGTTCTATTGTCAGTGACTGCTGCTTTCACAGTTACCGCTTCACTTTCTCATCTGGAAGGACATTATTCTGTTCCATTTTGTCCCAGCCTGTATTCACAAACCACATGTGTTTTGTTATGTGCACTATTATTCCTTTGACCTGTCTTGGGATTACAACATTAGCTGAAACTGGCTCATTCATAAGAGCTGTTCATCAATGCACACTAGTAAGGAATCAATAAATAAATACAATGAAATGAGAAATCTTGGCTCCCATGTTGTGGAGGAGCAGAAATGATGGAACTGAAAATAAAAAAATAAACTAATAAATATACTTTAAAACCTACATGATCATAAAAAAGTATAATTGTATATTATTTATGCAAATGACATTTCCGTATAGCAAAAGCATAGCAACAGAAGCCAAACGAGTATCAAATTTGCCTTATTATTTGTTTTGACACTCCAGTTCTGTCAGCCAATCAGATCCTCCGGTTCAGTGCCGGGGACATTATTTTGGGGCATCCACTTGACTTCTTTAATCCTCAGGATGTTTTAAAGGGACTATACAGAGTTTGAAAATGTTAAAATTAAGTATTATCCTTGCCCTACATGTACCAGCCATGTGTAGAATGAGCCCAGACCTTCACCACAACTGCCTCTAAAATCCTGCACTGTCACTCAGAAAGGTGTCGATTCGGGTCCGAAGTGCCGTCATGCACAAGCTTAATATAGAGACTGCAGTTATGTAAGACCTGAGGTGGCAGTAGTGAGTATAAAATGACCAACTTGCATCTAGTCCCTTTAAGAAATTAAAATTACTGTTTTACTGCATCCCACCTCAGAAGTGACAGAGCGCTGAGAGGCTCTGCTTATGCAGCTCAATAACCCAAACACGATCAAAACGAGAGCTTTTTTTTGCCTTTGTCATCAGGACAAAGTCATGACAAAGTGAATACCTGACAGAAAATGACACTGAATGCACATTTTTGCACAGATTTGGCCTTTTAAAGGCATGTGGTCCTAAACTATTGATCAGCTGCAAAAACAGACTATTTCAGTTTCATTGTTGATGTCAATACAAGCTTTACTCAATATGCAACAAGAAGAAATGGGACTCAGACAAAAAAAAAATGGAGTAAAGCTTTTATTGAAAAACAAAAATACCTCCAAAGAGTAAGGCAGGTCCTAAGAAGCAGCTCAATGGCAAGAACAAATCCCGGGCAATAAACAGCTACGCCCTGCCAGTAATCAGATACCCTGCAGGAATAATAAGCTGGCCAAAGGATGAGATACAGACCACAGATGTTAAGACACGAAAGCTCCTAACCATGCATGGAGGGTTCCACCCAAAATCCAGCACCCTGAGACTGTACACTAGCCATAAGGAAGGAGGCAGAGGACTAGTGAGCGTGAGAGCCACTATCCAGGATGAAACATCCAAGATCCATAAGTACATCAAGGACAAGGCTCCAACAGATGACGTGCTCAGTGAATGTCTCAGACAATGGGGAACAGAAGATGAGGTGCTGGAGGTCCCGTCATGGGAGGACAAGCCCCTACACAGGATGTACCACCGAAACATAACTGAAGTGGCGGCTATCAAGAAATCCTACCAATGGCTAGACAGAGCTGGCCTGAAGGACAGCACAGAGGCTCATCATGGCTGCACAGGAGCAGGCCTTGAGCACCAGAGCAATCGAGGCCCAGATCTATCACACCAGACAAGACCCCAGGTGTAGACTGTGCAAAGAGGCCAATGAGACAATCCAGCACATAACTGCAGGGTGTAAGATGCTGGCAGGGAAAGCTTACATGGAGCGCCATAACCAAGTGGCTGGCATAGTGTACAGGAACATCTGTGCAGAGTATGAGCTGGAAACCCCAAGGTCAAAATGTGAAACACCTCCAAAGGTGGTAGAGAATGACCGAGCCAAGATCCTGTGGGACTTCCAGATACAGACGGACAGAATGGTAATGAACCAACCGGACATTGTGGTGGTGGACAAAGAGCAGAGGAAAGCCGAGGTGTTGACATAGCAATACCAAGATACCAGGGGCTCAGAGAAGAGCTAGAAAAGGCCTGGAGAGTGAAGGCATCAGTGGTGCCCGTGGTCGTTGGGGCACTCGGGGCAGTGACCCCAAACTGGAGGAGTGGCTCCAGCAGATCCCAGGAAATACATCAGACATCTCGGTCCAGAAAAGTGCAGTTCTAGGAACTGCAAAGATACTGCGCAGAACCCTCAAGCTCCCAGGCCTCTGGTAGAGGACCCGAGCTGAGTTTTTGAGCTGCATAAGCAGAGCCTCTCAGCACTCCATCACTGCTGAGGTGGGATGCAGTAAAACAGTCATTTTGAATTTCTTAAAACATCCTGAGGGTTATGGAACAAAAAAGTCAAGTGGAAGACCCAGAATAATGTCCCCAGCACTGAGCTGGAGGATCCTTGACCCAAATGAAGGCTGTTACTGGAGCTGACTGCAGCCCAATAACCTGCGACTGAAGGGCTTCAAAAACAAAAAGGTCTTCAAAGTCCTCGTCTCCTTGTCCGTTTGGACTTTGGAGAGAGACCAAACATTGATTTTAAAAGGTGGAAGAAAGTTTTATTCTCTAATGATAAAAATGTGACCTTGATGGTTTCCAACGTTACTGTCATCACAAGCAGATCCACCTGAGATGTTTTCTACGCTCCACAGAGAGGGGGCGCCATAATGATCTGAGGTGGAGCAGGACAAAAGTCAAATGGCCGCAGTGATGTCGACCTGATACCTGCGGTCAACCCACAGGGCCCATGGAGTCGGTCGGGTCGGGTTCCTCAAATATACGGCAACCCTTGGGTGGGTCGGGTGTAAAAGCACACTTTTTTTTGTCCTTACATTGTTGGCTTACAACATACAGTGTATTCTTATCCATAAATGCCACACAAAGTCGGCTGTGTTTTGTTGAATGTTCAGTTTTAACATTAGCATGTTTTATTTAGATGTCGCCTATTGCTTTTGTATGGCTTTGATCTCCGCACATGTGCGACAGGCAAGAAGCAAAAATTAAATAACAAGGCGACTGTTCCTTAGTAACCTGAGGAGAACAGCTTCTCACAGCGTCAGGTAAAGCTGCTCCACTTTAGTCCAAACTCTGTTTAGTTTGACAGAAAGAGTTGTCCATGACGTGGTAGAAGTAAAGCCTCATGATAGTTTCTGCTCCTTGTTTCCTGATAAGTCCATAAGCGATTTCAAAGGTGTCCTCACGGCGCAGTAGAAAAACAAAGCTTCAAGCGCTAATGCGCCGGTAAACTCGCAGTCACGTGACACACTCCTGTTTGAGTGACAGCAGCTCTAGAGTGGCTTATGCGGCGGCTTTTTAATGTGTGCGGGTTCGGGTCAGGTCGGGTCGGCAAACTGAGACTCATTTTTTTGGATCGGGTTTGATTTACATGGGGTCGGGTTGGGCCAGGGTCAGAAAAAAGTCAACCCGCGCATCTCTAGTGCAGATGTTGCAGAGAGCATCCCTCAGACTGAGGCACTTGTCTGTGGGAACCTCTGGTTATTGGGCTGCAGGAGGCTCCAGAAACGGCTTCATTTGGGTCGAGGGTCGGTCAGTGGCTTGATGGACAGCCAATCAGATCCACCGGCTCAGTGCTGGGTCATTTTTTTGGGTCTTCTACTTGATTTTTTGTTCTATAACCCTCAGGATATTTTAAGAAATTCAGATTGACCCTGTATACAGTTCAACAACCCAACCATGTTCAAAATGAGACAGTCCCATTTCTTTTTGATGCACATTGAAGTTCTACTTAGAATCTTGATCAGAGGTTCTACTTGATCAGAGGTTTCCTTTAACTGTACATATTTTATATGTGTACAGCTAAAGCACTGTTACTTAAGAAACTTAGTTACACAAGCTTAAAAGCGCAATGCAAATGTAAGCCATTATCATTATTGTCCAACCATGCAACATTTGATTTACTTATTTGTTTTACCATTTTTCAACTGGTCTTAAACATAGGCTTATATATAAATATAAACACACACACACACACACACACACACACACACACACACACACACACACACACACACACACACACACACACACACACACACACACACACACACACACACACACACACACACACACACACTCGATAGATGGGGTTATGTTTATAAAATAATATTAATAATAAAGTTAAATAAAGTTTGTATTACCAGTATAAAAGTTGTAGGTGGTGTTAAGTGACATTAAGTCCAAAACCAGGCTTCATACGTGCTTATATAAAGCATTACATAAATATGAATCAATCCGGAAGTCGTACAAGATTGCCCGTGCGTCTGTTTACGTGGAGGAATGTGCCATAAGTTTGCCATGTTTGCAAAGTTTTTATAGCGGGTCAGAAGCAGGTCTGAAGCGGGACTGAAGCGGGTCTGAAGCGGGTCCAAAGCCGATCTGAAGCAGCCGGGTTAGGCTACTGTTGTTTTCGTGAAGGTTATACAACAGGACGAGGCTTATATAAGTGAGCCACATAACGCACCAACCACTGCAGGTCTCGTGCGTCACGTGACGCGGGGAGCTCCGCTGAATGAGGAGAGTCTTCAAAGAGGCAACAACCTTTAGCTTCAGCGCTAGCTGCTAACGACAAAGCATGGAAATCCCAGAGAGAAGTGGCATTTCCATCGGGATTTCTGCAGTTTCCGACATGAGAACATGACACCTGGACTCGGATAGTCTTATTCGTTGGCTTTGGGGACATTTCCAAGGACTTTGTGTGAGGACTTTGCAGAGCGGTTTGGAAGGAGGACAGCTAGCAGCAGCGGAGACTCCTGTGCTCCAGCGCATATATAAAAACAACGGCTCCCCGGGGTAAACACTGGCATTCCCTGGGCTTGTAGCATCCAACCTCTACTGTTTCTCGTCGCTTTTTGACACTGGATCCATCCTGACGCCACATTGTAGCCTTTACGTAGTTTTTTATACAAGTTAGTAAGGTAAACTAAGTGACAATTTAAGCTCCTTATACAGTAGCTAAGCCTGGGTTATTGTAACAAGCGGACGTTTTACGTGGAATAATTTTAGTGTTATATTTGGTAGTGCATTTTGATCAGGTATTTTCTACACTATCCAAAGAGGTGGCCATGGATTGTAGATTTATTCTAGAATAGATCTTTTACAACAGCGGAGTGACTGGGGCAGGCATAGGCATTTGGCTTTTACAGTCCGTGAGAACTGAAGGAATTGCACTGATACGACCTGCTAAAACTGCTTAAACTGGAGTGTAACCTTAGGATTTACATAGGTTACACTGACTAGAAATACACAAGAAGAGGCTTGTGTGACTGGAGCTTCCGTGACAGGCAGGCTCCTGTCGTTATTGACCGCAGTGCTGTGACTGGAAGTGGCCTACTTCCAATCGGCGATGGGGGCTGGGTCCGAGCAGCGCGGAGAGCCACGACCCAAGTTTACATAAACAAAAAGCCAACTCTAAGACAACTTCATATTCCATAAGAAGATGGAAACTGGGCTCATGAACCACCAGAGCCAGGGCGAGGTGTTCGTCCACCCGCTGTCCAACCCCGGGGCGGCGGGGATCTGCCCAGACATGCTGGAGGTGAGTAGGAACCGGTGATTTTAAACAAAATGATAAATTATATTATTATATTATGATTATAAACATGTCATATGTAATAAGCCACTTACGAAATAACATACAATCAATTAAAGTCAACGGGGCTTCACGATATGAGGAAAATACGATACATTTTCCGACGATCTTGGAATAGTATGAAAACAATATTATTGCAAATTTGCGATATTTTCACGCAACTATTTAAACAATGAAATTTTTTGCCAAATTTTGTCAAAACCATACACATAAAATTATACTAATTAGGGATCAAAATGAAGTAGAGATTAACAAGGAAAATATTGACTAAAGATTTTTGCACATCGTTAATGTTACTTTTTGCATTCGTTTTAGGCTGTGCCAGTCGTGTAGTTTAAACTCTTATGTATTTCTTTTTGGTAAATGAACATTTTACTTCAGGAACCTGAGTGGGTTTGATTGAATACAACATGGGCTTATTACATTTTAAAATAGCACTTTTGGCTATTGTTACGTCGTCGGCCGCACCTAAATGATCTGTTCCTCCCAAGGTGGCGGAGGAGGCGAACCGGGCTGGAGACTACAACCTGGCAGCGGAGATCTACAGCTGCCAGCTCCAGGACCTCCCGCAGCCGGACCGGGGTCTGTGTCTGAGGAAGGCCGACTCTCTGGCCAGGGCGGGCCGTATCTCCGAGGCGCTGGAGTCCTACTGCACCGCGGCGGGCATTTGCAAGCTGCAGCCCCGGGAACTGCCCCTGCTCGTGGAGACCATCGCCAAGAGCCTGCGGGAGAAGGAGCTGGGCCTTCCCTGGACGATACAGAGCCAGAGCAGCGGCGGCACGGGGGAGGACGGAGGAGGTGAGGGGTCTTTTTAGGATTTTTTACAATGGGTTATCGTTCAGGGATCGGTATCGAAAACCAAATATTGTTAAAGTACTCAAATCGAAAAATATATAACGGTACTCAGCCCTACACTTTCTCATTATTGAGAAAAGTGTAATATTAAGAAGTAAAGACAGAGAACATTCTAGTACATAGTCATCCTTTGGCTGGAAGGTTTGATGGTTACCATACTAATTCTGAACTTGCCATCACTTCAGCTTCTTTCGATTATTGCCCTGTCACGTAAACGCAGCCTATTAATTTTGAGTTGTTTGTGCAATAATGGCCTAGTCAGGTGCCATTTTTTGTGGTCCGGCTGGGAACATTTGGAATACAGTGTACTGTACTGTTGATTTGTTTCATAAGCTTATCAAACAGAGTGGCCATTTTGATCAACTACTTCATTACGACTTCTCAAAAGGTTCATCAAGCCAGTGTTTCCTACGATCCTCCATGGTGCTACTCCCTTTTTATTTTTTTGCTTTTAGGTCAGAGATCACGAAAAGTAGGTCCTCAAGGTTTTTGTTGTTGTTATAGCTTGTTTTATTACTGGATGGAACCAAAAGGATGAAATCAAGACAAATATGACAAAAAAATCATGATAAATGTGTTGAATTTTGCAATAACAATATATTTGCGGTATTTTCAAAAAAGTGTCAAAACAAATTTAAGAGAATAGAAAAGGTCAGGACCAAAATAAGGCGAAAAAAGCAATAATTTAGGAAAAGCATGACTTTTGCACATAGTTGTGCTATGATGCATTTCTTTTTTGGAGGGGCTTCTGATATTGCGCTAATTTGCATATAATGCAACTTTTTAAGTTAAAAGGTTCTTATCAGTGCGTATTTGACTTTCCAGGTGGCTGTATGCGTGGTTAGCTTGGTGCCTTTACTTTCCATCTGGTGGCTCCTTTGCCCCAGGATCAATTGTTTTCCATTCTGAAAACCTACCAGAAATCCAAAAAACCTGAAATAAAATTGATCGAAATTGCTCTTTTTGCAATGTGTGCTGTGATGCCACTCTAAACCTCCATTGTTCTCCCGCTCGTCCAGACTGCCCAGAGGAAGACGAAGAGCTGGACCTGTTCTCCTGCCGCCTGTGCAGGTGCCTCCTCCACGAGCCGGCCACGCTGGAGTGCGGCCACACCTTCTGCAAGCGCTGCCTGGACGAGGGTGCCTCGGTGGAGTGCGCGCAGTGCAAACACAAGCTCCCCAACAACACGAGCCTGCGGAGGATCAACGTGCTCCTGAGCAGCCTCGTGGACAAGCTCTTCGCCACCGAGAGCGCCGTCCGGAGGCTCTGGATTGAAGGCGAGCAGCAGTGGAGAGAGCGAAACCTGAAGGCCGCCTTGGACAAGTACAACGAGGCCGTGGAGTTGGGTAAGTCGAGCTCGGTCCTGCACGGGTTTTAATGCCGAAAAAGAAATGTAAAACTTTGGCTGTAGGTTTCTGTCAGAGGAAGTTTTGTATCTTGTTTAGTTTTCGACTTCAGTGGAGATGTTGTGAAAGCAAAAACCTGCCGTCTCTTGGCTCAACTCTTGTTCGGCTGGTTCAACGTTTTTCTGGGCTTGGTTTTCGCTTTGGAAATGTGTTGGGAATGGCCTCCATCCCTTTTTGAGACCCTCTTCCCCTCGCTCCTCGCCAAAGCAAACCTCCACTTGCCTCTCCGGCTCCGTGGATGTGGCTACTGTCGGACATCAGTGCCAATATTAGATAAGGCGTGTTGTTTAGCCGTGTATTTTCTTTGGCTGCTCTTTGATAGATGGGTGAGCTGTGGGAGCCAGTAGAGTTGTTACTGTGTGCTGTGTCTGTTTCTCATTGAAATAACCTTTTTTTGTGAACCGTGAATCTGCTGAAATGCCGGAATGAGGCTTTGTGAGAGCAAGGAACGAGTTTAAATCCAACTCTGTCTATCGCAGTTTGAAAACTGGTGAAATCTAGCACAGCCGCTTTTCATCTCAAATCAAAATTGCAATATGGGGGAATCGTAAATGCTTCTCAGGGTTTATTGAGCGTTAATGTTGCTAGCCCTGTAAGCTTGGACTTTTACAAATATGTTTTGTATATGATTATTCAGTAAGTAGTTAGGATTTCAAAGTCCTCTCAAACATGTATGTTCCCAGAGTTTAAATATGTATAACAGTCCTTTTTTGATTATTAATAATTGCTTTTAAACAAACTACCATCTTAATTCTTCAGCAGCTGCACGTACTTTTGCTTTAAACCAAATCTACATTCTTTCCAAAGTAATGTCACTGTGAGGTTTTATTTACTTCAGTGAAAATACAACATTTATATGCATTTTTACTCAAGATCTGTGTCTAATCCTTTCATTTATCCAGTTCGTCACATTCAAAGTGGTTGCAAATCTTTATTGGAAAAATTGAGAAAATAGTATTTGTGCATGAAATCTCATTAAAAACTCCTTGGACGTGACGTGCTGCTGAAACCCGGCACACTGATGTATTAAAGGCTGTGTGACCAAAGCGTCACACGAGCTCGGACCGTCCGTCTGGGCGCTGACCTACTTCTTGTAAGGCAGTTTGAAAGTGTGTCCAGTAGAGGGAGCGCCTCCTGTGAGGTCAGGCGTTACATGACGCCCTGCTCGGCCATTACCTAAGCGGCACACATACATAATGATGACCCGCACTCATTCCAACGCACTCTGCTCTTATAAAACAGGAGCCGCACCGCATCACTGCTAAAATAACACACACACACACACACACACACACACACACACACACACACACACACACACACACACACACACACACACACACTGGGGTCGAACGAGGACAGGCCTCACCTCCTACCAAAACGTTGAACAAACAATATCCTTTTCACAAATGATTTTCACTTTACGTCTCATTAACAACATTTCATTCATGTTTAGTCTGCAAAAAATAACTGACTAAAATTAGGACAAAACCTTTCTGGCCTGAGGAAGTCCCCCACTCTTTAACTGTGTAAAAATAAATCATTATTACAACTAAATGGGCAGGGTCCAATACTTTGCTACTAAAGCTTCTGACAGTTTTAAACTCTCATAATAATTTCTGTTTTTTATTTATTTGATTGAGACAGCGCATATTAATGAACGTCTACAACATTTGTGATAAAAAAAAAAATAGGGCTGAGACAAAATATCATTTTGAAGTTTATCGCGATGCTTTTTGCCGCAATACCAATTATCGATACTCGCAATACTTTTGTGAAATCTGTTAATTTTAAAAGATGAACTAATCGAAATAGTCCCAGTTAATTTTTTTAAGCTGCAATTTTTAAAGCTTTAAATTAGATTCCCCGAGGCATTAATCAAGTGATCTTTGAACATATGGACCTTGCTCAACCTTCTTTATGATTATGATTTCTTGCAAAATCCATATTCTAAAAAAACATGTACAATAGGCCAGGACTCCCCTGCTGACAAAGACATTTCATGTTGAATTGATGATAAAAACAAACGCACAAGCAGCAGTCCTCCTTCCTTCACTCACACTGGGCTGTTAGGCTCCTCCTCTTTTCGCAGCGTTTCATAACAGGGCTCCGCTGACTGTTTGGTAACATGTAGGCCACACATATGGCTCTTCTGTAAGCAGTGAACTACTTTTACAGTGACGAGGCTCGCTGTAGGAGCTGCCAGTCTTTAGGGACATGAACAGGACGGCGACGAAAAGGAGCTCAGACATGACCTGGACTAGTTTGAATTCATCATAGTAATCGCCTTCTGAGCGCTTTAGTCCAGCACTTCTCCAACGTTTCACACCAAGTTACAGAACTTTAAGGCATGATTCTGCAGATGAATGGGGGGAATGAAAAAAAGGAATTTGGAGATATCAAATTGAAACTTTTGCTGAACATTACTGATGTATGAATTGTACGTTTTCTGCCAATTTATGTTTTCATATAAAAATAAGACATAAAAATGAGCAATATTTTTAGCGACAAAATCCGAATAATGGATAGACCCAGTAAATGTATGGTTTTATTTCGTGACATATTAGTGACAAAGATGTTTTCAGAGGGGATAAGGATCTTTAGTTTGTGAATAAGCTTATCATAAGTGAAACACTCTGTAAAAACTCCAATTTCTTCTTGTTTTTTGAGTTCAAAACTGAATGAATCAGGCAGGAGCTGGATATTAAAAATGCTTATAATGCTATACATCATGTATGCCCTTATGGGGGTGTTTTGCCAGGAAATGTAGTAAATATTGACACATTTGTAGAGCAGATTTACAGGTTTTTGATCTGATATGTGTAATGAAAAATCATCAAAATCATCTTGGGGCACTGGAGCCTGACGTTGCCTACCCCCGGTGTGAACGTATCTATGAAAGCCTAAAGCCGGGGTGTACACTGCACGAATTTGGCCGTCAACGAACATCGGGTACAATCTTGAGTTATAGCTCAAAATCGCAGGTCGTACAGTCAGCCTGGGACGGATTAAAAATGGAACCAGAGACGAGCTGCGACCCACATCAGTCAGTGTCTGATATCTTGCGACGCTAGGCCAGGCATGAGCGGGTCCGACTCCAGAACCTGAAAGTTGATGACGACTGTGATTCTTTTTTGAACTGTTGCACAGTGGCTCGCGATCACAATTTCCACATCTTGCAATGCAACACCTAAAAAGCCTGTTAGACCATAAGATAATGCGCCATGTACAAAGTATAAGGTAAATTCAGCTGATGTCTGAAATACATTTAGTTTTGAAATGACACCCTGGGCCACACATTTCATTGGGATAACCTTTCAGAACAGAATCATGAAAAGGGCCCATTAAGATTTGAGCTAAGACTGAATTTTGCACTTTCAGGGATTGTTTCGATCTACCTTCCATGCAGTTTCAATCAGGTGGAAGACTTTAGTGACTTTGCGACACAGATATTGCATCACCTAATATTGCCCAGGGGAAGACGGATCAGAACTTTTATAATTGTTGGTCGTTAATGGCACAGGCCTAATTTTGTGTGTTAGTTTCTCGTATTTAGGTGCGTTACACAAGTGAGTTATCTCAACCGTTTGGCTGAACTAGGACAGACACTGACCCTCCAACGATGATGTGACATAAGGAAGAGACCGGCAGCTACCCACATCAGGAAATGATTGTCGCCCTCTGTCCCCGGGTATTACATTTTTACTGATTGAAAACGGAATGTGCGCTATGTTTTTATGCGGCCATTGATGGAATCAGCCAAACCGGTCAGACAAGGTTTGGATCAACATCTACAAACTCAAATACTGCATTACCTAAAGCTAAAGCCACAATATATCTAGTCACTGAGGTCTTCCAATCCAGCTGACCTGAGGTTGACACATTTTTGACCAATAAACACCACGATTACAAAGTCCCACGAGGACTGTGCTCAATGTACAGTATCACATCGGCGATATATCTAGTACATACGTGTATTGTTTCGAGGCACCTGTATCTAAATGTTGATTTAAATGTTGATTGTTTTTATTTTTATGAACCTGTACAGCACTTTGGGGCAGTGTCTGCTGTTTGTAAATGTGCTTTATAAATAAATTTGACCTTGACCTATCGTGACACGCAAATATGCTTGTCCAACCATAGTCTTTATTTATCATGTAACGACGATATCTTGTATTATGGACACTGTATCGCGATACACTTGAATTACAATACGTATCGTATCATCAAGTTGTTGTAGGGTTGCCACTGGGGATTTTCCAAAATGTCATTGGGCGGCACAGTGGCGCAGCCGTTGGCGCTCATGCCTCACAGCAAGAAGGTCCCGGGTTCGATTCCCACCTGGGCGGGGCCTTTCTGTGTAATTTACATGCCCTGTCCCAACCAAATAAACCAACAATAAAATAAAAGTTTCCCCGTTTTGCCCACTTCCCTTTCCTCTGTTTTAGGGCTGAACGATATGGACAAAATTTCATATCTCGACATTCATGCCAGATATCTCGAGATCGATACGATATGATATAACTATGGGTTAGGTGAAAACCAAGCATTTTTCAGAAAAATAAAAACATAATACAAAAGAGTGCAGTGCATATCTCTATCAATACGATAACGATATATCTTTCAGCCCTACTCTGTCTGATGAAATGTTTGCAAATCCTAAGAAATTAAATCTGTGGCGTTTTTTTTAAATTTAATTTATTTTATTTTTTTTTCTCCCTGCGTTTGTGCATTCAAATATAGTATTTGGGCATTAAAAACATTACATTTCACTTGCTGGTGCCTGTATAAACCTAAAACATCTCCCTTCCAAGTTTCATCCTAAATATCCTCTGGACGCCAAATCCTAATGCAGGCTTCTAATCAAGGTTCTCTTTATTGTTATTTCTGATGGTGCCTTTGTGTAATTAAGTGAAATAATAACCCTGTGCACTATTTAGTTTCCCTCTAAAAGCTGAGAGAGTGGACTTCCAGACTTACCTAATATGTTTGTGTTTGTGCTCCACATTCGCTCCCCTGGTAAATGGGTTAAGTAGGCCTGAGTTTGATAATATTACCAGTTGCATAGATATGCTGTGTAACTGTTTTGCAATGAGTGAATCAGCAAGCTCCTTGAATAACCATTGACATAAGTCCATCCGTATTGTCTGGTTACATACCTGTGTTACATTATGACTGTGACCTAGTTCTTCTGTTCACTGACCTCATCCTCTCTCTCTCTCTGTGTGTGTGTGTGTGTGTGTGCAGCTCCCCCTGCTGGCCGCCTGCTGCTACAGCGCACAGAGCTGCACATGGACATGATGAGCTTCAGCCAGGCCGTGCAGGACGCCAGCAGCCTGTGCAGGATCTCACCTCACTGGACCAAGGTACACACAAGTCACTGTACTTCTGGAATATTATTGAAGGAGGGAGCATTAGAGGGAAACATTTGGTTACTCTTTCCACATTTGTATCTTATCTTAGTAGGGCTGGGTATCATTAAACGATACCAGTATTGCATCGGGAAAAAAGTGTAGGTAATACTGGTGTCGGGGGGAAAAAAATAAGTTTTGCAAGCTGGTGCCGAAAAAAAGCCTTGTATCTTTAGATCCAAGTTTTGATGCCGTTAGTCCAGGGGCAGTATTAAAGGAAGTGACTTAGTTATTTCAGCTCAAATAAATATTTTTTCCTCCTACATTTTCCAATTTTCTTTTTTTTTCTTCAATATTTGCCTCATTTCTTACAATTTTTACACAACTTATTTTTGACCACATTTTCCCCCCATTACTAATGTTTTCTCTATTTCCTCCCAATTATTTCCCATGTTTCACACATTTCTTGACACTGGAGATGATCTTCCACACATTATTGTTCTGTTTTCTGGTTCTAGACGATTTTCGTATCGGTATTGAAAACAATGAAATGTTACCCAACTGTAGTAGTGTGATGACATTAGTTTTGTCCCTCGCTGGTGTAATGTTACGGGTTTCTACACCAGTAATGTAAACATGTGCGAGTATTCTTTTGAGAGATCTATTGTTGATTTGAATCGTTGGTAACTATTCCGTCCTCCTCCCCCCCAGGCCCACTTCCTGAAGGCCACCGCTCTGACCGCGGCGTCCCGCACCGACGAGGCTCTGCAGGAGTACTTACTGTGCGTGGCCCTGAAGCCCGACTGGACCAAAGCCAAACTGGAGGCACAGAAGGTAAATACTGATTCAGAAGTAGTAACTGTCCCACGTTAACGGCTGGTCCTTGTTGTATTACTACTTTCAAACCTCTCATACGTGCATGTACTTGGACCTCCAGGTGCTGAGTGACCTGTTCTCCTCGGTGTTCGAGCGGGAGGACATGCCCACGCCCCTGCACCCGCTCCAGGGCGGGCCGGCCATGCGCCTCTTCAAACCTGCTGCTCTGCTGGGCTCGCTGAGGGCCCCCACGCACACACCGGGCCCCTCCTCCTCATCCTCCTCCTCACAGCTACAGGTGACACTGCACTCCTTTAGAATGTCGTTCACACTACAAGAACTAAGTTTCCCACACGGTTTTATGCACAAATATTGGCAGGTTTGGTATCCACGTGTAGCACGGAAGGCTGTGACCGAGATGACGCTGTAATCCCAATATGGCCATTTCCTTTATGGCAGTCAGCAGCGGCTAAAGACGGGAGAAATATAGTATACACAGGGCGCAGACAAAGGGACTAAACTTTAGGGCCGTTTTCATTCCACTCTTTAACAACATCTGCACTTTAGTCGCTCCATAAGACTCCACACTTTACAGACTTGGACTTACAACAATATTTTAAGTTTATTTGTGTAACATATTTGACACATGACTGCATATGAAATAAGTAAAACATATATTTCCATAACTAGTACACTAACTGACAGTCAGGTGAAATGACGCATCCCGGTGACACCAGTGCGACAGTGCGACCTGCCTCGCTCTAACATCAGTTTCTGGTCTCTCCCTCAGGACTCCGAGTTGAGTGTGAGTAAAAGTGCTCCTGTGGAGGACTCCAGACTCAATGAGATTGTTCCTGCTAAATCAGACCCATCCGAATGGGCCAGCACCTCCAAGAGTCTGGCCAGTGTGCTGGCTGCTCTCCCAGCACCCCCTGGTGGCCTTAAGAGGAAACACAATGGAGAGGGATCTTCCGGAGCCTTCAGCCCCCCTCCAAGCTGCTCAAGCCAGGTACGGTGCTGTCCTGTACTTCTGAGAGGGAAGGCTTCTGTGGTACCTTTTGTAAACGTGTAAATGATGTGTCCACAGAAAGCGGGGGTGTCCAGCCCGTGTCGGTGTGTGGGGGCAGGCTGGTCCCGGCTGAACTGTTGGACAGTGGAGACCTGGAGTGTTCTCTCTGCATGAGGTAAATGCACTCACAGTGACGGCTTTGAGTGGGTACTGTACGAATTTAAATCCGATCACCACAGTGGGAACCCAAAAGAGCAAACTGGTTTTAATCCAGACTCTGTTTACTACATTGAACAATTATTTATTAACAAAAAATAATAATAAAAAAAAAAAAAGAAGTCAGTTAAAGGGGCTCCCGGTGGTGTTTAGGGGCCGCCTAAACAGGAAACCCTGAACTGTAGCCCTGCTATTTTCCTATGAGGCGTATTTCATCGCTAATGCCATTACCGTGGACATAGATGTTTATACACATGATTCTGAGCACACTTTTATCATTCTGACTACCGTTAAATGATATCAGTGTGATATTGGAAAGTAAGGTATTGAAAAAATGAAAGGAACCAGAAAAAAAGTCTAATCTATAGATCCAAGTATTGCTTTCTCATTTCCCTCCTTATTTTTAGCCAACTTATTCCCCATTTTGCCCACTTTTTATTTATTTTTCTCCCTATATTTTCCAATTTTTTACACATACTTTAGTTTACATTTTTACAACTAATATTTTACCTTCTCCATTTCCCCCTCACCCCCCCCCCCCCTTTTTTTTTTCCCACGCAATTTTTCCTTATTTTTCACACATTTCTTGACATTGGAAATGAACCCGATATTGTAAATGTGCAGCTCTTCTACACATTGTTCTGTTTTCTGGACGACAAATATTTGAGTATAGGTATTGTTCAGGTATGGGTTTTGAAAATCGCGTGACCCCACTCCTTCCCGTCCGTCTGCAGGTTGTTCTATGAGCCAGTGGCCACTCCCTGTGGACACACCTTCTGCCTCAAGTGTCTGGAGCGCTGCCTGGACCATAACCCCAACTGCCCGCTGTGCAAGGAGAACCTGTCCGAGGTACGGAACATTCTCTGGCCTTTCCTCTCGTCAAAGGGAAACTCTTACTAACTCTTTTCTCTGCTGTTTTTGGATTGCAGTACCTGGCCGGTCGGGGCTACAACAAGACGCTGCTGACGGAGGAGGTGCTGCAGCGCTACCTCGGGGACGAGCTGGCGGACCGGAAGAAGATCCACGAAGAGGAGATGAACGAGCTCTCCAAGTCAGTTGCACAGCAATACGTCAATACACTCACTCGTTTACATACTGACCAACAAAAAACGATCGCACAGCCAGCAACATTCCAAGTTTGATATATTGAGGCAAGAAAGTATCGCGATAAACGATATTATTGAAATCAACTTCAAATAAAAGGGAAATCTGAGTATTCTCTTGTTCTAAAAGTCTTATTAACATATCTAATAATGCACAAGTTGAAATAAACCTAAAACCGACAGGAACACTATGTACTAACGTGAAATTGTTACATATATGACGACAAAAAACTTGAACTGAGCACATTTTCTCCATTTTGGCTTTATCCAAATCTAAAAGCTTCTCAACTGGAGAGCATGGCCAGTATAACGCCTCATTTATTTGAAAGCTAAGACCTGCAAAACTGATTGTGACTGTTTTTTGTCACGTTGAGTTTTAATCACTTTTTATTTTATTAACTTTTTTTTGTGTTTTTCGTTTTTTTTAATCCCTTATTTGTCATGTTGTCAGTTTCTCATCACATTTTGATCACTTTTTTGTTGCTTTTTGATCACTCTTTAGTCGTGTTTTGGTCACTTTTTTGTTGCGTTTTCACTATTTTGACGCTTTTTCCAAGAAGCTTTTAGATTTGGGTAACTGGAGAGAATGTGCTCAGTTCAGATATTAAAGAGCTGTTGTCATGATGGGTTTGAGGGACAAAATGATACTGGAACAACCCATTTAATTCTCTGCCAAAGACGGGAGATTGCCTAAAATAATTGTGGCCTTTGTGATTTTAAGTCCTGACCTTTTCCTTGATCTGCTCACCGCAGTTTGAACCAGGAAGTGCCAATCTTCGTGTGCACCATGGCCTTTCCCACCATCCCCTGCCCCTGCACGTGTTCGAGCCGCGCTACCGGCTGATGATCCGCCGCTCCATGGAGACGGGCACCAAGCAGTTCGGCATGTGCATCGCCGACGACCTCAAAGGCTTCGCCAGCCACGGCTGCATGCTCCAGGTCAGGAGGGGACCGCTCAAAACACGCATGAGACTAAACTCTGCTCTAGTTCTGGATCTGATCCCTCTGTATCAACGCTTTCAGGTACGAGACGTGAAGTTCTTCCCCGACGGCCGCTCTGTGGTGGACACCATCGGGGTGTCTCGCTTCAAGGTGCTGAGCCACGGGCAGAGGGACGGATACCACACCGCCCAGATCGAGTACCTGGAGGACAAGAAGGTAGGCCCCCATTTAGCTCAGGAGGAAATGCCACGCTACACACTAGGTTTAGTCAAAGAGTATAAAAATGGAACCAAAAATGCAGATTTAAAAATAAAATAAAATTCATGCTTGCTTTTGAATGTTTTCACTATTCACTGCACAAAAATTAGAAATGTATATGTTTTCTTAATATAAAAAATGCTTTGAGACTTTGCTTTCATTATACTTTCATCTCAGAATAAGGCTTTTTAGGCGTACAAATATATTTCTAGCATTACAATAATAATGGGTCTAACAAGGTTGAAAGTTATGTTGTTTTTTTTTGTTTTTTACAATGATTTTTTTAAATATATTTTGAGTGAATGAATTTAGTGAATTTTATGAATAAATGAGTTATGACTGACAAAAACTGTCTTAAAGCCTTTTCATTCATTTTAAAAAGGTGAATGTTTACTAGTTCAAGTATTAAAAGGCATTTTCTAAATGGATGGAAACATTTGCAGTGGGGGTGGTTTGACTCTGATTACAGCGTACTTAACAAAACATTATTTACATTTGATATCATTTATCATGTCATTGTTACTTTGATGTGGCGATAAAAATAAAGAATTCACACGAAAAAATGGACAGTTTGATCATGGAAAATCAGGTACCCAGCTTTAAGCAGCCGGGGTTTGGCAGTGTTCTGTATCCAACTCTAGAGAAACATTGAACATGTGTATTATAAAGACCCTTATTGTGTAGTTAAGGACATTTCTTTGTTTCCTGATGAATTTAAAAAAAGATTAAAGTAGGCCCAAACCCTCCTCTGCCATTAAACCTGAGTGTGTTGTGCGCAGGTGGAAGGGGACGAGCTGGTCGAGCTCTTGAAGCTCCATGATGCCGTGTACGATCAGGCCAACGGCTGGTTCACCTCCCTCCGAGACAACATGAAGAGCCAGATCCTCAGCCACTTTGGACAGCTGCCCTCCAAAGACCCCGACCCGCAGGTAAACGCACATTTCCCTCCCCCTGCCCATGCCTACTTCCTGACGGCGTCTGACCCGAGCGTCTTGTGTCTTGTGTCGCCCCCCCCTCCAGGCCAGTCCCAGCGGCCCTCCCTGGTGCTGGTGGCTGCTGGCCGTGCTGCCGCTGGAGAACCGCGCCCAACTCACCATCCTGGCCATGACCTCCCTCAAAGACCGCCTCATGGCCATCCGCCGGGTCCTCATCTTCGTCACGCGCAAGCGGCCGGGAGGAGCGGCGCCACGGGCCCCGCGATAAGCCCCACCCCCACGCTGCTCGCTCGCTCGCTCTGACCTCTCGTTTCCTATGCACGATCACTTCATCTTTACCTCTTTTCCACCGACGCCCGGCCCATGAAGAACCTCACGCCTCTCTAACTATGTAACGTTCAGCACTTAGAGGTGACGCAAAAGGAGAAAGTGGCTGAAATTGTTCAAGTGGCACACAGCTTCCTTCACAAAAACAAACAAACAAACAAAAGAAATCTCCCTATTGGCGATTATAATGGGGACATTTTGAAAACTGGACAAAACCTTCCTGGCATGACTTCGGCAAATTCAGAAACTTGGCTGCCAGGTGGAAAAGAGGTTTACTCCCCAAAGGCCGCCTATTCTGCTGCTGTCACCAGTTCCAACACTGCATCCAAAAACATGGAAAACCGTCCCAAAGAATACGCCGTACACTGCAAAACAAAACCATTTCAGACTTTACTAGCTGACATCTACTTTCTAAAGTTTGTTATGTTAGCAGAAGAGTCCATGAAGTTCAAACTTGAAGAAAACGCCTTTGAACAGGGTGAATTATTTTTTGGTGTAAACAGCAGCGGTCGATGTTGAGATTATTGGCTAGTTTTCTCTTATTTACTTTTATTAATGTCCGGAGTAAACAAAAAAAGACGACACGATGATGTTTTGTCACTAGCGATCCGGAAATATCCAGGAAGTAACTACAACATTCACCTGCGGCGTCTTGCCTTAACCGCTGAACCCCCACCGGAACTGAGCACATTTTCTCCAGTTTGGCTTTACATAAATCTAAAGGCTTCTTGGGGAAAAAAGTGTCAAAATGGCGACAAAAACGAGAAGAAAGCAAGGAAACCGCAACTAAAAAGTGTAAAAAGAAGTGATGAAAGTGCAGCAAAAAAAAAAGAGGAGACTCTTTTGTGGCCACAAAAAATGCCCCAAAGAGCAACAAAAATATACGCAATAAAAATAAGTGACGACAACACGTGAGGAAAAACATCCATTTAGATCAGTTTTGTAGGTCTTAGCTTTCAAATGAGGCGTTACATTGGCCTATAGGCTGCAAGCTCTAGTTTAGAAGCATTTAGATTACCCCTAAAGCCAAACTAGAGAAAATGCACTCAGTTAAGGCGGGTGGTAAGGGGTTAAAGGGAAACTTGTGAAAACTACTCAAGTTAAATAAAAGTGTTTTGCAGTGTACAGCGGATCCTTGTTCTCGACTGAAATACAAACATTATAAAACAACTCCAGATTTGTTTTGGGGACATGTTTGTGAAACGAGTGTAGCAGCACTATAGCTGGCCTGTTCTGCCCGCACACATCACGGTCAGCTCTGTGCGGTCTGACGGTGTGGCCCTCGGTTCTTCTGAGGGCTCTTCTCAATACAAACCCCTCTGTTGTCCACAATGACTTTTGCATTTCCTCTGGACGTGATGACAACACTTACTGCAGACGTTTGGTGACAAAGGAACGAGGTGGAATAGGAATGATTCAAAAAGGCAGGGAATTATGGACCAAGGAACTTTTTTTATTTATTTATTTTTTATGGTTTGGAAAAATAAATATTGTTAAAAAAAAAAAAAAAAAAAAAAAAAATTGCGACTGTGCCATAGGATAATAAATATATATTGCTGCTTTTTGTAAATAAACTCCATAACACAAAAAACTGAAATCATTCAACTCAATCCAGCAAATGTTCGACTGCAAAACAAAGTAAAAAAAAATTACTTGATATTTGAGTGTTATCTGAACTATATATTTGGACGATACATACATCTTGCTTGTTTTAAGAGCAATTTCCGTATCCCACTGGCAGATTTCTTGACGGGAAATAAATAAATTGAAAAACGAAGTCAAAAAATAGTCCGGAAAGTCCTTTCAACTCATAGATATTACGTTTTTACTATGAACAATGGCCTGTAACAGCTACTTGACAGAGAGACACTCGAGAAATTAATCATTTTTTAAACTATTGTAATATTTGTTTTTATTGAATTTACTTCTTGTACTTCCAATCAGCGTAAAAAATAAATAAATGTGTTAGATTTTTTTGTTTGTTTTTTAGTTTTGATGCCACTGTTCCTTGGTCCAGCATTTCTCCCGTCTCCCACATTTGCACGTAAAGCGTAAAGAATGTACAAGACTGGCTGGTCAATGACAGACTTCTCTCCCATTCTTCCAGACTAAAATGATGAGCAAAATTCTGGAACTCTCGCCAGTTTTTTCCTTTTTTAAATTTTTTTTTTTTTTTTTTTTTTTTTTAAAGCGCAACAAGACAATTTCTCATTCAACATGCATCGTGTAACAAAGGTTTTGTCATATAGTAGCATATCCAGCGTGGTTACCTTGGCGGGTCGAACTGTACATTTGCGTCTGGATGTGCTTACGTGTTCGTGTACGTGTACTGCGTGTTTTCTATGTATATCAATGTAACTTAAGAGGCCTTTATTGTTAATTTAAAGAAATGGTTCAACTTCTCTTTCTATCGCTGTCTTGTCTTTTTTCGTACAGCGCATTTACACTTTGTTGACCTGACCTAAAGGAGGAGGAGGACAATTGGCAAGCGGTTATATTTCAACTTTGGTAATATTTGAAAATACAATGGATTTGTGAATGTATTCGTAGGAAAAGTTGTGCCGCAAGGTCAGGTTTTAGGGCCACTACTATTCTATTTGCATTGTTTAGACATTATTGGCCCCACAGAGAAATTTGTACTCTGCATTTGATGCCGCATTCTTCAACCAATGCCTCGAGGCCACCAGTCAAAAGCAGTGACCGGCCGTAGTGTTGAGTGCTAACTTAAAAATAGGCAACGACCTCCTCCTCCTTGGACCCGATTGTTTGCTTTGATCACACTGAAAAAAGAGGAATATTTAAGTGAAAACTCAAGTTAAAAGAACTTGATTTAATAATATTGATCTTGCTTTGAGTACTTTGTTCGAGTTTAAATGTAGTTGATTAGAACAGATTAGAATACATGATTTGTTCTTTTTTTTTCAAGCTAAACAATTTGCCAAAGGAATACAAATGTGTGACTTGAGATGATTTTAGTACACTTTTGCTAACTCACTGGTAAATGTTTATACTGAAAATAAAAAATAAATAGTACTCAAAAGCTACACTCAAAAGAAATCAACGTTAAAATCATTTGATCCGAGTTGACTGCGCATAATAAATTCAATAGATTAAGCAAACCAAAAAAATATTGCGTTCAATTAATACAATATATTTAGCCAACATCACTTTTTTTTTTGAGTGTATGCGCACAGGTTAATATCGTTAGCTCAAGTAAAAGAGTAAATTGTTCCATTGCAGCCGAGTGGTGTGTGTGTGAAAGCGCTGTCCCCTGTATATTTTGTCCTGTTTTCATTAGGGGGGAGGGGGGCGGGTATTGGCAGGGGCAGGACGACTCCACTGCAAATCCCTGCTATATTTGTAAAGGGAGATCTTAATACCTATTTTATATTCGCAAATAAAACCCTACTAAACTCTGAGTCTGCCTCCTGTTTCTGTTCATACAAAGCTGCTGATGTGAAAGTGTTTTTTAGAATGATAAAAAGAATACCAGAGTACAGTTGTATTGTCTGCACCAAAACCTCCTTTCCTTATGCTCATTAGGAGTAGCAAGTAAAAACTCACGTACTCCTACCCCTTTTCTAAGTCGCAGTTGACAGTGCAGAATGATTATTAATTCACCAGTGTGTGTGATGCGTTTGACAGATCCCAAAATACATTGTCCAGTAGTATGAATAGGCCACTGACCCGCCGGACGCATGTGCCCGACCCGAAATCAGTCAGCACACTTTATACTTTATACATTTGGTCTAGGATGCAACAGAATCAGCGCCGCCTTACGCCGCTACCTCAGTTCGTGCTCATTTCTCCAAAACTCAATCGCGCTGCAGCCTCACAACTTTTATTTGCATTTACATCCTTCCATGCTTTTATTCCCATCAAAGATCATACCGGAGGCTTTAAAGTAATAGTCTGTAAAATTTCAAAGCTGGGAGAGAGAGAGAGTGAATTTTGAAAGTTCCTCCCCCCTCCTTCTGATTGGACCAGAAAGCCACTTGCAAAATGAGCAGAGCGGGACCAAAATGTCAAAAGTAACAATCAAGCAGGAAAGCTCGCCTCATTGGTCAAAGTGTTGGCACCTGGGATTCTGATTCGTTGTAGATATCCGCAAAGGGAGGGACTTCCCCCCCCCCAAAAAATATAATCAATTAATATAATGTCAAATTTCAGGCCCAGGCGGTAAATTATACGAAATCTATTAAATTTGTAAAGCATTTCAACTTACAGACTATCACTTTAAGGCGCAGTCTCTTGGGGTGTAAAACCATGCCATAGGTTTGTTATTACAGAATGTACATTTTTAAATTGTGAGCTGTGTCCAAACGCATCCCTAACACTTTTCTTACATCCCAATTCTACACAGGGGCGGTACTGTCCATGACAACATCTATCACTATTTTTATTCATCCCATTTTTACGGAACGTATCGTTTCCATTGGAGCCAGACAGAGATGCTCAGTATCAACAGTAAAGTAAAACATTACAGAAAATCTTACAGAAAAATATAAATCAAAAATATTATCGATACTATCTTTAACTCTTTGCTTAAAATAAATGGGAGAGTGGATAAATATTCCTAAAAAGCCTACCTGCTCTCTCACCCATAAAGAATAAAGATACTCTGTTGTATTAAAGGGCACTCTTTTGTTTTACTTTATGATATAAGTCAATTAAATATTACACATTTTAAAATCACATTTCAACAAACGAAACACCGGTGACGTTTGAACTTGGGTCACGCTGAATTAAAAAAAAATATGTAGATAAGAATGACATATTTTTCGAAGTACATCCGGACTTGGCCAAGAGGGGGCAGTGCAGGAAAGGGACTGGGGTGAGCTGCTCGGATCACTGAGTTCACAGAGAGAGAAAGGCAGTGGGAGAAACACACAGGGAGGATGGGAAAGTCAAATATTAGGTCAAAGCCTCACCACCGGACTGGCTAAACGGGAATGGCACGAGCAGAAGCACAACTTATTATGCTTTAATGGCATAAAGCGTGCAGTGCAGTCGAAAGCAAAGAACAGATATTCTGTAAGATAAGATAAGACTTTATTGATCTCACAATGGAGACATTCACTTAACCATAAGGCGTATGGTTACTGAATCTACAAATACACCTTTTCTTTGTCGTAGTGTTAGGGAATACAAAAGTATGCATATCTTATGTAAAGTCACGTGAAACAAAGGAACTGTAGGAACCAATAACGTAATAACGATTTACCGGCCGATAATGTAATCATTATTTTGTTATTGGCTGGTTATTACATTATTGGCCTGATCGTTCACAAATGTAATGTGCTGTTTCTTCATCGTTACCGTTTGTTTTTATCACATTTTTTTCACTTGTCGCAGCTCATATGCATCATACCACGAGAGTGGCCCACAGACGACTATTGTAGCCACAGCTGCCCTGGGTAGGCTGCCAAATTGTGCCATTGGCCTCTCCGACTACCACCAAGAACTCACACACACACACACATGTCCCACATTCACACATCTCCAATGTGAGTGAAGTGCCTTGCCCAAGGACACAGCAACATCATGCACTTGTGGGAGGAGGGACTTGAACCGGCAACCTTTCCGTCATACGAACCCGCGTTACCCTCTGTGCCACCATCGCAGGAAAAGACATGTGAGATGCAACTGGTAACAGGAAGTGAAAAAATAAAACAGTCAAATACAAAAGCTGATGTAAATCGTTATTACGTTATCGGTTCCTACAGGAACTTAAGAACATCTGGTTAAAATACGTAACAGTCCAAAACTTTCAAACTTAGCAGGGAGCAGGACATCACCAGACTGTCTCTGTGGTGATGTTACCGCTTCATCAGGATATGTAGCTGAGCAGGGGCGTGCACAGACCTTTTAAGGGGCAGGTGCTCAAGAAAAAGGCACCCCTGTGAAGAAAAAATAAAATATATATATATATTTTCCCCCCCATACTAATTAACACTGTCACAGACAGACCATTAATATTGCATATAACAATCAAACCATGTGGACCTCATGATAATCCTATAGTCCTATTGTTCTATAAGGTAAATCAAGGGTTCCCAACCTTTTCAGGCCGCGACCCCCAAAATCCCTCAACCAACCACTCGGGACTCCCTTCAGTAAGATGTAAATAGCATTTATAATAATTGAAGGAGCAAAATATTTAAAATCAGTTTAAATTACATTAGTTTAGACACTGTATTTTGACATTTTGGCTTAATTTCACTAAAATATGCTGTTTTCGAAAAAAAAGATTATCTCAAAATCATCTTGCGACCACCCCCCCCCCCCAGAGGGTCCCGACCCCCACTTTGGGAACCACAGAAGTAAATCACAAGGCTGTGTGTTTATGATGAGCACAAATACTCATACAATGAATGCAAAGGCAGGCTCACTACACTCTGTAATGTTTGTGCTTAGAAATGCGGCAAACAAATGTATTATTATTATTATTAGCAAAACATACACCTGGTTTGTCCAATGACATTGGCGTGAAATTGGATTCAAACGGGCATTCAATCTAAACTTCTTGGAAAATAATGAACTCAGCTAATTCTCTTGCATACTTCTACGTAGTATTTTTTCCTCAAACATTTCCCAGTGAGTCCAATTTGCTTCTGAATATTTGATGGAATGTTTAGGAATCTTTAGAAATTAAATATGCACTGATTCTGCTTTAGGCCTTCTCACCTTTCTTTAACTTTACACTCAACATCTAAGCTGGTCTTACTACTGACAATACTGACGCAAGCTCCAGCCCTAAAATTGATTAGATTTTCTTTTCTTTTATTGTCTTTGAGTAAGTTTGTTGCATTTTGTTGTCATTTACAGTTGGTACTCTGTTAGGGCTTGGTAGTTTTGGACCCAAAGATTGACACAAGACAGAAGCCAAGGTTCACAATTTATTTCCTCCAATACTTGAGCCAGGCGGATGGTCCTTGGTCCACGGAGTCTTCCCCACACAGGCACTAGGAGCACAGGAGATTACGGTAAGTTTCAGGAGATCAAAAAACAGGTAAGTCTGGAGCTGACTGCAAAAATCACCCTCTGGCTGACGGAACAATCTGGCAGAGTCTGTCTGGAGAGCTGGGTCTTTCACTGCAGCAGCTTGATTGCAGATGGCCAACAGGTGAGTAGCTCCAGCAGACTCCACCCACCTCATGTTTATCTGTAGAGCACAATTCATACACAGGGCAAGTGCTCCACAGTTACATCAAATTACAAGAAAACAGATCAAATAAATCAATAAAACATCAACATAAAGTTAATCAATGACAGTAAAAGGCAAGAGTGCAGATAAAATACTTTCAGTTTTCATATGCACAGGTAAAAAGAGCTGTTTTCAGCCTGGATTTGAACATTGTCAGAGTTGAGGCCTGTCTCACATCCTCATGAAGACTGTTCCAGATTTTAGCTGCATGAAACTGAAACGCAGCCTCACCGTGTTTATTATTGACTCTGGGAACCACCAGGAGACCCCTCCCTGAAGTTCTCAGGGCCCGAGATGGTTCATACGGCTCTAACATGTCAGAGATGTACTTTGGTGCTAAACCATGAAAAGACTTGTAACAAGCAGAGCTGTTTTAAATTCTATTCTCTGAGTGACAGGAAGCCAGTGCAGAGACCGGAGCACTGGACTAATGTGGTCGTATTTCCTGGTTCTTGTCAGGACTGGAGCAGCAGGGTTCTGGATGTACTGCAGCTCTAACAGTGAGCAGCCGTTGCCTTCTAGTTTTGATAACTATGACAGACGTTTTCATTTATCAATTCCGCCCATGATAGCAATTCATTGAGTAACCCATAAATAAACCCCCAAAACGATACAGCCAAGGTGTATCGCGATACATCACAAAACGATATATTGTCCCACTCTTCATTTTCTTCCCCAGGTGTTTTAGTCTGATGCCCTTTAGGCGTAACTACAGAGTGCTTTTAGCTACAAAGGTGAACAAATGTATCATGTGTGCCTAATATAATGAACCTGCTGAGTATGCAGCACATGCAGTTGTTTTCATCATTAACTTATTGTCTTTGCTAACAGCTGTCAAACCTGTCTGTTGTGACTTTGTCATTGTGTGACGGTGATGGTGAACCACAGACACATTTCCACCGAGGTGGACTATAAAATTAATCTAATCTAATCTAATCTCTTAAATTGTAACACACAAAAAACACGTCCAAAACCCGCCGTTAGCTTTCTCCATTCAAAGCGCACATGACACATTAGACACAAGTTTTGCTAAAACATAGTTGAAACAATTATATTTAAAATGTTGCTAAAAAGTTTTACTTCCTTATTGGACACTGACAGGAAGTGACATAGACAGAGGCAAACCATTTTAAACTGTTGCTGTGCCAACCATGTTATGTAAATGGGAAATGAGTGAGTCATGGAACTTTACCTCTATTTATGTCACTTCCTGTCAGTAGCATAAGAATTCAAATAAAAATAAAATGTCTTAATAAAATGATAATTATTACTTAATACAACAGATGTTATCTGTCTAAAAAAGTCATATAAGTGATAATCAGTCAAATTGCAAAATACAGATAGAGAGAAGTTCCTCCTGATTCGTCAGTGTATTACACTTGTCCAGTTAGGTAAATATTGTTGGAAGTCCTGATCAGCTCTCGTGTCTTTTCCTACTGTGTGATGTAAAGTGCCCATGAATACTGCAGCGTGTTGAGAGCTGCAGGACGGTAAGCCGAGCGCAGATATGAAATATGAATGATGTTTTGGAGAGTGGATCTGCTTTGATGCGACGTGTTGGAGGCTCTCGGGAGAGGACAGGGAGGAGAGGACAGGGAGGAGAGGACAGGGAGGAGAGGACAGGGAGGAGAGGACATGGAGGAGAGGACAGTGCAGCAAACACCGACACGACACCGTCCGTCTGCAGCGCCATGAAGTTCAAAACTTCATCCTCTTCTCTCTCCTCAGTCTGAATGGGCCAGTCAGGTCGCCTATAGAACGTAATACTCATAGGTAAGTAAGCTTTGTCAGCATACATAAAAGACTAAAGAAATCAGCTAGTCTCACGTCTTTGTTTGAGTGAAAAAAAGAGTAAAGACAAATGTTAAAATTGATTATTATTTGGAAGTGATTGGATTCACAAACCTGTCTTATTAAACTTATGGCTGTAAGTCCTTTCTCATGAACAACATCACACACATGCTTTTGAATACAGTCACCACTTTTGGACGCCTTTATGGAAGTACTTTAGTTATATGTGCTGAGAGGGCAGACACTGAACTTTGTGACAGTTTTTGTTTCATGTGGATTGTACTCCACTAGGCTCCACATTTGATTTGATTCAAAGAACTGTTTCTGCCGGCTGGGTTCTCCTCCGACTGTAGAGTCGCAATGCATTGTGGTCTATATTGACCCATCGCTTTTTGGGACGGTCACGTGGGGGCTGCTGCGCATAACCCATTGGCTCTGGGAAATAAAATAGCATCGACTTATGGATCTCTTTTTTGCAAGGAAAACATGTCTTCCAAATGGTGATGACATGCATGAGATAGAGCCTGACGTGATCACTGACAGGAAGTATGTGCGTGTGTCACACTTCTGTAAACCGCACACCTGCACCACCCAACCTGGAACACACACCGGCAACTGCGGTTTATATTAAGCAAGTAAGTAAGTAAATAAGTAAATACAAGTATGTGCTTTATTTGCCATTGTACAACCGTACAACAAAATAGTGTTCAGGTGTTAGTCCTGAGCCGCGCTGCCTCTGTGGGCCAACCCGACTCGCATGTTTTTAGAGGTCGGGGAAACCGTAGCACCTGGAGGAAACCTGGCTGCCTTCAGTCTCTTCTGATCCTCTGAAACAGTGCAGCGCCTCCTAGGTTTGCTCCTGTTTCAGAGCGTGGTGTCCTGCATTAGTCAGCTCCTCCTCCTCCTCCTTCCTCTTCCTCCTGCGCAGCTCCCTCCACTCCACAACAGTCTTTCACCATCTTCTGGGAAGAGCTTAGCAGTCATCTGTTTTATTCTCCAGTGAACGTCCATTAGCCAGAACAAGAGTAGGGACAGAAGGCATGTGTGGCTTAGCTGTGAGTCTTGCCCGGATACCTCCTTTATTATAATATTGGCACATTTGCATTCAGGCTGTTACCATAGTTACCATGATGGAATTCTTACCAGACTGTTTAGAATGTTGTGATGTCACGTGAATGCTGCTATGAATTGTGCTCACTCCTTCACTCGTATCAGTTAGCATAGGACGGCAGACTTCAAGAGACAATCAGTTACTACACGAACACAAAGCTGATTTTAGGCCGCACAGAGAAACGCTGCAGTGTTGACATGTTGGTGCAAATGAACATTGGACATTTTATACAAATCAATCTACCAATCATCAGATTTTAGCGGTAAACATTTCTCCCTCATTCTCCGTTTAAATGAACGGGCTTGCGCTCGACCGGAAGAGTCAATACAATGGAAGTGCTGAGACCAGGCAAAAAGAGGCAAAAGTGGGCGGGGCGGAATAAGGTGAATACGTTTGTTAAGTGATGATGTCATCGCTCCACTTCCGGGTCCAACAGAACTTTAGCCCTATTAACTATAATAGGATTTAACTGATGTAGAACCGACTACAGGCTCTTATAAATATTGCATTTCCTCTGGATTTTCATTAGTCTTTTCTGGCATTAATTATCAAATCATTTTTTCAATACACAATGAAGGCTATATTCATTTTTCCTGGAGAAATGGTGAGCTATATTGTTCGAATTAGGTGTAAAACAGGTTTTAGCCTATTTCCTGTTGTTATTTCAGCAGGAGATTCAGATAAAGTTACGTTTTTTTGCTGTGTTTGTCTCTGGAACTTTCAACAGTCTGGACCCGGAAGTAGCTTATTACTGCGTGTGATGTCACACTTAACAAACGTATTGTACTTATTGGGCAAAATGTTACTTGGCGTGGCTTTAAAGGATCTGTATCATGCTATTTTAGCCATTCCAAAGTAAAGTATAGGCATATATATGATATATTGTACCTCTATCACTATGGAGTACTCATTTTTGAGAGAAATATAAGTATTTTTGGGGGGTATTTTCCCTACCCGGAAGATAAGACGCTTCGATTCAGTTAACTCCGCCCCTCTCTCTGCTCATTCCACATTTGCAGTATTATAAATATAAATATCGCTGCAAAAAGTGAAGTTACTTCACATAATGCAGTTATAAGGAGTTGACATGTGCAAAGCAGTTTCATAAATGGCTAACACACATGCTAACACACACGCTAACATGCGTTTTGATTGACTCACCGCTCAGTCTGGACTCCCATGAGATCGCGTTGGTTATAAAAGTTATAAAAGTTAATCCACTTTGATTCTGGCCAAGGTTTACCAAGCATCCATCAGGTTGGTTGATATAGTAGCTAGCTTAATCCCGGAAAGAAATTCCAACTTCTGGCGAGTGCACTCTTCTTTAGGAAGGTTGAATAGCCCTGTTCCTCTCGTAGCCAAACGCGCATCCGTGGCATTATCGGTAAGAAAAAGAACAGGCGTGTCCAGAGTAGGTTAGAAAGAGCTCAGTCTTCAAAAACAACACTTATGCTCGGATCCATGGCTCCTCCAGCCGTGGGTGCGCTTGATTAGCGTCGTGGGACAGCACAGACGCTTCGGAGGGTTGCTGTTTTTTTTTTTTTTTGTTTTTTTTTCAAAAAAAAAAAAAAAAAAAAAGCTGTTTTATAAATAAAAATCAGGCCGTAAGGCATTACATTACAGACGTAGAGCACTTCCGTTCCGCTGTGACGACACAACTGAACAGCTCAGTGGTTTACCAGGAGAGGGCAGAGCAGCTGCTCAGAGAGCAGGATTCAGGAGGATTACTTAGAACTGCGTGAATGAAGCCAAACACCGCTCTGGGGGTGTTTTTGATAAGGAAATAGCATAACAACATGGCTAAAAGCTCCAAAAAGTCGATTTTGCATGATATAGGACCTTTAAATATCCTGTCAACCATTCCAGAATGTTATGTCATAAAAACTATGCTACAGTCAAAATTGTAAAAAGTGTTGCACATTACCAAGATATAGGCTACATTGCAAAATGAATTACACTTTACCAACATACATGTCCTAATTGCAATAATATGTATTAGATATGCCAGAATGTTACTTTGATTAGTAAATACATGTTTTTATTAATGGTATTTTTAATTCCTTGAAATACAGTATTTACAATGTTTTTCCCCAGCAAGGTAAATTATGGCCTATTTGTTGGAATTTACAACGATGAACAAAGATAGTTTAGACAGAGGGAGGGGGAGCCGGGGATGGCCAGAGTTCAACTTTTTGTCACGTGAAAATAAAACGCTGAATTTCCCAGATTTAACCTCTTACCACTCGCCTTAATTGAGTGCATTTTCTACAGTTCGGCTTTACCCAAATCTAAAACATTTCTGGACTGGAGCTGACAGAATAGGCCAGTGTAATGCCTCATTTGAAAGCTAAGACCTACAAAACTGATCTGTTATGATCTTTTTGTTGTTGCTGTGTAGCTAATTTTAGTAAATTTGTTGCTGCGCTTTCATTGATTTTTTGGTTACATTTTTGTTGCTTTTTGTTGCTCTTGTTACTTTTCTGTTGCACTTTTGTTGATTTTTGGTGGCTTTTATATTGTGTTTTGTCACATTTTTGCTACTTTTCTTGTTGAGTTTTGGTGACTTTTTTTGGCTGCACTTTTATCGTTTTCTTTTGCCACTTTTGGTCAAATTTTTCTTGCTCTTTAGTGGCTTTTTTTGGTCACCTTTTTTGCCAGTTGCGTTTTCATCCTCGTTTTCGTCTCATTTTTGTCGCTACTTTGACACTTTTTTCCAAGAAGCTTTTTAGATTTGTGTAAAGCCGGACTGGAGAAAATACTCTCGGTACGCCACATTCCACCATGGAGGCCGGCTGCTCTCCCGTTTGTCCCGGCCCCCTCGGCCCTCAGCAGCGGCCCTGCCCCGGCTCTGAATGGGGCAGGGCTTGTGCTGGAGAGAGAGAGGGAGAGAGAGAGAGATGCCCCTCAGAGCAGCTCCAGACCTGCACACTAACGGCACACACGGAGGAGCTTTCTACCAACCAGACCCCAGCGGGACACCGGCGCTCAGGAGGCGGCTCTGGAGCTCCCACCACCCGGCCCCGCATCTCCAACACACACCCCGCTGACGATGACCCACGCAGCGACGGCTTAGAAACGCACGAACCCGGCTGTTTTTTTTTTTTCTTCCCCTTGAGCGAAAGGTTTTAACTCCAAAAATGGCGAACGAGTCTCCGGCTAAGAGTCTGGGAGAGATAGACCTAGCAGCTTTACGGGTAAAAACCCCCAAATCTTTACAAATGTAAAAAAATGTCCACGTTTTGCAGCTATACGTCCACCTCCTAAATAACCTAATTGTCACGGGGGGCGCTTGTTGACATCCCCTGCGGTGGATTTTCTTTGTCTGTCACCGTGCATCGGCATGGGAGGCCAGTGGGGCGGGCGGACCTAGCTAGCAAACCAAGCACACCCTCCTCAAAAAAACGCTTTAAAATAGGCTATATCGTTAATAATATAAAAAAAAAAATCGTGTTTTTCGTTCTATTTTAGGATCCCGCTGGAATCTTTGAGCTGGTCGAAGTAGTGGGGAACGGCACGTATGGACAAGTTTACAAGGTTGGTCTGCCCTGCATGGCTTCATTTCATATGTTCTAGCTGCAAAATGTCGATACACGCATCTAGGTATAACACATAAGCTCCCGTATTTATTTATTTATTTATTTTTTTGCAAGCGTGCTGTGTACGATGTGTTACTGCGCCGACAGCGTATGTTATGTAGTAAGCGTTTCCTGCTAATTCGATCATCCAGCAGCAGCAGCATCCTCACCTCTCCATCCTCTCCTCCTCCCATCGCTGGCACACATATATATATTCTTAAGGCCTACCTAGTACACAAATGCCTCCTAAGTCTTAACACGCCTTAATAATGTCCCCCAAACCAGTACGATATCTGTGAGTGTTTATTTTATTTTATTTGTTTAGCTTTTTTCCCCCTCCACAACATAATGGCTCATCCAGCAGCACACCCCTCGCCTCTCCCATCCCTGGCCTATATATATTCCTGAGGCCTACCTAGTACACAAATGCCTCCGAAGTCCTAACACCCCGTAGCCTGCTAATATCCCCCAAACCAATTCCATATCTGTGACTTTTTTAGCTGTTTTCCCCTCCATAGCATCATTTCTCATCCAGCAGCGCCTCCACCCCCTCCCTTCTCCATCCTCTACAGGAGATGCAGCCGACCATCTTCGCCCAAAGGCCCCCCCCCCCCTTCCCTCTCGCATCCACGCCCCTCGCACACACGCCAGGCCCAAGAGCAGGCTCCTGGATGCTATGTGTGTGCGCGCCGGGCCCGTGCGCCATTGGGCTGCATGGGCGGTGTTTCATTGCGCATTTGGTGTTGTAGTAGTAGCAGCTATAGGCCCTGTCGGCTGGAGTTGAGCGTGCTGTGGTGTGTGTTGCATTGTTTTACGGGGGGGGATTGGCAGGCGTGACAGAGGCTCGGATGCTAATGCTTTAGGAACGCTTGGATTGTACAGGTTTTGTAATGGTGGTGAATTACATTGTAATTGTGGGGGAAGTGTGTGTGTCAAAATCTCAGATGGACAAACCTCATCTTTTTTGTTAATCCATTAATTTATCTCAACTGGAAAGGATTGAATATTGTCTCCACTTGCAAATGCAGCTGGCTTCTGGAGCGTGCAAGGGGTGGGCCATATCGTATCACATATCGTTATCGCGATATAATTTTTGATATCGTTGTAATTTTGTATACAATTTCACCACACTCAGCTCCATCAGAGCAGCATAAACACTGACTGTGTAGGACACTGGGACAGGTGCTTAAAAAGTCAAATGAAATGAAGAATGTAAACTGCTTGAGTAGATCATATTTGCGAGGAAATGAGTATGGCATTAAAAAAGAATGAAATATCTTTGCATTAATCTTCCAAATAGGTGTAAAGCTGGAATTTTAAAGTAATTTGTCCGTTGCCTATTTTATACTCAAATATATCATTATTGTGATATTTCTTTTTATATTGTGATAGAGATTTTAGCCCATATCGCCCTGCCCTAGCGTTCGTACAGGATGGCTCGGAAGGCAACCCTTAAATCTGTCTCTCCAAATGCCCTGATGAGTATTTAGTGCTTCCGTTACAGGCCTCGTTCCGAGAGATTGAGGTTCAGATAAATAAATAGCAATGTCTTCTCATTGCTCAATAAATCAATGGGTTAAAGTGGTAGTCCAGAAGTCAAAATGTTTTACAAATTTTATAAAATGTTCAAAATTGACCACCTGGTCTTGCATTTTGATGTAAAGTAAGTAAGTATATTATTTTTTGTAAAGTCCCTCCTTTACTATAATATGAAACCTTTACTATAATAATAAATGTTTAATTATAAACTATTTGAAACAGACAAACATCAAATTAAATCACTTAAAATATCGGTCCATATATCGGCTATCGGCCATCCCAACCCCCTTCATATCGGTATCGGACCCCAAAAATCCATATTGGCCGGGCCTTATTCATTAGCATGTGCACTATAGCTGATTTTGACTGGAGTCAGGACGGAGATCGAAGCTAATGCTACGCTCAGCTACACAGCAGCATGAACATGACTGTGGAGACGTTTAAAAATTGAAGATGAAGCTTCACTATTTAGTAGATTGAGTAGATCGTCTTTGCAAGGAAAGGCTCGGGCTTTGCATCTTAGATGAACTCTGGCAAGTTGTAGCATAGCCTGCTAGCGTTCCTTAGCATAACAACAACACGACAAAGAAAAGCACCATAAACAAGCGGTTAAAAGCTAATATCCTTTCATCTGTGGCGTCTTCATCCTGATCTCACGTTGGCCCATCTAACAGTCTCCTGTGTGCGTAACTGCGTGCTCTTGGTTGCCGTGGCACCGACAGCAGTGAGGAGGAACAGGGGGATACTTTGGAAACCACAACAAATTTCACGTTGTTGCAGCCAAACATGTGTCACAAATGCTTTTTGTTGTTGTTCTCTTTAAAATAGCTTCTTTTTAAAAAACATTTAAAAAGAATAACGTAGCTGTGGTGTCAATTATATTGGCAAATATGTCGTTCTCATGATATTTCTCTTATATCGTGACATAGATTTTAGGATTTCGCACTGCCCTAAAAATCGCCCTCAGGTCTTTCATGTGATAGTCCTATGTTTTTGATTGGTTTTTTTGGTTATAGCCCTTGTTTGTATAAAATGTCTTATACAATGAGATGCAGCCGGTGGTTAATAGTTAATCAATAATCCCTTGTTAAAGAAATCTAGCAGAATGTGCATCCTAGTGTGAGTTTTCACGCTGCTTCGGTCATTGTCCCATCCCCAGTAGCTATATTGGGAACTTACCATCTCTGAAAGTGAAGTGAATGAATAATGACTTACAGTGAAGCGCTTTGAGAAGCTTGTCAGTGCATTTTTGTTAAGCGCAGTACAAGTGTAAGCCATTATTTATGTAAAACATAACATTTAGAATCACTCAAAAGTCACAAAAAACGAAACAAGATGGCAAGATGATAAGGGGTTTTATTTTTGGCGTGTGGGTGGGTGACAGTGATGGTTTTGGGGACTTTCTCTAAACAGGTGATCAAACGATAATTATAAATATGCAGAGTTCTTCTAAACATTCCAGAATGTCACTTAAAAGAAGAATCGACAAACTATGAAAGAACTGAAATACTAATAAAAAGGAGAAGCGGCGTTGGATCCTAACGTATGTGGACAGTTCGTAAGTCGGCTAATCGGGGACATTTTCAGAGTCTGTTAGCCTGCTCAATGTATTTTTCCTATAGCCCTTAGCATTAGCCTCAAACATCGCAAATTATGAACGATCCAGATGTTTTCAGCTGATGGTCAGCCCATGGACCACATAAAGGTGAGGTCAAAGCCAAGTTAGAAAAAAAAAATCATTAATGAATAATTTGAGATTTTACTTTAGGTACAAAGTAGCATATAACACTGTTCTCTGAGCTAAATGCTAACTCAAATTCAGTTCAGTTTTTGCTTTTTGTGGGGTGGGATACACGTCTTATAAGATGTTAATAACAAAGAAAGTAGAAACCATAGAAATGATAAAAATAACATGAAAAGGACCAAACATTACCTCGCCATACTTGAGTATAAGCCCCGGCTTCCCAATTAATTTGTATGGGGATAGAGTGCTCAATTTGAATGGTCCTGTTGGCTAATAAAGTGTATGTATTTTCCGTAACAGGCTCAGATAGCTAAAGGCATTTCTATGATGAAATACCACCTTTTTGGACTTTTTATTTTTCACCAGTTCTTTTTTTTCAGATTTCACTGGCAGAATAAATTGACACATCTTCCAAACTAAAAGTCCACCATTGTCTTCTCTAGGGCTCTAAAATAAGACTGCACTGCTGAGGCTCGTTCTATGACAGAGTCAGGAATATTTCTTACTAACGCAGTGTGAGTCAGTCGCGTGACCCGATTATTTTTAACCGGCGAAGCGGCAAAAGCAGCCCCTGTCCTCTCTCAGGCTGTCCTCTAGCTTTGTGGGAAGGAGATGTGATGCTTTAACACTGCAGTGACAAAACTGGTAATGAAGGGGAAATTATAACGGCAACTATTTCCTCTCGGAGTTTCAGGAGTCTCAAAGGGAGTCATTGCAGGCAGCAAACGATAAGGTGCTCCATAGATTTATATTGGAACTTGCAAACTTTTAAAGGCTTATTTTTCAAACTGCATTTTTCCCACACTCTGGGGACATTTAAAGCAGCACCGACACAGTTTTTCCAGTGTTGTACTCAGGAATATTCAAATCAAGTTTGAATCTAAAGTGCACATTTTAACCACTAGGGCTGGTTACATTTTTTCCGATACCAGTACTTTAAAGCAGTATTAAGTAACGTGTTTACCTTAATAAATCCTTTCCGTAGTCCCCCTGGGGGTAATACAAGTGTTAATGGGATGATTGGGGGGGTCTTTCATCTCCCCCTGGTGTCTCTGGCCAGAAAACCACAATTGCAACTTGATTAAGTCACCAATACACACTAATGGAATCACGAAGAAGAAGCTAACAGGCTAACGGGCAAAGCTAACTGCGGGCTAGCACCACTTAAACAGTATTTACAGCCAAGTTTGAGTGAAAAAAAATATTTCCATTGTGTAATTGGATGTACAATATCCCTCTCTCCCTTCGCCTTTTCTGTCAGCGTAGTATTTACTCTCACGGACAATTAATGAGTTAAAAAATCGCAACTTGCTACAACACCTGCAGTGGTGCTTATGACCTCTAGGAGCATGAGTTACTTAGTACTGCTTTAACGATACTTGGTTTTCATAACTGATACCGGAACAGGGAATAATTTCCGAAAATCATTGGGAGAAATTGTGGCAAAAAAATACAGCAAAAATTGTGTCCAATTTTTTTTTGAAATTTGAAAAAAATGGGGGAAAATAGGGAAAATATAAATGAAAAATATTACCAAAAATGAGGGGAACAATTGAGAAAACGAGAAAAAAAGAAAGTATTGGGCAAAAATGAACAAAACAACAATTTTTTAAAACTGAAACAAACAAGTCACTTCCTTTAATGTTGAGATATTTTGCTTGGTTTTTCCCTTAACGTCTTATTTTTAATGTCTTTAAAAACAACAAAAGTTTCCCTTTACAATGCTATTGCTTATTTTATGTTGGGACTTAATTCGGCCCGGGAATTTAGAGAAGACCGGACCGCTTTTCTGTGGGTTTATAGCTCAGTGACATTGCGCTAGTCTCCGGTGCAGGAGGTCCCCGGTTCGAGTATGTCTTTGACACTTTTCTAACGCTTTCTCCTTTTACATGGGCCGCTGCACACACAGTCTGAGCCTGATACAACTCCACAATCAGCACCAAGTTATGAAGATACAAATATTCTCTTTACTGGTGGAGACACTTGTCTCCGCTGGATTGGACTGCACCAACTTCAACTAAAGCGGAGGGGTGTTCCACTTAAACACCCCTCTGAGTTAGTTCAATATCAAATGGTATCTCCCCGCCACAAGGATGAAAGGTTCGATGCAAATTTTTTTTCTGATTTTGACTCGTTATTTTGATAGATTTACCTGACAATTACGCTTGTGTTACTTCATTTATATCTGGAACAGCAGCCCAGGCTCCTGCTGCAGCCCAGTTAAAGCCTTTAGGCCTGGAATGGCACAACTGTGCATCTGTTATTAATTCATTATTTTATTCTGTCAGCCCAAAAACACCGGGCGGCCCGCCGGGAAATGTCCAGACTCTCCCGATTACCCAGCACGCCACTGGCAGGAAGTAACAACTACACCGTGGCACAACGGTCTTTTCCCACGTGTATTCAATATTTGACATTTTTTAATCCACGACCGAGCTGTAATCCAAATATGGTCATTTCCTTTGTGGGAGACAGCAGCGGCTAAAGACGGGAGAAATATAGTATACACAGGGCGCATGTTCGGACAAAGGGACTAAACTTTAGGGCTGTTTTCATTCCACTCTTTAACAACAGCTGCACTTCAGTCGCTCCATAAGACTCCACACTTAAAGTCATGGAATTAACAAGATTTTGAAGTTTTTTTCAGAGGGATTTGTTAAATATCTAACTCTAACCTGATTTACTGAGCTTTGAACCCCCCAAAAAACAAGGACAAATTTGAATTTTTACAGATTTTGTTCACTTTTGTAAATAGCTTATTCAAAAACGTAGGTTAAATCATCGACTGGATTGGGTTTTGTTAAAAAAAAAGAAAAAAAGGAAAAACAGTCTGCACTAAAAAAACAAAACCAGACTAAAAAAACAAAACCCAGTCCGGTCGATGATTTAACCTTTTCTACGATGGATACTCCCTGGATGAATGAGAGCCTTCACTAACTAACTAACAAGATCCAAAATCCCCTCTGAAAAAAAAGAAGAAGTTTTTAACTAATATATCAACAAAATAAAAACATGCATTTAAACCTGGGGCAAACCATTATTTAGATTTCAGCACTGAAAATATTGGCAATTTTATATGTAAAACATCTATCAGTAATCTACAGAAAAAAGGTTTCCCCTATTCACCTGTAGTGTCTCGCCTTAGGAAAATGTAAGTCGTTTATGTCCATTTGATAGAACAATATTCAAAATAAAATACATCCAAATTTGATCCCTTCATTATAATTCTGTTGGAACACCTTCTGAAAGAGTACATATAATTGCAGTCTCTTGGTCACTACTGTGGTCTCTTAAACAGTGCGGCAGTCAGTTGTACTCCTGACCTGACCCATATTCTCTACGGATTAATATCTCTAGTTTTAATAACACATCTGCTTCTGAATGTGCACAATATGGACCAGGCCTGTCATGTGATCTGCAGCCAATCACAGCCCGGCATAGAGTCATATGACCACACTGTCTGACAGGGCTTACAGTTACAAATGACTTATGGGACAGTCATTTCACTGTCCCAGAAGTCCAGAAACGCTCAAACACGCGGGAGCTGTGATGTCGGACATTCCAAATGAAACGGATCTGTTCAAATACATATCCCGGGTGGACCACTCTAGATGTTTAGATGAATCGCCCAAATGGTCATGTTCAGAGAAAATAACGACTTTTTCATGCATCACTCCAAAACTACTTTAACAAACGCTGAATTATGATTACATTTTCTACTAAACAAAGATAAAGAGAAATGGAGAGGAGCAAATTGTTTCAACAACCCATAAACACATAAATGACGCCGAATGCTAACCATAATTCTAATGTTGGCTTCATGCTACATGCTAAGGCTAGCTTCGAGTGCTGTCTTTTTGCTTAGAAACTGGACAATTTGCTGTGTTAAAACATCCATAATGACTTGGTTTTGACTTGACTTTATTTGTGTGTGATAAAGTCCACCAGAAACCTGTGGAAAAACAGTGAAAAGTTGTGATTCCCAATTTCCCATTACGCGTTTCTTTCCCCCCACAGCTACATTATGACACGTTGCCGTCCATATCTATTCAATTCAATTCAATCACAAAATTGCAATAAAAATGACCACAAAAAAGTAACCCAAACACAACACAAATGGGACAAAAAAATCCCATGACAGCACGGCAACAACGCATTGGAAACACAACAAGGAAAAACCTTTTCAGTTTTGTAGGTGTTAGCTTCCAAATGAGGCGTTACATTGGCCGGATGGCTGTAAGAAGCTTTAAAGGTCCTATATCATGCAAAATCGACTTTTTGGAGTTTTTAGCCATGTTGTTATGCTATTTCCTTATCAAAAACATCCCCAGAGCGGTTTTTGGCTTCATTCACGCAGTTCTAAGTAATCCTCCTGAATCCTGCTCTCTGAGCAGCTGCTCCGCCCTCTCCTGGTAAACCACTGAGCTGTTCAGTTGTGTCGTCACAAAGGAACAGAAGTGCTCTACGTCTGTAATGTAATGCCTTACGGCCTGATTTTTATTTATAAAACAACTTTTTAATTAAAAAAAAAAAAAAAAAGCAGCAACTCTCCGACGCGTCTGTGCTGGGTGCGTGGGTGCGCTAATCAAGCGGCTGGAGGAGCCATGGATCCGAGCATAAGTGTTGTTTTTGAAGACTGAGTTCTTTCTAACCTACTCTGGACACGCCTGTTCTTTTTTCTTACCCAACGATAATGTCACGGATGCGCGTTTGGCTACGAGAGGAACAGGTCTATTCAACCTTCCTAAAGAACAGTGCACTCGCCAGAAGTTGGAATTTCTTTCCGGGATTCAGCGACTTTATCAACCAACCTGATGGATGCTTGGTGAACCTTGGCCAGAATCAAAGTGGATTAACTTTTATAACCAACGCGATCTCATGGGGAGTCCAGACTGAGCGGTGAGTCAATCAAAACGCGTTAGCGTGTGTGTTAGCCATTTATGAAACTGCGTTGCACATGTCAACTCCTTATAACTGCATTATGTGAAGTAACTTCACTTTTTGCAGCGATATTTATATTTATAATACTGTAAATGTGGAATGAGCGGAGAGAGGGGTGGAGTTAACTGAATCGAAGCGTTTCGTCTTCCGGGTAGGGAAAATACCCCCCCAAAATACTTATATTTCTCTCAAAAATGAGTACTCCATAGTGATAGAGGTACAATATATCATATAAATGCCTATACTTTACTTTGGAATGGCTAAAATAGCATGATACAGCTCCTTTAAGATTTGGGTAAAGCCGAGAAAATGCGCTCTGTTAAACTGGGGGTTAAAGGAACAGGCCACCGTTTTTCCATACTGAGATATGTTCTTACCTGAGCTTAGACGAGTTGATGTGTACCTGTCTGGTCTTTGTGCGTGCCCTCAGTCATGCAAAACGACCAAAGATGTTGTTAGCATTTGGCCTCTCCCAGTATGTTCCTATGGCTCCAAACAGGGGTGAAGTTAGAAGTGACCACGCTCTTCCACGGGAATGCACAAAGACCAGACAGGTACGTATCAACTCGTCTAAGCTCAGGTAAGAACATATCTCAGTATGGAAAAACAGGGGCCTGTTTCTTTAAAGGGATATTTCAGGATTTTTGACATAGGGCCTCATTTCCTAGTTCCAGAGTGTTGTTGATGTCTGGAGATATTTTTTCTTAAATTCATGCAGTTCTTATATTTGAAGAGCTTAGTGGCGCTAGGCTAACACATGTCTACGGTATCAGTTAGCCTGCATTAAAAACAGTCTGACCCACTCCACAGTGCACCTCACTTATAACACCAGACTAACCATATAAATGTCTGTGTTAATAGAATCATTTTTGAAATATAACTGACCTTGTATCACATGAATTACCGCATTTTGAGGGACTATTTTCTCGCAGATCACTCCTCCGCTGTGTTAGCTTACAGCCATGAAGCTGATGCTGCTCAAATATAAGTTATCTTAAATGCAAAATGGTTAAAATGATTCCATCGACACAGACATTTATATGGTTAGTCTGGTGTTATAAGTGATTTACCTCAGGTGCACTGTGGAGTGGGTCAGACTGTTTTTAATGCAGGCTAACTGATACCATAGAAATGCTTTAGCCTTGCACTAGCCTAGCGCCACTAGACTCTTCAAATATAAGAACTGCATGAATTTAAGAAAAAAATATCTCCAGAAATCAACAACACTCTGGATAACTAGGAAATGAGGCCCTATGTCAAAAATCCTGAAATATCCCTTTTAAGAGGTTAAATCTTCCTATACAGAAATAAAACCCATTTCTAGCGTGTACTATCCCCCGGTAGTCTCGTTCGAGGAGCCCCTGGTGGTTTGTGCACCAAGCTCTCTGCTTTTCACGCTTTGTTTTTACGAGAGAAAAGTGGACAGGAGAAAAGGGAAGGACTCCTGCGAAGTGCGTGGAGCAGACGCAGACTCTGCCAATAGAAAGAGCAAGCGTGTCACCACACTCAGAGATCTTTTGTAAAGCTGAACACTGCAGGTGATAAATGTTTTGTCTGTTCAGGTTTTGCACCAGTCCAGATTGCACGGAGCAATACAAGACAAATGTAGGCCGTTATGAGGCCGCTGGCACATTCTACCGATGGCAAGTGCTGCGATGTGTGCATGACTTGTTGATGAATTTGAAACCTTGGCTCTAATAATAAAAAAAAAAAAGCGTACTCTTTATTTGCCAGTTGCCAACCCGTGCATGCAGCTGTCAGAGGGATCTCCTCACAGCCCGCTCCAGGCTCCCACGCTGTATGTTCTCCGCTCGCACTGACCTTTTAGGACCTGCAAGGAACTGACCAGTTCACCCTATCAGAGCGCACCGAGCTGCTCGTGTCATTGGCGTGGTTTTACATACAAGGAAGATTAAACATGGCGGCAAGTAGAAGTTCACCGCAGAAAGAAAAGGAGAAACGGTGATCAATCCTAATTATGCGTTAGGCTACTAGGGCGGGGTACTGTTACATTTTTTCCGATACCCGTACTTTAACGATACTGAGTTTTCGATGCCGATACCTGAATGATACTTTTTCCGAAAGCGCATTGCGTTGCCTTGTGTACGAAATGCTTGATATAAATAAAGTTGCCTTGCCGATACCTATACTCAAATATTTGTTGTCTAGAACCACAAAACAGAACAATAATGTGTGGAAGATCTGCACATTTACAATATCAGGTTCATCTACAATGTCAAGAAATGTGTGAATAATGGGGAAAAAATGGGAGGACATTGTGCGTGCAACATTTTTTGGGAAAAAATGGGGGAAATGTAGGAAAATATTAGAAATAAAAACTATAGCCTGGCCTTTGCCATCCGTAAACTCTGGTCAATTATCTTTTCTTTATATGTACGTCTGGGCCTGATCTCAGTGGCTGCGTTTCATCGATTGAATTCCAACCTACCATTCAGCGAGCAGCGGAGGCGGGTGTTGTCGGTGACGTTACACATTTGCACTGGATTTGCTGGTTGTAGTTTGAAATCAGATCCAATCGTTTCAAAGGAGTTCACCCCTCCCACCCAGACTCTGTACGAAATGAGTACGAGGGTATGGTAAGACCAGACTATAAAAACTAGCAAACATTTTTTTAAATTGGGAAAAATATATATATTTGAGCTGAAACAACAAAGTCACTTCCTCTAATGCTGTCCTTGGACCAACAGCATCAAAGCTGGGATCTAAAGATATAAGGTTCCTCCTTTTGTTACTTTCATTTTTGAAAACCTTGAAAAAGTCACAACCAGTTGACATTCTACAAAACAATCATGTTCCTTTAAAAAGCGTGGATCCAATCCCCGCCTTTTCACATTGATCCGATGGGCCTTTTAGAAACAAGGTTCTGCTAAGCTAAATGCTAAATGCCTGCCTCGACTTACAATATTTTCAATTTCCTGACCGTGTTTTCCCAACACCGCTGCATTTTAGACTCAGTTTGAGTTTCGCCCAGACGATCTGCAATCTTGTTTCCGTCTACCCCATCATGAACAGGAACGTATGTCTGGTACGTATTTATGAAACCGAACGGGCCTAAATGAATATGTTTTGGCAGTTCATGTGTCTTCCACCAACCTTTGGCTCGAGAAGTCGTATACGTATGCACTACCCGGGCTCACTTGAAAGCTGCATTATTTTAGACTGTGCATGTCTGTAAAGTTCCGTTAATCCCACACCAGGACACACACACGCCCCCCTAGTGCCTCCTCTTCAGTTGATTAACCCCTCCTCCTGGTCTGGACACGGGGCTTATGCCAGCACGCCTCCCGCCTCCATCCCACCAACCTAACCCCCCCCCCCTCGGACACACGCCGAGCTGAAACAGGAGGGCTATTTATCTGAGCCACTTCTCATTGTGGACTGAGCGGCTGCTAATCCCACTCAATTAACTTCATTACGACGAGGCACGCGCTGTTATGAGGCTAACTGGATGTTTTTATTTGAGCACGTCCAGAGATTCTAATGACGGGCAGAAGGGCAGAGCGATATGGCCTAAAGTTTATAACAGGATATAAAAGAGAACTATAATGATGACGATATATTTGGCGATGCAATTGACAAAATATGAGGGCAATTTATTTAAAGCTATTTCATTCTTTTCAAGCCATTAGAAAAAGAACAACAAAATAAGCATTTATGTTTGGTTGCAACATGATATTTTTGTGATTTTCAAAGCATCCTCTTGTTTCACCTCCGCCGCGTCTCCACTCTGCTTCCGGTGCCATGGCAACCAAGAGCAAGCAGTTACGCACACACACAGAAGAAGAGCGAGAGGTAGATGAGCTTGTCTGGGACTGACATGAGATCAGGATGAAGACGCCGCAGATAAATGGGATATTTATACGTGTCAGTCACTTTTATTTGGTGGTTTTGTGTGCCGTGTTCTTGTTAGCGCCATGCTAAGGAACACGAGCAGGCTACCATGGAGATTGGCCATCTTTGCAACTGTTGGCATACATTTCCATTGACTAACATTAGCTAAAAACAGTATAAAAAGTGGAGAAAAAAAACGTGGAACAGCCCTGTTAGCTGCTGAGTTACTGCTGGTAAGTACATCTAACACACTGTGGTGTCCAAGCGTTTTAATGTGAACAATAATACTCCAGTATTTTAACTTTTAAAATCTCCATTAGTTTACAATTGCTGCTAATCCCATAATGCTTAGTGATATTACATCACATTCCCGAACTCTATTAGTTAAAGTTCATCGAAGACGCAAAGCCTGAGCCTTTTCTTTCAAAGATGATCTACACACATGCAATAGAGAAGCTTCATTCATTTGATTTGATTTTGAACCGCCATTATAGAGCTGAAGTGTTGAGGCTCCGCCCGGTGCTGGAAGTATATTTCCATTCAGAATCTTCACTTTTTGAAAAATTTAAATATGAAGGGGGTCATTTACTAAGCGTTTGCTCATGTGCAAAACAAGCAGCATGTTCTAAAGTGGCTCAGCAACAGATTAATTTGTGCATTTTTTACTCACACAGCATTCTCTTATTTACATGTCAGGTTGGGGCCCTTAACACTGTAGTACATGCACTTTCCAATGGTAAATTCGATGCATCATTCCCACAAAAAAACAATGTTATTTTCCAACTTGCACTTGCTATTTAGCGCTTATTTCATAAATGACCCCCTAAGAGTTTAAATGCACAACGGAGGCTAATCAACTATGTGCTAATGCTGACCAAGGCAGTTTTCCAAGAATGCTTTTATAACTTAAGATTGATTAAATCTTTAATTTAATATTGTGTGTGTTATGTCCAGGAGTTACAACATCGCTGATTAGCTGCTATCTTTTGTTAAACTCTTAATTTTGTTTTGAAAAGTCGAATGTCTGAATGGAATCTTTACATCGGGGTGGAGCCTTGGTAGAGCTCTATATCGCGCTTACAACCGTGCACAATATTTGCCATGATCTGCCATGTCACAATAGGCTCAAACTTAAAAACTGCAATTATCTTAACAGAATTATCTGAACAATGGGAAAGTGTGTCCCCTTAGGATTTCTGTATACAAGCCGGAATATAAAATACCGTATTTCCTTCGGCTTATTCTTGATTGATAAAGTAAATAAGCGTAGATGTGGAATCGTGATCAGAAGAGAGGCTTATAACCAACTGAAGATGGTTCTGTGACGCACTTTCAGGCCCTGACCCCGCAGTTGAAAACCGTTGAATTAGAGCTCTACAAAATGCGTGCGAGTCTTGCATTAGTTAAACAGTTTATATTACAGTCTTCTCTCAAAGTTGTTTAGAATATGCACGGTGAACTGAGTCAAGGTTTTTAAGCAGGAAGCATCTGTATCATTGTGGTGAGACTTTGGTTCCTCCTGAGCAAACAGCAGTTCCACCTTAACCAACGTACCATCTGATAACAGTGGACTTCCTCTGCTGCAAATGTCAACTAATGACAGCGAAAACCCAATGTTGTGAGAAGGTGCACTCACTGAAATAGGGTAAATAACTGAGCCGGGACTAAGCAAGAATAAAGCCAGGACTAAATAAATTAACCCAGAAATGAACCGGGACTAAACCAGGACAAATTTGTTACGTTTCAAGCTGAAAAACACCTGCAGTAATGTTTTTATTCATAAACAAAGCACATTTATAGATTGTGTTATGATAAATAAGTGAATTAAAAGTTAAAAATGAAGAAGGAAATATAGGGGATAGTCGCGTGACTTCTGTAGGTGTGACCGCCATCTTGGAGACCACTGGCTGCTGTATATCATATCAACCTGTGCATCTCCACTGACTGAAGTCAAGATTCTACATCCAAAAAATAGCGGAGACTTAAAGAAAATTGAAAACTTAGGATGTGATCCTTCTAAAGTGCCTGGAGAGAGTTACTGGCACCTCTTAAAAGTACATTTGTGGACATTAGCTCCAGCTGCTGAGCTACAGGTCATACAAACCTCTCAGAGAGAAAGCCCTGAATCACACTCCAAACATTTAGCCTGGGATACAACATGTGACTGAGGTCAGAGCTGAGTGTTAGTTTTACCTCAGAGGGTTCATAGATGTGAGCCGCACATGTGTTTACTGTTTACTGTGCTAAGGCTAAATACTAACCGCGTAGGATGCTAACCTCACTGACTCACACTGAGGCTTTGTGAGTTAAAGTCAGATTTTCTGTTTCATTTTAGATGTGTTCATTTAGTCTTCAGAGTGACACAGATCTTTGGTAAATCCTCCAGTAGCTGGACTGACAGCGCCGCTCCGCCTGTGCCTTGGAAAAATAAACAAAATGCTGCTTTGTTTGCCTTGTTAAGTGAAGCACTTTGGGCACCTAGCGTTGTTGTAAATGTGCTATACAAATAAAGTTGACATTGACATTATTTACAAAAACATGAGCTCTTTGGGACCGTCTTTTTACCCGTATCTTCTTGAACAAATGATTACGATCACGTACAAAATGCTACTGTCAATTTGTTGTCCTTCATTTTCATCCTGAGTAGAGATATTGTTACTTTGTTCCTTCTCCGTGTCTCTGGATCTGTGTTTGGTAGGAAATACATCCATAATTATAGTAGTTCTTTTCACCCTTTGTTTTCCCTGTGGCAGCTTCGAATGTGCGTTCTCTAAGATACTGTTTGCCTTCTGGCTCAGATGTAGCTTATACTATCGCAGCTTATCAGTCATATTTTGATATTATGATATTTTTGATTAAAACTGCTGGTGTTTATTGCAGTATCCATTTTAATCTTTGAATTGTGTGTCATGTAAATACAACGCTGTGCCACAATTAATGAAAAGAGCCTACAACTTATCTTTGCTCGCTCCTGGGCTGTTTTCTAGTGTTTACTCTGTTACATTTGTGCAAACAGACAGAAGAAGATCTTTTCAAAAATGACCACACTAAATTTGTTCTGAACTTCTGACTGATTCACATCTAAACCAGGAATAAATGAGTTTGAAATCAAGTTGAAATCAGGTATAAACCTGGCCTAAAACAGGAGCAAACCTGGCCTAAAAACTTGGATCTAACATGGTTTCTGCTACCGTAATAAGAGTATTTAAATGACTTAAGCCGTGACTAAACGAGAATCAAACCAAGACGAAACTAAATCAAGGCTACGCCCGGTCTGAACCAGAGCTTCCACAATCTCCAAATGTCAGACCCAAAATGACGCGTGACTTCTGGACTAATATTGTGTCCGTGTCCATATGCAGAGCTGATCCGGATGAGCGTCTGTCTGCGCCACAGCGTGCAGTGCTGCTGCGGGGGCCAGATTATAGGACACCCCCCCCCCCCTCCCCATACCCCGTCCAAAATGTCCTCTGTCCCTCTGAGAAAGGACGCACAAACCAGGACAGGACTGGGAATGGTTCAGGACCAAACTATGATTACAAGGGTTAAGCCTCCTGTCTGTTGCAAAAGCAGGAAGAAAACTGCAGCACCAGACGCTCACAGCTGCACACCATATTCCCTCAGATAAGGCCTTTTAGACACTTTTTAATCAAGTCCAAAACTAACAAACTGGCGCTCTTTTAACGTCTTAATCCCCACTTAACCAGGTCTGAACCAGGACGACGCCAGGATGCCAGCAAGACCTAAACCATAACTAAGCCAGGAATTCACCTAAAATGGAACTGAACCAGACTAAACCGGTCTGAGACTATCTGGAATATTCCCACATCATTGGAGACGAGCAAGAGGCTAAGGAGCAAATCTGGTGAAATGTCAACCAAAACACACAGTGACCCAGATTTAAGGGGATTACAGCCGGCTCAGGCCGGGGTAAATTAGCACAACAGCACAAAAAGCCGGGATTCAGCTAAACCTGGGTCCAGGCTGGTCTAAACTGAAATTTTTTTGTATTTGTATAATTTATTGTCCCCGTAGGGAAATTTGACCTCTGCATTTAACCCATCCTTCGATGCCGCTGAGGCAACCCGTAAGGAGCAGTGGTCGACGGCAGTGCCGCGCCCGGGGACCAGGCCAGGTTGATGGTCAGAATCACCTGGCTGGAGGATTCACCTATTGCACATGTTTTTACAACTTAAACTTGTAGCCTTGATTTAAATCTGTTAAGCCCAGTGTGTACACTACAAGTTATTTTTCTATCTAAGTTTATTTCAGATATCACATGGCAAGAAGTGGAGAGTATAAAAGCATGAGCTGCACTGGTCTGCACTGTGCAATTGTTCAAAGAGCGCATCGTAGCTTTGATCAAAGCCACGGTCAAAGCTAGCGCCGCTTGCTAGTTGTGTTTATTTACAGAAAAGTAAAAAGCGGTCCTGCTGGTGTTGCATTTTGTTGATGACACGACTGACCGAGATCATAGATGCAGTCAGAAGGCGGCGCTCTCTGCGACCACTAATTAAAAAAAGTAGTCACTATTGAATATCTGTCCCTTGCGATGTCTATTCTTGAGCTAGGCAAGAGCTACGCTACATCTTCACCATATTTTTCAAAAAGCGGGCCCATAGGTGCAGCGCGAGCATCAGCTGTTCACTACAGTATGAGAATGGAAAATTTTACAAGCTACCGCTAAATTAGTTGTAGCTTTTAGCATTTAGCGGCGCTAACACCCTGAGCAGCTAAAGCATTGACCTTGAACCTTGAAGGGGTGTGTTACAAACAACTGCTAACTGGTAAATGTCTGACCTTCCACTTGTAAAAATAGATACAGACGGAGTTAAAAAAAAACGTTCAGTAGAAGCGAAAAAAATCGCTACCTTTAGCATATGTAGCATGAAGCTATCATAGATTCCTGGTTAGCATTGTTCGTTTTTAAGTGTTTGTGCGCTGTTGAACCACTTTACTCCTCTCCACGTCTCTGTATTTTCATTTAGTATAACAATATTTATAATTCAGCCTTTGTTTAAGTAAGTAATAGTTCTGAAATGGGAGAAAGTTAAGTTTTTCTTCTTTGTTTTCCCTCTGGCTGCTGCGAACATGATCATACTGTATGGGCATTTGCAGAGATGCCGTCTGTTTCCATGCATAGCAATGCCCATCACAGTGGTAATTAAATGTAAACTCGGAGATGATGAGAGGAGTCCGAGCTGAGATACGAGACGAGGACAGCAATAGCCCTTAGTGATGATGTGACGCTATAGATAAAACCTTCACAGAATCACAACATTAGTGACGTGAAGGTTACTTTTGCCTTCAATATAACATTATGTAGCATGTTTTGAATTATACCTAGTGCTGAGAAACATTCATATGATGATAGCATCTTATTAGCATTAGCCGTTTTGTTTGCAGTTTAATCACCTGGAACGCTCTGAAGTCGTAAGTTGTCATTTTCAAGTTACCAGTTGCCTTGAACTAAGGAGACAATACAGACTATTTTTATGGTGATTATCTTCATAAGCGATCAACTAATTGTGCTTTCTTTTCTTCGCAAGTAGGGAATTAATGTATGTCCATACATATCTACCAGTGTCTTTGAGCTAAGACTTAAGATTTTCCTCATTTGCACCTCATTGGAAAGTGTGTACTGTATTATCATTCGGCTAATTTTAAAATGACCAAAACCAAAAACAAACCAGGTCTTAACTAGCTTAAACCAATTGTCCAAACATGAGCTCCTCTGGGCTGAATCCCGCGCAGACCCACTTCCCCCTGTCAGCGCCTCTGTGTGGAGGCGCTTTATGAGGTAACTCTCTCTCCGCTCTACATGACCCACATTCCTGCTCTCTGTATTTTTAGCTTGAGCCCGGCTAGCACACACAGCTGGCGGCGCTAACACCAAAACGCTAAAACTAATGCTATCTGCTGCTTCTAAGAGCTTCACTTTTGGGACAATTGCGTGCTGAGAGTTCAGCACAGAGGATGAGTTTTAGCTTTTGAACAGATTTTACTTTGTTTATAGACCCTGTAATCATTGGAATAAAACTGTTGGGAGTTTAATATTGTTATTGATGACTATAGCCTTAAAGCTTCCGTACCTGATTTCTCACACTTTCAAACAGTGAGAGAGGGAAGAAGTTAACGTTGTCCCCAGCATTTATTGCTCTTTTAGTAACGCTTGTAGCCTACATATTTACAGCATTGTAAAACTAGGGCTGTCACGATAATTACTATATCGACTTATCGTTTAATAAGTAACAGATAAAAGATACATTTTTGGGCTCAATATTTATCGTCTGCACATTGATTAGTATTTTCCCCCTAATTTTTCTTTGTAAAACATTTAACTGAAGCAATTTTTGGTTACATTATATTTCATGTTTATTGCAACATGTGGGGTATTTTAGGATATGATTATACACTTTTATGCTTTAGAGTTGATTGTATCCAGTAGTTAAAGTAGGAGGTGGTGGAACTCTAATCTTGAAGACTCGGAACGCTACATTAGGTCAATATATGAAAGGCTGTGTGTATATTACATGTAACAGAAGGTGTTTTATATTACTTTTAATGTATTTATTTTAAAATAAGTTTTAAACCATTTCACAGAATAAGATTTCTTTATATGTACTCTTGTTTGAGATACTCCCAGAAAGTTAGAGCAACAGCCAGTCCTCACCGGGAAATATTTTGAATAATCTGATACAATTTAGTGCAATCTGGTTTATTTCAGGCAAAAAATATGCTGTTTAAATAAGTCTCATACAGTGATGAAAATCAGAACTGTCATTATGATTACTTTCCTAAAAAAAGAAAGAAAAAAGCAACTGCAATTAGACTACTTTTATTATTTAATCTATTTATTTATTGTTTTTTATATACTGTCAAAATCCTGTGTAAGTGTTTCCCTGTGGGGCCCCAGTGTCAGCTCCGCCCCTGTTGCTCCTCCGTCTGTAGCTGCTCATCGGGCTGAGCTGAGAGGAGGAGACACAGGCTCCAGACGAGTCTAAAGACTCAACTTTAGCCTGGATTCACGACTCTATTGTTACTTTTAAACCGTGGGCAGATTCAGAGGATCTCATCAGAGGGTAAACTTTGTAAAAAAGGCCGACTTCACTGCGCACTGTTAATCGCCTTTTCTCTTCATTATGCTTCCTAAAATAATCTCTAAAACCAAAATTATGAGGCTGATTGATATGAAATAAAAAGTGGGCAAAAGCTTGGAAAGAGTAGACTCCGTTTATGGATTAGTTGATGATTTCATGATAAATGCTGTTATATTGAGGCGCATTAAATATGATTAAATATGGCGTATGAGGAGCGGACTGACCTGCTGCTGATCTTATGATTATTTCTCCAGTTTCTCTCTGAAGAGTGGACTTCTGTCCAGCGCAACTTCAGCAAATTAACAATAATTGCCATACGCTCTTCTTCTTTGTTTATCTGGTGTTGGTGATTCTCTGTCAGACGCGATTTTTTTCTTTCCAGGCATACTTTCGTATGTATGCGAAAATGGCAAAGTCTAAAAAAAATTTTTTTGCCATGCGAAGGTGCGGGAACGCCGTTCCGCCCACTTTAACCCCTGATTGTATCACTTGATGTCTTTATTTACTCATGTGAAGCGCCTCTCTGCGAGGTTACATTAATATAAACAACTGACATAAATGATCTGATCATTATAACTTGTGCATTACAAATGTGTTATCAGTTATTCTTTAACAGCATTTCATAAACCAAAACACTTGGCCGCTCCAGCAGTGGCTATTTAATTTTATTAAGTGATCCAATCATAGTTTCTGTCCCGGCTTGATTAGTTGATGTTAGCATTAGCATGCTCATTAGCATACTGTTGCTAGCCATGGTGATTAAAAATATGTTTGTGGAGGTTAAAACTAACTCAGCGAGTGAGTTCTCAGGGGTTCTAAGCTTCAAAATGACTTGACTCGAAATGATTTAGTCGGTGAAAGTCTTTTTTAAATGTTGAGCGCAATTTTAACAGTTTTAAAAACGGTTTAGTTTTTGTAGCCTATACCTGAGATTGTATTTTTCTAGTATCGGCTCCGATATCCAATACAAGCATCGAATTGGAGCATCCCTAATTACAATGTTTTTAGAGAAGATGCAAACATTTCATTTCACAAATTTCTGCTTTTACTCTGAACTCTGGGGGGTGAGATTAGATTGGGGGTTTACTCCACTATAAACGAACATCTAAGATCACTTTGACAGCAGCCATGAGCAAGGACATTTCCACTACTGTACACATATTGGTAAAAGAGTAAAGACTGCCTATAAATCTAAGCAGTCTTTACTCTCATATTTATTTCATTGGAACACCACAATAGTTTTCCTTTGTGTGGCTGAATCAAACTGTTTATTTATTAATTTATTAATATGGATCCCATTAGCTGAGAGCAATAAGCAATCAATCAATCAATCAATCAATCAATAGTTTTGTATAGCCCAATATCACAACAGGAGTTGCCTCATAGGGCTGCACCGAACATTAAGGCAATAAAACAGAGCAGTAAATAAGACAATGTAAAGTTCAGGCGAATCAAGTATCCAGGCAAACATAATGTCCAAATAAGTGTCAGCAGTAGGTGGCGACGAGCGGCGCGGGTGTCCCCTGTCCTTAGAAAAGAGAAACCTTGGGGAGAACCACAGATGGAGAGATCCACTCCCATGGACGGACAGGCTATAGAGACCCAGGGCCGATGGAGTCCCTCAGCAGATGGGCCAGGATCGAGACCGTCTAGTCCTTGTTGTCAATCCAGTAGGTAGGGTTCCTCCGTTCGATCTAGACAGGAATGGGACAGGAGACACCATGTGAATAGTAATGAACAGACTACAGATAAAATAAATATTGTATCATAATGAGACAAAGTTTGCAGTAAGAAGAAGAAGAGGATAGCGCTCAGTGTACCGTACTTCCCACAGCAGTGTTTCTTCTAAGGCAGCTTTACTTCAGGCTGTGGGTTAGAGCTTTACCTAACTGACCTGATCATAAGCAAATTCAAAGAGGTACGTTTTGAGCCTCGTCTTAAATGTAGGGACTGTGTCTGCTTCTTTAACGTGAGCTGGGAGTTTATTCCATAAAACCGGAGCTTGGTAGCTAAAGGCTCTTCCTCCTACAGTGATTTTGGAGACCCGAGGAATCACTAGTAGCCCTGAGTTTTGAGAGCAAAGTGCTCTGGTTGGCCGATATGGAACGATAGCGGAACGACAGTCAGCTGGTCTTCCTGGGTCCATTCCAAACAGCATTCACATATTCGTACAAAAATGTATATATGCAGTATTTAAAAAACAACAACAATTATTTGGCTTAAAATGTACATAGATTTTTATGATACAATAAAACATTCATAATACTTTTAGGAGCAAACAAACTCATATCAGAGTCGACACACAAACATGATGTTTCTTAGTTCACAAATTCTAACTAGTTCCAGGTGGATATAGCTCTATAGAGAACAGTTTTCTTCATGACATTAGTGTTAGGATGTTGTGTTATTATGACCATTGGATGCCATTCTAGTGTTATGAATGTGCACAGAGTTTGAATGAGCAATTTGATTAAATATAAAACAGGCATTTTAACTGATGGGTGTTATTATATTATATATATATTATATTATATTCAGGTGCCCAGTGTGACTTGTTTTCTTTGATTTAGATTGAGCCATGACAGAGTAGTATACATGTGTTCTCTATTAGTTATGATTGAGCATCCAAGTCTGGCTGCTTTGTTTTGAACCACTTGTCATTTTGCTGGATCTTTGTGAGCGGCAGACCAGTCATACCTAAATGTGACTTGTATAATCGTAAGAAACCCTCACACGTGTTGAACCCTCTCCTCCTCCGTCTCACTCTGAGCAGGCAGCAGCTGGCCTCATTAGCTTTTGTTTTCATCCGCCTCAGAGCGCCGTGAGCCCCGCTGAGCCCGTCACGTGACGCAGACCGGCATGCGCCATTGGCCGGCTGCTCGGGGCCCCCCGCCAGCTGATCCCGGGCCCGGCCTCCCATTGGCTGCGGAGCGGCTGAGCACTTCCTCCTGTAGCCGGGCAGACTCGGGGAACGAGAGCTCAACAGGGCACAAGGCAGGGACGGGGAAATGTCAGTGTTTACTTCAGTTTGACCACATTACACTTGGGCACTTTTTGGAAGGAACTTTTCAAGATACATCCCGGAAATTGGACAGGGATTACACATCTTGATTTGGAAAAAAATAACAAACAAAATATAATGTAGTATCTGTCATAAAAATAAAAGGCGAGATGCTGCAGGGGAATAAAATACATTTAGAAATATCAAGTTTTGTGCCATTTCTGTTCGGTTTTCATTTATGATAAGTAAAAATGCCTATCTTTTTGGTGATGGATAGAGCCAGGTTTAAATGTATAATTTATTAGTTACAAAGATTTGCTCCGAGGGGGCTTTGGATATTTTGTTTAATTTTTGAATAAACTCAATAAATCAAATGTTAAGTTCAAGACTGGAACGTTTTGGAGTCCGTCGGAGCCTCTGAAGTGGAGATATTGTTACAAGAGTGGAATGAAAATCTAGTTTGAGGAAACGGTCCTAAAGTTTTGTAACGTCTGCACATTCGCCCTCTGTATATCCGCACTAAGGCTGGGTACCGTTATGGTATCGAAAAAAAAGAGGTTTAGATACTACTGATATCGAAAAATAAAAGTATCAAAAACAGGCACGGAAAGTTTTGATGCTGTTCGTCCAGGGACAGCATTAAAGAAAGTGACTTGGTTGTTTCAGCTCAAATCTATTTAATTTTCCTCCAACTTTTTCTAAATGTGTGCCCCATTTTTCCCAAGTCAATTTTTTCCTGATTTTTGCAAAAAGAATTTCCTCATTTTTGACAATTTTTATTACTAATATTGTCCTTATTTTCTCCCAAATGTTTTCTTAACTTTTGCCAGTTTTTACTTTCTTTTTTTTTTTTTTTACCAAATGATTCCCCATTTTCCACACATTTATTAACATTGGAGATGAACCCAATATTGTAAATTTGCAGATCTTCCACCACTTATTGTTCTGTTTCCTGGTTCTAGATGACAAATATTTGAGTATAGGTATCGGTAACGTATCGGAAAAATTTGAACGGTACCCTGTGCCCTAAATTCCCCACAGACTTCGGCGGCTGGCCTCTTTCACAAAGGAAATTACCATATTTGGATTACAGAGTGTTGTTGGGGGGATTCTGTCACGTGGATACCAAAACATGTCGGTATTGGTGAATGGATACGCACCGCCATGTTGGAGGTATTTCAGATCTAAAGTGTAAGTCAACAAAACGTCATAAAATAAACATTGTGAAGGGTGAATTTGGTCTGTTTTTGTACTTTAACATCAAAGCTAAGCTGTAAAATCTCAAAAGTGACCAGTGCGGAAAAAATCCAATGTTTGCACCTGCCGCGTCTCACCTTAAATGGCTCCGCCCTGTTCTTCTCAGCAGACTTAGAGACTTGATTGTAATCTGTAGATGCTTCCCTGTGTTAGCCGCGGCTAGCCTCAGGTCATTCCCGGGTCAGACCTGACTCATGTCCTCCTGGAATCCTCTGTTTCCATGGCAACCACTCCACAAAATCAGGGCGCATGAGTATTGGATGCAACGGTGTTAAAATCCTTCAAAGAATCGACAAAGGGGCGACAAGTGGGTTATTGACTGGACAGACCTTGGAGCTTGGATCCTTGCATGGACTACAGCGGCCCTCTTCTCCTTTCTGCAAAATGTGAACACTTATCAGCGGCGTTACCACAAGAGCTACTTACTTATAAAGATTATTCACAGTTTTACCGCAACAGGTACAACAGTTCCCTCATGTGGCACTTGTAGTTCAGCTTATCAGACGCCTCAAATAGATAAGCAGGCTCATGCTAATTTTGTAATCCTTTATTGTAATAATCAAAACAATAATTGATTTTCGATGAATTACACAGCCCTACTTTGGATCCACATATTCTCATCTTGTGCCAGCGTTGGTAGAGGAGACATCCATTCTTTCGCTCTGATGATAAGGGTCCGTCTGAGGTGTGGAGAAACAGAAATGCGTTCACACTTTAGAATTGCCCAGTCTCAGTGACAGTCCAGGCCTGGCACAATTTATCTTAAAGCAGTACTAAGTAACTTGTTTATCTTAAGAAATCCTTTCCGTAGTCCCTCTGGGGGTAATACAAGTGTTAATGGCATGATTGGGGGGTCTTTCATCTCGGAGCACCAATCAATACACACTAATGGAACCACGAAGAAGAAGCTAACAGGCTAACGGGCAAAGCTAACTGCGGGCTAGCTCCACTTAAACGGTATACAGCCAAGTTTGAGTGAAAAATATGATCTCCATTGTGTAATTGGATGAACAATATCCCTCTGTCCCTTTGTCTTTTCTGTCAGCGTAGTATTTACTCTCATGGACAATAAATGAGTAAAAAAACACAACATGCTACGACACCTGCAGTGGCGCTTATGGCCTCTAGGGGCATGAGTTACTTGGTACTGCTGTAAACAAGCGTCCTGTCTTCGTGGTTCAGATTGATTGTTGACGTCGCCCCTGACCTCTGCAGGTCAAGTGCACTCAGCAGGTTAGACTCAGTTGAAGACACACGAGTTATGAGCGACTAATCTTTTTACCGAACAAGCCTGGGCATGTCCCGCTCGTGCAGCTCATCGTCACCCCATTGTCCAAGTCCACAGCATCACGGCCCCCTTCTGACCGAAACAGAAAATAAGTGCGTAATGTTATACAAATAGCAATGAGTGTAGGCTATATACTGATTATATATACTAAAGGAGTACATTTTAGTAAATACATATACATTTCTTTTCTAAACAGATGAAGGTAGATGTGGAAAACAGTGCTTTTAAACAAGGATGGACTGACCCATATAGAGCTGGGTACAGTGAATTTTTTTTTGATACGGTACTTTAACGATTCTTGCTTTACGGTAATACTTTTTCTGATACCTATACTCAAATATTTTGTCGTCTAGAACCAGAAAACAGAACAATAATGTTTGGAATATATTCAAATGTACAATATCGAGGTTAATCTCAAATGTCAAGAAATGTGTGGAAAAAATGGGGAATCATTTGGGAGAAATTGTGGCAAAATAAGAACAAAAAAATGGGGCAGAAATAAGGAAAACACGGAGGGAAATAGAGAAAATATTGGTAATAAAAATGAGCAAAAATGAGGCAAACAAATTGGGAAAAATGGGACAAAAATGTTTAAATATGGAAATAAATCAAGAAAAATTGGGGGGAAAAATAATTTATTTGAGCTGAAAGAAACTCTTGAACTCTTTTGAAAAATGTTCCTGGACCGTTGCTAGTGGTTGCTTTTTTATTTAGACCCTTGTATGGTATAAGAAGATGTTTTGAGGGAAGACTGAAATGTGAAGCTGCATTGGTGTGAGAGCCAGGTGGAGACTCCTCACACACCTGCTGGTTTCTGCTTTTGCCTCCAGGCTTCAGAGCCTTTACCCTCTGTCTGAAGTATCTCACTGTCAGGAGGAGTAGCAGGTCATGAATATGGAGTTATGTGCACCCCGAGGACTAACTGACTTTTCCCACAGGTTTTACCCATAAAGTCTCTCCAGGAAAGCCTGCATTTGTGCGGCAGACAGAACCACGCGAGGGACAGAGTATGATGGATGATGATGATGAATCTGGAAAAGGTCCGATGGATATTAGAGTTTGTCATGTGGGCTGACGCTCTTTAGAGTGGGAAAAAAGTCCTGTCATCTTTGTTGGAGGTTTTTCACTCTCCACAAACCTAATAGTTTTAAGGGAAGTCTCCTGGTGTTGTTTTGTATTCGGTAACAGCTGATTCTCAAACTCCAGGTGTCTATAATCAATATCATGCTGCATTTTCTAAACAAGAACTGTTTACTGAACTATGGCATGCACAAGACGACCATGTATATGACAGATTTTAATGCTTTTGAAAATTTGACTTATTTAGAACATCAGTTGCAAGTTCATCAGTTATCATTTTATTTAAGCTACTGACAATAAGTGACATAGAAGAAGGTAACATTCCATAGCAGTTTGACTCATTTCTCATTGACCTAACATGGTTGGCACGGCAACCGTTTAAAATTGTTTACCTTCTTCTATGTCACTTCCTGTCAGTGTCCAATAAGGATAAGGATACGATCCGTCCGGACGCTCGCTGGTGCTTTCAAGTGACATTACACATTACTAATGAATAAATAAGGAGCCAATAGTTTATTTTCAAATCAAATGTAGGTCCCCAAAAGGCTCAGTTAGCATTGGCAGCAAAGTTTTGATGCTGTAAATGTAAATGTTTAACATGTAATGAATGCCTCATGGCGTTCGGCCGCCATGTTAACTGTTAGCTAGAACTGGTGAAATTTTCTTTTTGCCTTTTTTTTATCATATAAATGCATACATGTCAATTACAATAAATGTAAACAAAGTTAGAATTAAAAAAAAAAAGTAAAACAGTAGGTTTGGTGATTCCAGAAGCCCATCAGTTGCTCATGTATGGAACTTCTGGTGATTTCAATTGCAGAGAAAGCATTGATAGTAAGTGATTATTGTCCATGGCCATGTGACTCAGTGCATATCTCGAAACCGCAGTTGTAGTAATAATTCAAATTGTAGTTTAAGGTGATACAGTACTACAAAAGAGCTGATTGTGTTTTTGCTCCAAAAGGGTTAAATTCACAAGTGCCTCAGTGCGTTAGTTCACTCTGCCGTGGTCTGTCCTGGTAACACTGTGACCGCAGGCTGCTCACTCACCCCGACCGATGTGTGAGGGGAACATGCCGCACTGCTGTTTTACTCAGCCACTACCACTTCATAACCACTGCTCCTCCAGCTGGGTACTCCTGACTAGGGCTGGGTACCGTTAAACGATACCAGTATGGTATCCAAACAAAGGTTTAGGTACTACCGGTATCAAAAGAAAATCTTTTTTAACCCAAGTTTTGATGTTGTTGGTCCGGGGACAGCATTAGAGGAAGTGACTTGGTTGTTCCAGCTCAAATACATAACATTTCCCCCCCATTTTTCCCAATTTTAATGTATTTTTTCCCATTTTTTGCCCAATGTTTACTCCATTTTTCCCATTTTTTTTAGACACATTTTTTCCCCTTATTTTTGTTCCAATTTTTCCTTTCATTTTTGCTAATTTTTTTTAAACTAATATTTTCCCTGTTTCCCCCCATTTCACCCAAATTATTTCCCATTTTTCACACATTTCTTGACATTGGAGATGAATCCCATATTATACATTTGCAGATCTTCCAAACATGTTCTGTTTTCTGGTTCTAGATGAGAAATATTTCATTATAGGGATCGGAAAAAGTATCGTTCAGGTATCGGTATCGATAACCAAGTACCGTTAAAGTACTGGTATCGGAAAAAATTGAACGGTACCCAGCCCTACTCCTGCCAAAGTGAATTGAAAAAAGCAATTCACTTTTTTCACTCAGAGCAGCCATTTTTAAAGTAAGTCTCTTGGTATCGGTTAGTATCGGATATCGGCAGATACTCAAACCCCCTGTATCGGTATCTGAAGCAGAAAGGCTGGATCGGTGCAGCTCGTATGGCTCTTATTTAACCTCATAGGTGCAGACCCCGGAGCCCAGAGGTGGTCAGTAACATTGTACTTGAGGAGTATTTTGGTTGGCTCCCAAAGTGAAATAAAAAAGACTTAAAGTGCACACTCCAGAACAGCAGGTGGCGCTGTGCAGATGTAGTGTCAATGCCACTGACTCACGACACGGAAGGAGGTTTGTCCCCGTCGTGTCGCCGTACATAAGTGTGATTTCGGGCGCAATTTGAGTTTGTTGTTTGTTTTTGAAACGCTGAAAAGGTTTTCATTGTAGTTGCTTCTGTGACACTTTAACCCGGAATGTTCCGCAGTGTGTCTTTAAGTCGATATTTCCCGAAGCGTTTCACGGCCCGCGCGCCTTTTGCCGTCCGCTATCTGCTGTCTGTGCTGCGGTAGTGAAGGAGGCAGGCAGGCGCACTTCCTCTCAGCACACTGACCTATAATTCTGCCACTGCCGGGCTAAAAATAGACTACAGGATTTAAACTCGCGAGGGGGGGAGGGGGAGAAGAGGGAGAAGAGAGAGAGAGAGAAGGAGGGAGCAAAGGGGGGAAGAGGGAAAGGAGAATGTAAGCAATGGGAGGGCTGGAGGGAGAGAGGGAGGTGGTGGAGAGGGAAGAGAGAGAGAGGAGAGACAGAGAAGAGAAGAGAAGAGAGACGCAGTGGTGGAGAGAGGAGGAGGAAGAAGAGAGTTTAGAGAGAGAGAGGGGGAGGAAGAGAGGAAAGACAGAGGACAAGGGGGTCAGGAGAGGGAGGAAAAGAGGTGGTTGTGGTGAGAAAAGAGAGAGGAGGGGGAGTGGAGAAAGGATGGGGAGAGACATAAGCACTTCCTGGTTACGCTGCCCCAGGTAACCAGGAAGTGCTTTTTTTATTTTATTTACTAATTTCTTGCAAAGCTTACCCCTTAAGTTCTTAGGCTAGTCTGCACATTGTCCTGAAAACATGCCGTGGAGGTTTGTTGCAAAGGGAAGGGGTGGAGGGGCTTAGGGACCATAGAGCTACGGGAGTTGTGAGGAGAGGCTGGCAATCCACTGTATACAAGATCATATCGAAATGGAAGATGTGCAAATTTATGTCGAGTTTATTTCCAATGTCAAGAAATTGGGGGGAAATGGGGAGGGAAAAAATGGAATAAAAAGGGAAAAATTGGGGGAAATCCATCCATCCATCCATTTTCTTCCACTTGTCCGTTGCCGGGTCGTGGGGGCAGCTGTTGGAGCTGCACCAGCCCCTATAGCGACCCCTGCAGGTGGTGGGTCCACAGAAGGACGGCCTCATGGTTCTAACCGGGCCTGTTGGTTTCTCATAAGGGGCTTCTGAACCGCTCTTTGTCTGACCCGTCACCTAGGACCTGTTTGCCCTGGGAGACCCTACCAGGGGCACCAAGCCCCCGACAACAGAACTCCAGGATCATTCGGGCTCAAACCCCTCCACCACGTTAAGGTGGAGGCTCCAGGAGGGGAATTGAGGAACAAATTAAAAATCAGAAAAGATTGTTTAAAAAATGGGAAAGAAATAAAAAAAGTGAATATTGAATTTTGTCAATACGGCCCAGCCTTACTGTATGAGTGAGCCGTTTCAGATATAGCAGTTTCAAAGTAACAAAGCGTAAGACATTGATAAAGATGTGTTTGAAATCATTACCAAATGATTTTGAAAGTGTCTTTGTGGAGGTCCCATGCTGCCGCAGATTGACATTCTGTTTGTAACGATGAAGGTTTAGTTTTTCCCCTTCGCATGGGCGTGTTGTTGCATCTCCGTGTCCTAATGAAGCGGGCCTCACCCTTCCTCTGCGCTCTGTGATTACAGAAACCTCAGGACGCTGTGTGGTCGGGCTAAATTTACCCCACATGCATTGCTCACCCCGCCGAAACTCCCATACCACTGCGCAATGTGCCATTTTACTTTTGGGGAAAAGGAAGGATGCTCCACGGTGGGGCATTTGCATTCTTGTCATGGCGTTCCAAACCAAACGAGGACTGCACCGCTCAGAAAGGGACATAAAAATCGTATAAAACTTATAACTTTTTTTATTATTAATTGGCCAATGTTGATATTTTTTGGTAGTTTCGTCCCTTACCATCTTAGTTTTAATGTCTGAGTATAAAAAAGACAAAACGTACCCTTTGCGATGCTTATTTAATGACGTTTTGTTGATTTCCAGGAAGTAACGGCAACATCGCGCCACAATGGCCTTCTTCCCACGCTTATTCATTCACAAATATTGACATGTTTGGTATCCACGTGTAGCGCGAAAGGCTGTGACCGAGATGACGCTGCAATCCAAATATGGTCATTTTCTTTGTGGGAGACAGCAGGGGCTAAAGACAGGGGAAATATTCACAGGGCGCATGTTGCTGATGTTACAAAACGTTGGGGACGTTTTCTCCAAATGAGGTTTTCATTCCATTCTTGCAACATCTCCCCTTTAGTCGCTCCTACAGACTGCACACTTTACAGACTTGGACAAAACAATATTTAGAGTTTTCTTTTAGAGGAATTTTAGATCCAACTCCTGCCTGATTTATTGAGCTTTGAACCCAAAAACCCAAGGCAACATTTGACTTTATATGGATTGTTTTCACGTTCGGAAACTAAATACAAAATCCCCTCTGAAAAAACCTTTGTAACTAATATAAACAAAATAAAACCATACATTTAAACCTGGCTCTATTCATTATTCAGATTCCGTTGCTGAAAATACCAGCAGTTTTTATGCATGAGAACTCAATACATTTTTTCCTCATATCTTTCTCAGTAGTCTTTGACCTAGATCACAATGTCGACTTGATGTACGTATATTGCCTTTTAAAGAGAACTGAAGCCATCTGCCTCTTCTGAAAGTTTATGCTTCACTGGGATTGCTGAAATCCCCTTATCACTCACTCCAAGCATGACGAGACCGACCAGCAGGAGCTGTGAGTGAAGGCAAGTGTCTATACTTGAGCATAGAGCCCCATAAAACATGAACATGTATCTTTCATGAAAAGCATTAAATTAACAGAGGCAGGATTAAAGGCGGCACAATCGTTATACTATTCGAAATGTTTTGCTTCCCCTCTTGCCACGGTAATAATATTTTGACCCAAATACAGTACTTTCTCCTGCCCACATGTGGTGCAGGTGTCCGGTATGGTGTTACTTCACTCGGACCCCAGAGTCTACTGTATACTCTGCTCCTGTCAGGTCTTTCATCAGCACGTGTGTCATGAGCAGATCTAGTTACTCGCTCCCCATGCGCTCTGTCTACTCACTAAAGCTGTTGTCTCTGAGTGGAAATGTATCACAGATTTGATAGATTGCGTTTAATGGACCGCCCAGGCTGCATTTTGACGAAACACAAGTTATATTAATTCAATACTTAAATTGATGAGCTCAGCAACTAATCAGAAGCCCCGGTGCCATCACTTTGACCAATGAGACGAGCGTTCCTGTGAACCGGCCTGTCAATCACGTGCACAGGGAACGGGGAGGGGCTTTCAGGTCCAATACTTTTTACTTTTCTGTCTCTCTTCATTTTGCAAACTTTTGGACTGTTACATAACACATTTTATGCATTGAAGCTTGCCTTTGAAAACAGTTTTTAAAATAATAGTTGTTTGTTTCATGTTCTATACGATATTTTTAATGCACAAAATTGCAAGCAATGACATCTGTTTGCGCAAATGAGTTCAATTATAGCCTTCCAATGTAAAAGTGTTAGCATATTTCTCCAATTGTACTTTAATCCTTACTACACGTCAGATTATCTAAAAAAAAAATCAACCTCAACAATGTTCTACCTGCAACAATTACAATAACATTTAGATTTACTTGCAATAAGACTTGGCTAATTTGACATCATAATGTCTGTTGTGATTTGGATATTGCATGAGTTTGTGATATATTGTGTAGTACGAATGAATACTGCAGGTGAGATCACACAGCCCTGTGGTATGCCATTAGGGCTGTACAAATAATCACGTTTAAATCATATCTTGATTGAGTACTGATTGAATCTTGATCAAATGGATCACAGTTAGCAATTACAGACATGTTTTGCTTTTCTTTTTTTAAATGAGCAGTTCTGCAGCCATCTCTGAGGCAGTAACAGCACCTAGTTTGGAGTTTAGAATCTAAAGCAAGAAATGGAAACTATTTTGTATCAAAGGGTTCTGAAGTGAAGAGCTTCTTGTCTTTGTTCTTGAACCATATTAGTAACAGCCATCTTTAGAGTTTTTATTTTATATGAATAAATACATAATTAAATAAAACGTGTCTATCAATATATGGATACAATTGTGGATTTTTCCCCCCATATCGCCGGGTCCCACCTGCCAACATCAGTTTTGAGGTGAGGCTGTGTTTCGTTACCTCCTACCCCTTGCTGGGACTGCATGTAGAAGCGAGCTCAGCCCACCCTGAGGTGCCCACCCCGGGGTGCACCTGCTCCTGCTTTGAGCCAGAATCTGTGAAAGACCGTCTGTATTCAAAGTCCCCAAACACAACTCCCACAGTTAGAACGCTATTGACATTCACACAGTCGCCTCTGCCGGGAAACCAAACACAGTCAGGCCTGTGTGGGGCTAAACCTAAATGAACTTTTCATCACCAGGGACGCAAAAGCATTTTATATGTTTGAAGCCTGTTAATTGACCAGGTAGATCCATTGGCAAAAGGCAACAATAACAAGGAAGAATACAATCCATTCACGACAAACTGAGCCAGATACCAGTGATTGTGATTATACTACCATTTTATGTCTCAATTCGAAGATCACAGTGCACATTTAAAACACATCCAGGAACAATAACTTGTAAGACACATCTAAAATATGAACTGCTAAATTAATATAAGAACCACATTCATACCATCTTTATAACAAAACCCAGTGGAGATGATCTATTTTTGTTGGACATATTGCTGTGTTTAACTATTTTCTATTTGTGACAATTCAAATTGCATTTTCAATTCAGTTGCAATTAATCTTGTGGTCCTACATAAGAAACTAGAAAAATTGGACAACAGTTACATTAAATATGGTGTAAAATGTTTTACTGCGACAGGCTTTTTGCCCCACACACCCTGAAGCTATCACAAGCCATATTTACAATCATTTGTGCAGCCCTGTGAGACAACTCGCGACAAAACAACTTGATTCAACTTGATTAATTTGGCAGTGCCATACCGAGACACGAGCGGTTTAACCGGTTCACCGAAGAAACCAATCTAGAATCGAATCAGAAGTGTAGTCAGAGTAGACAAACATACCGAATCATTGAACTACTAAAGATTCATTGGGACATTACATTATTATGGTTAATGTCATTCCAAGATTCACATGACATCACAACACACATGAACACAACCTATTGGCTTGTTACGGTGTGGCTGAGCTACTTCAGCTGACCTGAAGTTGTGAGCGCCACTGTTTCAAGTTCTATACATTTCCTATAGAGATTAGCTTAGATCTGTTCGAATAATCATATTTTCTGGACAGTGAGTTTCTAATAGATACTTTCTGCATGTGGAAAACCTAATGTAAGGAGGGGAAGAGACATCTGTGTTTATAAAGGTCGGAGAATTTGTCTTGAAGCTAAATTCCAACATCATGCTGTATTTCTCTTATAAAGTCTGATCTGTGCCACCGCTGTGTGTGTGTGTTCGTCAATGAAGACTATAACAATATCATTACGTTGACGCACCTTTTTTTAATCACACTAAGGTACCAATGACTCTTTCGTGACTGGAACACGGCGAGACGTTTATGAGCTCACATTGATGAGACGAAAACGTGAGAAAGTAGTTTGTCCGATGTTCGCAGTTTGTGCACAGAGCGGTAGGACTCACCTGCTACAGGTGACACAGAGTGACAGCATCAGGTCACATGGCCTCCCTCCCCCTCCCCGCGCTCCAGTCTGCACCTATAGCTCCGTGGTCTGAGCGACTCACAGTGATGTCACTGGGACGTTATCTTTTCTCAGGACTGTATTCCCCCAATTAAATACTGTAGCGTATGAACGCAGAGAGCATATTGATGAACGAATGTGCAGATGTCTTGATAAAAACATAAAAAATCTGGAAATGATGATCAGAGCAGGTGCTAACATCTAATAATCACAGAGAAAGGGTTAATATCTTGGATACCTTCAATTAGTCTTTAGAGTGGTCAAATAACTTTTTGGATCAAGCAGAAAAGCGACTAACAGGGCAAGAACTATCTTCTTGGTCTAGTCTTCAACCAGTAACTTTCTTGCAGGCTGCTCTGTTGTTTTTGTTATCGAACTAATGCGAATACTCCATTTTGGATGACGTCAGTTGTGCCAATTGTTGTGCTCTTGAGTCAGCAGCAGATGTTGGTCAGACTCAGACACCCCCCTCTCTTTCTCTTTCATCTTCACATGCCCCTTTTCTGTATATCTCTCTCCTTTCCTATTGCTCATTCTTTCTCCCCATCTCTCTTTTCCATCTACATATACTATCTCCCTTTTTCTTCAGTCAGTCTCCCCCTCTTTCTCTTTATCTCCCCCACCCCTCCCTCTCTCTGTCTCTCTCTCGCTCTCTCATATAATGACTGCAGTAAGTGGTATTTCCCCAGAGATGTCTATACCACTTCCCTGCCTCAGAAAAAAGACATATTAAGTCCATTATGACCACTAGCACTTTACAACTACCAACAATTACTCTGTTTCATGTCAAGGTGATGCTTACATGCAATTGCTAACACTCATTGTTAACGTTACGATGTTGAGGGAAAACTACAAACATACAGACTAGGATAGCAGCGTCATATGAGCTATTAGTAAACTAGGGCTGCAATATTATTATATATTGTATATATAATATTATATATTATATATTGTCGATAAGAAGTAAATAAATATTTTTTTGATTAGTGAACTAGTCAAACTGGGGCATTTTTATTGCGCTTGAGATAAAAAACAATCAATTTATCATGATCATCTTTGAAACAAAACCTGCTTTAGAGTCTGCGAATACATGATTAATTTGTTGATTATTTTTAACAGACCTTTTGTCCCAATTAGTCAATTAGACATTGCAGCCCCATCGTAAAGCAAGAATTGTTAGCATCGTTAGCAGGCTAGTTGTTGCTATTAGCGTATTGGTGACAGTACACAACATATTTTTCTTCCTGAAAGTTGTGAAACATGCTTTTATAAACACATCATATTGAGTTTGTCCAAATAGGGCTCTTCTAACATCCGGGTAATTTCAGTGCGCCACAGTGTGTCCGATAAATGGAGTTTTTCTCAGTAATTATATCAAACAATGAAAGAGGAAGCCACTTAAGTTAAAAAGTTAGTTGTGGTCCAAACTCATTCGTAACTTTCCTAATATATTTGTAGCATCCACATTCTTTACAGGGCCAAGTGTATAGACACATTTCACGACTTGCAGGGTCACTTTTCAGGGTCACGTTCACAAAAATGCTAGAAAAATAGCCTGAAAGTTCATACAAATGGTACAAATGTTTTATAATTTGATGCACACTGTTTCCCCACAAACGTTTGAGTTTACAATATTCTAAAGGAGGATAATAGGTATAGCTCCTTTAAGTTAAGTTGATTAGAATCAACGTCTGCAGATCTAAACAAATTGTGTGGATTATGTTTTAGGGGTGGGCCATATCGTATCGCATATCGTTATCGTGATATACGTTTTTGATATCGTTGTCATTTTTTATATCGTTGTGGACACGATATAATTTATGTTACGCTCAGCTCCATCAGAGCAGCATAAACACTGACTGTAGAACACGGGAGCAGGTGCTTAAACAGTGAAATGAAATGAAGGATGTAAACTGCTTGAGTAGATCATATTTGCGAGAATTAGTATGCCGTTAAAAAAAAAAAAAAGAATAAAATATCACTGAATTAATCTTCCCAATAGACGTAAGGCTGGGATTTTGAAGTAATTTGTCCATTGTCAGTTATATCGTCAAATATATCGTTATCGTGATATTTCTTTTTTATATCGCCCTGCCCTATTATGTTTTAAAGTTTAACGTAACCGTGCTGGACACATCAGGCTCCAAATTCTACGATTAGTCAAATGTTTATTGTCATGACATGCGTAGGTTAAATCATGCTTTAGCTAAATCTAAAGCCGAATAAACCAGACAGAACGTGGCCTAAGAGCTTTTTTTTTTCAAGTCCGCATTAAGTTGAACTTAGATCATGATTATTTTCTGAAAGGCGAACATAAATGCGTGAAATTCAGCACAAAGTTCAGACGGATTAGCGACGCGAACTAGGCGACCTCTGGGCAGTTTGTACAAACATTCATCGAGACCAATTAAGTCCAATTTCTGTTTACATCGGACTTTTGCCTCAATAGGCAGGTTATCATGGTAATCAAATCACATTTCATCACAATCCGACAATTATTCCCCTTCATAAATCCTCCCAAAATCCAATGACAACCACCCAATGCAGCGATCTCCCATTGTTTTCAATGAAGCGAGAGCGTTGTATTCACCTCCGCTTGATTTGTGACGTAACACTGTAGAGCCCTATTTGGCGATTACACATTGCAGCCCTATCGTAAACCAAGAATTGTTAGCATCATTAGCAGGCTAGTTGTTGCTATCAGCGTAATGGTGATAGTACAACTCATTTTTCTCCCTGAAAGTTGTGAAACATGCTTAACTCAAGGTAATGAGTTTGTCCAAATTAGTCAATTAGACATTGCAGCCACATCATAAAGCAAGAATTGCAAGAATAACGTTGTTAGCAGGCTAGATGTTGTTTGCTAATGTGTCAGTACAACTCACTTTTCTTCCACAAAGTTGTGAAACTCATCATAGTGAGTTTGTCCCAATTAATCGATTAGACACTGCAGCCCCATCGTAAAGCAAGAACTGTTAGCATTGTTAGCAGGCTAGTTGTTGTTGCTAGGCTAATGGTGTCGGACGGTACAACTCACCTTTCTCCCTTACAGTTGTGAAACAGGCTTCTAAAAAATCATCCTTGTAAAGAATGGGATTGTTTTGGATGGAGTTAGGAGGAAAGTTCGGAATAAGTTTAGACCACGACTAGCAATAGCGGCCAAGAAATTAGCAAAACACCAAGACTAGCTGTTCAAACTTAACCAGCAGCTCCCTCTGTCACGGTTTGAAAAAGTGAGAAATCAAGTTTAGGGCCTTTAACCCACTCCTGGTGCTGTTTTCTGTGGGGGATGTTTTTTCCACGCTGACTTGCATTTGCGCTGGTCATGTGACAGTCTGGTGACTTGAATAAAGTTGAAACAGTTGTAAATGCGTGAAGGATGACCAAGGATTAATGAGCTGACTTCTCTTTCTGCACCCTGTGCTTTTGTACCCGCAAAATGAGATACATTAGAATTGCCATATGATTGGTCGTTTTGCAAAGGAAGCTATTGTTTAGGCATTATATTGTTTGTAATGGGGACTTTTCTGACGAGTATCGTGATTAGGATGCAGTAATGTCCCATGCATTTCTAAACTTTGTAGAGCACCAAACTACAGGGTTAGCATGTTATGAATATAGTAAGTGTGTGGAGGCTGGGTTTTGTTGCTTACAATTATGCTTTTGTTATTTGTTTGTATGTAATGCTAAGCAGTAATTCTCGCAGTGGTCAATGTTGAGATTTTAGCTCGTTTTCTCCCTTAACATTTTAGTTTTAAGGAGTACAAAATCTAAATACATTTCTTTCCCTATTCATCTGCAGCGTCAGATCTTGTCCACAGACATGTGCACCGTAACCTAAACTTTGACTTGAAAACACGTAAAGCTAGTGAAAGAGCGTGTAATTTTATATTTTCCCAAAACACTTGCGCCCTAGAGTCTCATTCTGTAAGTGAGAGTTTGGCGGATGGCCCTCACCCCCTCATCACTCTTACCCCGCTCAGAGCGCGCACATTTGTGCTGACTCGCTCTAAAGTTTGCTCTCTAATGTTTTTCCGTCTGTCTGAGAGATTGTGGGGCTGTGGACAGAGATGAGGTCATGGTTAGCCCCAACAGCTCCATAGATCTGCACAAGTCATCGTGTCTGCTTTCTCCTGTGACTGCCATCGGATTCAGGCTTATAGTTTCTCGGGCGTTGTATAAATAATGCACCAAATTGTAAAAGCGACTTTGAGCGTCTGGAAAAGCGCTATATAAGACTAATGCATTATTATTATTATTATTATTATTATTATTATTGTTGTTGTTGTTTAGTGTGATATAAACATTAGACAAGCCAAAAACGGCCAAACAAACTTGGTAAAAGTAATGAAAATCCCCAAAAAATTCAAACCGCTGAGCTTTGTAACGCTCCAATCACCGATGCAAATGTAGACGATTATCGAATCACATCATACATTCAGAACAAACTGTATATCTTCTCTCACCTGTAATTAAGATGTCACGTGTTGTTTTTGGCCTATTTCAGGGCAATATTTGTTGTTAAATTGATGTTGTTGTACACAATAAGCCGCCATGTAGGATGGAACATGTGTTTCGGGCGGCATGGTGGCACAGCGGTTAGTGCTTCACAGCTAGAAGGTGCCGGGTTCGATCCTTATCCCTGGCCGGATGGGGCCTTTCTGTGTGTGTCGGTGTGTCTGCATAGGTTTCCCCTAGGTGCTACATCAGAGTGTATGTGCGAGTAAGTGGTTGATGGTGGTCATCAGAAGGTAGCTTGTCCAGTCGTCCACTCCTGCTTCTTGTATCTGTTCAAAAGCAGGACTGTCTGGAACTTTGCTACAGCCAATCAGATCTGGAAAAGTTTTATATCGATCCAATCACAGAGCATGTTGTTGCGACAGGAACTGAATTAAAGGGATATTTCAGTATTTTTGACATAGGGCCTCATTTCCTAGTTATCCAGAGTGTTGGTGATCTCTGGAGATATTTTTTTTCTTAAATTCATGCAGTTCTTATATTTGAAGAGCTTAGTGGCGCTAGGCTAGGGCAAGGCTAAAGCATTTCTATGGTATCAGTTAGCCTGCATTAAAAACAGTCTGACCCACTCCACAGTGCACCTGAGGTAAATCACTTATAACACCAGACTAACCATATAAATGTCTGTGTTAATAGAATAATGTTTGAAATATAACTGACTCCACTGCTGTGTTAGCTTACAACCATGAAGCTGATGCTGCTCAAATATAAGTTATTTTAAATGATTCTATTAACACAGACATTGATTTGGTTAGTCTGGTGTTATAAGTGATTTACCTCAGGTGCACTGTGGAGTGGGTCAGACTGTTTTTAATGCAGGCTAACTGATACCATAGAAATGCTTTAGCCTTGCCCTAGCCTAGCGCCACTAGACTCTTCAAATATAAGAACTGCATGAATTTAAGAAAAAAATATCTCCAGACATCAACAACACTCTGGATAACTAGGAAATGAGGCCCAATGTCAAAATCCTGAAATATCCCTTTAACCACAAGTCAAATATTTTGTTAAATGTACCTGCTTCATCTTTAAGAGGATTCCTCTTATTGCCATCTATGGAAACTATTTTTGTCCTGTTCCAAACGTACATTGATTGAAACAGCCGTTGGCGCATTTGTGTTGATTTCTCCTACGTTTAATTTCTGAACAGTTGCTAATGACTCCTTGTACGTTTTTGTGGCAAAAAACGACATGGATCGTTCACATTTTTCTCCGCTCTTCTGGCTGATGCATCGTAAAACCACTAACTTCCTTGTTTACAAAAAATACACTGCATGCCGTTTGCGTCATTCTTTTCTCTGATTGGTTAATACGCTTGTCAATCACGCCCATTGGGTATTTGTAGAAAATCTAATTTACAGATCTTCCACACATTATTGTTCTATTTTCTGGTTCTAGATTACAACTTAGGTATTGAAAAAAGTATCGTTCAGGTATCGGTATCGTAAACCAAGTATCATTAAAGTATCATTGGCAACCTTGCTTCAGCCAGTCTACCCCAGGACGGCTGCTACTGAGAATGTGTATGAAGTGAATGTAATTGTCCCGCTATTACTTATAGGTGCCTTGTACTTACTTTTGCATTTTGTATCCTTTTAGAATTTTAGAAATCAGCACACAAATCATTACCAGAAGTCAATCGGCCAGCCCCTTACTCATCCATCTAAGATCCATCTGTTTTTGTGCCAGAAAGTTTGCCGTTCTCCTTTCCTCCCCTTCCCTCCGCATTCGAACATGACTCGATTCGGCACGAGGATAATGTTTTCAGAGTTGCATACACCAGACATGAGTTTGGAGATGGTTATTAGCAAAAATCTCATTAAAATTCTTCAACAACTCGCTCCAGGCCCGAGTCAGTTCAGGTGTCTGCCTCTCTGACAAAGGAAACGCGATCACCTCCCACTCGCGGCCTGGCCACTCGCGCTCTGACGAATCATTTTCCATCCACTGTCTCTATTCATCTGCAAAAGCAACACTAGCAAACAAATTGACTTTATGCCTTACGTTTTGACTTGCTTTTCTTGTTCGATGTTCCTTTGCTGTACGATGTTGTTTTCCTTTCCTTTCCTTGTTGATTTCACTCACGTCTGTCTCTCTCCTCCTCAGGGCCGACATGTCAAGACGGGGCAGCTGGCGGCCATCAAAGTCATGGACGTCACGGAGGTCAGTGTCTTATCTCAGTCTGTCTAAATGTGTGTGTCTGAGGCCGGGTCTCTGCAGTAATAAAGAGACTGACAATGTCCTGTTGATTCAGATTCAGATTCTGAATCATCTGAGGAGCTCTGTCACCTGGGAGGAGCTCACAGTAGAGCCGCTGCTCCTTCATTTCTCTTGGACGTTTATTCACCTAAATGTGACAGCAGTGACTGTTCACTGTTCATGAAGGTGACTGTTTAACCTTACGGTCATGGGCCTAATCCAGTCAGTAAATAGTTTATATAGTACTTTTTATCGCTTAGTATAGTTTTAACATTTGACTATGAATATTGCAGCTGAAAATGCAGAACCTTGAATTAGAGAGAACAACTCAGACCTTTTCTGACAGTGGTAAAACCAAATGTACTAATATATTGTTGAATGTTCTGTACTGTAGATAATACAGCGCAGATAGAAAAAGAAACAAAAGTTTACTATACTAATATAGTATATATTTGGGGGATTGTTTTGTTACTGTATGATATCAAAAACTCTATCGAGTTGAGTTTTTGTTTTTCAGTATCAAAATCCAGTTTGACCTTTTAGTATCGTGACAACACTCGTCCTTGGGGAGATGTTTCAGGCATGTCTGACTCAGAGGACCTCCAGTGGAAGACCAAGGACAGGCTAGAGGGCAAACTGCGACCCAGGGGCCACATGCGGCCCGTCTAGCCCTTCTATCCGGCCCGCAAAACAACTGAGTGAACAGTGTGAAAATCACCAATGTTTTCATTGACATAAAGAAAATGCATAACTTCTGCTGTTGTGTTGCTTTTTTCAATGTGCTTTGAGGCGATTACAGTTGATTTGAGAATTTAACTTATTTATCATGCCCCACATTGCAACTGAGCCAGCCCTCATGGCAAGTTCAATGTGGCCCTTGGATTCAAACATGTGCCTCTTCCTGCGCTAGAGAGACTATGTCTCTTGTCTGACCTTGTTACCTTTTAAGCTAATCTAAACAATAATCTTTAGTTATAATTCCTGTACAAAGCAGAAGCATAGCAGGACTGGGAGTCTTCTCTCAAAGACCAGGTCATTTTTCAGAGTTCTATAAAAACACAGTAAGCTCAAGAGCACCTAGTTAATGAACAGTACAGTACAACGCTTAATTACCAACATATCATACACTGTTTTTAACCTCATTGTCCACCGTTGCGAGCAGAGGACATGTACATTGATCATTTCCAGTTAGAGGACTGTTCTGTTTCTGAGTGGTAGGTGTTATCAGGGCTGATTCCACTGCTCAGTGTGAACGTGCTTGTGAATGTGGTTGAACCGAGCGGAGCCTCGGGCAGACGTTTCCCTGCCACCGATCGCAGATAAGACACAGCCATGACGTGTTCTTACACTGATCACGCTGTAATGACTTTGAGAGCAGAGTCTTTGCACTTAATGAACATGACCCGTACTGAACATTTATCTACAAACCCTGGTGCTGCAGGACTAGGGCTGAACGATATGGACAAAATTTCATATCTCGATATTCATGCCAGATATCTCGATATCGATACGATACGATATAACTATGGGTTAGGTGAAAACTAAGCATTTTTCAGAAAAACAAAATCATAATACAAAAGAGTGCAGTTTTATTGATGAATATCTATATCGTTTATATCTTGCTTTTTCAATTTTAATATTTTGAATGTTCATATCTCGATATATATACGATAACGATATATTTTCTTTTGCGATATTGATATCTTGAATGTTCATATCTCGATATCGATACGATAACGATACTGTATATCTTTCAGTCCTATGCAGGACTAACCCAATGTCTACTGTATTATAGAGCAGTGGTTCTCAGCTGGTGGAGCTTCAGGGCGCACCATTAGAGCAGTCAGTGTTGGATTACATTAACACTATTTGGACTTTGTTGCTGTTTTAATAAATATTAAATCAAAATACACCAGCCCTTCCCAAGGTCCACTGCTGCGGCCCCCTATACATCCAAACATCCCACCAGCAATACGAATTAGTGCTAAGAATATGGAACGTTTACCCTCATGAATTCCTCATACATTTACACTTCCCTTTACAAATAACAGTGACTAACGGCCAAATACAGATTATACAAATGCATACAATTACACATGATTTCAAACTCATCTTTAGTTATTTTTCTGTGAATGTTGTGTGCTCAGCTATTGAACCCCACTTTGGGCCTGCACACGCCTCAAGCTCTAATGCAGGTTGTTACTCTTTGGGGGAACTTTGCAAATGCTACACATGAGGTTCTCTCCGTATCAAGCTTCAGTCCATATGAACGGCTCTTCAGTGAGGGAAACAGGACACATAGTAAGTCCATACATGCTGTGCAAAGCTTGGAATGTCAGTGCCGTTGGTCTGGCCTTTTTGGGTTGATTTGGAATGAAAATGGAATCGTTACAGTGTTTGAATGTGGTTACAGTAAAGTACTGTGATAAAACTGGGAGATATGATAGGTCCATTTGTTTCCTCATTTTCCATTTCCATTGAATAACAATTCTGTCTAATATGGTTTATGAAATAGTTGTTATATAATAAACCCCAACAAAGGCTCTTGTTAAACCACAGTTTGTAATAATGTTCTGCATTGTGTAATAAACTCTCTCAACTCATTTTCTAATCAAAATGACCACTGCACATTATCAAGCAGTTAGTAAAGCATTTAAATACTTCATTCATCATGTATAAGACATTTACATAGTTTACTCTCCATTAACATATCTAAACACAGAGAGTACAGAGACGATGTGCACCACCTGTGTCTGGTTAAGGTCGGGGACGGTGTGGGCAGGTTTATAGTTGGGTCCCGACAGAACAATAAAGTAACCACTATTTAGCTGCTTATAAATGAGTAGCAAATGAAACGAAATGCTTTGTCAATAAGTATTTAGTGTCATCTGTAAGTGTTACTGCACATTTTTACTGCATTATTTTGGTTATTGCAAAATTAGAAAATGATTACAAAATACACCACATTAAATGTGGTTTTGTTACACAAAGAAGTGGACATTTTACTACATTTTGAACTGTTATTACAAAATGCGGCTCTACAGCTCTCCAAAGTGGTACTATTTCGCTCCAAAAGCTTTTCCATTTCATTTTGTCAAATGAGACCGTCCCATCTCCATAAGGGAGATTGACCAATGAAAATGGATTCCACAGCCCTCGCCTCTAAAGTGTGTGTATTGTATTTTTGATGTGCAGAGTGGTCCGGGAGCAGTTAAAGTGGACACTATGAGGACTGTGTGTGTACATGTTTTAGTTTGGGACATGTGACTGTGTCTGACCCACATTCACACACACTCATCTGTACTGGTCTGTTACTTAAGCTCTTGTCACTACGTCACTGCACTGATTTCAGCGTAAACAAAGTGGGCCTTTTTTTGGTGTGCCTTTGGGCCTGTGGCTGTTCTGAATTGACTGTGAAAGTAGTAATTCAAACCGGTGATTCTCAAACAACTATGTAAGTTGAGACCATTTAGCCACCGTGGGGCGGCACGGTGGTGCAGCGGTTAGTGCTCGTGCTTCACAGCTAGAAGGTTTCGGGTTCGATTCTCACCTGGACGGGGCCTTTCTGTGTGGAGTTTGCATGTTTTCCCCGTGCCTGTGTAGGTTTCCTCTGGGTACTCCGGTTTCCCCTACCACTAAAAACATGTACAATAGATTCCGCTCTGGGGCCAGGACTCCCTGAAAAAGAGATTCTTAATCTCAGTGGGACTATCCTGGTTAAATAAAGGTCAATAAATAAATAAACAATGACCACAGCAGACAGATCATACATTGACAACATACAAAGAACAAACCACGGCCCATCAACCTCAGTTTAAATGATGTTAAAATCATTACCTACATTCTTTAAAACCTTCTCTGACAGACCAGCTGTACAGAATAGGAAAGAAAAATCACAGTTGGTTACTTCATATTCTTAAATCATCTTTGTTTGTTTAATTGTAAAATGGCTTGTGGCACAAATGACTGCCTGGTCCTGTTTTTAGACGGGGCGGGGCACCTGTACCTTCGGCCTGAGGGCAGCAACTCAAACTCTCTAAACAGAGGATGTTTTGAGTCCGATAATATTTTGTTTGCTTTATCTAGAGCTCGAGCAAAATAAATGTCCTGCAGACCCTCCATAGAAACACCTAGGATTTTGCTTGCGACTGTACCTACTCCTTGTTTGTTTGAAAATGCTGAAGGAGGTACACGAGGCTGCACGATGTTAATGTAAAGCTGAGGAGAGAGAGAAGGGGAAGAAGCAGCAAGCGCTCGTTGCAGAAGCTGCTAGCAGCAGTCCCCGCGTCCTGGCCACGCAGGCACTAGCGCACTGTTTGTCTGCGCGCAAGATGTCACACTAGTCTGAGTTAACGCTGGTGTTGCGCCAGGCGGAAGATCTGGCCCAGAGATTTACAGTTTATTGTTTTGGAATATGCTGATTTTTGTCTTTCAAAGTGAATAAATCAGCCCTACACCTGATTTTTAATTCATTATTACAAACAGTAAAAGAGGAAAAAAATGTATATGTTAGTTGTGTCAAAAAGTCATTCTTTCAAAACATATTTGGCGCATCCCATTTCTTCAAAGGCACGAGTTTATTGGCACATTTCACAACTTACAGTGTCTCTTTCCAGGGTCACTCACAGAAATATTAGAAAACTCGCCGGCAAGTTCATGAAATTGAAACAAATGCTTTATTTATTTTATTTATTTATTGGTTTATTTGGTCGGGACAGTGCATGTTAATGAACATACATGGGTCTCATGCATGTAAACAAGCCACACCGGATTGTAGCCTTGGGCTAATTTCCATCTGTCGTCCCCCATTCGCACTCTCAAACACACTCTCATACATCCTGGTCTATTGTACATGTTTTTAGTGGTAGGGGAAACCGGAGTACCCGGAGGAAACTTACGCAGACACGGGGAGAACATGCAAACTCTACACAGAAAGGCCCCGTCCAGGTGGGAATCGAACCCGGACCTTCTAGCTGTGAAGCACGAGCGCTAACCACTGTACTACCGTGCCGCCCACAGTTACAATTAGATGTACAGTGTTTTCCCACAAACATTACAATAAACTAAAAGAGGACACATTTCCTTCCACCACCGAAACAAACATCAGATACAGTGCCTTTAAGAAGCTTCAAACACAGGATTATAGACAAGACATTTATTAAAATTGGCCAATAATATCGGCATCAGCTTTAGAAAAACCCAAATCAGTTGACAAGGCAAAGCTGGAAACGCAGTGGCTTTGAGATTCATTCCGCCACAGCAGCTGAACCATCAGCCTCCTCTACTGTACAACACCACATCTAAGCTCCAGGGGGCATATTCTTTATTCCTGTAGCGCCACGTTCATCCACAAAAATCTCCTCATCCCCTCACCCCTCTGTCTAAAGAAACAGTCAGATATCAAATCCAGCTCATCCTGTATAATTGATTGCGTCCACACGATGCCTTGCGCTTCAGCAGATTACTCAAGGTTTGAATAGTGGAGAGTGACTGGTGAAACGAAAGGCAACACCAGTGTTGTGTGTGTTTGTGTGTCGTAGTGGAAGTGAAAGGTGATCGTTTGATGGACAGATGGTTTGTTTTTCTTTCCTTCTCCTTCGAGGTCTGCTCCTGTGACCGAGCAGGTTCAAGCAGAGGCCACTGGGGCACTGGGGTGGGGGGGGCTCTACTGGAGCGTCATGTGACGCGGTGAATACAACACAGCACCGGCAAACACTGCTCAAGGCTTGGTCAGCATTAAACCACAGAGTGTTGATGTATGCTCTTTGGTATAATTGAATCAATGCAGAACTACCATCTTCATATGGGATCATTTCGACCTTTTTTATCCAGGATCTTGTTACTGAAAAGTTGCCTCCCTCTTCACCAAGTCTGCGAGTCGCGTCACACTCATGATAGAGCGATTAACCAACACACGATTTTAACAAAAAACCTATTGCGATTTTTCTGACAGATCTTACGGTTCGATTTTAATGTTTCATCTATAGCCTATGTGTTAGAATCATAGACATATTATTAATAGACCGTCATTCCTCACTCCTCCCCGTTTACCACAATGACCACGTTCGAGGGGGAAATCATGGCGGATTTACAGACTCCTCCTCCCCAGCTCTGACGAAGCATGTTCCTAATAAGGGCATAAGGGCGGGATCTTCATTGTAGACTCCGCCCTTGCGTGACGTGTAGCTCGCGCAGCTCCAATGCTAACAGTCCAACCCTCATTAAGTAGGAGATTTCTAAAATGTATCCTACGATAACCAGCCCGGTGCCTCTGATTGTGTCTAACCCAGCGTAATCACAGGAGGAATATCTAGCTGTAGACAGTTCCAAAAAATTAGGCGCCGGGCATTAAAGTTGTTTTTAACGTGTCTAAAGTGCAATGCATTCCAATGGGGGCCTAGCGGCTATATGGAGGTACTACAGCAATGGCGGAGCAATGGCGGCCTCCAGTGTCGTCGCCGCAAAGCAGAGCAGCCAGCGGCCATTGGTTAGAATTAATGCAATTCAGCATCAAGCTGCACTACTTCTCAAACTGCTGTTAAACATGGGACGCATTTATTACATTTCATGTTCATGCAGCAACAAGATGCAAATCAGCAAGAGGCAAAGAGGCATTTTATGGAGCTGTCAGAAACACATCTTAAGTTTAAACATTCTCAAATAAACAACTCTCAATGTCAACTTTATTTACAGTATATAGCACATTTACAACAACGCAAGGTTGTCAAAGTGCTAAAAAATGCAGCTCAACTTGAGTCAAAACGCTAACGCCAACAGATGTGTTTTAAGGGCAGTTTTAAAAGTTGCATCTCTCCATCTCCCGCCTGTGCTTTCACTTGTGATGCCTTGCTTATGGGGCAAATGTCAGGTAAAATGAACTCTGGCACAGTGGACGTGGCATATTCAGCTACATGTTTTCCGAGTCACAAGCTGCAAATCGCTGCTTATTTTATGAAGATCCGCCTCATATGGATTCTCCTGCAGCCACTTTTGATTGACCAAAGGTAGCGAGGCTCGATAATTCTGATTGGCGAACATGTCTTTAACTCAAATAGCAAAGGTGCAAGGCAGGAAAAAACAACAACTCAGGCTTTTAGGTTACCGCAGCACCCAGACCTCGATATTGATGCGACAAAGGTAATAATATCGTGAGGTGACAGATTTCATCACAGATTATAGATAAGATGAGTACGAAGGGTATTCTGCTTCACTTAAACCTAAGAACCACCACCTCCCTGTCAGTGCTGCAGGCTCTGGCACAGTTATAGTCCTGAGTCAGCCTCACTCTGACAATCCACAAACAGTGAATGATTTATGCTCAGAGCGGCCTCCCCACATTCACTACAAACTACTTACATGAGATCCCCAAGGCTTCTGGTCAGAGTCCTCTGTCAGAAACCACGTTTCCCATCATGCACTGTGGTTCTAGTCTTGATGGCGCCTGGTCTCTCCCGATTCCCCTGTGGTCCTCCCTTGATTTAACATTGTGTACCACTCTTAATTGTTAGTTGGTCAGTCAGTAGAATGTGCTGATGTCCCTCTCTCAGATGGAGCAGGAGCCAGTGTTTGCGTATTAGCTATATGGTGTTTTCAAAAGAAATCTCCGAAAGGAAAGGAAAACTTAAAGAATCGCTAGGGAAAAAAGTTTAACCTGATAATTTATGTTAGTCACAAGGGCCATTATCTCTCTGCATTCATTCAACCACACAAGACATGGAAATGATATAAAACTCATCGGATAGTTTGAAAGGTGAGCCACTGACTTGTAACTTGACTTCTTTGACTTGGGACTTGACTTGTTCTTCTCCGTTTTTGACTTGTGACTTGACCTGTTCTGGTTTCTCTTTGACTGGGGGCTGCTGCTTGACTTGTTCTTGTCCGTCTTGATTCAGACTTGACCTGTTCTTGTCCATCTTTGACTCAGACTGATTGTTCTGTCCATCTTTGACTTGAACTTGACCTGTTCTTGTCGTCTTTGACTGGGACTTGACTTGTTCTTGTCCATCTTTGACTCAGGACCTGACCTGTTCTTGTCCGTCTTTGATTCGAGACGTGACCTGTTCTTGTCCGTCTTTGATTCGAGACTTGACCTGTTCTTGTCCGTCTTTGACTCAGGACTTGACCTGTTCTTGTCCATCTTTGACTCAGGACCTGACTTGTTCTTGTCCATCTTTGACTTGGAACTTGACCTGTTCTTGTCCGTCTTTGACTGGGGACTTGACTTGTTCTTGTCCATCTTTGACTCAGGACTTGACCTGTTCTTGTCCATCTTTGACTCAGGACTTGACTTGTTCTTGTCCATCTTTGACTTGGAACTTGACCTGTTCTTGTCCGTCTTTGACTGGGGACTTGACTTGTTCTTGTCCATCTTTGACTCAGGACCTGACCTGTTCTTGTCCGTCTTTGATTCGAGACGTGACCTGTTCTTGTCCGTCTTTGATTCGAGACTTGACCTGTTCTTGTCCGTCTTTGACTCAGGACTTGACCTGTTCTTGTCCATCTTTGACTCAGGACCTGACTTGTTCTTGTCCATCTTTGACTTGGAACTTGACCTGTTCTTGTCCGTCTTTGACTGGGGACTTGACTTGTTCTTGTCCATCTTTGACTCAGGACTTGACCTGTTCTTGTCCATCTTTGACTCAGGACTTGACTTGTTCTTGTCCATCTTTGACTCAGGACTTAACCTGTTCTTGTCCATCTTTGACTCAGGACTTGACTTGTTCTTGTCCATCTTTGACTCAGGACTTAACCTGTTCTTGTCCATCTTTGACTCAGGACTTGACCTGTTCTTGTCCGTCTTTGATTCGAGACTGTCTCGACCTGTCTGGTCTGTCTTTGACTTGGGGCGACGGTGGCGCAGAGAGTAGAGCGGGGTGTCATGTGATCGGAGGATCGGTGGACACCATTGTTGTGTCTTGGGCAAGACACTTCATCCGCCTTGTCTCCAGTGTCTGCGTACACAGGTGTGTGAATGAGATTGTGAATGGGTGACTAGTTCCTTGATGTAAAGCGCTTTGAGTGCCTAAAGCAGGTAGAAAAGCGCTATATAAATGTGACCATTTGACTTGAGACTTGACTTAGTCTTGAGACCAATAACTTGTGACTAACCTGTAATGTGCAAAACAAGGACTTCTGCCATTTAACACACAGCAATGCCCAATGCCCACCAGGATTGAATGACAATGAGCTTCAGGAGACAGAGATGTGCCGGTGAAGGACAGAGCAAAGGAGACCGTTCTGTGGAGACGGTGAGGGACAGGGGAGACACAGAGGACACAGAAGAGAGACATTCGGGACAGGGACAATGGTCCGTCTGAGGGTGTCCTTCATTATACTGGTGACTTCATCCCATTATTGAGTCACTGGGAGGACTATGATTATTATTATTTGTGAATGTCACCAACACAATCAGCCTCATTTTCCCAGACGACTGGCCCTTTTCGTCTCATTTGCATTTGAGAGTTACTTATTACATTTTGCTTCTGAAACGCAGCGAATAATCATAATCTTATCCGAGTCCTTTCCCCGGACAGCGTGATGTGACAAATGACGGAAATCTGAGCTCAGTTTTCTGCATTGTATTGATAACATTTAGCCATCGGGGATTATTCATTGGAGGGACTCTTTTCTTAATTTTTTTTTTTTAAATGTATCAGTTTTTGCTTTGTTCCAATCAATGTTATTGCACACATTTTATTTTAAAATAGACAGTATAGACATTTATAGTATAGACATTTGGGGGAAATTACAAATTGGGGGTAAAAAGATAGTCAGTCAGATGGGAAAAAGCCAACCAACAAAACCCAAGGCACTCTTCATGGTTGCACATTTTTCCAACTCCACACTGTGTAAAACCCAAAGGTTGTTGGATTGAAGCGTCCCAGGTGATGCCGATATTTGTAATGAGTGGTCGTGTGGCCAAAGCAGGTCCACTCTGATCTCATCAGCCCATAAAATAAAACATTAAAAAATCTGTCTTTAGATTAGTCCAGATGCGTCAATGTTTGTATCTTGGTCTATAGTGGTCGGGTTTCCTCTTTTCTCACATTGGCGATGTCTCTTAACACTGAACTCCTTTTACTTCTGGATACTTCAGGTCGGTTACAGCTGCTGAAAATGGCAGCACTGGCAGATAATGGATTCCTGGTGGCTCCACGCTTCATTTTATAAGTCTTTGACCGTTACATTTACGCCCCTTGCTGTCATCTCACGACCCTGTTGGCAATTGGCAACACAACGTTTGGTAGTTCTTTGGTCCCGTCCCAATATTTTGCATCCCTCTGACCAGCTTTTAAGACGAGTTTTTCAGATGTCTTTTCTTTCCAGTTTTGTGTGAGGGAAAATAGCTGCATAATAGTCCTGCACACCTGATTCAGAGCGTGGACCTACTTTGACCAAACTTCCTCTCATTTCAAACGTTGCCATCACCTGGGATACTTCAATCCAACAGATTTTCAGTTACACCTGTTTGGAGTTTGAAAATGTAAAAAAATAAAAAAACAGCAATACGGGGAAAGTTCTTTACAGGGTTAATAAGAAACATATGCAGATTGTTTTGTATTTGCGGCATTAAAAACATAGTATTTGTTCATTAAAATGGCGACCTTCGTAGACCATGATATTTCACGTCTCTTTTGTCTCCGTGTATTGTTTTGTCCATATAACTCCTCCACAGACTGGGGAGGTCCTGTGGTAGTCTGAGCAGGGAAACACCAGACCTCTGATGTGGCCGGGGCTATTGTACATTAACTGCAGGTCGGCCATGTTGGTTTGCTGACACACACGTCCCTGTGGAGTTCCCTCTTTGTTAGCACTCGTGACCGCAGACTGAGAATAAAGATGGGACAAATACGCTGTTTATGATGACCATCTCTGAGACTGTTGTGTAATTGTAGTCGGGAACCTGGGAATTTAGGTCTTTATTTTAACAGTTTATAATGCGTAATGTTTAATGGTCGTGGGGCAAAGATGATGTTTTGGAATAGTTTTGCCGAGTTGGTCTTCTTTTCATTGCTAGTTTGGCATGTTGAACAAAAAAAAAAAAAATGGACAAAGGAGTGTAGCAAAATTGAAAAGTCATGGCAAAGAAACTCTGCTCCAAGAATCACATGCTTTTCAGATAGGGCTGACCTTTTGAAGAAATAAATAATATCATTTACAGAGTATTCTTCTGCAGCAACAGCTCCTGGTTTCGGGAATTTGGAGTAAAATGGATGATTTTTGTGTGTGTTAAATCTAGGAGGAAAGTATTTGTTGAATAGGTTTAGATCTGTCTTCTCTATGTTGAAGAACTGGCTTCTTGCAGCAGGAGTGTCAATCTCCTTTTGAGTCATGGGCTGAAATTCAGCTCCCATGGCGGGTCGCGGGCCACATATACCGTAAACAGGAAAATACTATTGAGAAAACATTATTCAATAAATGAATGATTTTAAAATAAAAGCCCGACAGGAGTGTAGCCTCATAAATAATAACAGCTTACACAAGCCTGTGTCACAAGTGCTTATTATTCATTCCACACTGGGTGGCGGTAAGCTACTATTGTTGCCACAGCTGCCCTGGGGCGGACTGACCATTTACCACATGGTTATAATGTGTGGTTTATATCCTGATCTCTTATGTCAGTGCCCTCTGTTGGACACGTGAGAAAATTTCCTTTTTTAAATTTGTCACAAGAAGTGAGAGTGCAAACTCATGTACGGCTTTTTTATACTTGAAGGAAACAAAATTATGATAACCTTTTATTCCATATTGTTCAGGACCTGTGCACTGCCGAAATAAGTAACATGCGTTATCCGTACCCTTAACCCCTGCAACGTGTTTGTGTCCAGGACGAGGAGGAAGAAATCAAGCTGGAGATCAATATGCTGAAGAAGTACTCCCACCACCGGAACATCGCCACGTACTACGGCGCCTTCATCAAGAAGAGCCCGCCCGGACACGACGACCAGCTCTGGGTACGTCCACTCCACTGTCTATGAGGCTGGACAGAACTGTACCTTTACAGTTAGATTTGAAATACACTGTTTATATTCACTATGATAGTACTCCTAAGGATGCACGATAATGGAAATGACTGATAATAACAACCAATATATATTTGCACCTGAAGAAATCAATGTAACAGCTCACATTTCTGTCCAAATGTATAAACTCTACCAAAATATATACAAGTGTAAAAATATAGATCAAATAATTCAATTTTAGTTTCTTAGTTTGGATGTCCACTTTTCTAAGAGCTCAAGGCATTTACTGTTCCATTATCTGAGCAGGTTACAGTCAGCAAATCCGTGCCTTTGACAGATCCACGTTTGTATTGCACATGAAGTAGATAAGATAACACCAAAGCATTGGACTAATGTGAGCATTTTCCAGCGTTGTGTGGCAGAAAACACAACCTTTCATTAATTCAAAACTGCTTTCGTACCTAGTGCTTCATGGAGGACACCGCGGGGTCCACACATTTCCTTGTTTTTGCTCATTTTGTAGGGCCTTTAATCTGAATTGGCCTCATCTGTATTATCCTTGAAGATGAAAAACAACAAAGATAAACAACAAACTGCAATACAATTAATTATTTCATACAATTGTTTAAAAAATAGATTCAACTTTTTTTGTGTGTTTTGTGAATGTGTAGCCTTGGTTTTGACACATGGGGATAATAGTGCTTGTTGTTTTCTTTCCTGGCTTTTATGAAGTTATTGAAGCCAAATGGATGCATCAAATCATGAGTGAGCTCCTGTATGTGACGTGAACGTGTGCTATGCTGTGCTGTGGTTTGGTGTCTGCAGCTGGTGATGGAGTTCTGCGGCGCCGGCTCCATCACTGACCTGGTGAAGAACACCAAAGGGAACACCCTGAAGGAGGACTGGATCGCCTACATCTCCAGAGAGATCCTCCGGGTGAGAACACACTTCCCAACTGGACTGATGTATTAGAGATAAGATAAGATAATCCTTTATTGATCTCACAATGGAGAAATTCACTTGTTACAGTCACAGCCGATGTTGTTTTACTGTACATACTATAAGATTCACTTATTCTAGATATTTATAAAAACATAGAAATAATTATACACACTTGTTAAGAAATGAAAGTATTATTATGATAAAATAAAATATAGTTCAAATAATATTGAAAATACATGGGAGATAATCAACCAGTTACTGCAAAAAGAAATAGCTTGAGATACGAATACACCATCTGTTATTGTACAGTTGATAATCCTTTTGATATAGCTAAGAAATTCAATGATTTTTTGTTGTTAATTCTTGTTCCAGTTTAGTAAAAAGTAGTGGAGTAGTACATAGTGGAGTCCTCCAGGGATCCATTTTAGGGCCATTATTATTTTTAATTTATATAAATGATCTGAATGAAGAATCTCAAGAATTGACTCCAATAGTGTTTGCAGATGATACCACTTTTTGGTGATATCCCATTCAGACTTCAATACACTCTGAAAAATGTTGTATTGGTAAAAAATCAAGTAGGTCCAAACTTTCAATTGCTTTTGCTGAATTAAATCAAGTCTCATCCCATTTCTGGGTGTCAATATAGATGAGAATTTGAGTTGCGCATGTTGACTGGGTAACTTAAAAAGTGAACAAATCACTGGGTATCATAAGAAAATTAAGTAATCAGGTTAACTCTAAATCTTTGCTCACACTATATTATAGTCTAATCTACCTCTATTTATCTTATTGTAATGTAGTGTAGTGTGGGCGAGCACTTTTCCATCTACCCTAAAGAACATTTTACCTCTGCAAAAGCTCTTTGTTACAATTGCAACCCATTCTACGCAGCAAACATCGTCTGCAAATGTATTTGTCAAACTTAATATTCTTAATATTTATAGTTTAAATGTTTATCAAGTTTGTATTTTCATGCACAGAATTCAGGTTAATCAAACCGTTATACCAGAGCACTTTAGGTTTTACTTTAAAGTCAACACTGAGGTCCATCATTACAACACATGTCTAAGTAAAGAGTTCCATTTGCCAAAATCAGTTACATCCAGAGCACAGTTTCTTTTGAGATAGAGGCTGAGTCGCGGAGTCAATTTTCCCATCTTGCAAAAGGAACATCACTAATGTCTTATAAAATAATATTAAGAGCTTCTTCGGTTGAATGTAACTGATTTGTGAGTTGTTTTAGTTTTTTTTGTGATATTTTATCTTTATAATTAACGTTTCTTTGTTTTTTTGAATATTATTTATACTCAAGACTATACATTTTATATCTATTGATAGGTGGAGGCGTAATTATGAGCCCATTTGTGTTTTCTGCCTCTTCCTGCACTTTTATTAGTATATCTTAATGTTATAACTGACTGTTTGCTATTATGTAGAAAACTAATAAATAAAAATAAACACCTAAACCTTGAACCTTATACACCCCCTCCCCAGTGGGAATGTGTCCTAACTGTCCCCTGTCCGTCCAGGGCCTGGCGCACCTCCACGCTCACCACGTCATCCACAGAGACATCAAGGGACAGAACGTGCTGCTGACGGAGAACGCCGAGGTCAAACTGGGTACGTCCTTGAGAGGAGGCGGCCGGAGTAACGCCACGCAGTTCTGCTTTAATGCACACGGGCTCGCAGCAAAGAGGCCCAGGGATACATGGGGCCTGGAGTTTGCATGTTCTCCCTGTGCTGTCATAGGTTTTCTGCAGGTGTTTCCCCTACCACTAAAAACATATACAGTAGGGCACCTTATAGGGATTATAGGGGCCAGTAACTCCTCCCCTTAGACCAGATTAACTCTGAACGACCCAGTTCAGGTGACTACTGTAGAAAATCGTTGCTAAAATGGAAAACCCCTGGACAAATGAGAGCTTACACAAGCCTCGAAACCAGGACCGCTCCAGGTTTAGCAACATTATCAGTAATCTTTACTGATAATGTAGATAAATGTCATATTAATATATATGTGTGTGTCCTCCAGTGGACTTCGGCGTGAGTGCCCAGCTGGACCGCACCGTGGGCAGGAGGAACACCTTCATCGGGACGCCGTACTGGATGGCCCCAGAGGTCATCGCCTGTGATGAGAACCCCGACGCTACCTACGACTACAGGGTGAGGACAGACACATGGGAGGCTCCCATCCCATTCAGCGTGTCTGGAGAGAGGCCGAGAGGCCGATGGTGCAGACTGGCTGGAGGATTATGAGTCCAATTGCGTGAAATGATGTAATTGTCTCAAAATGCAAAATCCAAGTCTCATATGATCTGCTAATGAGGCACAGACTAACTAACAACTTATTTGGACAGGATTGAGATGTGAGTTTTTATATTTAGGTCATTCAAATTACTATACACACAGTAGAACAATAGACACATATGTAACCCTTTTTTAATATTTTAAACTAAATATGTATCAATCAGGGTTTCCGTTAACCGGCAGTAGCAGGATCTTGGTCGGTTTAAAAAGCAAATGTCCGGTAAATATAAAGTCCATCGGCCCAAAAGGCCGACAATAAAAAGTTTGGAGAAAGAAAGGAAAATAGACAACATACCATATTGAAAGTTAGTGGCCGACATAAAGTGTTTTTGTGGCTGGCCTGAATTTAAAAAAGGTTTAATATTTCCATCAACAAAAGTTTAGAACTACGGCTTTTTTTTTTTACAAAGCACCATCAGTGTACTGGAAATTGCTTTTCTCTCTGTTCGTCTTCAAATTTTCCACGAGAATGGTGGCCTACAGGTACTTTTACTTTTAGAAAAGTGTGTTAAGAACTCAAGAGCTAATGAATTTGCTTAGAATATTGTTTAAACTCACGTGTGTTCAGTCAGACTGACGCGCTTTGTAAGGGCTCCTCCCAGGGAGAGTGAGTGTTTTTAGAGCCTCCAGTCCCGGCTTGTTTACAGATACGGCCCGGGAGTTTCCTAATGTTCCGAGCCGCTTTTGGGTGAGACAGAGCTGGCTCTGTGGTGAATCGCTCTAGGCGACTTTTAATGAATTCATCCCGCACTTCGCTTCGTCCCTCCATAATATTTCAGCGGTGAAAGACTTAATCACATTTATTTTGCACCCAAAGCTAGGTTACAGACGCGGGACGCATCCTCTAGCCCCCGCCCAGTGTGCAGCACACACCGCGGAGGGAGACAGCGATAGGGTTTGCACCTGTCTGAGTTACTGTGCAGATTCATGGGATACATCCGAAAGAAACCGCTTGAGCTCTCCATCGTCTCCACAACTGTTATTGCGTCTTTCTCACATCGGAGTGTTTTTGTACCCACTCACTTGTATAGAAGCACTTGTGTAGCGCTCTATCTTTGATTAAATGTTGGTAGGCCTGTCACGATAACAAATTTGAAGTTCGATATATTGAGGCAGGAAAGTATCGCGATAAACGATATTATTGACTCAAACGATACTGGATACTGTTAACTCTCAGGCATAAAAATGAGAGGTAAACCTAATGTAACTCAATTTGCTTCAGTTTAAAAAATCAATGTTTTACAAAGAAAAAATAGGGGGGAAATGCTAATAAATGTACAGACGATAAATATTGAGCCCAAAAATATATTGTTTATCTGTTATTTATTGAATGATGAGTCAATATAGTAATTATCATGACGGCCCTACATGTAGATACATTTTGTTGATCATATGATACAAAATGTATTAAATAATTTTTATGTCTGGTCATTTTTGTTAATGGCCGAAATGTTTACAACCAGCCGGCCAAAGTGTCTGGGGTTAAATAACAAAGAACCTCCAGTCTGATTTGATGGATTTAAAGAATAATATTACTGAATGTATTAGTTCTAAAGTTCTTAACACCTTTAAGAGTAATGGCTTCCTAGGCCATGGTTCTCTTGAAATGTTTAACGAAGAGAAGTCATGCATTTGACGGTTTGCTTTGTAAAATCGTCTGAGTTAAAGGCCCAGACCGTGATGAAACTGAAGGTTTTGCCGTGGCCTTCTTAGTGTCCTGACCTAAACATTGAAGATCTGTGGATAAACCTCTAAAGAGCAGTGTGTGCAACAACAGCCCAGAAATCTCTCTGCTCTGGAAGACTGGAAGATACAGATACAGACTAAACTAAGGTTTAGTTGTGGTCGTTTTCTTCCTCTTCTGTTATCTTTGAAAATGTAAAAGACTGATTTTGTTGCTTGGCTCAATCTAATAATGTATTGTGTGTGTCCTCTCAGAGCGACCTGTGGTCCTGTGGAATCACTGCTATAGAGATGGCTGAGGGAGCTCCACGTAAGTGTCACTGTAGACGTGTTCATTTCACCGACTAAAATGTTTCAGCATAGTTTGAGTCAAAGTAATGTGTTTGCTGACTAAACCAAACTAAAATGAAATGAACGTACTTTATGGTGACTAAAACTATGAAGTAAATCGCCAGATGTTTTTGGTAACTGATAAGAAATGAAAAGAAGGGAATAAAAATATCCAAGCTTCCAATTACACAGTATCTTTCAACTTCAAGGCTCAAGGAACAAGTCTGGTGCTTTGAATTTATAGCTGACTTAATAGCCAGTGTTTCTCATAGTTTTCAGACCAAGCACTACCTCATAGAATATTTGATTTACAAGTACCACCACAGAACTTTAATGCGTTAAGACATTTTCATCAACCTAAACTAAAATTGACATATTGACCTAAAATGACTTGAAAATAGAAAGTCATTTATTTCCGGTCCAAGGCGGAATTGAGTCAGAACTGGCCTTAAATCCTTTCCGTAGTCCCTCTGGGGTAATACAAGTGTTAATGGGATGATTGGGGGGTCTTTCATCTCCCCCTGGTGTCTCTGGCCAGAAAACCACAATTGCAACTTGCCTGCCACTGGGTAGGAGTCACCAATACACACTAATGGAATCACGAAGAAGAAGCTAACAGGCTAACGGGCAAAGCTGTTTAAGTGGCTAGCGCCACTTAAACAGTATTTACAGCCAGAGTGAGTGAAAAATATATATTTCCATTGTGTAATTGGATGTACAATATTTCTCTCTCCCAGAGTAGTATTAACTCTCACGGACAATTAATAAATAAATAAATGCAACATGCTACGACACCTGCAGTGGCGCTTATGGCCTCTAGGGTGCACGAGTAGTCACTGTAGTCGTCACAAAACACAGCGTCGAGGTGAAAATGTTTATGATGAATAAAGCACTTCCCTGAGTTTGGTAACAATGGTGTTGTTTCCGAGACATGAGGTGTATGTAACGTTAGTGTCACCATCAGATTTAACGGATTTATATTATGAGAAGTAGTTTCTGGAGCTTCAAGCCTCTCAATGTACATTACATTACCCAAATACTCACCGTTTAGGCTCTGGAACAGCAGTATCTTATATATTGGGACTGTGCCAGGTTTGACACAAACTGCGTATTTTTCCGCTGTCCAATAAGTCCTTGTTTTTGAAGCATTCGTCGGTAAAATTCGGTGTAGTAAAATGGTGCTTCTTCTTGACATCCAAAGAAACATTCTCTTTGTGGAGACATTGTAATAGTGCAGAAATGAAAATAAGCTGCTAAACATTTTTACAATTGCAGCGGAAAAGTTAGTGCTGTGTATTCCAGCAGCTCTGGCCATGATTGTTTTCTTGAGTGAGCAGCATGAGATGAAGTTATAGCCTAACCCTTTATATGTGTGTGGTTTTGTCTTCCTCCAGCATTGTGCGACATGCACCCCATGAGAGCGCTGTTCCTCATCCCCAGGAACCCCCTCCACGGCTCAAGTCCAAGAAATGGTCTGTATCTGTCTGTCCTCATCGGCGGAGGGTCCGAGTGACCACCATCTAAACCTAACACCCGTCTGTGTGTGTGTTTGTGTAACCCCAGGTCCAAGAAGTTCTTCAGCTTCATCGAGGGCTGCCTGGTGAAGAACTACACCCAGCGCCCGCCCACGGACCAGCTCCTCAAGCACCCGTTCATCCGGGACCAGCCCAACGAGAGGCAGGTCCGCATCCAGCTCAAGGACCACATCGACCGGACCAAGAAGAAGAGGGGCGAGAAGGGTCAGTATCCTCACGCAGACTCACGGGCTTCGATTACTGCTCATGTAAAGTATAAGAAGAGGGGCGAGAAGGGTCAGTATCCTCACGCAGACTCACGGGCTTCGATTACTGCTCATGTAAAAGTACTAAGAAGAAGAGGGGCGAGAAGGGTCAGTATCCTCACGCAGACTCACGGGCTTCGATTACTGCTCATGTAAAGTACTAAGAAGAAGAGGGCGAGAAGGGTCAGTATCCTCACGCAGACTCACGGGCTTCGATTACTGCTCATGTAAAAGTACTAAGAAGAAGAGGGGCGAGAAGGGTCAGTATCCTCACGCAGACTCACGGGCTTCGATTACTGCTCATGTAAAAGTACTAAGAAGAAGAGGGGCGAGAAGGGTCAGTATCCTCACGCAGACTCACGGGCTTCAAGTACTGTGACATTGTGGACTCTCAGGGTGAGTGAGGAACAGGGGGATTCGTGCGTCTGTGACAGGGAGACGCTGAGCTGACCATGACTCCTCCCATGCTGTAAGGACTGTTAATAAGTGCGTCTATCATTATCGGCTATTCTCAGGTTAGATTTGATTTTGTGCAGCATAGATTTTCTGTGCGTAGAAAACTTGTGAGCCATGCGCAATTGCCCACGTGCGTAGCTTAGAGGGAACAGTGATGTGCCTTGTGTACGAAATGCGTGGTATAAATAAATACGCCTTGCCTTACCTTGATGTTGATGCTTCATCTTCTCTCAGAGGATTTTCCTTTTGTTTCCATCTATTGAAAGTATTTTTGTTCCGTTCCAAATGTACATTGGTTGAAACAGCCGTTACGCACTTGTGTGGATTTCTCCTACGTTTAAAATCTGACCCGAGTCGCTAATCATGCCTCGTATCCTTAAGTTTTGTGGCAAAAGCGACATCGATCGTCATATTTGTTTCTGATTTTCTGGTTGATGCATCATACAACCACTAAAATCCTTGTTTACAAAATACGCCACATGCTGTTTGCGTCATATCCAGATTTTCTCTGATTAATAAGGTTGTCAATCATGTCCATCTGGAATTCGAAGAAATCACCCTGATCCTAGACAACACACCTTGGTAAACAATAGGAAAAGCGTGTATTCTGGCTGGCCAGGCTATGGTCAGCAACTAGTAACTAGTACAAGTTTCCTTGTATACCCCTCTGGAAAGCTAACATGTTACGTTTCTGTGCTACTTTATGTAACTGTACATTGAGTAAAAGGAGTGAGAAAAGTGCGAGTGGCTCACACAGCGATATAACTCTTTTTCCTGTGCATGTCCTCAGATGAGACGGAGTACGAGTACAGCGGCAGCGAGGAGGAAGAGGAGGAGTCTTCTGAGCAGGAGGGAGAGCCCAGGTAAGCTCTTCACCGGCTCTGCAAACATTGAACATGGACTGCACTTTTCCCCTGACGCCGTGCCGTGTCGCCTGACAGCTCTATAGTGAACGTTCCCGGGGAGTCCACGCTGCGCCGGGACTTCATCCGCCTGCAGCAGGAGAACAAGGAGCGCTCGGAGGCCCTGAGGAGGCAGCAGCTTCTGCAGGAGCAGCAGATGAGGGAGCAGGAGGAGTACAAGCGCCAACTGCTGGCCGAGAGGCAGAAACGCATAGAGCAGCAGAAGGAGCAGAGGAGGAGGCTCGAGGAGGTAACCACTCACACGTCTGCACTAGGAGCGTTTGATATTATCAGTCACCGTTATTATAAAGCCGTGCGTGTTAAATGACTGCTACTGTCGGCTCCTCTTTGGATCTTTGCAGTCGGCTCGGCAGTGGCGATCCCGGCGTACGCGCTGATCTGTGTAATGAGATTGTGAGAGCTGAATTAAAGAGTTTAGATGAACATGCTGATAATTCCTCTAATAGATTCCACAGTGTTCTGATGAACCCGGCGGCAGAGACTCCCCAGGGGCCGCTCCCATTACTTTCATTGTTATCTGTGGGAGTGGGAGTCTGCAGGAGCTGACCAGGGAAATCAGACCATGAAAACTGACCGATGCCCTTAAACATGATCCATTGTTGGATTATGGGCTTTAAAAATATGGAGGACAGTTTTATGTTATACTTATGATACAATATAACCCAGGGAGTACAGATGGGAGCGCTTCAACAGTCAAAGAAGAAACAACCAAAGGGATTACCTAAAACTTACTCAAAAACAGGGTCTTAAATGTCACTTAAAAACATTAGATTTGATTCAAACTGGCATTAAATCTGAATTTATTGGAAGATTATGGCATCGCTCAACAATTTTTACCATATAAATTCATTGAAAATACCGAAATAATGGCTAAACATGATCCGCTGCAGTTTTGGCTGAGGTTTTCTGCATTTTTTTACACCAAAGTTTCCTGTTTTGTCCAATTCTCTTTCCTCTGATGAAACGTGAATCTAAAGAAATGAAATATTTGTTGATTTTTGTTTGGGGCATTAGAATGGCAATGAAAAGCATTAAATTTGCCTTGCTTCTTCCAGTATTAACCCTGAAAACAGTGTTGTTTTCGTCAACGAAGACGATAACGATATGATTTCGTTGACGCCCCTTTTTTTAATGACGATAACGTAACAATGACGAGCTAAAAATAGCTCTTTGGGGACTAAAACCTGACGAGACGTTTATGAGTTTATGTCAACGAGACGAGACTAAAATGGGAGAAAGTGGTTCGTCAGATCGTTCACAAACAGAGTTTATACGCGGAGCGGGAGAACACACCGGTAAACGTGACACAGAGCGGCGCCGCAGCTCTCATGATGCGGCGGGCAGCAGCGTCTCTCTCTCTCTCTCTCTCTCTCTCTCTCTCTCTCCTCTCTCTCTCTCTCTCTCTCTCTCTCTCTCTCTCTCTCTCTCTCTCTCTCTCTCTCTCTCTCTCTCTCTCTCTCTCTCTCTCTCTCTCTCTCTCCGTGGCGTGCAGTGCACAGCGCTGTTTATAAAAACACTTCTACTAGTGCCTATTGTGGTGTAATCTGTTTGTCAAAAGCTATAAAGCCAATAGATAACTATTATTTATCCCAATTTCCAATAGTTATCTAAATTAATTATAACTTTTTATAATGAAACTGACGAAAACTTGACTAAAACCTTTTAAATTTTCGTTTGACTAAAACGTGACTAAAACTATCACATTTAGAAATGACTAAAATGTGACTAAAACTATAAGCATTTTCGTCCAAAAGACTAAGACTAAAACTAAAACTAAAAGGGCTGCCAAAAACAACACTGCAACAATTTTCCATGATATGCCCTCAGCTACATTCCTGCACTGCATCACTAGATGCGCCACCTTCAAAACCAAAAGCTAGCATTAGCATTAGCATTAGCAGCTAACGCAGTCAGAGTTTAACATTAAGTTCAGTGTCCGTGCTTCTCCCGGGTTAACGATAGCTTAAAATGGTTCATAATACGCTACTTTGTGCTATTCCATTCAGTGTTTCCCCTAGGTTTACTGGTTTGACAGGGGGGGTAAGGTCACACGTGCACGCGCGCGATCCGTGCACGCAGCCGGGTAAATGTTTTTAGCAAATGCTATTATTTGCAACAATTTATTGTTTGAATCTCTACATGATACATATATTTAATTTAATGTAAGTAACTGTAAAGCATTTTGATTTCGAAAACAAAACTATGTTTTGGAAAGTTTGAGAATGTAACATACTATTATTAGATTAATGTAGGCTACCATTATTTAATTTTCCCATGGGTGTTTGGATTTTCCTCATATTTATGTTTAATATTCATCAGGGAGTTCCACAGTTTATGATCTAACAGATCTAATGTCTGTGTTCTGTATAAAACAAGAGGAGCCAAAATCAGATTAAGGCTAAGTTCACTGGACTTTCTACAAAATCAGAGCTCACTTTAGTGACTTCATGTGTAACAGACAATGCTAACAGCTTAGCCTAAACACAACTGTTACATTTAGCTTGGGTTGGATTTCCATATTTACAAAGTGCCAAAAGGATTAAATGTTAATGTTATTGTCATCTAATCGCTCTAGTTAAACCTACTCGCACTGTAGTGGCAGCTCCTGTCTCTGCCTCTGTCTCTCCAATCTTTTCTGGTGCAGCCTCAAATAATCAGGAGCGCATGGCCTGAGTCTGCCGCACGGTACCTGAGCGTAAAACACGACTGGATCCGTAAAAAAACACAGACCCGGACTAGATTGAGTAGGCGTTGTATCTCACAAAACAAAAACCGGAATGGATTAACGGAATGGATTTGGATGATCGGTGATTAGCACTGCATAATAAAAGGCTATCATCCTGACAGGGCAGGGCGGGGCAGCCCACCCTGCAAATATAATGGTAGTTGCCCTACCATTATATTTGCACTGCCATTCTCCTGACGACACCTGTACAGGACCACAGCGGTGTCTGTCACAGCCGAACCTCCGCAGGGCTGCAGCTTAAGTTTCCCACAGACCCCTCACCTCCCCTAGGCGGGTGCTCCATGACTGTTCCTGAATGAGATGCTGGAGCGGGGGCCGGTGTGTGGAAATATGATGCGTTCAAGTGCACAGCTGAGGGTTGGAACGCGTCTGTCATTTCTGTCATGACTGCTGTTAGGGTGCGGCTAGAGTTACTCATTACGAGTTTGTTCATTTAAGGCTCCAATAGGTAGCTCCATGGTCAGTTTGATTCCCATTTCTGCATCATTGTACCCTCGGGTAATAGCCTGGCCAAATCTTCACCAAGACGCCTAGTAGAGTAGTAGTGTACTGAGGGCCGTGATTTATTGTCCCCTGATTTTTATCTTGAGCACAATTTGTTTTGTCCTACTTTAGTATAATGTAAACCCAGTCATTTGTGGGAAAAACACTGCATTTAATCATAAAGCATTTGTACCAATCGCACTTCTGTGGCAGTGACCCTGAAAGTGACTCTGCAAGTTGTGAGACGTGCCCATGAAGTCGACTCTGTGTCTGTGAAGAATTAGGATGCTACAAATACGTTAGGGAAAGTTGTTAGGGAATGAGTTTGGACACAACAATTACATTTACTGACCCCCTCTCCCATTGTTTGTAATAAAAAGGAAAAAAAAAAAAAAGATATAGGGCCTTTAAGTGTTTTAATTACAGGTGAGTCTTCCGTATTGAGATACTGCCGATACCACAGATTTTCTTGGTATCGGTGTGCCTGAACCCAAACCTGTCCGATACCAGATTGTGTTTTTTGGACTATGCAGACCTTAAAACCCCTAATGATCTCATTTGTTATATAATATATTTGCCTCTGTAGAATCAAGCAGCATAAGACCCAGTGCACTGACTTTGTCTAATCTGCATAATGAGCCATGTGCTGTAGGTTTTGAATATAATACAAGCATTTTGTTGGTGGAAAAAACGTTACTGGAAGCGGGACATCATCGTCTCCATGGAGATGATACTGTAGCATTAGGTCATCTTCTAAATACTTTATTTTGATAACCAGTTGATATGCAAACTGGAAAGACAGTACGGATTAACAGACTTGCTTTTTTCCCGTCGCGGCCCACAGCAACAACGGCGCGAGCGCGAGATCCGGCGGCAGCAGGAGCGAGAGCAGCGCCGCCGCGAGCAGGACGAGAAGCGCCGCATGGAGGACATGGAGCGACGGCGCAAAGAGGACGACGTGCGGAAGAGGGCCGAGGAGGAGAAACGCCGGGCCGATCGAGAGCAGGTGAGACTACAGACACACAGGAGGAGGAGGAGAGAGAGAGAGAGAGAGAGAGAGAGAGAGAGAGAGAGAGAGAGAGAGAGAGGAGGTTGATGGTTTACTTTTGAAATGTCTGTTTCTCAAACTAGGAGAGGCTTTCAGGTCCAAGCGGAAGTCTCCCTGTCTCGCTCCTTATTTTGCAATCTTACACCAATCACTTAAAATGTAATCACTTAAAATGTAATCACTTAAAATGATTTGTGCCAAAAAAGACCAGAGTATTAAAAGTCATTACATTAAACTCAGCCCAAATTGGCATCATTGCTTTTGGGCTGGTAAGAGCCAACTTATTGTTGCATAAGTTGCAAATCCAAAATTTATGGTCGAAATACCCGAACTAAAGAGTTTTGGGAGGAAGCTGTTTTTTCACAGACAGCGCACACAGCGACGTGAACGTGCTCACGCATGCGGCGCTCCCACATGCACGTCAGCGTGAGACGGTGTCGACCCACTGGACACAGCTGAGTGTGGCAGAGAGGAGAAAACAGACTGTGGCTCTAGTTCATTATTTTACTGCACTAAGTTTTCATTTAGGCTACAGCCAAATTTAACCAACAGCCTGTCCATCCATCCATCCATCCATTTTCTTCCACTTGTCCGTTGCCGGGTCGTGGGGGCAGCTGTTGGAGCTGCACCAGCCCCTATGGCTCCTCCTGCAGGTGGTGGGTCCACAGAAGGACGGCCTCATGGTTCTAACCGGGTCTGTTGGTCTCTCATAAGAAGCTTCTGAACCGCTCTTTGTCTGACCCGTCACCTAGGACCTGTTTGCCATGGGAGACCCTACCAGGGGCACCAAGCCCCGACAACAGAGCTCCAGGATCATTCAGGCTCAAACCCTCCACCACGTTAAGGTGGCGGTTCCAGGAGGGACCAACAGCCTGTGATTAACAAAACTCTTATGAGACTTAATCCTTAATTTTATCTCCCATATATTAAATGTATGCGCAAATTGAAAATAAATTGGGTCCATATGTAGAGCAATAAAAAAATTAATAAAGGCCTAGGCTGTATTGCCTATATATATATATATATCATCTTATTGCTTATATATATATCATCATGAAAGATGAGAACCATATCATCTTTCATTTGAGAACCATATCCACCACCTCTGCAAAGTGTCCTTCCTAACCTACGAAACATTGCCCAACTCCGCCCCTCCCTCTCACAGACAGATGCTGAGAGGGAGCTCCAGGCAGTATTACTGCAATGCCCTCCTCGTCGGCCTGAAGCTCCAGCACATCCAGAACTGTGAAGCCATCCTGACGAGGAGGCGGTTTATTTGGTCGGGACAGTGCATGTTAATGAACATACATGGGTCTCATGCATGTAAACAAGCCACACCGGATTGTAGCCTTGGGCTAATTTGCATCCATCGTCCCCATGCGCATTCTCAAACACACTCTCATTCATCCTGGCCTATTGTACATGTTTTTAGTGGTAGGGGAAACCGGAGTACCCGGAGGAAACCTACACAGACACGGGGAGAACATGCAAACTCCACACAGAAAGGCCCCGGCCTTGGTGGGAATCGAACCCGGACCTTCTAGCTGTGAAGCACGAGCGCTAACCACTGTACTACCGTGCCGCCCACAGTTACAATTAGATGTACAGTGTTTTCCCACAAACATTACAATAAACTAAAGAGGACACATTTCCTTCCACCACCGAAACAAACATCAGATACAGTGCCTTTAAGAAGCTTCAAACACAGGATTATAGACAAGACATGTATTAAAATTGGCCAATAATATCGGCATCAGCTTTAGAAAAACCCAAATCAGTTGACGCCCGGTCCACATCACCCCTGTCCTCCGGTCCCTTCATTGGCTGCCCATCCATTACAGAATCCACTATAAAATCTGCCTCCTCACATGCCAGTGTGTCCATGGAACAGCCCCGGCATACCTCACTGAGCTAGTTACCCCACACACCACCACAAGGCACTTACGGTCCACTTCCACCCACACTCTTCACCAGCCCGTGACCAAGCTCTCCACAAAGGGAGATAGTGCCTTTAAGGCAGTGGCCCCTAGACTCTGGAACGCCCTGCCAGAGTCCCTGAGGGCTCCCCAGAGTGTTCTGGCCTATAAAAAAGGCCTGAAAACACATTTATTTAAAAAGGGCTTTTAGTTTCTACGTAACCTTTGACTAATTTGTTTTTGCTCTTGTGCTCGCTTTGTTTTACTATGTCAATGTTAATTTTGTTTTTTATCTGATTTTATTCACCTGTTGTAGCACTTTGAGGTTTCTTTGAAATGTAAAGTGCAATAAAATAAAATGTAGTATTATATATATATATATATATATACAGCGCCTTGCGAAAGTATTCGGCCCCCTTGAACATTTCGACCTTTTGCCACATTTCAGGCATCAAACATAAAGATATAAAACTGTAATTTTTTGTGAAGAATCAACAACAAGTGGGACACAATCATGAAGTGGAACGAAATTTATTGGATATTTCAAACTTTTTTAACAAATAAAAAACTGAAAAATTGGGCGTGCAAAATTATTCAGCCCCTTTACTTTCAGTGCAGCAAACTTTCTCCAGAAGTTCAGTGAGGATCTCTGAATGATCCAATGTTGACCTAAATGACTAATGATGATAAATAGAATCCACCTGTGTGTAAGCAAGTCTCTGTATAAATGCACCTGCTCTGTGATAGTCTCAGAGGTCAGTTTAAAGCGCAGAGAGCATCATGAAGAACAAGGAACACACCAGGCAGGTCCGAGATACTGTTGTGGAGAAGTTTAAAGCCGGATTTGGATACAAAAAGATTTCCCAAGCTTTAAACATCCCAAGGAGCACTGTGCAAGTGATAATATTGAAATGGAAGGAGTATCAGACCACTGCAAATCTACAAAGACCCGGCTGTCCCTCTAAACTTTCAGCTCATACAAGGAGAAAACTGATCAGAGATGGTGGCAAGAGGCCCATGATCACTCTGGATGAACTGCAGAAATGTACAGCTGAGGTGGGAGACTCTGTCCATAGGACAACAATCAGTCGTATACTGCACAACTCTGGCCTTTATGGAAGAGTGGCGAGAAGAAAGCCATTTCTTAAAGATATCCATAAAAAGTGTCGTTTAAAGTTTGCCACAAGCCACCTGGGAGACACACCAAACATGTGGAAGAAGGTGCTCTGGTCAGATGAAACCAAAATCGAACTTTTTGGCAACAATGCAAAACGTTATGTTTGGCGTAAAAGCAACACAGCTCATCACCCTGAACACACCATCCCCACTGTCAAACATGGTGGTGGCAGCATCATGGTTTGGGCCTGCTTGTCTTCAGCAGGGACAGGGAAGATGGTTAAAATTGATGGGAAGATGGATGGAGCCAAATACAGGACCATTCTGGAAGAAAACCTGATGGAGTCTGCAAAAGACCTGAGACTGGGACGGAGATTTGTCTTCCAACAAGACAATGATCCAAAACATAAAGCAAAATCTACAATGGAGTGGTTCACAAATAAACATATCCAGGTGTTAGAATGGCCAAGTCAAAGTCCAGACCTGAATCCAATCGAGAATCTGTGGAAAGAACTGAAAACTGCTGTTCACAAACGCTGTCCATCCAACTTCACTGAGCTCCAGCTGTTTTGCAAGGAGGAATGGGCAAATATTTCAGTCTCTCAATGTGCAAAACTGATAGAGACATACCCCAAGCAACTTACAGCAGTAATCGCAGCAAAAGGTGGCGCTACAAAGTATTAACTTAAGGAGGCTGAATAATTTTGCATGCCCAATTTTTCAGTTTTTCTATTTGTTAAAAATGTTTGAAATATCCAATAAATTTCGTTTCACTTCATGATTGTGTCCCACTTGTTGTTGATTCTTCACAAAAAATTACAGTTTTATATCTTTATGTTTGAAGCCTGAAATGTGGCAAAAGGTCGAAAAGTTCAAGGGGGCCGAATACTTTCGCAGTAGCCTCTCTCTATATATATATATAGGCCAAATAATTTTCTTTTTCTTTTAAAGTACCGATAAGAGTACCATTAAAGTACCGGATTATGAGTATCATTAAGAGTTGTAGTATCGATAAAACCTTAACGATACCCATCCCTACAAAGCAGCCTTCACAAAGGACTAGGAAGAGTGACTTTCCAAAAAGGAGCAAATGAGAATGGGAATATTTATATTAATAGGTACAGCATTCGTCCGATTCTTGTCAACAGAACGTGACTATTCCAACAGAACAGCCCGTGGGTAATAATTTGTGCCATTAATCATAACCCATGGTAACAGTTCGTGACAGTTTGTGACGGCGCGTGAAGGCCTCTGCCCCGAGTCATCAAATTCCATCCACATTCAGGATCCTCGGTGAATGTGGATTTGTGTCATTCGTGACTTGTCGTCGTCATGTTTAACCCTAGCATAAGCCAGGTGAAAACAGTAGAGCGCAAACTGTACGAGCCAGATGAAGTCACGTTTCTTCACAAAACAACACACCGAAAAACACACTGAGCGCTGTGTTGTGTGATTGGCAGGAGTACATCCGCCGGCAGCTGGAGGAAGAGCAGAGGCACCTGGAAATCCTTCAACAACAGCTGCTGCACGAACAGGCCATGCTACTGGTGAGTGTCTGCTCAGAGCGAGATATCAGGGCCATAAAATATCTATAGTTACATTCTAGTCTCTTGCCATGTGTCGAAATATGTGGTAGAGTGTGACTGATGTGGATGCGCTGAATAAGTCTTGCCAAAATGAAATGGTTTGGAGACGCACAGAGGAGACTTTGGTTGGTGTAAAAGCAAGAGATGCAAAGAATAGTACAAAACAGGCACAGGGCTTTTAAATGTGTTGTCCTCCGCAGTGGTAGGCTTTCACACTGTTGAGTTTCCACACTTCCACACTTGTTAATGCTCTCAGTAGTATTACACTCCTCCACTCTCTCTCTCCTTGGCATGAGTTCAGAACTTTTACAGACCCACAGGAGCAGTTAACACGCCTCCTAAATCTCCCCCAGTGGAAGCAAGAGTGAAGTCACTGGGAAGTCGGGCTTCAGTTACACTCTCGGACTTGGCACAGGTTTGGGAGTATGGGTATGAATGATGGTCACCTGCCCCTGATCACTAAGCGCTGACTAAATGTTTCCTTGCCTCTGCGATTTGAAACGGCCTTAAAATGGCATAGTAATTACAGTGGTCTGCAGCAGAATAGGGTAAACAACAGATATAGCGATTGGCAATGGAATCTCTGACAAGTGTATGGGGTAAGAAGACTGTCTAAAGGGCCTGGAGACTAGTTGGAGACTCCATCCCCTCGAGATGAGGTGAGTCTCCAGGTAGTGTCGGTGAAAACGAACATGTTCGATTTCATCAGAAACTTTTTCAAGTCTCTGTGCAGTCTCTGTGTGGTCTCCGAGACGTCTCCGCTTGGTCTCGAGCGGTTATGTCACAGATAATTATTTGTTGTCCTCAACCTGTGAGATGTTCCTGTGATGTCCATGCATCGTCTCCGAGACCTCAAAGAGATGTATCGGTGACGTCGCAGAGAAGTCACAGACATCTTTGCAACTGAGAAGACGTCTAGGAGACGTTTGGGCTCTGACATTTCATACTTAATTGCGGAGATGTCTCTGTGACTTCTCTGCAATGTCACCTTTACGTCTCTTTGAGATCTCCGACAGGTCTTGGAGACATTGCATGGATGTCACATCACAACATCTGAGAATATGTGGAGACTCGCCTTATCTCCAGGGGAGGTCTCGGAGACATCTCTGTGACCAGCGGAAACTAGAGTCTCCAACTAGTCTCAAACTAGTCTCTAGGCTGATGAGATAGGCCCTTTGTATGCACGCAATCAATCCGAGTTGCACTCCTCCGGTAAGACATAGGGCCTGTAATAAGGATACATTATTCTCTATAGTTGTGTATAAATGACACTATTTAGTTTTTATTTTAATTATTTTACTGTCAAAGTATAACTTTTATCATTTGCAAATACAAAAACAACAGTTATGCTGCGTCCACACCACACCTGTCAGGTTTACATTGAAAATACATGGAGGACGCGCCTCGGGGAGCGTCAAGCGGTCCAATCAGCGTGTCACGGCGTCACGCGCCTCCTGTGCGGCGCGTTTTGAAGCTTTTCGCGTGTGGGAAGATTTTGACGCGCCTCCAGGGCGTCCAGCGTGGCCGACTCTAGAGTTGGGAAATGTTGAACCTTTTGGAGAAATTTGCGAGCGTCGACCCATCAGGAGCTTTCTCCAACAGTGACGTACGTTGTAGCTGAGCCAACGGGGCAGATCCTATGCCGGCCCGCAGATGTAAACGTCATGTAGGATTATCGTGTTGTGAACCGGAGCTACAGCAGCTCTGGGACTTTTACAATGACACACATCAGTGTTTCTTTGACCTAAACACCCAGGATTAAAAGCGGTGACAAGAAAACTTATTTCAGTGGCTGAATCTGCGCTGGGAATGTGTTTTGATGCCCTGATAGGATTACCACCAGAGAAAGCTAATGCTACAAACTAAATCTGCAGTCATCACGTGAAAACGAGAAATATGCACGGATAAAGTCAATAAACCACCATCAAAATAAAGAACCATTTAACAATGATCACACACTGAGCTGGGCTGGCTGATTTTGTAGTTTATTGCCCACATCATCTACAATTAGCTCCGGGAGAAAACCATAGCTTGTTAGCTCAGTTAGCTTGCATCGAGCTCAGGTTTTCTCCCGTGAAAACAACTATTATATACTAATGACGTCAGCGAAGCCGTAACTACATAGAGCAGCCTTTATTATGATCACACATTGAGCTGGACTTGACGCATTTGTGGTTTATTGCAGACTTTTCATCAACGATGAGCTGTAGGCGATTGTAACATAACGGGGCTAACCTAGCCTAGCCACATTGTCACATTTGTGACAAGCGTCTGACTTCAGTAAGTACAAACGTCCAACTACGGGCTTTAGGCACGTTTTTGACTCCCGAAAAGCGTTTGGTGTGGACGCAGCATTATGCTTCTTTATTATTAGTAAAAATTAGGGGTGTAACGGTACACGTAAAGTATTGGATTCGGTTCGCTCTACATTGGTCCATTTATTTAGTAGCGCAAGTTAAAGTGCAGCGGAAACAATGTTTCACACGTTTCACTCAGACGCTATTGAGTGACACACTGTCTCTTGGTGCAGTCAAATTATTTTCTCATAATCTCCAAAAGTGGGGACTATATTCAAAAACGTGTGGCTGATGTATTTCAAATGATTACTCTGACAGAGTTTGAACTGAAGAGTGTGAATGGGTGAATTTGGTTCCTTATTGTAACATGCTTGGTGTAAGTGACCATTTACCGTTTGAACAGGATCTTGTGTCTAAAGATCCTGTCCTCCACATACATGATGCAGTCAGTGTGTCCTCAGGAGTACAAGTGGAAGGAGCTGGAGGAGCAGAGACAGGCCCAGGAGCTCCACCGGCAGCTTCAGAGAGAACAGGCCTATCTACTGTCCCTGCAGAACCACAACATCCTACACTACAACAGCCTCCAAAACCATCAAACTGAAGATCTCAAGTCCAGTGGAGACCAGAGTCCAAAGGCCCTCGAGAAGAAGTCTAATGTCCAGAACAGAGACCAGAGTCCTGAAGTCCAGAATAAGACACCGAGAGGAGACCAGAATACAAAGGTCAGCCAAGACAAGTCCATGGTTCAGAGGGACCAGAGTCTTGAAGTTCACCACAACAAGCCCAAAGACGACCCCTGTCCTGAAGTCCATCACGACAAGACCAATGGAACCCAGAGTCTGAAGATCCATCCTGACAGATCTATGGTTCAGGATAGAGACCCGATTCTTAAAGTTCACCACAACAAGCCCAAAGAAGACCCCTGTCCTGAAGTCCATCATGACAAGCCCAGCGTCCAGAACACAGACCAGAGTCCTAAATTCCAGAGAAAGACCAGAGAAGACCAGAGTCCTGACGCCCACAAGAGAAAGTCCCGAGCCAAGATCAGAAGCCAGAATCCTGAGGTGTACCACAACAAGACCACGGGAGATCAGAGTTCCGATGTCCATCATGAAGAGTCTGCAGTCCAGATTAGATACCAGAGTCCTAAATTCCACAGCAAGACCAGAGAAGACCGGAGTATGAAGTTACACCGTGACAAATCCACTGAAGACAATAGCTTGAATTTCCACCATGACAAATCCAATGGAGACGATAGCTTGAAGTTCCTCCATGATAAATCCAAAAGAGACCATAGTTCTGAAGTCCAACATGACAAGTGCAGAGTCCAGAACATCAACCAAAGTCGTGAGGTCCATGAGAGAACGTCCAGGGTCCAGAAGAGACAGCAGAATTCTGAAGTCTATCACAACAAAACCAGAGAAGACCACAGTCCTGAGGTCAACCATGACAAAGGAAATCATCATTCTGAGCTCTATCATGACAAGTCCAGAACAAACCACAATCTAGATCTTCAAAATCTGTCTCTAGAGAACCATCGGGACCCTCTTGCCTGCCTGAAACCCTCCCATACCTGGCTCCCACCTTGGATCAGACCTCGGAGGTGACCACCTCGCCGTGCTGGACTTACTGCACGCTGCTTGTGTGGACTCACAGTTTCTGGGCTCTTTGCATGGAGTTGCTGCTGTGGAATATTTACAATAATAATATTAATCCTGTTTTTTTTAAATATATATTTCTAGTGTTTTAACCTTCAGTTTCTCTTAAAGGGTCTGCAATATGGCAATATTATGTGGTGCTGAGGATAGCTTCACTAACTGTCTAATGGTGTCTGTCAATGTCAAGCAACGTTTAAACTGTTTGTCATTAACTGTGTGGTATTTCAACCAGGAGAGACTCGGTCCAAGAAAGACGGGCATGTTTAATGGATACACTTTGGCGCTTGGGCAAGTGGAGATGTCAGTGATGTAATGTATGGGCAGTATGGTAGATTGGGCCCAATCTATTGTGGCAAGACACAAGGGGGAGGCTTCTAATGCTGTGTTGGAGATGTGGGACAGGGTTGTAGGTGAAACATCAGGAAGGAGCAAAGGAGAATGTTCAATGATTTTTAAGCTTTGATTTAACCATAAAAGTACCACTAATCATGAAAGGGACGAGAGGTATTATGCCACATCAGCTTTTAATGGGCTTTGTCCCATGTCCCTAATTAAACTGGAAGCACTCTCCTTACCTTTCCGCTAGGGCTGCACGATTAACCTTTATCGAATCGAATAACCTGACCTCTAGGGGCTGAGTTTTTTTTACTGCCTTGCGCCTCTGCCGTTTGAGTGATAGACATGTTAGCCAGTCAGAATTATCGAGCCTCGCTGCCTTTAGCTGTGCACTGCCAATCAGAAGTCACTGCAGAAGAATCAAGTTTGTCTGCTCTGCAGTCGTTGCGCTTTGCAAACAGCAAATGATTCTCACCACTAGCAACAAACAATGAGTGTTTCACTACCTGGTCGCAGGGTTGTGTCACGGAAATATCATTTCACCGCTGAGCGTGTGGTAAAAAAAAGTCGATCACCTCAGCTCATGATCGTCGTATGCGCGTCTCATTGCAATAAGCTGCATCTAAACTGTAACATCTTACAGTTGCCAAAAATTTGGCAGATTTTCATAAAACAAACTGCGTTTTTTATGTAGTTAAATAGGGACAAAGAGTGTGAGAGTGCCACGTTTATTAGAGAAGATTAAAATTATATGGATGTCATTCTGACTTCATATAATGCCTCTTTACCTCTCACAGATTTGTATCTTATTGCGGCATGAAGCTGAGTACCGTGATGTTTAACAACATCTGCAGCTCAATTACATGAAAAACTAAACCAATGTTATATATACAGTGAGGAAAATAAGTATTTGAACACCCTGCTATTTTGCAAGTTCTCCCACTTAGAAATCATGGAGGGGTCTGAAATTGTCATTGTAGGTGCATGTCCACTGTGAGAGACATAATCTAAAAAAAAAAATCCAGAAATTGCAATGTATGATTTTTTAACTATTTATTTGTATGATACAGCTGCAAATAAGTATTTGAACACCTGTCTATCAGCTAGAATTCTGACCCTCAAAGACCTGTTAGTCTGCCTTTAAAATGTCCACCTCCACTCCATTTATTATCCTAAATTTAGATGCACCTGTTTGAGGTCTTTAGCTGCATAAAGACACCTGTCCACCCCATACAATCAGTAAGAATCCAACTACTAACATGGCCAAGACAAAAGAGCTGTCCAAAGACACTAGAGACAAAATTGTACACCTCCACAAGGTTGGAAAGGGCTACGGGGAAATTGCCAAGCAGCTTGGTGAAAAAAGGTCCACTGTTGGAGCAATCATTAGAAAATGGAAGAAGCTAAACATGACTGTCAATCTCCCTCGGACTGGGGCTCCATGCAAGATCTCACCTCGTGGGGTCTCAATGATCCTAAGAAAGGTGAGAAATCAGCCCAGAACTACACGGGGGGAGCTGGTCAATGACCTGAAAAGAGCTGGGACCACCGTTTCCAAGGTTACTGTTGGTAATACACTAAGACGTCATGGTTTGAAATCATGCATGGCACGGAAGGTTCCCCTGCTTAAACCAGCACATGTCAAGGCCCGTCTTAAGTTTGCCAATGACCATTTGGATGATCCAGAGGAGTCATGGGAGAAAGTCATGTGGTCAGATGAGACCAAAATGGAACGTTTTGGTCATAATTCCACTAAACGTGTTTGGAGGAAGAAGAATGATGAGTACCATCCCAAGAACACCATCCCTACTGTGAAGCATGGGGGTGTTAGCATCATACTTTGGGGGTGTTTTTCTGCACATGGGACAGGGCGACTGCACTGTATTAAGGAGAGGATGACCGGGGCCATGTATTGCGAGATTTTGGGGAACAACCTCCTTCCCTCAGTTAGAGCATTGAAGATGGGTCGAGGCTGGGTCTTCCAACATGACAATGACCCGAAGCACACAGCCAGGATAACCAAGGAGTGGCTCTGTAAGAAGCATATCAAGGTTCTGGCGTGGCCTAGCCAGTCTCCAGACCTAAACCCAATAGAGAATCTTTGGAGGGAGCTCAAACTCCGTGTTTCTCAGCGACAGCCCAGAAACCTGACTGATCTAGAGAAGATCTGTGTGGAGGAGTGGGCCAAAATCCCTCCTGCAGTGTGTGCAAACCTGGTGAAAAACTACAGGAAACGTTTGACCTCTGTAATTGCCAACAAAGGCTACTGTACCAAATATTAACATTGATTTTCTCAGGTGTTCAACTACTTATTTGCAGCTGTATCATACAAATAAATAGTTAAAAAATCATACATTGTGATTTCTGGATTTTTTTTTTTTAGATTATGTCTCTCACAGTGGACATGCACCTACGATGACAATTTCAGACCCCTCCATGATTTCTAAGTGGGAGAACTTGCAAAATAGCAGGGTGTTCAAATACTTATTTTCCTCACTGTATATGTAAAATATTCAAAGCGCAATCGCAATATCTGTCAGTAAAATTGCAATTAGGTTTTTTGTCAAAATTGTGCAGCCCTACTTTCTGCCCAGGCTTCCAATCCGTGCCACAGCTTACAACTTAACAGAGAGGTAAAAGCATTCACCAGAGGTTTGTCCTTGCAAACCAGGATTCTGCAACCTGCTGCTCTGGAGCCCCATGTGGCTCTTCAGCTGCCTTATAATCGCTCTCTTTGGCCTTGCCAAAAAAGCTGATGTAGGTTTTTGTTGTATGTTTAGGTGCTTCAGTTGATTGCTGGCTGAGAAAGAAACCCCAGAGGATGAGAACCATTGAAATGGACTTTGTTCATTCATGTTCCTAATTTTATCTTTACTTTTTAAAATCTGCTAAGCTGCAGTAAATGTATATTGTTGTTTAATTTGGGCTATTTCAAAGTAGGCCTACAGTTTATAAGCTGTGTTATATTTTGCGGCTCCAAACTATATTTTTTTCTTGGCGGAAGAGGGGGCACAATGGCTCTTTTGATAATGAAGGCTGTAGACCCCTGGTACAAACCATAGTTTGCCCCTTCACTCTGTGCTGAAGGGGCAGCAGAGTTCCTAAGAGAACAGTGGGATCCTCCATTTAAGGATCTCTTTTAAATGGAGAGTCCTGGACCCAGAAGGGACACTAGTGTACATGTTCAGTTGAAATTAGAGCGGACTCCACACGGAAAGGGCCCACACGATCCAGGAATCAGACCCAGGACCTTCTTGTTCTGTTTGGTCGACAGACACAGACAAGTGAAAAGAGAAAGAGATAACCCAGTCTTCCTGGTTGAACTGCTAACTTGGCTCTTGAATGTGGCTTCCTCCAGAAACATCTAAGGCATTTTGTCTCCTCGTGTCTAGGCGGATGAGCGATACCGGAAGAATGTCCAGGGCTCCCCACAGGCGGCTCAGACCAAACCGCAGCCACCTGTTCCTCCGGTCCGCTCCGAGTCCACCCACGCCAACGGGAACGCCGCGTCCGAGAACCAGGCCCAGCACCGGCCCGGGGAACCACAGGTAAGACTGCTACTCACTATCGCAATGCTTTTACAGTGGACCACAGTAAAAGACCTGTGACCGAGTCTTGTTGCATTATCTGTTTGTTTATATTGTATTCATTATATAAGGCTTATCTTGCCCATTAAATAATGCCGTCCCATTCCTTGTTGTTGGATGTTGTAATTGTAAACGTTTTTCCCAGTTTTTAGGAAAGTAATCTAATGTTGAGGGCTGAGAATTTAAAGTTGGTAAGATATGCTAAAAACAGTTTGTAAATATTTCATAAACATCTATTTGTGTCCTCAGATCTGAAATGTGTATTGAGAATGTCGGTTTTACCATTTCACAATAATTTTCAAGTTGTTTAAATTTTTGGTTCTGAAATGTAATTATCTGAACAGGAAGCACTTGGAACCACTAAAACCAGTTTGTAAATGAACTTAAAGTGACCTGTTCAGTTCACATATTGTAAAAATTGTGCTTGTGTCTTCAAATGCAGCTTAAGGCGATTTTTTTAAAGGGTGCATTATGTAACTTAATGCCGAAAAAGGTTGATCGTGGTGCGTATTTGACCTTTTACTGACCCAGTTAGCATAGCGCCTTTACTTTCAATCTCGGTGGCCTCAATTACGTTTCCAGGATCTATTGCTTGTGAGAGTTTCTGGGAGGTTTTCGCTGCTCATAGATACGGACGGCAACGCGTCATACAAGGGCCTAGCCAAGGGGGCAGAAAACCTTCCTTATGGGAATCACAATTTTTCCACTCTTTTTAGCCGTTCTAATCATATTTATCACACCAATAAAGTCAAGCCAAAATCGGGTCCATATGGATGTTTTTTCACAGCAGATTGTTCAGTAGAAGCAAAAAAACTGCACTTGTTGCAAACGTTTGCATATATAGCGTGAAGCTAACGCCGACTCCTGGTTAGCTTTGTCCTATTTTTAAGTATTTATGGGTTGTTGAACCACTTCGCTCCTCTCCATGTCTCTGTATCTTTATTTAGTAGAACATATATTTATAATTTAGCATTTGTGAAAGTAATGGTCGAGAAATGGGAGAAAGTTCATTTTTTTCCTCTGGCTGCTTCGTACATGTATGGGCAATTCCAAAGATGCCGTCTGTATCAATGGAACCATCTCCTTGGTTATGCACACGTTCCATCCAGACAACCTTTCAGAAACCCTAAAAAAGAATTAACTCTAGAGCGTAATTGTTAGGGAGATACCGGAGATGTCCGAGGAGACACGGGTGGAAGGATGGAGTCCAGTCTGGATGTCTTACGTAGAAGAAGTTTTATTACCGTAGTACAGGCCCGGAGACATTTGAACAGCCAATACAGTGTTCAGGGCATTGATCATTCAGAAGTCTGGCGATACTTCCACATGAAGAGGATTAAATAATGTTGGTGACACGTAGGCACTAAGGGTCCACGCACTGGCAATGTGCCACATGGATCTAAGCGCTGACATTGTGTCACGTTTATTAGGCCACAAGTCATGTAGAAGGCCAAGTGTACTGATTTAGCAGTACTGTATGATAAGATGATATGTCTGAGGGCCGAATTAACCCTATAATTCCCCATCAGTAATAGAGGCCACATGATGGAAAGTAAAGGCGTCATGCATAAAAAGTTACATAATGCGCCTTTAAGTGCATTGTTAAACCACAAAGAGCACATCCTACAGAAGCCACTGTACAGTACATTACTTTATAAAAGCCCAGTGAGCACATCTTTAATAACAATCCTACAGCAGTTGTGTATATAAACTTGACACTCTTTTGACACTAAAGCCTACGAGGATTTGATTGATGTCAACTGCCTTTACATTCCCAGCCCTCGACATGTGATCTTTGAAATGACTGTTTTCAGGAAGCAGAAGCTTGTTGTTCTCTTGTGTTGTGGAACAATACCCTGACTGTGTGATTTGTTCCTATAACCGTTTGATTGGCAGGTGGCCCTCCCCCTTTCACAGACTCACAGACGCACTTTCAGGACTTGTGTAATTATTTTTCCTTTGTGTGCTGTGGTGCAGTAAGAAACAGATCTTTTCTCTTTTGGATTGAGGGCTGCGGTTTTAAATATCGATTATGAATTTGAACAAATGACTCATGGACTCATTGGTGACACAGGATGATCTAGTCTGTTTTATGTCATAATCGTATTATGCTGGATTTGGAGACTAAAGAGAGTTACCTGATTGTCCCAGCTGGAACAAACAATGTTTTTTATGTTCAAACAAAAACAAAAAAACGTATTTTGAGAACCACTAGAGTAGCATTCACAGAAACACATGTGATAGGTACATATGCACAGTGTTCATTGTTCTTTTCCTCCAAACTGAAATGGTAGATTGTACCTTTAACATGGAATGCTTTGGAACCACCAGCCTCATTCCCCCTGCTGCTGACTGTTGCATGTCTGTGCTGCATGATCATCTTGGTTCATTTTGTTCATTCCAAATCCTTATCACAGTCACAATGATCCAGAGTGTTATCCCCAAACCCATTTCAGTCCTAGAGCAGCCTTGACATAGATGTTTATTACAAATTCACCACCGTACAACTGACATACAGTGTTGGGCTGAACGTATAATCTGATTCAACTAATCAATTACTGAAATTATCCTTAGCTAATGTAGTAATAATTGTTATAAGTAAGTAAGTAAGTAACTAAGTAAGTGCTTTATTGTCATTGTACAACTGTACAACGAAATAGTGTTCAGGTGTTAGTCCTTACACCTGAATACACAGACTCCAAACTAACTGTACTTTACTGCTACTGCTGTTTGTATGGGTGTAATAATCAATATAAAATGTGCATAAAAAAAACATTTCCTATTCAGAAAATAGGTAAAGTTTGTTTGAAACAGTTATTCCTTATCAAAGGTGTTTGTGGTGTTAGGGACATGGGCGTCGGACTGGGGGGTAAAGGGTACTGAGTACCCAGGGCCCAGAGCAGGGTAGGGGCCATCAAAAGTACTGCAAAAAGCATTCTGTGTTGTACTTTCTAAATTTCCTCATAATTGATATAAGAATTGAACAAAACAGGGCTGAAATACAGTGGTTGCCAGACAGAATTTTGCACAAACAATAATGATGGATGAATCTCAGGGCCCTGACACCCCTTTAAAAATGTGCCAAATGGTTCAGCCCACACACCGGCGTTCAGCACCGCACGCTTCAACTCAACAGTGACTTTGATGATGGTAGGTCTGCAATGCAATGACACTTTTAGCCTAGGAAAGAGAAATGTTAGTCTTGCCTCGCTCTTATGTGCTTTTATTTAACACTAGCCTATTCTAGCGGACCTTAGATGCAACTTTCTGTCATAAATGACAGTTACATGAAGTGAGGCTAGTCCTGCCTCTGCCTACGCTGAGCAGTGGAAGGTGCAGAGTCAGAGAAAGAGCCACAGACAGAGCTCCTTCTCTCTTCATTTTAACCTCTAAAGTTTCTCTTTCCTTATATTTATTGTAATTGACTGCAATCAGGCCAATACAGTGACAAAAGCCACAGGTCGCTCACGCTATTTTCACAGAATTAAATATGCTAATTAGCCATGCGCATTTGGAGACTCGCATTATAAATGCGCAGCTTTGGAGACGAGTCAACGTGGTTCCAGTGAAAAGGTGGAGGGCTCGTGCCATTTAGCCTATTCCAGGGTAACTTTGTAGAACAAGAATTTACTGACAATACACTTAAAGGTAGGCTTCAAATATGTGAGAGACTAAATCAGGCTGAAGCCCTTGAGTTTTTTGTTCATGCCTGTGGGCCACAGAGACAACATACAGTATCAATATTTTTTGTAAAATAGCATTTTAATGGATATTTTAAAGTCACAAATTTGTTATTCCCAGCACAAATATCCCATGTCCCTGGTGCAGCCCTACTGTTTAATGTGGTATGCTAATCATTATGTTCTATCTAAAACGAGCAATTTCAATTGGCCCAATGAAAGTAGAATATCCATCCATCCATACATACATTTTCTTCCACGTGTCCGTTGCCGGGTCGTGGGGGCAGCTGTTGGAGCTGCACCAGCCCCTATGGCTCCTCCTGCAGGTGGTGGGTCCACAGAAGGACGGCCTCATGGTTCTAACCGGGCCTGTTGGTCTCTCATAAGGGGCTTCTGAACCGCTCTTTGTCTGACCCGTCACCTAGGACCTGTTTGCCATGGGAGACCCTACCAGGGGCACCAAGCCCCGACAACAGAGCTCCAGGATCATTCAGGCTCAAACCCTCCACCACGTTAAGGTGGCGGTTACAGGAGAGATGAAAGTAGAATATTCCACCACCAATTTAAATATCTATACCACTACAGAATTAAAGGTTACTCCATTTCTTTAACAGGAGCCAAATCAGATGAAATTTCAAGTCAAACATTGAATATACAATAAACAAACAAACAAAACAAACAAACAAACCATGAATTAAGTATCCAGGACAAATCTGCATTGAATATGTGTTTGTACTGTATATGAAGCATTTTTAGGCCTGTTAGGGTATATATAATAAAGTAATAATAGAAAATAAATGAACTGCACTGTCAAACTAAACCACTGTTATGTGGTTAAAAAACATAAAATATTAAATGTGAATTAACTGCGGGGGTCCATCAAGATAGTTTGTACCCAGGGCCCAGGATTTGGTTAGGGATGTGATAAATGTGTTAAATGATGAAAATCCCAAATGTAATCTTTATTCACGCCCTTATTATTGGCTTGTCATTAAGCTATTTCCGCTAACTGGAAGTTGCTAGCATCAGTACTTCACGTCCTATTAGTTTCCTATGAAGATTAGCTTAGACTCGTTCAAATTAATATTTTCAACCAGTTCCTGATCTCGGCCCATCCCTAGTCTCTTTCCGTGTCAGACTTTCATCCCCTTCGCTAGGCCACGCCCCCTAGTGTGACCCGTTGCTGTCTGTATTTGTGGGGCCCCCGTGGTTTGTGCATGTTGAAACTTCCCTGTGGATGCTCTTTGGCGGTTTTGACCGTGTGACGTCATGCTTGTGCCCTTGCATGCCGACTGACCCCTCCCCTCTGTGTTTGCAAAGGTGCTCTCTCACCTGTGCAAGGCCACACCCCCCGTCGTGTCCCGCTCGCTCTCATTCACCAATCAGAGCTCGGCCTTCAGCAGCCCGGAGACCCGGCCCTTACACCGTCATCATCATCATCCTTCTCCAACTTCATCTCCGTATTCTCCTGCACGCGCTGACCCCGCCCCTCTAACCCGGCCCCCCCTGACCACGCCCCGCCCCGGGTAAGAACTGGCCTGTCCCACCTATTTAGATAATGTCCCACTTTTTCAATAATTTACACAGGGAAGGACAAATTATGATTATTTTTTATTGACCTTTATTTTACCAGAAGATTAAGACTATCTTTTTCAGGGGAGTCCTGGCCCCAGAGGGGAACCTATTGTACATATTTTTAGTGGTAGGAGAAACCGCCCGTGTTTCTGAGTTTTCCGAGTCATTAAAGGGATTGTGCCAAAATCAAGGCCTCAAATGTCACTGAAAAACAATTCAATTCATCTCTTTTATTTGAGCATCTGAGTTCCACACAGTTCTACATATAAACAGACATGCATAGGTGAATAAGTAAATAATAAAATAAATAACGTGGATATGATGCTCTAAAGGAGTAGGCAGAAGCTTAAGCTTATTAGCACCTACCCCCTTTTGTACTTAAGAGATTGATACATTCATTTACTAAGCATAATCAAGAAGATATGACACACAGTTATTTTGTCCTATTCCAGTGACTAAACAATCAGCAATAATAACATCACAATATTCTGTTGAATCCAAGGCAAGGAAAGAAAACATTAACCTTTTCTTCAATAATTACAAATACCCATCACTGCCAATAACAACTAGTCACCAGCATTACACTTATTTGAATCTAAATTTATTCCATTTCCAATTTTTTTGAAATTGTAAATGCATAGATTCGTTGCATCAAAAAAACTTAATTTGGCATAAAATGTACAATATTGTGTCGTAACTTTCCGGATTCGAATATTTAGTGACCCTGATTTACGTGCACGCTAAACAACAGCTGACAATGGAAAAGCAAGAAGTGTGTTGTAGTGGAGGCAATGCGAGTATTGAAAAGATCCGAATGTGAAACAGTGAGGAGTTCAAAAACACGGAGTCCGAGAGAGAGTTGCACCAGGACATAATTTATTTAGGCTTAGGTTATTTCCGACTGTGGCTCACACACAACATGCACTTTAACCACTGCAATAAAAGGCTTAACTTGCACGCTGAGCTGATTCAGCATAATATAAAGGTCAATTTTGTGCACCTATAAGATCCTGTTTTCTTAACATTCGTAATATCTTGCATTATCGCGATACACTTGAATCCAGGGGCCTAACCAGGGATGGGGGCTGCTTATTTAGACGCCTTATGTACAGAACATCGACCACCTTGGCAATGTTTACTTGTACTGTCCCTGCCAAATAAACAAATTAAATAAATAAACATTGCAATATCGTATCGTGAACTCTGTATCGGCGATACCCAGCCCTACTGTAAACTCAAGTTATTTTCTTTCCCTGTGTTGAAGTATCCTCTGAACTCCACCTAGTCACATATTTACACACGCTATCAAAGCATGAGTAGCTCTTTGCCATTTTTGTCACGTAAAAGTAGCTCACCGAGCAAAGCACAAGCAATAAATCTGTCAGAGTGGCCACAGCTGATCAGAAACACCATGCATGTCATGTGACGTCTCTGATAGACGGTAGTACCACAGTCGAAACTAGTAAGGTAAAGCTATTAGGGCTGGAACAACTAATCGATTATCGATATAGTCGACAACTATTTTAGTAATCGATTAATCGTTTTCTAGTAAATACAGACTAATTAGAGCAAAAATGACCTGAAAATTGTGTATTTTTTATGTAAACCTACTTTGTTTTTAAAGTTAGGGTCTGTAGTGTTTTGTACATGGAAATTTCATAAATATCTGTCTGTGTCTCATCCAATCAGAATTAGCACTTAGAGCCTCCTACAAACTTTCACTTTAAGTTTACTCCATCAACATGTCCTCAAGCGATGCCATTTTAGCTTTATGTGAAATTTTTTTGCAAAAATACAATTTTCATACACCATTCACAGCCAAGCAATTAATCGATTAATCGTGAAAATAATCGGTAGATTAATCGATTACCAAATAATCGTTATCATCTTTCATATACTAATGACTTTCTAAAAGAACCGAGAAAGATCCTTTTAAATAGAAAACATTGTGAACATGGTAAATGTAGTGAATATAAATGATGTTTCTAATCAGGCAGAGATTTGTTAATGCTCATTCACTCCATCTCCTATAACCTACATTTGACCTAATACTGAATATCGTTTGATGAATTAATAGAGAAATAAAAGTGGGCACTTACAGTTTGAGAGAGGGAAGAAAGATCAGAGGAGGGAGGGAGGTGGAGGAATGACACAGAGTGTAAATGTTTGTGAGAGAAATGAGGTCATGCGTCTGAGAACCCAGACAGCTCGGCCGCTCTCGCTCGTCTGCTCCTCCTACAGCTCCGTGTTTTCATGTGGAGGATTAATATAATTGAATTAAAGCCGGAGGAGCTCGGGAGTAGCTCAGAATCAGGTCAGGAATGCTGTTTAGGGTTTTTTTCTTCCCACGATGAGACGGAGACCGCTGCCTTCATGAGGAAACGTGACCTAAACAGGGAGAGAGAGGAGGAGGAAGTCCGGTTCCTCCGCAGGTCCCCCGAGGTCCCAAATGCGCCGTGGGTTTCCTGTTTTGATGCTAACGAATGACAAACAAATGCACTGTAGATTCGTTTGAGGCTACAGCTCCTATTTATTGAAATTAAGTTTGACTAAGTTAGGAAACATGCCTAAATTTGACTTTTCTGATTTAAAGTATTGCAATTCCATTTGAATTTGGAGTTTTTGTTTTTAACACAGGCTTAAAACATTCCTTTGGCGAACTCAGCATTGATATTATACATTTTGAATTTGAGATCACGTCCATGTTCGTAAAAGACAGAGCTCCAAACAGTGGATTAGAGATTAGACTGACATTTGAACTGTTCTAAAAAGGTTTATAAAGCTTTATAGAGCTAGCAGCTTTTCGACAGTATCAATGTACCTCATAAAGTATTTGACCCTCCAAGTACCTACAGGCCTAGATGAAAAACACGTCAGGACTAAACTGTGCGTACAAAGGGAAAACTGACCTCAAATTGGACTAAATATGTCTAAACTGGGTATAAACTATTTTCTAAATTAAATAAACACTTGACTTAAATACACCACAGGGATAATAAAGCGTGAGAGAGTTGAACTGTTACACTCATCGGCGGATATATAAGCAATTTCTCCACTTTTACGCATAAAATGTTTAGATAAAAACTAGAGGTGCACCGATCACGGCCTGATTTGTGTGATCGTCAAATGCGCCGATCAAACGTGGATTTCACATACTGTAATTCAGTAGATATTCCAGTGCAAACTCTGCAGTATAGCGCCGCTCTAAACCGAGTTTTAACTGTAATTCGTGGCTACACAACAGCTCTGGATGTGCCGACTCCCCCTCTGCGCCCGGTGTGTGTACGTCTTTGACAGCAGCAGTGTGTAGTGTGACCAAATAAAACAAGACAGAGCTAACCCGTCACGCTTTAAGACAAAAGCATAATGTACCATAAAGTATCCACGTATGGGACTTCTAACAGGAGGCGAAGTGTCATGTGTCATCATTTACCTTTGCATCTACCGCATTATGCGCTCCCGTAGGTACAGATGTGATATTTAACACAAAACTGTTCTTTATGTGTGTGAAACTAAAATCAGAGGCAGGCATCCGTGAAGCCTGTCTGTCTTTTTTTGCTGAGCAAATGTACTCTTTAGTGCTGAAATGTCACTACATGGCTGAAAGTCAAAAAGAAAGTAAAACCTTTCTGTGTTTGCCGCCCACTTCCTGTCAAATATTGTCCAAAGTTACACCCCAAAACCAAAATGCCGCTCCTAATTCCACCGTGTCTTGGCTGTGCTCCGCCTGGCCTCTCCGTAACCATCCATAACGCACATCTGAAGCAACTACGAGTCTCAACTGAGACTGGGATTTGATTGGCCGAAATAACACACACTATAAAAATACTTTACTATAAACTATAAAAAGATTAAAGACTAACTTTGAACCATGAGGCAAATTCTTTGTCAAAGTAATAAAACAATACGCTATAAACCAATACAGCTTTGTAATAATATCAGTAGTAATAATAATAATAATAATAATAATAGTAATAAAGTTGGAGGTAAAGCAGGACAATGTACAGATTTGTTCCCTAGTATATAATATTCAAATAGAAATAAAAATTATTATTTCTCACTGTTAAATTATGAATCATAATAATTAAAACCATGTGATACCATCGGTATCGGTCGATCAAAATGTTAGTGATTGGTGATTGGTCCCAAAAATCCTGATCGGTGCACCTCCAATAAAAACATGATATGACAGAAAACTTCCAATACATTATATCCTCACGTTTATACAGCAACTTTCAAATTGATATCTCTAGATTATTTTATCCTCATTCAACTGCAGTGTCTGGCCTTCATAATAATAGTATTCCCTATAGTGTTTTTTCTATTATTGGCTGCAGGAGCCTCACTCTGAGCTATTCTGAGCTGCAGTTCCACTCACACTGTAGTTATGTCACAAATGTCAAACTTACAGTTTGCTTTCATACAACACAGACACGGAAAGTAGTCATTTACAAACTCAAATAACCTGCAGTGTGCCGCTTCAGGATGTTCTGGAATTTACGTTTTGGCGGATATGACCAGACACGCATATATAGGCACAGCTCGGGTATATTTGGGTTTCTAAATGAGTTAAGTATAGGAAGGAGAGGATACTAGACTACCGCATGTGTAGGAGGCTCAGCTAAGGCTCTTTAGCTTTTGACCGCGTCCAAATGCTGTACCCTCACCAAAACAGGCCCAGAGTCATGTTTGTTTCATTCGCATATTCAGTCTAAACAGCTTTTTCCGAGCTCAAATTGCCTCCTCTGCAAACCATCTCTTGTCTATTGCATATAATTTGTCTGAAGCCACTTGTACAGTACGTTTCTATGTTTCGAGCAACACTTAAATTACGCCTGTAGCATGAAGCTAATATTAAAATCATGGTTAGCATTGTCCGTTTTTTTTAATCACTTTGCTTCTCTCTATGTATCTGTGCTTTCTACTAAGTAAAGATGTAGAGACAGGGAGAGGAGCAAAGGGGTTCAACAGCCCATAAATACAATGCTAACCAGGAATCTAGTGTTAGCTTCAGGCTTCATATGCTGACATTAGCAACGAGTGTCTTTTTTTTTGTTTCTCCTGAACTACTATGACAAAAACCTCCATATGGACAAGATTTTGGCTTGACTTTGTTTGTGATGTTTATAGTTTGCCAGAAAACAGCTAAAAATAGGGAAACATTGCGATTCCGAGAGGTTTTCTTCCCCCTCGGCGAGGCCACGCCCCCCTGTATTGTGCTAAAAGAAGGTCCTTTCCCAGAAAACATTTCTTTCCATTTCGATCAACTGAAAAGTGTAGAAACACTACCGAAGCTGTTATTGAGTTGAGTTTGATCATGAATTCAGCTTTACAGGCTTTTCTTCTTGTTATGCAGAAAGGAATTGTGGGGTAAATTCGGTATTTTGCATTACATGTATGCTTAACAAATACAATGTTTATTCGTCTATTGGATCACTTTTTCTTACTGATTGATTGTAGTTCTTGATGCAGACGTGCTCTGAGCCATGTTCTATAACAGTACATGACACTGTGCCCTGTGCAGCTTCCCACGTTTGTGTCTGTAAAAATGTGCGCGTGTGAAGAGAGTCTGTTGTCTTCCACAATAAGGTTCCCGCCAGGACCACGTCACGCTCACCTGTGTTGCCGCGGCGAGACTCGCCTCATCGCCACGGCAACACCCCTCTCAGCAGCCAGTCGGGACACCGGATACCAGCCAGGTAAGCTCCACGGGGCAAGAGCATTCACCTGTCACTATTTCGGGAATCATGGTAGACACAGTGGTCACTCCATTTTGGAGTTTGCAAGTGCCTACATCGTGTCTGCTAAGCCTGGCGTAGTAGATGTTACCGCGCTGAACAAGTCAGGACAGTCCAGACACATGTCAGGCCTTTCTAAATGTACAACAGGTAATTTTGTCCAAACTGTGGGATGGTTTAGCTGCCTTTATCTTCGTTGGTGAACCTTGGTGATTTTAGTAACATTTGAACTTTTGCACATTTTGTCAAGTTTACAACCCTAAACATAAAGATTTTATGTTGAATTTTTTACTGAAAGTTCACACACAAGTAACAGACAACTGTGAAGTGAAAGCAAAATGATACATGATTCTGTTATTTTTCAACAAATAGAAAACCGAAAGTATTCATACAGCATGACTTAATACTTTGTGAAACCCCTTTTGCTGTAATAACAGCAGCAAGTCTTCTGGGGTATGACTACAAGGTTTGCACATGTAGAGACTGACATTTTAGCCCATTCCTCTTTACAAAACAACTCAAGCTCTGTCAAATTAGAAGGAGAGCGTTTGTGAACAGCAGTTTTCAGGTCTTTCCACAGATTTTCAATAGGATTTAGGTCAGGACTTTGACTGGGCCATTCTAACACATTAATATGTTTGTTTTTAAACCATTCCATTGTAGATTTAGCTTTGTGTTTAGGGTCATTGTCCTGCTGGAAGGTGAATCTCCGCCCCAGCCTCAATTCTCTTGCTGACTCCAGCAGGTTTTCCTCCAAAATGTCTCTGTATTTGCTCCATCCATCTTCCCAACTATTCTTACAATCTTCCCAGTCCCTGCTGAGGAAAAGCAGCCCCATAGCATGATGCTCTGGGGATGGTGCACTCAGGACGATGAGCAGTGTTAGGTTTGCTCCATACATAACGTTTTGCATTTGGGCCAAAAAGTTCAATTTTTGTCTCATCTGACCAAAGCACCTTCTTCCACATGGTAGCTGTGTCCTCCATATGACTTCTAGCAAACTTCAAACGGGATTTCTTATGGCCTCCTTTCAATAATGGCTTTCTTCTTGCCACTCGTCCATGAAAAAAAATCTATGCTGAAACACACGGGGAGCCAATGCAGCGACTCTAAAACCGGTGTAATGTGGTCCCGCCTCCTGGTCTTCATCAGGACACGAGCTGCTGAATTTTGTAAAAGTTGTAAACCTGAGATACTCTTTTTGGGAAGACCAGAAAGCAGGACATTACAGTAGTCGATACGACTGGTGATAAAAGCATGCATTAGCGTCTCCATGTTGGCCCAAACCTATCTTTGTGATATTCTTAATGTGTGGAATAAAAGTCAGCTCAGAGTCCAAAATCACACCCAGGTTCTTCACCTGTGAGGAAGGATTAAAAGACAGTGACTGTAGTTTGGGTAAAAGTTTCTCTCTCTGGGCCTCAGGACCGATGACTAAAACTTCAGTTTTGTCCTGGTTAAGCTGGAGAAAGTTTTCTGCCATCCAGGATTTGATATCTAAAATGCAGTTAAAAAGTGCATCCATTGGCCTGGTGTCATCAGGAGACATGGAGATGTATAACTGTGTATCATCAGCGTAACTATGAAAGTTGACTCCATGTCTCCTGATGACATCACCAAGAGGGACCATATACAGGTTAAAAAGCACTGGGCCTAAAATCGAACCCTGGGGCACACCACATGTAATTTTATGGACCTTAGAGGAGCAGGTATCCACACTTACCATGAATGTCCTGTCTGTGAGGTAGGATGTAAACCATTTGTGGACAGCACCAGAGAGGCCGATGTGTTAAAAGAATAGTGTGGTCGACTGTATCAAAGGCGGCGCTCAGATCCAGTAGAACCAACACTATGACCTTCTGTGAGTCATAATTTAATCTAAGATCATTTAAAATCTTTAAAAGGGCCGTCTCGGTGCTGTGGTTTACCCTAAAGCCAGACTGGAAAATTTCAAGGACAGTGCAGTAATAAAATCAATAAGTTGGGTAAAAACAAGTTTTTCTAAAATTTTGCTTAAAAATGGTAAGTTGGTAAGTTGACAAAATGTGCAAAAGTTCAAGGTGTATTAGTACTTTCGAGAGGCACTGTAAGTGCTGATTATGATAAATAAATAGCCTAAATGTAATTGTTAAACTGGTTTAGGCAAAAATGTAGACGTAAGTATCACAAATAAGTTTGTACTAGTTTAATGTTATGTGCACAGAGTTTTTATGGCCTTGTGGCTGTAGTATTTGGCACGGATGAAAAGGGCTTTTCGCTTGCAGCATCCGTTTAGTGCAGTAGCTCGTGGTCCTCGACACAAAGATGGTCTGACTGAGTCAACTCTTTCAGTTTCAGTTTGTTCGGTGGTCTGTCAGGCGACTGTATTGCCGGTGGATGTCTTAAAATGATACTCGAGATATTAACAAGGTTTAGAGTGGGTTGTGTTGATTGTGGAAGTGAGACTTTTACCCCCCAGCGTACTGCGCGTGTGCGGGATCACCAATGACATTCAACATGCCACGCATTGCAAGGGTCGTGGGAGAACAACAGTGACTGGACAGGGTTAGACCTTTGCACCTGCAGCGTCAGGTTCCCGGTAGTGTTTCCTGGAGGAGTGAGCTAGAAGAGACTAGATTATTAATAGGGTTACAAAATTCTGGGCATTTTCAACTTTTCCATGGGAATTAATGGAAATATGGGAATTAATTGGAATGATCTGTGAATTTACACACCTGAAGGTTGCTTCTTTATAGATTTCTTTACAGTTATAAACTGCTGCATAAGAATCTGATTTGATTGTGATTCACTTGAATATCTGTCACAAAGAGAGGAAAAGTGTGTATAAAAATCATCCTTGCCATGTCTGACACCAGGGTTTGAAGAGGACAGTGTTTTAGGTTGTGGTCGATAGAAAGAAGGGCTTTTGAAAATGGAACAGACTCATTCCTTAATTGTATCCATGTGGCATATATTCACCAGTGTGTAGTATTACAGTATTATATCGTTTTAAGAGTCTGTGCCATGTGTCGGTCTGTAGACAATATTCTCCAGTTTAGCCTTGTTTAATGCATGTCAATGTTGAGGCGAGCTGCGCATGAACAAACACAAGAGAGTCCAGAATTCGGGACCAACCTCAGGCAAACATCAGTGGAAATGTGCAGGAACTGTATAAATATCTATGGGAACAGGGGAATCACAGTCTGAAAGCGTCGTAAAGGAGAAGTGAAAAACTTAACGGAAGCAGCAGAAAAGAGAAACATCGAGCTCCAGTGTGAGGAACACTCCCACAAAGCAGAGAAGAAAAAGCAAAATACTTTATGTACTTTACTTTATGATGTCGAGAGTGGTGTTTCTCTCTCGACTCAACGTTGACCGAGCTCGTCTTTCGGAAGCGAGGAATGGAGAACACCCCACGTCTAGTATACAAAATGAATACATTTGCAATTTAGCTTTTCACAATCAAGATTCAGGGCCCAGTGCACATTTGAAACGCGCCCACGAGCGTTAACATTTGGGAGAAGGCTGAAATATAAACTGCTACACAAATGAGTTTGTTGAGCTCAGAACTATACAGCAGCTTTTAATAAGACACAACGGAAACACCGCGACAAAGGGCTCTCTGCAGATCGTTCAAAGTGTAATCTTGCAATGCAAAGAACCATAGATTGCCAGTGGCCTCTGCAGACCGGTGTGTTTTTATGGTGCCAGTCGGAGCGGAGCTGTGAATCTGGGCTATTGTCTGGTTGAGATTTTAATGAGAATTCTTCTCAGACTGTGCGTCATTATCAAAACTGTAAGATTGTACGGTCTGTAGTGAGTGGTAGGAGGCTTATGTAACTGCACTGTCTAACCTCCTGGTGCTACACAACTAAAGCCACACTGCCGAACATTTCGCCCAGTGAGGAGATTAGTAGATTGGCATGTAAAGACCATGACCATCCACATTTTTTTAATTTTTAACTATTATTTAACAATTATTTAGAAAATATGTAACAATACACCGTGCCACGATGCCTCACAGTGCTAAAATCTGACCATATGCATCTAAAGTGATGGTGCAAGTTTTAGTCCATATCTTGTTTTACTTTGTGTCATCCTCACTAACCGCTAAAGTGAAGTCTGCAGACACTCAAGAGCTGCAAAGTCACATCCTCCGAAAACACATAAATCTGTGTGTCTTTGTAAAGGTTTCTTCTGCTGATGACCAGGCTGAGGTGAGTGATGGAGCCAGTGCACCGCGCTTTGTTTGAGGCGCAGTCCAATGCGTAAGATCCTGATCATAATCCGCCTCAAAAGCTTTGTTTCCAAAACGTACAAGCGTAATGTCGTCCAGGAACAGCCCAAACACAAGCGGAGAGTCAACTGCGCTGCTCTGTGTGTGTTTTAACTGCCGTCTAGCGCGAAACTGAAACGTAACACTTGGCCGACATGTGACTTTGTTTTGTTTACTTTAGAGCACAATTTTTATTTTTAGGCTTTTCTATTTCAAAAGCAACTTATGAGCCAAACAGTGACACAGTTGAATCGTTAAACCCCTAGTGATGAAAACAGCTCGAATCTCTCTCCCTAACTTCTGAAATGTATGTGATCCTTGTGTTTATAAAATTATTGTCTTCTGTCAACTGTTAACGCCTCTGGACTTGTTTAAAATTGCACTGCGAACTAAATCGTGATTTTAAAAACATACATTTAGCAATAGCATAAATCGATCATTGATAATCATCTAGCCCCCAAAGCGATTGCCCTCTGCATATCCACTGCACAAATGTTTTTTAGTCCATAACCAGTGGTGATCAAAATACTCGAATTTGTTACTTAAATAAAAGTACAGATGTGACTGGTCAAATTATGACTAAAGTGAAATTACTCAAGTATTCAAAGTCAAAAATACAAATAATTTGAAAAAGTGTATTTGACCCGTACTTGTCCTGTCCCCACAGCGCAGCGGAGCCTCGGCTGCTTTGGGAGCGAGTGGAGAAACTGACGCCCAAGCCCACCAATCCCCCGTCGGCTGAGTCCAGACTGACCAATCACACGGGCAGCGGGGGGTCAAGCTCCTCCTCCAGCTCCAGTAACTCCTCCTCCTCTCACCCGGGCTCCCAGTGCGGGTCCGGGGAGCGGATCCGGGCGCGCTGTGAGTGCTACCCCCAATTGAATAGGAAAACAAAAAAAAGACTTTGAGAACTGTAATAGAACTTACAACATCTAAGCATCAGCAAAACTGACCTGTGACCATTGACCCTCCTCAGCTGTGTCCAAATCTGAGGGCTCTCCCCTCCGACGAGCAGAGCAGGCTGGGAAAAAAGTGGAGGAGCGAAGGGACGCACACAGGCCGGGAAAACCTGCGGTGAGAGCGGCGTAGACTCGAGCTAGCGCCGACTAGCCCGTAGCTGCTAGCCCCGTTAGCTAGCCATAGCGTCGTTTTGGATTAGCTGTAGCGTTTCTGAAGCGTGTTTGGGGTTTGCTTTAAGCGCTGTGGCTGCGGGTTCCTCCACTAACAGCTTGTGCCTTTTCTGCTGAGATTCTAATCCTACTCTTCATCTTTTCAGCTCTAACTGTTTGTTCATGATTCGGATTAATCAACTAACCTCTACAAATTGGACTCATGGGCTTCTTCATCCTTTGGGTTTGAACCAGGTGAACACGGACAAGGGTGTCAAAAGTGAAGCCGTTCTCAGCCATGAATACACACATCAATTCAAAGCGAATGTCAAAAATCATCTGTTTTTAATGTGTCCATTGTACAGTGTCCTTGGGTGTTCTGAAAGGCGCTTTCAAATAAAATGTATTATTATTATTATTATTATCTATTGCCTGCATTTGAAAAATGTAAGGCAATAGACACTTTTTTATAGGCACTTTTTCTGCGCTTGTGGCATTCAAATATTGTAATTGCATTCAAAATGGCATTAAAAGCATTAAATTTGACTTGCTGCTGCCTGTGTAAACTTCAACATGTTTATGAAGTATTGAAAAAAAAAATCCTACTTAACCTTAAAATCTATTCTACCTACCCTTAAAATCCATCCTGCCTAACATCAAAATCTATCCTATCTAACCCTAAACTATATCCTACCTAACCTTAAAATCTTTCCCACCTAACCTTAAAATCTATCCTACCTAACCTTAAAAACAACATGGTCTTTTCAAGTTTGGCTGAACCATTGACACGCCCACTGTCCGTGTTTACCTCCGGTCCTGGACGTTAATACTTGCTTCTTATTGGCTGGCTCTTCTAACCTCTTCCTCCTCGCAGCTTCTCGTCTCTCTCACGTCGTCGCTAAAGCTAATCCAGAGGAAGCGTCGAATCCCCATCCTCTTCTAACGCCGCTAAATCGACCATGTTTTTCTTTTCGATCTCTCGCAGGACCTGACTGCTCTGGCCAAAGAGCTGCGTGCGGCCGACGATGTGCGGCCGCCCAACAAGGTGACGGACTACTCTTCATCGAGCGAGGACTCGGACACCAGCGAGGACGACGATGATGAAGAGGTGGACCAGGAGGGAGGGAGGAGTCCACGTCGGGGCCCGAAGACAACAAAGCAAAGCAAGTGTCTGAAGTGGCCTTTTGTGTTGCCTTCATTTAGTCTTTAGAGCGGAGGAGCTGAAGCATTGTAGTTACTTACAGTAACTAGTAGTGTTCAATCAATCAATCAATCAAACTTTATTTATAAAGTGCTTTTCATACCGAAAGGTATCACAAAGTGCTTTACAGATAACATTTAAAACAATACGCCCCACATCATACATCCATACACACATGCATACATACACACACACACACACACACACACACACACAATATATCATTAGGACTAAATTAATAAATGTCAGTTAAAAGCTAAGCTAAAAAGGTGGGTCTTGAGCCTGCTCTTAAAGACATGAACGTTCTCTGTGGTCCTGAGCTCCTCCGGCAGGTCGTTCCAGAGGCGAGGGCCATAATATTGGAAAGACGCCTCGCCGTGAGTCTTTCTGTTGACTTTAGGAATAACTAGGAGACCCCTGCCAGAGGAGCGAAGGGACCGCGAAGGTTCATAAGGTAAAGTATTTCTGAAAGATAAGAAGGACCAAGACCATTAAGACATTTAAAAACCATTAAAAGAACTTTAAAATCAATCCTGAAACACACAGGGAGCCAATGCAGCGACTCTAAAACTGGTGTAATGTGGTCCCGCCTCCTGGTCTTCGTCAGGACACGAGCTGCTGAATTTTGTAAAAGTTGTAAACCTGAGATACTCTTTTTGGGAAGACCAGAGAGCAGGGCATTACAGTAGTCGATACAACTGGTGATAAAAGCATGCATTAGTGTCTCCGTGTTGGTCCGAGAGAGAATGGGCGGACTCTGGCTATGTTCTTTAGATGGTAAAAACCTATCTTTGTGATATTCTTAATGTGTGGAATAAAAGTCAGCTCAGAGTCAAAATCACACCCAGGTTCTTCCCCTGTGAGGAAGGATTAAAAGACAGTGACTGTAGTTTGGGTAAAAGTTTCTCTCTCTGGGCCTCAGGACCGATGACTAAAACTTCAGTTTTGTCCTGGTTAAGCTGGAGAAAGTTTTCTGCCATCCAGGATTTGATATCTAAAATGCAGTTAAAAGTGCATCCATTGGCCTGGTGTCATCAGGAGACATGGAGATGTACAACTGTGTATCATCAGCGTAACTATGAAAGTTGACTCCATGTCTCCTGATGACATCACCAAGAGGGAGCATATACAGGTTAAAAAGCACTGGGCCTAAAATCGAACCCTGGGGCACACCACATGTAATTGTATGGACCTTAGACGAGCAGGTATCCACACTTACCATGAATGTCCTGTCTGTGAGGTAGGATGTAAACCATTTGTGGACAGCACCAGAGAGGCCGATGTGTTCTAAACGAGTTAAAAGAATAGTGTGGTCGACTGTATCAAAGGCAGCGCTCAGATCCAGTAGAACCAACACTATGACCTTCTGTGAGTCATAATTTAATCTAAGATCATTTAAAATCTTTAAAAGGGCCGTCTCGGTGCTGTGGTTTACCCTAAAGCCAGACTGGAATTTCTCAAGGACGTTATCTGCAGTAATAAAATCATTAAGTTGGATGAAGACAAGTTTTTCTAAGATTTTGCTTAAGAATGGTAAGTTGGATACCGGTCTAAAATTGTTAAAATCATTACAGTCCACATTGCTCTTCTTCAGTAGAGGCCTCACCACCGCCCCTTAAAGGCAGCAGGGAAGACCCCAGTCTGAAGAGAGCAATTCATCATGTTTAAAAGTTCGTCTTTAAAGGATCCATAGAATGTTTTAAAAAACGGTGTTGGGACCGGGTCTAAAAGACATGTGGTGGGCCTCACTGAGGAGAAAACTTTATCAAGCATCTCAGCATTAACCTGGACAAAACTGTGCAGTGTTTCTTTTGGAACAAGTAGACAACCAGATGTATTTAAAGCAGTGTTACTTTGGGTATATAAAATATTACATCTGATGGTGTCTATCTTTCCCCTGAAGTGGTCTGCAAACGCCTCACAGAGAGCATCTGTGGGATTTAAAGGAGGTTTGTTAAAATCAGGATTTAAAACATTTTCTATTGTTGAGAATAGGACTTTTGGGTTGTTTTTGTGGTTGGTGATTATTGTGGAAAAGAATTTATTTCTTGCATTTCTTATTGCTGTATTGTAGGTCTTTTGTTGAGCACGGAATATTTGAAAATGTATTATTTTGAATTTCCTCCATCTCCTCACGGTCTTCCTGCAATTTCTCTTGAGTTGCTTCAGCTCCTCGTTTCTCCAGGGGGGAGGGATTTGGGATTAATCTTTTTAAGTTTGAATGGTGCAACTGCATCGAGGGCGATGAGTAGTTTACGGTTAAAATTGTCAACAATAAAATGGCAGTTAGCAGGTAAAATCACAGGAGGAATTTGTTGTAAAGCATCAATAAATTTTGCAGCCACTTCAGGGGTCAAATTTCGTTTCCTCATAGTTTTGCCGAGGATTCTCGCTGGATAAAACCGGTGACATTAAAAAACACACAGTAATGGTCAGAGACGGCCAAGTCGATAACAGAGGACACAGTAGTGGACAGGCCATACGTGATGACCAGGTCCAGACTGTGCCCTTTCTCGTGAGTTGGCTGTGTGACGTGTTGGGTGAAATCCATATAATTAAGAACATTTAAAAACTCCGCAGTAATGGGGTCTAAAACGTTGTCTATGTGTAGATTAAAATCACCGGTTAAAATGATCTTATTAAAGGAGTTATGTAAAATAGATAGAAAGTCTGAGAATTCATTAATAAAAAGGGGACATCTTTTGGGCGGTCTATAGATTGTGACACATAAAATTGGGGGGTTATTAAAAATAATTGCGTGGTGCTCGAAACTCGTGTATTGATCGAATAAAATAGGTTTGGTGGCAAGAGTGTTTATGCTTATAGAGGCAGTGCCACCTCCCCTTTTTCCATTTCTGGTTGAAAAGGCACCGCTAAAATTAGGTGGAGAGGCCTCAGCAAGAACGGCATTCACATCCGCACCCAGCCAGGTTTCAGTTAGAAACAAACAATCAAGATTATTATCTAAAATCAAATCATTTACAATAAAAGACTTATTCGACAGAGAGCGGACATTTAATAGAGCCATGTTCACTGTGGTAGGGGACTGAGTATCTAAGGAACTATGTGATGACTGAGCTTTGGTGTGAGGTCTGAGGTTATTAGTATTAACAGTGCGAGTAGTCTTACCTTTGGTGCGCTCTCTGCTGATTAAAACAGGAATATCCGTTATGGTGGGTGTGGGGGAGACCTTCATGCTGCTGATTCTATAGTAAGTTGAATGTTCTGTGAGAACAGGTGTGATCCGGTGAAGTTGGGGTGTAGTCTGTCCTTTTGAAAAGTCCAGGCCTGTTAAAAAATGTTAAGAAATTGTCCACGTATGGGATGTTATTCTTCGTGCAGTAGTTCTTTAAAAACAAATGGAGCAGCCTCGCTCTACTAAATTTTCCATCCCCAAAACGGGGCGCAGAGAATGGTCCAGAAACGATGCAAGTTTTATTGTTGTTTTTAATGGTGTTGATGAGTGAAATGAAGTCTTGGTTGAGTTTTTCTGACTGCTGAAGTTTGAGGTCGTTGGTACCGGCGTGAATTACTACGGTTGAGACGGAAGGATGATTATGGAGGATATTTGGGGCAGAGTTATTGATGTCCTGCACGAGAGCACCTGGGTGGCAGGAGGTGTGGCCGTTTATCACCCTCACGATAAACGTTGTCACGATACTGAAATTTCAAACTTGATTCCGATACGGTAACATAAAATAAAAACTATTCTCGAAACCACGCCATAAATCGAAACTAAAAGGTAGTGAATGGTCCTTTTTACTTCATTGCAAGATCAAGAAATTCTTCTCTTCTCTTGCAAATGAGATGTTACATGTCAATTATATCTACAGTATTAATAAATTAATGTAAAAACATTAACAAGGATCACTGGACTTCTCTACATTAAATATCCTTGGCTACATGACAAGCTTTTATGTTGCATTAATATTAACAACTCCGAAAGTGTCCTGATCATTACAATATATCTGATACCAGTATCAGATCGGTGCATCCCTAGCCTTAACTTACCAACACGGTAGTTTCCATTCCTGTTGTACTAAATAGGTCCTAGGTTTGAACCCTGGGGCCCGGGTCTTTCTTCTGTGGGATTTGCATGTTCTCCCCATTTTTTTTTCCTGCCGCAAAAAAGCAAAACAAAAACAATAGGTTCCCCTCTGGGGCTTAGGACTCTCTTGAAAAAGACATTCTGAAAACTCAGTGGGACTGCAATAACTTGATTAGCTCTTGATCTGTAATCTGCATTTTCTTTTCTGATTGTTCTCCCCCAGACTGAGTAACGGAGAGAGCGAGTCGGCGAAGACCATAGTGGTTCATGACGGGGAGAGTGACGCGGGTTCCACTCCCTGTAAAGACAGCACTCTGATCGTCCGACAGGTAATGGTCCACCGCCAAACTAAAACACGTGTGGTATATGTACACCCGCCATCCTTGAGTTCTCCTATTTTTGTACTCCTTCACCTTCTGTTCATCCCCTCTCTTTCTTTTCTTCTTTCACATCAAGGAGCCGCTCCCCACTTTAAAAAATCCAGAGTCAGTGAATTACAGAGGGGTCGGGTTAGCGTTAAAGCCACACTGCATAGCATTACACATTTTATATTGCTGGAAACATACCTGAAAAACAAGTGTCTTTACTGTGAGACACTTGTTTTTTGACACACTTTTCTCAGACCCGACTCATAACTTTGCTGAGAGCGTGACATCAACAGCTCATCTCCATGGAGATGCTTTTCTAGGTTGATAAACATGAGATTTATACAGTATGTTTGCTCCTTTAATATATACAGTAATAATTAGGAGCACTGTTTGGGATTTCTGCTTTGTATGTTTACTTTTTTACTTTTGCAACAGTATAGTCCAGATAACACCAATAGTTTATAGGTCTTTTTTCACAGACCACAGCATATTCAATATACGTAAGGCAGGGGAAACACATTTAATTTCAATACAAGTAATAAAATAACTGGGCCTTTTAAGAGAAACAAACAAGAAATAAAATAAATGTAACTGTTCTTAGTGTGGCTTTAACAAATAGGGTAAACCGTATGGATTTCTTACCTCTACATTTAACTGAGTAGAAACCACCTCTTGCCTCACAATAAATTTGTCCTAGCTTTGATTCACAGATTTTGAATGGAGCTTGCATGTTCTTCCTGCGGTTTCCACCATCAACATAAAACATGCACAACAGGCTCATCCTCCAGTTTACGCACTCCACAAAGATCTTGGATGGAGAAGGTCCCCTGGACCTGCTTGTCCTAGTTGAAGGATGGGTCAAATGTATTGAACACATTTACCAAATGATTTCTACCTGAATTTCCAACATCACGGGAAAATCATTTTCCCGTGAAATGTTTTTCAGAAAACTGTTTGTGTTCAGAATCCGCCTTAGTCCGGTGAAGTCCTGGTTTAATCCAAGAATCCCAGTGGGAGAACTGCACCTTGGGTCTTGGGGTCAGAACGTCTCCATAGATTCTTTCAGGGAGTAATGCAAAGTAATAAACCCAGGTAGCCATAGATTAAACAGTGTTCACAAAAAGCTCCTCTATTTAACATTCAAAAGCCTTGCTCCTTCTATTAATAGTTTTCATGTGACATCATCGGAAGGCACAGCACTGTCTGACACACTGTTTGCTCACTCAAGTCTTGTTTTTTTTTTAAACCAGAATCTTATCATAATGAACTCAGAAATGCAACTTTTAGACATGTCTTGATTTTATTGCCATTTAAAAACCCTTCACAGGACACACACATTATCAGCGAAACAGTGCATTTACAACACTAACTAGATAAAACGTAGGGTGACCAGATGTCCCAGTTTACCCGGGACAGTTCCAGTTTTTTTTCTGCCACACCAGAAGCAGTGTTTTGTCATGAAACTTTTGTGCACATCAAACACAAAGTTTCCATCAAAAGCTCAAACGTCTATGGTCCATTTAATTAACATTATACTTTTACAATCAATATCACCGTTCAACCTGGGGATAAAAGCTCCCGCCACAAATTCCCATTGTGTCCCAGTTTTTTAATATGGGAAATCTGGTCACCTTAGCCATAGAGAAGTGCGTTGTGTTGTCACAACCACATCAAATTCTCATGGGCCTTTTCCGCTGTCTCACTGTCATGGCACAGGGTTAGCTATTAGCTTGAATGCAACTCAACAGTGCCACCTATTGGTTACTCCCATAGTGGCCTGGACCGGTTTATTTTTAAAGCAGTGAAACTCAAACCTGTGCACAATCTTTCCCATTACTATACTATCCTTAAGGTGAGACATGACAGGTGAAAACAGCGATTTTTCAAGCAGTGGTAAATGTTGAGATTTTCGCTCGTTTTCTCCCTTAACATCTTAGGCACATTGAGTTGCCTTGTGTACGAAATGCGCGGTATAAATAAAGTTGCCTTGCCTTGCCTAGTTTTCATGTAAGAGTGTACAAAAGATAAAACACCGTACGATGCTTATTTTCTGACGTTTGGTCACTAGCGAGACGGAGATTTCCACATATTTATCCACGTGTCCTGCGAAGAGTCCCTGAGATGACGCTGTAATCCAAATATGGTCATTTCCTTTCTGGGAGAAGCCTGATTTATTGAGCTTTGAACACAAAACATTTTCACTTATGAATCGCTTATTCAAAAACTAAACAAAATATCCAAAATCCCCACTGAAAACATCTTAGTAACTAATGCATAAACAAAATAAACCAGGGTCTTTCTACTATTTAGATTTCATCGCTGAAAATATTGACATTGAAATTTTGGCCATTTTTATGCATAAAATGTCTTATGATTATATATGAAAACATTAAATTACAGAAAACCTGCATATAAAATACATTTTTTTTCATATTTGTGTCAGTAATCTATGGCAGAAGTTTCACTTTGATATCACTGAATGTATTTCCCCCTTATTCACCTGCAGCGTCTCGCCTTAAAAGGCAAATTGTCATGAACAACATTTGATCCTAAAGTCTAGTCAATGTGATATACTTTTTAGAGTTGACAGGTCATCTAAAAATGTCACCGCTATTGTCCAGTTCATATTGCGTCGCCGTTGCTACTCCCTTCAAGTGATGTCACTGAAAACCATGAATGAGGACACTGTAGACTTTTAACTTAAACTAACTTTCTGTACTTTTCTGGACTAACCGGCTTCTTCACTGTGGCCTGTAGCTTAGCCACATTAGCCCCGCTTGGCCGTAGCTAACACCTTCCCCTCGCCAGAGCTCCTCAGGCGCACGTGTAGACCCGCCACCGTCCTGTACCCGTCTTTCTACTTCCAGAGCGCGGCGGGGCGTCCGCGCGGTGCTCCCGCCCAACAGCAGGGCCCCTCGCCCGGGTTCAACCACGTCACACCCGGCCCCCACATCCACACCACCACCATCCCCATCAACACCCACATACCTCCCCCAGAATCATCACCCCCACCCCGGCTCGGACAGGAGCCGCTTGCACCTGCTGCCCGACCTCATCCAGCAAAGCCAACAGTCGCCCCCACCCCACAGCCAGTCCCACCCCCACAGGTCTCCACACGTGTCCCCCCACACGTCACCCCACAGCCCCATGAGCCCGCTGGAAAAGATCGTCCTGCTGCAGGAGGTACGTGCTACGGGCCCGGAGTTACTGTAGTTACCCAGTATGGAAGTACCGTAATGTTGGGAGTAGACGGGGTTTAAGTCACTCTAAACTGGGGTAAAAATATATAGTATAAGAAGGCAACAGTGGCAGTGTATCCCATTAACCAGAGAGTAGCAGGACTAAACCTGGTGTTGGCTTTAGGCCTGGTTTAGTCCTGATATAGTTCTGTGGCTCAGAAAAGCGAGGCTCAAGGCCCAACTTTTCTCGACTGAGCGTAAAAACACAGGAGTCTCAGGCTCAGTCTGGCGCTGTCGGCGTGTGCAGGCAGCTCTCGGGGGAGAAGCGCAGACGTGATCGAGCGTCATCGCAAGGGGCATCCATGGAGGAGCGCCTTGATCTTGAGACACAATGAGAGGAGTGAAACTAATGGGTGAAGTTTATAACTGCCACTCTGTGCTTGTTCAAACGAACTAACATAAGGAGCACCTTATTTTGTGCTTGACATAAAGACTCAAGTATGATAGACCTAATATAAATACAAACATCTACATTCACATATTCATTAAATATGGAATGATTAATGATATCCATAAACCATCATTTTTACTACACTGTTTAAGTGACAAAATAACATTTGCAGCAGTAATAAATATGGGTTTCAGTGTATGATCAAAGTACAGTATTTAGAGTCTCTTGCTAAGTTTCCATTGTAACTGATCCAAACTTAGCCTGGTTTATAAAGCCAGCCCAGTGTAGCCCACTATAGCCCAGTTGTTCTGACCTGTATGCTCTCAGGAAAGTGTTGATTTCAACCTTGTACCAGTGAGCCCCTAGTTCAGTGGTTGCAGGTTTGCTTTTTGGCCGAATTCTCTTAAGTGTCTTGAGGGCTATAGGGAAAGTTTTGCCCCCAGGCCTGACGTTGCCCACCCCTGCCTTGTTCAATTCCCACTGGAAGGGCATCCAGTTTTGAAAACATATTGAATTACTGTAGCTTCATGTGACCGTGACTGGAAAAAGTTGGCTAGATATTTCGTAATCTATCAGACAGTAAAAATGACAGGAAATAAAGGATTTTATTTATGTGAATCAGGTGGACACAGAACTAATGTGCTAATGAAACACTGGTAAATACTCCCCTCTGGTGGTTGTAAAGAGCATTGCAGACTGCAAACAACTGCCATCAAATCCAGTTTTACATATTTTGACAACAAGAGAACAAACACTAAAATTCTGTCTAAATCTTTCTAGCTGTAGTCACACATTGCAGATAGGAGCACAGCGGCAAGTATGACCCAGTATCTTCAACCTGCCCCTCGTTTATCCACACATCTGACCCTTGTTCATTTGACATTTTCAACCCTGTTTTTGGAAGTGGAAGTCCGTTCTGTTTGCATGGAACAGTTTTGTCATTTTGCCATTGTGTTTTTTCTCTTTGATACTTTTCCAAAGTGTTGCTATTTGCATTAAACATGTTTTATATCTTTGCTCAGAGCCAATCGAGCAACAACATGCAGAAACACAAGTCTTCTTCCTCCTTCACCCCGTTCATCGACCCGCGGCTGCTGCAGGTGTCGCCCTCTACTGGCAGTGCACTTAATAATGTCGGTGCGTATCATTCGGGGTTCAGAGGTTTCTGAAATAGAGACGTGTGCATTGATTGTATACAGTACATGCCTTTCAGTCACGTGACATTTGCTGGTGTGGCCGTCATTTTGGAGACCGCTGGCTCGTGTATTTCGTATCAAACTGTGAACCTTTACTGTCACTGAAGTAGGGCTGAAAGGTTTATCGATATCAAATTGCAATCAAGGTTTTAACTACTGCAATAACCTCAAGAGGCTGAGGTATTTGAGTGATGGATGTCGCCGATATCAGGATTGTGGAGCCTCTGATCTCCGGTTCCGCTGCAACAGATAAAAGTTTGTCTGAGTTTTCATAAAGCAGATTCTAAAATGTTCAGATGGACGCTTTGTGATTCCATCCTGGACTCATGGTACTCTGAATGTCAGGGAAACTCCCTCAGAAGAGGGCGCTGGCTACAGAAAACCAAATCTTTTTCAAAGTAGATGATTGGGTGTTGTGTATGTGGGGATATTTGAGCCAGAATATGTAGTTTGACTAAAGTCTAAAAGTAACATGACTTCCTTCACTCGTTATTTGAGCAGTTTATGCGTTTAAATGCATCAAATATAAAAATTCTTTTTTTTTTTTAAATTCAATCGCAATATTTGTCTGAAAAATCGAAATTTTTTTGGGTCAAAATTCTACATCCAAAAGAAGCACCTCATGGAGCTGAGCAGAGCTGAGACTTAAAGTGATTGTCTGAAAGATTGCAAAATGAGGAGAGAGACCGATTTCAAATTAAATATTGTAATATTACTGATTGGACCTAAAAACCTCCTAGTTTGCGAAATGAGCAGAGAGATCAAAAGATTTTATATACGATTAAGCTCCCTCTTGACTGGCCAGTTCTCGTCTCATTGGTCAAAGTGATGGCATCAGGGATTCTGATTAGTTACTGATATCAGCTAAGGAATAAAAAATTGTTCAATATCAGTAATATTGAACAATATATTTTTTTCAAATTGTTGGCAATCTATTTAATTTGTAAAACATTTAAACTTACAGACTATGACTTTAAAGGTAAGTTAAAACTAATTAATACAACATGTGACAGAGGTCAGAGCTGAGCTGTGACTGTAGTTTTACCTCAGAGGGTTCATAGACGTGAGCTGCATGTGTATTTATGAACATACATGTTGTAGGGTTAGGGTTAGGGTAGTTCTACTTTGGTCTTCAAAATGGCGGCCACGTCACTGGAAAGACATGTATATTGTTGTTTGATGAAAATATCTGTATGTTCATATGTGGTTTTAGTCCACTTTGATTATTCTTTATGATTATTCTTTATGATTATTCTTTGATTTCATTTCTGTCACGGAGAATACGTTGTAGAACTGGTGAATGTTTTCTTTTTTTGTAAATTCCTTTTTCATTTATGTTTTGCATGCCGATTCTAATCCTGACCGTCCTGACCGTCGCCCGCCCGCCCACCGCGCCCCGCCCTGCTCTGCTTTCCCTCACTGTCCCCCTTAAGCCCTTCCCTTTGACGTCCTAGGCTACGCTAACGACGCACGGCTAGCCGAGGCGCTGAGGGCGGACGCGGCACGCAAAGGCTCCGTGGTGAACGTGAACCCGGTGAACACGCGCCCCCAGAGCGACACGCCGGAGATCCGCAAGTACAAGAAGAGGTTCAACTCCGAGATCCTGTGCGCCGCGCTCTGGGGTAAGCTGTACGCTAAAACTTTGAAATGAACTTCTTCAGCTTGTTCTAATGTTTGAGGCGAGAGGCTGTAGGGGAAGAGGGGCAACTCAATTATTTAGAGAAATCAATTTCAAACATTTGCTGTAGATTACTGACATAAATATGTATGCAAGATTTCTGTCATTTTATGTTTAAGACATTTTTATGCATCAAAATGTGCCAATATTTTAATGGATCAAGCCAGGTTTAAATGCATGGTTTATATAGTTATTCTGTATTAGTTACAAAGATTTGTTCAGAATGGATTTTGGCTCGTGTTTATTTTTTTGAATAAGTTATAAAATCTGTCAAATTTTGCCTTGCTTTTTGGAGTTCAAAACTCAAAAAATCAGGCCGGAATTAGATAGTAGAAAATCCCTCTGAAAAAGCCTTCACAATTATTGCTAAGAGCAACACTCAAATGTTTGTTTTGTGAAGTTTATTTGTGTCGCAGCTTTGCGAGGAACCTCATTAACGGAGCGCGCATTTTAAGATTGTTTAGTCATTTTCACCAATGTTGCAGAAAGTTGTAAATGACAAGATTAAAATGGTGAGTGCGATGAGGCGTTCGCTTGAATTCGGCAGAAACAACATGCAGCTATTGTCCATTTTTGTCCATCCGTTTTATAGCTTATTGTGTTTGACCTAAAAGTCCAGGGATATTTTTTTTCTGCCAGTCCAGCCCTGGCCATGTCCTTTCTAGAGTTTTATTACATATAGTAGCCTGGGACACATACGGCAAGTGGGGCACTTCCACTAAAAATCAAAACAGTTTTATAACATGTACGAAACACTGTATCAGTGTTTCCCACACATAGACTATTCTGTGGCGCACCGCCCCAGAATCAACACCGCCCGCCACATATTGCGTTTCGTATTATTTTTTTTAAACGCCATTTAAAACACGCACCGGTCAATTGGACTGCAGGGAGGGGGGGTTCAAAATGCAGCGGCCCTAGTGTTAACCTCAGTGGCGCAAAAAAGGAATAGGCAATATATGCCTTGCATAGGGGCGCCGAAAGGACGGGGCGCCAATTAGTGATGTGTCGGTCGTGAACGATCCGGCTCTTTTGAACGAGTCTTTACAGTGACGATATGAACGGGTTCATGGAGGTGAAGTGTTTTTTTTTTATTCCTCTTTGGGGGAGGGGCGTCACTTTAGTTGTGCATGCTTATTTTGTGAAACAAAAGTCACTGCTGGAGTGGGGCGGAGAGGAGTGTAGGATTGGAAGAGGGACAGTTTGTGACCGCGGGACGTGAGCTCGGCCTGCAGGGAAACGGCCCGAACGCTCCCAGGGCCAGCACTGTCCTGGGCCATAGGAGAGAAAAAGGCGCGCGGGGTCCGTGAGTGACGAGGCGGCTACAGGAGCCCCGTCACATCTTCCACCTGTTCACTCAGCTCCACTCCGCTCTGCAGCGACATCACCGCACACTGTCTCCTCCTCAGTCCACCCCGGTCATCTCCACCCCCCACGAGGAGCTCAAAGTGAGCATAAGGCAACACGTTTGAGAAATAAAAGTCCTAATGAAATAATACACACGGTTACAGAGGAGATCGCGTTGAAGCAAAACACCTCTTTCACTTTTCTACCCTCTTTCGCGAGGGAGAGAGAGGGAGAGGAGGAAAAGTTACGTGAATGAAGCAACAGAAGCTTAATCGGGCTGTGTGATTGTTGTTTTGTGATAACAAACTCCATAGAGGGAAATATCGATGTTCAATATCAATAGTGACATTTTCGTTAAAATAAAGTCAATTCAGAGGGTATTTACTTTCTTTAAAAAAAAAAGCCATAAGTCGAGATTTTAAATGGAGATTTTTTTTTTTTTTAATATGGTCGGGGGGGGGGGGACGACAACACCCATACCATACACCCCCCGGTCCGACCACCACACATTGCCTTAAACCTGTGGGTAACACTGCTGTATACATTTGACATTTAAGTATTTGGACATGTCTGCAGTTCACGCAGGAGGAAATCTGAAAGAGGAAGGAACATGAAACATTGTCTTGTACAACATGTGTGAAAGCCCCTGTTCATGCCATTGCAGTGGTTCACACGCACACGCTCCTGAACACAGTCTGCCGAAAGGGCGCAGCAGTGTCCTGCGGTCTTTACTCCTCTGTACAGGAAGTATGCACAAGTTATCACTGTGTGGCCTTATAGAAACAAAGCTCCGTCAAGAAATATTGGCATCCTGGAAATATGAATGAAGAACGCTGTGAAATGGTTACAAAACTAGTAAATGTTAGCAAATAATTTATCATTTTGATTATTCATGAAGGTCAAAATGATATACTATACTATATTCAAAATCACTAATAATACAGCTCCACCACCATTGAAGAACTTTGTCAGACTTTGTTCTGAGCAAAATACGAGAGTCACTCGGTCCACTGCAAATAAAAACTGTGTAATCCCAAAAAGATCCTCGGCCTTTGCACAATGTGCCTTCTCATTTCGCTCCATTAAACAGTGGAATGAGCTTCCAGACTGTCTGAAACTGTCTGTAGATCTTAAAGGGGGGGTATTATGTCAAATCGACTTTTTCAAGCTTTATATCATGTTATTATGTCATTCCCTCATTAAACACATGCCTGGAGTGTTGCCTTGGCTCATTCACATATTTTTGAGTAATCAGTAAAAACTTAGACGGCAGCCATTTTAGGTGTAGCTATGCCTCAGTCCTCCTAGGAACGCCCCCACCTCCTGGAGACGCCTCTGGACCTTTTGTCACCAGCCAAGCCACCAACCACTGCTCCTCAGCTCAGCAGAGCCCCCTCCCCCCACAGTAGTGTTGTTTAGATGCCACAGCAGTGTGCTGAAGGGGGCGTGTCGGAAAGCTTCTTAAAGAGACAGAGGCCTATTTCAAGACGTTCAGTACAGCCATTTTGAGAGAGCAATTTTATTCAAGCCAGTTATTTTAATTTACTGCATATACAGACCAACAGAAGGTTACGTCATCATTGTAGTATGCTATAGACTGGTGCTATGTGATTGACAAAAGCATAATACCCCCTCTTTAATAGTTTTACTCGAAATTTTAAAAAGTATATTTTAGATCATCAATCGTGTCAGCATTGATGAATGTATTGTAAATTGTAGGGATTGTTTATATGTTTTCCTAGAAGTGTACAGAAAACTAATGTATTTTCTATAGTGATTTTATTGTAGATTAGATTTATAGATTGTAATGTTTTTTGTACTCACCTGTCCAGGGACTGCAGATGGAAAATAGCTACTTTGCTAAATCTGGTGCAAATCATCTCTTCTTTTGTAAAGACTAATGGTCTTGTACACTGTCCCTGTTTCAATAAACAATAAACTAAACTAAACTGAAGTAAAAAATGTAAATATGCAGGTTTATTATACAGTGGGGGAAAAAAGTATTTAGTCAGCCAACAATTGTGCAAGTTCTCCCACTTAAAAAGATGAGAGAGGCCTGTAATTTTCATCATAGGTAAACCTCAACTATGAGAGACAAAATGAGAAAAAAATCCAGAAAATCACATTGTCTGATTTTTAATGAATTTATTTGCAAATTATGGTGGAAAATAAGTATTTGGTCAATAACAAAAGTTCATCTCAATACTTTGTTATATACCCTTTGTTGGCAATGACAGAGGTCAAACGTTTCCTGTAAGTCTTCATAAGGTTTTCACTGTAGCTGGTATTTTGGCCCATTCCTCCATGCAGATCTCCTCTAGAGCAGTGATGTTTTGGGGCAGGCGCTGGGCAACACGGACTTTCAACTCCCTCCAAAGATTTTCTATGGGGTTGAGATCTGGAGACTGGCTAGGCCACTCCAGGACCTTGAAATGCTTCTTACGAAGCCACTCCTTCGTTGCCCGGGCGGTGTGTTTGGGATCATTGTCATGCTGAAAGACCCAGCCACGTTTCATGTTCAATGCCCTTGCTGATGGAAGGAGGTTTTCACTCAAAATCTCACGATACATGGCCCCATTCATTCTTTCCTTTACACGGATCAGTCGTCCTGGTCCCTTTGCAGAAAAACAGCCCCAAAGCCTGATGTTTCCACCCCCATGCTTCACAGTAGGTATGGTGTTCTTTCTTTCTCCTCCAAACACGACGAGTTGAGTTTTTACCAAAAAATTCCATTTTGGTTTGATCTGACCATATGACATTCTCCCAGTCCTCTTCTGGATCATCCAGATGCTCTCTAGCAAACTTCAGACGGGCCGGGACATGTCCTGGCTTAAGCAGGGGGACACGTCTGGCACTGCAGGAATTGAGTCTCTGGCGGCGTAGTGTGTTACTGACGGTAGCCTTTGTTACTTTGGTCCCAGCTCTCTGCAGGTCATTCACTAGGTCCCCCCGTGTGGTTCTGGGATTTTTGCTCACCGTTCTTGTGATCATTTTGACCCCACGGGGTGAGATCTTGCGTGGAGCCCCAGATCGAGGGAGATTATCAGTGGTCTTGTATGTCTTCCATTTTCTAATAATTGCTCCCACAGTTGATTTCTTCACACCAAGCTGCTTACCAATTGCAGGTTCAGTCCTCCCAGCCTGGTGCAGGTCTACAGTTTAGTTTCTGGTGTCTTTGGACAGCTCTTTGGTCTTGACCATAGTGGAGTTTGGAGTGTGACTGTTTGAGGTTGTGGACAGGTGTCTTTTATACTGATAACAAGTTTAAACAGGGGCCATTAATACAGGTAACGAGTGGAGGACAGAGGAGCCTCTTAAAGAAGAAGTTACAGGTCTCTCATAGTTGAGGTATAGCTACAGTATGATGAACATTACAGGCCTCTCTCATCTTTTTAAGTGGGAGAACTTGCACAATTGTTGGCTGACTAAATACTTTTTTTCCTCACTGTATATGCCAAATTTTGTCATAATCATGAAACGATGTTTTTCGTTGCAGCCTGTAGGGGGCAGATTGGCAGTGTCAGCCGTATTTATAAGTCTTTTACCCTAGTAACCGACAACTTTCACAGTTTGATTAAGGCAGTGCAGCCTTAAGTGCGGATAACATCTTTGTCGGCTAGTGTTAACCAAAAGTGGCTATTTTGTCGTTCATTTCTCTTCCAGGTTATTTCATAGAGACTTTGGCCAATGTGGGACCTCATATTCATAACCCCATAAAACACCAAGTTATATCCACCCCATTTGTGCATTTAAGAGAACAAAACAAGACACCCCAAAAGACGAGCCTTTTTATTCTCATATCAATCTATTGTTGCTTATGCTTATGAATGTGATACGGACGCGCTGTGTTAAAATATATATTTTAAATTTTAAAAAAAAATCATTGTGTGAAAATATTTGTAGAAGATTTTTTCAAATTTTCCTATGAATTTTAAATTATAATAACACATCAGAACTTGTTTTATTTTTTCCTCATATTTCGTGTCAAGCTAGTGTTTGTATTCTTGTGACTTTGTGACTGACTGCTGCTCCTGTTGTGTCCTGTCCCAGGGGTGAACCTGCTGGTGGGCACGGAGAGCGGCCTCATGCTGCTGGACCGGAGCGGACAGGGCAAAGTGTACCCGCTCATCAACCGGCGACGCTTCCAACAGATGGACGTGTTAGAGGGGCTCAACGTGCTGGTCACTATATCAGGTACTACCACTGCTGCTTGACTGTAGCTCACGCTTCTTTGCCGGCCGCTCTTTGGCCAGAGAATCCAGAAAGAACGGGTACTGCTGGACTGAAAGCCCTCGGACTGAAAGGTGAAAGCAGAGGTTCTCACTGAACTTCTGCCCGTATGGCATTTAGGCGTAGGCTGACCAGAGTGTAACCAGCAAAATGTGGGACATGAATAGGGTGACCAGATGTCCCAGTTTACCCTGGACAGTCCCAGTTTTTAGTCCTTTGTCCCACGACCCAATAGATTTCCTCCAAAACCATTGATTTGTCCCAGTTTTACTCGTAATCTGTCCCAGTTGTCCCGGTTTTGTCCAATGTAGTCCCTGAAATGGCACACTTCACTCGAAAATGAATGTCTTTGGCCCATATGGGAGTATCAATTACCAAGTGTAAACCAATTCAAAATCTCAATTCAGGATGCGGATTGGTGCATGTCATAAGTCTTTGACAGTTTTTACTATTCATCGTGGGTAAAGACAGTTTAGATTCAGAACCGCTGCGGCCTACTCCCGAATATTGTCCCAGTTTATTAGTTGGAAAATCTGGTCACCCTAGACATGAAGCGTTTTTAAAAGGGACAAAGCAGGACATTTTCTTAAAGATGTAAAATAACACTCAAATTGTAAAAAGATTATTACATTTGGCTTATTTTAATCGCATACGCTATTCAAATATTAAATTATAATGAATTGCTTTTTATATGAATTCAATTTGAAGTAAAGCCAATCTATACTTCTGAGACATTAGCCTAGTAGAGCTGTCACTGAGCAGCTCCTGTCTCTGCAGTGACATCGCAGAACGATGCGCTCTGGAGCCAGTCTGAACTGTTCGACTTTACACTAAGGAGACCCACATCAGCGATCCACACTCCACTCACCCGGTTATATTTGTAAAACATGGAGAAAGGACGTTTTATTCCCCTCGTTTTGTCGTTCCCTCACGGTGAGTTTCTCATGTGACTCTGCAGTCTGTGCAGGGGGGCTTTAGGTGTTTAATGAGCTATATACCTATTATTTATGTCAGGAAATAATGTGAAATTGAGGGATAAATGGAGCTAAACTAAACATAATTTCTTAATAGAGTCAAGGGATATGAATTTTGCAACAGAAATGTGTTCAAACTCGTGCGTAAAGGTCTCAGAGGAGGAAGATTTATTCAGAGCATCATCTGCTCCAAATTGGAACTTATTATTAGTATTCCCTCTGTTTTAATTTAGTGTTGAAGAAAGACTAAGCTTGATCTAACCTTCATGCACCACGCCACCTCCCGTCTTTCCTCTCTCTGTCGTTTGTGGATTATCCAAGTCTCTCAGCTCCAGTGTGTGTCCATGTTGGAATCATCGCAGCAGTAAATGCTGTGTAGTTGCCGTGTGAAATACAAAGCGAAACCACTCGTACTGCGTTTCAATCCGTCAAAATGACAGACGGCCTTCAAAATTTTCCATCAAAGCTGAAAATATTTTCGGTTGGTGTAAGCTCTGGTTGGGGAACACTGTGTTGTGGCAAACTGGGACTGAGGAGTTTGAGACCGGCTAATCAAAAACAGAATAAGCTTGGTCACAGTTTCCAGCCCTGCTCTCACCCACACCCTGCAGTTGGAGTTTGAAAAAGGATGTGTCGTATATTATTGGGACGTCAACACTCTGGCTCCTGGTTCATACTTGATGGAGGACGATGACGATGGGGTCAGCAGGCGGCCTGCAGAGGCTCAGCGGGGCATCGTGGCTCCATTTACCATCTCTGCTTATTCAGTTTGTGAGGAAATGCTTATTTAGTGTACATGCCCTGTACTACTAATATTACTATTACTACTATAGTCTAGTACTACCATTACTGCTGCTGCAAACCATGTATTCATGTATTGGTGGCCGGACAAACCCTACATTTCTAAAGCTGGTGAGGTGTATTGTTTAGGTGATGTTTCTGTGGCCTGTGTGTAACTCTACATTTTCCATGACATCACCTCACACTCACACTCACACGCACTCACACACACACACACACACACCACACACACACACACACACACACACACACACACACACACACACCACACACACACAGCGCCTGACAAGAGCCTCTGTCGTCGCTGCCATGTCCTCATACACGACCTCCCCCAGTGTGTCCCAACATCCTCCCGCGCTCGGTTCAGATTCTTTTGACACTTTTGACATGTTTCCAACAATTTGAGGATCTGGCAACAGCACAGAACGGCCCTCTCATTAGATAACCGTTACATCATGTAACTGTACATTATTACGTGATTTGAATGTGTTTACACATGTCAAATTGAACAGGAACACATAAACAGGGCTTCTGCTTAAATCATTCATTTTGTAAAATTAAGGCATTGAATGTCTCTCTTTGGATTGCATTTGTGATCAATTTGATGACTTTTATGTCATAAATTCGTCAAAATACAAAATGATGGTTCAAAATTTGATCTGTCATGTAGACACAGAAAACTGACTGTTTGACTTGATCATGACCTGTTTGGGATTAGGTCCTTAAAAACCTGCTGCGTTCATCTTTTGGCTGAAAGTCACACCCATGTTTCTAAATAGTATTTCTCCAAGAAGAAAACTCGTGATTTTGACGGTTACCATAGTTACCACGTAGAAACCTCACCTCCACCACATTATTAAAATACAGATTGTTTACAATATTGTGATGTCACACAAAGGTGGATTATGGAACTTCTTAAGTGAAAAAAAAAACATCTTGATATTAATGCATATTTTACCCTTCAGTTTAGTGTTTCCCAACCAGCGGTACATGAGCACTTAGCAGGGGTATTTGGAATTATTTTCGATGAAGATGCTCATGAACAAAAAACAAGACCCATAACTTAGTTACAGAATCATGGATGTAATCTGCTCTGTTGCACTGTGTGGTGTGTCCACACTTAGATCAGCTGGTATCACTTTATATCACTTTATCACTTTATATACCTACACATCTGTAAATACAATCCCGCTGTTGTCAATTGTTGTCGTCTGACTCTTACCATATGTTACCTTTTATTTTTTATCTTGTTTATTTAATATTCTTATGCATGCCCCTAAAGCCTTATAGTTTAAAATGTATAGCTTATTTTGTATCTAGATTCTGTGTTATATGTTTTATGTTGCACGTCTGCACCGAGAAAAATTCCTAGTTTGTGAACCTTTTCTCAAACCATGGCAATAAAAACGATTCTGATTCTAAAAAAGAAAGTGAAATTTAATAGAATTTCAACATTAATTTAAAAGGAAAGTTAGTTTTAATTATTTTGTTCAGTGAAAGGCTTAATTTTGAGTTTGATTTTTTAAATATCACTCACTCACTCACTACATTCATTCAGGCCTATTGTACATGTTTTTAGTGGTAAAGGAAACCTCCGCAGACACAGGGCGAATATGCAAACTCCACAGAAAGGCCCTGGCCGGCCGGGGATAGAATCTGGACCTTCTATTATTTTGAACACTACACACTATCACACTATTAAATACTGAATAATCTTGATTTAATTTGTTCACTTTGTAATAATATTGTCAAGATCCTCGAGGTAGGGGATACTCGGAGTATGAATGAACGACTCGAGGGGTAGGTCAGACAATAAAAGGTTGGGAACCACTGCTTTAGTTTACTTTCCATTCAAAGGATCAATTGTTTTTAGGGTTTCTTTTTGGCCCCTCCTGGAGCCGCCACCTTAACGTGGTGGAGGGGTTTGAGCCTGAATGATCCTGGAGCTCTGTTGTCGGGGGCTTGGTGCCCCTGGTAGGGTCTCCCATGGCAAACAGGTCCTAGGTGACGGGTCAGACAAAGAGCGGTTCAGAAGCCCCTTATGAGAGACCAACAGGCCCGGTTAGAACCATGAGGCCATCCTTCTGTGGACCCACCACCTGCAGGAGGAGCCATAGGGGCTGGTGCAGCTCCAACAGCTGCCCCCACGACCCGGCAACGGACAAGTGGAAGAAATTGATGGACGGATGGATGGATGAATGGTTTATTTTTGTTTTTCTGAATGGAATTTCCATCAGCAGAGGAAACCTACCAGAAACCCTAAAGACCATGTAGCGTCCTAGAGTCCTCTGTGATAGAAAGTAAATGCACCATGCACCCAATCAGCCGCTGGGTCACTGAAAAGCCAAACGTGCATTCCTATTTTCTTCTCTTGCATGAAAATTCCCATACTGCACCATAAGTCCCATAATTGAATGGATTGTGTTCTAAAGAGAATATTATTCCTATTTATATCATTCCTGGGACAATCCACATGAAACACAAACGGTCTCAAATGGCTTCATTATCCTCTGTCGGCGCGCATAAATTAGGTCCAATTATTTTCTCTTAATGTGTGTGATGTTTATCAGTAGAAAGAACTTGGGCTGAATCCAGATACTTCCAAATACTGATCAGCTTCAACATAATGAGAGATTTTTTTCAAAAACGTTCTCTCCCATAGAGTTGTATTGGCTCCTGCTCCCTCTGAGATTATGACTTCAGCACATTCTACAACGTGAACACCAACTATTCCGATTGGTCATTAAAACGGCATTGTGTGTGGATTTATTGGACTTTGCTTATGTGTACATGAAACCCAGGGACACGTCAAAGCAAAAAGTCCAACACATCCTCCCTTACCCTTTAACGCGAACTGTGTTTGTGTTGCCAGGTAAGAAGAACAAGCTTCGCGTGTACTACCTGTCGTGGCTCAGGAACAAGATCCTCCACAACGACCCGGAGGTGGAGAAGAAGCAGGGCTGGACCACGGTGGGCGACCTGGAGGGCTGCGTGCACTATAAAGTCGGTGAGTGCAAAGATGGGACTCATGGCTCTTTGAGGAGAAAGCATCTCTTGAAATAGTGGCTTCTAAACCAGTCAGATGTCAAACTCATTTTGGGCCGTGGGCCATATAATGCAAACAGGAAAATACTACAGATAATTTTTCCAATCAATTAATAATAATATGAGTCCGCCCCGGGGCAGATTGACCATTTACCACGTGGCTATACTGTGTTTTTCATATCCTGATCTCTTATTATCTCCTTTTGAGCAGAATGTTTACAGATGTGACTGTTCATAATGGTTTTTATTTTGTTTATTTTGTGATCTCATTAGTGAGGCGTTTTGCTCTGATTGAATTGAAATGTTTTGCTTGCGACTGTTGAGCACTTCATAAACGTTGGTTTTGTATTATTATTACATGCCTTTGCACATGAGCAAAATAACAAAAGCAGATGCAGTTGAACTTTTTGTCAGACCCTAAAAGTGGATATTTGAGGTTTAATAAACATTCTTTTTGATTTGTCAGCACTTTTCACTTGTCTATATAAAGAGTGGACAGTTTCGTGTTCCTTCTGTGACGCAACAAAACCCAGGAAATGTAGAGTGGCGTGTTTCAGCAGAAAGATGTGGAAAGGAAATGACCAAAGTGACTGTGAATGGAGAAATACTACTGCAGTTATGTTTTGGACAGATGAACAACGTGATAAACAGGTTTAAGGCGAGACACGGCAGGTGAAAACATAGATTTTTCACACAGTGGTCAAAGAGATTTTTAGCTCGTTTTCATAGTTTTCATGTCAGAGTATACAAAATGACAAAACTTACTCTGTACAAAGCTTATTTATGTTTTGTCGCGAGGAGCTGGAGATATCCAGGAAGTAACTCTGACATGGCGCCGTAAAAGCCGGATTCCCGCACGTGTTCATTCACAAATATTAACATATTTTATATCCACGTGTCCTGAAGGGTCCCCAGGATGACGCTATAATCCCAATATGGTCATTTCCCTTCTGGGAGATACCTGTTACAAAAGTTATCTCCTACGGACTCCACACTTGACAGGCTCAGACTCAGAGAATATTTTGAAGGTTTTTTCAGAAGGATTTTTAATCTAATTCCCAGCCTGATTTATTGAGCTTAAAAACAATCTTTGCACAAAATGCCTTATTTTATTTGTATCATACAATTTCTGAGAACTTGCAATACATGTTTTCCCTCATACTTATATCAGTAATGTTCAGCAAAAGTTTCACCTGTAGCATCTTGCCTTAAAGCTCAAAAACGTTGATTTAAGTGCAAATGTTGTTGTTGTTTTTTGTGGAAAAACACTTGCAGCAGGTATGTCCATGGCCCAGCTCGTCCCAGTAAGTGTGAAGAAAGCCCTTTGTTGTGAAAGAGCCAGAGGACATGCCCCGTGTCCTCTCTCAGATCAGAATGTCCAGAGACACACCAGAGCTTCCTGTTGGAAACTCCTCTGCGCTGATGCATTCACTTACAGCAAAAAGGGTCCTATTTACAGTTGGCCAGCATTCAAACGGAATGCACTGACACCGTGTACCAATATGTGGGCATTCCGATGCCGAGCCGACTGAATCATTCAGGAGTTACACTTATGCCAGTAATGTGGAGCAACTTGTGTATGCCACTGTCAGGACAGAGATCGCACACAGAGATTCGCTCAAAACTTTTCCATTAGTTCAATTTGCTTTTGAGTATTGAAACCCTGCTTGTCAACTAGGGATGCACCGATCGGATACTGATATCGGGGCTGATACTGGAAAAAATACGATATCAGGTATCGGCTACAAATAGCTGATACTGAATACCTGTTTCAGCTGCTACAGTTTTAAAACTTTCACCGACCAAATATGAACATGCAGTATTTTAAAGCTCAAAACCTGGAGAATTCAGTCGCTGAGTTTTAACATCCACAAACATATTAGTGATCAGTTTGGCTTTATTGGGGGTGGTCAGTCAGTATCTGGTGTGACCTTTTGCCTCACGTCACCTTCATAGAGTGGAGCAGATTGCTGATATGGAAGACGGAAACAAGATGGCATGACGAGACGAGATCCTGAGGCCCATTGTTGTGCCATTCATCCACAACCATCACCTCATAACCTGATAATGCACAATTCCTGGAAGCTGAAAACATCCCAGTTCTTGCACAGCCAGCACCGGACATGTCACCTATTGAGCATATTTGGGATGCTCTGGATTGGTTCCTTCACAAAGCCATTGAAGAGGAGTGGACCAACATCCACAGGCCACAATCAAAACCTGATCAGCTCTATGAAAGACATGCAAACGGTCACACCAGATGTTAGAGAATTCTCTAGCTCCTGCACAGCCAACGACACCTCTCATGCTGTTTATCAGACTCAGCACAGAAGACCCAAATGCATTGCTCAGTTTACTTTTATTAACGGGGTCAAAAACAAGGAGCGATAACAGAGAATTCCCACAAGGACAAAGAACAAAAAAACTGTCAAAACTAAAAAACATACAACAAAATGACATGATTACCTGCACAAAGACAAAGGGGAAGATTCAGACAATATATACTAAAGGGGCGGGGAGGGCAAAGACACACAGGTAATCACACAGGCGAGGAAACAGGGAAGAGCAGGAAGTAAGTCTGAAACGAGAAACAAAGATTTCAAAATAGAACAATGACTAACATGACAAAATAACACAGACAAGAACTTAAACGCCAGACATGACACTGTTGGCATTCCTTAATAACTTCATCTACAGACTCAGACTCAGAAAATTAGAATATTGTGAAAAAGTTCATTTATTTCTGTAATTCAGTTTAAAATGTGAAACTAATATTTCCTTTCCTATCATATTATGATAGGAAAGGAAAAGGCCATTCAAAAGTGTGAGGGACCTTCACAAGGAGTGGACTGAGGCTGGAGTCAGTGCATCAAGAGCCTCCACACACAGACGGATCCTGGACATGGGCTTCAGATGTCAGATTCCTCTGGTTGAAGCATCCTGGTCTTCAATAACACCTCAGCAGAGCCACAGGCTGATAGCATCCATGCCACGCAACCACATTAAGCAAAAGGCCCAAACCAAGTACTAAGTACATATGCATGATTATAGTTTTCAGAGGGCCCACGTTTCTTTGTTTAAAATCATTTTTTCATTGATTTCATGTAATTTTCTGAAATTTTCTGAAATTTTGATTTAGGGGTTTTTACAAGCTGTAAGCCAACATTTTCAAAATTAAAACAAACGACGGCTTGACATATGTCACTTTACATGCCATGAGTTTATACCATATATTAGTTTCACATTTTAAACTAAATTACAGAAATTTCACAATATTCAAATTTTCTGAGCTTCACTTGTATGCCCAGCATCATCTTAAGCTCAACGCACACCAGAAAGCAGTGCGCTGCGGCACATCCTCTGACGCCATGTGGGATTTCAACACACACCGGAGCGCGCCGCGTCACGGCACTTCAGAGGCTTTTCTCAAACCGCGTGGGGCTTTACACACGTGATTTTATACATTTATCATAAATAAAAGAAGACACGTATGTCCGTGTTGTAAGAGAGAAAGCAAACCTGGCTCTTTTTTGTAGGTTAATAGTGAGTTGGCGACAGACACGAGTTTAACATGCTTCCTCTGATGCCTGTGCCCTGACGATGGTTTCTCTGTCTCCGCGGCTTCTCTCGTCCAAACAAACAAAGTTCACGGCGGTTTCCCTGTCTGGGAGGAGTAGGAGGTTAAAAGCTTGTGTTTTCCTCCGCGGCGCCGCGTCTGGATTCAACAAATCTGAAAAGTGCCGCGGGGTCCAGCGTCGCCGCACGTCACTGCAACCTCGGTGTACGTTCTCTCATAGAAAATAAAGGAGGCGGCTCTTTTGCTGCGCGTCAAGGCGTTTCGGTGTGCGTTGGGCTTTTGGGTGCTATTTACCCCTCACAAACACATGTCTGTTTCCCTCGGGCATAACAAAGCCTTACAGAAGCCTTCAGTAAACCTTCTTCAGTGGAAGCATAGTGAGACTTGAACACCAATACCACCACAGTGTGTTGAGCGTTCATGTCTCCAGGTGCCGTACTGATGGTAAATAAACTTCTCCCGTGTCAGACATGCAGCGTCTCCTGCCTCTCTTTGCAGCTCTACATTAGGACTTCTTTACAGAACATCAAACACCAGATACTGACTGCCCCACCCCCCAGTAAAACAAAACTAAACATTTCACAGTGTCCTTTTATTGTAGACAGCCTAAGGCACCTGTGCAATATTCATGAGTCTTTGAGTTCAGTGCAAAACAAAAGAGTTGTGTTTATACTTTTGTTCAGTGTAATAATAATCACAATCATTTCATGCATAAATCAAATCCTGATTATTCAAATGATTATTCAGAATTGTTTTGCAAAATAATTTGAAATGCATTAGATATTTATAATACTGAACATGTAATATTACATTCTTGGAAAACAAATAACAGGGTTCAAAATAGTGAGCGTTTCTTAACTTACGTAAACCATCTAGTTCAAGTTCAATGAAGTTCAATTGAATATAAAAACAAAACAACAATTTATTTTTTCATTGAACAGTGTCAAAACAAGTAAAACTCAACACAAAACAAGCACTATGTGGTGTAACTGGAGCGAAAGGAGGAAAGTTGTGATTTAATGTGGTTTTGTTTTTGGCTGCTTTGCTTTCCTCTGTGATTTTGGGATCTGTTGTTGCTTGGCGTAGCCTTAATTCACAAAACTCATTATTTACTGGACTACATAAAAATAAAATAAAACTCTTTTGTTTGTCTGGTTCATGGTCCACCACATTTGACTCCTGCTGAATGGATAATGGTGCACTGTACTTAAACGCTGCGTGTCGTGTTCCACAGTGAAGTACGAGAGGATTAAGTTCCTGGTCCTGGCTCTGAAGAACTCTGTGGAGGTGTACGCCTGGGCGCCCAAACCCTACCACAAGTTCATGGCCTTCAAGGTGAGCTAACAGCTGACTGCTAACACATGTGTTACCATCAAAACACTGTTACCTGTTAGCGATGCTTCATGGCTCTGTGTACAGTATCAGGCTGGTGTACTGCGTTTGCTCATATTAGCCTTGTTGATGTTTATTTGGACATTTAACGTGTATTTGAATGTTTGTGTGCTGCAGTCGTTTGGGGACCTGGTGCACAAGCCTCTGCTGGTGGACCTGACGGTGGAGGAGGGGCAGAGGTTAAAAGTCATCTACGGCTCCTACTCAGGCTTCCACGCTGTGGACGTGGACTCGGGCGCGGTCTATGACATCTACCTGCCCACGCATGTAAGGATACTGACAAACAACCACCAAAGTCCTGCAGAACATCTTTATTCAAACAGCTAACTTCTTCAAGCTTTCACTTCTGGCTATTGGCATGCTAATTAATCAATGATGCATTAATAAGATCAGTTTGAGTGCAGAACAGCTCCAAACAGGTGGGCTTTGAAAGTGCGGAGGAGACCTCCTGGTGGCTGGGTTAAGCCAGTCATTCTCAAACATTATTTGCCTTGAGCTTTACAGAGCGAGACAAATTTGCTTTCCTTGGCTCAACTATTTCTGTCGCCAGTCCCTCCTGGAGGCGGGGTTGGAGACGCAGCTGAAGCGTGTGAGCCAATTCCAAATGAGTGTGAGTCAGAGCTCGTGCTGTTGTTGGTAGTCGCTGCTGCAATAAGGCCACATGCTGGTCTTTAGACTAGGGCTGAACGATTAATTGCATTTGCAATTTTATCGCGATATTACACAACGCGATTTCGGAATCGCTGGGCACATGATTTTGGAAGTGAATGGAGCAGCGAGATATGGCAGCAAAGTCCGCTCCGCCGCGTGCTTTTGTTTACGTCTCAGTCTAGTTAAGGTGCGTGGTAGATTGTGAATGTACAGTGACAATATCAGCGTTTATCATGCAGCCACCGCGAAGGACTATTGCTTTTTTCTCCGTTAGCATTGCGTTAGCTGCAGCGCTAATCACGCCATTCTCTCACTGCTACTACACGCTCTGATGATCACAGAAACTCCCTCACGTCCGGATTCACACGTCTCCTCCACAGAGATATAGGTGAGCCTGTGCTGCTTGTAAAGAGTAAAGAGTCGTTTGTGGCTCAGTTTAGGAGGCTTATGTTTGGGAATGTTGTGGATAAAGAACTTATCTCAAAAGCATAATGACGGTTCATGACCATTAAGTATCCTCGGAGGCGATGTGCCTTTATTTACCTTTGCATCTACCGCATATGCCCTCCGTAGGTAGTACAGACGCTAGATATTAACACTAAACTGCTGTATGAAAAGTGTTGGAAACTACGATCCGAGGCAGGAGTCCGTGCCATGTCTTATTTTGCTGAGGAAATGTGCCGTTTAAGCTGAAATGTCACTAAATGGCTGCGAGTCAAAGAGAAAGTAAAGTGTCTGTGTTTGGCTCCTCATGTCGCCGTCTCCTTCTGTCAATGTTCTTCTCTTTCTTCATATTGTCCAAAGTTACATCCCAAAACCAAAATGCTGCTCCTAATTCCACTGTGTTTTGGCGTGTGCTCCATCTGGCCTCTCCGTGTCCATCAATAACGCGCATACTGACTGGATCAGTGAGTTTTATCTTTTTTAAATTTTATTTTTTAATATCTATATATATAATGTATCTTTTATTTATAGACTGTACTGTTAAGTTCAGACAGTGTTTAAGAAGTGCACTCCACATTTTCACAAATGTCAAGCAACAATTTTCGTTGCTTTATTGTTGCAATTTTCACTTCAAATTAATCTAATATTGTTTATTATGAAACAGCCTGATTTATTGCTTGTGTTAGGTGAAAAATACATGAGAAGAGGACCTTGCAACAATAATCGCATATTTAATCGCAATTGCAATATTGAAGAAAAAAAATCGCAATTAGATTATTTTCCAAAAATAATTTTACAAACAATAACTGGTTTTGTTTAGGTGTAACGGTATAATTGTTAGTGAATCCTGCCCCTGTTAGTTTCCCGGTTCTACATCGTGGCAGCCGAGCCGTGCTCCAGCAACGTTTTCAGCGACTAGGCCTTCACCTGTCAAGACGTGACACTCGTCATTAGCATCCCACCTTCTCCTAGAGAATTCAGTGTTATTTATTTTATTTTTTTTAAGTTATACAAGCTTTAAACATGACCTATCCTACGGGTGAAAAAGATGTGAATCGCCTGCTCCATAAGAGAGTGCACTATAATGCTGTACTCCAATCAGATTATTTTGAAAGTATACAACAAAAAGTCTAGTGACAATAAGGATTACTTTATCATACTAATTTTATGCTCAGCATCTTCCTATGAAACATCCCTAAAGGCACACAATATTTAAGTGAAACTAAAAGTGAGTGCATTCAATTTCTCCGAAAGAAAGAAATATTATGCAGTTGCACCTACCTTTTTATATATACTAGATTCTAAGTACCAACTACTGAGTATAATATTTGGGGAAACTCAGATAAGGTGATTGCTGCTGAGGAGGAGAAAGCCTCAATCAAACAGGATCACTCACACACCGATGAAGCAAACTACAACAGGTCCGTTTTTGATTGGGGAACATTATCGCATGGGTAAAAGCAGCATGAGTGAAAACTGTTGTCCGTTGTTGGCAGTTTGGTGTTGCTGATTTTCCGGGCGCTTGTAACCACTCTCTGCAGGGCTCTCTTCCCAGCAGCTGAGCTACTGCCGTACCACACAACAACCCCATGTGTGAGAAGAACGCTCTCCACAGAAGAGCGGTAAAAGGACAGCGGCAGGTGTGAAGGCAGGTCCAACTTCTTTAGGACTATCACAAAGTAGAGTCTTAAGCTGAGCCTTTTTGACGAGGCGATGTGTGTTTTGTGCCCATCTATCTGAAATGAATGGGCCCAGGAGCTTTGGTTGTCACTCTCTCATCCTTTATTTTCCCGAGGACAAAGGTCGTTTTTCTTCCCCCTGAAATAAATGACCATTTCTTTTGTATTTTCCTGGCGTTCAGCGTCAGATTGTAGCCCTCATCTGCCCACTTAACGAAGACATTAGGGCAGTTGGTGGGCGTACAATGACGGAGACAGGACACAGCCCTGAGGTACACCTGTGCTCCGTGACAGAGGGGATGATGAGTGAGGCCAATTCTGACTGTGGCCTGCTTGTTGATGTCCTGAATCCAAAGGTCGATGTTTTAAACTGGACATCTCTCTGGGAGGATAGCGTTGGAGTCAGAGGTGTAACCAGACAAAGTGTTGCAGTACAGTGTGAAGAGCTGCAGCTATGGCACCGTCTGTTGATCTGTTTTGTCTATATTTTTGGTGAATCCAGAGTCATCATTTCCATGCACTTCATCACAATGGGTGTCTGAGCTTCTGGTCTGTGGTCATTTGAGCCGGTTATTGCAGGGCTGTTGCACTATTGGTGATGTTTTGAGACGTGAAGTGGAAACCTGGAATTGTGAAAGAGATATATTAAAGATGTCAACCAACTTTGAGTGGTTAAAGGGCCCTCATTATTAAGGCTTTCAGCATGAATCATTGGCTTGTTGTGTTTTTCTCTCATTGTGTCAAGTTTTGTTCTATATTTTGAATATAGTGTCATGCGCATCAGGGCCCAACCCGCATAGCGTCAGAAGACATTCTCAAAACAATATTGATGTAGCCGTTGAATGGGTTTACTCGTGCACAATGGCAACACTTTACTCTGACTATTTGACAAAAATGAAGCAGCAGCATGAAGAAGCAGGGCACCGGTTAAAGAAAACAGAGCGTTAGTTGGGTCCTGCATAGGGTTGGGTACCGTTAAACAATTACCAGTCTGGTATCGGGGAAAAAAGTTTAGGTACTGCTGGTGTTGAAAAAAGGAAAGTTTCAAAAGTTGGCACCGAAATAAAAATCTTCTATCTATCTATCCATCCATCCATTTTCTTCCACTTGTCTGTTGCCGGGTCGTGGGGGCAGCTGTTGGAGCTGCACCAGCCCCTATGGCTCCTCCTGCAGGTGGTGGGTCCACAGAAGGACGGCCTCATGGTTCTAACCGGGCCTGTTGGTCTCTCATAAGGGGCTTCTGAACCGCTCTTTGTCTGACCCGTGACCTAGGACCTGTTTGCCATGGGAGACCCTACCAGGGGCACAAAGCCCCCGACAACAGAGCTCCAGGATCATTCAGGCTCAAACCCCTCCACCACGTTAAGGTGGCGGTTCCAGGAGGGGCTCTTCTATCTTTAGATCCAAATTTTAATGCTGTTGGTCCCCCAATTTTTTTTTGTTTTCTAAATTTTCCCCCCCACATTTTTTATTACTAATAAATATTCCCCCATTTATATATAATATAGATTTTTTATTTTATTTTTTCATTTTTCCCCCTAATTTATTCCCCATCTTTCCCTATTTTTTCCCATCTTTTTTGCCACAATTTCTCCCAATTTTCTCCCCAAATTATTCAAATATTATTTTTTTGTTTTTAGTTCAGGCAAGTATCATTACATTAAAGTACTGGTATCGACAAAAATGGAATGGTTCCTAGCCCTAGTCCTGCTAGAGCTACGATTTCCAAACTCCAGCTGGAGTAAAAAACTTGAGCATAATGTAAGAGTAAAGGCTCGTGACTGTTTCTGCTCTGATACGTCTATACAGGGGTGTAGCACCAAATTCTGGGCCCTAGGTACAAACTATTTTGATGGGCCCCCTGACGCCCCTTCCCACGTGCACGTTCAGTCAATTCACATTTTATACTCATCTCAACATATTCTGTGGTTCAGTTTGTGTAGTTCATTTCTTTTACATTGTAACTTTGTTACACAAACTGTATACTTACATCCTGTATATTCAGTATGTGGTTTGTCTGTTTTAACCTTAAGATTATTATTAGAATTAAGATTATTAGTTTTACATAGACCAAAGATATCACATCAAATCAAACAGGCGGCTGCACTGGGCACACAGGATTTTTTTGTTAATAGGCATTGAAATAGGCATTAATAATACTTTAAAATGCTAGTTTATGTTATAAAATTCATTGATACGTTGCCTCTTGCCCATGTGTTCATGAACAAGAAATCTAATGCGTCAGCCTGGTTTGGTCTCACCATATTTTCAATCCCACGTTTAGGTGTAGGCTACAGTGCTGTTAAATTCTTGTTCTGTTAAAGTTTGAAGAGTCTGGCACGGGCCGTCCCATACATTTTCACTAGAACCAAGTCTCTGAAGCTGTGCATTTATAATGAACGAGTCTGCAAATGTGCGCGGCTAATTTGCATAATTAATTCTGCAAAAAGAGTGTCAGCAACCTGTGGCTTTTGTCCCTGTTCTGGCCTGATGGCAGTCAATGACGGTAAATAAAGCTAAAGGGAAACATCAGCGATTCAAATGAGAAGACAAGGTGCGGACAAGGCGGGTCAGTGGCTCTGCTTCCCTCTGCACCTACTGCAGCAGCACAGACAGAGAGGAGGCACTCGCCTTGACTTGACTCATGTTTAACTGTCATTAATCACAGAAAGTTACATCCCAGGCCCGCGATAATAGTGTAAATAAGAGCCTGTAAGCACAAAAGAGCGAGGCAAGACTAATATTTCTCTTTCCTAGCTCTGTGTCATGGCATTACGGAGCTCTCCACACACGCACTTGAGTTGAATAGCGCGGCGCTGAACACCGGTGTGTGGGCTGAACCATTTGGCACATTTCTAAAGGGGTGTCAGGGCCTTGAGATTCATCCATCATTATTGTTTGTGCAAAATTCTGTCTCGCAACCATTGTATTTCAGCCTGGTTATGTTCCATTGTTGTATGTTCCGTCAATTGTGAATGAATTCAATGATTATTTTGTAAATATTGGCCCTACCTTGTCACAACAAATCCCAGATGGAAACATCAATGGTGGAACAGTACCAGATAATGTTAGCAGTATTTTACTTGAAAGTGTACAAGCGAGTGACAGATTGACAATTGTCCAGAAGTGTGCCAATAAAAAATCAAATGATAATACTGATATGAATATGGTATTGATAAAGAAAATCGAGTTAGCCGAGTTAGCTCCATATTCCCTCAATCTTGTGTACAAAAAGATAGATAGATGTAATTATTGAGCCTTTTACCTATATCTGTAATTTGTCATTTACCTCAGGGATATTTCCAGACCGCATGAAAATAGCCAAAGTAATTCCACTCTTTAAAAAAGGAAATTATAGACCAATATCATTACTTCCACAGTTCTCTAAATTGTGGAGAAGTTATTTGTGATTAGACTGAATAAATTTCTAACTGAATTCAAGATTTTAAGTAACAGCCAATATGGGTTTTGTCCTAATCACTCAACTGCTACAGCAATTATGGAACTAACTGAAGAAATCGCCAATGCTATAGACAAAAAGCACTATTTAGTAAGCATCTCTGTAGATCTTCAAAAAGCGTTCGATACGTTGGACCACAAGATATTGTTGCAAAAATTAAATAAATATGGTATCAGAGGTGTGGCACACCAATGGATTACCAGCTACTTAAAAACAGAAGTCAATTTGTTGAAATTAACAGCATAAAGTCTAAAAATTGTAACATAACTTGCGGGGTACCACAAGGATCGGTCCTTGGACCTATACTTTTTCTTCTATATGTAAATGACATTGTGTCTGTCTCAGTTACTTAGGTGCATTCTATTTGCGGATGACACCACTTTATTCTATTCAGGAAAAAATATAAAAGATGTCTTACAAATCGTAGAGAATGAATTTTAAAAAATTATGAAGTGGTTCAATGCCAACAAATTGTCCCTAAATATTACCAAGACAAAGTTTATGATTTTTTGTAGTAAAAGGAAATATGTCGAAGCGTCATTGTTTATTAACGGATTAGATTGATGAACACTTGACATGGAAATCACATATTGATAATGTCAAAGCAATGGTATCCCAATTAATAGCTGTGCTGCATAAAGTCAAAGATTCTCTAAACAAGAGTGCATTGTTTTTGTTGTATAACTCATTGATTGTTCCATATCTGACCTACTGCATTGAAGTGTGGGGAAGTGCCTGCAAAACATACATTAATCCAATTTTTCTTTTACAGAAAAGAGCGATTAGAGTCGTCAGTGGAAAAGGATACAGAGACCATACCAATCCTTTATTCATACAACTAAAAAGAGAAAAAGTAGATATGATTTAAAAGGTACTGAGGTTTTTACAAAACCCAGGTTTCAATCGGCTGTAAAGGAAAGATGTATATCAATCAATGGTGTCGCTCTGTGGAACAGTCTTGATTTTAAAATTAAAACTTCCAAGTCCATTTACGTGTTTAAGAAGTATGTTAAATTATCAATGTTACAGAAATATGACACTGAGTAGCAGATCAACTTTATTTATGTATTTTTGTGTTTTTATGTCTTGGACAAAAAAAGAAAAGAAAAAGACGGCTGCATGAGACAGCTTAAAAGCTAAATGAACTGGAACTGTAAATGATTTTGTGTTGATAGGGGGCAGATATTATAAGTTTTTACTTCTTTCTGCTCCTTTTCATTCATGTTAAATGCTGCTGTTGCATTTGTTTTTAAATGAATGAAATAAATAAAAAATGAAAAAATTAATTATGAGGAGTTTAAAAAGTGCAATACAGAAGGCGTTTATAGCAGCACTTTTGAGGGCCCCCACCCTGCTCTGCGCCCTGGGTACTCAGTACCCTTTACCCCCCCAGTCCAACGCCCATGTGTCTATACGAGAATTCAAAAGAGTCCTCAGCAGCTCATTACATGTAAACCAAAACCCCATTTTTCCACATTAAACTCGGGTTCACGAGGTCCGGATGACAGCCAGGTCAGGTTTGGTGGGTTGGGACTGGAGGGTCAGTCTGACCCGTGTCACGCTACTCCTTCCCCTAAAGTGCAGTCAATCGGCCTTCCCTCACGCTCCACATTGAAGCTGCAGAGGAGTAAGTCTGTGCTTGCTCCTGTGTGTCCAGATCCAGAACAGTATCCAGTCCCACGCCATCATCATCCTCCCCAACACCGACGGCATCGAGCTGCTGGTCTGCTACGAGGACGAGGGGGTGTACGTCAACACCTACGGGCGCATCACCAAGGACGTGGTGCTGCAGTGGGGGGAGATGCCCACCTCTGTCGGTACGATGCTTCTACTGCTACATGGACACATTATGGATATATTTGGGACGGGAGCCTCTGGGTACCTCACAATCCGAAACCATACAGGGCTCACGATACGCTGATACAATATAAGACATTCAGTGCCTTGCGAAAGTACTAATACACCTTGAACTTTTGCACATTTTGTCATGTTTACAACCCTAAACATAAAGATTTTATTTTGAATTTTTTACTGAAAGTTCACACACAAGTAACAGACAACTGTGAAGTGAAAGCAAAATGATACATGATTCTGTTATTTTTCAAAAAATAGAAAAGTGAAAAGTGGGGCGTGCATAAGTATTCATACAGCATTTTCTGAGAGCATTAAATTGCCTTTATAACATTCCTAAGGACTAAAGAATGTTCACACCTTGCCCTAACCATTAAATAGAGGCCACCTGTGTGTAATCTACTCTCAGTATAATTCCAGCTGTTCTGTGAGTTCCTCAGAGCTATGGTCAAAGTGTATTGGTCACTAAACAACATCATGAAGGCCAAGGAGCACACCAGAGAGGTCAGGGATAAAGCTGTGGAGAAGTTTAAAGCAGTGTTAAGTTATACAAAGATTTCCCAAGATTTGAACATCTCACGGAGCACTGTTCAATCCATCATTCAGAAATGGAAAGAGTATAGCACCACTGCGAACGTCCACCTAAACTAACAGACCGAACAAGGAGAGCACTGGTCAGAAATGTAACCAAGTGCCCCAAGATAACTCTGGAGGAGCTGCGACGTACTGCCGCTGAGCTGGGGGAATCTGTACATGGGACAACTATAAGTCGTACTCTACACAAATCTGGCCTTCATGGACGAGTGGCAAGAAGAAAGCCATTATTGAAAGGAGGCCATAAGAAATCCCGTTTGAAGTTTGCTAGAAGTCATATGGAGGACACAGCTACCATGTGGAAGAAGGTGCTTTGGTCAGATGAGACAAAAATTGAACTTTTTGGCCCAAATGCAAAACGTTATGTATGGCACAAACCTAACACTGCTCATCGTCCTGAGTGCACCATCCCCAGTGTCAAATATGGTGGGGGGAGCATCATGCTATGGGGCTGCTTTTCCTCAGCGGGGACTGGGAAGATTGTAAGAATAGTTGGGAAGATGGATGGAGCAAATACAGAGACATTTTGGAGGAAAACCTGCTGGAGTCAGCAAGAGAACTGAGGCTGGGGCGGAGATTCACCTTCCAGCAGGACAATGACCCTAAACACAAAGCTAAATCTACAATGGAATGGTTTAAAAACAAACATATTAATGTGTTAGAATGGCCCAGTCAAAGTCCTGACCTAAATCCTATTGAAAATCTGTGGAAAGACCTGAAAACTGCTGTTCACAAACGCTCTCCTTCTAATTTGACAGAGCTTGAGTTGTTTTGTAAAGAGGAATGGGCTAAAATGTCAGTCTCTACATGTGCAAACCTTGTAGAGCCATACCCAAAAGACTTGCTGCTGTTATTGCAGCAAAAGGGGGTTCCACAAAGTATTAAGTCATGCTGTATGAATACTTATGCACGCCCCACTTTTCACTTTTCTATTTTTTGAAAAATAACAGAATCATGTATCATTTTGCTTTCACTTCACAGTTGTCTGTTACTCGTGTGTGAACTTTCAGTAAAAATTCAAAATAAAATCTTTATGTTTAGGGTTGTAAACATGTTAAAATGTGCAAAAGTTCAAGGTGTATTAGTACTTTCGCAAGGCACTGTATATACGATTTTTAACGCTGTTACTTTATAAAACACTACATGCTCCATATTGTTTATGATTTACATGTGTTTTCATGTGCATTGTTCCTCCTTAAGGCGAGACACAGCAGGTGAACATATTGATTTCTTACACAGTGGTCAATATTGATCTTTTTAGCTAGTTTTTGCCCTTAACATCTTGGCTTTATTGTCTAGACACTAAAGTCACCCTTTACGGTGTTTCTTTTATCACGTTTTGTCGCTAGTGAGCCAGGGATTTCCAGATTTATTACTACTTTTCGCACGCTTATTCATTCACAAATATTGACATATTCTGTATCTGCGTGTACTGCTGAAGGCTACTGAGAGGACGCTGTAATCCAAATATGGTCATTTCCTTTGTGGGAGACAGCGGCAGCTAAAGACGCAAGAAATATACACAGGGCGCATGTGCAGACAAAGGGATTTTAGGGCCGTTTTCTCCAAATGAGGTTTTCATTCCACTCTTTAACATCCCCACTTTAGTCGCTCCTACAGACTCCACTTTCCAGTCTCCAGATGTTGAAGGTATTTTCAGGGGGATTTTTAATTAATCTAATGCTTGATTTATTGAGCTTTGAGCGCACAAAAACAAAGCAAAACTAGATTTTATTTACAGATTTTTTCACTAATAAATAGCTTATTCAGATACTAAATAAGATCCAAAATCCCTCTGAACAAATCGTTGTAACTAATAATAGTTAATAAAATAAAACCTTACATTTTAAACCTGGCTCTTCCCATTATTTAGGTTTTGTTGCTGAAAATATCTGCAATTTTGGCCATTTTTGTACATACAGTGTTGTTTTTTATATGGAAACATAAAATGACAGAAAACCTTTTCTTCTGATATTCATATCAGTAATTTACAGCAAAGCTTTCAAATTGTTATCTCTAAATGATCGGAATCGTTTCATGCACCCGGAGGACACATCCCTAAGAATGCGGTGCTGCAAAGGAAAGAGATGCCCGCCTCTCGTACTATACTACTACTACTTCTATTTCTACTACTACTGCTGCTGATACAACATGTGCGTGCTCCTGTGTGCAGCGTATATCCGGTCGAACCAGATCATGGGCTGGGGGGAGAAGGCCATAGAGATCCGCTCCGTGGAGACGGGACATCTAGATGGAGTCTTCATGCACAAGAGAGCGCAGAGACTCAAGTTCCTGTGTGAGAGGAACGACAAGGTAACACTACACAGTACACACACACACACACACACACACACACACACACACACACAGGAAGTGCTATTGTGGTCACAAGCTTCAGAACATTATTGTGAAAGAAAGGGTTCCCAGGCTTAGTGTCACATAGCACTGGTAAAGACTGATGATGATGCTCAGAAATAATGATAATGAGTGTGATCCAGTGTTTAGAGCGCTTAATCCCAGACATGCTGACAAAAAACACATCTTAATAGCCAACTGCAAACTGCAGTGTATCGAAAAGCGGAAGGTAACTTACAAGTGTATGGAAATCTACTGGCACTCCAGTCCCGATCATTCTACTCTCACGTTTGCTCTGAATTATTACGCAAGCCCTGAGAAACGATCAGAGGTGGTAGGGCTACATTAATAAATAAAAGCAGGATATCCACTGCCTGACCCCCAAAAAATCAAAGTCACCACCTGGATTTGACCGTTCCAGCAGAATACTTGAACATCCTGAATGACCAGGTTACTCCATCAATGAGTTTCATATTCCAAGATGGCAATGCCAGTATTCATGGGTCTCAAGTTGCGAAAGAGTTAACCCCATTGAGAATCTTTGTGCTGGAGAAGGCTTTGCACAGTGGTCACACTCTCCCTGAATGCAACACTGGATCTTTTGACGTTGCAGCGAATGTGCTGGAATTAAAGGCAGAACAATCAAATATCGAGTGTGTAACTTTATTTTTTAGTCAGGCAGTAAAGAAAACACTGATTTCAGTTTTCCTCTTCCTTTGTCATTATTGGTCTGTGAAGTTCCAACACCTTTTACATATTCTGGCGAATTCTAAGCATATTTAGCATATTCAAATAAAGTCGAGTCAACATCAGGTCCGTATGAATGCATTGGTACATTCGTACGTTATAAAATCAAGCAGATTTTCCAGAAGCTAACTGCTAGCATGTACTGTAGCATGCAGCTAACATTACTATTAGAGCTGGGACGATAAGTTTTTGTCGCAATTCAACACGTAAGTATCATGATACTGAGGGCCGATACAATAAGTATTACGATACAATATATTCCAAAGTACAAAGTATTAAATTAATATGATTTTCATTATAACAAATGAAATAAGTCTCTAAAATGTATAAATTAAATGTAAATCAGTCTGACATTGATAAAAAACGTTTTGGAAAGTGCAAATGGCAGAAGCATTTTAAAAGTCTGGCTCTTTTGTTTAAACCAATCAGCACCAAATCTGGATTTAACAACTATCTTTTAATCAAAAACATGTGTATTTTTGTTTTCTATAATGTTGAAGATTGAGTATTAAAAGTTTTGCGATACATAGTTTCCAATACAATACATGATATTTTGGCCCTGCTCTAGTTAGCATTATGGTTAGCATTCTCTTATTGTCCAAATGTCCAAATTTGGGCCATTCAACCTCTCCATGTCTCTGTAACTTTATTTGGAAAAAATAAATGTATAAACCACTGTTTGTGTCAGTAGTCGTGGCAATTCAGACAAGAACATTCTATCTTTTTATCTTTTTGCGGCTAAAACCTATGAATTGTTCTTTCCTCCTGTAGGTGTTCTTCGCCTCGGTCCGCTCCGGAGGCTCCAGTCAGGTCTACTTTATGACTCTGGGGCGGAGTAACCTCCTCAGCTGGTAGACCGCACCTCCCCCTCCTCCCCACCACCGCTGTGACTAACACTGGACCGCCGCGAAGCCCCGCCCCGTCCTCGACCCCGCCCGCAGAACGGACCTCTGTACTTCCTCCTTCCTCAGTCCTTCCTGGGGCAGCCTGGGGCGGGACGTTTCGGGTGTTACTACTAACTTTCTAATACTTCTACTACTGCTTTCGGAGAGAGAGATCCCGCCCCCCTCGTCCCGCAATGAGCTGTGTCCGTGGGCTCCAGTGGGCGGGGCCTGTGGTGTTGACGCTCCAGTAGTGTGTAAATGTCCTTCTGTTTGGTTGAACTGTTGGTTACGCTGCGAAAAGGAACATCCACAGAGGTTAAAGTGACTTGAATTGGAAATCGTTTTCTTCTTGACTTGAGTTGTTAGTTTTTTTTGTTTTTGTTTTTCAAATCAATTACGGGGGTTTTATGCAACATTTTCCAACCATCTTTATATACTTTATGTGTTTTTATCCAACATTAACACACTGAAAGAGGTGATATAGAGGCCACTAAGCAGAAAACCTAAGCTAATATTTTTAGCGTTTAGCTTGTATGCTACTTTAAGATGCTGATTATTATCCAAAGTAAAAAACGCCAAAGGTCAGTATGCAGTAATGATTTTTAACAAGACTTTGACGTTACCTAAATGTGGTCAATAGGTTGACAATGCAATGGCCGAAAACATGCAGACCTTTCATAATTTGCGATGCTTGATGGCTAATGCTAACGGCTATGGGAGAAATACATTGAACAGGCTACCAAAAGATGGAGAAACATCTGTTTAACTTAATGTTTTTGGAAACCTTCAGCATCTTCCTTATTTCTTGCTTAGAGCAATGTTCCAAAAGAAGACATGAGTTTTCAATTGTTTGGTAACGGCATGCTAGCAAATCAATGGTGAATGTGTCCGGTGATAGTTTAAGGACTTCAAAATGCAAAGGAGTGTTGCTATTTATTACGTAACAAATCGCCGGAATTCCGACAGAGCGTACATTCCTACGGAGGCCAAGGCGAGGACTGCAGGACACAGAATTAGGTCTGTGTACTGTTAAGTTTCTTATATACCAGTACATTTTCGGTACTTGGTTTACGATACCGGAACCTGAACAATACCTTTTCTGTTATCTACATTACATTATTCATTATCTAGAACCATAACACAATAAGATGTTTCGTTTTATGTTTTAATCACGTTTGTTAGCTAGAACAACCAAGTAACTTTATCTAGTGCTGTTTCAGGACCCACCAGGCATCAAAACTTTGGCTCTAAAGAGATTTTTTTTTTTTTTCAGTACTAGTTTTTGATACTAGTAGTACCTTCACTTTTTTTCGATACCATATTGGTTTTCATTTAACAACACCCAGCCCTACACAGAATTACTCAAGAAGCCTATGCGAATTAACCAAAATACTACATCAGGTCTGATTTGATAGTGCGCTAATATATGGAAGACCAAAAGTTCCCCCACAAAATAATAGGCAAAAACAATAATATTTCTACCATCTCCTTATTCCTAGGACCCTTCTAAACGTTTCCATAATTGTGTAAGAAATGTCTTTTGCTGCTTTTTTGTTTGTGGCATCATTGGTCTTCCGTACATTTGTTCATTTGGGGGTTTGTTCGTGTTTATAATGTTTGTTTCATTCATATGACCCTTCCACCACATCAATCTAATGAAAATACAACCTGTACTGAAAATAAAGATGGTGGTGAAGAATACTTTTAACTGTCAATCACTGTTGAATCAGTAAAGGTTGTTTTTGCATACTTCCCCTGTAAACAGTTAACATCTAGTAGGTGACGAAAGAAATGTAAAGCCGCGGTGCGACTCAAATCAAGACGAACATTGTGATTTCGAGACAATTCAACTTATGTGGATAGCGATCTTCGCGGCGCAGAAGAAACTCCGCCAGTGGACTTTGAGGAATAACCGTACGTCTAGCAGAGTGTGGAAGGTGCCAGAGAGACAGATGGATTTAAGATAGTATTTTTTTGAATTGTTATTATGATTATGATTATTGATTAATATTCCTTGGAGATCAGTGTCATTGCGTACGTGGAGTTGAAGCTGTCTTTCGTTGTTTTCTAAGACGGGGCACATTGACCCTCTGTCCACGGGTTGCTTGCTTTATCACAGAAGTAAGAGGTGTGTTTCAATAAAGTACTGTGGATGTTTAGTCCAAAAATATTAATAAAAGTGTCAAGTGTAACACAAAGCACCTGGTTATTTCGTCTCTTCTGGGTGATGGTTGGTTTAAGAGCACATTTAAAGCCGCACTCTGTAGGTCATATCGGTAGGTCATATGAAGACTTTTTAAGTGGGAATTTTGGATATCCTACTGTATTTAGATTTTGAATAAAATACTTATTACTGAAAAATATATATATATATATATATTATCATTTTTAAATACATGAAATGCTTGATAAAATAATATAAGTTAGTATAAATTATGTTAAGAACGACTGTGAATTTGTCTGCTTTAAGGCGAGACGATGCAGGTGCATAGGGATATATCAATTTGAAACTTTTGCTGTAGATTACTGACATAAATATGAAAACATATTGCATGTTTTCTATCAGTTTAGGTTTTCATATAAAAATAAGTTATTTTATGCATAAAAATGCAAAAAAAGACTTGCCTATATTTGGTGACCAAAATTTGATTCATGGATAGAGCCAGGTGTAAATGTATGGTTTTATTTTATGACAAAGACATTTTTAAAATGACCAATTTATTGGTGGAAAAATCTGTAAAAATTCAAATTTCGTTTTTTTTATATTTAAAACTCTATGAATCAGGAAGGAAATAGATATTTAAAAATCCCTCAGAAAACTTCATATTGTTAAGGCCAAGACTTTGGAGTTCTCCTTATGTGGAGATATTGTCGTTGTGCCTCAGACCTGATTTTTCCTACTGTAATAGGTTGCATTCACATGACATCACATTGACATCACATTGTTCTAAAGAGCCTATGTTAGTAACTATGGTAACTGTCAAACTGCATATTGTTTTTGTCACATGTCTCTGTCATTACTAGAGGAATCCACATGAAACAAAACGGTCTCATAGTTCACCATTTGAACTAATTGAACTAAGGTCAATAATTTTCTCTAAAAGTGTCCAGAAATTGTGACAATATTCAAAACATGAGCGTGATGTTGGTCAGTAGAAAGGACTTTCAGCCATAAGAATAAAGTGTCAGGTTTGTGAATCCAATCAATGTCAAATAACGGTCAGGGAAAACATCTTCTTTTTGGAAATTTCTGTTTCTCTCCCATAGAGTATTGGCACCAGCTCCGACAGAAATGGAATTGTAGAACATGAACACAACCTATTATGAAGATTTTGTTTCCAGGTGAAAGTTAACATCTTCTTACTGTGAGGCATGACCACTAACCACCTTCACTTCATCTGTATCGCTGCACCACAGCAGCAGAAGCGCCAGCCTCCTCAGCCTCTCCAGCCTCTCCAGCTCTGACCTTTGCGATGAAGTTGATGTTTTCAGGGGTTCCTCTTTTGCGTTCCTCCTCACAGTCAGACCGATAGCACTTTGTGGAAGTGAAGACTGCAGTTCACAGACATCAGGGCTGGCGAAGGGGCTCTTGTAATCGTATAGAGTGCACGGAGTGAAGCGGAGCGCACTCCCCCAAAGTGCGCGGAGCGCACAAAACGAGCGCGAAGCGCTGGCCTCCTCTCAAACATGCACTAACGCACTCCTCTCGTTGTGCACGTTCCGTGCACGTGCACATGTATCAGAAACGAACATTGTAATTGGACGGTGCGCGGAGCGAAGCGGAGCGCACTCCCCCAAAGTGCGAACAAAACGAGCGTGAAGCGCTCCCCTCCTCTCAAACACTCACTAACACACTCCTCTTGTCGTGCATGTCCCGTGCACATACATATATAATGCAAAAATCAACATTGTAATTGTACAGAGCCCATAAAAGTCAATGGGCGACTGAGAGCCCTGGGTCACTGTGACCCAGGACCTCTACCATGAGGTAGGAATGCGTGAGCGCTTTCCGAAAATATATAGTTTATGGTACCCGCGTAAGCGGGCACATTGTTTTCGTATGGGAATATTTTTCTTTCTTTCTTTCTTTCTTTCTTTCTTTCTTTCTTTCTTTCTTTCTTTCTTTCTTTCTTTCGCACCGTTGCAATTTTCACCCAGTGAACATCGACGAAAAGTCACAGATTTTGGCCCTTTGGAACTTTAAAAGTTATCCAAATTACTTTTCTAAGTTTTACGGTTTTTATGCGGCGAAGCCGCAAACTGTACGAAGTATTTTGAGATTTTTCGCAAACAAAAAATGGCTCCCATTCGCACATATGGAGCCCGATTTCGCTCATTTTGTTATCAGTTGTTAAAGTCACAGTCCTAAACACTTTCATTTGGCAAAATTCAAATTGGGCGCGATAGCGCCCCTATAGGAATTATATGGAGAGTACAAATTTTAGTTTTTACGAAAATTAAAATAATTTGGCACAAAATTCTATTTGGTCGTTCCGATCAGAAAAGTCAATCACACCTATGCCATATTTTTCACAAATTTTTCTCTGTATAATGTCAAAATTGAGCGTGGAGTGCGCGTTAGCGCATTCCAATAATCCTAAAACTAAGACCCTTGGGAAAAAAGTTAAAAACAAACATAAAGGCAGTAGCAATACCATAATTTTAGATTGAGGGAGACAGACGGGCGCGGAGCGCCCCCTTGTTTTAGGCAGGGCAGTCGGCGAGGGCCGATAATCGCCGCTTGTGGCTATATTTACTTTTTTGTTCTCATCCGTCCCCATCAATAAATACATAAATACATACATTAATAAATAATAGTACGTCGTGGAAAATGAAAATTCTAGACCTACAACAAATAGGCCAGCATCAAAAGCACACAAATATAAAGCTATACAATAATAATAATAAATATAGCCGCAAGCGGCGATTATCGGCCCTCGCCGACCGCCCTGCCTAAAACAAGGGGGCGCTTTGCGCCCTTTTGTCTCCCTCAATCTAAAATTATGGTATTGCTACTGCCTTTATGTTTGTTTTTAACTTTTTTCCCAAGGGTCTTAGTTTTAGGATTATTGGAATGCGCTAACGCGCACTCCGCGCTCAATTTTGACATTATACAGAGAAACATTAGTATGAATTTGTATCACACTATATCTGCAAACTGAAGCATATTTTTACATTTTACTTAGGGCTGCGGCTGCGCCCCAGATCATCCACAAAGGTTATCCAAGTACTTTGGATAACCTTTGGTTCCTCACTTCTCACTGAATTATGTTCAGAGTTTAACATTTTTCCATCAGAATAAAATGGGACGTTCTGGTCATCGCTACAGCAACACCGTGAAAATATGGCATAGGTGTAATTGACTTTTCTGATCGGAACGACCAAATAGAATTTTGTGCCAAATTATTTTAATTTTCGTAAAACTAAAATTTGTACTCTCCATATAATTCCTATAGGGGGCGCTATCGCGCCCAATTTGAATTTTGCCAAATGAAAGTGTTTAGGACTGAGACTTTAACAACTGATAACAAAATGAGCAAAATCGGGCTCCATATGTGCAGAGGTGGCGCTATCGCGCCACTATTTTGAAATTCAAAATTTGGAAATAGTCAAAAGTTGCGTCGGATCGGGTTTGAATTTTGGGCCAAAATCTGTGACTTTTCGTCGATGTTCACTGGGTGAAAATTGCGACGGTGCGAAAGAAAGAAAGAAAGAAAGAAAGAAAGAAAGAAAGAATAATATTCCCATACGAAAACAATGTTCCCGCTTACGCGGGTACCATAAACTATATATTTTCGGAAAGCACTCGCGCATTCCTACCTCATGGTAGAGGTCCTGGGTCACTGACTGGGCTCTGTACAATTACAATGTTGATTTTTGCATTATATATGTATGTGCACGGGACGTGCACGACAAGAGGAGTGTGTTAGTGAGTGTTTGAGAGGAGGGGAGCGCTTCGCGCTCGTTTTGTGCGTTTTGTTCGCACTTTGGGGGAGTGCTATACGATTACTCTATACGATTACAAGAGCCCCTTCGCCAGCCCTGATGGCGCTCGGGCCTAATAATATGCTTACAAGGAGTAAAATAAATAACTGGCTTGCAGAAATTAATAGGGTTTTATACATACAATATGAATGCTTGGCACTATACAACATCAACAGGACTCTAAGAGCATTCATTGCAAACTCGATGAGGTTGTGGAAAACCACCCTTGAAGCCAATGGCAAGCCACTTGCACAAGTCTCCATCAAATGTGGCATATACCAAGGAGACGCCCTGTCCCCACTGCTGTTCTGCATAGGTCTGAACCCCCTCAGCCAAATAATCAACAAGACTGGCTATGGATACCGACTCAGGAACGGGGCCACCATCAGTCACCTCCTCTACATGGATGACATCAAGCTGTACGCTAAGAATGAGCGAGACATTGACTCACTGATCCATACCACCCGGATATACAGTGCAGACATTGGGATGTCATTCGGACTAGAGAAGTGTGGTCGGATGGTGACTAAGAGAGGGAAGGTAGTCCACACAGAAGGGGTCTCACTCCCAGAAGGAACAATAGCAGACATTGAGGACGGTTACAAGTACCTCGGAATCCCACAAGCAAATGGTAACCTCGAAGAGGTGACAAGGAAAGCGGCTACGGCCAAATACCTCCAACGAGTAAGGCAGGTCCTAAGAAGCCAGCTCAATGGCAAGAACAAATCCCGGGCAATAAACAGCTACGCCCTGCCAGTAATCAGATACCCTGCAGGAATAATAAGCTGGCCAAAAGATGAGATACAGACCACAGATGTTAAGACACGGAAGCTCCTAACCATGCATGGAGGGTTCCACCCAAAATCCAGCACCCTGAGACTGTACACTAGCCGTAAGGAAGGAGGTAGAGGACTAGTGAGCGTGAGAGCCACTATCCAGGATGAAACATCCAAGATCCATAAGTACATAGGCCAGAAAATAAAAAATAGGATAAATATGTCTAAAAAGGTAAAAATATTTGGTTTACATTAAAAAAAATTCAACAATAGGATCAATAGGCCTAAAAATAATAACAATGCAACAAACAAAAAATAAATAAATACATTGAAAAATAAATAAAATGGGTAAAAACGCCTAACATTTAAATGTAATTAATTAAAATAGAGTAACACTACACATAATAACTACACCTTATTTAATATGAGTTAACACTTAATTCATCATGAACAATTCATTAGTTAAGTGAGACTAACACTTAATAACGACTACATTTAATGCCTAACTCATAATGAATACTTCACTTATTCATTGTTAAGTAGTAGAATAAGTAGAATTGTTCATGATGAATTAAGTGTTAACTCATCATTTATTAAGGCTAAATAAGGTGTAGTTATTAAGTGTATAAATGGTCATGGTAAATTACCACAAACATAAAAATGCCCTACAAACAAAATCAGTTTAAAAGAAAATGCTATAAAATAGAAGGTTTATAAAAGGAATATAGTAGGCCAACAAAATTAAAAATAGGTTCACAAAAATAATCGCTGGCCTGGAAAAGTAAAAATATAACAGGCGTCTGTTCTGACATAGTGAAACTGTGGGTCAGCTGAGCGTGTGTGGAAGAGAGAAGTCCTGTCTGCGGCGCTTACGACACCGTCCAGTGACTCGTCGTCGCGACATGCTCTGGGAAACTGTGGCTCAACGCTGCGTGCACATTTTCTGACGAAGAAGTCGAAATATTGTGAGATCATTTTACATCACGGTTTCATACAGGAGCAGTCAATATTGTATTAAAATCTACAACTTAATTTGATGCATTTTCTATTGAGCACAGTATTTTCTTTCTGAAATCTAGCCAAATATCAACATATAATCTCCAAACCAACATTAATAAGTCTGTTTTTGTTGTTTTAAGTTATTGTAAATTATGATTACATTTCACAGGGTTGTGGGTCTAGAACCGCAAAATAGAGAGATACATATTCATTTATTCCATAACAACAGCTGGAACAACCAAGTAACTTTCTTTAGTGCCACCTCAGGACCCATCAGGTATTAAAACTTGTTATTTAAAGAAAAATACACTTCCTGACCATAAAAAGTGTCCCTTACCTGGATGTAACTACATGTTCTGATCTGGGGCGGCTGCAGTTGGTCAGGTCTAGGTTCAGCAACGCTATGAGCCCAAAGAATGAGATGAGCTGACGACCTGAACATCCTGAATGACCAGGTTATTCCATCAGTGGCACGGGCTTATTCCAAGATGACAATGCCAGGATTCATGGGGCTCACGTTGTGAAAGAGTAGTTCAGTGAGCATGAGATGCATCGGCTGCCATCGGAGTCCAGATCGTAACCTCTTTGAGAATCTATGGGATGTGCTTGGAGAAGGCTCTGCGCAGTGGTCACACTCTCCCATCATCAATTCAAGATCTTGGCCACTTGCCACAGCGAATGTGTTCAAATAATACCTTCACTTTTTGGTACCACACCGGTGTCCTGAAGACATCGCTCTCCTCAACAAGTGTCACAGCTGAGGAGGAGCAGCGGCTCTACTGGGAAGCTCTCTAAGGAATCTGGAAAGGAGTCTAATTGTGACCGCTTGCATCCAGGATCTTGTCCTTTCAGTTATGCTAAAGAACGTGTTCATGACCAAGAACAAAAAGTGTAAAAGTGTGCAGAAAGATTTCTGGTGTGCGATCGGATGACCTTGGCTCAGTTATTTAGTTTATTTATGTGGCTCCCATTAGCTGAGAGCAATAAGCAGTCATCCTGGGTCCATTCCAAAACAGCATTTACATATTCATACAGAAATATATATGCGGTATTTAAAGCAGTACTAAGTAACTCATGCCCCTAGAGGCCATAAGCGCCACTGCAGGTGTCGTAGCATGTTGCGTTTTTTACTCATTAATTGTCTGTGAGAGTAAATACTACGCTGACAGAAAAGACAAAGGGAGAGAGGGATATTGTTCATCCAATTACACAATGGAAATATTTGTTTCACTCACACTTGGCTGTAAATACTGCTAAAGTGGCGCTAGCCCGCAGTTAGCTTTGCCCGTTAGCCTTTTAGCTTCTTCTTCGTGATTCCATTAGTGTTTATTGGTGACTCCTACCTGGTGGCAGGCAATTTGCAATAGTAGTTTTCTGGCCAGAGACACCAGGGGGAGATGAAAGACCCCCCAATCATCCCATTAACCCTTGTATTACCCCAGAGGGACTACGGAAAGGATTTATTAAAGGTAAACAAGTTACTTAGTACTGCTTTAAAAAAAAAATAAAAAAAATAAATCAGAGTCGACAAACAAACATGACGCTTCAAACTATTTTTAAATAGTACCTGATTTCTAAGTTCACAAATTCTAACCGGTGGATATAGCTCTATAGGGAACAGTTTTCTTCATGAAATAAATTTTAGGATGTTGTGTCATTATATGACCACTGGATGCTTTTAGTATTATTCACAGAATTTAAATGAACAATTTGATCAAAGATAAAAAACAGGCATTTTAACTGATGGGTTTTATATATTTATGTGCCCAGTGTGATTTTTATTCTTTGATTTATGACAAGTGTCATAAAGTTAACCTGTTACCTGCCATCCTCCCGATCAGGGGGCTAGGGTTAGGGTTAGTTAACTCTAATCAGGATATGATTAGGGTTAAGAACGGCAAATGTGATGTAAGTTGTGTTTCACTCACACAGATCTCACACATATTTATAGAAACTAGAAGGTCTTGGCTGTCAAATGACGTATCACACTGGCATATAGGCTGTAAGCTCTCCACTCAATATGCTTTGAGATTTGGATATAAATAATTGTTAACCCTAACCCTAAAAAAAAAGAAAAACTAACCCTAACCCTAAGGCGGCAGTTTACAGGTTAAAGATTTAGTAGTTGTTTCTAAAGTGTCACGTTTCACATAACAACATTTTTTTGACACAGCAAAAAAACTCACCATTGCTGTGTCCCAGTGTGGAAGAACACACTTACAGTTCATAATGTATTGAATGTTGTTGTGAATCGTCTTATTTTTACTATGACCAGAGAGCAGAGAACATAATCGTCCATTGGGATTAATAAAGGTGCTAAATTGATTGATTGATTTGTCAAAGCCAACAGGACAACACCATCTGCTAAAAACAAGTGGGATCCTGTTTCCCCTGAACCCCCAAAAAGCTAATGAAAAGAACTGGTGACAAAGAGCAGCCCTGGGGATCCCACTGAACTAGGCGTCTCCAACCTCTCCAACCTCTACCTGTGTTCTCAAAATGACAAATGACTGTTTTGACAGAGCAGTTTCACTCGGCGGAATCCTGACATCAGAGGCCAGTGCGTCAGTGACCCCCGTGTGACTGTACTGGGTGTTCATGTGTTCTCTGGACTGTGTTTACCGTGGGAGTGACGTCAGGGACAGTCCATATGCTCTGGTCATGTGACTCCTGTCCACAAACAGCTGAAGCAATCAGACTCTTCAGCGCAACGAAAACATGTCAAACCTCCGCAGTGACGTCCACCCCCCGACTGTTCTAAAGTGATTTCAATGTCTTTAGTATCACGTTGAAGTTTGTTGGTTCAGACTATATTTACATCTGTTTCCTGATGATTTTTATTCAAAGGTTTGGTCTGTTTTATACTATTCGTCAAACGGGTTCAGTCCATGTTTGCTGCTGCCCTTGCACCAATGGTACTTCGAAATCCAAATACTTTTCAAAGTACTTGGTGTGCAAAGTTGTAGAACCACTCAACCTTCGCAACTCCGGGACCCACCGTCAACATATTTGATCAACATTTTGACCCATAAAAGTATGTTGTAAAAGTAGTCATTTGTGGAAAATAAGTCTGATAATGTGAAGTTTGCATTGTGTTATGATTTGTTAATGTTGTGTAATAGTCAATATGCGACGAAAAAGGGTTTTACACATTTTGACACATTTCATCACATTCTGACGAGATGAAAAGAAAATGAGGTCTAGTGCCTCGGGTAGAAATGTTCCCCAGGAGAGCACATAGACTGTACAATGAAGAATGGACTTATTGTGGCTGACTTTCCCGGCTCTTATGGGCTTTCCATTGTAATATTTTTTGCCCTCTTCATGTTATTATCAAACATATAATTCTGACCTCCACGTGTTTGTCTGAACATGTGCAACATTGTCCTAATTTGATCCTTTCACTACATTTATTTTTGCCCCATTATATAAAAATAAAAAAATGCGAAAAAGGTCTGTGATTAGTGGAGCTCCACACCGTCAACGCTAGCTTAAATGAACAGGCCACCGTTTTTACATACTGTTACATATGTTCTTACCTGAGCTTAGACGAGTTCATTTGTACCTGTCTGGTCTTCACGTGTGCCTTCAGTCACGTAAACACAGCACAGACGGCGTTAGCATTTAGCCTCTCTCTTCTCCTCTATAGCTCCAAACGAGGTGAAGATAGAAGCTACCAAACTCTTCCACGTTTTCCCTATTTAAATATGGTTACGTGAAGTGTTACACTATAAAGTATAATTACACAAAATTAAACAATGTGGATTTTCTAAGCGGATAAAAAGGGGAACTATATTGTAAGGCGTAATAATACCAGGAGTAATTCGGCATCCGCGCAGTGATATCTTCACTTTACTGTGCGGATGCCGAATTACTCCTGGTATTATTACTCTTTACAATATAGTTCCCCTTTTTATCCGCTTAGAAAATCCACATTGTTTTGTGTAATTATACTTTGTAGTGTAACACTTCACGTAACCATATTTAAATAGGGAAAACGTGGAAGAGTTTGGTAGCTTCTATCTTCAACTCGTTTGGAGCTATAGAGGAGAGGGGTAGAGGCTAATGCTAACGGCGTCTGTGCTATGTTTACATTTCAGAAGGCACACGTGAAGACCAGACAGGTACAAATGAACTCGTCTAAGCTAAGGTAAGAACATATCTCAGTATGTAAAAACGGTGGCCTATTCCTTTAAACTAATCCAAACAAACCTTAACCTTATTAAGGATAGTGGAGTTTATTAAAGACGCCTTATTGAGATTCGTTGAACTAAATGTTGCAGAAAAAAGTGGAGGCGACGTCATTTCCTGTGGAGGTGTGGAGCTCCACTGATCACGTGACTCTCCATCGGCTGCATCCAGACCCTTTTGAAAAACCCAGACAAATTGCTAGCATGAACGGGCTTCAGCTAGCTAGCGCTGACCGCGATGGGGGAAGCCACGCCCCCTCAGTCATGGAACACCATGTAAACCAGTAGATCTACTACAGCCCACTACAATACACTTCCTCCCCATACTTACAATTAACTATACAAGACACTACACAAATACTCAATAAACAATACAACTAAAGCTAAATGCTAATGGCTATGCTAAACGGAAGCTATTCTAACACTAACAATAAAGCTAAAGACTAACTAATGCTATAAAACAACTAGGCCTAGTACTAGGGATAAAACTATATTACATTTAAATAATCTAACTGGCTAAGTATTAAGCTAATAACGCAAACCTGATAATCGCAGTGAAAAACTCCTCACTCTGTTCCAACTCGAACTAGCTACGGCCTCTAGGGGAGGGATCATTTACTGTCAATGGGAGGGATCAGCCTTTATACCACAGCGGCAGACTTGGTGACGTATGATGGTACCGTGACGTATGATGGTACCTCCTCAGCCAATCCTAAATTCAAATGTAGTAAGTGCTGTTCAAACGTGAGTGGCGCTGAAGAGATGGTTTTGTACACAAAAATTGGATTTTGAACAAGTTTGCACTAAAATCTCAAAATAATGTTAGGGACATGTAGATAACTGTGTTAGTGACCCATATAGATAGTTTATCAGCAAAAAAAAGTTGATTAGGTGTTTAGTTGTTCTTTAACAGTCAGGGGGTCCAAGTACATGATTTCATTACTTGAGTTAAAGTACAGGTAGTCAGAAGTGGGTAGAGTCGTCAAAAATATTTACTCGAGTAACATTACTTTGAAATGCTCAAGTACAAGTATAAAGTAGTGTTACTTGACAACTGTGAGTAACTGAGTAAAAGTCTGATTCATGTTTCAGTTGTGACATAAATTTTGCGAAATAAAACTTGCAATACTGTGAAAATCTAAAACTAAAATAACTGTAACTGTAAAATGAACTCCAAGTAACAATCTTTTTTTTTTACTCAAAGAAAGAGTAAAGACACTTCCTTACAATATTACGGAAGTACTGAATGATATATCTATTCTACTAAGTACAGTTTCTTCAAAGAGTTCTACTCGCCCCTGGTAGTAGTCAAATATTACTCCAATAAAAGTAAACGTTGCTCAGGTAAATTTGTACTGTGAAAGTACTGAAGTATGTGCGGTACAGAAAACACACAAGTTTTCAAAGTAGAAACTACAAATCCGTTTAAATAAGTTTGCGGCTTCAAACTTCTTCCTTGTCGTGAGTCAAAGAGCATTGACAGTAAATCTGCATATCGCCACCTACTGTTCTGGAGTGCGCATTTCAAGGCTTTTACAATGAACCAAACACAAATTGACTCTTGATTTTGTTATATAGAAATATAGAAATGTAGAAATGATGATATTTCTCCTTCAAATGTAGTGGAGGAAATGGAATAATTTCTCAAACACAAATCTCTGCAATGTGACAGCAGCACACACTGTGAGGAAGACACTCATTGGGAAACCTGAGAATTTTCCCAGAGGTGGACCTGCCTGCTCTGTGGCCTATAAAGGCTCTCACACACACATCATCCAGTCTGAGGGACGCACAGAGCAGCACATTTGGACTTAAAGCACTTCACCCTCCTTCACCCCTGGACTTACCTGGATCTACTTGAACGCGGTAAGTTTCACTGCAAATATTACGCTGAATGAATCCTTTTCAATTGTTTATTCTAATGACTTTCCTTGGTTCTGGCTTATCTTTTGCACTCAATCCTGTCTTAGAAATGATTATTATAGATTCTGGTGATAAAGAGAAGGCAGGGAAGTTCCCCTCACAATGCTCGCTTTATTTCTCCATCCTCTGCTGACAAGCACAGATTCAGTCCTGTAGAATGTTCTGCTCTCTCTGTGTCCAGTGAAAGACTCTTCTTTTTTGATTCACTGCAGGGCGTCTTCATTGTTATCTGTTTAAAAGCACTGTGTGCCTTAAAGCAGTACTAAGTAATGTGTTTACCTTAATAAATCCTTTCCGTAGTCCCTGTGGGGGTAATACAAGTGTTAATGGAATGTCTTTCATCTCCCCTTGGTGTCTCTGGCCAGAAAACCATGCTTGCAACTTGACTGCCACCGGGGCGGAGCAACCAATACACACTAATAGAATCACGGAGAAGAAGCTAACAGGCTAACGGGCAAAGCTAACTGTGGGCTAGCGCCACTTTAAACAGTATTTACAGCCAAGTTTGAGTGAAAAAAAATATTCCCATTGTATAACTGGATGTACAACACCCCTCTCTCCCTTCACCTTTTCTGTCAGCGTAGTATTTACTCTCCAAGACATTTAATAAGTTAAAAAATCGTAACTTGCTATGACACCTGCAGTTGCACTTATGGCCTCTAGGGGCAAGAGTTACTTAGTACTGCTTTAAAGAAATAAGCTCTACAACTACAGCTGAACCTTTCTGGATGAGACACCAGCACAAATCAAGCGTAGGTGAATGTACCATTCCTCATTATAAAGCTAAGAACCTCTAGAGTTCAGTCACCGAAATTAAACATTCACCAAGCATTCGTTCATGTGCAAAACGCTAAAGTGGATCAGCAGCAGAGTTGTTTGCGCATTTTAATTAATGTAGCATTCTTTCATTTCCATTTAAGAGTTGGGGCATTAAAACTGCAATACAAGCAATTTCAAAATGGTAGCAAATGAGGTGGAACATCCCCACACACAGCTATATGCTAATATCCAGCTAGCACTTACTATAAAGAACCTGTCCTGGTAAATGACCCCCAGTGTTGTGATTTCAAGTGATCCAGAACTTAGGGAGTGAGAAATTATATTAAGTCATTGATCATTATTTAATAGATTAAAAATGTGTATGCTTCAGTGTTTGAGGACTAAAATTACTTTTGTAGCTCTTTACAATGTTCATTTGCTTTGAAATGCTGAAGGTTGCTGATCCATGGACTAGAGGTTGCGCAAGCAAGAATTTATTTCATGATTTAAATGGTCATGTTAACCCCCAGAGTTTTAGCTCACTTCGCCGAGCGTTAGCTTTGATAAAGGTTGTGGGATCGGTTCCAACACTTTCTCTTTCCACATCGGCCGCTAATCCTGACACATCTCCACGTCCTTCCCTACATGCTCCAGCCATGTCCTAATGTGTAGAATGAGCCCAGACCTGTTCACCACAACTGCCTCTAAAATCCTGCACTGTCACTCAAAAAGTTGTTAATTTGGTCCGAATTGCTGCCATGCATGAGCTTAATATAGAGACTTGCAGTTACGCGTAAGACCTGAGGTGGCAGTAGTGATTATGAAAATTACCAACTTGCATCTAGTCCCTTTAACTTGCACTTTTTACACTTCATTTCCAAATGTATATTTAATGTATAACAAGCCTTGTGTGTATTTATTTTCAGCCACTATTTTATTATCTTTTTATTATCTTTTTTTTTTGCCCAAAAACTTCATTTTTGCTAAATCAACACTGGGCAAAATGTGGTAAAATCTGGGAGGCCTAATCTTGCAAATTGGCCCGGTTTACAAATTCCTTTCAATTCCACAACTCTCACTCCTGCATTTGTTCCGCTGGATGGCCTACACTGATTTGTCACCGCATTTTCTCCTGTGTCCACGCTGTTTTCTAAAAGCAGCAAACAGTTACGAGGAAAAGGGCCCGCCTGTTGCGTCACAGTATTGCCGCTTTTTCTCTCCTGAACGGATGAGGCTCCGTTCGTGACCGGAATGGCCGTGTGACACACTCGGGTGCAGCGGGAGAAAAAGGCACGTGTCAGTTATTTTAGTTCCGCAGCAGCAGAAGTGAAACCTCCTCTGACTGCAAACATGGAAAAATGTTCACAAAAGCGGTCACAGGACTGGCCGAAACTAAATATTTGTGAATATGGGTAAATGGTCACATTTTATATAGCGCCTTTCTACCTGCTTTAGGCACTCAAAGCGCTTTACATCAAGGAACCAGTCACCCATTCACACTCTCATTCATACACCAGTGTACGCAGACACTGGAGGCAAGGTGGGTGAAGTGTCTTGCCCAAGGACACAACGACAGTGGGCACCTGCGGGATTTGAACTGCTGACCCTTTGGTCACAAGACGACCCGCTCTACTCTCTGCACCACCGTCGCCCCGGTATTATTTATCATTATTTGTCAAATATCATGAATTGAAATGTTATGATTTAGTTCATCTTTTTTTTTTTTTTACAATCAAAAGCATCAGTTGTTAAATGTCCACACAAAACTCAACTCCAGAAGTATCTTTACGACAAGTACGACGTTGTTTCCATTCCGCAGAGAAACCCACACATTGAGGAGATCCCTGAACATGAGTCATGGATTTATCATTGTGTTTGTGTGTGTGTGGGTGTTCATTCAGAAAAAAATCTCTGATGACATCATAGGATTACATCAGCATGATACATCAGCCTTCGTTGCTTATAAAGACATCGCATGCATGTCATGGCGTCGGATATTCCGCTAATGATAAACCTTATGTTGTTGTAGAAGATGCTGCTGTGGCTGCTGCTGGCCCAGGTCCTGTCTGCCGGAGGGATGCCCCGCCTGAATCCTCTGCCCATCAAAGGTAAACACCTGATATTTGAGCGTTATTTGAGCAGGAGTGCCCAAGTTTTGATTCCTTTAGAGGGTTGAAATGGAAATCAGAGGGCCATCGGTCAAACGCAATATGGTTTTGCAAACAAATAAATTATGTTCAGAGAGATCCGATTGGATTTGTAATCGGTTAACACATAGGGCCCAATCTTTGAGTTTCTATACGCAGACTAGACTTTAGCGCTCGGTGAAATCTTCAGCTTCAGACCTGGAACTGTAACGTTTCTGGACAGACCCCCGTGGCGATGTTGATCCCTCGCCATGCTTTACCACCTACAGACCGTACAAGACTGGAATCTGCGGCGTGGAGTTTGCCCCGCACTCTTTAATACTGGCACTAGAGCGGGAACATCGATAAATTCTTTCTCTCGGGACATGGACAGTGGGATTTGTAGTTTGTCCATTCCATCCATTTTCTTCCGCTTTATCCGGGGCTAAGTTCGCAGAGGCAGCAGTCCGAGCAGAGATGCCCTGACTAGTTTGTTAAGCCAGGTGGAAATAATGCCCAATATGTCACACCCAGCTGGCTGCGCAAGGCCATGGGAGAAAGAAACAATCTCGAATGCAGGTCATCATTGTTAATTTGAGATCATTTCATCAAATAAATGTCTGTTGTTACTTTGATTGCAGCATTACATGGTGGCCAGCATTAGCACAGCGATGAACAGGTGTCACGTGAGGTTTATTGCTGGTGAGGCACATGTTGTATAGACTTCAATCAATCAATCAATGGTTTTGTATAGCTCAATATCACAACAGGAGTTGCCTCATAGGGCTGCACCGAACATTAAGGCAATAAAACAGAGCAGTAAATAAGACAATGTAAAGTTCAGGCGAATCAAGTATCCAGGCAAACATAATGTCCAAATAAGCGTCAGCAGTAGGTGGCGACGAGCGGCGCGGGTGTCCCCTGTCCTTAGACTCTCCAGCACGGCAAGGAAAAACTCAAAAACCCGGTGGGAGAAAAGAGAAACCTCGGGGAGAACCACAGATGGAGAGATCCACTCCCATGGACGGACAGGCTATAGAGACCCAGGGCCGATGGAGTCCCTCAGCAGACGGGCCAAGATCGAGACCGTCCTGTCCTTGTTGTCAATCCAGTAGGCAGGCTTCCTCCGTTTGATCTAGACAGTCACTCCCGAGGGGGAGTGGGACAGGAGACACCATGTGAATAGTAATGACCAGACTACAGATATAAGTATTATTGTATCATAATAAGACAAAGTTTGCAGTAAGAAGAAGAAGAGGATAGTGCTTCAATATAAAGTAAACAAAACTGCAGAAAAATGCAACCCTCAGTTTCTGATTATTGTGTAAATGTTACTTACTTTGAATTTGAAACATACCAAAGCGTGCATGGCCTGGACTTTGACAATCCTGATGCGCTACGCGGACAGCACACGTTAACACCGACATTTGCCCCATATAGACTTGTCTACAGCATTAGATCCATAAAAGGCCGGTCTAATCAATAATCCTTTCCCTTTTAAACATCCCTTTGCGTCTAAAACGCCTCTCCTAAACTGTGCAGAGTAATAAAACATTGCATTTGGAGTGTGAAATCTAACCCCTGTGTCCCCTGCGCAGACGGCTGCCTGGTGGCGACCCCGGAGATTGGGCTGTTCCAGGTGGAGGGGGAGGCTGTGATCCTGTCCTTCCCCTTCCTCCTCAGAGAACTCAAAGACCGTCGGATGTCCCTGTCCGGAGGCACTCTCCTCATCTCCAAGACCAACCAGACCAATGCCCCCAACGGCACCTACAGCCCCGAGGCAGAGGGCCGTGTCCTGCAGCGGGGGGCCCAGCTGTGGCTCCTCCCCGCCCAGGAGTCGGACTCGGGACAGTACAGCTGCACTTACAGGTACAGACATGGACCGGGCTGTGGCATTAAATGTCAAAGTAAAACATAAAACCTCTCCCTTTACGATGTTTACTTTACATTACCACACTTTTGGTCTGTTTTCTCAAAATGTGGTTTTCATTCCACTCTTGCAACATCAGCTCCACTTTAGTCGTACTTTGTTGAGTTTAAATCCTACAAACAGTCTTGAGATATTTCTGAGTTTATGAGTTGGTGGGTTTCAGCCTTTCAAATCTATAATATCTTGGTCATGGGTGGGAGACTGGACACTTTGCACTGTCCATGGAAGGGCTGGGACAATATATCGGATCGGATCGCATTACTTTATCAAGTATCGTAATACCTTCAATACTTGTGTTTGGAGGCACTAATTGATTTATAGTAAATATAATCTGCAAATGCTGTGTGCAGGTCGGAGGCGTTTTGCGTGCGCGGGGCCCTCACTCTGCAGGTGTACTCGTCCCACTCCATGGACATGGACAGACTGAGCTTCCCCATCACACTCTCTGAGGGGGAGTACCTGGACTTCAGATGCCCCTCCCTCAGCGTCTTCAACAGGACAGAGACACACGCCCACTGGGACAAGGTCAGGCTCATGTCAGAAACGTCCTACAGAGTCAGGGGCAGCAGGCGGAAGCTCATGATATGTTCTGTTCATTATCACAGACCTGCATACCAAGTCCATTGTACCCTACATTTTTACACACTGCCTTTTGTGCAGAAGGATTTATTTCGACTTTTGACTCAAAATGTTAAAATTCAACAATTGAATTAGGCCTAATATTTAGGGGAAAATGTAACTAAATCAAGTCCAAACAGTAGCTACAATGGAACAAAACAAAACACGGACTAAACAAAGACAACCTGAACTGAACTAGGACTGAACATAGAAAACAGGTTCAAATTAAGGCTAACTCTGAGCTGTTGTGCTTGTGTCATGATGTAGCTGTATGTGGCTAATAGCAGCTAAAGCAGGATGAGCTAATGCCAGGAAGCACTTTTTACTCTCAGAGGTCTCTCATCCACAAAAATACATCTGTTTGAAAGCTTCATGAAACATGACTGACATAAAGTGACAGCAGATAATGCTAATGCTAATGCTAATGCAGCTCTCAGACACAGAGCAAGAGCATCAGGAGGCGGAGCTGGAGCTTCATTTTTTGCGGAGGCAGCCAATCAGCATTCAGCTGGTGGGTGTTACACATCGCCCCTAGGGTGAAGTCAAGCTTCACAACAGTAAGAGTTAGCCAATACCTACAGTACTACTGCAGCCACTGATTCTATTACAACCATTGCAACTACTACCTTCAAGTAATTTTAGTCCTAAAGTCCTAATAATTAAAGAATTATATGTATATATATATATATATATATATATATATATATATATATATATATATATATATATATATATATATATACTGTATATATATATAATTTTACTCCAGATAAAAAGTTATAAGTCAAAATTAGGGTTGGGATGAAACGCTTTTGTCGCGATACAGTATCATCATACTCAGGGGAAGTGGTTTTGCTAGGGACAATAGGGAGGATTGTTGTTATTGTTTATTTCCGCAATTTTCACTGGATGTTTTGGTGACTGGTGGGCAAACAGCAGATTTTTCCAAGCTTGAAGACCTGTTTATTGAAATCATAGATCTTTTACAGCGCTGATCTCTTCACAGAAGAAATGCTCTGTTTGTGAACGATGTTTTGACCCACCATAGAACTATTATTATCTATTTAATACATTTGCGTTGCCCACCAGTGCCTCGGACGTGATGACACGACGATCCCCCAATTTCGCTCCGTCATTTTGATGGACAGGGTCATAAAAATTACGTCATGAGCTATTTTTATTCGTCATTAATTAATCTCTCATAGACATTTTTGCTGGGTATTTATACCTATATTGTTTATGTTAGATTTATGTAGAGATATCTTTTGGCTATTGTGACCTCTGCTTGGGAGCAATACGATATGTGTTGCGATACCGTAAGTATTGTGAAAAGGTTTTAAAGGAAAATAAAGTAATCTGTCCAAAAGTTATAAACCAAATGCCCCCTGACATTTATGGAAGTGTTGGAATGAAAAGTGCATCAACAACAAAATGTATGTTTTACAAATTGCAGCGTATTTTCTAGAAAGATGCTTAGTTTGTTTGAATACCCGTCCGATCATGACATTGGTAGCTTTACATACTTTAATCAGCCTTTTTGAACAGATAATGCATTGACTTCCTTATTGACCATATTGATTGTTCTGTGTTGGGCAGGTGTCCGGACCAGTGGGGGAGCGGTTTGACTCGGGTAGGGGCCGCCTGTTGATCCCCACAGTGCGGATGGGCCACAGGGGTCTGTACAGGTGTGAGGTGAAGGTCCGGCTGAACCAGAGGCAGTTCAACGTGAGCAGAGCGGTCAACATCACTGTGCAAGGTGAGCACCCAGGTCAGCCAGCAGAGTCTGTTTAACTGTGCAATCATTATTTTGTACATTTGTATATTTCAAATGAGGTCCTTCTTAAAACAGGAGTTAGCAGGTGTTTGACAGGATGTTTTATTGGATTGAAATAGCATTATATTGACAAATAGTTGCATCCTTTGCAATTGACCTTTCGCAAAACACCCATTTTTCATTATACAACAACTGTACAAACAAAATTTGATTTCAGCCGCAGATGGTTTTGTTTTGCCGGCGGTGAAAGCACATCGCAACTTCACGGCTGGAGAATCATTACTAATCTGTTACCAGCCGCGGGGGAGACAGAGCCACTGCAGTCAGTAGCAGGGATCTGTGAGCAGCTTTGCTACTGTAGATTTAGCTACAGTAGCAGCTAACTTATTAATAACTATCATATTTTATCAATACAAGACGAATATAAGAACTTACTGGTAGTGCCAGAACATGCGATCATTCAGCGGCATTGCACGCCACGTTTCAAAAAGTGTCTACAAGGTTTTCCTTGAAATTTGACTCTTCCCATAATCTTTGGGCCTCAGCTGAGAGGAGGAGCTAGGCAGACAGGAGAGGAGGAAAAACAGGCAGACAGAGGAGAAAGCATGACGTTGGTGTTTCTGCTTTGCACTTTTCTAAATATTCTGCAACATACTGATAATCATTATAGTGCAGATACAACAAAACACTATGTAGGGCTGCCCCAGAGCTGAATAGGTTAAGAACCACTCCTCTAAGGTGTTCCAGAACCAATTGTTTTTAAGGGTTTCTGGTAGGTTATTACTGCTGAAGGATCTGTGTCCATGGTTATGTATGTATGTAAGACACCTGAAATAAAATTGTTCCTGGAGTGTCTTAGAGGCCACTGGGATGCAGCCACTGGGTCACTGAAAGGTCCAATCAACTTCTTTTTCACATAACAGTTGCATAATGCACCTTTAAGTGATGACATGTTTTTGGTTTTGACATCCAGTGTGGAACAATGTGGGTTCTCTGACAAAGAATGTCAGTGTTGCCCCATACGTGTTTTATATTTCGATACCACATACTAACTTCTTCTAATCCTGTGACTGACTCTGAGGCAAATTGCAAACCAGTTCATTACATTTCAATGAACAATGGAATGTTTTCTCTGCATTTTTCTCCTAACAATGCCCTCTGCTGGTCAACATTCAGATTTAAAGACTTTCCTCTTAAATCCTCCACTATTATTGATTACCTGCCTGTTTCTGTCCAGAAAACCCACTGTTCCTGCCCAATGACCTCTCCACCACCTCTGAGCCTGTGCTGACGTCCACACAAATGGGTAATGGCTCGTTTATTCAAAATACACGACTATTTTTAAGATGTTTTTAATCATATAATTGAATAAACTTTGAATTCCTGCAGTGCATAAATATAAAGTAAGGATTTCTTTTGTTTTCTTTTCCAGCATCAGAAGTGAGCCCTCCGGTCATCCTCTCTCCTCTAAACGGAAGCGTATTTGAAAATTCCCACGGTAACTCTCAAATATTACATATATAAATGACTTGTAGGGGCACTCGCTGGATCTAAGCTCAGTATGAGTGATCTGGTGCTCTTCATGATCCTGAGTGGGAAATGAAATTGAAATGAAATTGCAATAACAATCCACTATGCTTTCTCCAGGCTCAGGTATGGAGCTCGCCTGCGCCGTGCTGCTCACAGACTGTCCGGCGGCGGAGTCCACACTGGTCATGTGGCTGGTGGACGGTCAGTCGGTGGAGGCCTCGTACCTGGATGGACGGGCTCTACAAGGGGGCCGGAGGTGAGTACCGTAACTGAACAAATCAATACAGAAAGGCAAAACTCCAACATAAGCAGACATTTAGCAAAGAGTGGAAGACAGAGGGCACATTTCTAAAAAATGTGCTTGTAATGTTCGTTTGTCTATGATGCTTTCACTGTCTTTGGGAATTTTCTTGAATCCAGAGGTGTTTCCGGGTGGGAGGGGCAGTTGAGTTCCATATTATCTAACTCGATCTAACTCGATCTAAAAACAATACAAACCAAAGCAAAAAAGAAAGTACTGTATATAGCCAACCAGGTTTTTGTTCTGTGATTTAGCTCGCTTGACTTAGAAATGGATGACCAGAGTTAAAATCTGCCCATCGTCATTTTTGGATTACAAATAAAATCTATCTATCATTGGTGGTACGTCGTACTGTACTGGGATGGAAGAGGAACGCTCTTACCTTACATGCTAAACAGTAGTCTGCCTTTAATATTACACTGTGGGCTCAAACGCGTTGAAGTTTAGCCACCTAAATGCAACATAAAGGGCAGACTTGGTCTAATCTGCGATCTGCTCTGTCCCTGAACTTCCTGCAAACACGGTGATGGGCGGTTATGCCTGTTTGGCTGTGAGCCACCGATCCTCAGGGGGTCTTTACGCATCACTGGAGAGAGCTGTCAGCTCCACGGCACACACGCTCCTCAATCTACACTGTCACATTAGCAGGAGACTAAACCGGGCTCTACTGACTTTGCTGATTTCTGGGGTGGGGGCTGGCGGGGGGAGCTAAGTTAGCTCGCTGTTTTGAAGATGGTGCATCTAGTGATGCAATGTGGGAATGGAACCATTCCTGTCCAGCAAAAGTAAAAACAAAATCAACCTCTAAAGTTTTCAAATGAACATTTAGACAGTACTGTGAACATGTGAACTTTTTGTCAGGATTGAGCAAAGGGATGGACAATAAAAACATCTGTCTGATTTTCACGGGTTTATTAATGGGGTTTATTGCAGTCCGTGCCACAGGGAACATTTAATGGCATGAGGGATGGATGGATTCAATTGAATTCCAACAAATTCAGTAAGCAAACATCTGACCCTCCTTCAAAATCTACGAAGGACCTCAAGAAGCGCAGGCTGAAGGCTTTATCACTGAGCTTGAAAATCACAGAAAATCTGGGGTAGACCCCTTAAGAACAGTGCGTGCGAGACAGACAGAAAATACCTCAGAAAATGGACGACTTTTGTTAGGAAGAATGGTCAAAAATCCTTCAAACTAGACTCTCACCTTTCCCTCACATTAAGCGACGTTTTGACTGTCTATGTGTGTTTTTTGTGGTGTGGTGTTGCAGGGTGGGCCATGTCCCGGGAGGCTGCCATGTTGAAGTCCGCCTCATAATCCTGGAGATGAGAGAGAGGGACACGCAGGCGGAGCTAAAGTGTGTCGCTCAAAACCAGCACGGCCGACAGGAAGTGAGCGTGCGGCTGCAGCTCGAGGGTAAGTCTGACGGACGTCTCCATTTTAAACGCAGGTTTGATGATAGACATTCACCGAATTCTACTCACAGGTGGCTTTAAATAGTTTTCGGTCACATACATCACTAAGCAGATTGGTAATTCAAAGTCAACCACAGTGTTGTAACGTTGCTATCAACAACTACACTAATCTTTAACAACAGCGTGCCACAAACGTATCAACACCTAAACGATCCTTGTGCATGCAACATCCGGCACTGGCATTGAATTGACCAGCTAAATTACAAAATACAAAAGTGAATAGATTTTGATTCAATGTTCACTATATTGTAATAAATATACTTTTTGTTTGTTGGGGTGCCTCGTGATGTTTCTATTTCGGCTCAAAAACGTTGGGAGATTTGAGTGGCGTTACCATGGTCACAGCCATTTAGGAAATCACCACCACCACTGCGCTTTCTCTGCTCATTCCACCCGGATCAGTCACAGAGTGCACCTCCACTTCATGTTCACTCTTCATCAGAACCGTCACATTAACTCATGTTTTAACAGATTCTAAAAGTGCATCCATACGCTTAATACAAACTAAATGAAATAAAGCCGGAAATGTGAAAATAACCTTTATAAGCCTATTTTTACGGTAGTGCAGCAGCTCTGAAAGTCTTTTTGACCATCCTGTGGGTTCTCCTTCCTGCAGACTCCACTCACACTTGGCTGGTGGTCTCCTCCGTGGCCCTCCTGTGCTTCCTCTTTGTGGTCTCGGTCTTCCTCTGCATCCTGGTCAGACCCAGACTGAGCCGAAGCAAAGTGGATTACACGCTGGCCCGGCAGGACAGCACCTTCTGATGCAATCTGCGAAATGAACGGCTGGAGTCGCAGCAAACTGTAGATATTGGTATGAACGTAATAATGTCATGTTAATGTGGTCTTACTGTGTTTGATAAACCTCCGCCTTAATGGAGCACATTTTCTCCAGTTCCCCAATCTAAAAAGTTACACCCTGTAGGCCAGTGTAACACCTCCAACACTAATCTCAGCTTCTTCCTCTTTATGAATGTTGTGATTTCGTCAGATTTTTGTTGCGTTTTGAGTCACATTTTTGTGGCTTGATCTGTCACTTTACTCTAAGCAAACTAAATGCGGGCAAAACGCTACAAAAAAGCAATGAAAACATGAATAAAATGTGGCAAAAAATGCGCCGTAAAAGCAACGGAAAAGTGATTGAAAACGTGACAAACTGTGATTTAAAAAAAGGCAACAAAAACAAGCAAGAAGCTTAGATGAGTTTTGCAGGTGTTAATTTTCAAATGAGGCATTACCTTGGCCTATAGGCTGTAAGCTCCAGTCCAGACGCTTTTCGATTTCGGTAAAACTGGAAAAAATGTGCTTGGTTAAGGCAGGGGTTAAGGGTTTAAACCTTGGTTGTTACATTAGTTTAGCAGTTCATATTTCAGTGTTCTGAATAAATGACCTGAAACACTTTTTATTTGAATATTTGACAGAGAGTAAAAAGTGTTCTTTTACTGGACTCTGGAGTCCACTTTACATGAGCCTATACCAGTGTACCAATGAATGTAACGCCTTTATGAATGTATGTACTGTATGTATGAATGTAAAATATGCACACTCCTCATGAAACAAACGGACCTCTCCTACAGGAATTATGGATAATGATCAGACTGAATTTATTTCCATGAAGTGTACACTGTCAATTGTGTCAATAAACGGAATGAAATGAATAACTCTCGTCAAAGTGTTGTCTTTTTGAGGTTGAGCAGTTTCTCAAAGCTGTAACAAGTGGTGGGATGCTCACTCTTTAGCCACAGCTACAAACTGATGGAAATGTGGCTGCAGTTCATTCACATACATGGTAAATCACTTTTCCACTCAAAGCCTTTACAGCAAGGAACCACTGACCCATTCACTCTCTCATTCATACACCAGTGTATGCAGACACAGGAGGGTGAAGTGTCTTGCCCAAGGACACAACGACAGTGTGCACCTGCAGGAGGCGGGATTCGAACCCCCACCTTTCTGATCATGAGACGACCCGCTCTACCTACTGCGCCACATGGTCCAAAGTTCAATCCCTGATTTTGAAGCCAATGATAAGTGAAGCTCTAACCATGACGCCACCTCAACAAAACAACACTAGCTTAAACGTATTCAAACTAAACGTATGACCAAGATGGGAACGGACACATTTCAAAAAAGTAGCTATTTGTGTGTATTTGACTTTGTAGTGACCCAGTGGCTGTATGAGTGGTCAGCATGAGGCCTTTACTTTCCATCATGGAGGTCTGAACAACACTGCAGGATCAGTTTCTTAGTAGGTTTTCTGGTGAGGACTCCATCAGCAGTGAAAACCTTCCAAATAATTGATCCTGGAGCGTCCTAGAGGCCACTGTGATGGAAAGTAAAGGTGCCATGCTGACTACACTCATACAGCCACTGGGTCACTACAAGGTCAAATACACACACATATCTACTTTTCTTTACACAAAAGTTGCATATTGCACGACTTTTCAAAAGGTGTCTTTCATATCATATCATCAATCAGGAAGTCGAAATGCGGCCTTTCCCATCTTGGGCAAAAACATTTTCGCCGGCTTTCTCTGTGAGGTTATACAAGTACAGTCTTTTCCTTTAATTATTTAGCACAAAATTATCTTTTAAAGGTGCATTCTGTCACCTATTATGTGGGGAGGAAGAAGTTGATATTTGTGCGTATTTGACCTTGTAGTGACCCAGTGGCTGTATGAGTGCTCATCATGGCTCCTTTATTGTCCATCACAGCGGCCTATAGGGTGCTCCAAGATCAATTGTTTTCAGGGTTTTTAGTAGGTTTTCCACGGTTACACATACATTTCATGCAAAAAACCTGAACATATTACTAATATATTCCAATTTCTTTGACATTCTGGATAAAATTGAATCTGCATGTGTACGTATGTGTAAGACTTTATGCAAAGGTGTAGGCCGCTGGTTCTCAAGTGGTGTTGCATGAAAGTGTCATGACAAGAAACTAAAGAACATTTGAACTTTTAGCTGTTTGGAGTTCTGTTTATGGCATGTTGACAATTAACATGCCACCCAATTCTTTTCATTCAAATTGTCCTGCCACCCACTTTTGGCCCCTGACCCACCATTTGAGACAATTAGGCAGAGTAGCCTTACCAAGCTTTCAACTTTATTGGGCAGCGAACGCAGGCAGTAACCATACTGAGTCAGTGACTAAACTGTGGAAACGCCTTCCTTCACATTTTTTTCTTTATTCGTTTTGCACATAGCACACAATCCATTATAACATTAACATAGAATAATAAAAGGAAGAGGCAGAAAACTCAAATGGGCTTATAATTGCGACTCCACCTATCAATAGATATAAAATTGATACATGTAGTCTTGAGCATAAAACAGTATTTGAAAAAGAAATAATCAAAGAAAACACTAGGCTTACGAGAAATGCATGACAAATGTTGCAGTGGCCCGGCTGGGGGGCAGTTGTCGTGAGGTTTCATAGCTGTCAAGTGTCCTGTTTTGACCAGGAAACAACCGTATTTTGGAGCTTGGTTGTGGTGATGGGATGGCTCGTTGCGGGTGCTGGAAAATTTCCCTTATTTTCAAGTCCAAAACTTGGTATGGTGATGTGCCTATTACATCCAAACTAAGACGTTAAGGGAGACAACTAGCTCAAAATCACACAAATTTACAAATAAAAACTTTTTTAAATAATCCATGTTTTCACCTGCAGCATTTCACCTTCATTTAATTCAAATATCACTCTTGAACTCTTGGTGCAAATGGAATGAAAAAGCAAAACATGTACTCAATATAAACAAGAGACCATCAACTTGTTAGCTTGCCTTTGAGGTTGCTGCTGCCGGTCACAGAGATGTCTCTGAGACATCCCTTGGAGATAAGGCAGGTAGTCTCGCTGAAAATGAACAGGGTTGATTTCAGTGGAGTCTCCGCATGGTCTCTGAGAAGTCTCTGAGAAGTCTCTGAGAGGTCTCTGAGAGGTCTCTGAGAGGTCTCTGAGAGGTCTCTGAGAGGTCTCTGAGAGGTTTGTGACCCCTTACGAAACCAGTAAATTGGTAAGAGGTCTTACGCCAAACCGGATGTGCGTCAGCGTCCGCCATGATAAGATGCGTCCGAGTAGGGCTGTCAGTTAGGAAGGAGTTAGGGAAAGTGGCCTGTATGCTAACTATCATAGCCACTTTAGCATAGGGACCTCTGATGCTAACTAACTGGTGATTAGAGCTATGTGCCATCCCATAAGCCACTACGCCAATCTCCCCGCCCCCCTCCAGTGATTCATGCGCAACCACTGTTGATTGACAGGTGCACATTTAATAATAAAATTAATAATAATAAAAAAAAGATTCTGCACAAGCCAAACTTTATAAAAGTGACAAAATACATGTTGTCGTCACCACAGCACATTCACATGGTTTTAAAGAGCCTCCTCAGTAAATGGCCTAAATGAAGCAGTTTGTGCTTTTGCTTCATTTAGTAGAAACTTAAGCCACACGGCTAATTTGCATACTGTAGCTTTATGAAACAGCTGTTGAGATAAAATAAAGGGAAATGTGAAGGATCATTTGGATTTTTCTTATTTATTTTTTTCCGCTTTAAATGTCTTTATTTGGACACTATGTTGTTGTTGGACAATATACAGTAGGGGGCGGTATGCGCTTTTGTTTGGCCTGCACTGAACTTTAAAGAAGAAGAAGAACAGCTGTTGGTGATGTCACTTCCCCTTCCCCTGGGTAAGGACGGTGGAATTGGGCAAATGCTGCTGAAGCTCTAGTTCACTAACTGCATAGAGATCTAACAGTTGACCCCATGAAAGGTTAAGGATTAGTTGATAGTGCTAGTACTTAGAGGCTATCATTTGATGGTTTCAGACGCAGCCTCTGAGAGGTCTTGGTGATCTCAAGCAGCTGTGGCAACGTTGCAAACACTGTTTGTTGTCCTCAACCTGTGAGACGTTTCTGTGATGTCTCTGCAATGTCTCCGAGATCTGTCGGATACCAAGGACATCTCAAAGAGTCATATGGAGTCTCTTTGAGATCTCTTTGGTATCACAGGTTGAGGACAGTATTCACAACACACTTAGCACTGCGCTCACATTGTCTCCGACACTTCCTGGAGACTCAACTTATCTCAAGGGGACATCTCGGAGACATCTCTGTGACCGACAGCAACTCAAGTCTTCAGATCGTCTCCAACTTGTCTCCTAATTCAACAGGCTGGTGAAATAGGACCTTTAGATGATTGTATTTACTTTACAACACAGACAATTCCCACTGCTGCCTGTAGAGGACGCTCCAACCTGCCGCAGACCAGCACTGTCCTTTGTGACTTTTAAAAAAAGTTAAATGTCAAAGTATGTTGTTGTTTCCTGTGGTAATATCGGTTTTATGAGTTAGTATGTCTGTGTGGGTTTGCCCATGTCAACTATAATACTGTTTGGTAATGAGGTATTTTGGAGATCATTGAATAAGGAAGCAGCTATTTTGTTTGTATACATTCTTTGACAGATCAGGGTAGGCTTCAATAAGTTTTACTTCCCCCACTCCATTTCAAGCATCAGGTTATAAATGATTATTATTATCATTATTATTATTGTGTATCCTTTCTGTTTTGTTCTTGGCACACTATTTGCGCAAAATAAAACAGGTTCATAAATGCTAATTATATAAGCTGTAATGAAGCATAATTATGTCTACTCTAAATCCCAGGCAGAGTGTGTTGTCCTTGTGTCCTGATCTCTGTCCTGTATTGGTGGAGCAGGGCCGTATCCTCAGGTGGGGTGGTCCTCTTGCCCTTCACCGGCATCCTGTACCGCACCTCCTTCCAGAACCTGCAGTTGGGGGACACACAGGACGACAGCGTTGTCTCTGTGTTCCCCGTCCCCCGGGTGCACCTGGTCCTCCAGGGAGTACCCGTACCCCCCGGTTCCTCCACCAGCACACAGCGCCCTGGGTCTGCCTGAGGTGACGCACCGACTCTGGGAGTTGCTCCAGGTCTGAGGGCCCCAACTCCTCCAGCTCCACCAGGATCACCTGCACCGCACACAAGACAAGTGACTTTCTCATTTTGTTAAGTAGATAAAGTCATCCCTGGACTTTAATAATAATAATAATAATAATGCCTTACACTTGTATTGCGCTTTACAAGCCTGTATTACCAAGTTTCTCAAAGCGCTGCACTGTCGTCATTATTCATTCACTCCATACTTGGTGGTGGTAAGCTACTGTTGTAGCCACAGCTGCCCTGGGGTAGACTGACAGAAGCGAGGCAACCAGTCTGCGCCATTGGCCCCTCCGACCACCACCAACCACTCACTCACTCACTACATTCGCTAGGCTTCCTGGTGTTACCAAACGGTCTCCCATCCAAGTACTAACCAGGCTCTTCCCTGCTTAGCTTCCAAGATCTGACGGGATTGGGCAGAGCAAAGGCGGTATGGCCACTACCATAAGCCTTGATTGACTTTGCAATTTTTCAAGTGTGGGTCATGAATAAAAAATGACACAATCCATTTTTTTAAAGTAACCAAAAATGTTCAATTGCGCACAAAACAGGCAATTTTGAAAGCTATATTTTCAAACCTGAGCAGCTGGGGCCTGATACTTTGTTGGAAGCCCATAGATGCTCAAGTGCAGAGTAGGTTGTACCAATGTCAACCTAAACACCTTTGAACAGGACGTCTGATTTCATGTTTAATGTCACTTAAAGGAATAGGCCACCGTTTTTACATGCTGAGATAATCTTCTCAGCATGTAAGAGCTTAGAACTTACATACTGAGCTTAGAGCTCAGTATGTAAGTTCTAAACTCGTTTTAAAGCTTAGACGAGGTGCGTACCTGTCTGGTCTTTACGCGTGCCCTCAGTTACGCAAACAGAGCACAGACGGTGTTAGCAAAAGCGTCTCCTCCTCTCCTCATGGACCCAAATGGGGGTGAAGTTAGAAGCGACCACCGTCTGTGCTCTGTTTACGTGACTGAGCGCACGCGTAAAGACCAGACAAGTACGCATCAACTCGTCTAAGCTCAGGTAAGAACATATCTCAGTATGCAAAAAAGCAGAGATAATTTTACTCCACTACAAGGTAAAAAAAACAAACTAACTAAAAGCTAAAGGGCTTCATATGTCACACTTCCATAGACTCCAGTGTGTCGGCACACACTGTGCGGAGTGCAGCCATGGGTAGGACGGGTACCGTTACATTTTTTCCAATACCAATACCAATACCTGAACTGTACTTTTTTGATACCTATGTTAAAATATTTGTCATCTAGAACCAGAACACAGAACAATAATGTTTCTCTTCCTTTTACTCAATCAGAGTGTGTCCAATAATGTTAATTTATTCCATAAAAGACTATTTCTTTTAAATTTGCATTGTTTATTTGAGTCGAAAACAACCAAGTCACTTCCTTAAATCCTGTCCCTTGACCAACAGCCATAAAAACTTGGTCTCTAAAGATTTTTTTTTTTTCTATACCTGCTTCCGATACTTTATTTTGATACCAGTAGTACCTAAACTTTTTTTTGATACTATACTGGTATTGTTTAATGTTAACCAGCCCTAGCCATGGGTCTGCTTGCATTTGCTGTCCTGCACTCGCACACAAAAATACACTCGACCTGGCCTATTGTCCATGTTTTTAGTGGTAAGGGAAACCAGAGCACAAACTCCACACAGAAAGACCCCGTCCAGCCTGGGAACTGAACCCAGGACCCTCAAGATGTGAAGCACGAACGCTAACCACTGCAGTTCTTGTCAACTTTCCCTTGACAGGTGTACGGTACTTGTCGACTATCAGTCTCGTGCTCACTTACAGGAGGTCGTCACTGTACCAATGTAGGCCAAAAGTATTCGAACAAGGATCGTTGGTAGTATCGTTCTTACCTTCAGAGATCTCTCCAGCAGAGCTCTGTGCATGGCTACCATACACTCCAGCTGTGTGCGGGCGTGGCCACAGGTGTCCTCACAGCTCAGGGGGCGGAGCTCGCTGAGAGATATGCCATTGGGGTTCTCACGACGGTCGGACTGGACCTTGCTAGAGTTCAGGTGGTTGTTGCTGGTGTTCAGGTGCACCTTGCTCGTATTGAGGTTCTCCTTGCTGGTGATCAGGTGCTTGATGCTGGTGTTGAGGTGCTTGTTTCTGGTGTCGCTGTGCTTGTTGCTGGTCTCGAGGTTCTCCTCGCAGGTGATCACGTGTTTGTTGCTAGTGATCAGGTGCTCCTTGGTGGTGTTGAGATGCTCCTTGCTGGTGTCGAGATGCTCCTTGCTGGTAGTCAGGTGCTCCTTGCTGATGGGCAGCAGCATGTTCTTGTTGCTGCAGTACTTGTGGCTGAAGGTAGAAGCAGTGTAGAGCAGGATGATGCGGCGGCTGACCTTCAGGTTCTCCTCCACAGAGTCCGTCACAGCTGCACCATCGACAGACACAAGTTCATTAGACAGTAGAAATGATACAGGCAAAAAGATAAAATAACAAACACAAAGTGTGACTGATGACGATATTCTTAGATTTCTGTAGCTTTTTGTTGTTAAAGGTCCTATATCATGCAAAATCGACTTTTTTGAGTTTTTAGCCATGTTGTTATGCTATTTCCTTATCAAAAACACCCCCAGAGCGGTTTTTGGCTTCATTCACGCAGTTCTCAGTAATCCTCCTGAATCCTGCTCTCTGAGCAGCTGCTCCACCCTCTCCTGGTAAACCACTGAGCTGTTCAGTTGTGTCGTCACAGCGGAACGGAAGTGCTCTACGTCTGTAATGTAATGCCTTACGGCCTGATTTGTATTTATAAAACTTTTTTTTTTTTTTTTTTTTTTGAAAAAAAAAAAAAAAAAAAAAAAAAAAAAGCAACTCTCCGACGCGTCTGTGCTGTCCCACGACGCTAATCAAGCGCACCCACGGCTGGAGGAGCCATGGATCTGAGCATAAGTGTTGTTTTTGAAGACTGAGCTCTTTCTAACCTACTCTGGACACCGCCTGTTCTTTTTTCTTACCGATAATGTCACGGATGCGCGTTTGGCTACGAGAGGAACAGGACTTTTCAACCTTCCTAAAGAAGAGTGCACTCGCCAGAAGTTGGAATTTCTTTCCGGGATTAAGCTACTATATCAACCAACCTGATGGATGCTTGGTGAACCTTGGCCAGAATCAAAGTGGATTAACTTTTATAACCAACACGAGGGCCATAACGTAAACACCCGACGATGGGGAGGCCATGCTGAGCGGTGAGTCAATCAAAACGCGTGTTAGCGTGTGTGTTAGCCATTTATGAAACTGTGTTGCACGTGTCAACTCCTTATAACTGCATTATGTGAAGTAACTTCACTTTTTGCAGCAATATTTATATTTATAATACTGCAAATGTGGAATGAGCGGAGAGAGGGGCGGAGTTAACTGAATCGAAGCGTCTTGTCTTCCGGGTAGGGAAAATACCCCCCAAAAATACTTATATTTCTCTCAAAAATGAGTACTCCATAGTGATAGAGGTACAATATATCATATATATGCCTATACTTTACTTTGGAATGGCTAAAATAGCATGATACAGATCCTTTAAAAGCCGTGTGTTGCCAAAAACCACACACAGAGACTCATCTTGCCTGTCAGATGATTCTGTAGAGGATCTCCAGGTGGTTCTATAGAGCAGGGGTTCCCAAACTTTTTTGGCTGGGACCCCAAAAATTGACACGTAAACAACTCGGGACCCCCCTTGTATAAAGTTATTGCCTCTTACGCTACTTTAGGGAAGAAAAGCATTTTAAAATCAAGTTAACATGTATTTAAACAGTTTATTTTGATTATATGAATGGATTTCACAAATGATATGCTGTTTTACACTCAAAAATATATCAAAAACAGTTGCCTTTTTCTTTTTTATTTCAGCCTACAATTATCTGGGGACCCCCACCCAAGGCCTCGCGACCCCCGAGGGGTCCCGACCCCCACTTTGGGAACCAGTGCTATAGAGGGTGTGATTATGCTTTATTTTCAAATCGGTTTCATATCTAGTTTAGTCCTGTTTCTGGCATCTGAGCTTTGGTAGTGGTGACTGACCTTCAGCAGGCAGACTGTCCCGGTCGGGGATGAACAGGGAGTACCCACAGGCCTCTTCCAGGACCTGGGGCAGCGTGTGCAGGGCAAACCTCTCCACCTCAAGTGTCTGGCCTGTGGAGCAGCTCTGAAGGAAGGCCACGTACGCGTCATACAGTTTCCCATCAGGGCCTGAGGACAGACAAGACGGTCAAGACTCCTACATAAACACTCATGCTAAACATTGCGCAGTCAGTGCCACTTTGAACCAAACTGATGGCTTTTCACTGACACCTGATTTGTTAAAGATAAGTTTCAAAATCTTATAGTGAAAGCCAATCCAGTTTATGTGTATAATTAATCACCAATCTTTTTGTCCTGCGCTCTTTTCGTCTTGAGCTTTTTTCGTCCATTTCATTCTTTATTTCACTCTTTTCGTCCAACGCGCTCTTTCCGTCCTTTTCATGCTACCCTCTTATCGTCCTTTTCATACTATGCTCTTTAAGTCCAGCAGACCCCTTTTTGTCCATTTTATCTTTTGTCTTGCGCTCATTTGAACGTTTCTGCCTTGTCGTCTATTTCAGCTCTTTTCGTCCTGCGCTGTTTTCGTCCACCAGAGCTCTTGTCATCCAGCAGTGCTCTTTTTGTCCAGCAGAGTTCTTTTTGTTATCCAGTAGAGCTCTTTGAAGACCGCGACACCAACTCTTGTCGTCCAACAGAGCTCTTTTCGTCCATTTTATCCTTAGTCCTACGCTGTTTTTGTCCATTCCATCCTTAGTCCTAAGCTCTTTTCCTCCAGCAGAGCTTTTTTGTTGTCCAGCAGACCCCTTTTTGTCATTTTCTTCCTTTGTTCTGCGCTCTTTTAGATTATTTCAGCCTCGTCTACCATTTCAGCCTCATTGTCTATTTCTGCTCTTTTTGTCCTGGGCTCTTTTCATCCTGCGCTCCTTTCGTCCACCAGAGCTCTTGTCGTCCAGCAGAGCTCTGTTCGTCCATTTCGTCCTTAGTCTTAAGCTCTTTTTGTGCAGCACTCTTGTTGTCCAGCACTCTTGTTGTCCAGCACTCTTTTCGTTGTCCAGCAGAGCTCTTTTCATCCATTTCATCCTTCGTCCTGCACTCTTTTCGATCACTTCAGCCTCATCGTCCATTTCAGCTTTTTTTGTCCTGCACTGTTTTTGTCCTACACTCTTTTCGTCCTGCGCTCTAATCATCTAGCAGAGCTCTTTTCATCCATTTCATCCTTAGTCCAAAGCTCTTTTCGTCCAAAGCTCTTTTCGTCCTTTTCATGCTATTCTCTTTTCGTCCAGCAGACCCATTTTTGTTCTTTTCATAATATGCTCTTTCCGTCCAGCAGAGCCCTTTTCGTCCTTTTCATGCTACGCTCTTTTCGTCCAACAGACTCCTTTTTGTCAGTTTCTTCCTTCGTCCTGCGCTCTTTTCGAACATTTCAGCCTCGTCGACCATTTCAGCCTCGCCGTCCATTTCAGCTTTTTTTGTCCCGCACTCCTTTTGTCCTGCAAAACTCTTTTCGTCATCCAGCAGAGCTCTTTTCGTCCATTTCATTCTTAGTCCTAAGCTCTTTTCGTCCAGCGCTCTTGTCGTTCAGCACTCTTTTTTGTCCAAAGCTCTTTTTGTCCAGCAGAGCTATTTTTGCCCATTCCATTCTTAGTCCTAAACTCTTTTTGTCTAGCGCTCTCGTCGTCCAGCACTCTTTTCGTCCAGCAGAGCATTTTTTGTTGTCCAGCAGAGCTCTTTTTTTCCATTTCATCCTTAGTCCTAAACTCTTTTCATCCAGCGCTCTTGTTGTTTGTCCCCAGTCCCACTCCCCCAGTGCCTGTTTCAGATGGTGGGTCGTTGGTGTCGCGGTCTTCAGCTCTGTCCACGGAGGAACCCTACCTACGGGGATTGGACAAGAAGAACCTAAGCTCCAACAAGGACAGACGTCCTTCTGCGACCTTGGCCCGTCTGCTGAGGGACTCCCATTGGTTCTGGGTCTGTCCATAGCATGTCCTTCCATGGGAGTGGATCTCTCCTTCTGTGGCTTGTCCCGAGGTTTCTGTTTTCTCCCACTGAATTTTTCCTCGCCGTGTCGGAGAGGAAAAATTGCTGGTTCATTTGGACTTTATGTTTGCCTGGATACTTAAAGAGTAACTAAACACCAAATCAAGTTTTTTTTACTGATAAACTGTCTCAATGGGTGTCTTATAGTGTTGTCTACTGGTCCCTGACATTATAGCGCAAACATGTGTAAATCTTGGCCTGAAAACGAATGGGTTGCGCCCCCTTCAGGGTAAACTCTGCTACTAAATTAGAATTTCCTGATTGGCTGGAGAGTGTCCACGGCCTCCACAGAACGTCATAAGCCGCACCAGCTCCACACATCGTCATCAGGTGCTGCCAATTGTCCTGCCCTGTACCTGTGGTTTATAACCAAGTCCCTCCCACGTAATCAGTCTGCTGTGATTGTGCCAATGCAAAGGCCCACACACTCACCCCCCGCATGTCACCCCCAAACTTCAGAGACCGCCTCTTTCACAGCACTTTTTGACTTTTGTTTGTGGGTAGGGAAAGGCTTTGGCACGCCCGTTTAGTTACTCTTTAATATGCCTAAACTTTACATTGTCTTGTCTATTGTTTTGTTTCATTGCTTTAATGGAATAGGCCACCGTTTTATAGTGATATGTTCTTACATTAGCTTAGATGAGTTAATGCGTATCTGTCTGGCACTTCCACAGTAATGTGGAAGTGCTCCTAAGGCATTATTATGCATTGTAATATAGTACCCATTTTTATCCGCTTTGAAAATCGACATGTTTAATTTTGTGTAACTATACTTGGATCGTGTAACTACTCACATAATCGTATTTAAATAGGGGATAGGCTAAATGCTAACAACATCTGTGGTCTTTACAGCACACGCGTAAAGACCAGACAGGTTCGGATCAACTCGTCTCAGGCCATTTTCACACATGTAGGAGCTTTGTAGGTCGCCTCGAGACCAGCTCCAACTGTATTTACTCCAAAGTTAGTTAGGTCCATGTTCACACACGCTCGCACAAAACATTGCAACATCAGCCACGTAACAACGATCAGCTGTTCAACGAACTTATTCCCATGACAACGGGCATCGAACTGTCATTGTGCCGACACTTCCCCCATGTTACTGTGGTCACTCCTCTCCCTCGTGGTTAAATACACTGAGGCAGCGCAGAGAAATGTACTTAATCAGCACATGGAGAGGAAAGTTTCACTGCAGGTGAAGGCAAGACAGGAAAGAGAGGCGTACCTTGATGATTTAAAGTTAATCCATTTTGCCTCGTCAGAGTAATCTAAACGTCCTCATGCAGCGCGTAGTCATTCTTTCTTCGTGCAAAAAAGAGGCGTCAAAGTGAGAATAGTTCACCAGAGGTCAGCCGCCTTCACACCACAACGGCTCCGACGCAGAGAGCGAGATGCACCGAGACCACCTGTTCCAGCTGCAGTCGGAGCGGCTGTTTAGACCGGCTTAAAGTGCTGAGGTTAGATTCACACTGACCCTAAAGTGCTGCGGTTAGATTCACACTGAACCTAAAGTGCTGCGGTTAGATTCACACTGACCCTAAAGTGCTGAGGTTAGATTCACACTGACCCTAAAGTGCTGAGGTCAGATTCACACTGACCTAAAGTGCTGCGGTTAGATTCACACTGACCCTAAAGTGCTGAGGTTAGATTCACACTGACCCTAAAGTGCTGCGGTAGATTCACACTGACCTAAGTGCTGAGGTTAGATTCACACTGACCTAAGTGCTGGGAAAGACCAAAGTGTGAGGTTAGATTCACACTGACCCTAAAGTGCTGAGGTAGATTCACACTGACCCTAAGTGCTGAGGTTAGATTCATACTGACCCTAAAGTGCTGAGGTTAGATTCACACTGACCCTAAAGTGCTGAGGTTAGATTCACACTGACCCTAAAGTGCTGAGGTTAGATTCACACTGACCCTAAAGTGCTGCGGTCAGATTCACACTGACCCTAAAGTGCTGCGGTTAGATTCACACTGACCCTAAAGTGCTGAGGTTAGATTCACACTGACCCTAAAGTGCTGCGGTTAGATTCACACTGACCCTAAAGTGCTGAGGTTAGATTCACACTGACCCTAAAGTGTGAATCTAACCGTTAGATTCACACAGGGCGGCACGGTAGTACAGCAGTTAAGGTGCGTTCAGACCGAACGTGCGTCCACGCTCCGTCAGCCTCTAGTTGGACGCCAAACATTGCCGCTTCCCACTCGCGAGAAACGCCTGTTTGCTGGCGCGTGAAGTTTTGCAAGCGTCATAATTAGGAGGCGTGTCATACAACTCAGGCCGAGCGCAAACCGCGATGATCAACTTCTCCTCCATGCTGCAGGTCAGGGGCGCAACTACCGCAACTACCCCCCCTCCCACACACAAATACACACATGGCTCTTTGATGGTTGTTTCTTTTTTTTAAAGAAAATAAATACCCTCTGAATTGACTTTATTTGAACGAAAATGTCACTATTTCACACAATATAACATCGATATTTCCCTCTATGGAGTTTGTTATCACAAAAAACAATCACATGGCCCGATTAAAAGCTTCTGTTGCTTCATCCACGTAACTTTTCCTCCTCTCCCTCTCTCTCCCTCTCTCTCCCTCTCTCTCCCTCTCTCTCCCTCTCTCTCCCTCTCTCTCCCTCGCGCAAGAGGGGAGAAACAACGCAAGCTTCAACGTGATCTCCTCTGTAACCGTGTTTATTATTTCATTAGGACTTTTATTTCTCAAACTTGTTGCCTTCTTTGAGCTCCTCGTGGGGCTGCAGGCCGCAGCAGCAGCGGTGGAGATGACAGTCCCTCTGCACTCCTCTCTGCCCCACTCCAGCAGTGACTTTTGTTTCGCAAAATAAGCACAACTAAAGTGACGCCCGTCCCCCAAAGAGGAATTTAAAAAAAAACACTTCACCACCGTGAACCTGTTCATATCGTTCACTGTAAAGACTCGTTCAAAAGAGCCGGATCGTTTACGACCGACACACATAGACTGTTAAAAAGAACACATCACTATTGGCGCCACTTATATTGCGTATGCCCTTTTTGCGCCACTGCTGCAGGTAACAGGTGACGCTTGTGCTCACTATTTGAGCCCAGTCCCGGATTGGTTAACAAGGTGTAAATGAACGCACGTGTAGATTGTGATTACTTGAGTGCATGAAGCAGTGGGCGGGGCATCGCTGCTCTGTACCGCGCTGTTCACACTGGTTTTGACGCGCGTTAATCCTCATCTGCTCGCATTTGGAACGCTTCATACGCGCGGACATCTTTGCTTACATTTCGACGCGTGTCGAAGCGTCTACATAGGGTTAACATGGAAGTTGGTGGCGTGTCAGCGTTTGGTCTGTACGCACCATTAGAGCTCGTGCTTCACAGCTAGAAGGTCCGGGTTCGATTCCCACCAAGGCCAGGGCCTTTCTGTGTGGAGTTTGTATGTTCTTCCCGTGTCTGCGTAGGTTTCCTCCGGGTACTCCGGTTTCCCCTACCACTAAAAACATGTACAATAAGCCAGGATGAATGAGAGTGTGTTTGAGAGTGTGCATGGGGGACGACGGATGGAAATTAGCCCAAGGCTACAATCCGGTGTGGCTTGTTCATTAACTTGCACTGTCCCTATAGCCTGGCTAACGCCAGACTGCTGTGTGCGCTCGAATCTTTTCGAACTTCACAACAGCTTGGGGACCATGGCCGACATTTTTCCATGGATTTGGGCACCAATCACAGAACGAGGAGGGACGGTAAGACGATGACGCGCTATTTGACATAAAGCTTGTAGTTTGTTTAGGGATTAAAAAATAAAAAATATTTACGGATCCAACATGACAGCAGCAGACGCGATACCATCTTTCGATCAAGCTTTAGAACGTGTTCTAAATAGTTTAGCTCAAACGTTTACAGCAGGTACGTCATACGTCATCTGATACCATGATACGATTGGCTATGGCTACGTGCAGACGCATGAGAGACATTCGTAGCGCCCAATAAACGGCTATGAACAATCGTAAACCACACCTCTCCTACGAGAAAATGAATTGGTGGTCCCCAGACTAAATATCACTTGTGATTTTAGTCTGGCGTTAGCCAGGCTACTGTCCCTACCAAATAAACAACAAAACAAAACAAAACTGACCCTAAAGTGCTGCGGTTAGATTCACACTGACCCTAAAGTGCCACTCTCGGGCCGAAAGTCCCTTTAAGTCGATCTAACTACAGCCTCTGTGAAAACGCCCTCAGATAAGGTAAGAACACATCTCAGCATTTAAAAACGGTAGCCTATTCCTTTAATGTTTGGTGCAGCCCTGTGACGCAACTTCCGTTGCGATATTTAGGTATACAAAACAATTGATTGATTGATCCATCTTTTCATCCATTACATACATCTATTATCATCTTTTATTCATCTATATTTTCATCGTTTCATCAATTGCATTTATTTATCTTCATCTTTTCATGATCAATCAATATTTAATCAATCAATATATATATTGGATACAAAAATCGGTGTCATTCGAATAAAGCAATGGTTGGGGAGATCATTTATATTCACGACAAATAATATGGGACCCAGAACACTGCCTTGTGTAACTCCCATGGTGACCTACTTTTACGCCTTGAGTTCTGCCATTCTAAGCAGATCTATGGCATGTGCAGAGAAATGCAATGAATAAAGTTAAATTTGAAGAATTTGATCATGGTCCTTTTCAAAAGCTTCTTGAAGATCTATACAACTGCCAAACTGGACCTTTGTTCAGTGAACAAAAGCAACGCAGACATGGTTGCAGACAATTTACTTAAGCGCTATACTTTTTTGTTTCTGTTGTTTTTAAGGATTTGTCATTTTGCTGAGAACTAATTGCTTTCACTCTACTACATTTGACAGATAAATATAATACTTTATACTCCACTACATTTCTATAAAGGTTATAAAGTAAATTTGGCCGTGTTTTGTTGATTTCAAATGCTTAATAATGCACACTCTATGAACATGCTGTGCAAATCAATCTATGTCGGTGACTGGCAACGGGACAAAAGTTTTGTCCCAGCAAATCAAGTACTTTGACCACTTTGACGGCGGCAGTACCTGAGCGGGAGTAGAGCATCGGGAAGGTCCGTCTGAACCACAGCACCAGTTCCAGCTTGAAGACGTAGTACACAGAGACACAGAGGAGGAAGAGGAACAGACAGGAGCCCAGCACCAGGCCCACTGGGACCAGCAGCTCCGGCTCTGTGGAGGGACACACGGACAACTAGATTCTGGAGTTTTTCCCTTTCTCGAAAACATTCTGATTCCCATAAACATCAGAAGAAATTGTGGCTTGCAGAAGCGGAGAAGACAAAGCTAAGCAACTTTATACTGTGCATTTCGTACACAAGGCAACTCAATGCGCAAAAGATGATATGCAAAATTACAATCAGGTTAAAGTTAAGGCAAAGCACATACAGAAAGACATCAGGACATTGGAAATAGGCAGTACACAAGATCACGTGTTAGAATGTTTTCTTGGGTAGGGGAGGGGCGCACCCCTGTCGACTGGAGGGTGGGGGAGTTGAGAAAAGATCATGAACACAGTAGTAATGGGGCGTGGTTAGGGAGGGGATGTGTGTGCAGTTATTTGCATAGTCCTTGAAATGAATGTTGTGAATAAATCAATCAGTCCATATCTGGTTTAGCTCCATGACTTGGCCTTTAATGAGTAATGTTGACTGCGTAGAAGAGGTAAGAGATCCAGCTGCTTCAATCTCCTATCCAAGGAGGAAAATAATTATTCCGCTAGTTCATAAATTTATAATGAATTAGCTTTTACTTGGTCTCAGCATTAGTTCAGTTCTCCAGAGCAGGTAGTTCTCTGACAGTTCATCCCTTTTTCTGCCAAAATATAGTCTATATACATCTTCTAATATACATCTTCCTTTGTCCATCTCCACAGCGAGCTGCCAGGTCATATATAACAGATCATTGCTGTGCGTTACATTCTGGTGTAATTCCATCACTCTGTCACGCCATGCTCCAAAGTGCTCTTCAACCGACAGCAGCGGGGTCTCGTTGCATGCTTGTCGACTTCCCTTTTTTCCCCCCGATAAACCAGGGCAGCGCCTAATCCAATAAGCAGTTGTTGTTAAAACTGTTATCAAGAGTCCAAATAAGTAAATATCTTTGATGTCTTCTACCAACGGGGACCGCTAGGCAAACGACAATCCACTTACTCCACGAATCCATCGCATACCCAGCTGCGAAAGTCTAGTCAGGGCAGACAACCTGCTCCGTGGCCCCACTTTGTGAAAAAAAACACAATTGGGCTGAGAGACCTGTTAATCAAGAAAGCGTTTTCCCTCACCTCACAGGACTAGGATATATATATATAAAAAAAAGAAAAAGAAAACTCTTCTTCACCCTCGGCGGGTGGTCTCTTTTTCCTCCAAGCTCGGGTCCTCGGGGCCTGGGAGCTTGAGGGTTCTGCGCAGTATCTTTGCTGTTCCTAGGACTGCACTTTTCTGGACCAAGATGTCTGATGTCTTTCCTGAGATCTGCTGGAGCCACTCCTCCAGTTTGGGGGTCACTGCCCGAGTGCCCCAATGACCACGGGCACCACTGATGCCTTCACTCTCCAGGCCTTCTCTAGCTCTTCTCTGAGCCCCTGGTATTTCTCTAGTTTCTCGTGTTCCTTTTTCCTGATGTTGAAGTCTTATATAGTGTATATGTATATACAGTGCCTTCGAAAGTACTAATTCACCTTGAACTTTTGCACATTTTGTTATGTTTACAACCCTAAACGTAAAGATTTTATTTTGAATTTTTTACTGAAAGTTCACACACGAGTAACAGACAACTGTGAAGTGAAAGCAAAATGATACATGATTCTGTTATTTTACAAAAAATAGAAAAGTGAAAAGTGGGGCGTGCATAAGTATTCATACAGCATTTTCTGAGTGCATTAAATTGCCTTTATAACATTCCTAATGACTGCAGAATGTTCACACCTTGCCCTAACCATTAAATAGAGGCCACCTGTGTGTAATCTACTCTCAGTATAATTCCAGCTGTTCTGTGAGGGCCTCAGAGCTATGGTCAGAGTGTATTGGTCACTAACAACATCATGAAGGCCAAGGAGCACACCAGAGAGGTCAGGGATAAAGCTGTGGAGAAGTTTAAAGCAGTGTTAAGTTATACAAAGATTTCCCAAGATTTGAACATCTCACGGAGCACTGTTCAATCCATCATTCAGAAATGGAAAGAGTATAGCACCACTGCAAACTTACCAAGACACGGGCGTCCACCTAAACTAACAGACCGAACAAGAAGAGCACTGGTCAGAAATGTAACCAAGTGCCCCAAGATAACTCTGGAGGAGCTGCGACGTACTGTCGCTGAGCTGGGGGAATCTGTACATGGGACAACTATAAGTCGTACTCTACACAAATCTGGCCTTCATGGACAAGTGGCAAGAAGAAAGCCATTATTGAAAGGAGGCCATAAGAAATCCCATTTGAAGTTTGCTAGAAGTCATATGGAGGACACAGCTACCATGTGGAAGAAGGTGCTTTGGTCAGATGAGATAAAAATTTAACCTTTGACCCAAATGCAAAACGTTATGTATGGAGCAAACCTAACACTGCTCATCGTCCTGAGTGCACCATCCCCAGTGTCAAATATGGTGGGGGGAGCATCATGCTATGGGGCTGCTTTTCCTCAGCGGGGACTGGGAAGATTGTAAGAATAGTTGGGGAGATGGATGGATCCAAATACAGAGACATTTTGGAGGAAAACCTGCTGGAGTCAGCAAGAGAATTGAGGCTGGGGCGGAGATTCACCTTCCAGCAGGACAATGAGCCTAAACACAAAGCTAAATCTACAATGGAATGGTTTAAAAACAAACATATTAATGTGTTAGAATGGCCCAGTCAAAGTCCTGACCTAAATCCTATTGAAAATCTGTGGAAAGACCTGAAAACTGCTGTTCACAAACGCTCTCCTTCTAATTTGACAGAGCTTGAGTTGTTTTGTAAAGAGGAATGGGCTAAAATGTCAGTCTCTACATGTGCAAACCTTGTAGAGTCATACCCCAGAAGACTTGCTGCTGTTATTACAGCAAAAGGGGGTTCCACAAAGTATTAAGTCATGCTATATGAATACTTGTGCACGCCCCACTTTTCACTTTTCTATTTTTTGAAAAATAACAGAATCATGTATCATTTTGCTTTCACTTCACAGTTGTCTGTTACTTGTGTGTGAACTTTCAGTAAAAAATTCAAAATAAAATCTTTATGTTTATGGTTGTAAACATGACAAAATGTTCAAGGTGTATTAGTACTTTATCAAGGCACTGTATATATATACAATATATATATATATATATATATATATATATTAGGGCTGGGACTTTTTTCGATTAATTGCGATGAATTAATTACATGAGGTTTAGTGCGATTAAAAATATTAATCGAAATTAATCACACTTTGCTTTCCACACTTCAGTTTCCTTTTTTCCTGCAGACGCACAATTAATGGCAATATTGCACTGGTCTGTTGGACTTGGTTGAACAAAAATAAATAATATGTTGTTGCTTAAGCTTATGTATTCAGTCATTATTCAATGGTGTACTAAAAAAACTTACTTCTCACTGTCTGTGTAAGTTCTCAGTCGTACAGGAGTTGTCCATCTTCAAAGAAGGTACTTGAGTCATCTTCTGTACTCAGTAGTTGAGGTCTCCAAACGTTTCGCCTCTCATCCAAAAGGCTTCGTCAGTGAACAAGGTTACGCTCAGCACGCAGCGTAGATAAAGACCAGTTGGGAGGAGTTGGGGTTGGCCCGGCTCCTCCCCTCTAATCACAGCTACTCTCCCCTGTGGGTAAACACCTTTGAAGTAGAGCGTCTGTAACGACCTGCTCCCCCCAGTATCGGTCAGTCCTGTCCTATTCATGGCTGATCACTGCTAATTACCTGCCTATTGTTCTATTGTTACTTCTCACTGTTCTCAGGCAAATATTTATATGCGATTAATTTTGATTAATTAATTACAAAGCCTCTAATTAATTAGATTACATTTTTAATCGAGTCCCGGCCCTAATATATATATATATATATATATATATATATATATATATATATATATATATATAAATAATTTTATTTATTTATTTTTTTAAGTAGTACTAGTAGCAGTGCCTATGTGTAGTAAAGGAGCAGTAGAAGGGCCATGTCCAGTCGAACAATTTTATCCACTAGGCTATCAGGAAGCTGAACTCTTCTCTTCTTCTTTTGATCTTTTTGTCTATAAAAACAACATAAAAGCAAGAAGCGGTCCCACTAGACATAGTATCACACTCAGCACAGAGGACCCAAATGCGATGCTCAGTTACTTTATTTCCAGTGGTCACAAACAAGGATATATAACAGAAAACTCCCACACAAAAAAGGACAAAGAACAGAAAAAACAGTCAAAAACAAAAACATACAAGAACAAAAAATGGTATGATTACCTGCACAAGGACAAAGACAATCTGACAAAGACAAAGGGGAAGATACAGGCTATATATGCTAAAGGGGGCGGGGAGGGCAATTACACACAGGTGTCACACATTAGGGGAGAGTCAGGTAATCACACAGGCGGGGAAACAGAAAGGAAGTCTGAAACGAGAAACAAAGATTTCAAAATAAAACAGATCATCATAACACAGAAAAGAACTTAACCAGACATGACACATAGTAGTAGTAGTGCTATAGCTGTAGAGGGAAGCAACAGTAGCAGTACTTGTGTGTAGTCACAGTAGTGGCAACAGTAGCAGTAACAGAATACTTTAAAAATGTATTTCATTACAGTGGTTCCCAAAGTTCAGGCTCAGATGCACAACAGGCTCGCCCACAAAGCTCGTCTACATAACAAGTACATTGGAAAAAAAACTAATTTGAAGGCAAGTGCTTTATTTGTCATTGCACAATTGTACAACAAAATTGCGTTCAGATGTTGGGTTTGTTATGAGCGCGCCACCACTGTGGGCCAACCTAAGCAGCATGTTTTTGGAGGTAGGGGAAACCGGACCTCTAGTACCTTTGCACAATAGAGTGAAGTAGTAGAAGTAGAAGTAGTACCTTTGCGCAGTAGAGTGAAGCTGCTATTGAGGCTGCCACGCCCACTCAAGACCATGCAGGTGTAGTTCAGGTTCAGGTCCTCCTCCTTCAGCTCAGAGATGACGAGCAATTGGTCGATGTACGTACCTCCATCCTGCCTCTGTTTCCTGTTCACACAAGTACACACATGTACTGCGTAGTGCTACCTGCATTGTGCTTTGGTTTGACCATTGTGCATTGGTTTATGGCATATATATACTGTGTATATATATATATATATATATATATATATATATATATATATATATATAGCATAGCAATAATTATATTACACATTGGTCTGATTTATATACATATACAGTGGTATGCAAAAGTTTGGTCACCCCTTCAAATTTTGATTGATGATTTTTTTTTAAATGTCTTAATGGTCTTGGTCCTTCTTATCTTTCAGAATTACTTTTACCTTATGAACCTTCACGGCCCCTTCGCTCCTCCGGCAGGGGTCTCCTAGTTATTCCTAAAGTCAACAGAAAGACTCATGGCGAGGCGTCTTTCCAATATTATGGCCCTCGCCTCTGGAACGACCTGAGGAGGAGCTCAGAGAACGTTCATGTTTTTAAGAGCAGGCTCAAGACCCACCTTTTTAGCTTAGCTTTTAACTGACATCTATTAATTTAGTCCTAATGATATATTGTATGTGTGTGGATGTGTATGTGTGTATATGTGTGTGTGTGTGTGTATATACTGTATGTATGTGTATATGTGTGTGTGTGTGTATATCTATATCTATATATATGTATATATATATATATATACATACACACATATATACACATATATACAGTGGCGGACTGGCACCAAAAAGAGGCCCTGGCAATTTTAGCAGAGAGGCCACATTTGGCGGCCGCATCTCCGCTTTATTTATTTATTTAGCCTTTTTATATGGTTGTGCGCCACAAGTTGTGATGAGCGGCGAGCGAGCCGCTGGTGGTGCTGCCGCTTGCAGCCATTGCGCCAATAGGCGGCCGCTTCCTCGCTTTATTTAGCCTATTTATTTGTTTGTGATGCGGCAACAAGTGATGAGACCAGGCGGCCGCAGTGGCATTTGCCCACATTGCCCAATGGCCAGTCCGTCACTGCATATATATATATATTGTGTGTATGGATGTATGATGCGGGGTGTATTGTTTTAAATGTTGTAATCTGTAAAGCACTTTGTGATACCTTTCGGTAAGAAAAGCGCTTTATAAATAAAGTTTGATTGATTGATTGATTTTAGTCCATGGCCAGGAGTAGGAATGTTTTTGTAGTCCAATACTATATGGGTAATGTAGTTTTTTCTGAAACAGCTGTTGGTGATGGCACTTCCCCTGTGTTTTCCGCCCTGGTTAAGGACGATGGAATTGGGCAAATGCTGCTGAAGCTTTGCATAGAGATCTAACAGTTGACCCCATGAAAGGTTAAGAATCAGGAGCTAGGATTAGGACATAGAGCTACGTTTTGATGGTTTCAGACGCAGCCCAAGAAAAATCTTAGATAAGCAGAGGCGCAAAAGCCTTTTCTCGGCACACGCCACAAACAGCGTCACTTGAGTTATGCTAAAGAACATTTGGACAAGCCAGCTTCATTTTGGAATAAGGATTGTGGACTGATGAAACTAAAATAGACTTATTTGGGCAAAGCAAGGGGCGTTTGCATGGCAGAAAAGAACACAGCATTCCAAGAAAAACACTTGCTACTGTACCTACAGTCAAATTTGGTGGCGGTTCCATCATGCTGGAGGGCTGTGTGGCCAGTGCAGGGACTGGGAATCTTGTTAAAGTTGAGGGTCGCATGGATTCCACTCAATATCAGCAGATTCTGGAGAACAATGTCCAAGAATCCCTGACAAAGTTGAAGTTGTGCCGGGGCTGGATCTTTCAACAAGACAACGACCCTAAACACTGCTCAAAATATACCAAGGCATTCATGCAGAGGAACAAGTACAACGTTCTGGAATGGCCATCTCAGTCCCCAGACCTGAATATTATTGAACATTTGTGGTGTGATTTAAAGCATGCTCGGAAACCATCAAACCTGACTGAACTGGAGATGTTTTGTAAAGAAGAATGGTCCAAAATACTAGCCTGGCTAACGCCAGACTGCTGTGTGCGCTTGAATCTTTTCGAACTTCACAACAGCCTGGGGACCATGGCCGACATTTTTCCATGGATTTGGGACCAATCACAGAACGAGGAGGGACGGTAAGACGATGACGCGCTATTTGACATACGGAAGCTTGTAGTTTGTTTAGGGATAAAAAAAATAAAAAAATATTTACGGATCCAACATGACAGCAGCAGACGCGACGCCATCTTTTGATCAAGCTTTAGAACGTGTTCTAAATAGTTTAGCTCAAAAGTTTACAGCAGGTACGTCATACGTCATCTGATACTATGATACGATTGGCTATGGCTACGTGCAGACGCATGAGAGACATTCGTAGCGCCCAATAAACGGCTATGGACAATCGTAAACCACACCTCTCCTACAAAAAAATGAATTGGTGGTCCCCAGACTAAATATCACTTGTGATTTTAGTCTGGCGTTAGCCAGGCTACCAAAATACCTCCCGCCAGAATCCAGACTCTAATTGGAAGCTATAGAAAGTGTTTAAAGGGTGTTATTTCTGCAAAAGGAGGATGTACAAAATATTGAGTTAATTTTTCTTTTGTGGTGCCTAAATTTATGCACATGCCTAATTGTTTAAAATAATTCTTGCACACTTTCCATAAATCATATAAACTTTATTTCACTTCTCAAATATCACTGTGTTTGTCTCCTATATGATTTATTTAACTGAAGTTTCTTATCCAGACAACCAATAATTTATAAAGGAAAATCATGAAAATTTAAAGGGGTGCCCAAACTTTTGCATACCACCACTGTATAGTGTATATATAAATCAGATCAATGTATAATATAATTATTGCTATGCACATCACAATTTTGAGATCAGTAGATAAAATGTTCACTGTGACAATGATCGAAAGTGTAAATCTCTTCCTTGTTTCAAGGAAGAGATTTACACTCTCCACATTCTTTCAACTTTTGAAATACGGGCCCTTAAAGTTGATTTAGAAGCTTTATTTTTGCAAACTAAGAGTATGTTGGAAACACACATGCATTGTCTTTACCTAAATGTTTATTGAGTAATGGAAGATAGGGGGGTGGTCCCCTCTACTTTAGCATCGCTCACAGCTGAACACGGGCTTGAAACGTGTATATAATTTATTTGGAAACCTCTACTGCGATACTGGCGTTGTCTCGTTGTAGCCACTAACCGTTTTCTCGTTCTGTAGATGCGCTCCTCAGGGCTTTCCGCTATGATATTCTCCTGATATTCTCCAGTCATTAATACTCTCCTGACTTTCCAGAACATGTCCTCACTCACGTATGGTTTCCCCTTACAGGGCACGAACACCAGGCAGCGCTTGGTCACATTTGAGCCTGGAGACGAGAGAGAAAACCTGAAGTCCACCGCTGTACATGCTCAGATACTTACAGTTGAGTACTCACCCAGCTCTGCTCTGACCACATCATTGGCCGGTTCACGTATTTCTGGAGTCCGACAATAATCCTCTAAAATATGATCATAAATATAGAGGAAGAGGGGTAGAATTTGACAAATATGAGAATTAACTGAGAAAATGAAGTGTTATAGCATCACTACTTCTGCCATTCGTGCTAAGTTATCGATCTTACAGATCACAAAAGGTTTTTTAAATTGTGTCTCGGTCTGACAGACTGCGGGTTACCCCAAGGTAGCTGTTTGGGACCTCTACTCTTCTGTTTTTGTTAGGGACTAACTGACTATGAAAATGTCATCCAGCCATGACATGGATCCATCTGCTAAGGGACGCCCATCTGATTATTTGGCTGTTGTCAACCAATGACCACATTTAGGTTATGTCAATTCCTGGTTAGAAATCATTACTGAATGTACAGACCTTGAGAGATTTCACTTTGGATAATAATTAGCATGTAAAAGTGGCATATGAGCTAAACACAAAATAATACTAGGCTATATTTCCTGATTTTGTGGAGTTAGATAAGCATCTCGTAGCCTCTGAATCTACTCCTTTTCTATGTTAATGACGGAGAAAACACATGATAGAAATATTCTGCAATCACCAATCCAAACATACTAGCCAAGAAGGCTTCTACAATTTCTATTCTAACGAACAAACAGTGTATTTCTTATCTTCACGGGAGCACTGATACTGACCAATGACCATGGCGTTGATGGCCTGGGACACGCTCCGTCTGACTCCACCCATGTTGAAGTGCAGCGTGCAGATGTAAAGGCCCCGGTCCGCGGGCTCTACCCCCCGCACGTCCAGGAAAGTGTCACTGTAACTGAATCTGCCTGCCCCATCGGAGATCCTCTCACAGCCCTAAGAGACACGGACAGACACACCACAGCATTTAGGATAGGTATTCTGTGAGCATGGTCACATTGGCAAGCTTATTGTTTTTAGAATAAGCTGGTCTGGACAACTACTTGAATTTACTACTTTAATATGTCCCCACGCTGTGGAAGAGTGGAAGATGCGTGATGCGTGTGCCATGGGCAATAGCGGACTGTTTTTAAGTGTCTTGTGTGTTTTATGCTGCATGTTTTAAACTGATTTTATGCATGTTCTATGAGCACCCTAGCACGTTGCCTTGGCAGCCCTGCCCAGGTGTTGAGTGCCTGACTCAAACACATCTGGGTATGATTGTGGAGCGGGTTCAAAAGGTGGAAGCGGGTTGTAAGATGTGGGTTGAGACAGACGAACGGAAGCAGAGGAGAGAGCGCTGCTGCGGTGGCGCCGGAGGATACAGGTACGGCCACGACGAGAAACGACGCCACGACCCCACGATGTGGGGAAGGATGCGACGACACTGCAGGACGCGATGGGACGGGAAAGACGAGACGCGCCGCAGCCACGAGGAGGACAGGGCTGCTGTAGCTGGAGGATGGGAGGCGTCGGTGGGAAGCCATACAGGAAGACAGGCTGGTGGACAAGGGACGTACCCGGGGGTCGAGGGTGGACAACAGCCACCCGGATAGACGTGGTGGGATTGAGTGGACAGGCTCTCCCAGCTGCCCCTGTGACCTCCACGCGGGACGGACCCAGGAGACTCCAAGCACCCACTGCAGGCACCCCCTTCTTTAGCCTTTTTTAAACCCCCATTTTAGCCCATTTTAATTCCTTTTAACCTTTTTTAATGTTTTTTTATACTTAACTTTTATCTGGCCAATAATAAACTGTATTTAATTCCTTTTTATTCCTGTGTCGTTGATTCCACTATTTTAGGGTCCCATTGCATTTTAACCTGTGCTTGGAGTGAGAGAAAGTCGCCTGGCTGAGACCTCGCTTCAGGCAGAACCAGTAGAGCCGTTTACACCACTCAAATGCGCAAATAATTAACAAGTAAAAAGGATTTAAGTGATCAGAAACTTTAGTTGCAGTTATGCAGTAGTTGTAAGGAAATTGTATCTTATTGGAACAGTTGTGCTACAGTTGCAGGATTCTTGAAGGGGCTGAATAAGTGTAAGTTTGCTTTGCACCCTGTTTGTGAAATACGCTCCAGTCTCGGATTTTGGACTAAACTGTACACAAGGAGCAGCGATGCAAAATGGAAACATGAGGCTTATTATGATGACTGCCCCTTCAGCGCTCTTCATTCATCAGGAGGTAAACGCAGTATGGTGGCACCGACATAGCCTGGCTAACGCCAGACTGCTGTGTGCGCTCGAATCTTTTCGAACTTTACAACAGCCTGGGGACCATGGCCGACATTTTTCCATGGATTTGGGACCAATCACAGAACGAGGAGGGACGGTAAGACGATGACGCGCTATTTGACATACGGAAGCTTGTAGTTTGTTTAGGGATAAAAAAATAAAAAAAATATTTACGGATCCAACATGACAGCAGCAGACGCGATGCCATCTTTCGATCAAGCTTTAGAACGTGTTCTAAATAGTTTAGCTCAAAAGTTTACAGCTGGTACGTCATACGTCATCTGATACGATGATACGATCGGCTATGGCTACGTGCAGACGCATGAGAGACATTCGTAGCGCCCAATGAACGGCTATGGACAATCGTAAACCACACCTCTCCTACGAGAAAATGAATTGGTGGTCCCCAGACTAAATATCACTTGTGATTTTAGTCTGGCGTTAGCCAGGCTAGCACCGACACGCGTTGTACTGTAAATACAGCCTTTTCTCACTTTTTTTACTGTAACAAATGCAGCCGCTCATATAACAGCTCTTGTTATGTGGCCCACCTCCTCCAATTGCGCTCACATTACATGAACAAACCTCACTGTGGTTGTTGCCTGTGATCAGGAGGTTATGCAGTAACTGAGATAAGTGAAAATCACTGGTACATAAATACATTTGCCTCAGCTGTTCTAGTGATCTTTTTAACATGACTGTCAAATGTTGTACAATGTCTTGACCTTCGATTGTCAGACGCAGTTCTTCTGGAATAAAAAAACAGACACTCTTTGAAACCATACTGACACAGTGTGAAGGTGGTGCTGCAGCTGAGTAGTTAATTATTTCAATATTTTGTCATTCACATACTCATCATCTGCATACATTTAGAAACCAGTGCCAGGACAGATGTTTGACAAATCATTATTTAAAGTGTAAAAGTGCGAAATATTTGTGTTCACAATTTATTACTTTTACTCTACTACATTTGAAAGATACATATACTATACATTGACTTAATTTCTATAAAGGCTTCAAATGAAAAAGTACATTTGTCCATGTCCTTTGCTCTATTTTAAAAAGCCTAATAATGTAATGTAGTAACTGTGTGAACAGTAGATGGCGCTGTGCAGATGTACTGCTAATGCCACTGACTCACGATAAGGAGGTTTGTCCCTGATGAGTTGCCGTACAGAGGGGAATTCTAGCTCAGTTTTTGTGTTTAAGAAGCTGCAATGTTATTTTTTAATTATAATGGTTTCCACCGAGCGCAGCAGCGTTTTTGCCTTTTCTGCACACTGCATTAGCAGTTTCTGTATTCCACATTGTTTTGCAAAATGCTTTTGTACATCTTTGCCGTGTTTTTGTGGCGTTCAGCTGTGCAGGAGGAAGAGGATGCAGTAGGAGCTGACCAGTGCAGGACACCATGCTCTGAAACAGTGCAAACTCAGGAGGCGCTGCACCGTTTCAAAGGATCAGAGAAGACTGAAGGCAGTACTACGGTTTCCCCGACCTCCAAAAACATACTGCTCAGAGTCGCAGCAGCTCAGGACTAACCCAACACCTGAATGTCACACAATGACAAATAAAGCACTTACTGTATGTACTTACTGACTTTGTACTTTCTTCTTTTAACTTAAGTATATTCTACAGCAACAGTACTTTAACTTAAGTAATAATTTGACAGAGCAATTTTGAGTTTTACCGCAGTAATATTGGACCAGTAGTAACTATATTGTACCAAAATATAGTACAGGTATATGAAGAATCGTGGGCATTCAGAGAATAATTTTGTTTTTTCTTCTTTATTCAGAAAATCACTAACCTGGAAAGCTTCCTTTGCCTTGTACCATGTGATGTTGTGGGAGATGCCATAGCGGTGGAGCTTGCCGATGTAGTCCTTGAGTGGACAGGAGAGGCGACCATTCACGTCCATGGTCAGCGTCTGCTGGGCGAGGGACAGGTCCACCTTCACCACCAGCTTGGTCTCCTGCCTGAAGCACTGCTGAGAGGTTCTGAGGGCACAGATGGAGAGTCACGCCAACCACCAAACTCTCAATTGTCATTTATTCTGTTGGGCTCCTGAATGTGCGGTCCCATCACCAAGTTAAAGGTACTCCTTCTCTTCAGATCCTCCAAACTATTCAACTTTGGTTTGCGAAAGAGCACTTGGATGCTCCACAGCACTACAGGCAAAATGTTCTGTGGACTGATGAACCCAAAGTTGAACAGTTTAGGAGGAACACACAACATCATGTGTGGAGGAAACATGGAACAGCACCAACATCAAAACCCTCTCCTCAATGTGAAGTCTGGAGCAGGAGAATCATGGTGTGGGGCTGTTTTGTTGCCTCAGGGCCTGGACAACGTGCTGTCATCAATAGAAAAATTGATTCACAAGATCAAGATTTTTTGCAGAAAAACCTGAGACATTCACAACAGCACATGAATAAGTAAGTGAACCCTTGTATTAAATAGCTGGCTGATCCTTCTTTTACAGCAATAACTGCTTTTCTGTAGTTGCAGATTAGACGCAGGATGAATCTTGGACCATTCCTCTTTACAAAACTGCTGCAGTTCAGTGAGATTCAGGCCGCGTACTTACTTATTCCATGCTGTCCTGTGAATGTTTACATGTTATGGCCAATAAAATATGATAAAATGTAAATGTTTGGGTGGTATTAGTTTAAGCTGACACTGTTTATTCATTTGTATGATTTTAATACAGATCAGACCACACTTTATGACTAATTTAGGGAGAAATTTAAGAAATTCCAAACGGTGTACTCACTTTTTCCTCTCACTATGCAATAAGCTCCTAACCTCTATTATAACAAGGCAGACATTAAAGGTGCATTATGGAACTTTGTATGTGCAAAAGCCCTTTTTATTTGCGTGTTTTTACCCTTACAGTGACCCTGTGGTTGTATGAGTGGTCAACATGGTGCCTTTATTTTCAATCGCAGTGGCCTTTATGATGCTCCAGGATCCATTTTTTTCAGAGTTTCTGGTAGGTTTTCACTGCTGACGGAGCCTCTCACCAGAAAACATACAACACACTAAGTCCTGGAGCGTTGTAGAGTAAAGGCGCCATCCTAACCACTCATACAGCCTCTGGGTCACTGAAAGGTCAATTATGCACAAATAGCAAGTTTATTTTTCTGTCTTTTGCATAAAAAGTTTCATAATGCACCTTTAACCTCTTAACCTCCACCTGAACCAAGCACATTTTATCCTGTTCGCCTTTACCCAAATCTAAAAGTTTCTTGACTGGAAAGCTATAGGCCACTGTAACGTCTCATTTGACCAATAAAACTGATCTAAACTGATCATTTTCCTTGCGTTCATGCCATGTTGTCGTCACTTTTTGACATTTTGTTTCCATCACATTTTTGCCGCTCTTTCTCTGACTTTTTTGTCATTTTTGTTGTGGCTTTTTTAAATGTTGTTTTGAGCTTTCATCCTTGTTTTTCGTTTCCAAACAGGAGAAAATGTGCTCGGTTCAGGCGGGGGTTAAGAGGTTAAGGAATCCTTGTCCAAAAGTCCTCACATGGTCTGTGGATTGAACCTATCTCGCTCACCTGACCATAGTCACATAGTGTCCAGCGTCGGCCAGTGTGACGTTCAGGAACCACAGAGTCTCCTGCACCACCAGGACCCGCCCGCTCAGATTGCTGATTGGCTGGTCCGAGCCCAGCCTGTACCATGTGACGTTGTAGGGCTCGGCTGATAGGTTGAAGACAGAGTGGGTGAGCAGGGTGCTGTTGAGCATGACCACTTCCTCGGGAACAGAGAAGACCCGCTCGGACTGGAGGCCGTAGTTCTTGCACTCATCTGGGGAGGAGAGAAATGAGTGAAGTTTGATGTCCGATACAGCATCACACGGGACTCGCTATGGGGAACCGGAGCACCCAGAGCAAACCTATCTATCTCTAAAACTTTGCTATAGTATTATTATAGATTTAGTTAGGAAAGTTTTGTGTTGGTGGTAGGGATGTAACGGTTCAGATCGCTCACGGTTTGGTTCACGGTGCAGGACCCACAGTTGGGTGCAAGTGCGATATAAAAATCAGTTGTTTATGAAATATAAATCACCTAAATGTTAATTATTAGGCTGTATTTATAATCTCTGAATCAAATTGGCAATGCTTTCTCATTTCTAAAGGCTGTGTTAGCTTGTTCCCTACCATCTTACACTGTGTGATTTTTTTTTTGTCTTATAAGATTTTTAGATGTCACACTGCATGACGTGGGGATGGTAACATCATGAGCTGCTCTCGTCTCCAGTGTGCGAGTGTTTAAAGAGACAATCGTGGCTACAATCAAAGTTTTGTCATAGCAGTTTCAGGTTTCAGAAGGCGTGTGTTCAGCTGAGGCGAGCGCAACATGCTAGCTGTGTTCATTTTCCGTGTAAAAGGCCAAAGAAAGTCCTGTAAACTGTGGAGTCAGACCCGTTCATGCCTGGCCTCTGTTGCTTTGACTGTGGTGGTGTGTGCTGATGTGTTGTCGGGACACTGACAGAGATCCTCTCTGCAGCGAGAAGAGGCTCACTCTACAACTAGTGTTCCAGAATATCAGACACTGCCTGATGTCGGTCGTAGCTCGTCTTTGGTCGTACGACGGTTCTATTTTAAATCTTTGTCCCACTGTACGACCTAAGACCTGCGATTTTCAGCTACGACCTAAGATTTTTCTCATGACTAGTGATCGTATGTTGCAGACGGCCAAAATCACACAGTGTACACCCGCCATTAGGGTTTGGTTTAAAGTTATCCAAATCTCAACGCATACTGACAGGAGTGCCTCTCGAAAGTACTAATACACCTAGAACTTTTGCACATTTTGTCATGTTTACAACCCTAAACGTAAAGATTTTATTTGGAATTTGAAAAGCAGCCCCATAGCATGATGCTCCCCCACCATATTTGACACTGGGGATAATAATAATAATGCATTAGTTTTATATAGCGCTTTTCTGGACACTCAAAGACGCTTTACATTGCACTATTCATTCACTCCATACTTGGTGGTGGTAAGCTACTACTGTAGCCACAGCTGCCCTGGGGTAGACTGACCGAAGCGAGGCAACCAGTCTGCGCCATCGGCCCTCCGACCACCACCAACTACTCACTCACTCACTACATTTGCTAGGCTTCCTGGTGTTCCCAAACGGTCTCCCATCCAAGTATCGACCAGGCCCTTCCCTGCTTAGCTTCCAAGGTCTGACGGAATTGGGCAGAGCAAAGGCGGTATGGCCACAAAAAATTTGCATGGTGCACTCAGGACGATGAGCAGTGTTAGGTTTGCTCCATACATAACGTTTTGCATTTGGGCCAAAAAGTTAAATTTTTATCTCATCTGACCAAAGCACCTTCTTCCACATGGTAGCTGTGTTCTCCATATGATTTCTAGCAAACTTCAAACGGGATTTCTTATGGCCTCCTTTCAATAATGGCTTTCTTCTTGCCACTCGTCCATGAAGGCCAGATTTGTGTAGAGTAAGACTTATAGTTGTCCCATGTACAGATTCCCCCAGCTCAGCGACAGTACGTCGCAGCTCCTCCAGAGTTATCTTGGGGCACTCTGGTGTGTTATTGGCCTTCATGATGTTGTTTAGTGACCAATACACTCTGACCATAGCTCTGAGGCCCTCACAGAACAACTGGAATTATACTGAGAGTAGATTACACACAGGTGGGCTCTATTTAATGGTTAGGGCAAGGTGTGAACATTCTGCAGTCATTAGGATGTTATAAAGGCAATTTAATGCACTCAGAAAAATGCTGTGTGAATACTTATGCACGCCCCACTTTTCCGTTTCTATTTTTTGAAAATAACAGAATCATGTATCATTTTGCTTTCACTTCACAGTCTTTAATAAAACTCTAGATAGGACATCGCCATAGTATCACATGGGAGTAAATAGCAATTCTGGTGGCCATCTTACTGTCCTTTTGGCCAATTTGGCCAGTTGAGCTTAGTTATGAATAGATCTGATTGTGTTCACAAGAAAATTGTTTTTGTTGATATTAGGTTTGTATACATATAGTTATTGGTTGGTTTATGTGAATTGTAAAATGTTTAACATAGAAAAAACGTCCTAACTTCCTTCTCTTTGTCTGACGGGTCAGACAAAGAGTGGTTCAGAAGCCCTTATGAGAGACCAACAGGCCCGGTTAGAACCATGAGGCCGTCCTTCTGTGGACCCACCACCTGCAGGAGGAGCCATAGGGGCTGGTGCACCTCCAACTGCTGCCCCCACGACCCGGCAGCGGACAAGTGGAAGAAAATGGATGGATGGATGGATGGATGGATGGATGGATGGATGTTATACCATGAAAAATAAACCTACATTGTGGTTAAAATGCCCTAAAACTTTCACCTTTCGTCTTTGAGAACATGTTTGTCTGCTTTTCTCTAAATTGAAGAGTCTCTTATTCAGGGCCAGACACTTATAGCACCACTATAGACACCTGACATGAATCGAATTGATGCATTTCTGCATTGCATTGCTGCAACTCTTCAGCAAGTGAAATGCATTGCTGCATTTCACTTGCTGAAGACAAAACTGAAGGGAAAATGCCACAAGAACAAGGAGGAACTGAAGACATTTGCAGTAGAGGCCTGGCAGAGCATCACCAGGTATGAAACCCAGTGTCTGGTGACATCTATGCCTTCTAGACTTCAGGCTGTAATTGACTGCAAAGGATTTGCAACCAAATATTAAAAAGGAAAAAGTTTGATTTTCAAATTGTTGCTTTGTCCCATTACTTTTGGTCCCTTGAAAAGTAGGAGGCACACATATAAACAATTGTAATTCCTACACCGTTCATCTGATTTGGATGTAAATAGCCTCAAATGAAAGCTGAAAGTCTGCACTTTAAGGACATGTTTCATGTCAAATCCATTGTGGTGGTTTATACAGCCAAAAACATAAGAATTGAGTCGATGTCTCAATATTTATGGACCTGACTGTATACAGTCCCGACTTTGCTCTTGACAATCCTGCACTCAGTGCTATATGTTTTGTGTGTCTCCCCTTTGTTGGGCCTTACCTTCATTTTGACCCAGTATGGGGATAGGTTAGAATTTTACATGTATTTAATATAGAGGAAACTAATAAGACCAACAAATGGTGATTACGATAACAAGAATGTGACACAAATGGATGTGTCACGGTGTGGGATTCAAAAAAACTTCTCAGGGTTAGCAGATCTGCTGAGAGTCTTACCTTGTTCTAGTCCACAGCCCAGTCCCCACAGTGCAGAGAGGAGCAGCAGTTTCCTGAAGACATCCCCCACCACTGCATATCTGCACACACACACACACACACACACACCACACACACACACACACACACACACACACACACACACACACACACACGCGCGCACACGGACATGAGGAGGATTTCCAGATACACATTTTCTTTTTTACATTGTAATGAATATGATCTTTAATTTAAAATATCATAATAATTGAGTTGAGAACAAACAATAACATGAAGCATTGAAATTAATATTTATTTAAACAGGCGCAAGTCCAATTTAATTATTTTTATTGGCCAAATACTATACATATTTGAATGCCACAAACAAAGAAAACTATTCCTAAAGTTTTGCAAACATTTCATCAAACAGAGGAAGGAGAATTTGATAAAACTAGAAACTTTAGAACAAACATAATATATTTCAGCTCAAACTGCAGCTGAACATGTTTTAGACCATCGTTATGGTATTTTCAATTAACTTATACGAGCAATGTCATTTTCCAACACATGTACATTATAATGCCATTTTGAATTCAATTGAAGGCTTTTTAATGACATTAAAGGGCTTGATTTTTGGCACTTAACGACTATTGATGCTTTTAATGCTTGCAGAAACCCTGTAAAAGTTACAGTGGACACAACAGACTAAGTCTACACCAGGAATAAACCAGGTCTAAATGATTGTCAACCTGACCTGTATTTCAAAATATAAATACCATTTAATCCTCAGTAAACTACCACGGAAACCACAAGACACAAAGTGAGAGCGGTGGCTGAATGAGTTGAATATTTTCTTCAGTTACATGGGAAACCCCAAAGTATGATGGGAAACAGCAGCAACGGTACTGGCCAAAGTACGTGCAGAACTTTCCTTTATGTTAATAAGGAAAGGGGGAAATCAAACCTGACCTTCATTCAGTTAAGTGTGGGATTTTTGAATCTTCTGTGATTTGATAGGTGGATAGACCAAAGACATAAAAAAATTAAAGCCGCAAGCGGCGATGTAGGCTCTCGTCCCTGGCGCAGCCCCCTTGCGACCGCTCCCCCTTGCTACCACCCCCGCTCTCGCCCAAACCTGCTCTCCCCTCGTCTTCTGCTAAGTCTTGCTCCGGCCCACTCTCGCCTTTCCGTCGTCAGACCCCGGCCTTACTCTTGCCTCAGGTATCTCTGGTGCCGGCCCACTCTTGCTTCAGCCTCAGGGCCCCGGCCTCACGCTTGCCGCAGCGGTGCTTTTCACTCGTTCTATTGTTGAAATACCTTCTATGGCCAGTGAACTGCAATACTCGGGAGAAGCGAGCAGGAAAAACAGCATCTGAACAGATGTGCCAAATTACACAGAAGTCCTTTTTGCGTACTTCTATTTTATAGTATAGGCACCAATTCTGTGGGTACTGCAGGCCTGGAGCACCCACTCGAAGCTTTGGGCTTACAGGCGAATTTGCCATGATTACAATATGGTTCAATAAATATTGCCAAACCTGTAAAGCTGTTACTCAGTGTTCAGCAAATACAAGAACACGCGGAGGTACCTAATATACATGTACATGTAAAAGGCCCTACCCTGGTACGAGCAACACCTGTCAATAGTTACAAATAAAAAGTTAAAAGGTTTATTCAAAAAAAGAGTCAAGGTTGGGATTGATCCAGCAATCTCATGGTTGCAAACCCAGTGCTCTACCTATGTACTGTAGCTACACAAGCTCATCAAATGTTACAGCCGAACTGACAAATATCTTATGAAACGCCGTGCGCTCATGTAGTCTAGGCTCGGACAATGTGTGGGTAATTTCCCCGTTTTTAATGAGGGTGGGACCATAGGCGCCAATTCAGGTTCTTCCCAGTAGGTACCGAGTCGCAAAAAAAAGTCAAGGTTGGGATTGAACCGGTAATCTAATGGATGAGAACCCAGCACTCTACCGATGGAGCTACACAGGCTTAGATAACAACACAGCGGATTTTAGATTAATCTTATGAAACACTTGCACTCATGTGTTTACAGAAAACGGAATTACAGTTCAGGCAATATTTATTGAAACATTTTGTAATTAGGGCTAATTCCCTGGGCGCCCAAAGATCTGAGAAGGTGCTCCAGCCCAGCAGAACTCTTGATAGATGAAGGAATATTTTGGTGAGACCCATATAGTACGAGGAACACACAGAGAGACGGACAGGAAACAGCCTATCTGAACGTGATTGTACAGTCCAAAAAAGCTGAATTTGGAGCCAAAAACGTCCAAATTGAATCTTCTTTCTGTAACAGAGGGGTAGTATAAATACGTATGAGTCTAAAACTGTGGCTTTTGTGAATAAAGGGGGAATTTGGGAATACTGACGAATTTCAGGACAAACTCTGACAGAGGCCAACATGCTGCCAGAATAAAGCTATTTTCACGGCGGATGAGCGGGCCACTTATCAAGCCACTTCAAGTCAAAATGGCCGACTCCCTGTGCGTCCGGGCGTGGCGCTCTAATTCAGTTTTTGGTTTGTCCTTATGTCCCTTTCACTGTGCCGAAGGGTTTGAGCCTATGTCAAAAAACGCACATTTTCATTTGAATGGGGATCAACTTTGAGGGATCGCTGTGGAGCCATTTTGTTTTTGGTGTGGCCAATACGTCCATTTCCATAAATTTTCACGCCACCCGAATGTCACCGCCAAATTTGGTGAGTTTTTGGCGACATTTAGCGGGTCAAAAATGCGCTTGTTGACGGAGACAAATTTTAGAAAACCAAAACAATAGTCCCTTGCCGGGGACTGCGTCCGGCTCGGGCCTAATAAATTCTACAATTGACAATACCACAGTCATCTGAAGCCCATAGAACTAGAATTCCATGAAAAGATTGAGAGTGCGTGACGACACACCTGCTGGTTTTGGGGAAGATTTGTGATGCGCGAGACCCCCTCCAACAGAATCGTGTGAACATCGGTCACTACTTTGCTGTGTTTCTGTGAGGTTCAGTGGATTTCTTCTTACTGCAGAGAGTCCGTGCGAGCTATAAAGGACCCAGCTTTAAAAAAAAAAAGAAACAAACAACCAGGCCCGGACTGGCCACTTTTCACTTTTCTATTTTTTGAAAAATAACAGAAGCATGTATCATTTTGCTTTCACTTCACAGTTGTCTGTTACTTGTGTGTGAACTTTCAGTAAAAAATTCAAAATAAATCTTTGTGTTTATGGTTGTAAACATGACAAAATGTGCAAACGTTCAAGGTGTATTAGTACACCTTGAACTGTTAGTACTTTCGCAGTACTTTAGTACTTTCGCAAGGCACTGTATGTATGGCAACTCTTGAAATCTACACGATTTCAAGAGCCCCTTTGCCAGCCCTGATGGCCCTCGGGCCTAAGTATAACAAGCTGATAAGTTCAGTTGTGAGAGCAAGCTTTTTCACCTAATTCTCTTGAGTTGGTAAAACTATTCCTGTCCCGAGCTGTCCTTTAGGTCAGGTCATGCCTTTGTCAGCTCGAGGATAGACTGGACCTAACCACTCGCTACACATCGACTCCAACTGGTGCAAAACACGGCAGCCTCTTGCCTGGTCAGCCTCTCTGTTCTATGGAAGAACCGTCTGGTCAGCTGCTGGCAGCCAATCATTTCCATATTTTACCCATATCAGTCCAATCACGCGTTCACCCAGTTCATCACATCAAGAGCGTAAACATCACCGCACGCCATCACCGCACTCTTCCAAAGCACTAAAGATTGCAGCGTGGTGACTGATACACTGTTTACTTCTGCTTTTTCCTTCTGTTTTAAATCATTTGGAAAATGTGAAATCCGTAAAACCGGAACAAGAAACAGCGTTGGAAAAAGGTTGTTTTTGAAAAGGCTTCCTGCCACTTGCTCCTGCGATATATCCAGCCTTTCTCTAATTGGTTGATCCTGTCTGACAAACAAATCGGGCCCATGTGAAGTGAATCCAATCAAATCGATTTGGGGAATCCGAATCGATACCCAGCCCTATTCTCTGACACTTAATACTTAACGCAAACCTCGCCACTTTCCTCCCTCCTGCCTCTCCTGGATATGAGCTCAATACATAGTGGAGGAACCTCTTCTGAAGTAAATTCACAAATGTTCACTGCGATGTTACGCATCTCCCCAGAGGCGTGGAAGGACCAGGGAGTATTTGTGTGAAAGGTTGAAAGGTCTTTTTTCCAGCACAAAAGACTGCAAGTCTCTATCACTTTCTGTTACAAAGTTATGTCCACAGGTCGGCGATGTTGTAGATGGCAGGAGCATGGGCTTCAATCATTAAACGCAATTCGGCTGCCGCCTGGGTCGCCTATGCTTAGGGGAAGTGAACACATGCAAGTGACTGATTGCAAGCCTTTCAAGAGACCAAATAGAAGGGGTAGTGCGATTTGACTGGTTAGGACCTGAGCGCTGCACAGGTTAGAAAACTAGGTCGGAATCTCTGTTACTGCTCTAAACTGATTCAAGGACAGGACGTACTTTGTCAAAATTGGCAACTGTGTCTCAGACGAAACTGCCATGACCTATAGGGAAGTACAAGTCTGCACTTACAGTATGTTGTCAGCTGCACCTGCACTATGTGCCCAGAAGAAATTCCACACAAGGGACAATAAAGTTTATTCAGTTCAATCAATTCGAGTCCTCCAGGGGTCAGTCTTGGGACCCCTCTTATTCAACTTGTACATGCTTCCATTGGGTCAGCTAATAAACAGCAACAATGTGTCGTACCACAACTACGCAGATGACACTCAGATCTACGTGTCACTGACGGCAGGTGAACATGGGCCTGTAGATACACTCTGTCACTGCATCGAACAGATCAGCTTGTGGATGCAAAACAACTTTCTCCAACTAAACTCAGACAAAACTGAGATCATTGTCTTTGGCCCACAGACACAAAGACAAAGTGTTATCAGTCACCTTGAGTCTCTCTCTCTAAAACCAAAAAATCAGGTTAGAAATCTAGGAGTAATCATGGACTCAGACCTGAACTTAAACAGCCACATCAAAGCAATAACATCATCAGCTTTTTACCATCTGAAGAACATTGCTAAGATCAGAGGAATAGTGTCAAAACCAGACTTAGAGAGACTCATCCATGCATTTGTCTCCAGCAGGTTAGACTACTGTAACAGCCTGCTCACTGGCCTTTCTAAACGAGCTGTTAGAGCTGCAGAACATCCAGAACGCTGCTGCTGCTAAACCAAGCTTTACCCCAATTTAACCCTTATCCTATGTACATTTTTTTACATTTTGCAAGATTTGCAAGATCATTTCCTGACCATTTTGTCTGTGTTGCAGCTTGAGACGTGGATTTCGGCAGGAAATGTTCTTTCGAGCCAAATTTTCAGAATCCAGTGTTTGTTTTTCTCTCATGTCTTTTATATTGGAGATCTGCATTTTCTATACGTTCGTTACCCTAGTGTACAAAAATGTACACGCTTTTCAAACTGCTATAAAAACCACATACTTTCATCTTTTTCAAAATGTTTTCACAAATCTGAAGATTCACTTCTCACCTTCTCAAAACTACAAAACATGTTGTTTATTTTGGATTTTTAACCCTTTATATGCCAGTTTCAAAACAAAAACTTTGAAGTTTGTGTTACAAAACAACATAAAAACCTCATTATCTTTAGAATAATGAATAGTAGAGAGCTGAGGCTTTGGTGGATTTTAGGGCCTTGGATGTGTCAAAGATGAGCCAAAAATTGATTTGTAGTTTTTCTGTAGTGAGAGATTTACAACTTTCCATATGTTTGTTACCCTAGTGTACAAAAATGTACACGCCTAAAAACAGCCATAAAATCTGCATTTACTTTTTTACTTTTTGCATAAATCACATGAACTACTGGAAACTTTTCCAAACTACCAAACATGTCATAATTTTCTGGATTTTAACCCTAAAAATCCCAGTTTAAAAACTTAAAACTGAAAAAAATGGTTACACAAAAACACAAAAGTGTGATTATATTTTGAATAATAAAATGTAAAGAGCTGAGACTTTGTCTGTTTCCAGAGCCGTGTTTGTGTCACAGATGAGAAGTGAAATGGATTTGATGCATTTATAGTTTTTCTGTAGTGGACGATTCTTTATTTGAAAATGGCAGCGACTGAAACAGCCCCATTGACTTCCATAAACACATGTTTTTCTTTGCTCTTCCAGAGCTGTTTAAAACTTCACTTTTTACAATGTCAGCATTTCATTTGGAAGAAAAAGAATGAATTTGAACATTTTTACTGATTTTCATCAGATTGGACCTCATTCCCATTGTTGGCACATGAATCAAATCACTGTATTTTTTCCTATTGAATATAATGGAAATAAGGCATTTCCAATGGACTTTACCCTGAAAACTTCCATTTTAAATCTCACTGAAATATGGCATAAAATCACTCAATCTGTGACATCAGGGTTTGATTTGGAAGAAAATTAGTGTGGCCATGCCAGTGTTGTTGCCATATTCAACAGTTTGTAAACTGTGTTTATGTGATAACAGGAGCACGGTGGGCGGAGCCTAAACTCATTTTGAGCAGCTCAAAGTGACCTCAACACACAAAAACACCTGGACAAAGACCTGCAGTCTGGATTTATTCATGTGTTTCTCTCAGCTTTACAAACATGGGCCTCATTTTCCAAACAGAGACTTTTCTGCTTCAAAACTAAACACTGATTGTGACGCTCTCCACTGAGCTTTTTTAGTGTCTAAGATTTCTAAACTGTAAAAATCTTCACACTAAACATTATTGTCGATAAATCACTTGTTAATTTTAAAATTATTCATATATTTTATAGGAAACACAAAGGCAAACAAATCCTATTGTTTCCCCCTCGGCCACAGCTTCAGTATAAGCTGACTGAAGATACATGCATCTGTGTACAATGTTAGAAAAGTGGAACATTCTGAAATGCAGTGGAAATGTCAAATTCAACTCCTTTTCTTCAAAATGAAATGGTGACATCACAGATATGTTACTTTTTTCCTGTATTGCAGTGAGATTTAAAATCTGAAGTTTTATGGCAGAAAAGTCCCAGGTTCTGCCAAGGCCCATTATATTCTAATGGGAAAATACCACAATTTCATTCATCTGCCAACAATAGGAACAAAGTCCAAACTGAAAAAATACAGTCAAAATGTCAAATCTGACTCTTGTTCTTCAAAATGAAATGCTGACATTATAATATATGACTTTTATATGGTGATAGGAGAGCAAAGAAAATTGGAAGTCATGCATTTCTTTATAATGGAAGTCAATGGAGACAAGAACATTTTGACATAAAGAATCGTCCACTACAGAAAACTACAAATGCTTCAAATCCATTTTTGGCTCAACTTTGACAAATCCAAGGCCCTAAAATCCACCAAAGCCTCAGCTTTGTACTGTTCATTATTATAAAGATAATGAGGTTTTTATGTTGTTCTGTAACACACACTTCAAAGTTTTTGTTTTCAAACTGGCAAACAAAGAGTTAAAATCCCAAAATAAACAACATGTTTGGTAGTTTTGAGAAGGTGAGAAGTGAATCTTCAAATTTGTGAAACAATTTTGAAAAAAGATGAAAGTATGTGGTTTTTATAGCAGTTTGAAAAGCGTGTACATTTTTGTACACTAGGATAACGAACGTAAGAAAATTAAAGGATGACACAAGGGTTAAAAGCATCAAAATACCGATGAAAATGAGGATGAAAACGGAACAATAATGTGCCGGAAAAGCAACAATAACGCAAGAAAAAGAGAAAACATTTTTAAAAACGTGGCGAAAACACTACGACAAAGCAAAGCAACGAAAAAAAGCAATGAAAATCAACAAAAACATGACAAAAAAGATGAAAAGACAACAACAAAGCAATGAAAAAGCCACAAAAGTGACCAAAAAATGTGACAATGTGCCAGCCATAAAACAAGTAATGAAAAAGCAACAACAAAACGTGACAAAAAGCTACAATCACTTTTGAAGGTCTTAGCTTTGAAAGGAGGCGTTGCACTGTTGCTCTCCAGTCGAGAAGCTTTAGATTTGGGTCAATCCGAAATTGAGAAAATGCAAGTATAGAACATGTAAGAGGTTAAAATATGTCTCTGTGGAAGTGCGCATTTACGCTAATTTGGGGCTGGTCAGAGTCCAGGATGAATTGAATTGTGCTTTACATATAAACTTGCCTTGCCTTGGTGTGTACGTACCTTTACTTTGCACTGGCCTCACTCACTGCATATATAAGACACTCTTGTCAGTTTGTGAACCACACTCTACAGGAAGAATGTGGTTTGACCAAGTGACCTGAAAGCAGTAGAAGAAGTAAAAATACACTATGAACTACAGATGAACTAAAATGTATCTTTTACTTTCCACCACTGCTCCAAAGTGACAACTCTCTATTTCACAGTCTTGTGGGCAGTCGAGTTTCAAAACATTTAAATAATTGCTGAGAGACTGATCACATTTTGAATCTGAATCATCGAGTGAGTCAACCAAAATGTTAACATTGATAAAACCTAACACACGGCCCTTTTGAGTGTATTGAGAACTGGGCAGCCAAACATCATAGTCAAGTAGTCATTTCAAGTAAGAAGATACAGTCAAACTCCCATTATCCCGGTATAAGGTGAAGCAAGCACAAGAAGCTACAATATAATCACAATGTCACTGAGGCCTTCACCTGACTCATTTCGTTTGGAGTCTTTGACACAATTTGGTGAAAAACAAAGATAAACATAAAACACCAAGTAAACAACATTCAAGACAGTTATGAAAATATTACAATTAAGACTACACTTCGCAATTACTCATTTGTAATAAAAAGCATTTGGTAGGAAAACAAACAATGTGGTCGTTTTAAGATGAATTAGTGAGTGTTGTTTTAACGATAGACCATAATAACAACAAACAACCATACAGTAATCGTCCGAAATTCACCTTTTTTAATGGATGAGTTGTATCCTGTCTCTGAAGTGTGATACAAAAGAGACTCACCGTAGGAGAGACGCACAAACCTGTGAAGCAGACTGAGTGAGAGGAGGAGAGGTGCGCTGTTCAAGGAGCTCGATATACAGGATGTACCGCCACCTGACATTAAAGGCCCTATACCCAGGGGTTAAAGTGGGCGGGAACGGTTGGGAACCAAAAAAAAAAAAAGTTAATGATTGCCACTTTGTCATTTCGCAGACATGTGAAAGTCTGCCGGTGAGATAAATCAATGCAGTAAATACTAGGTTGGGTAGTTTTATTATTAATTTGCTGAAGCTGCGCTGGACAAAGTCCACTCTTCAGAATCTGGAGAAATAATCATAAGATCAGCAGCAGGTCAGTCCGCTCCTCAATATAACAGCATTTATCATGAAATAATGAACTTTATGGACATAAACTAATCCATAAACAGAGTCTACTCTTCGCAAGCTTCAGCCCGCTTTTATTTCATATCAATCAGCCTCATATTTTCGGTTTAGAGATTATTTTAGGAAGCATAATGAAGAGAAAGGCGATAAACAGTGTGCAGTGAAGTCGGCCTTTTTTACAAAGTTTTTCCTCTGATCAGATCCTCTGAATCTGTCCACGGTTTAAAAGACAACAACAAAGCAATGAAAAAGCCACAAAAAGTGACCAAAAAATGTGACAATGTGCCAGCCATAAAACAAGCAATGAAAAAAGCAACAACAAAAACGTGACAAAAGCTACAATCACTTTTGAAGGTCTTAGCTTTGAAAGGAGGCGTTGCACTGTTGCTCTCCAGTCGAGAAGCTTTAGATTTGGGTCAATCCGAAATTGAGAAAATGCAAGTATAGAACATGTAAGAGGTTAAATATGTCTCTGTGGAAGTGCGCATTTACGCTAATTTGGGGCTGGTCAGAGTCCAGGATGAATTGAATTGTGCTTTACATATAAACTTGCCTTGCCTCGGTGAGTACGTACCTTTACTTTGCACTGGCCTCACTCACTGCATATATAAGACACTCTTGTCAGTTTGTGAACCACACTCTACAGGAAGAATGTGGTTTGACCAAGTGGTAAACACCAGCACCTGAAAGCAGTAGAAGAACAAAAAAGTCGAGTTTCAAAACATTTAAATAATTGCTGAGAGACTGATCACATTTTGAATCTGAATCATCGAGTGAGTCAACCAAAAATGTTAACATTGATCAAACCTAACACACGGCCCTTTTGAGTGTATTGAGAACTGGGCAGCCAAACATCATAGTCAAGTAGTCATTTCAAGTAAGAAGATACAGTCAAACTCCCATTATCCCGGTATAAGGTGAAGCAAGCACAAGAAGCTACAATATAATCACAATGTCACTGAGGCCTTCACCTGACTCATAGTTACATGGTTTTTTTGTGTGTGCTAATTTTAGCCTTGTTTGGAGTCTTTGACACAATTTGGTGAAAAACAAAGATAAACATAAAACACCAAAGTAAACAACATTCAAGACAGTTATGAAAATATTGCAATTAAGACTACACGTCGCAATTACTCATTTGTAATAAAAAGCATTTGGTAGGAAAACAAACAATGTGGTCGTTTTAAGATAAATTAGTGAGTGTTGTTTTAACGATAGACCATAATAAATAACAAACAAACAACCATACAGTAATCGTCCGAAAATTCACCTTTTTAATGGATGAGTTGTATCCTGTCTCTGAAGTGTGATACAAAAGAGACTCACCGTAGGAGAGATGGACAAACCTGTGAAGCAGACGGAGTGAGAGGAGGAGAGGTGCGCTGTTCAAGGAGCTCGATATACAGGATGTACCGCCCACCTGACATTAAAGGCCCTATACCTGACTTTACACGCACAATGAAGGAGGAAGCCATTCAATGAAAATGCTAGTTGTGGTCCAAACATACAGTGCCTTGCGAAAGTATTCGGTCCCCTTGAACTTTTTTGACCTTTTGCCACATTTCAGGCATTTCAGCCCCTTAAGTTAATACTTTGTAGCGCCACCTTTTGCTGCGATTACTGCTGTAAGTTGCTTGGGGTATGTCTCTATCAGTTTTGCACATTGAGAGACTGAAATATTTGCCCATTCCTCCTTGCAAAACAGCTGGAGCTCAGTGAAGTTGGATGGACAGCGTTTGTGAACAGCAGTTTTCAGTTCTTTCCACAGATTCTCGATTGGATTCAGGTCTGGACTTTGACTTGGCCATTCTAACACCTGGATATGTTTATTTGTGAACCACTCCATTGTAGATTTTGCTTTATGTTTTGGATCATTGTCTTGTTGGAAGACAAATCTCCGTCCCAGTCTCAGGTCTTTTGCAGACTCCATCAGGTTTTCTTCCAGAATGGTCCTGTATTTGGCTCCATCCATCTTCCCATCAATTTTAACCATCTTCCCTGTCCCTGCTGAGGAAAAGCAGGCCCAAACCATGATGCTGCCACCACCATGTTTGACAGTGGGGATGGTGTGTTCAGGGTTATGAGCTGTGTTGCTTTTACGCCAAACATAACGTTTTGCATTGTTGCCAAAAAGTTCGATTTTGGTTTCATCTGACCAGAGCACCTTCTTCCACATGTTTGGTGTGTCTCCCAGGTGGCTTGTGGCAAACCTTAAACAACACTTTTTATGGATATCTTTAAGAAATGGCTTTCTTCTCGCCACTCTTCCATAAAGGCCAGAGATGTGCAGTATACGACTGATTGTTGTCCTATGGACAGAGTCTCCCACCTCAGCTGTACATTTCTGCAGTTCATCCAGAGTGATCATGGGCCTCTTGCCACCATCTCTGATCAGTTTTCTCCTTGTATGAGCTGAAAGTTTAGAGGGACAGCCGGGTCTTTGTAGATTTGCAGTGGTCTGATACTCCTTCCATTTCAATATTATCACTTGCACAGTGCTCCTTGGGATGTTTAAAGCTTGGGAAATCTTTTTGTATCCAAATCCGGTTTTAAACTTCTCCACAACAGTATCTCGGACCTGCCTGGTGTGTTCCTTGTTCTTCATGATGCTCTCTGCGCTTTAAACTGACCTCTGAGACTATCACAGAGCAGGTGCATTTATACAGAGACCTGCTTACACACAGGTGGATGAAATGCGCGGTATAATAAAATTGCCTTGCCTTGCCTTGCAGTAAACAACAAGTGATACAACATTGAATACCACATAATTAGAGATCTACAGCACCCTGGAATGTACTAAGTGGTCGACCACACTAAACTGGCAAATAGGGTACTTACACCTTGACAACATAAGGGAAAGTACAGCATCAGGTATTGTTCAGTGGAAAAGGCAAGAATGCAACTCACAGCGAGTAAGAAGTACATATACGTTTTTGTAAAATATATTCGACAGTGGAACCAAAATTGATAAAAATACGGAATAATCTACCTCTTCATTAAGACCTGGAAATGTTGTTTAGGAGTAACATTACTTTGAAATAATTTTACTCAAGTACAAGTAAAAGTAGTGACCCAAACAATTACTCAAGTAAAAGTTAAAAAAAAAGTATTATGAATACTGTGAGTAACTGTTTGAGTGTAAAAGTCCGATTTATTTATTATGATGCCATAAATGGTGTGAACCAAACATAACATCCTGTGGAAATATGTGTGAATGGACTTAAGTAAGAATGCGTATTGGGCACTGTATAAACCTGCTGTCACTTTGCCTCTGCCCAGGGACTACAGATGAAAATTAGCTTGTAGCTATCTCTGGTCTGTACAACACATTTGTTGTGCAACGTCCCTGTCAAATAAATAAATAAATAAATAGTGAAATTTACAAAGAAAATTCCAAGAAAATGGCAGAACATACAGAAAAACAAGGAGCTTAAATATTTACTCAAAGTAGAAAAAGTAACAATTACTTTTACTCAAGTAAGAAACAGATACTTCATTAGAATTTGACTCAAGTATATGCCATACGAGTAGAGATAAAAGTATCGTATGATAAAACTACTCAAATAAGTAGGCCTACAATTTCTTCAAAAAGTTACTCAAGCACATTAAAGATAAAATAGAATATTCTTAACTAATTATTGGATATACTGTACGTAGTTGTTGGAATGTAATATTTTCTTGTATGTTCGTGTTCACTGTCAGATCTGGATACTTCTGCATTGTGAATCTGTGATCCACTAGTCAGCCTTATTCTGATGAAGTAACGTGCTGAATGAAAAAGAAAAGTGAGCGGTCAAACTGTGGAAGAGCGAGGCCATGTGGGCTGAAAACAGCGCGCTGAAATGCAAACACCGGGCGTATGACGGGACATAAACCTCTGTCATAGTTTGTGCGCTCACTTTTAATGCATGAGCCCTCGATCCCTGTGTACTGTGCACGTTGATGTTGTATTTGTTATCTGACGCCATAATGATGCGGCCGGGCTGTAGCGAGGCCAGCGCCTCTCTCTCTCTCTCTCTCTCCTACTATCAGCGTACGTCCTCCATGGAGCGCGTCTGACAGTGATCAAGTGGTCAATACATTAATTTGTTGCTAAAATATATTACTTTAAACAAGTATTTAGCCTACAGTCATTGCAAGATGTTGCTTTTTAAGTATTTTAGCTGTAAATAATACGCAAATTCCTTTGAATAGAGTATATTATTATTATTGCGGAGTCCCTGAGAGAATTTTGGATTGATAAGGGGTGGGATGGGAATGGCCTAACAGCATGACCCAATATGAAAAATTACGATGCTTTTAAGGTTGGTGGCAGTGGAATAGTTTTACTGCCTTTCTCTGACACTTGACACTTAGCGTAAACTCTCCTCTTTCCTCACTTCTGCCTCTCTGCAGATCGTATACACCAGTGTGCAACTTGATTTGGTGCTGCATTTTATTTGGGTGGAGTTTGGCATTTTTTTCATTTGTTCAATTGTAACTCGAGTTACTTGAATCGTTTTGAAATGTAATTCCTGTATTTTGTATAAGTAATATGTCATATTCCTTAGTTTCTGAAAAAGTATTACTCTGTAATACTATGTTACCCCCAGCACTGGTGTTAGATAGTCTGCTCAGGCGGGACGGTCTGCTCAGGCGGGACGGTCTGCTCAGGCGGCCGCACCAAAGAAAATGGCAAGACACAGGCGAAGTTTTAAGCCCATGTTTGGCCGTTTATTTGTACTGTATATAAAAAGTAATTCAGTCTGCATGTGGTCAGTGTACATGGGTCATGTGCTCTAGGTGCAAACTAATCGATTAATCGACGACTAATCGAATATTGAAATAGTCGACAACTATTTTAGTAATCGATTAATCGTTTTCTGGTTCACACAGACTCAAATAGAGCAAAAATGACATGAAAATGTAGTATTTTTGATGAAAACCTACTTTGTTTTTATAGTTAGTGTCTGTAGTGTTTTGTACATTGTAAATTTCATGAATGTCTGTCTCTGTCTCATCCAATCAGAAAGCAGAATTAGCACCAAGAGTCTCCAACAAACATTTACTTTAAGTTTACGCCATCAATACGTCCTCAAGTGGTGCCACTTTAGCTTTTTGTGATAAAAAAAACTGAAAAAATAACATTTTTCTACACAATTCACAGCCAAGCGATTACTCGATTAATCGTAAAAATAATCGATAGATTAATCGATTACAAAATAATCGTTAGTTGCAGCCCTAGTGTGGTACCAATGAGAATCAGTAAGACCAGTGTTTTTCAACCACTGTGCCCTGGCACACTAGTGTGTCTTGAGGTATTGTCTGGTGTGCCTTGGGAAATTATCTAATTTCACCTAGTTGGTCTAGAAAAATATTTTTTGAAACAAATTAATTATCATCTGCAAATAATGTGCTGTTGTTGAGTCTCTGTGCTGTCTAGTGATCGACAGAGTCACCATGTAATACTCTTCCATATCAGTAAGTGGCTGCAGGTAGATCATTTCTTTGAGACAAGAGAATTAGTGATGCATGGATGCAACAGGTGCAGTAACAGAAGAATTGTGGCTAGCGAGACTATACAGTGTTCCTATTCAAGACACTTTGATGAGAACCACTTTATTTTGTGAATATAGGCTACAAAGTTATATTTTTGTAACATTTTCTACTGGTGGTGTGCCTCGTGATTTTTTCCGACCGCTGCACCTCCAGAGGGAAACACACAAACAAACTACACCAGTTTGAACATATAACCCGAAGGTAATAATAATAATAATAATAATAATAATAATAATAATAATAATAATAATAACAACAACAACTCGTGCCTAATCTTCATGTATTTTATTTATTAGTTTATTTGACAGGGACAATACACATTAATGAATATTTCTGTAAATGTGTCGGTATTAGCTGCAAAGCTAGTTTTCAACTGTTGTCCCTGTGCAAGGTGTGTAATGCCAACAACAATTACAAAACATTTTGTGTTTTGTTACCGTTTTAAAAATGTTTTTTATGGTATTTTCTCTTTAAACATTAACATTTTTCACATGATTTTATGTTTTCTTTATTTTTTTATTTATGTCTCCAGTAAAACATGATCTATGGAAGCCCGTTTCTGCCATGTTAAAACATAAAAGCCCAACAGGAAGTCGAAATTATGAGATTTAAAGTCATAATTCTGTGTTTAAAACACAACATTTTGAGTTTAATTCTCAACATTACGACTTCTAAACTCCTACGAGTTTAAATCTCGACATTATGAATTTAAATCTCGAAATGACGAGTTTAAATCTCACCTCACCCACAGGAGCTGAGAGCGAGGCCACCACAAACATCACAACAGCAGCTTCTTCTGAAGAGGGGGAAACAAACCACTACCATGTTTCAGAGCGCTGCAGGGTTTCAGACCTGCAACGACGTGTAGTACTCATGTGACTGTCTTTGAGGACCAGTCTGTAAGTATTATGTTATAGGTGTGAGTATAGGGCTGTGGGGGAAAAGGTGTAAAGTTGCACACACAGCTGTAATCGCCCACACGTCCTGACGGGCCGTACTTCAGTGACCACTGTCCACAAGCTCCTTACAGAGGGCGCTAACACTCTGTCATTTTGTATAATGTGAGATTTATGTGTCAGTCCCATTAGAATAACATGGGGGCCCCGGGCGTCACCATGGCAACACCATACAACCTGAATTTTGGTGAGTTTTTGACTATGTTCAGAGGGTCAAATTCCTGCTCAAAGAGCTTCGTGCACTGCGTTGCGATTACAGTAGGCCCTTGCGACGGCAGGCCACTCGGGCCTAATAAAGAATAATAATAATATTTTTTGCAAAAACAATATCGTCGCTTTCACGACGACAACATATTATACATTTTTGGAAAGCTCTCAACCACCCCCACACAGCCGTGGGGCTCGGAGGTGGATGAGGAGCGCGAAGCGCGAAGTGCTCGTCATCCACCTCCGTATGACAGTTGGCCATATACCCCCATTCATTTGCTGTAATAATAAGTATAAAGGACACGGTGAGTTTACGGTTGACAAGGGGACAGCGCTTCGCACTGTTTTCATACTGTGTTACGATTACAATAGGCCCTTGCGACGACAGGTCGCTTGGGCCTAATTATTCAATTTTTTATTCAATTTTTTCAATCACAATCATCAAGGCCTAAACACATTCCTATCGCAGATACAGCCACTGGAATAAGTTGTCTGGTCGCCGCTTTTAATCCTGGGTGTTAAGGTAAAATAAACACTCCTGTGTGTCTTTGTAAAAGTCCCAGAGCTGCTGTAGCTCCGGTTCACAACACCATAAACCTAATCCTCCATGACTGACTGTTTACATCTGCGCCGGTGGTTCCGCTGCCCCCCGTACCCACGTCTAAGATCACGGATCTTAAAAACTCTAAATTCTGGGTTTAAATCCTGAAATTCAGAGTTTTATAAGTCGTAATTTCGAGATTTAAACTCGATATTTTGTGTTTTAAACACAGAATTATGACTTTAAATCTCAGAATTTCGACTTCCTGTTCGGCTTTTATTTTTTAACATGGCAGAAACGGGCTTCCATATAATTCAGACTTTTACGCTCCAACAGTTATTCAGTTACTCACAGTGCTCAAGGACAATTTTTTCCAAGTACTTTCTTACTCGAGTAAATATTTGGGCCATTACTTTTGAAAACAAACGTAACTCTTGCTTGTTTAAAATGTCTGTGAGATATCACTGAAAATCCTAAATGTCTTCATTTGCATAAAGGGAAATTTAGATACGATGAAGGTTTTTGTGGAAGGGTGCATTGGACTTTCCCCAGACTGTTTCCCTCACCCACAGGAGCTGAGAGCGAGGCCACCACAAACATCACCACAGCAGCTTCTTCTGAAGAGGGGGAAACAAACCACTACCATGTTTCAGAGCGCTGCAGGGTTTCAGACCTGCAACGACGTGTAGTACTCATGTGACTGTCTTTGAGGACCAGTCTGTAAGTATTATGTTATAGGTGTGAGTATAGGGCTGTGGGGGAAAAGGTGTAAAGTTGCACACACACCTGAAGCGGCTCCCTCCTGCGGCAGATGCGGGTGATTACTGTGCAGTGTTTCCTACAGCTTAGAAGTGTGGCGGTCGAGGGTCGGGGGGGGCCGTCTTCTCTGCAGCAAATAGGAACAGCTTCCACGTCCTCCCTGTGTTTGGAGCAACAGGTTAACAGGTAGAGCGAAGTCTTAACTCTTTTCAAACTGACTAAATGGGTTTGGGCCTAACAAAAGCCCTGCTTTATAGCGTCTGAGGGGGCACAACTGTCCGCACTGCGCGTTGTAAGCACTGTGTATCGGGTGCGGAGGTCCCAAAGGTCTGGTGTTCACAGCATTCCAGTCCCAATGCCGGGTGACACTGCGCCTCGGAGAGCGGTATGTTTTGGTTTGGTCGTAACTAAAGTGGGTTATATGAATTATGTGTGTCCAGTGGTTAAAGTGGATTTTAGGAGGTGGTGGAACTCTAAGCTCGAAGACTCAGAACGCTACATTAGGTCGATATGTGAAAGGCTGTGTGTATATTACATATAATATACACACAGAAGGTGTTTTATATTACTTTTAATTTATGTATTTTAAAAATAAGTTTTAAACCATTTCACAGAATAAGATTTCTTTATATGTACTCTTGTTTGAGATGAGATACTAGTTAGAGCAACAGCCAGTCCTTTTTATAGCTGCAATTAGACTACTTTTATTATTTAATCTTTTTTTATATATATATATACTGTCAAAATCCTGTGTAAGTGTTTCCCTGTGGGGCCCCTCTGCTGTGGGGCCCCAGTGTCAGCTCCGCCCCTGTTCCTCCTCCGTCTGTAGCTGCTCATCGCGCTGAGCAGTGAGGAGGAGACACAGGCTCCACACGAGTCTAAAGACTAAACTTTAACCTGGATTCATGACTCTATTGTTACTTTTAAACCGTAGACAGATTCAGAGGATCAGATCAGAGAGTATACTTTGTGAACAAGGCCGACATCGGGCCGTAACTGAGCGCCGTAACGCCGCACTGTATTATCCCCTTTTCTCTATGCTTCCTAAATGTATCTGTAAAACCGAAAATATGAGGCTGATTGTTATGAAATAAAGAGTGGGCAAAAACTTGGAAAGAGTTCACTCTGTTTATGGATTAGTTTATGTTCATAAAGTTGATGATTTCATGATAAATGCTGTTATATTGAGGCGCATTAAACCCGCGCGCATGTGGAGCGCTGATCGAATGATTATTTCTCCAGTTTCTCTCTGAAAACTGGACTTCTGTCCAGCGCAGCTTCAACAAATTAACAATTAAACTACCCAAGGTGCTGGAACGCCGTTCCTATCCCAGGCCTGACGTAGTATTTTTATTGCATTGATTTATCTCAGGCAGACTTTCGTTGTGTGAAAATGATAAAGTTGCAGTCATTAACTTTTTTATCAGTTTAGTGAAGTCTAAGGCAGTCTGTGTGTTTATAGATGATTTGTAACTAGGCTTGGACATAAATGTGTAGTCTACACTTATTGAGTTTCGGGGCTTGTTGATATGTAATAATAATAATAATAATGTCACCCTGCTCATCTTTTATATTTGACGATGTAAAAAAAAGTATGAACTATGTTATAGAATTGTCTGTCCAGCCTCATGACATGAGGCTGGACAGACAGGTACTGCACACTCAAACCCACACATATTGAGATAACGTCCGGGAGAGGCAGGAGGGAGGGAAGAGGCGTCTGTCAAGTGTCAGAGAAAGGTAGTGAACTTTTCCACTGTGACCAAGCTCAAGAAAAGAATCAGGAAACTTTTCATTCACAACTTAGTGCACAGCAACAGCACTAGCTTTTTTCAGAATGTGAACACATGCGAGTGACCGTTACAAGTGACCAAATAGAAGTGTACACACCTCTAATTATTATATCATGGTGTACGCACCTTTAGGAAGATTGACGATGCTGGCCGATATTGATCCGATACAGTTTATATGTATTATAACATTTGTATATAATACATATAATTATATATTATATTATACATATTAATAATATATTTTAAATATCAGTCTATTACAGGCCTTCCTATAAATATGCAAGAAGTTTTGGATTTAGCTTTGAATCTGAAATTAAAAGTAATGTTGAGTAATGAGGCTAAAATGAGCATTTTACATTTAAACAGTTTTATAATCGCAGCATTTTAAACCCCTTCACAAAAGTAGATATTATTGTTTCAGCTCAATCTGCTTCTAAAGGATCAACATCTCTGCAACGCAGATTGATTGCATGCATATAAAGGGCCTATCTCACTGGCCTGGAGACTAGTTGGAGCCTCGTGTTACCGCTGGTCACAGAGGTGTCTCTGAGACGTCCCCTGGAGATAAGGTGAGTCTCCAGGTAGCATCGGTGAAAACGAACAGGGTCGATTTTAGTGGAGTCTCTGTATGGTCTCCGAGGGGTCTCCGCGGTGTCAAGCTGCTGTTGTAACGTGGCAAACACTGTCTGCTGTCCTCAGTCTGTGAGACGTTTCTGTGACGTCTCTGCAATGTCTCCGAGGCCAATCGGATACACAGGAGATTACTTACAGGTACTTTAACAGGTACTTGATCTCTTATTTGCATTATAATCGTTCTCAAAATCAGATCGAGGCTCTTTTCAGGCCACGACCCTTAAAATCACCAGACCAACAAGTCACAACCCCCACTGTTAAATATGATTAGTATTTATAATAAATTCAGGTGCACAACATTTACACAAAGGTTTATTCATGTTTGTTTTGATATTTGGCTTGATTTAACTAAATATACTGCTTCCAATCAAAATGGATCAAATTCATTGTTATGAATTCTAAAAAATATTAGGCTCAGTCTTTGGGAACCTTTGCTCTCGTGCACGTAAACACATGACTCACACAAAGTCAAATATTCACCTAAAGAGAGACACCGACTCAAGTAAAGAAAGCATGTATAGTCTCTGTGCGCATTGAGAAAGTAAAGTGCTGAATTTCAAACATACAGTATAGGCTTCTTTCTAATCAACATTTCAGACACGTCATGTTCACAGGACGGCCCAGGCTGCAGGCCCTCCTGTGGCCAGCAGGGGTCTCTGTTTACCCATGTGTAAACTTCACCTCATCATCCACAGAAAATACTCTTCATTCCACACGATCCAGTCACAGCCGGGGCAGGACGTGAAACACTGAGGGAAAATATTGGCTACTCTCTTTGCTATTTGGATTGTGGGAAAATCCCTCTGTGTATTTCTGTTCATTTGTGAAAATCTTATACAAAAAACATGAGCCTATATTTTTTTAAACAGTAAAAAAAAAGTAACTTGAGCCATCTCTAATAATCTAATAATCTTTATTTTGATGCGTAAATGGGATGTTCTTTGAAAATACACTAATATATATGGTAACACTTTATAATAACTACACCTTATTTAGCCTTAATAAATGATGCAATAACACTTATTCATCATGAACAAATCATTAGTTAAGTGTGACTAACATTTAATAACTACTTAACTACTACAGTTAATGCCTAACTCATAATAAATAGTCCTTCACATACATACATTGTTAAGTAGTTATTAAGTGTTAGTCCCACTTAACTAATGAATTGTTCATAATGAATTAAGTGATAATTCATTATTTATTAAGGCTAAATAAGGTGTAGTTATTATAAAGTGTTCTGGGCCACTACTCTTTACCTCTACTCAGAGGCGAGTAGTACTCAGTTACATTTACTGTACATGTACTTAAGTCACTTTTTGAAGTAACTGTACTTTTGAAAGATTTTTCTATAAAAAGTTTTAAATAGTTGTATTTTGTGTTTTGTTTACTTCGTTCTTCATAATGATTTATTTTGATATGTTTTTATGGTGTTTCCTTTAAAGAGAAACAAAACTTCACACACTGTATTTTAGGTTGACATGAAGTTTTTTGTAACTTTAACATTTACTCACAGTGGCACAGTAACTATTATTTTTTACTCAAGTCAGAGTAAAGATACTTCAGCACAATATTCCTCAAGGAGAAGTAAAAAGTACTCAATGATACAGTGTAACTACTCTATAATAAGGACAGTTTCTTCAAAACGTTACTCACGTACTTGTACTTAAGTAAATGTGACTGAGTACTACCCGCCTTTGCACTCGAGTATTTATTTGGGCCACTACTTTTTACTTGTACTGGAGTAAAGTTTTTTTCAAAGTAACATTACTCTTACTTGAGTAAATATGTTGGCGACTCTACCCACTTCTGCATTTCCCCAAAACCAATTAAAAAAACGTTAACCCCACTTTAACCGAGCACATTCCAAATCTAAAAGCTTCTTGACCTGAGAGCTCACAGCCTATTGGCCAGTGTAATGCCTCATTTGAAAGCTAAGAACTACAAAACTCATCCAAGCTTCGTCCAAGTTTGAATCATTTTCCCTCATTTTTGTCACGTCTTTATTGCCTTTTGGCCGCATGTGTTTTTTAGTGTAATGTCCCTGTGATCAAGCCACAACACATGATTTGGGTAAAGCTGAACTGGAGAAAATGTGCTCAGTTTAACCCCCACCTTAACCGAGAACATTTTCCCCAGTTTAAACCAAATCTAAAAGCGTCTCGACATGAGAGCTTACAGGCTACAGGCCGCATTTGAAAGCTAAGACCCACATTTTTAAAGCGTTTTTGTCGTGTTTTCGTAGTTTTCCATCACATTTTTGTCACCATTCGTGGCTTTCTTGTTGATTTTTCTTGTTGCTTTTTCATCACTCTTTAATCGTGTTTTTGTCACTTTTTTGGTTGTGTTTTTGTTGCTCTTTTTGTTTAGTTTAGTTTAGTTTATTTGTTTATTTGAGCAGCAAACACGCAAGAGCTTATAAGCCCCACCCCCAAAATCAATACAATTAAAATCATCATTTCACAAGAACATAGTGGAACAACAAAGGAACAAAACAGCAACAAAAATAAAACAAAATAGACCCTACACACCCGCAGCATCCGACCATACCCCAAAACAGAGCAATACTGATTACAAAACAACTGATAATGCTACATACTTACAAACTATTTACAAAGAACTATAACTTACAAAACACTGTTTGAAGTGTTCGTACATCAACAGAAAAGAAGCACAATTACAACAACGCTCTAGTTTCATGTACGAAGTCTAGTACAAAGCAAGTAACAAAAGGCGATCATTACATTTCTTTCAGATGGTTACCATGGTAACATTGTTAGTATTACCAAAGTCACTATGTTATGTTAAAAAGACATATTAATATACATATTATACTCTGTGAATATTCTTATGTACATTTATTATGTAAGCCCTACACAGTGTAGTGCGTTACAAAGCCAGTTGTAGAGCGGGCCAGTTGTAGAGGGCAGTAGCTCCTCATCAACAAACCCCTATGCAGCTGCCCTAACTAGCTGATTTTGTAGATAATGTTCCTATGCTGTGTGGTGCGTTAAAAGACGAGGATTACAAGTCCGTTGGGAGGATCCCTCTCAACAGGTCCATAGCTCGCCTGCCCTAATTCTCTCTTTGTAATTCTGAACAATAGAGTGACACCTGTTGAGAGCAACAGTGTCGTGTTCTTTGTCACGTTTTTGTCGCTCTTTTGCCACTTGTTTTGCTTTTAGATTTGGGTAAAGCCAAACTGGAGGAAATATGCTTGATTCAGGCGGGGGTTAAGAGGTTAATAACTGGAACATGTGTGAAGAAAGAAAACTCCCTGTACCCTGTGTCTCCTGCGTGTCCAAACGCGTCCATGCTGCCGGTGCGCGTACCACATGACCCGGTTCCCCGGCCTCCTCCTCCTCCTCCCTGCCCAGCGCGGGGCCTCCTCCCTGCTCTTACTCAATCCCTTGGCACACACGCACACTCACACACTCACACACTCACACACACACCGGCTTCGCAACGGCACTGCAACAGCCCCACGCTCAGGAAGTTGCACCACGCGCTGGAGGAGGACAGGCTGCGCACAGAGGAAGTGAAGAAGGACACTCTCACGCTCAGCCACAACATCAGCAACGGCATGGTCTTATCAGGGGCCGCGCTCGCGAGGCTGCCACCGCTGTAGGCTCGGGTCACGTGAGCGGGCCAGGTGTGGACCGCGCCAGGGGAGTAAAGGTGAGTCTGTGTCAGTGGCGTGTCCCACTCGGGGTTAGGTTCAGAGGGTTACATTTGTCACCAGAGGCAGGTATTACTCGGTTACATTTCAACATGTACTTGAGTAACGTTCAGAAGAAATGGAACTTCTTAGAGTTGTTTGATCACACAGTGCTTTTTACTTCTGCTTGAGTAAAATTGTAATGAAGTATCTGTACTCTTACTTGAGCAAAATAATACTATACTTTTCTTCACTGTTCTTTAGAATTATTGTGTTTTCCTGTATTTGAACACAATTTTTCTTTGGAAACATCACAATTGCCGCATGATTTTATGGTAATAATAATAATAATAATCGTATAATTGAAAAATAAATCCAACATTTTCACTCAAAAAATGACTCAGTAACTCATGACTTATTTTTGTCCCAATATGTCAGCTCTATTCTAATAAAACAAGGTCAAACTTGCACCCAGGCATGGTCAGGAGTCGATGTCCTTTTAGTGAGCCACAGCCCAGTGAAGAGAGAGAAACCGTTGTGAAAGTCTGTGTCTCTGCAGAGGCGCTGCTAGAGAGCCTCGTGGCCTGGGGCAGATCCCCCACATGCAAAAGACACTGATGGGTCAGCATTTTGTTTGCAATTTATTACTAAAAGTACGCTACAAACATTATGCACATGCGTCACGCTCTGTGCAGCTGTCGGGCTCGGTCTGGGGTTCAGGTCGCTTCAGTGCAGATGTTGCTTCAGTGCAGATGTTGCTCTGAGCAGGTGAGAGGGAGCAGACGAGAGGAGACCTGAGCAGACAAATACTATTTATCCTGTCCCCCCCAAACAGGGTCGGTCTGAATCCTCCTATAAGGCGCAAAGGAAAAAACTCTACAACCTCAGCCCTTTGTGGTTATGTCACTGCAGTCGCTTTAACCTCAATATTGATGCGATAAATCCTGCAGCCTTTGTTGTGGTGTCTGAGTTTTCCTCATCGTTTTTGACACATATCTCAGTAGTGTGGTGGGTGTATGTTTGGACTATTACACCTTTCTGTGTGTTTGTTGATCTTGTAATGTAATTGTAATCTTGTCATTTGATGTTTTGCCGGTGCGTGTGTCCTGATGTTTGGGTGGTGTTTTGGTCAGTGTGTGAGCTCCTCCCTCGGTCTTCATGTGTCAGTGTCTAAGCCGGAGGTGACTCAGCCTATTGTCAGGTTTGTCGGTTTTCTCTGCACAGGAAAAATCCATGTCCTCTATATTTTTATCCAGACTTCAAACACACGTTTCGTCTGTAATAACAGCTGCTGTAAAGGGATTCATAATAATGTCGGCAACGCAAAAAGATTTTACTTGCATAGTTTCTGACTAAACGCTAAATACTAATTGTAATTTGATTTGCAATATACTTTTATTTAAAGTTGTCATCATGCCTAATAACCTGAACCTGATTTTTGCACCTCTGCAGTGATTTGTTAGCCTGGCTAAGGCCAGACTAAAATCACAAGTTATATTTAGTCCGGGGACCACCAATTCATTTTTATCGTAGGAGAGGTTTGGTTTATGATTGTCCATTAGCCTCATAAACCACACCCACTTCTTTTCTGAAGGCGGGTCTGGACATACACAGTAAACAAGTTGCTGATTGTCGGCTGAGGCCGAACCAATCACGAGCGTCACAGAGAATTGACAAGGTTAGGTCACTCACTGCGCTGCTATGTTGTTAGTTCAGTTAACATTAACATTAGCCCAAACTAATCATGGATGAAGTAGTGGAGGATTTTGCCTCCGTGTGCTCGTGAGTTTATATTCAGTTCATATTTAGTGAGTTGGACTACAGCTGTCGTCACGTCCGCTAATTGCTGATTGGTCAATCTGTGAGTGTTAGGCCCGCCCCTTCAAACTGCTCCGTGACCAGACTAACTCCCCAGTGTGTAGTGAACAGAGAATAGTCTGGCAGAGCCAGGCAAATTGTCCATATCCGTTTATTGTGCTGAATGTCTCTCATGCGTCTGCAGTAGCCATAGCCAATCGTATCAGATGACGTTCTCACTTACAGAGTGAGCGCTCTCACTATGTAACAGATATTTGACATGTGACAAGTGTTTTCACTTTGTCGAACAGCGCAGTGTGTTTAGAAAAGTTCAGCTGAAAGAAACCTTGTCCTGATGTGGATCTGGTCTGTCCCTGCAGCTCAGGAGGTAATAATGTCCAGAAGACAGAAGTTTACAAAAATATCATGAACTGACAAACATCTGACAGACCTGCTCTGACGCAGCTGAAATCCTCATAAAATGTCAGTTTGTTTAATAATCTAATATCTACAGGGAGCTGTCCGCTCTATTTCCTCTTTATGATATGAGCACAAAGCAAAGCAGCACCGGGAGGCTGTGAGGTGTTCAAGGGTTTGCAGGAAAAAAGCTCTGCACTGTAAACTTAGTTCTAAATGGAAGTATTATGTTCTAAATGCAAAAAAAGTACATTAAAGGATATAATATTAAGTCTAAACATTTTGACTTTGCTATATATCTTATTTATGCTGATGAATGTGTGTTTCACACAAGATTAATGAGATTTCCGTATTTCATTGAAGCAGTGTGTGGTCTGTGGTGAGGGAGGAGGGGGCATTATTCATTACTGACCCCTACTGACAAACAATTAAAAAGACATAGTTTAGGGCAAATTTAAGGCAGAAAACAATCCCAAATACAAACAGGCTTACTCACGTTCATGGACACACACAGCAATTATAGGGTTGTGTCTGGTTTCCCGATTGTACTAAAAGAAGCTTTTATATGCATATCTCATTATAATCGGACCAACCGGCCAAACCACAGAATAATGTTGACAACAAAGCACTGTAGCTGTGGTTTGTGTCAGAGCGATTCAAGATACTCTGATAAGTATCTGCTCCATACTTTTTACATGTGGAAATGTTTAGAACAATCATATGTGAGAGAAACCTTTTTAAAGTTACCTTTGAGAAGAATTCTGCCTGTGGGAATGTTCTGGTAGTTATCAGTGGTATATGACTCGTGGCCAGTGTTTGTATGAGGCATGTGATTACAAAGCTGGATTATGAATCACAAAACTCACCTACTGTCGATGTGCTTTGGGTCATTTACTGTACAGCAAAAGAGCTCTCTCTCCCGTGCGCCCCCCGAAGTTTGTTATTGAGGCGACACATGGTTCCCAAGAGCGACGCTGCTCCAGATTCAGTGACTTTTGGATTTAAAACAGGAAATCGCAAATCAAAATCATTCAAAGTTGGTAAGCCCTAGTAGAAAGTCATGTGACACGGGAATGCAGTGTTTTATAGAGCCGTATAAATCAACACAAGTGGCCTTTGGACCAGAGTGTTTCCTCTAAAGCAGATGGTCTACTGTAGTCGTCGTATCAGAGCTTATTTCAATATGGTCATTAGGAACTGTACTGCATTAGGGGTGTGCAGACAACCTTTGAGCTTCATTTAGACTATGAACCTATTCATTTGGTTAATGAAACGAAATACGTGGGCATAATCTTGGATAAACATCTGGAGTTTAAAGTGAAGTAAAACCACGTCTGCAGGAAAGTCAAATCAAATCCTATCTGCTTTTGTTTGATCAGAATAGAGTTTTCCCACCGTGCTGCTTTATTGTATATGCATGTTTATCACATCTGTCATGTCTCAGCACAGCACGGTCAGTTCTCAGTTGTTTCCCTTCATTAATCGTGAAAAATCCTAAAATCGCAATATTTTCTCTCAGAATAATTGTGACATCCCTTGCAAAAGCACAAGCTCACTCACTCACTACATTCCCCCAGGCTTCCTTGTGTTCCCAAACGGTCTCCCATCCAAGTACCGACCAGGCCCTTCCCTGCTTAGCTTCCAAGGTCTGACGGGATTGGACATAGCAAAGGAGGTATATACAGATTTTAGCATTTTGAAATTGACTTTTGAATGTTTAAACAACTGTGTGTCACCAATAGAGCTAGTTTGTTTCTTTCTTTGATACCTATACTAAAATATTTGTCATATAGAACCAGAAAACAGATGATAAATGTTCATTTAACCCTTTTCCTTCCATTTCATTTTCTTTTACATTTGCGTCATTTATTTGAGGTGAAACAACCAGGAAACTTCCTTTAACAACAAAAGGGCAGAGAAAGAAAAAAAACTTTCCACATTGTTCCAATTTTCTCCCCCAATTTTCAATTAATTTGTCCCACATTTTTACCCTTTTTTTGTGTGTCCGCTTTTCCCCCCAAATTGTTCTCCCCAAATGTTGCCATGTTTTTTCCCAATTTTCCCCAATTTTTACCACAGTTTTTCCACTTTGCTTTCCTTCTTTTTCACCTTGTGTTTCACTATTTTTTGATGACCAACAGCATCGAAACTTGGAACTAAAGATTCTATACTAATACGATACTCTTCATTTTCTGATACCAGTAAAACCTAAACCTTTTTTTCGATACCAGACTGGTATGGTGTAACAGTACCCAGCCCTAGTCACCAGTGTTCTCTGATCTCATGGTGAGGCGTCAGGGCTGCCTCTGACCCTCCACCAGAGCCTCTGTCAGCTCGGACTGTAGCTCCCAAAAGTTCCAAACATCTTTGGAGCGGTCCAGTCCAGCTTCTTCTTCAGTATGTGGAACTCTCATCCCGCTGGACTGAACCTGCAGAATAATATCAACGTCTTCAGCAGAGAGCTCATACAGTGGTTCCTGTATGTGTAAAAATGTGTCTGGGGTTTTAGTCAGGACGCACTCCCCCCGTAGGTTCTTGTGGTTTCATGCTGTTCACTTGCGGTACTCGGCCTGACGCAATTTCTGTTTTCTCCCAGAGCCGAGTCACTGCTGAGAAAGAATGATGTCACACTTGGAGCTGACTCGGAGCGTTCCTTCATAACTCGACACAGATGACTCAAAAATCCAAGCAACCAATAATAGAAAAAAAAAAAAAAAAGAATAACTGAGGAGTTATTCAGACAGGGGGAGGCAGGATTCAATATGTCATGTTTAGATTTGAGATCTTTACCCACTCCCTAATCAAAGTTCTGTTTTTGGTTAACTTGATATTACAGTCCCGATCAAACGTTTAAGACCAGTTGAAAAATGGTAAAAGCTCACATTTTGCCTGGTTGGATCTTAACACGGTTCTAAGTAGAATTTCAATACGCAACAAGAAGAAATGGGAGTGAGACAATTTTATTGAAAGCAACAATTGAACTTAATTTATATAGGCTGTTTTTGCGGCCGATCATAAGTTTAGGACCACTCCTCTGAGACCCCTGAAACCCCTTCAAAACAGGAATCAAACTTCCAAACACAATATTGAGTAGCTCCACCGTTATTGTTGATCACTTCAAATATTTGGATTCAAGCGTTTCTAGGAGGTGTGTGGGAACATTTCTCTAAGTGAAGACAGCCTCATGAAGGGCATTGTCTGGAACTGTTGTTGTGCAATCCATCTCCAAAGGTTCTCAGTTGGATTTAGATCAGGGAAACGCGCAGGATGGTCCAAAAGAGTGATGTTATTCTCCTAAAGAAGTCCTTTGTCCTGCGGGTCTGTGTCAGTCTGAGGGATGCTCTCTGTAACATCTGCACCACCTGAAGCTCCATTGTTCCTCTGAAGGTCATTATGGCGCCCCCTCTCTGTGGAGCGTAGAAAACATCTCAGGTGGAGCTGCTTGTGATGCCAGTAACGTTGGAAACCATCAGGACCATCAAGGTCATAGTGGCCATACCCCCTTTGCTCTGCCCGATCCCGTCAGAGCTTGGGAGCTAAGCAGGGAAGAGCCTGGTCAGTACTTGGATGGGAGACCATTTGGTAACACCAGGAAGCCTGGGGTGAATGTGGTGAGTGAGTGAGTGGTTGGTGGTGGTCGGAGGGGCCGATGGGGCAGACTGGTTGCCTCGCTTCCGTCAGTCTACCCCAGGGCAGCTGTGGCTACAATAGTAGTTTACCACCACGAGTATGGAGTGAATGAATAATACAATGTAAAGCGTCTTTGAGTGTCCAGAAAAGTGCTATATAAAACCCATGCATTATTATTAATTTGTTAATTGTTGTTTATTTTCTCATCAGAGAATAAAACTTTCTTCCACCTTTCATTTTTTTGGGTCTTCCACTTGACTTTTTTGTTCTATTCAAAATGACTGTTTTACTGTGTCCCACCTCAGCACGGCTGGAGCGCTGAGAGGCTCTGCTTATGCAGCTCAACAACCCGACCATGTTCAAAACGAGGATGTTATTTTGCCTTTGCCATCAGGACATCATGACAGTGTGAATACCTGACAGAAAATGACACTGAATCCACTATTTTGCCCAGATTTGACCTTTTAATGATGTGATGTGATCTGAAAAAAAACCCCCAGCCTATTTGAGTTTAATTGTTGTTTTCTTCTTGTTGCGTTTTGAAGTTCTACTTTGCACCTTGTTAAGATCCAACCATGAAAAATGTGAACTGCTGCCATTTTTAAACTGGTCTGAAACCTTAGATCTGGACTGTGTCTATGGTTAACTTGTTGTTGTGACCATACAGTGCGTTCAAAGTTGTGTTTGAACGCAACTGTTGTGTTTCATCACATTTTCAAAACATTTTCAAACTCCAAACTGCATGAAAAAGGAAAGGCTGTTGGATTGAAGTGCCCCTGGTGTGTATGGAGAGATGAGAAGTTAAGAATACACTTTATTGTCCCCTGAGGATAATTTGTCTTGGATTTGGCAGTTTCCACCACATCATCATCCTGACAACAAACACAATTGAAGACTGCAGAAGGTACAACTACGAAGGAGGATCAAGAAAATGCAGTTTATTGGACTAATAATATTTACTTCTTATTAATTGAACAGTCTGACTTCCTCAAATTGTTGTGTTTGCATTTTAGCAGATTGTTTTGTTTGTCTTGTAACAACAGGGATGGATCCTTTAAGAGCTAATATTGAGGACACTGCGGGCCTGCTCGACAGTAAGTCATGTGACCAGGGTGATCGCCCTGACCTTTGTCTCTAAGGTCGGCTCCGCTCTCACGCTATGACAACACACGCTCCAGGCACGAAAGCCTTTTAAAGCAGAGTAAAGATATTTTCCACTGGAACATTTCAGAAAACACTTGGGAACAATGAGGCTGATACTTTTGATCCAATAGTCAGAACCATGGCTGTTTTGTTTCTGTGAAAGTAAGGAAACCAGGGCAAAATTCAAAGGACCATTATTTTTAGAAACCAAAGCACCTTAAGGAAACGTACACCAACACAGGGGGAACAGGCAAACCCCACAGAAAGGCCCCAGTCGTCCCAGGACTGAGCCCAGACCTTATTGCTGAGAAGCGAGAACCAGTCCCTCCAGGATTACACGACCTTGGAAGCTAAGCAGGAAGGGCCTGGTCTGTACTTGGATGAGAAACCGTTTGGTAACACCAGGAAGCCTGAGTGAATGTAGTGAGTGAGTGAGTGGTTGGCGTTCGGAGGGGCCGATGGCGCAGACTGGTTGCCTCGCTTCCGTCAGTCTACCCCAGGGCAGCTGTGGCTACAATAGTAGCTTACCACCACCAAGTATGGAGTGAATGAGTGTCCAGAAAAGCGCTATATAAAATCGATGCATTATTATTATTATTATTATTATTAAAGCTCAATGTCAGTGTGTGAAATAAACAGACATTCGTCCTTTGGTCTGTTCTCCTCGGAGTGTCATTCAGGGCTTTGTTTATCAGGGTTATGTGACTCAGAGCCTGCGCTCACAGCGACAGACAGGTGCCTGTTTGCTCCTCCCACAGCTGAGCGGAGCACGGGGGAGGGGGGTGCACATGCTTCTGTTTTTCAGACCAGGGGTTCCCAAACTTTTCAGGCCGGGACAACTTGGGACACCGTTCTGTAAATTGTAATTAGTAATTATACACTGTGTTCCAAATTATTATGCAAATTGTATTTCAGTGTCATAAAGGTAAAAAAATAAAAAAATTAAATAAAAATTCAATGCTGTGACGTCAGTAAGGAGGGGGCGGAGTCATGTTTTGGCCTAGAATCATGGGGAGAGAGCTGGTCAGCCCCTTTAGGCTCCCTGAAGGTGTGAAAATGACCTCTGAAAAATATGTGGAGTGTCTGATTGACCACTTTCTTCTATGGTACAAAAAGAAGAGCCGTGCTTTCCCTAACAAAATCATCTTCATGCATGACAACGCACCATGTCCTGCTGTAAAGAATACCTCTGCATCATTGGCTGCTATGGGCATAAAAGGAGAGAAACTCATGATGTGGACCCCTTCCTCCCCTGACCTCAACCCTATTGAGAACCTTTGGAGCCTCAAGCAAAACATCTATGAGGGTGGGAGGCAGTTTTCATCCAAACAGCAGCTCTGGGAGGTTATTCTGACATCCTGCAAAGAAACCCAAGCAGAAACTCACAAGTTTAAAGAATTTTGAAGCTGCTATCAAATATGGGTCCTATGTTAAAATACAACTTGACCTGTTAAGATGTTTTTGATTGAAATAGGTTTTCATTTCAGTAAATATGACCTCGTAATGCTGCAAATTTAACAAATGACCATTTTCAGTTAATTACAATCTTTAAAATGTATTGAAACAATGAGTTGCATAATCATTCTGAACAGTAGATTTTTTGAATAAAATACTGTTATCACTGGGAGGCAGGTAAAGACTTATATAAATTATGCTAACTGTCATTTAAATTGATAATTTAGAAAATCTGGTTTACTTTGGATACTGTATTTTTATATTTGCCTTAATTTCACTAAAATATGAAGTTTTCAATCAAAAATACATCAAATTCAATATCAGAAAAAAAATAGTCTTAATATTATATATCATTATATATCATATTTCATATAATACCTATTTTAAGTCTTTCTTATTCCCCAGAATCTGGTTTAAACCGGTGTAAAATGCAAAGAAAAGTTTGATTTTGAAGTAAAAATGCATCACAGCTTTTGGACAAATGGCCTGTGAAATCTTTTAGCAACAATCCCAAAACAATGCTGTGAAATCCTGGTGAGACTGGAGAACGCTAAAGGGCCTATCTCACTGCAGGAGAGTTGCAGAGACGTTGCGGAGACAACTCGGAACTGCGCAACTCAGATTAATAGCATGCATACAAAGGGCCTGGAGACTAGTTGGAGACTAGTTAGAGACTTGAGTCGCTGCTGGTCACGGAGATGTCTCCGAAACGTCCTCTGGAGAGAAGGTGAGTCTCCAGGTAGTCTCGATGAAAACGAGCAGGTTCAATTTCAGCGGAGTCTTCATATGGTCTCCAAGAGGTCGACGCGGTCTCAAGCAGCTGTGGCAACATTGCAAACACTATTTATTGTCTCAAAGAGACAGGTCTTGGAGACATGGCAGGAAGATCACAGAAACGTCTTACAGGTGGAGGACAACAAATAGTATTTGCGACACAACTGCTTGAGACCGCGACTGTGCGGAGACTTTAACCGCTGTGCCACCAGGCCGCACGTGTCCCCAATCCTCAGGCAGTAAAAGCTCAGGGACTGAACTCTGGAGGTTAATTGGATTTCAGACTCGTGCTTGTGAGTTCTCGACCCAGGGGCCTTTGTTTAACCACTGAGAGAACAATCTACAGACATTACCTATAAATATAATTTCATAATCTCTGCTGCTCTGCTCATGTTTGAGTGTTTGCTAACAGCCGAGTGTGTGTGCACGGTGTGGGGAAACGCCAGAAGAGACATGTTTGAGTAATGAGGAGGATATTAGAGGAACACTGCTGTTTACCGAGTGTCCATGGTCAACTCTGTCCATCTGCTGTCCTCACACACACGGACACACACAATTGTTTTTCCATGGGTGAAAAAGGTTGTCCTGTGTTTTGTCCGTGCTGTTCTTTATGTAAAATTGGCTTATTTCGTCTATTTCTAAGTAGGAAATTGCTGCTGTGCCATGTCTTCAGATTTTGGGCTTATGTTTTGTTGTTTTTAACTTTGGCTGATGGGACCTGGCGACCCTGACACAAGTACAAGCAAACAGACAAACTGTTTACACAATCAGTGGTCGAGTAAACACGGACAAACGTGGACTTCTGGAAAACACTTTCAGAGTGTGCTGGACAGAGTCAGCAGTCAGTGTGGTTTTTGGCAGCCCTCTTTGTTTTTAGACTTTTGGATGAAAATGTTGTTTAGCCTTAGTCACATTTAAGTCATTTCTGTATGATGTTTTAGACAACGAAAACTATGAAATGCTAAGAGATTAATTTTGGTCAATAAGTATCTATGGCTCTGCATTGGTTGCGAATGTCAGACAAACTATTTTTTTACATTCGTCTTGTCAAAAAAAGCTCATAATGTCTCATCAAACATGAATAAGTCACAGTTACCTTATCGTCCTGAAAAGAAAGGTGCGTCAACAAAATCCTTTTTGTTATCATCTTTGTTGACAAAAACAACACTGACATGAATGAATGGATCACACGCTTGGATGTGACAAGCATAGAACTACAGTGTACAGCGGCCTGCTGGGTAATCGTGAGAGTCAGACGTTTCAGACCAAAGATGCTTTTGGGTCACAGAGAAAAATGTTGATTAATAACAGTTTTTTCCAGTTGGGCAAACATAGACCTATAGGCAGCAGTAATAACCTGTACCACAGTTTACTTGCTTTGGGCTGCGTCCGAAACCATTAAATTGTAGCCTCTAAGTACTAACACTAACAACTAATCCTTAACCTTTCATGGGGTCAACTGTTAGATCAGTTAGACCAGGGGTGTCTAAACTTTTTTCATGCATATTGAAGCGGCACGGGGTGAAGGGCCATAGATCAGTGGTTAGTGCTGCGGAACCTTTAAGGAGCAGAGGTTTAAATTGTGCCCCACACCTTTTATTTATGCTTAAAACCTTCATGCTAGCTCAGTCTCACACTAAAGTGTTAGTTGTTAGGTTAGAATTGTGTAGAATTATTACATTTCAAATAAAAAGGACCATCTCTGATGATGTGTACCGATTCAGCAAGAAGGCCGAGGGCCACCAAAAATTGGTCTGAGGGTTGCATTTGGCCCCCGGGCCGCACTTTGGACACCCCTGAGTTAGACCGTCTTACCCAGGGGAAGGGGAAGTGACATCACCAACAGCTGTTCTTCTTGTTCTTTAAAGTTCAGTGCAGGCCAAACAAAAGCGCATACCGCCACCTACTGTATATTGTCCAACAACAACATAGTGTCCAAATAAAGACATTTAAGGCGGAAAAAAAAAAAGAACCTGACCAAAGATTGTGTTACTTATTTTGATAATTTTATTGAGCATGTGAGTAACCCAAACCAGGCAGTGATATTGATTGTTAGGATGGATTCAATAAAACATTTATAGAAAGCGACTGGAATGTTTATGGAGCTTGCGGTAAAAATAAAGGCGTTGTTGACATTTTGCAAAGATATGTTCTGAGTTGAGTTGGACGCTGAACAATTGACTTCATGGTCAATTGTGAAGCCTTTTCAATTATTTCTTTGTTGAGTAAGAGAAATCTGGAGTGGCCATGGTGGAAATGAATGACCATTTCTTTGGTCTTGGATACATTTCAATCCAGCGTTCTGTTATCCATATACTGACCTTATGGTGAAGGATGGAGTTGTCAGCAGATGGCGCCACACTCAGATTATAAAAGCCCAAGGTTTCTCTTGATTCTTTCCCTGATTTGCACACTTCCGTCTCTGTTCCTGTGGGCGCTAGGTTCGTCATCTTACAACATCTGAAATGATAACTTATAACTTAATTTCATTCAGATAATTCACCTCCGATATAAAGCTAATTTAAACTTTGTGGCTGAGCCTCACGACGGGCTAATAATGCCTCCTTGTTGTCCCATGGTGTGGCTGGGAGTCCGCTGTGTTGCATTGGGTCGCTAGTGTGTCGTCTGAGCCCAACGGTGCACGGGCAACAAATGGATTTGAAATCTTTAAAGCGGACTATGCTTTCTGTGCTCATAACATTTGCCCTTTTTTAAAAGTATTTGTTTATGAAACAAATGAGTTTTAGGACCTAAAACAAAGAAATATTGAATAAATAATTACTTAAATGATCATGCCTCTCCTCAATGAGTCGAACCTGTGTCCTTTATATTAAAAGTTATTTTCTGGATTTTAATAGTCCAGTGGCGTTGTGGCAACAACTTAATTTTAAGGTGGTAACATTAAATTTCCATCTCCTACTAGGGATGTCACGGTATGAAAATTTTACCTCACGGTTATTGTGACCAAAATGATCACGGTTTTCGGTATTATTGTGGTATTTTTTTATGTGTGTTAATAAGTTGAGAAAGCATTGATAGTCCTACACAAACTGAAATAGTTTCAAAAAAGTGTAACAGTGTTTGTTATATTTAAAAAATACAGACAAAGCCAAATCAAAAGTGCAACTTTTCACATCAAAGTAAATGAAGTATAACTATGAATTGTTGTTCGTTTGGAGGGTATTACATGTACTATTTATAGCACCAGAACCGTGTTAGAATATTTTAACTAGATAAACCTTCTATATCAGGAATATTGTTCTCAGTTTGTGTCCTTCCAGTTTGCTTTCGCTTTACAGATTTGGGAAAATGCCATCAGACAGTAATCATTGTTAAAGTCATAATAATGTGGCGAGAGTGAATCTATTGCATTGGCGACCAACTTTAATCTGCCCTCCAGGAGCCTGTAACGCATTTGTGCCATTTCAATACAGAGGTATCCGGACACGGTTTATATACTGGAGTGGAGCTGCGGCTGCACTATGGGACGACTCGTTACCTTCTCCCTCTACCCAAAGTCCCCACATCATGTCAGCTAAAACGCTAACGTTAACTTACTTACTTGGCTATAGAGTTGTGGTGACGGTCACACAGGTGAGTCATGAGGTTTGAAGTATCGCTGCCTTTAGAGACACTTTTTCCTGCACGTTCCACAAACAGGATAACTGTCTTCTATCAACTGTCCTTCAGCTTTCTTAAAATACCCAGACTTCAGACTTGGTCCTGTTTGAGGCTGATAGACGTCCTGAGCGCTGTCGTCTCTGATATGATTCCAGCTTTGAGAAAGTTTTGTTTTGGTTGTGCTACGGAGTCGCCTTCAGCAGATGAGACGGCGGCCGGTGAGGCTCACTTTGCCTACACCGCGGGCGCGGTAATCCACCGATATAATATAGTTTTTCAAAAACAAAAACAAGACGGTAATTATTACCGTCTTTTTACCAGGGTTTACCGCTACACCGGTAACTGTGACATCCCTATCTCCTACCATAGCACTCGGTTATACTTATAATTTCCTTTACTGCACAATCCTCTGCTCCTCTGCCCCATGGTGAGCCACAGGTGACACAGAGAAAAACACAGAGATAGCCTCGATCCAGTCAGTTTGTCCTGCTTTAGTCTCATGAGTCTGAAGATTAAGTTTATCTCCTCGTCTCTTCTGTAGTGGATTGTAAATCCATGCAGCCGTTTCAGTTTTACTGCTGTTTACTTTCCAAAACTTTACTGAGCATGCGCTGTCTACAGTCTTGTTCTAATTTTCTTTGGTAGCACCACAGCACCTCACACTGGCCTGGCAGGTGTATCGTGGCATTTTCACAGACCTTATTCAATCCGTGTGGAGAAAGATTTTGGAACTATAAGCATTTTGTCTTGATGTGGATATAGCCTAAAATGGAAACTTTGACTATAGATTGAGTTTTTGAGGATGAAATTAATGGGCAAATCTTTATATCGCAAATAACGTCGACATTACTCACTGTCCGCATGGCGCATCAGGAATGTTAACAACCAAAGGCCACACAGGTCATGTTGTCTGTTAATTCTTATTTGCGGTATCGTGATGACACATTTTAAGTTGGAAATGCACTTTTTTTGGAAAATACAGTTATTACAATGGAAGGAAACTTACACAGCCACATCTTCCTGCCATTTTGTTGACTTCATATTGGAGTCTATACAACATGTGCCTCACTGGCAGCAAAAATTTGCACACGAACAGTAACTACGAGCATGAGATCACATGGTCACTTGACTGACTATGGAGCAGTTACTTTTTGGAGAACCCCGGCCCGTAGAAGTTTGTCAGGATGGTGTCTATCCCAAATGACCTCAGCTTCCTTCATAACATCACAAACATGCCTACCTGCCGGATCTGAGCATCAAAGAAGGTGACCTCTGGTGCCCTGCAGTATCACAGACCACAGACAAGCCCTAAATGCAGGCTGTGGGTCCAGATGGAGAAGTGAAAGTCCTGCCGACCCGCCCAGAGGAACACACTCTCATGACTCCACACTTTAACGCGGTTTCAACCTTAGAACCCTCTCACTCAGCGTATTTTACAATTCCTTGAGAGCCACTTTAAGATTCAAAACCTTGTTGAGAAATGTACTTAATGGTACATGCAAACCAAACACGTCAAATCAAGTTACGCCCTTCCACTTTGTGTTCACTTAGTGTTCACTTGTGTTCACTTAGTGTTCGCTTGTGTTCACTTAGTGTTCGCTTGTGTTCACTTAGTGTTCGCTTGTGTTCACTTGTGTTCACTTAGTGTTCGTTTCTGTTCACTTGTGTTCACTTAGTGTTCGTTTCTGTTCACTTGTGTTCACTTAGTGTTCGTTTCTGTTCACTTGTGTTCACTTAGTGTTCGCTTCTGTTCACTTAGTGTTCGCTTCTGTTCACTTGTGTTCACTTAGTGTTCGCTTCTGTTCACTTGTGTTCACTTAGTGTTCACTTCTGTTCACTTAGTGTTCGCATCTGTTCACTTGTGTTCACTTGTGTTCGCTTCTGTTCACTTGTGTTCACTTAGTGTTCACTTAGTGTTCGCTTCTGTTCACTTGTGTTCACTTACAGTAGTGTTCGCTTCTGTTCACTTCTGTTCACTTAGTGTTCGCTTCTGTTCACTTGTGTTCACTTAGTGTTCGCTTGTGTTCACTTGTGTTCACTTAGTGTTCACTTGTGTTCACTTGTGTTCACTTAGTGTTCGCTTGTGTTCACTTAGTGTTCACTTGTGTTCACTTAGTGTTCACTTGTGTTCACTTGTGTTCACTTAGTGTTCGCTTGTGTTCGCTTAGTGTTCACTTGTGTTCACTTAGTGTTCACTTGTGTTCACTTAGTGTTCGCTTCTGTTCACTTAGTGTTCGCTTCTGTTCACTTAGTGTTCGCTTCTGTTCACTTAGTGTTCGCTTCTGTTCACTTGTGTTCACTTAGTGTTCGCTTCTGTTCACTTGTGTTCACTTAGTGTTCGTTTCTGTTCACTTGTGTTCACTTAGTGTTCGTTTCTGTTCACTTGTGTTCACTTAGTGTTCACTTCTGTTCACTTGTGTTCACTTAGTGTTCACTTCTGTTCACTTCTGTTCACTTAGTGTTCGTTTCGGTTCACTTCTGTTCACTTAGTGTTCGTTTCGGTTCACTTGTTGTCAAGTCATCTGTGTTCTAAGTGAGCAGTGCCCTGACTTGAGGGGGCTGGGACTCACGACTCGATTCAAAACGGACTTCACTCAGGTTGTCACTTGGAACTTTTTCTCCATTTATTTTGTTGAACCAGGTGAAAAACCTTAAAGGGCGAGACAAAAGCTCAGTTTAAGTTCAAACACAATATTTACAATTTACAAAATAGATCAATATCAATAATACAAATAGCAATCTTATTTTAGAAACAAATGCTCTTACTCAGCCATCTTAATCAGTTAAATCACATTGAAAGGGTGCAAATAACTTTATATTTGGTCCAAACCTATACATACAACACACACTTGCACAAAGTATCTTAGCATTTACAATGACATTTCCTATGAATTTATCAGTTTAACATTTGGTATTGTAAAGTATTTTAGGTTTTTTTTAAATACACATTTTAACCACTCTGCACTCAAACTAGACCATACTCTTTCCAACCACAAGCTAGAGGAGCCACATTTACAATGCAGCATTTAGCACACCATAGCACAAACACAGATAACTCAGTCAAAAGTACAGCTCTTTAGCTTACCGGCTGTCATCTCAGTCTCTTTGTGAGTACCCAATCCTGCTCGGTGCACTTTGCATTCATAAAGTCTCTACTTTCGCGCTATAGTTTCATGCCCTTCTTGCCATGGTGTGTTCAGTTCCTCCTGGTGCTGCTCCTAAGTGTAGAAATGCACCATGCTTAATTAGTCCAGGTGTGCACCCCTGATTGAGCAATCGCTTCCTCCTGTGTCCATTGGGCAGGGCGGAGCTACGCCAATTGGACGCAACACTTGTGTTCACTTAGTGTTCACTTCTGTTCACTTGTGTTCACTTAGTGTTCGCTTCTGTTCACTTGTGTTCACTTAGTGTTCGCTTCTGTTCACTTCTGTTCACTTGTGTTACTTAGTGTTCGCTTTGTTCACTTCTGTTCATTGTGTTCACTTAGTGTTCGCTTCTGTTCACTTGTGTTCACTTAGTGTTCACTTCTGTTCACTTAGTGTTCGCATCTGTTCACTTGTGTTCACTTAGTGTTCGCTTCTGTTCACTTGTGTTCACTTAGTGTTCACTTAGTGTTCGCTTCTGTTCACTTGTGTTCACTTAGTGTTCGCTTCTGTTCACTTGTGTTCACTTGTGTTCACTTAGTGTTCGCTTCTGTTCACTTGTGTTCACTTAGTGTTCGCTTCTGTTCACTTGTGTTCACTTAGTGTTCACTTGTGTTCACTTAGTGTTCGTTTCTGTTCACTTGTGTTCACTTAGTGTTCGCTTGTGTTCGCTTAGTGTTCGCTTCTGTTCACTTGTGTTCACTTAGTGTTCACTTGTGTTCACTTGTGTTCACTTAGTGTTCGCTTCTGTTCACTTAGTGTTCGCTTCTGTTCACTTATGTTCGTTCTGTTCACTTGTGTTCACTTAGTGTTCGCTTCTGTTCACTTGTGTTCACTTAGTGTTCGCTTCTGTTCACTTGTGTTCACTTAGTGTTTGTTTCTGTTCACTTGTGTTCACTTAGTGTTCACTTCTGTTCACTTGTGTTCACTTAGTGTTCACTTCTGTTTACTTGTGTTCATTTAGTGTTCGTTTCTGTTCACTTGTGTTAATTTAGTGTTCACTTCTGTTCACTTGTGTTCACTTGTGTTCACTTAGTGTTCACTTCTGTTCACTTGTGTTCATTTAGTGTTCGTTTCTGTTCACTTGTGTTCACTTAGTGTTCACTTCTGTTCACTTGTGTTCACTTAGTGTTCACTTCTGTTCACTTGTGTTCATTTAGTGTTCGTTTCTGTTCACTTGTGTTCACTTAGTGTTCACTTGTGTTCACTTCTGTTCACTTGTGTTCACTTAGAGTTCGCTTCTGTTCACTTAGTGTTCGCTTCTGTTCACTTGTGTTCACTTAGTATTCACTTCTGTTCACTTGTGTTCACTTAGTGTTCACTTCTGTTCACTTGTGTTCACTTAGAGTTCGCTTCTGTTCACTTGTGTTCGCTTCTGTTCACTTGTGTTCACTTAGTATTCACTTCTGTTCACTTGTGTTCACTTGTGTTCACTTCTGTTCACTTGGGTTCACTTAGAGTTCGCTTCTGTTCACTTAGTGTTCGCTTCGGTTCACTTGTGTTCACTTAGTATTCACTTCTGTTCACTTGTGTTCACTTAGTGTTCACTTCTGTTCACTTGTGTTCACTTGTGTTCACTTAGAGTTCGCTTCTGTTCACTTGTGTTCACTTAGTGTTCACTTGTGTTCACTTAGTGTTCACTTGTGTTCACTTAGTGTTCACTTCTGTTCACTTAGTGTTCGCTTAGTGTTCACTTCTGTTCACTTTTGTTCACTTGTGTTCACTTAGGTTCGCTTCTGTTCACTTAGTGTTCGCTTCTGTTCACTTGTGTTCACTTAGTGTTCACTTCTGTTCACTTGTGTTCACTTAGAGTTCGCTTCTGTTCACTTGTGTTCACTTAGTGTTCACTTCTGTTCACTTGTGTTCACTTAGAGTTCGCTTCTGTTCACTTAGTGTTCGCTTCTGTTCACTTCTGTTCACTTAGTGTTCGCTTAGTGTTCACTTCTGTTCACTTTTGTTCACTTGTGTTCACTTAGAGTTCGCTTCTGTTCACTTAGAGTTCGCTTCTGTTCACTTAGTGTTCGCTTCTGTTCACTTGTGTTCACTTAGTATTCACTTCTGTTCACTTGTGTTCACTTGTGTTCACTTCTGTTCACTTGGGTTCACTTAGAGTTCGCTTCTGTTCACTTAGTGTTCACTTCGGTTCACTTGTGTTCACTTAGTGTTCACTTCTGTTCACTTGTGTTCACTTGTGTTCACTTAGAGTTCGCTTCTGTTCACTTAGTGTTCGCTTCTGTTCACTTGTGTTCACTTAGTGTTCACTTCTGTTCACTTGTGTTCACTTAGAGTTCGCTTCTGTTCACTTGTGTTCACTTAGTGTTCACTTCTGTTCACTTGTGTTCACTTAGAGTTCGCTTCTGTTCACTTAGTGTTCGCTTCTGTTCACTTGTGTTCACTTAGTTTCACTTCTGTTCACTTTGTTCACTTAGAGTTCGCTTCTGTTCACTTAGTGTTCGCTTCTGTTCACTTGTGTTCACTTAGTGTTCACTTCTGTTCACTTGTGTTCACTTAGTATTCACTTCTGTTCACTTAGTGTTCACTTCTGTTCACTTGTGTTCACTTGTGTTCACTTAGTGTTCACTTCTGTTCACTTGTGTTCACTTAGTGTTCGTTTCTGTTCACTTGTGTTCACTTAGTGTTCGTTTCTGTTCACTTGTGTTCACTTCTGTTCACTTCTGTTCACTTGGGTTCACTTAGAGTTCGCTTCTGTTCACTTAGTGTTCGATTCGGTTCACTTGTGTTCACTTAGTGTTCACTTCTGTTCACTTCTGTTCACTTGTGTTCACTTAGAGTTCGCTTCTGTTCACTTGTGTTCACTTGTGTTCACTTCTGTTCACTTAGTGTTCGCCTAGTGTTCACTTCTTTCACTTCTGTTCACTTGTGTTCACTTAGAGTTCGCTTCTGTTCACTTAGTGTTCGTTTTCATTGTTATTAGTTTCACTTCTGTTCACTTGTGTTCACTTAGTGTTCACTTCTGTTTACTTGTGTTCACTTAGAGTTCGCTTCTGTTCACTTAGTGTTCGCTTCTGTTCACTTGTGTTCACTTAGTATTCACTTCTGTTCACTTGTGTTCACTTCTGTTCACTTCTGTTCACTTGGGTTCACTTAGAGTTCGCTTCTGTTCACTTAGTGTTCGCTTCGGTTCACTTGTGTTCACTTAGTGTTCACTTAGTGTTCGTTTCGGTTCACTTGTGTTCACTTCTGTTCACTTGTGTTCACTTAGAGTTCGCTTCTGTTCACTTAGTGTTCGCTTCTGTTCACTTGTGTTCACTTAGTATTCACTTCTGTTCACTTGTGTTCACTTCTGTTCACTTCTGTTCACTTGTGTTCACTTAGAGTTCGCTTCTGTTCACTTGTGTTCACTTGTGTTCACTTGTGTTCACTTAGTGTTCGCTTCTGTTCACTTGTGTTCACTTAGTGTTCACTTCTGTTCACTTGTGTTCACTTAGTGTTCACTTTGTTCCTTCTGTTCACTTGTGTTCACTTAGTGTTCACTTCTGTTCACTTAGTGTTCGCTTCTGTTCACTTGTGTTCACTTCTGTTCACTTGTGTTCACTTAGTGTTCACTTCTGTTCACTTGTGTTCACTTAGAGTTCGCTTCTGTTCACTTAGTGTTCGCTTCTGTTCACTTGTGTTCACTTAGTATTCACTTCTGTTCACTTGTGTTCACTTAGTGTTCACTTCTGTTCACTTGTGTTCACTTAGAGTTCGCTTCTGTTCACTTAGTGTTCGCTTCTGTTCACTTGTGTTCACTTAGTATTCACTTCTGTTCACTTGTGTTCACTTGTGTTCACTTCTGTTCACTTGTGTTCTTTGTTCACTTAGTGTTCCTTCTGTTCACTTGTGTTACTTGTTTCACTTGTGTTCACTTGTTCCTTGTTCACTTGTGTTCACTTAGTGTTCACTTTGTTCACTTGTGTTCACTTGTGTTCACTTAGTGTTCACTTCTGTTCACTTGTGTTCACTTAGTGTTCACTTCTGTTCACTTATGTTCACTTGTGTTCACTTTGTTCCTTCTGTTCACTTAGTGTTCCTTCTGTTCACTTGTGTTCACTTAGTGTTCACTTCTGTTCACTTCTGTTCACTTGTGTTCACTTAGATTCGCTTCTGTTCACTTAGTGTTCGCTTCTGTTCACTTGTGTTCACTTAGTGTTCACTTCTGTTCACTTGTGTTCACTTAGTGTTCACTTCTGTTCACTTGTGTTCACTTAGTTTCCTTCTGTTCACTTGTGTTCACTTAGTGTTCACTTCTGTTCACTTGTGTTCACTTAGTGTTCTTTGTTCACTTGTGTTCACTTAGTGTTCACTTCTGTTCACTTGTGTTCACTTAGTGTTCACTTGTGTTCACTGGTTCACTTAGTGTTCGTTTCGGTTCACTTGTGTTCACTTAGTGTTCACTTGTGTTCACTTAGTGTTCACTTCTGTTCACTTGTGTTCACTTAGTGTTCACTTGTGTTCACTTGTGTTCACTTAGTGTTCACTTGTGTTCACTTGTGTTCACTTAGTGTTCGTTTCTGTTCACTTGTGTTCACTTAGTGTTAGTTTCTGTTCACCACAACTGAAAGGAACTGGGAGAAACATGACTCTACAGCAGATAGAAATTACATTGGAAAATTAAGTTTTTGTTATTCTTCTCTCGGTTTTTATTATAAATAATTTTCACACACTAAAATATATTTGAATTTCAATATTCTATTCTAAAGCAGAAGCACCATGACTTCCTTCTTCATCTGTTGGTCTTTGACAGACTGAAGAGCAATGAGGCCTCAGACTTTTTTGTTCAAAATAAAGAGCACACTTGTAGCGTCATGTTTCAGCATCATGTTACTGTCACCCAAATTCCAAGCTCTGAGACAAAAACAAATATTTCAGCACTTTAATATTAAGAAATATAGACTAAAACTGGCACCGTCACTTTAGTGCGATGCATATAATTAGATTTTGCACAGTGCATTGTTACACCCCTAGTCACCGAGGACATAGCCATAGCCTTCACCTTCTTTCACAGGATTTGGACAGCTTTAAAGTGTTGTCTAGCTGTTATAATATTGTTTTGTATCCATGGGACAGTGGAATCCTATTGATTTTGGCCAATATTGTGCTTTTTCTACCACTTGTTACACTGCTAAAAATGTAAATGTAAAATTCAACAAATTACAGGAAATTACATCTGATTTCTTCCATTTTCTGGCCTTTTCATATATGTATGCCTGAAAAGACTGTCGTAATCAGGCATATCATTGATTTTTTGTGTTTTTTGTATGGTTTTTTACCCGCCAAAAGCAGGGGGAGGGAAATCCTGACTACCATTAGGCTAATGGCCAGCGTACATTGTCAAATTGTATTGTACACCCCTTCCTTACATCACAAGCACGCCTACCTGCCGGATCTGAGCATCTAAGTTAAAGTCTCTCCTGGTAGAACTGAAGGTGACCTCTGGTGGCCTGCAGTATCCAGATGGAGAAGTGAAAGTCCTGCCGACCCGCCCAGAGGAACACACTCTTATGACTCCACACTTAAAGACGGTTTAGTGTATTATTTTTAAATGTTACCATGGAGGTGTTTGCCTTTGGAAAAAAACTTTTTCAGAGTGTCCTTAAGTCTGTCCTCATGTCCTGTCCTGTGTCTGCAGATATGGAGCGATGGGGTGATGTCTTCAGAAACTACTGCTCCTCTCCTCACTGTGGGGACTGGGCTGCGGATTAGAATATGGTAAGACTCTCAGGACTCAAACGTTCTCCAAACACAGAGTTACAACGGTGAAGCATCGGTACTGTCACAGGGCGCCCTCTGCTGGCTGCTGTGTATACTGCCGGCGGCAAATGTCAAACATGTCACCTGTTTGTTGGTTAGAAAATATAAACCTTGTCCTTTCCTTCGGTCTCCCCTTGCACCATTGTAGATAAACTGTTTGACAAAAAGGTACTCTCTCTCAAATCTATTGTCTTATGTCAGACATTAAGAGTCAATGCATGGGGGAAAAAAACAAACAAACAAAAAAACAGTGGGAAGCAGAACTGGCAGCACTTCTTGTTGCAAACTTAACTTAATGCAATTTCTGTCTGTCCATCACATTTACTTTACAAATTACAGATTTTCCAAAATGCACTCAAATGAATGTAACAGATGTTGTACGTCACCTGCCAATATGACCCTCATGTTCTGGTCAGGTCCTCACTTAGAAATCTATACTGGGCTATCCTTTTTTAACACTGGAAAACCCCTCCCAGATGAGTGCAAGAACTACGGCCGCCGTTTCCAGCGGGTCTACTCGGTTCCCGGGGACGTGGCAATGGTCAACAGCACCCTGCTCTCCTACTCTTTCTTCAACCTATCAGCCGAGCCCTACAATGTCACATGGTACAGGCTGGGCTCGGACCAGCCAATCAGCAACCAGAGCGGGCGGGTCCTGGTGGTGCGGGAGACTCTGTGGTTCCTGAACGTCACACTGGCCGATGATGGAAACTATGTGACTGTGGTCAGGTGAGGCTCTTTTTACACAGTGACAGGAAGACGCAATCATTTTTCATTTGTAGATAACCAGGGTTAGACGTGAGATCGGGCTTGAAAAATTCAGCCAGACCCGACCCAAACCCAACCAATTAAATTAAACTTCAGGCCCAAGCCCGAAACTAACCCGACGTAAATATATATATATTTTTAAGGTATTAAAGGGGGGTATTATGTAAAATGGACTTTTCAAGCTTTATATCATGTTATTATGTCATTCCCTCATTAAACACATGCCTGGAGTGTTGCCTTGGCTCATTCACATATTTTTGAGTAATCAGTAAAAACTTAGACGGCAGCCATTTTAGGTGTAGCTATGCCTCAGTCCTCCTAGGAACGCCCCCACCTCCTGGAGACGCCTCTGGACCTTTCGTCACCAGCCAAGCCACCAACCACTGCTCCTCAGCTCAGCAGAGCCCCCCCCACACAGTGTTGTTGTTTAAATGCCACAGCAGTGTGCTGAAGGGGGCGTGTCGGAAAGCTTCTTAAAGAGACAGAGGCCTATTTCAAGACGTTCAGTACAGCCATTTTGAGAGAGCAATTTTATTCAAGGCAGTTATTTTAATTTACTGCATATACAGACCAACAGAAGGTTACGTCATCATTGTAGTATGCTATAGACTGGTCCTATGTGATTGAAAAAAGCATAATACCCCCTCTTTAAGGCCCGGTCTGTGCAGTGTATTCAGCAGCAGCAGAGGCTGAGTGGTGCACGCCGTGTGGGAGAGGTTACGCTCACCACGCACCTGGGCAGGCCGAGAGGATAAGCCAACTTTTTACGCACTAACAGGAACCAAACTGCTTATTTAGCTACCAATTTAAACGCTGTCCTTAGAGAAAGAGCATATAGCAATGTTCTCTGTGTAGCGCCGGTATCAAAGCACTGGCCTGGCCGCTTCAGAAACGTAACCAACACACACTGCACGTTTGCCCCCTCCCTGCACCGCAGGAAAAAGGCTGAATTACAAGACAACTCTACTAAGCCTATACCATATATTTTTATTAGAGATAATAATTATTAATAACAATAATAAAATAAAAGACATCTTGAAGCTCGACCCAAACCCAACTGTAATGCATGATATCTCGGCCCGACGCGAATTTCAGGTCGGTCTCAGGCTCGGGATGAAATCTGACCTCTAACCAGGGTTACGATCAAAAACCAGGAAAGGAATCTTTTACTGAGTATATTCATGTTGTTGATTGTAACATCTAGGTCACCAGTGAGAATGTCAAGTAGAGCCGCTGAGACTGTAATGGTATTGCAGAAGAAAACCAGTTGCTTTGCTTTAAATAAATTAGCGAGGAGTTTGGTAGTTTGGCGTGACTCTCCGTGTGTGCCCTCAGAACCCCCCGGCAGTGCTTCAGGCTGGAGACCGTGGTGGTGGTGGACATGCCCCTCTCCCAGTGCGGACGGCCCAGGACGACAGGACAGGACTTGACCAAGCGGGTGACCGACATCCTCTCCTGTCCACTCAAAGAATTCATCAGCAAGCTCCGCCAATACGGCATCTCCTACGACATCACATGGTACAAGGTGAGGAAGTGTAAAATAGCTCCATTATTTAGAATAAAGCAAAAATAAAAATAGTGAAAGGATAAAATTAGGACGATGTTGCGCATGTTAGGACAGACACGTGGAGGTCAGAATGACAAGTCAGGAAGGAACTTTCGGAGCCAGCCGCCATTTTCTTACGGCTTCAAGAAGAAGCCAGCCACAATAAGTCCATTCTTGATTTTACAGTCTATGATTGGCAGCAGTGTTGGGTGTAACGCGTTACTCTGTAATGACCAGGGGTTAAAGTGGGCAGGAACGGTCGGGAACGGCGTTCCTGCACCTTCGTGTGACCAAAGAAAAAAAAAGTTAATGATTGCCACTTTATCATTTCGCACACATGTGAAAGTCTGCCGGTGAGATAAATCAATGCAATAAATACTAGGTTGGGTAGTTTTATTATTAACTTGCTGAAGCTGCGCTGGACAAAAGTCCACTCTTCAGAATCTGAAGAAATAATCATAAGATCAGCAGCAGGTCAGTCCGCTCCTCATGCGCGCGGGTTTAATGCGCCTCAATATAACAGCATTTATCACGAAATAATGAACTTTATGGACATAAACTAATCCATAAACGGAGTCTACTCTTCCCAAGCTTTAGCCCGCTTTTTATTTCGCATCAATCAGCCTCATATTTTCGGTTTTAGAGATAAATGTAGGAAGCATAATGAAGAGAAAAGGCGATAAAACAGTGCGGTGTTACAGCGCTCAGTTACGCCCCATTGTCGGCCTTGTTCACAAAGTATTTCCTCTGATGAGATCCTCTGAATCTGCCCGCGGTTTAAAAGTAACAAGAGAGTCATGAATCCAGGTTAAAGTTGAGTCTTTAGACTCGTCTGGAGCCTGTGTCTCCTCCTCTCAGCTCAGCCCGATGAGCAGCTACAGACGGAGGAGCAACAGGGGCGGAGCTGACACGGGCAGCAGAGGGACTGGGGCCCCACAGCAGAGGGTCTGGGGCCCACAAGGAAACACTTACACAGGATTTTGACAGTAAATTAAAACAATAAATAAATAGATAAAAAAATAAAAGTCTATTTGCAGCTATCAAAATCAGTGTTGCTTCTTTCTTTCTTTTTTATTTTTAGTTTTTTTTTAGGAAAATAATCATAATGTTGACAGTTCTGATTCTCATCACTGTATAAGGCTAATTCAAACAGCATATGTTTGCCTTAAATACACCAGATTGCACTAAATTGTATCTGATTATTAAAAAAAACTCCCGGGTAGGACTGGCTGTTGCTCTAATTTTCTGGGAGTATCTCAAACAAGAGCACATATAAAGACATCTTATTCTGTGAAATGGTCTAAAACTTAATTTTAAAATAAATAAATTAAAAGTAATATAAAACACCTTCTGTTACATGTAATATACACACAGCCTTTCATATATCGACCTAATGTAGCGTTCTGAGTTTTCGAGATTAGAGTTCCACCACCTCCCAAAATCCACTTTAACCACTGGTAATGACATTACTATTTTTGTAACATAGTAGTGTAACGCGTTACTGCGGCGAACACTGTAATGACATTACAATTACTTTCGAAAATATGATGTCGTTACTTAATTGCAGTGTCGGGCCGTGGGGTTTCAGTCAGGGCCTTCAATAGTAACCTGGGTTCACGCAGTCAAACGCATATAAACTGATCGACAATAGGCGTATGTATAAAACTGCCTTTTTGCGTGGCACTTCTTCACCAAAGGATGTATCAACAACGCAAACCAAAGCAGCGGTGCCTCCGCCCCCAAACAAAAGCAAAAACCTTCGGGAACACTCGTACTAACACTCGTAATAAAGGGATTATAAACTTACAGTTTGGTGCAATGTGAGATGCTTTTTTTAGCGCTCGTAGTCCTGTACCTGTTCCCTGCCCGAGTCCCAGCTCAGCTGACGCGGGAAACTCTTCTCCTGTCCGGGGAGCCAAGCGTCTACGTCCCGCTGTTGTTCCCGCTGCTTTGCTCTAGAAGCTCGTCATAATGAAGGGGCGCAAAATATCCGTGATCAGTAAATCCACTTCATTTTGCCTCGTTCGGACGTTTCCAAGAGGAATATCGTCTTGCCCATGCACGGTTACATTAGCGGTTTTCCCAGGCGAACAAAACGTAGGGGAAGCTACTGATCTACTGAAGGACCTGGGGGGCGTACTGTTAATGTACATAGAATTCTGATTGGCCGATAATTCTGTCAGTCACACTGGCTGTCAATCATGTGTGCGGCCCATGGTGCGGCCTGACAACACAGGACCAGCAGAATCTGTTCTGAAGGCTCTGAGGAGGAGCAGCTCACCAGAGGTGTTTAAGGCACTTTTTGAGTAGGAAATTACAGTTACACCTCAACAAAATCAATATAAGCGACTCCACTGTACATTATATAAATAAATTAGAAATTAAATATACTATTGAGACATTTTACACTTTTTTTCTTCATTTGGTCAGGGCCAGCAGAGAAGGCCCTGCTGGCCCTGACGGCACACCGCTGCTTAATTGACTGATAACCTACCGCGGCTCGATTTCCAGGAACCCGAGGTAACAACAAAGGCCGAATCAAATAGACTTGTGGCATCTTTGGTTGTGGAGGATATGCTGCCCCTGACCTGTTACATAGCGTAGGGTAACTTGATGTTTGACTTCAAACCTAGAATTTACATGACCCTGATTTCAGGTATGATGTTTTAGAGTAATGCAAAAGTAGTGTAACTAGTAATGTAACTAAGTTACTTTCCAAAAAAAGTAACTAAGTAATGTAATGGATTACTTTTTTGAGAAGTAATGAGTAATATGTAATGGATTACTTTTTTTGAGTAACTACCCCGACACTGGTCGGCAGTGACAAAGTTTCTCAGTTCAGTTACAGATTCTGCCATTTTTTCTTTTCTACATTTCTTGAAAACAAAAAACTTTCTGAATGTCCTCAGTGCAGTAGTGCTTTTACAACTGACCACTAGGTGTCAGTATTTATCAACAACCGTCCATGTAGGGCTAGTGGATGTTTAGGGCGATTTTGAGATTAGTCTCTCCCTGAGTTTGTTTGTGACCCTCTCGCTGCAGATTTGTGAAGAAGCATTTGGGTCTTGACCTCACATCTGATCGAGTGACTCTTTTTGGAGGTCTTGTGTATAATGATGCAATTCTTTACAGAAAATACAGTTTTCATCATATTTCACACTTGTCTGAATCATTTAGTCTTCATACGAATTAAAAAATATATACATTATTGTGGAAAAATTTGCCTATCTCTGTGTTCTGTGCACATTGTAAAATCACTAAAGATTGAAAATCTGGTACTCAGGGTGAAAAGTCTGAAAACTACTGCTCTAGTCAGATGTGTCCATAGACTTCATATTCATAGACTGTCATTGCTCACCCCTCCCTATTCACATTAATGACTCCATTCGAGAGAGAATCTATGATGGCAGCTCAATCTCCTACAGAGCATGTTCCAAAACAGGACAAAAACTGGGCCCCCATGAGGTGGGCTGAGCAGCAACAAGCCTCCACTGAGCTCCAGTTAGCCTGCTCACTGTATTTCTCCTATAGAATAGAAAAACGCTATATAAGTTGAGTCCATCTACTATTTACCATGAAACGGACAACACATACCTCCCCATACGTTAGTATTGCTGTCAGGGAATTTACAACTTTCGGCAAACGCTCTGTTACCTTCTGCCACAGAAATAAACAGATCAAAAACACCAGATCACGCCAGAACCATCGTTTTACTTGAAATACAAGGTGGCATTGTCACAGAATTTTGCAGCCCACCAGCTTGCTAAATCCTTCAAAAACCCACAGAATACAGACATGTTACAGCCTATATAGAAATTATAGCCACTCCCATTTTCCTATAACTTTCCGCTCCCTTCAGTCAGGTTGGGGCTGGTTCTTCTCCGTTGGGGCATACCCAAGACCCCCTCCCCTGCTTCCTGAGAGGGGCATTCCGTTAGGGCCATAAAAATGGTGCAGGTGATAAGGATTGTTTACCACAAAACCAGATGTCCTTAAGTCAAGCTTCAATGCCTTAACCAAAACAAAACACGAGACCTTTGACACTTGGCCTCCAACATCAACTCAAGGTTTAAGCATAAAGCAACGTTATCTTAACTTACAGGTCACTTAATTACCAGAAGGTCCCCAGGACGTCAGGAAGTCACTTTAACACATGCTTAGTTCAGCAGGTCATTGCTTACGAGTACATTTAAGAATGAATTTTCAATCACACACAAATTCATTGCAATACACAAAATGTAAACACGTGATAAATCACAAATATCCTGACATTCCCCCCTTTTTATCCTTTGTTTAACATTTTCTTCTCAATTTCAGACTAATACCATATCGAGTAGTGTTCACACGTCTTATTAGCATAAGCAGTTTCCTTCAAGCATTGGATGTCACAATAAGTTTTCACAAAGAATAACATTCTGTTAATCACCCTTTTGAAGACAAGGAAGAAACAAGTAACAAGCAAAATAAAATCAAAACAGCTTTGCCACTTTGCCAGCTTGTCACTTATTAATTTACTACACTGCTGTTACCGTTGACCTCAGCAAGGTTTCTGGATAAACGTGCCACAAACTCTACTCTGCGGTGTTGTTAAACATGAGATTAGAATCACAGTCCTCGTAATGGTACTCAGTTACTCAAATTGCTGGATTTAACATGGCAAACTGTTATAATTATCACTTTGACGTTGTCACATAATAACCATTCATTCCATGCGGAGTAAAAATCGCCATTACCATTACATTAGTGACTCTGCTTATCTTAATGCTTTGATTCCTTCATCAAATGCTTTAATGGTTGTTTCACTGTGTAAGAAGTCATACAAAATGCAAAGTTTCCAATATTTTGCCCACTCCAAACGTACCCAATTCATAATACCAATCTTCACTGTTAATTCTGGATGCTTTGTAAGGGCATCTTTAACAGACTCTATACGAGTACTATGGCACCTCAAACAGGAAACTTCTCGCAAGGCGTTGATGTCGTTTGTAGGACTCTGAATGTCTCAAGTTCAACTCGTTCACAGTCATGGACTCTTTCCACTGACAAGAGTCTTGTTGAGATCTTCATACTGATTAGTGTTTTAGAAAAAACAGTATAATGCATTGTCCATCGTTCTTCTTCAATAGTCTCTTCAAAATGTCTCCTTCAAAAAGTATTTTTCAAAGAGTTTCTGTCTTTCTATCTTCTCGCGGTGTGGGTTTCTAGTACCTTACCACCACTAGCTTCTGTCTAACAGTGTCTAGGAAACCATGTGTCAATCATTCTTGTGTACAATTGTCGCTCTGGTGGCTTAGTAAGGAAATGTTCTGCTTCGTTGACCTTGAGATGGCAGGGTTCCGGACCCCTCCCACTCTGTGGTATTCAGATTTTTCCTCCGAAGATGACGACACAGTCGCACCCGCCAGCTTGCAACATGAGATGGATTCTTGTTGATTTCTTTTTGCGACACAGTGGATGGCGTTGATGGCGTAGATGGGAGTACTGACTTGGCTCCTCCCACCTTGGCTAGGCCACTCCTTGCGACACAGCATGGATGGAGTGGAAGGCTGCAGCTGGGAGCACTGGATTTGGCGCCTCCCATTTCAGCCAGGTCACGCTTTTGATGTTGTGACCTTCAGTCCCACACCACCATGATCCATCTCCTTCTGTCCTCCTGTACAGGTGTTGTAAGAAAATCTGGCAGATTATTTGTTCTCTTTTGATAGTCTGCTTTTCTTCAAATCAAATTCTTTTTTCTTTTTCTTTTTTCTTTTTTCGATTGCAATTTTGGCAAACCTAAGGTTTCCAATATCGTTTTGAAAGGATGTTAGTTTTAACCCTTTTGTTTGGAGGGTAAAGACTTTTTTTTAAGTCAATACATTCAGACAATTCATTCTTTTACATAACACTTTAGTTACAATTCTAGTATTTGGACTTAAACAGACAGTTCCATCCATTCCAAAAAAATGCAACCATTATCTTAATTTCTCTCATATGCATTTTCTCCAATGGACTTCCTGGTTTTGTAAAAACTCTTCTGTTGCCCTGTGCAATGTTTTTCTGCACATTAAACATTGACTAAACATTTTTTTTTAGTAAATATTATCCCCATTTCATATTTATTATAATTCCCATTATAATACTTGTCTACTAGGTATAATATATCTATATCCCCCCTCTTTGAGACTGTTCATACACACGTCTCAAATTCTTCAACCAAGAACGTACTACTAATTTAGTTTGCCTATCTGTCTTATTGCCAATCAAGACAGTATTTCTCCACTTGTGTGAGACTCGTTTTTGCACACAACAAGGAATTTCACTAACCTTATAGCCTTTAATTATTCTTTTTAATCATGGGTTACCAATTTGCCTGTAGAAGCTCTAAAACCACTTAGCTTCTATTATTATCAAAATAATTTTCTCTATGCCTTTTGCAAATTTCAAGCAACTTATAGGCATATTTTCTACTTATGTAGATCATTACTTTTTTCAGCAAATAATTTACACCATTTTTAGTGCAACTATTTCCTTTGCTTATGCAGATAAATTTCAAAGTATTTTCCTAATAACTGCATAAGCTACACAATTTTCGTTTTGCAAAAATACTCCTCCACTCATAAATAGTGTAACGTTTTATACACTAATTGAGTTTCATGTGAACATTTTTCAGCACTTTTCCCTGGGTTTGGCACCAGGCAACTATGTTCAAAATGATGCTACATTTTTTCCTTACATTTCTAAATGTAAGTGCAAACCAATGTTGACTTGCATTGCTGAAGTCTATGACACAAAAAATACTTTTCAGTTGGATTCATAGCGTTTAAGTAATGTCTGTGAATTTGAAACATTGGCTTTCTGTTACACAACATTATCGTTTGCTCTTAATTTTATACCCTCCTCCAAGCTACTGAAGGTGGTGCCTTTTTGATTGGAAAAATAGATGTGTTTCATGTTTATCTGAACACAAACTATTATTCCTGCCTTTTTCAAATCTCCAATTACTGTTACTATACCGACTTTGGCATAAAAGGATTTCCTTAATCCTATGCCATGAAATAGGCCTTTAATTTTTACTGAAGTCACACCTTTAATTGCGTCTGGTGGACTTTTAGACCACTAATTTTCAAGTAAATCAATTAAACATAATTAATTTATGCACAAATTTATCATTAATTGGATCTGGACCCGGTAAATATTTCTAACTTTAGTTTTTTCTCGGGTACCATCAATTTTATGCTTTTTGTTTTACACAGGATTCTACTAATCCATACATTGTTTTGGACTATTTTCTAATCTTTCTGAGAGGTCTGTATACCTCTGTATACTTCACAGAAATTACTAATGGTAGCTTTCTACAAAAAGTCTTTGGAATCTTTCCAAAAGAATCACTAAAAAATTCTCCTGCCCTTCACACTCCGCTTTACAGCACACCAGTGTTTGGAATAACGCCGTTTAAAAGAACGGCGTTAGGTAACGACGTTATTTTTTCAGTAACGGAGTAATCTAATTCATTACTCTCCCCGTCGTTACAACGCCGTTATCGTTACTGGGTAAACAAAGTGGCACGTTACATTTAGACTGAATGAGCGCCGCGGTGTCAGCTCACACAGCAGGAGCAGCGGAGAGGGTGGGCGGAGTCTCACAGAGTCTGTGCTGAGTGTTCGTGCTCTCTGCTCCAAAAACTACGTGTGTCCCAGACCCGCGGCTGGTCATCCCCACAGCGCGGTGCGGACGCGGGGGAGAATCGATCAGTAGTGTTGGAACTTATTTTTAACCCAAAGACGCGTCTTTCCCCCCTCTCTCTCCCTCTCCCTCTCCCTCGCTCTCTCTCTTCCTCTCTCCCCGCTCTCCACTCCAGAGCTAACTTGCTTTTAGGGCATTTAACCTTATATTTGCTGATAACTGTTTTCCGTTCTGCCTGATGAATGTATGGAGAGACTTGCACAATGCCTGTTCCTCCTCATTCTCTGTGAATACGGCCGTATCCTTACATTAATAAAACAGCGATGCAAACACTGGTCAATACCATTCAGTCACAGAGGCCTCCCCCACTCTACCCCTATGAACATCTTTTACATGATAGTACATGAATACAAACACCTCTGTCTGTTCTACTCATTTCAACTGACTTTTGAAAACTGCAAAAAAATAAATAAATAAATAAAAAAAATTCTTTGATATAAAGCTTTTTTTTTTTAAACAGTAGTTACAAATAGTTACTTTCCGTGGTAACGAGTTACTTTCATTATAGAGTAATTCAGTTACTAACTCAATTACTTTTTGGAACAAGTAGTGAGTAACTATAACTAATTACTTTTTAAAAGTAACGTTCCCAACACTGCAGCACACACACCACACCACAGCACCACAGGACACCACACTCTCTCCCCTTCAGCCTTAAATTAACACATTTATTCTGCAGTGATTTAGTACTGCTCTGGCAAAAATATTTGTACTTAAAAATGTAATTTTAGCATTTTTTACATTTAATTCTCCTTTTGGAGCCTTTAAAATCTATTGTTTCCTTATGCTTTTCTAAGTTACATGATAAGGCAGAACTGTTGCCTCTATTACTTTTCAGTTCCTATTAGTTACTTTACTTTTCTTTTCACTCTTCACATAAATGAAGACAAATACAACTTTACTTAGATTACAACCATATTTTTTACTTTTTTCACTTTCAATCTACTCTTTCAATCTCTCCCACCGGTCGGTCCCTGGACCTTTTCCTGTCGGCCTCTTGAGCCTCACTCTCACCTGTCGCCAGTCGGTCTTTTGAGCCTTACCTATTGGTATATGACTCTCACCTGTCGCCAGTCGGTCTTTTGAGCCTTACCTATTGGTATATGACTCTCACCTGTCGCCTGTCGGTCTTTTGAGCCTTACCTATTGGTATATGACTCTCACCTGTCGCCTGTCGGTCTTTTGAGTCTTACCTATTGGTATATGACTCTCACCTGTCGGTCTTTTGAGCCATACTCTCACCTGTCGGTCTGACTCGTACCTATCGGCATCTCTTTACTTGCAAAGGGGAGAATGTCTCTTTTGCAGTCTTTACCATCACTGCTCAGACTTGTCTCTTTCCGTTGCTTACAATAACCTTGTTTATGTTTATTTGTTTGTTTGAGCAGTTAACCTGCTCAAAGGGAGTGGGCTGAAGCCAAAGGCTTATAAGCGCCCACCCCAAAATAAAAATAATAACATTACATTTAATATTTACAAGGTAGCAAATCATAAACAAAGGAACATAGGGCAAAGTAACAATAAATGATGAACAAGAATAAAACAAAACAGCAGCAAAATAAAGAACAAAAGAATGTGCTACTTTTATGTTATAAAGGTTCATTAATACATATTATATTCTGAGATCTTGCTACTTCTCAGTTGTCATTACCATCCTCAATATAATTTAATTTGGGTTTAATTATCATTATTATTATATTTGTTTAATTGAGTTATATGTGAAGTATGATGTAAGCCCTGCATAGTGAGGTGCATTAAAAAGCCAGGGTGTAGAGCGGGCCAGTTGAAGAGGGCAGTAACTCCCCCTCAACAAACCCCCACCCAGCTGCCCTAACAGCTGATTTTGTAGATGATGTTCCTATGCTGAGTGGTGCATTAAAAGACAAGGTTTTGAGCCCGTTGGGAGGGTCCCTCTCAACAGACTCATAACTTGCCTACCCCTAATTCTTAATTTGTAAATTTGAGCAATAGAATGACAACGGTTCCAAGCAGCAACACTCTTCCTTGATTATAGAGGAAACACACATAATTGATCCTACTGCGCCTCCTAGTGGCAACACATTTCTTGTTCTCTGTATGTTTCAAAAGTCTTTTGTTTGTATTTATATTTGAACAGGTTGATATTTGGACTTCGTTTCAACTCCATTTCCAGTTTATTCCACAATTGTACACCATTAACTGTTGGGCTAAAGCTTTTCAAAGTTGAGCTATGTTTCTGAGTCCTAAAGTTTAATTCATCACGTAATTCATAACAACCAGTACGTTCTTGGAACCTTCTTTGTATTTGGCCTGGTAACAGTTTGTATCTTGCTTTGTATAACATCTGTACAGTTTGGAACCTTCAATCTACAGTTTGAACAATATGCTTTTTCATAATTGGCCCCAGCCAATAAATAACCCTCTTCTAAATAGATTAGACAATAAAACGTAAATTTCGATTAGGGTGATCAGGCCCGATCGAAATCCACATTTCCGTCTTTAAAATGGCTTATTCTGCCCCCTCATGGTCAGGAGATCCATTTAAAATATTCCCCTCTTATCTTTTTATTACTCTTTAGGACTGTTTCTACTCTGCTCTACCTTTCACATGCATTACATGTTGACAAGAATTAACCTAATGTTTGGTTAATATTTTCAGGTCTTCGACTATTTTAATATGACCAATTTCAATTGTTTTCTCTAAGTTGAAGTCACATCTGCATCTACTGTGAGACATCTAGACCTAGTCATTTACAGTCTCAGTTTACATTTACTTGCACTGTGAAATTTTTTCTTAATTTGTATGATTAACATACGTAACTTTGGATTTTTCCAAAAATGAATCATGCTTGAGCACTGTTTTTTCTTGTACTCTTGAGCAAGGCACTCCTCCTTAACATGCACAGACTTTTCTGTGTAAGGCATTTTCTTTCTTATTCTACTCTACTTTGCTACACTATTTTAAAATCAGACTTACTCTAGATTAAAATAATAATAGCAAGGACTTACTTGCATTACTAGGCACAATTCTTTACTATTTAAGTTACTTTGTTCGTAATCACTCGTTTGATCCAGACCTCAGAGAAATGTCTCAATGAACCGCACAAATTCCTTTCGTGTCAAGCTTCTACAAAAATCCTTATTGTTTTTTTTGCGGACACGAACTTGGTGGTTCTAGCCCAGGAAATGAGTACGTTTTAGATCAATGAAGTCTTTCACCTAATTTCCTTAATGAGATTCAATCTGTTACAGACTACATGGACTTTACGTTAACACCGCTAAGGTTTCGGCCCAAGTCTCTGAACAGGATGAATTTCCAAGCATACACACAATACACTTTCATACTTTTTGACATGTCAACTGGAGAACTACTTCTCCTCCGGATCTTGGCTCTAATCATGGCTGACCTGTGTTGCGTTTGCGTTGTGCCCCCTTCTCTGGTTCGATGTCCCGTTACGATGCAGCGACAGGACAATGGAGTCTTCCTCTGCCCACGTGAAGTTGTGGTCTCTCCGCAGCGGTGAAAAGACCAGGCTCGATAGGACCAATATGTCAGGGAATTAACAACTTTCGGCAAACGCTCTGTTACCTTCTGCCACAGAAATAAACAGATCAAAAACACCAGATCACGCCAGAACCATCGTTTTACTTGTAATACAAGGTGGCATTGTCACAGAATTTTGCAGCCCACCAGCTTGCTAAATCCTTCAAAAACCCACAGAATACAGACATGTTACAGCCTATATAGAAATTATAGCCACTCCCATTTTCCTATAACTTTCCGCTCCCCTCAGTCAGGTTGGGGCTGGTTCTTCTCCGTTAGGGCATACCCAAGACCCCCTCCCCTGCTTCCTGAGAGGGGCATTCCGTTAGGGCCATAAAAGTGGTGCAGGTGATAAGGATTGTTTACCACAAAACCAGATGTCCTTAAGTCAAGCTTCAATGCCTTAAACAAAACAAAACACGAGACCTTTGACACTTGGCCTCCAACATCAACTCAAGGTTTAAGCATAAAGCAACGTTATCTTAACTTACAGGTCACTTAATTACCAGAAGGTCCCCAGGACGTCAGGAAGTCACTTTAACACATGCTTAGTTCAGCAGGTCATTGCTTACGAGTACATTTAAGAATGAATTTTCAATCACACACAAATTCATTGCAATACACAAAATGTAAACACGTGATAAATCACAAATATCCTGACAATTGCTCTGTTGCCTCCCTATTCATCTGTTTGGGGATGAAATGTTCAATTTAAATCGGGTCAGGATTCAACGGCTAACATGATGTGTGCATTTGTAGGAACAGGCTCAAACAGCTAAGGCATTTCTGTGAATTTTATGGTTAAACGTATCATACTCTTCTCAGCGTTGTCACAGGAATCAACTGTACTTTTAGAAACATTAAAAGTCTTTGGAGCCAGGCGTTTAAGTTGTTTTTGAAACATGCTGGTATTGCAGCAATGTCAGCCCTCTCCATGAGGACCAAAGAGAAGTGCTTCCCTCGCCCACTGAGTGTGTCCAGGCTTTAGTAAACTAACTCTCCGTCATCTCTTAGGGCTGTGAGCAGATCTCCGATGGGGCAGGCAGACTCCATTACTGGGACACCTTCCTGAAGGTGGAGAGGGTGGAGTCCGCGGACCAGGGCCTGTACACCTGCACTCTGCACTTCAACATGGGCGGAGTCAGAAGGCATGTGTCCGAGACCATCGACGCCGTGGTCAAAGGTCAGTCGACAACGATATTTGAACAATTCTACCACTATTGCCCTCATATTGGAAAGCCAACAAAACATAATCCCCCCAGAGCAGTGGTTCCCAAAGTGAGGTCCGGGACACTACATGGGGAGACACTACATGGGGAGACACTACATGGGGAGACACTACATGGGAAGACACCACATGGAGAGACACCACATGGGGAGACACCACATGGGGAGACACTACATGGGAAGACACTACATGGAGAGACACACATGGGGAGACACTACATGGAGAAACACCACATGGGGAGACACTACATGGGAAGACACTACATGGAGAGACACCACATGGGAGACACTACATGGGGAGACCTACATGGGGAGACGCTACATGGGAGACACTACATGGAGAGACACCACATGGGGAGACACCACATGGGGAGACACCACATGGGGAGACACTACATGGGAAGACACTACATGGGAGACACCACATGGGGAGACACTACATGGGGAGACACACATGGGGAGACACTACATGGGAGACACCACATGGGGAGACACTACATGGGAAGACACTACATGGGGAGACACTACATGGGAAGACACTACATGGGAGACACACATGGGGAGACACTACATGGGAGACACTACATGGGAGACACACATGGGGAGACACCACATGGGGAGACACTACATGGGAAGACACTACATGGGGAGACACACATGGGGAGACACCACATGGGAGACACTACATGGGGAGACACTACATGGGAGACACTACATGGGGAGACACTACATGGGAGACACCACATGGGGAGACACTACATGGGAAGACACTACATGGGGAGACACCACATGGGAGACACTACATGGGAAGACACTACATGGGGAGACCTACATGGGGAGACCTACATGGGGAGACACACATGGGGAGACACTACATGGGAAGACACTACATGGGGAGACACCACATGGGGAGACACTACATGGGAGACACTAATGGGGAGACACTACATGGGAGACACTACATGGGGACGCTACATGGGGCCACATGGGGAGACACTACATGGGAAGACACTACATGGGAGACACTACATGGGAGACACTACATGGGGAGACCCACATGGGGAGACACTACATGGGGAGACACTACATGGGAGACACTACATGGGGAGACACTACATGGGGAGACGCTACATGGGGAGACACTACATGGGGAGACGCTACATGGGGAGACACTACATGGGGAGACACTACATGGGGAGACGCTACATGGGGAGACACTACATGGGGAGACACCTACATGGGGAGACCTACATGGGGAGACACCACATGGGGAGACACTACATGGGGAGACCTACATGGGGAGACACTACATGGGGAGACACTACATGGGGAGACGCTACATGGGGAGACACTACATGGGGAGACGCTACATGGGAGACTACATGGGGAGACACTACATGGGGAGACACTACATGGGGAGACACTACATGGGAGACACAAGGGAGACCTACATGGGGAGACACTACATGGGGAGACGCTACATGGGGAGACCTACATGGGGAGACACTACATGGGGAGACACTACATGGGGAGACACTACATGGGGAGACACTACATGGGGAGACACTACATGGGGAGACACTACATGGGAGACACTACATGGGGAGACACTACATGGGAGACACTACATGGGGAGACACTACATGGGGAGACACTACATGGGGAGACACTACATGGGGAGACACTACATGGGGAGACGCTACATGGGGAGACACTACATGGGGAGACACTACATGGGGAGACGCTACATGGGAGACACTACATGGGGAGACCTACATGGGGAGACACTACATGGGGAGACGCTACATGGGGAGACCACATGGGGAGACACTACATGGGGAGACACTACATGGGGAGACGCTACATGGGGAGACGCTACATGGGGAGACGCTACATGGGGAGACGCTACATGGGGAGACACTACATGGGGAGACACTACATGGGGAGACACTACATGGGGAGACACCTACATGGGGAGACACTACATGGGGAGACCTACATGGAGGAGACGCTACATGGGGAGAGTACATGGAGACGCTTACATGGGGAGAACACTACATGGGGACACTACATGGGAAGACACTACATGGCGGAGACGCTACACTGGGGAGAGCTACAGTGGGGGACACTACATGGGAAGACACTACATGGGGAGACGCTCATGGGGAGAACCTGGGGACCAATCATGGGGAGACGCCTACATGGGGAGACACTACATGGGGAGAACCTTACATGGGGAGAACACTACCATGGGAGACCTACAATGGGGAGACCTACATGGGGAGACACTACATGGGGAGAACCTAAGATGGGGAACACCAAATGGGGAGACAACTCATGGGGAGACGCTACATGGGGAGACCCACATGGGGAGACATACATGGGGAGACACCACATGGGGAGACATAAACATGGGGAGACACTATGGGGAGACGCTACATGGGAGAGCTACAAGGGAGACGCTACATGGGGACACTACATGCGGAAGACACTCATGGGGAGACCTACATGGGGAGACACTACATGGGGAGACACTACATGGGGAGACACTACATGGGGAGACACTACATGGGAGACACTACATGGGGAGACATGACCACATGGGGAGACACTACATGGGGAGACACTACATGGGGAGACACTACATGGGGAGACGCTACATGGGGAGACACACATGGGAGACACTACATGGGGAGACGCTACATGGGGAGACACTACATGGGGAGACACTACATGGGAGACACTACATGGGGAGACGCTACATGGGGAGACGCTACATGGGGAGACACTACATGGGGAGACGCTACATGGGAGACACTACATGGGGAGACCTACATGGGGAGACACTACATGGGGAGACCTACATGGGGAGACACTACATGGGGAGACGCTACATGGGGAGACCTACATGGGGAGACACTACATGGGGAGACGCTACATGGGGAGACACTACATGGGGAGACACCACATGGGGAGACACTACATGGGGAGACGCTACATGGGGAGACCTACATGGGGACCTACATGGGGAGACGCTACATGGGGAGACACTACATGGGGAGACACTACATGGGGAGACGCTACATGGGGAGACACTACATGGGAGACACTACATGGGGAGACGCTACATGGGGAGACGCTACATGGGGAGACACTACATGGGGAGACATGGGAGACACTACATGGGGAGACGCACTGAACATGGGGAGACACTACATGGGGAGACGCTACATGGGGAGACACTACATGGGGAGACGCTACATGGGGAGACACTACATGGGGAGACGCTACATGGGGAGACACTACATGGGGAGACGCTACATGGGGAGACACTACATGGGGAGACGCACATGGGGAGACACTACATGGGGAGACGCTACATGGGGAGACACTACATGGGGAGACACTACATGGGGAACATGGGGAGACACTACATGGGGAGACACTACATGGGGAGACACTACATGGGAACCTAATGGGAGACACTACATGGAACGCACTGGGGAGACGCTACATTGGGGAACACCACATGGGGAGACACTAATGGGGAGACGCCACATGGGGAGAACACTACATGGGAGACCCACATGGGGGACGCACAATGGAAGAAACACTACATGGGGAGACGCACTGGGGAGACTACAGAGAGACACTACATTTGGGAGACGCCATGGGAGGCCTACCACAATGGGGAGAACACATGGGAGACGCTACATGGGGAGACCTAATGGGGAGACACTACATGGGGAGACACTACATGGAGAGCACATGGGAGACACTACATGGGGAGACGCTACATGGGGAAACTAATGGGAGACACAATGGAAGCACTACATGGGGAGACGCAAGGGGAGACACCAATGGGGAGCACAATGGGGAGACGCTACATGGGAGACACTACATGGGGAGACACCTGGGGAGACGCTACATGGGAGACACTACTGGGGAAGACACTACATGGGGAGACACTACATGGGAGACACTGGACCCCAAAGCTACTCCATAAAGAAAGGAACAATAATTTAAAGATATTAATCATCAAAAAATAATAACAAATTCCTTTGAATTGAGTAACCTATTATTATTGAGTTGCCCCGATAAGGGGAATGGCTGCCCTAGAGTTAAGATCGGGCCCAAGCAATCCAGCCCGACCCGACCCCAGGCCCCTTTAAGTCCTGACCTGCTCAAACCAGAGCCAGCCCTAAACCAAAGCACTTTCATGCAGCATTTACACCTTACTCTCTCACAGCACAGCCCACTGTGAGTTAAACAGTCCTGAGAGAAAGACAATATCCTGGTCCTGCACCGTTGCCACAGGTATCAAAGAGCGCTGCTGATGAACTCTCCTCACAAGAAATGTGATCTAAACACTAGCACGGCCTCTACTCTCTATAACTCTATGACTACCCCCCACCCAATAATAATACTAACAATTCCCCCCAATCCCCCCCCTCCCCCCGATACCCCGATCTGCTCCGCTTTCCCCTACCACTAAAAACATAAAAACATGTACAATAGGTCAAATAAAACAAACAATGGGATTTTGATCTCTCCTTTGCTCATATTCGCCAAAGGTGTCCATTTGAATGGAGGACAGTTTAAAAATGATTTATCAATGAAAAGTACTAACATCCTAAATGCAAAAGTGGTCTGTATCAACTATTTTAAATAATATTTTAGGAGATTACTATCTACTTCCACAAATCAATGAGCCGGCCAAAGATTTCATCAGAGCAGAACTAGGTGAGTACTTACTAAGTTCACGCACTATTCTTAGTAGTAATAGTAGTACTATCTGTGAGCTTACAGAGGACTTCTGTTTTTTTCTTGTTGTACCCAGGCTCAAACGTGACCAAACGCTGCCTGGTGTTTGTGCCCTGTGAGGGGAACCCCTACCTGAACGTGAACATGTATTGGCTAAAGAGGGATGTCTACATATCAGATGACCCCAGTCAACGCATTTACATGACACAGGAACGGTCAGTATCTGTCAAACCAAGGATAGGTATCAACAAAAGAATGGTCTGCAGCTTAAATGTCATTCATATGATTTATTCAGGCTTTTACAAATACTTTAGACACTTGATCTTTGATAAAGTATGTGTCGATAGAAAAACTCCTAGGAATACGGCAAATATCAAGGAAATAATTTGTGCAGTGAATACACTGTCACTATTTGGAAGGGAGACCAAACTGGTTAATGAACTATTAATCACTAAAGGTCGAGCGGCAGGACGAAGGTGTGTTGATCGACCGTTGGCTCGTCATCTCTGAGCTGAAGGAGGAGGACCTGAACCTGAACTACACCTGCATAGTCTTCAGTGGGCGTGGCATTGTCGATAGCTACTTCACTCTCCTGTATAAAGGTACTACCACTGTATGCCTATAGTGCTCCCAGAAACGTGATCCAATTGTCCTACAGTATGTTTCAGCCGGGGTCAGCCCTATGTTCCCCGGTACCTATGTTCCCCCACTTCTATTGATTAAGATTAGGCACGAGCCCACTATCCTTAAGGTTAGTGGCTAGGGCAGGGTCAGGGTTAAGCTGCTCGATATATGTATGACGTTTCACTCCCATGACTTGTGATTGGTTGAAGTACCAACTCACCTACGGAAAATAAAAATCCCACCCAGGGAACATAGGACCCGGGGAACATAGGTATGCACCCGTTTCAGCCGTACATTTAGCCTCATGGCGCCTTCATCGATTTACTTACTACATCCACTGCTGCCGTTGTCCACCTTCCAGTTTCTCTCCTTTGGCTTTCCTTTCTGACATAACCTTTCATATCCCTGAATCCTCCATCTTCTTAATCTTTCTCCAACACTTTGCTCTTCTCTCGGCGACAGTTCCTGCCTTAGTTCTTCAGCTGTCAAGTGGGACAGCAGTTATCCTTTTAAGCAGACGTTTTTGGAACGCTTCTGGCTTCAACCTTGCTATTTTTCTTGATGGTTCATGATTCGGAGCCATATACCAGAACACTAAGCATTAGGTGTGTGACAATATCAATTATGTAATATATCGCGATATTTACGATATATTACAAACAATACGTTACTATTTCCCATTTAACCGCGCTCATGTGGTGAAAGTGTCAGCTCCAGGCTGTGGGCCAGTCAGAATAAATGCTTTTTCTATTCTTTACAAAGTCCTGCGTTTTAAGTGATATAAAGCAGGCGTGGATGGCTGACCAGGCAAGGGAAATTTAGCTCTGGCTGAATGAAATAAAGATATCGCACATTGTTGTGCCTCAGAGCAGCAGAGTGGCAGGTGACTGAGTTGGTCCCACCCACTGGAGCTCCGTGAAGCACAGACCCATGTTACAAAGAAAAAGACTGATATATATCGCCCTATGATTGATTTGATCATTCAAACATCAATATCAGCAGGGCTCCTAATTCTGAAATTTAGGAGCACAGTCCAAAATGTAGGAGCACAACCAAAAAACTGACAGGGAAGCTTTTAACAGGGCAGAAGGGAATTAAAACATATCACCTGCCACTTCCATCATTCTGTTGCATTTTAGATGTATTATCTCAGCTGTTTGCACTGATACTGTTTGCATTGGTAGTTTATGAACGATATATAGGCTATTCCCCGTTTACTCATAAAGAGACTACAGTTGCGAAAATACTTTGGCTCATTCAGTGAAAACGGGCTGATGAATGAGAGCGGCGCACAAGCACATGCGTCTGGACAGCGTCTCGTTCTGATATCACGTTCATTTCAAGTTTAGCCTAAATAAAAGTCATTCCCCTCCTGCTGTTTCCTTTACTCCAATGACATCATTCTTCATCAGAGAAAACTTTCCCATTTATTAGTTTGTTCAAGTTTGCGAGATAAGATATGTCCTTTTAAATCATGAGTTTGTTCTGAATAGCTTCAAACATGAGGTCTATTTTAGGGGCAATAATAGTTTCAGTCATATTTTATTTGTTCAGATCTAAAGTGTTGGCCTGAGGAGCGAGGAGGGGGTCACATGTTTCTGATCACAGACTCGTATCCAATCACCTGAGCGTGAGCCGCTGACAGGTGGGCATTTTCCCGTCATGGACGGGGCCATGGAGCCGCTGCAGTAGCCTTTGGAGAGATGCAGCGGCTGATCAAGTGGGCGGGTCTTGTTGGGGTCTCACGATCTTTCCATGCCCCACGTGCCTGTGACATCAGAGCGAGTCTGGAGCAGGTGGGACAGAAATCTAACCAGCATGCACCGTGCGTCTGCAGTCGGCTGTCAAAACTGCGCCCGTCTGGCTCATCTCGAACGAGCCTAATGACTCAAGCTTTTTTTAAGGTGGCACGAGAAAGCTTTAAGGTGGACCGGAGCATGTACGCTTGCAGTCGCAAACATGCAAGTAATTCTGTTTTTAGATCGCAAAGGCATACATTTGGGAGCATATGCGACTGAAATGGTAGCAATTTCAAGCCCTGATATCAGGCTCCAAATAATAAAACCTCCACACGTCTGTTTGAAACTTCTCTTGCACATGATTGTGTTGGTGCTTCAGTCATGTTCATGAGAAGTCGCAATAATAAAGTTTGTCCACAAGAGGTCAGTGTTCAAACAGAATGAGACAGCTCAGAGACCCTTCGACCCATTTTCAGTTAGTCAGGGATCGAAGTACATGGAAAAAAGGTTAAAAAAAATCACACGTTTCTTTAAAAATCGTGATGTATTGTATGTTATTTTTGTGAAACATATCGACTATGACAGCATCGACGTATTATCGTTATTGTGAGCCGTGTATTGTAGCGAATTGTGAGGTAACCCGAGGCTCTCGCCCCTACACTTATAGTGTTTGTCTGGAGTCAGCAGTTTTCTGGTTGATCTCTCTTCCATATATGACTACGGCTTCTGCTACTTCACTCTACTCCTACTCAGGTTCTATAATGCTACTTTATTCTCCCGCTACCTACTTCACTCTACGTCACACAGGTACTACTTCTGCCAGAAATGCTCCATTTCAATCAACAGCGCTTCTTCTACTACTGCTACTACTACTACTTCTTCATTCTACTGCAGTAGTGTAACTGGCGTTACACTACTGCTACATCACTCTGCTGATACGGCAATAACTAGATCACAAGGAGGGGTCATTCCGCCTGAGTCTGAACCTTGTAGGCGTTCAAGTAGCTGTGGGTGGAAATGTGGTTAGGACTGCAGAAGGCTTAAAGACTAAAGGTAGCTCTCAGAATGTCACCATGTGGAATTACTTCTGACAAACCACCAACTGCTCAGACTGTACACCCCAGTTCCTCTCATTTCACTCTCCACCCACGCTCTGGATTTAGTCTCACTTTGTTGTAGATAATCGCAGAAAATCACTCTCACAAATGAAGGTCCTATAATGTGTTATTCAGAATCAGTCTCTGCTTACGGCCGTAATTGCAGTTGTCCGTGTGTCCCTCCACAGAGCCGGAGCTGCTGGTCCCAGTGGGTCTGGTGCTGGGCTCCTGTCTGCTCCTCTTCCTCCTCTGTGTCTCTGTGTACCACGTGTTCAAGCTGGAGCTGGTGCTGTGGTTCAGACAGACCTTCCCGATGCTCTACTCCCGCTCAGGTAACTATAGCACACAGTCTGGAGTAATGTGGAACTATTTCAGAAGAACATCCAGGAGATTTTATCAATAACGTGCTGGGTGCTCGGTGGACCCCAGAAAAAACACAGGACGTAATAACAGACACTCACAGTTTGGCTATTCTTGGCTTTTAAACTTTAAACTGAGCTGTTGTTTGTAATAGTTAAAACTATTACACAAATGTTTTAGTCAGGTAAATATATCAAATAATCCAAACAACTTTGGCCGGTAACAGGGAGACACCAAAAATAAAACATAAGTATTCACTCCTTTATCCCCCAATCAGGCCTTTATGATAGAGATAGATGATTGTCCGTCTGTAGGTTCTCCCATTTCCTGAATAACACTGGAGCTCTAGCAGAGTGACCATCGGGTTCTTGGTCACCTCTGACCAAGGCCCTTCTCCTTTGATAGCTCCATTTGGACGGACGTCCAGCTCTAGGAAGAGTCCTGGTGCTTCTAAACCTCCTCCATTTACAAATGATGGAGATCACTGTGCTTTTCGGGGGCTTCAAAGCTGCACATATTTGTCGGGGCCTTCCCCAGATCTGTGCCTCGATACAAACCTCGGAGTCTACCGACAGTTCTCTTTGACTTCAGGGCTTAGTTTCTGCTCTGACATGCTCTGTCAGCAGTGGGACATTATAGAGTCTGATTAAGGGCTAAGACCCCGAAACGTCACTCTGTCGGTGTGAGCAATTGGTGAGCATATACAGTTGTATTGTTTTTTGGATCCAGCACACTGGTTGAGAACTGTGGATGTGCGTGTCTCTCCTCCAAAACCTTATAGAGGCTTTAACACAACACAATGTGGAAAAAGTGTAAGGTGTCAATAGGGTGTCAATACTTAGCTATATCTACAGCAGAAGTTACAAATTGATGTCTTTAAATTTACTTGTTGTCTACATTTACAGTGTTGCCTTAATATCTAAGTAGGGCTGCAAACTCTGGCATGTTGGAAAAGGTGACAGTCCACTGCAGGATGCCTAAGGGCGTGCAGGCGCTCCCCGTGCATGTGCCACTGAATACCACAGAGCAAACAGAAAGTGTCCGTCCTAACTGATGGCACTGGGAATTCATAAAAACGTCAAAGTGTTGTGTGGTATATGATGAATCAGTTTCTATAATGTTCTTCTAAAGAACCGCTCGGCCACACGTAAACTGCAGAGTAGGGCTGGGCACCGTTAAAAATAAAGTCTGGTATCAGGTTCTACTGTTATCGATAAAATAAAAGTATCAAAAGCAGGTACTGGAAAAAAAAAATCTTTGATGCTGTTGGTCCAGGGACAGCATATCCACTCAAATAAATGTAGTTGTTTTCCCCCCCCCCAAATTTCCCCTCGGTTTTTTTCCTACATTTTTTCCCCAATTTTGTTCCTCAATTTTTTTGCAAATTTTTTATTACTAATATTTTCACTATTTCCCCCATTTTCCCCTTATTTTTCCATTTTTCCCCCATTTTTTTTTTTTTTTTTTTTACACAATTTCCCCAATTTTTCCCCAAATTATTCCTCATTTTTTCCATTTTTCCTGACATTGGAGATGAACCCGATATTGTAAATTTGCAGATCTACCACACATTACAGTATTGTTTTGTTTTCTGGTTCTAGAGGACAAATAATTTAGGATAGAAATCGGAAAAAGTATAGTTCAGGTATCGATATCAAAAACCAAGTACCGGTATCGGGAAAAAATGTAGTGGTACCCAGCCCTACTGCAGAGTTGAATCAAAACGCATTGGATTAGCACAAAGTAGCTGCGCTTACTGTCCCGGAAACTGTCAGGCTGCCGAAAGCAAAAACAACTACACATTGCCAAATAACATTGTGTTCTTTTTATGGACTACTGCAGTTGTTTAGCAAAGCTGTGTACTACTGCTCCTTCATGGATGACAGGAGAGCTAATTGTGGCTGGATCAGCACTGAGAGTGTACAGCACCTCGTCTCTGCAGTGCTCTCTCCACACGAGGAGTCTTGACCGTCTTGTCTGTCCTCAGGCCCTGATGGGAAGCTGTATGACGCGTACGTGGCCTTCCCTCAGAGGTGCACCGCGGGCTGGACACTCGAGGTGGAGAGGTTTGCCCTGCACACGCTGCCCCAGGTGCTGGAGGAGGCCTGCGGGTACTCCCTGTTCATCCCTGACCGGGACAGTCTGCCTGGGGAAGGTCAGTCACCACTACCAAAGCTCAGAACAAAGACTAAAGCAGGACTAAAAGAGATATAAACAAAACTACTAAACTAAACTTGATTATTGCTTTTGGGGTTCAGAGCTCAATAAATTGGAATTCGAATATTGAAAAAAAGTACTGTTAAGCACAACACTGAAATGTTTTGTGTCTGTACATGTTACTAAAGTGGAGATGTTGTGAGTGTAATGAGAACCTCACGAGAGAAAACAAGACAAGCCCTAAAGTTTTGTAACAAGTGCACTGTATATCTGCGGACTTTCATGGCAATTCACAAAGTTCAAAGTCCTCTCTTCCAGCTCATATGAACTGTGGTCTAATTATTTCCTCATAAAGGCGTCCAAAAGTGGAGACAATATTCAAAAACATGAGCCTGAATTTGGTCAGTAGAAAGGACTTAAGCGATAAGAATAAAGTGTCAGGTTTGTGAATCCAGTCTCTGTCACACAATGATCAGGGAAAACATTTCGACAATTTCTTTTTGGAAATTTCTTTCTCTCCCATAGGGTTGCATTGGCCCTAGGGATGTCACAGTTCTGAATTTTCCAGTCAAGATTATGGTGTGTAAAAAATATTGCGATTTTACGATTATTCACAATTATCAAAATTAAGGAAGAAAATACTGAGAATTTCTCAAAATCTGTACAGTACTGTCTGAATCTTCACAAAAAAGAAATAAGACATTATACAGGTGCTCGTCATATAATTAGAACATCATGAAAAAGTGCATTCACTTCTGTAATTCAACTTAAACTGTTAAACTAATATATGATAGACATGCAAAGTGAGACATGTATAGCCTTTATTTGTTATAATTTTGATGATTATGAGTCTATATCACATATTAGTTTCACATTTTACCTGTTATTTTAATTACAGAAATAAAATAACTTTTTCATGATATTCTAATTAAGCACCTGTATGTTCATTCATATATTTCTTTAAGGGTTGTTGTAATGGCAAACCTACCAAAGTTTTAGCCTAAGTTATTTTTTATCTTTATGCTTAGGCTATACCACGGCAAAAAAAAAGAGGAATAAATAATATTACGATTTTATAATAATAATAATTAACAGCTAAAAGAATATTGATATTTGCCCTCTCTAAACAAAGCAAGTTGTTGTGAATGTTTTCAAAAGATATTCCTCAGATCTGTGTCTCATGAATCGCTATAATTACAAAAGAGTTCCTAAACAAATGAACCTATCAGCTCATGTTTTTTGGGGAGCATTGAAGAAACAGCGTCCAGTGTTAACACTGGACGCTGTTTCTTCAGGCTTTACTACAGGCCAGATACACACGCGCTACAGCTCAGGAGACATGTCCTAATATTCTTACAATTAACCGACCGTGAGCCTTTTTAACCGCGGTAATTATAAAACCGGTTAATCTTGACATCCCTAATTGGCTCCTGCTCCAAATGAAATCGAATTCTTGAACATGAAAGAATGTGGAGACTTCACATCGCTGGCTACATTGGCACACATACAATACTCTCATTGAATAGGAGGACGTGTTTGTTTTTGTCAACTGCATGAATAAAATTGTTCATTGTACAATGCCACTCAATCACAGTGGCCTCCTGGTGGCGCCCTTGCACAGCGCGTTATGAGGTTATAGTAAACGGCGGCACTGAAAAACACGCCGGAGCACGACCATGTTGTAGTGATTTCAGACAAACTTGGAAGATCAATAATATCATAAAATAAACATTGTAAAGTGTGAGTTTGGTCTAATTTTTATTAAAAAAAACTAAGTTGTTAACCTCTTACCCCCCGAGTGCATTTTCTTCAGTTCGGCTTTCCTCAAATCTTAAAGGAATAGGCCACCGTTTTTCCATACTGAGATATGTTCTTACCTTAGCTTAGATGAGTTCATCTGTACCTGTCTGGTCTTCACGTGTGCCTTCAGTAACGTAAACACAGCACAGACGGCGTTAGCATTTAGCCTCTCTCTTCTCCTCTATAGCTCCAAACGAGGTGAAGATAGACGCTACCAAACTCTTCCACGTTTTCCCTATTTAAATATGGTTACGTGAAGTGTTACACCATAAAGTATAATTACACAAAATTAAACAATGTGGATTTTCTAAGCGGATAAAAAGGGGAACTATATTGTAAGGCGTAATAATACCAGGAGTAATTCGGCATCCGCGCAGTAAAGTGAAGATATCACTGACGTTTTCACCTGCCGTTTCTCGCCTTAGGAGCACCAAGAAACGTTGTACTGTACGGTAGCTTGCATTTCTACTGTCTCATGAACTTGTGTCTGTCGTTGGTGCAGCTGTGACGGACTCCGTGGAGGAGAACCTGAAGGTCAGCCGCCGCATCATCCTGCTCTACACTGCCTCTACCTTCAGCCACAAGTACTGCAGCAACAACAACAACACGCTGCTGTCGAGACCCATGGACCAAACGGACACAGGCCACCACAGTCAGACGGACCACCTGGCCATCAGCAAGGAGCACCTCAATACCAGCAAGGACCATCTTAACACTAGCGAGGAGCTCTTAACCACCTGCAAGGAGAACCTGACCACTGAGAACCTGACCACCAGAAAGGAGAACCTCAACACCAGCAAGGAGAACCTGACCACCACAAAGGAGCACCTCAACATCACCAGGGAACTTCTGACCAACACAAAAGAGAGCCTAAACTCCAGCAAGGAGCAATTCAGCACCAGCCAAATGGACATTAACACAACAAACAACCATCTGAACTCGAGAATGGTCCACTTCTGCCCCAGTGAGGACCCCAACAACGATAGTCCTCAGAGCTGTGAGGACACCTGTGGCCACGCCCGCACACAGCTGGAGTGTATGGCAGCCATGCACAGAGCTCTGCTGGAGAGATCTCTGAAGGTAAGAACGATACTACGAACGATCTTTGTTCGAATACTTATCTTTACCCACAAATCTACAACAAATTGCCTTTCTTCTCATGTAGTACGGGTGGTCCGAATTCCCCCATTAATCATATATCATGTACTAATCTTTGAGCAATGCACTACTGACTGTGAACCCATGTCGACATGGAGGGACATTATGACATACCTTGAACTTGTCTTGTGTGCGGTGCAGGTGATCCTGGTGGAGCTGGAGGAGTTGGGGCCCTCAGACCTGGAGCAGCTCCCACAGTCGGTGCGTCATCTCAGGCAGATCCAGGGCGCCGTGTGCTGGTGGAGGACCCGGGTAGCAGCGGGTACTCCCTGCATGACAGGGTGCACCCATAGGACATGGGACACAGAAACAACGCTGTTGTCCCCCAACTGCAGGTTCTGGAAGGAGGTGCGGTACAGGATGCCGGTGAAGGGCAAGAGGACCACCCCACCTGAGGATACGGCCCTGCTCCACCAATACAGGACAGAGACCAGGACACAAGGACAACACACTCTGCCTGTTTGAGGGGCAATATTGTTGTACGGTTGTACGGCTACACTTAGCTGGCTCTTAGTGTTTCAAAGGTGGCACCAGGACCGGCCTGTGTCTTTAAATCTTTAAAGTGCATTATCAAAAATCTGTCTTTGTCTGTTTTCTTATTACCCAAGTAATATTAAATATATTGAAGACTACACAATACTGTGTTTGTTACGGGGGAAAAAAACAGATAAAATGGAGCAGCTGTGAGCATTTCCTCTTTAGATAAAATCACGTGAAGCAAGTGGTTTGTTTTGATCAAGTTATTCTCATCATCAACGCTTCTTGGTCTTTTTTGTAACTTTGCCTTAAAATGATTATTATTGTGTGTCTGTAAGGTGGTTCAGATAGTTCTCCAGGATATTGAATGAGGAGTTGTCGTCATGGCACAGAGCCCCCCGCCGATTCCCCCTCGACGCCATAATGGTTGCAGTCCGGCGGCAATACACATAGTTTACGTGTGTTGTTAACGCGGTAGTAGCGGAGGTTCTTGCTAGTCCGCACTGTTTTACCGCCTGGAAGTCACTGCTGCGTTAAAAACTGCTCCAATACCTCACACAATAGACATGGAAAACGAAGGAACAATGGGATACAGTTTTTTTATGTTACAGAAATGGACACAGCATCGAGGAGCGCAAGTCTCACTCTAACCTGTCAAACATGTTGGAAACGTTTGTGTACATTGAACCTCTCGTAACAATGTAGTGTTTACGAAACACGCACTTTATTACTTTGTCATTTTGGTCAAGAAGTGTCCGCTAAATGCAATGTAATGACAACACACTAAAACGCATGTGAGGAAAGTTACTTTTGCCAGTACAACGCTGTTTTCACCAGCGGGAGGCTTGTAGAGCCACGTCCTGCACCCAGCCACAGCAGAAAGCCTCATAACTTTCCAAAGACTTGTGGCTTTTAAACTCCAGCATCGTGTAGTAACTTACACCAAATACAAGGTAGTTTACTATGTCCATGTATGTGCATGTATGTGCATGGAGGTAAATGGTCCAGGTCTCCGCTGCAGGGAGCTCGTGTGTTGATGTTTTGGATGTCCGCAAGCGTCTCCAAATACCGCTGTTTTGCTCTTGGTATGAGCTTGTTCCTGTAAGCTCCCTTTTCTTTCGCCTTATCTCTTTGCATTGCTTTACTTTCTGTCTTTTCATTGTTGTATTCGTAGATCTGTCTCTGTCTCGCCAAAAACGTAAATGCGCAAAATTTAAAGTGCTCTGAAATATGAGGAATGCGTGAAATTCTGGGGGCGTGCCCCTAATCGGCTTCCAACATGGGCGACAGGCTCAGAGCCCCCCCCCCAAATCACCCCAACTCGGCACGTGACTCCTCATTCTCAATCGGTTTCCTGACTGAAGTAATGGGGGATGAAACGGGATTGCTAACGCTAATGCTAACTTCCTCGTTGTTGTTTTTGTCTCGGCCTGTAATAAATGACAATTAAGCTCAAATCATCTAATCTCAAAGTATAATTAAATGTTAAAGGTGTGGTTAGCACCACGCCTTTACTTCCATCACCATCTCCATGATGCTCCATAATTAATTGTTTGGTAGGTATTCACTGCAGAAAAGCTACTAAACAATTGATCCTGGTGCGTTGTAGAGGCTGCCGTGTTCGTTGTAGAGGGCGCCGTGTTTGAAAGTAAAAGGTGCCATGCTTAACACTCATACAGCCATTAGGTCACAAAAAGGTCAATTACATGCAAATATCTTTTTTTTTTTTTTTTTTTTTGGTTTGTTGCACCTTTAATGTTTCAGTGTCCAAAACAATTAGCTTTGTAGTTGATCACAAAATGATTGAATGATGGAATGGTGCTGTCTGGGCTTGGATTTTGTTATTGATAAGAGAATAAGAAACCAAAACAAAACTGATAACAAAGAGTCTCATCATTAAGAAAAAAAATGTTTATTGTCAAAAGTAGAAGAGATACCCATATCTTTCATGGATGTCATTGCTCTACATATGACACTGCTCAACAAATTCATTGGGTGAAAAATAATACAATTCAATAGGCTATATGCACGCGAGCGTCACGTGACTTCCGAGTGGATTCTAAGTAGTCGTTTGCGTATCCTATGTCTGTTATTTCCGTATGAGGTCTTGTCTAAAAAAAAAAGATTACACGGCAGACAGTGAGTTACTGGTGGAGAGTCACAGCATCATGTTAAAAACATTCACTGGAGGAAACCTCCGTGCTCATCACGGTAAGTGTTTTTGTCTTGAAGCTAACGGTTACACCCCACCATTCCGACATTGAGGTCTAATTTTTTACCCCCCTTTGTCGGAGTGGTGACACTTTTATCTTTTGTGCAACGTCCCGCATTCCGACACACATTAGTTTGTTAGTTTACGAACCGTAACCTTACCTTAGCCCTAACCTTAAGGATAGTGGAGTTTACAAGCTAACCCTAACCCTAACTAACCTTAACCTTACCTTAGCCCTAACCTTAAGGATAGTTGTGTATACAAACTAACCTTAACCTTACCTTAGCCCTAACCTTAAAGGATCTGTATCATGCTATTTTAGCCATTCCAAAGTAAAGTATAGGCATTTATATGATATATTGTACCTCTATCACTATGGAGTACTCATTTTTGAGAGAAAAAGAAGTATTTTTGGGGGGTATTTTCCCTACCCGGAAGACGAAACGCTTCGATTCAGTTAACTCCACCCCTCTCTCCGCTCATTCCACATTTGCAGTATTATAAATATAAATATTGCTGCAAAAAGTGAAGTTACTTCACATAATGCAGTTATAAGGAGTTGACATGTGCAAAGCAGTTTCATAAATGGCTAACACACATGCTAACACACACGCTAACATGCGTTTTGATTGACTCACCGCTCAGTCTGGCCTCCCATCGGGTTATGGGACATGCGTTGGTTATAAAAGTTAATCCACTTTGATTCTGGCCAAGGTTCACCAAGCATCCATCAGGTTGGTTGATAAAGTCGCTGAATCCCAGAAAGAAATTCCAACTTCTGGCGAGTGCACTCTTCTTTAGGAAGGTTGAATAGTCCTGTTCCTCTCGTAGCCAAACGCGCATCCGTGACATTATCGTTCGGTAAGAAAAAGAACAGGCGGTGTCCAGAGTAGGTTAGAAAGAGCTCAGTCTTCAAAAACAACACTTATGCTCGGATCCATGGCTCCTCCAGCCGTGGGTGCGCTTGTTTAGCCTCGTGGGACAGCACAGACGCGTCGGAGAGTTCCTTTTTTTTTCTTCTTTATTTCTCTCTTACAACAAAAAAAAATAAAACATGAAAAAGCTGTTTTATAAATAAAAATCAGGCCGTAAGGCATTACATTACAGACGTAGAGCACTTCCGTTCCGCTGTGACGACACAACTGAACAGCTCAGTGGTTTACCAGGAGAGGGCGGAGCAGCTGCTCAGAGAGCAGGATTCAGGAGGATTACTTAGAACTGTGTGAATGAAGCCAAAAACCGCTCTGGGGGTGTTTTGGATAAGGAAATAGCATAACAACATGGCTAAAAGCTCCAAAAAGTCGATTTTGCATGATATAGGACCTTTAAGGATAGTGGAGTTTACAAACTAACCCTAACCTTACCTTACCTATAACCTTAACCTTATGTCAGAATAGCGGTGTAAAAAGTGTCGGATTGACGGGATGTCGCAATGGAGGGATGTCGGAATGACTACTAGCTGCACGATTTTAAACAAGCCTGCTCAAAAAATAATCAGCCTGACTTTAGTATACTTAGTAATACTTTTTAGAGGTTTAATTTTTGTGGTGGTGTTTTTTTATACTAGCCGTTAGCGCTGAGATAAAAAGTCCTACCTGAAAAAACACAGACGTTTCCTGCAGTCAAGAATTTACATCCAATGTAATGTTTTTAACACGTAGCGAGTCACTTCGGATCAGTATCTCACTATCAGTGATGTTTCCTTGAACTATTTATTTTTTTAGACAAGACCTCATAGGGAAACAACAGAGACAGGATACGGAAGCACCGACTTAGGACTTGGTAGTCACGTGTCATTTGCGTAGAGCCTATTGATCCTTCAGCCTTCATCGCTGTGCCGGATTCCTGTTTCTGAAACATTTAAGAGTGATGGTGACAGAACAACATGGAATGGCCTTGTGTGGTGCTAGCCCTGGAATCCAAAAGCCTTCTGTGAACCCCACGGCAACTGTTGTGGAATACAACACAGGCAGCAATTACTGTATGTGGAATTTAAAATATGAATTGCCCGCTATTACTGACTCACAGAATGTTCTTTACTTGCTACTGTACCTACAGTGTTACACACACTGTAGGTACAGTAGCAAGTAAAGATCATGGCCAGAGATGGCCAGGAGGTCTTCATCTTGTCCCATCTCACAATGAAATCTGTACAACCTTCCTGCTCTGAGTCTTCACTATGCAAAGTCAATACACCTTTCATTCTTCACTGTTCAAAGTCTTTACACCTTTCATTCTTCACTGTTCAAAGTCTTTACACCTTTCACACTCTTCACTGTGCAAAGTCCTTACTAGGGGTGTGAACGGTTACAAAAAATGGTAACCGGTTAACCGAAAAAATTGTAAGCGGTTAACCGGTTAACCGTTTGTTTAAGAAGTGGACGCAGTTGCGCTATACGGCCAATGGAGCGTGCAGTCACTTATCAGAATGATTCCTTCGCGTCACGGCCGCCACGCAATTGCCAGACATATACAATTATGATAAAGTACGCCTAATTAGGTCGTACAGAAAACCTGCCGTAGAATTTGTAAAAACAAGTACCTGACTGTAAAGTTTGGAGTCTGTAGGAGCTACTATACAGTAAGGGCTCACCTGCTGCCCGAGTGGGGCCTTCTCTCATTCAGAGAAAACAAGCCTTGAGTTTTGTGGCGACTGCGCATGCGCAGAACCTTCTTCGGCTCGTCCGTCCCAGGCGTCTCCCAGAAGGAAATATACCATATTTGGGCGTGATAGCGTCATCACGGAACCCTTTGCAGCACACGTGGATGTAAAAGCTGTCAATATTTGTGAATGAAATACCCGCTGCAGAGCGGTCTTTCGACGCCGGTTTTCTTACTTCCGGGTTCCGTCTGGCTCGCAAGCGGACAAATCATCATAAAATAAGCATCATGCGGGCTGAGTTTTGTTATTTTTATACTCTGACATGAAAACTAAGATGTAAAGGGAGGAAAATAGATACAAATCTCCACTTCGACCACTGCGTGAAAAATCAATATTTTCACCTGCCGTGTCTCGCCTTAATTTCTAAATAAATAATACATGTTCATTTTGACTTTTTTTTGGTTATCGGTTACTGATTTTTCCTAACCAGTTATGATTTACTAACCAGTTAACCCCCTAGTCCTTACACACCTTTCACGCCCTTCACTGTGCAAAGTCTTTACACACCTTTCACACTCTTCACTTCACAGTTTGTACACTTTTCACCTTAAAGTGGGTTGCTTCTTTTATTCCAGATCCGTCTAAATTTGTATATATGTATTATTCTAGTGCAGAGATCTCCAGACCCAGAGTTGTCCACAGGTTTTGGCCGTGCTATTCTCTATGTAATTATGGCTACTTTTAGCTTGTTTCTAAATGTAAGTAAATGTAGCGAAGTTTGTGGTAGAAACTCAAGTCATTATTTATTGCGTTGAGTGACGAGTCCAAGTTTTTTGTTACGCAATAGTATCTCACTGGGTAAAAATGGTTGGAGCACCCTGTTATAGACAGTGGTTCCCAACCTTTGTATATTACATAAGTACACCTTGGACCTTTCGTGTATACCTCAAGTACCCCCTCCACTGTGGGTGCAGCCAGTTGTATCAAAAGTGATCCACTGGAACTCCTATTTAGTAGTAAAAAAAAAACTCTGTTGTGAAACTACAAACCTACATGATTTTAGAATCACAAGTCAAATAAAATGACCTGAATAGGTGTGAACATTTAGTAAAGCTGTACATTATTCTGTTACCAAACTTGAAATGCAAATGTTAGTGTGTGAAACTTTTGTATTGCCACTGCTTTTTTTCAGGCCACAACCTCTGCTACAAGTCATTCTTCCAAACCTTCAGACACCCCCACAGGCGATTTCAAAGAAATGTTCATCCACTGACACACTTTCTTTAAACAGGAAACAATACTGCGGGTTTCGTAGGTAATATGCGTTTTTTTGTTTAACCTATTTTTTTTCTCTTTATTTGTATTATCGTGTCGTTCCATTTATGTTGCACATATTCTCTTGATGTTGTAACTGTTGTGTTTCCCATGTAACGACATTATAAAATGTTAAAGATCCCCTGGATGTTCAGTGACCATGATATAACTATATGTAAAGATAAATATATAATATACAGATGTAAAAATTATTTCTTATGCATTTTAAGAAAATGAATAAATAATTCTGAATTGTTCTTGAGGCAAGCGTATTCCATAATAATTTGGATTTTTCCCGTTACATTTTATATAGACTGTGATTCTTTGTACCAATATCACAACTGAACAAGAACTGTGAGAGAACTCTGCATGTTTCTGTAATCCTGCATATTTAGTGCATCTCCATCTTCCATACTCAAAACTCCTGCCCAGACTAGCTGTCAGCACACGTTAAAGAGTAACTAAACACCAAATCAAGTTTTTTTTTTTTTACTGATAAACTGTCTCAATGGGTGTCTCATAGTGTTGTCCACTGGTCCCTGACATTATTCTGACATTATAGCGCAAACATGTGTTAAATCCTAACTTTGGCCTGAAAACAAATGGGTTGCGCCCCCTTCAGGGTAAACTCTGCTACTAAATTAGAATTTCCTGATTGGCTGGAGACGTGTCCACGGCCTCCACAGAACGTCATAAGCCGCACCAGCTCCACACATCGTCATCAGGTGCTGCCAATTGTCCTGCCCCTGTACCTGTGGTTTATAACCAAGTCCCTCCCACGTAATCAGTCTGCTGTGATTGTGCCAATGCAAAGGCCCACACACTCACCCCCCGCATGTCACCCCCAAACTTCAGAGACCGCCTCTTTCACAGCACTTTTTGACTTTTGTTTGTGGGTGGGGAAAGGCTTTGGCACGCCCGTTTAGGTACTCTTTAAGATCGAATGCCACTTTTCCGTTTTATTTCTATCGCTCTGGAAGGACCTGGCTCCTGTGGAATTTCCATTCAAATGTTTCTGGCCCTCTTTAAGTCATTATTGATGACAGGGTTGTCACTCTGACCTCATGTTTGTCTTAACATGCGCAAGATCGTCCTAATTTGATCTTTTCACTGTTGTAGTATATGAGGATTTATTCATCAATTCATTTGTTTATTAGTTCATGAATAGGTTGGTAGATTAGCCTTAAAATTGAATGGGGCACCAGTTCCAAAAAGCGAACAAAATTTAAAAAAAGAATAAGAGGCTAAACTACAGATCTATCTGAAGGATGTGAATTCTTGAACCATACACACGGACTGACTCTTAGTCTGAAATAATAAACACAGACATTACCAAAGCAAACTGTGCTTTATGGAGGTTTAATGATCAAAATCAATTAACAGACGGCATTGAATATTGAAATGCAAAACATGATAACCTAGTAGGTTTGAAGAATGAATAATCAGATAAACTATTCTTATCTGAAAGTCACTTAATGACATTAAGGTGGTTTGTGTTTAATTGAAGTGAGTCTTAATGAGCAATATCTGTGAGGTGGACCTTCGACGGTGAGAGAAAGGTTTTCCACGGCAAATGTGGTCCAGCATCTCGAAGGGCTGGTGTCTGACGGCCTTTGGTCGTGGTCTCTCGGGTGGCGGTCTCGAGTTGATGCAGTCAAGAGCAGGGCCCTCAGCAGCTCACACAGGAAGAGGTCAAGTCAAGTTAGCTTGACATGTTTGACTCAAAATGATTGAAAGCACAGCGATCAAAAAGAAGTAACTGGTTTGTTACAATCACGTCAACATTTTCGACGGGCAAAGCTGTAGGATCCTTCTCCTCTGAAACAAAGACGTTCAGAGGTCAGCGGGATGGGCTGTTGGTGGACAAGCCATTCTCTCCTCCCCCCTGGATCCGGTCTCATCTCAATCTCAACTTCTGACTGACTGAAGATCTTTTCCTGTGAGTTGTCTTTTTGGGTGATACTGGGGCGGACCCTGGGTTTCCGCGGGAGTCTGAGCCAATCGATTCATGTCATAACTCGATATAGCCGGGACACAAGTCACAGTAGGGCGGCAGGAAGTCTTACGGTAATGTGATTTAAGGAATACATCTCTATTGAAATAAACACATTAACAAACTTCACAAACTTTACAAATGCATTATTGACATTTCGACATTATGTACATTGTATCTTTGTTGACCGTGGGAAAGAATTCATCATTAGAACAGATCACATTTGTTGAGTCCATTCTCTGTCTGTGAATGAATAAATTGGCTTTAAGCACTCAAATCTGAAACCAAGTTCATCAGTTTCTTTGTCCTAAACTGTGTTTGTTAACTCTAACTTTAAACAGTCATTCATTTTTTCCTGAGGTATGTATAGCCTCCGCAAGGTAGGGTCCTGGAGTAGGGGTTTTCCTTATCTCCCCGATGGGCAGCAGAGGCCCACGTTACACTGTTATCATTTTCATTTTCGCCATATTGCAAATAATGGAGCTGACGTCAGCTAACCTGCAGTGAACGCAATGGGGGTTCTTTTCTGTTCAAAAATACCAAGGCTAAGGCGTCCAAAAGTGGCGTAATGTCTTTAAAGGAACACGAAAAGAGGCGTGTACATGTAAATGTGTGTTCATGACTGTCACTTTCTAACCCACATCTGATGAATGAAGCTTGTCAGGTTATTTCCTGTGGTGGCGTCGGTGGTAGCTGTTATCAGATTGAGTAAGCAGTGATGTAAACAGTGGAAGGTTTTGAAGGGCAGCGGCTCAGTCACACGCAAGGAGTGTCTGTGGGCGGCATGGTGGCGCAGCGGTTAGCGCTCCTAGAAGTTTCCGAGTTCGATTCCCACCTGGACGGGGCCTTTCTGTGTGGAGTTTGCATGTTCTCCCCGTGTCTGTGTAGGTTTCCTCCGGGTACTCCGGTTTCCCCTACCACTAAAAACATGTACAATAGGCCAAGATGAATGACAGTGTGATTGAGAGTGAGCATGGGGGACGACGGATGCAAATTAGCCCAAGGCTACAATCCGGTGTGGCTTGTTTACATGCATGAGACCCATGTATGTTCATTAAATAATGCAAGAAATTGTAAAAGCGACTTTGAGCGTCCGGAAAAGCGCTATATAAGACTAATGCATTATTATTATTATTATTATTATTATTATTATTATTATTATATTATTATTATTATTATTATTATTATTATTAATAATAATAATAATAATAATAATAATAATAATAATAATAATAATAATAATGCCTTACACTTGTATTGCGCTTTACAAGCCTGTATTACCAAGTTTCTCAAAGCGCTGCACTGTCGTCATTATTCGTTCACTCCATACTTGGAGGTGGTAAGCTACTGTTGTAGCCACAGCTGCCCTGGGGTACACTGACGGAAGCGAGGCAACCAGTCTGCGCCATCGGCCCCTCCGACCACCACCAACCACTCACTCACTCACTACATTCGCTAGGCTTCCTGGTGTTACCAAACGGTTTCTCATCCAAGTACTAACCAGGCCCTTCCCTGCTTAGCTTCCAAGATCTGACGGGATTGGGCAGAGCAAAGGCGGTATGACCGGTATTATTATTATTATTATTATTAACATGCATTGTCCCGACCAAATAAACCAATAAATAAATAAAAATAAGTGGCCAGGCAAAGCGCCCCCTATGGCTATAAAAAGCCTTCCCAGTCTAGCCTAGCATAAAGCCAGACTGACTTTATTTATGTATTTATAAAGACAGTCTGGAATTGTGGTAATGTGACATGATTTCCAAATGGAGACGGGAGGCGGGGCTAACGATCACAGTTTGAACAAGCGCGAACCAATCAAACACAAAACCACCGACGCTTTGCGTTTACGTCCCCCGCCATGATTGTTTGTAGTCCACACGTGCAGTGGAGTAAATGTTCTGGTGAAATCCCTCAGAGCAGCTTCTTCTGTGGCTTTAAGTCCAGCTCATTTAAAACAGAAGAAAGGCCACTGGTAAAAGATCGCTGTGTCGCAGCCGCCATCTTCACTGTTTTGGTTACGGCCTGGAGGAGCACAGGTGTTTGATGGGAAATCCTAGTGCAGAAGATGACGCAGTGTTAACTCCCGCCTCCTGTGCTATGATTGGCTCGTCTTGGTTTTGCTGGAGTCAGCGAGATTCTAATTGCACAATAGCAGACTGTGGCTGTTTCCCAATTGCGAGGATCCATCCTCCGTTTGTCCACTTCGTTGACGTCCTCGGTGGTGGGCTACTCCCAAACGGAGGCGAGTGTCCTCTCACCGCCGCATTGGAGCTCAATTGGAACGGCCTCCGGAGCGAGCGGCTGCGTCATGTCACGTGTCAAATCATATAATAAAATGTCAATCTATGCTTACAAAAACTACTGTGTTATGAATAAAAGCTGTTTATAAACTGGTATTGTTTGGATGTCTTACTGTTTGAACATTTTGGCCTGAATAAAATAACAAAACTTCTGCAAGGATTTGTAAGAAAGTCAATTAAAATATCAAATATATTTAGCAGGTCCAGTTTATAACTAATCGCCTTCAATTGCACAACAACCATAGGCCTGATTTATCAATAAATAGGCCTATTTATTAGGCTTTTCATTAACTTTACATAAACCTCTTTACATCTTTACTTGCTTACAACACTTCTGCTAATGATTTTATTATTACAATATTTTTTTGCACAAATGTGGAACAAAACTTCAAACTAATAAAGTTTTGAAAAAAAAAACAGTGTTGCAGTGCATCATGGGTAATTTCAGCTCTCCGAGGCTGCGGAGGATCCACTGATGCATCCTTCATAAATGAGCCAAACGGAGGAGTCGAACTGCAAGGAGGGGAGTGGTCTGAGTGAATTGGAACACCACTTGGCGGCGCTGTGATGACGTGATTTACGTCCGAAGTGGTCGAGACGCCGAGGATCCTCGCAATTGGGAAACAGCCTGTATCCTCCATGTATCTCTGAACATGGAGGATCAGTCTGGCTCGTACCAGGCTATCCCCAGTCTGCTGTACTTTTAGTAAAGCAAAATGTAGGAGTGAAGTGAGACTCACAATATTCCCAAGAGTGTTCAGCTTAACATACAGTAGGATTGAGTTGAATGAAAGACATGATATGCCCTCACTTTTTGAACACATAGAGTACAGTTCCCGTTACATTATGGACTTTCCCAGGTTTGCACACACACACACAGGCATCCTTGTAATTCTATCTTAGTGAGGACACTCATAGACATAATGTATTACCCAGACCCTAACCCTGAACCCTAAGCCCCTAATCCTAACCCTAATCTAAATCCAATTCCTTGCACCACCCAAAATGTCCTAACTTTCCAAAAATGTCCTCACTCTGTTGGTTCAAAACTCAAACTGGTCCTCACAATGTCGTACTTACAAGAACACACACACACACAGCCGCTTCGCTCTGAGCTCCGTTTGAGGAAGTGCCTCAGTGGGATCTGCGTGTGGGAAGGGCGTCTTCTGTCACTTCCCCTTCTCCAGACCTGAGTCAACACGCTGGGTCTTCCACTGAACAAACCACCATGCTGCTGCTGTGTGGGGCTGACGCGCTTCTGTGTCTCTGTGCCAGCTAATAACATGCTGCTGTGGATCATACCTGCTCTGCTGCTCTCACTCGCCCAGGCTCACAGTGAGTATAGTACCTCTGCTCCACCCGGCTTTATCCGTCAATCAAACACTCAGTACTACTGGGTAAACTGAGACACTCAATATATTATGGTTTGACTTTCATTACATTATTACTGTAACATTATGGATTAGAGCATTAGACAAAAACTTGGATGGATTGGCCAGACATTATCTACATTGTAGGGGGAAAAAGAGTGGTGAACATTTGGCATGTTGTTCACAAGCACATTTGTTACCAAAAAACAAATAAATAAAAAAAGCCTAAATAAATCGAGGTTAGATTTGTTTTCAGATTTGGATTAGTGATGGGATTTACAGCTCTTTACTGAGAGATAAGTCTTTGGGATCCGTTCATTTCAAAGAGCCGTTCCAAAGACGGGTTCTTCTTAATGTCAAATTTGAATAACACCAGCCAGATAACACAATATCGAAGCCGCGATCGATTAAAGGCATCTTTTTTTATTAAAATCATCTAAAATCACAATGGGCTTTGAAAAATGTGTTTCTGAATCAAATCTTTGACTTTAGAGCAGAAAGCTTTCACTTGTGTGGCCTGCTCCGTTGTTGGGCTGATTCTTATGTGTGTTCGGGGGAGTTCTGGGTCAAATTGACTGAAAAAAGATGCGGCTCTTTTCACAACTGAGATCCGGTTCGAACCGTTCACCTGAGAGAGCTGTGCAGAAGAGCTGCTCATCTCTTATAATGTTTTTTTTTTTACATTATTGCAAGGTTGTAAAGAGCTCCCACGCAGGGCCGCCTTATCCACTGAGCTTGTCTGGGCTGGACCCCAGGGGCCTGCAAAAACATACAACATTTTTTTTCTCCCTTTAGGGAACTTTAGGGGCTCCGTAGTTTTCCGTTTGGAAACACACCTCTGTGAGTATAAGTGAGGATCAAAACAGTAAAATTCAAAATGGCTGTGATCACTTACATTAATGAGTCCGCTGAACGCGCAGTGGTGGATTCTGGGCATGAGGGGGGCTATATTTCATGGTTAGCCCAGGGGCCTATGGGTTGGTTAAGTCGGACCCTGCTCCCACACTGTGCTTTTTTGTCCCGATACCAGGACCCACTACAGTGGGCTTGTTGAATGGGATATTTATCTGCAAAATCGCATCTTCTTCTCTTGGTTGTGTATTAGTTTTAGGAGGCATGATTTTACAATCTTACCAAGACGTACCAAAATAAATCACTGGATAGGTGGCAGGCCGACCAGGCCCAGATGCATTCAATATAATTTACACAATTACAAATCTTCTTGCAACACAAGTTCAATGTCCAACATGTGAGAACAACAGTAGATGCATATATTGACCAAATTTAGATCTTGAATACATGGTCCAATGTGTGATTGCAAGGATTGTTAGTAGATTGAGAGCTAATGTTGGTCTGTCATTTTGTAAGGTATAAATGAAGAGCGTTTTAATAGTTTGGGCAGATTTGCTCTTTAATCAACAACAACATAAATCGATTTTGCACAAAAGAAAAATGGATTCCGATGATCAGGGGTCGGGGAAAAGTGAGAGGAAAACAATGTGAGAAAGTGAAAAGAAAGAAGCTATTGAAGATTTCATTTTAGAATTCAGTGGCTTTTGCTTGGTGTTTGGTGGTTCTGAGTTTGCTGGAGCTAAGAAAATGTAAATGAAATGTTACTCTTTCTCAGTCCCTTTTTGAGGACAAAATGTCCTTATCTGCGTTCATACATATTGTGATTATTTTCTGCATAAATTTGCTATTGGGGCACATTAAAATGTAAAAAAATGTGATTGTACATTTTGGCTTAAAATCGGGTGGTTTAAATTAATAGTCTGTACGTTTTAAATGTGTTTCAAATAAAATAGATTGTGTATAACTGAGTGCCTGGGCCTGATATTTGACATAACGTGAGTAATATTAAGATTCAAGATTTTTTATTTGTCAAACCATATGAATGATTTGAAATGATATTTCTCTCATCCTTGATTGTGGAGCGGAGGGTGAGGGAAGAGGGGTGGGAGGGAGGGCAGGGAGTTCACCTTCCCGATGGCCTTGTGTATGAAACTATTCTTAAGTCGGCTGGACCTGGCCCGTAGATTCCGCAGTCTCCTCCCTGAAGGCATTACCTTGAAGAGACTGTGATGGGTGCGTAGGGTCCCTGGTGATTCTGACGGCTCTGCGGGTGAGACGGGTGGAGTACATGTCCTTAATGGTGGGGAGAGGGGCTCCACCAGTGGCGCCACCAGGAGTCGGCCAGGGTGGCCGTGGCCACCCCTGGCCATCATGGACAACACCCACCCACTGCACCGGACTGTAGAGGAGCTGAGCAGCTCTTTCAGTGGAAGGCTGTCCAACACTACTGTAAAATAACTCATGTGCAATAACCGCTTTGCAAAACTACGAGCAATAATCTCTTTATCTACCACCTGCACTAGGAATTTAGACTTTGCACTGCTGAGTCTGTGCTTTCGCCGGTCGCCTGAGGGCGTCGCTTAGGGAAACAGTGGGTCGGCGGAAGCGTGTGCTACAAGCAGCACTGACTTCGACAAGCGCTCTCCTTTAAGAGTACTCTTTCACTTTCATATCATCCAAACCGTGTGGCACGGTTGCTCAATGCGCACACGTATGGATACAAGCAGCTGATATGAGCGGCTGCATTTGTTCGTGAGAAAAGACTGCATTTACAATGTGTGTAAATGCCACTGGAGCGTTTGCTTCCTGTTGAATAAGGAGAACATCAGTAGTGGTCATCGTAATAAGTTTCTCATGTTTCCTTTTTGCATTACTGCTCCTTGTGAACAGCTGAGTCCAAAACAGAAGGAGCGCATTTCACAAACAGGGTGCAAAGCAAACTTTCATCAATTCAGCCGCTCCAAGAATCCTGCAACTGTAGCACAAATGTTCCAGTTCCTGTTTACTTGCAACTGCATAACTCTGCAACTTCTCTGCAGCCAATGTGGCAGTTTCTGATCAATGACATCCGTTTCATTTGGTTAATTAGTCAAACGCCGAGGGCCTCTCTCTCCCCACCCGCCTCACACTCCTCTCAGATCTGTCATCATTTTCCCATGAATTTATGACATTTAAAGCTTTGATTTTGGCATAATTAATGTCATGACTTTTAATGCATTTTAATGCCCCGCGGACACCCTGCCTCCCTCAGCAACTAATCAGAATCATAGTGCTATCACTTTGACCAATGAGACGAGCTTTTGCTGTGAACCGGCCTGTCAGGTCCAATCAGGAGGGAGGGGGAGGAGCTTGATCATTTACTTTTGAAAGTTTGTTCTCGATTTCTCCTCTCTTTGCAGTCTTGTCACTTTAATTTACCCTGAAACTTCACGTCACTTACTTTGCATCAAAATACCGGCCCAGAACGTCAAAATAACACATTAACGCATTCTGACTTACACACTCTCACTTTAATGTAAAGTATTATGAGTGTTTTGCCATAATAAAACTGCCTACCATCCCTCTCTGTTATTAGAAATTGCAGCCACATTGAATTTTTTGGACGGTTAACAAAGCCAAATTTTATACCACAAATAATGACTGTTTGTATTTGTTTAATAAAGGTTTTGTAAAAGATTACTTTAATTCTTTCATGTTGAAAGAACACTGACAGAACAATCTTAACCAACATTATTACAGTTGAAGCAGGTATGATAGAAATGAGAATGATACATTTTAAGATTATATTTTTGAGAATGATACTTTTGAGAATGCTATTATTGTCATTGTTATTATGGTGATGATAATATATGTATAATGAATATGTGCGCTAGTAATGTATGTGTATGTGTGTACAGTATATATATGTATACATATGTCTGTATGTGTGTATATACTGTATATGTATCTAAAACACTATGACTACTTAAACAATAAGTAAATCAATAGAATGGTGACCAGAATGGTAATATAAGCAATGATAAAAAATAAGAGAAAATTATAAAACTAAGTAAACTTTACTCGGGCGGCACAGCAGTTAAAGCTCGTGCTTCATATCTAGAAGGTCCCTGGTTCGATTCCCACCTGGACGGGGCCTTTCTGTGTGGAGTTTGCATGTTCTCCCCGTGTCTGTGTAGGTTTCCTCCGGGTAGTCCGGTTTCCCCTACCACTAAAAACATGTACAATAGGCCAGGATGAATGATATGAGTGAATGTATGGAGGTGGTCAGAGGGACTGTTGGCGCAGATGTATGAGTGCGCGCATGGGGGACGACAGATGGAAATTAGCCCAAGGCTTGTTCATTAACTTGCACTGTCCCTACCAAATAAACCAATAAATAAAAATGTGTATTGTATTTTGAAATTGGGGTAGGCACTCATAAGCTTTCTTGCTTCTGCCTACTCCTTTTGAGTTATTATTTATTTTTTCTTGTTTTTTTGTGATAATGTAAATGAAATGATGTAACTATTGTAAATAATAGCTCAAATAAATCAATCAAATCAAATCAAAGTTCACTGCTGCTGTTGCAACCCCTGCAGTCGTGTTCACACACAGTGACGCCTGCGCCTTTCTCCTCATACGCAGCTTCAGGCAAACCAAGTTGTAGGGTCTTTATTGAGCGAATCCTACAAACATGAATCCCCCACAGTACTTCAGATTTTCCACTCTTTGTCCCTTTTAGACCACCAGAGTGCGCCGGACACCTTCCACGTGAGCGCGGGTCACTTGGCGGTGTTATCGTGCAGTCCAGCACAGCAACACCGTACGAACGTGAGCTGGAGCAGAGATGGTCAGGGGCTGGACAGGACTCTGGGCGTGGAGGTCCAGGAGGGGAAGCTATGGTTCAAACCCGCTCACACCTCACACAGCGGGGTGTACACCTGCCACTACAGGTAAGCATCGATGTGGGCTAGATTTAAATAGTGTTGACTGGACTGACGACTGAGTTGACAACTTTATTCTATCTTCATAGGCTTCTTCTTGCTATTGTATTATCATAAGAGCTATTAGAATAGCCTCTGTTATGGCCTGGAGCGAAACTGAGGGCATCGCCTTGTGGGTCGACTCGAGATCGCCCTAGTTTCAGTTGCATTGACTTCAAAGTTACACACCAAACGTCGCACCATCAGCCACATAACAAGGATCAGACAACGGGCATCGACCAGTCAATGCGACGACACAGGTGCACACTTCCCTGATGTTACGCCGTCGTCATTTCTCTCTCTGTCGTGGTTAAATACACTACAATGGGACTGATACACGAGGTGAGAAGAAATGCACTTAATTGGCTCATGGAGAGGCAAGTTTTACTGCAGCAGGAAGTAAAACAAGGCAGAAGAGACGCACTGATGATATAAAGTTGATCCATTTTGCCTCGTCAGAGCAGTAAACATCCTCATGCAGTGTGTATTCATTCTTTCTTTCTGCAAAAAAGAGGCGTGAAAGTGAGAGTAGTTCGGCCTGAGGTCACCGCATTCACACCCACTGTTCAGACCGGCGTGAAGAGCTGCGCTTGGACTCGGTGCCATGCCATCGGTCCGACAACCCGTTAGTCCCACATCTCTAACCCAGATGTGTTGTGGATTAGAGAGCCATATACAACCACTGGCCCTGACCTTAAGGTGTCAATGGACTCTTGCCTGAACCTCATTTTATTTTTCAACCCCTACTCAATGGGACATTTTCGGAATAAAGTGACTTCGGACTAATGAGTTGTCGGACTAATGGGCCGACCCCCTTGGACTCACATCCAAAAGTGCCGCTCTCGGGTGGAGAGCCACTTTAGGTTCACCTAAATAGGGCCTGTATGAAAACATTATATCCTATTATGCATCAAGAAAGTCTGCCCCTGTGGTCCGTAGGCCGCCCCTAGGGTTTAAGGTGGGTCAGTGTTTTTTTTCTTTTCTTTTTTTTACAAAAATAGCCATTTTCACACCTCCCTCTATTAAATACACAGTCCGCTATATGCATCTCCATCTTAAAGCTACTAACCAGCCTGTGCTATAACTAGTGGTATAACACACTGATACTCAGTACTGCCTCTTGGTGCTTACTGAGTGTAGTAATCCATCTGTAGTACTATGCTGCTTGATCTGCTGCTTGTCTGAAAACAGCCAGGGGCTTCCACGGGCGCACAACTTAACTCTTAACGTAGGTAAAACTAAAGAGATGGTCTTTGACCCCAAAGGGCTTATGTCGCATGACCCAATTCTTATTGGTGGTAGTGAAATAGAACAAGTTGAGTCCTTCAAATATCGTTTCGTTAATAGTGTTTATATTGACAACCTACTCAAGTGGAATGTGCATGTTGATTTTCTTTGTCGCAAATTGTCTCAGAGGCTTCATTTTTTAAGAAGACAGATTGTTTGGCGTGAGTACAAAATAATGTCTTGGTTTTATAATGCTGTTCTGGAAAGCCTAATTAGATACGGCATGGTTGCCTGGTTTGGCCTCTCACTGTCCTGTGTAAAACCAAAATTGAGAAATTGGTCCGAAATGCCATGAAGATTATTGGCAGGAAAGAGTATCCTTCTTTAAAAACACTCTTTGAATCCTCGGCCTTGGCACAGGCAAAACACATTCTCAAAGAACCTTCTCATGTGCTGTTTAATGAATACAAGCGTTTACCATCAGGGAGACGATATCGGGCTATAAGAGCCACAAAACACCGATACAAACACTCTTTTATTCCTGTGTCGGTTGCTCTTCTTAACAAGTGCAGTTAACACTTTGTTAGGCCTTTTATGTTCTCTTATTGCCTGATGTTACACTGGGCAACATTGTGGCCTTAATGTGTAACACATTCTGTTGTATTGTGATTGTTGTATTGTGATTGTTATGGCACAGCCATATTCCTCTGTTGAAAGTATGCCGAACAAGCTGACTGTTGTCCTTTTTGTACTTTGAATATATTTAATGCATCTTTTATATATTGCTATTGTATGTACCACAGCATGGCAAGTCCACGACAAATTTCCCTATGGGACAATAAAGTTGATCTTATCTTATCTTACTTAGACTGCATGACTCATACAGTGTTACGCCTTACGGGTGAAAAGAGCATGCGTCATTCAAGCCGTGGTCAGTGTCCGAACATCCTGCTGTGAAGCGGCGGCGTGCAGAGGGCAGCCAGGACGGGCTTGGGTGAGACCAGGCTCTGTGTCGCAGTGTCTCCGCTATCGCTTGAAAATGGACAAAGAGGATTTATTTTATTTGTGTAAAAATGCCTGTTGACTGTTACAGATACAAAAGCCTCTGACTATACATGTGGCGGCATCAAGGGAAAAGAAAGAAGCTACGACCACATTATAAAAAAAGAGTGTATCCATCCATCCATCCATCCATCCATCCATCCATCCATTTTCTTCCGCTTTATCCGGGGCCGGGTCGCGGAGGCAGCAGTCTCAGCAGAGATGCCCAGACTTCCCGATCCACGCACACCTCCTCCAGCTGTTCTGGGGGGACCCCGAGGCGACACCAGGCCAGCTCGGAGACATAGTCCCACCAGCGTGTCCTGGGCCTTCCACGAGGCCTCCTCCCAATAGGACATGCCTGGAGCACCTCCCGAGGGAGGCGACCCAGATCTCATGACCATAGGTGAGGGTGGGAACGTAGATCAATCGGTAAATCGAGAGCTTTGCCCTGACTCAGCTCCCTCTTCACCACAACAGTCCGATACAGCGACCGCATCACTGCTGACGCTGCACCGATCCGTCTATCGATCTCACGCTCCATCCGTCCCTCACTCGTGAACAAGACCCCGAGATACTTGAACTCCTCCACTTGAGGTAAGGACTCCCCACCGACCTGAAGCGGGGAAGCCACCTTTTTCCAGTGGAGAACCATGGCCTTGGATTTGGAGGTGCTGATCCTCATCCCGGCCGCTTCACACTCGGCTGCAAACCAGAGCACACTGAAGGTCCTGGTTTGATGAAGCCAACAGAACACCATCGTCTGCAAACAGCAGAGATGAGATCCTGAGGTTCCCAAACCGGACACCCTCCGGCCCCTGGCTGCGCCTAGAAATTCTGTCCATAAAGGTAATGAACAGAACCGGTGACAAAGGGCAGCCCTGGTGGAGACCAACACGCACCGGGAACAGGCCTGACTTACTGCCGGCAATGCGAACCAAGCTCCTGCTACGGTCATACAGGGAACGGACAGCCCTTAGCAGAGGGCCTCGGACCCCATACTCCCGGAGCACCCCCCACAGGGCACCACGAGGGACACGGTCGAACGCTTTCTCCAGATCCACAAAGCACATGTGAACTGGTTGGGCGAACTCCCCACAAACCCTCAAGCACCCGATGAAGGGTATAGAGCTGGTCCAGTGTTCCACGACCGGGACGAAAACCGCATTGTTCCTCTTGGATCCAAGGTTGTGTAAAAGAGTGTAATCCAAGGCAATTCAAGGCACTTTTTGTCAATACAGGTCTTCTCGACTCCTCAGGCCAAGGGAGCAGAAGGGCTTTGGCAATGCAAAGGCACCTAATGACTCATGAACACTGGCTATTCCAATGAGAGAAACTGTAAAGAAGCAGCACAGTGCCCGTCAAATAACATAAAACACTTTTTATGTTTTGGATTTTCTTTTTATTTCAACACTATTTCCATTGTGTGATTCTCAGTGAAGACACTGAATTATGAATGAACACATGGTTTTATGTAGGAACAAAAAATGGGTGAAATAACTCCAAATATGTTTTATATTTTATATTCTTGCACACTTTTAGCATTTTCTCCATGAGCTTCAAAAGGCCCTTGTTCCTGTGAAGTCAAAACATTTCTGTGGCGACATCATGAAGCTCATTGAAAAAATGTCTAAAGTGCAAAGCAGTAATCAAAGCAAAGGCGGATATTTGTAAGAGTCTATTAAACTTTGCTTGTTTAAAAGATAATTCCATATTTGTTCATTCATAAATGAGCACCTTCAGTGAGAAAGTAAATAGTCTTGAAAAAAAACAAAAACAATGCATATAAAAAGCGTTTCCAAACTCTTAACCGGTACTACAGGTGTGGTTATGTCCTGACCACACCCCTCTGCAGTGGCTAGAGTTAAATAGATCTTTATGAGGCTTTATGTTTAACCAGTCTGACATTTTGACAACAAGAGCGACATGAAGCTTCTGAAGATAGAACTCTTGGGTGTCTGGGGAAAACCTTTAGAAAGTTACAGTATAATAAATGATGAATTAAGTATACTTATACCGACCCACAGGTCCCAGAGTGGGCAGAACCAGGCCCAGGTGCAGCTGTCCGTGTCTGGGGAGAAGTGTCCGTTTGTGGCCGAGCACAGACCCCTGCACCTGGGGGAGAACGTGTTGATCCCCTGTAAACTCCCACAAGTCTACGAAGCCTACAACCTCAACAGCCCCGAGGATACTCGCTGGACAAAGGTATCACCATCACTGCAATCATCCGCTGTCAATCCTGTTCCAAAAATATCTTAGAGAAACAACACACAAGTCACATTTATAGGTTCATATACTCCAAATCATGCAGATGCTAAGTCCTTACTCATTATGTGTCTTTTCCATTCACACATACATTCATTTCAGTTATGTAAAATGTGAAATATTAAGATGCACAAAAGAAAACGTATAAGCCACATTTATGCAAGGTTATTCCACTTTAACCAGTGCGCTCTTGTGTGTCTGCAGGGCTGCGCTCCCCTGAACAGGTCAGGGGCCCACGTGGTTGGGCGGGGCTTTTTGAAAATCACAAATGTCACTCCAGGGGACGCGGGAACATACACCTGCTTTATAGATCTGAGTGTGGGAGGACAGAACTACAGCGCCGCCTGGAGTGTGGAGATGACTCTGACTAACGGTATGTTCCTTCAGAGCAGCAGCAGCGACACTTTTCAAAGAAAGGGCGGAGGAAATGCTGATTCTTCCCAGGCGGATGCTCACAATACACAACATAACAGATATAATAACGCGCACACACATGCTTACTTTGCTTCTCTGTATCCCAGTGGACAGGACTGCACAGAGTGGGCTGCAAAGCCATCAGGAGCTGGGTCATGTAAGTTGCTTACAACAGCCCCAGATGTAACGATATCACGATCGCTCCTTCAATCAATCAATCAATCAATCAATGGTTTTGTACAGCCCAATATCACAACAGGAGTTGCCTCACAGGATTGCACAAACATTAAAGCAATGACACTGTCCGGATTTAACTAAATCTGAACAAGCTTCTGACTCATGCTTTGCTTGCATGCTACAGAACACGAAGACCTTGAGTCAATGAGTCAGTTGTTTGTGGCTATGTGTTTGTACTTTATCTGTATTTCACGTTATGTACAGAATGACTATGGTGATGACCATCGTTTATCAGCTAATCTCACTGACAAGGACTTTGTGTTTTGTAGCGTGCAAGCAAAGCATGACACAGAAGCTTGTTCAGATTTAGTTCAAACCGGACAAAACAAAACAATAAAAAAGACAATGTAAAGTTCAGGCAAATGAAGTATCTAGGCAAAGATAATGTCCAAATAAACGTCGGCAGCAGGTGGTGACGAGCCGCGTGGGCGCCCCCTGCCTCAAAAAACTCAAAAACCCAGTGGAAGAAAATAGAGACCTCAGGGAGAACCACAGAAGGAGAGATCCACTCCCATGGACGGACGGACTGTAGATAGACAGCTTTACTTCAGGCTGTGGGTTAACTGACCTGATCATAAGCTCATTCTCAGAGGTACGTTTTGAGCCTCGTCTTAAATGTAGGGACTGTGTCTGCTTCTTTAACGTGAGCTGGGAGTTTATTCCATAAAACCGGAGCTTGGAGCTAAAGGCTCTTCCTCCTACAGTGATTTTGGAGACCCGAGGAATCACTAGTAGCCCTGAGTTTTGAGAGCAGAGTGCTCTGGTTGGCTGATATGGAACGATATCTTGAAGAAAGATCGGAGCCAAGTTCTATTGAGTACCATATGGGCTATTTCTCCACCACGGGCTGCATACTCCATGACACAACAACCTGATCCAAGAGCAGCAAGCGCATGAGGTAATGAATGAACTGTATAACACTGTTGTGTGTGCAGTTTCCTAGGGCAGACCTCAGCCGGCCCCCGAAAGGACTCAGTTTGCTGTGCCTTGTGTTCAGCCGTGTGCACACTGTTGTATCATAAGTGCACAGTAATAACCACGGGTTTCTGTTCAATCCTAACTTCAGCTCATTGGTGAAATCTGTATTGAACAACTTACTGTGAACAACTGTGACAATGACCATCGATTAATAACTACTGCCATCACCAACTGTTCGCTCTGATGCACCGCCACGTTAAAGAGGGGGTATTATGCTTTTTTCAATCACATAGCACCAGTCTATAGCATACTACAATGATGACGTAACCTTCTGTTGGTCTGTATATGCAGTAAATTAAAATAACTGCCTTGAATAAAATTGCTCTCTCAAAATGGCTGTACTGAACGTCTTGAAATAGGCCTCTGTCTCTTTAAGAAGCTTTCCGACACGCCCCCTTCAGCACACTGCTGTGGCATCTAAACAACACTACTGTGCGGGGAGGGGGCTCTGCTGAGCTGAGGAGCAGTGGTTGGTGGCTTGGCTGGTGACAAAAGGTCCAGAGGCGTCTCCAGGAGGTGGGGGCGTTCCTAGGAGGACTGAGGCATAGCTACACCTAAAATGGCTGCCGTCTAAGTTTTTACTGATTACTCAAAAATATGTGAATGAGCCAAGGCAACACTCCAGGCATGTGTTTAATGAGGGAATGACATAATAACATGATATAAAGCTTGAAAAAGTCCATTTTACATAATACCCCCCTTTAACACACTGATGGGAATCGGACCCTGCCACTCCTCTTGTTAGATATATTTACTTGCTACCAGTGGTGGCAAAAGAGACCCCCCCCCCCCCCCCCCAAGCCCCCTGTCAGAGACGCCCATGTACTGCTTTCGTCCCGGCTATCAGGTGTCAAACCTGCCCTAAAGCCTCTGAAAACCTCTCAAATCTCGCAGACGTACAACACAGAAGGGTTGCATATTTGAAAGTGTATTTGACTGCACAAAAACTAAATAACAAGCAAGCAATATAATCCAGATATTGTTGTTGACTCAATAATAATCATCAACAGAAGGTAGAAATAAAAAGAAGATCCAAGTTCCTGATCAAATTGTTTAATCTAATTTAATCTAGTAGGCGTAACATTTGCAGTTTTAGCGATTATTAATGAACAACATGACGACCACAAAAAACGTCAGGTGCTCACACTTACAAACACACACACAACATATTCAAAACTAAAAATGTAATGGATTCGCGGTTTGTTGTGATTTGGTTGTGAGTGTGGTAAAGCAGTGTGTGTGCGTGTGTGTTCACAGGCACTGTGTATGTGGAGCCTCGCGTGGTCTACCCTCGGGATCAGGTGGTCCAGGTTCATCTGGGTATGTACTTAACGCGGGCAACATACTGCTAGGTCAAGAGAGTCCATCTCAGTACTCCTGACAGGATCCTGACTCAGATCCAAAATGATCCAAATGATTGAGTGCGTTTACAAGGGCTCGAAATTCCCGGTTATTATCGGGAGTTTTTAATATTCCGGTTTTGTCTTTGATCATATAAACGCAGTTTCCCGATTATAAAAACCCGAAAATAACAGTTTCCCGATTTGAGAAACACGGATTTTCTGGCTGGGATTTTCCATCAGTAACCGGGTTATAACTTCATGTTTAAGATATTTTCCGGTTTTAATAAACTTCCCATTTCTTGCGCATGCGCAGTTAATCGTAAACAAACACTGCGGCGGCGCGTCCGAAGAGCTCCTGTTTCTGGAGTCAAGAGGAGACGGAGTTTTATATTTTAACCATGACAGAACTAAAAGTAGTGAATATTTAAGATGGAAAGAAGCATCGTAATGTGGATTTATGCAAACGTGTCGGCGACCGTTTCAAGGCAGCTGGTTTTCCTCCGGACGCAGAGTCGTCGACCACAACACAGAGCTGGATTAAGTTTTTCATCCACTAACTATGGGTGAACTTCATCAGCTCCACTCTCTCACACCGGCCCCGGCTTTAACCTTCTCCCAGAGCTCCCTGGTCCACTCGGTGATAAAGACAGACCCAGGACGGGTAAAGCTCAGGAATTATCCACAATCTGCCGTAGCTCAGGATGTACAGTAGAGGACGAGCAAAAAAATTGAGCCCAAAGTGGGCGTTCAAAAGAACAAGCCCCGCAATAAGCCACACATTTATACTTTTCATATTTTCACCGTATTGTGCTCAAAAATGTAATGTATGCGCCTGCGCGGACAGAGCTTAAATTTGAAAAGCCGGGTTTCCTTATTTGATCATGTAAACAAGGAATTTGAGTTTCCCGATTTCTCAGTGTCATAACCATATCCCGAAAACTGCCATAACCGGAATATAGCGAATAACCGGGATTTTCGAGCCCTTGTAAATTATAATACATCCATGTTGTAAACGCACTCGTCGCTTAAGTTTTTCGACTAATATTTTTCCTGCTAATGTTTTTTCCTGCTATTGTTTTGTAGCTAATGTTTTGCCTCAAATGTTTATTCTGGCTGCTAATGTTTTACAGCTGACCTTTTGCCAGTTTAGCCGTCAACATTTTACTATTTTGTTGCTAGTGTTTTGCTCCTAACATTTAACTTTTTACGTTATGCCGCTGATGTTCTGTTTCTTTTTTTTCTTTTTTGTTTTATTATTAACAACGATTTACACAAAGTGGCAATTTTCAACAAATTAAAATGAACAATTCAAGGCACCAGATATTAAAGCAATAGAAAAAAAAGAAAAATAAATATAAAATATAAAAATTAAATAAATAAGCACAACATAAAACAAAATAAAACAAACCCATTCACACACACACTCACACTAAGCAGTTTCCGTTAGAGGTTTTCTTCAAAAACATTCAGATTGTCAAATACATTAAGAAGAGATAGTGCAGATTTACATTTCATACATTTTAAAGATATCAGATAGTTTCCTTCAAGTTGTCTCTTAAACACTGTGAAAATAGGCTTGACTTTTTTCCATTTGCAAGAATGAATAAAATACTTTGAAAGGATTAATAAATTGTTCAAAGCATAGTCTGTCTGTGAGTCCTTCAGGGAAATCCCAAAAATTAATTATTAATAATTATTAATAAAATGATGTTCTGTTTCTGACATTTTGCTGTTGATGTCCTGTTTGTGACGTTTCGCCGCCTGTTGCAGGCAGGAGCGTGGAGCTGCGGTGCCTGGCTGACCTGGGCTACAGTGAGGACAGTCACGTGCACATGTACTGGCTCCTGAACTACACTCACACCGAAAACTATCCCGAGGTCAGCGACTCCTGGACCTTGTGAGGTTTATTTTGGTTGTGTTTCTATGTTACATTCATGCAGTCATATTCTGTTGCAGATGTTTCCAGCACTAACTATGCAAATACTAAATAAGATCTGCAAATCACCTTTGAACAACCATTTGTATCCAACATTGAAAAAAAAATCAAACTGTCCAAAAAATGTGCTAAATGTATTTTTTCCCATTTACCTTAATTCTCGAATTATTCCATTCTTTATCTCAATATAAGACTTTTGTCTCCTCTTTTGGATGCTGTCATGTGTCAGCCTACCTGAGCGGCGTCGTGTCAAGGGCGTGTCCACTCTCGTCATCTCAGAGGTCCACCAGGAGCTCCTGAACATCTCCATCTCCTGTTGTGTGAAGAACGCGGTTGGAGAGGACTATGGACAGCTCTGGCTCACTCAAGGTCACCTTTTACACTTTACCATGCTGCATTATTGGGATCTGTTTGAGGAAAGTTGAAGGCATTAGTTTAATTATGGACACATTGTACCATTCCTCAAACTCCTACAGAAATCAGTCACCGAGCTTTAACTCCTGGACCTGACCGGGGACAGGCAAGAAGAGGGAGAGAGCCCTGTAGTATGTAACCGCTCGAATAAACTTCATACCAATGGCCTGCCTGATTCTTTAGTTACAGTAAATCCAATTTGCAATACAAAAAGCACTAGCACTCTTTAAACAGAAGCAGATTGCGAGGTTGGGAATAGTCATTGTCTCTTTAAGTATTGAGTAACTGTTTGATTGTGTAATGTGTATATATATACTGTACGTTTTTACTGGTGACGTAATATAACAAACTATAAAAATAACGAAATTACAACATTATTATATACTTTTGTCACTGTAAATTTGGACTTACAGTTGCACACAAAATCAGAGTACTGTTACTTCAAAATAATATTACTGAACTACAAATAAAAAGTAGTCTAAAGGAGTAGGGTCTAAAACACACATATTAGTTAGTAACACAAGTATTAGTAATCTTATTAGGGTAAGGGGTAAGGTTAGCGTTAAGTTTAGAGTAAGCTATGAATAAGCATATTATTTATGGACTATTAGCATGTTAAAAGTTAAACGTATAATAAGCAGCTCATACAAGCATATTACTAATGGCCTATTAATTACTAATGTTTATTAATACCGTATTAATACTTAACGAGCACACCTTAATATAAAACATTACTGAGTTGTTTTCTCCAATTCTGCATATCCAAATCTCAAAGCGTACTGACAAGAGAGCTTACAGCCTATATGCCAGTGTGACGCCTTCTAGTGTCTAAAACTATGTGTGAGTGAAACACAACTTACGTCACACTTGCCGTCTCTAACCCTAATCATAACCCTACTCCACTGATTGAGGGGACAGCAAGTAACAGGTTAAACGTACACTTTCACTTTGTTCTAAAATGTTCTCAAGTAAATGTAATGGAGTAAATTCTAACCACTTACCCACCTCTGATGTGGAAATACAGCTATGAATGAGAAAGGCTCACTATGGGGAATTCCAAACTTGCGGCACATTTTTCATTTGACATTCTGAACAACACGACAGGACAGAGATCACCACAAGGTGTCACTGTGGGCTATAGAATTGTGAACATTTGGATCACTCCGTCTCACATCAGAGAGTGCACACTGATGTCATATTTGCATACTTTTAGTTTTTAATTATAAGCTGAAAAATTATTGAACAGACAAATTTGTCAGATTCAAAGATTTTATTTGTCAATTCATTTCACTTGAATCGAAAAGCGGGGGGTTGGGAGTAAGGGGTGGATGGAGGGAGCGGGCAAGGGAGGGAGTTGTGGGTGTATGAAACTGTTCTTCAGTCGACTGGAGAATTCCACAGTCTCCTCCCTGAAGGCATTATGGGGTCCCTGGTGATTCTGACGGCTTTGCGGATGAGATGGGTGGAGTACATCTCCTTAATGGAGGGGAGAGGGGCTCCACAGATCCTCTCCGCTGCTCTCACGATGCGCTCTTCGAAAGTCCACAACAATCTCTTTTGTCTTCTCCACATTTAGAGAGAGATTGTTCTGTGTGCACCACATGACCAGACTGCTCACCTCACTCCTGTAGTTTGACTCGTCTCTGTTGTTGATGAGACCCACCATTGTTGTGTCGTCTGCAAACTTGATGAAGAGGTTTGAGTCGTACTTTGGAGCGCAGTCATGGGTCAGCAGAGTGAACAGGAGGGGGTTCAGCACAAAGCCTTGGGGAGCCCCCGTGTTCAGTGTGATGGTTCTGGAGGACTTTCCTCCGACACGTACAGCCTGTGGTCTCCCCGTCAGAAAGTCCAGCAGCCAGTTGCACAGTGATGTGTTGATCCCCAGGTGGAGCAGTTTGTGTTTTAGCTGCTGTGGGATTATAGTGTTGAATGCTGAGCTAAAGTCTAAAAACAGCATTCTAACGTAAGAGTCCTTTGTTTCAAGGTGAGTGAGGGCTGAATGAAGCGCAGTGGAGATGGCATCTTCAGTTGAGCGATTGGACCGATAAGCAAACTGGTATGGGTCCAGGGTGGGAGGGAGAACAGACTTGATGTGGTCCATGACGAGCCACTCGAAGCACTTCATAAGAATTGGAGTGAGTGCTACTGGGCGGTAGTCATTAAAGGAATAGGCCACCAATTTTACATACTGAGATATTGAGAAGCCTCTATGGCTCCAAACACAACAGCTTTGGTCTTTTTGCGTGACTGAGCGCACAAAGACCAGACAGGTACGCATCAACTCGTCTAAGCAACATGTAAGAACATATCTCAGTATGGAAAATCGGTGGCCTATTCCTTTAAAGCAGGAGGGTGGTAACTTCTTTGGTACCGGAATGATAGTGGTTGCTTTGAGGCAGGTAGGAACCAAAGCCTGCTGCAGAGATGTGTTAAAAATGTCTGTGAGCCAGAGATCTTCTCACACTTTTTAAGTTTTTTTGTTTTGTTTGATAACTTACTATACTCCGTTCTTGTAACAATGACCCAGTGTATATATGTGTCACTACAGCCGACCCCAGTGAGCTACACTCAGCCTTGGCCTGGAGCCTCTCCCTAAGCCTGGCTCTGCTGCTCCTAGCTGCCTTCATGTACTGCTGCAGGGTGGAACTGGTGCTGGCCTCCAGAGACCTGAGGAGCCGCTTCTCCAACAATTGTGGTAACATCTATCACCACATACTACAATATTCTCTAAACATTATGGTAACAGTATTTTCTAAACAGTACGGTAACAGCATTCTTTTAACAGTACGGTAACAGTATTTTCTAAACAGTATGGTAACCGTATTCTCTAAACATTAAGGTAACCGTATTCTCTAAACATTACGGTAACAACATTCTCTAAACATTACGTTAACAGCGTTCATCAAACATTACAACATCGGAACAGCATTCACAATAACGTTATGTAACAGCATTTTCCTAACGTGACAGTATCAATCAATCACCGAAAGGTATCACAGAGTGCTTTATGGATTATAACATTTAAAACTTTAAAACAATACATATATCACACATCTTCTGGGGTATGATTACAAGGTTTGCACATGTAGAGACTGACATTTTAGCCCATTCCTCTTTACAAAACAACTCAAGCTCTGTCACATTAGAAGGAGAGCGTTTGTGAACAGCAGTTTTCAGGTCTTTCCACAGATTTTCAATAGGATTTAGGTCAGGACTTTGACTGGGCCATTCTAACACATTAATATGTTTGTTTTTAAACCATTCCATTGTAGATTTAGCTTTGTGTTTAGGGTCATTGTCCTGCTGGAAGGTGAATCTCCGCCCCAGCCTCAATTCTCTTGCTGACTCCAGCAGGTTTTCCTCCAAAATGTCTCTGTATTTGGCTCCATCCATCTTCCCAACTATTCTTACAATCTTCCCAGTCCCCGCTGAGGAAAAGCAGCCCCATAGCATGATGCTCCCCCCACCATATTTGACACTGGGGATGGTGCACTCAGGACGATGAGCAGTGTTAGGTTTGTGCCATACATAACGTTTTGTATTTGGGCCAAAAAGTTCAATTTTTGTCTCATCTGATCAAAGCACCTTCTTCCACATGGTAGCTGTGTCCTCCATATGACTTCTAGCAAACTTCAAACGGGATTTCTTATGGCCTCCTTTCAATAATGGCTTTCTTCTTGCCACTCGTCCATGAAGGCCAGATTTGTGTAGAGTACGACTTATAGTTGTCCCATGTACAGATTCCCCCAGCTCAGCGACAGTACGTCGCAGCTCCTCCAGAGTTATCTTGGGGCACTTGGTTACATTTCTGACCAGTGCTCTCCTTGTTCGGTCTGTTAGTTTAGATGGACGGCCGTGTCTTGGTAAGTTCACAGTGGTGCTATACTCTTTCCATTTCTGAATGATGGATTGAACAGTGCTCCGTGAGATGTTCAAATCTTGGGAAATCTTTGTATAACTTAACGCTGCTTTAAACTTCTCCACAGCTTTATCCCTGACCTCTCTGGTGTGCTCCTTGGCCTTCATGATGTTGTTTAGTGACCAATACACTCTGACCATAGCTCTGAGGAACTCACAGAACAGCTGGAATTATACTGAGAGTAGATTACACACAGGTGGCCTCTATTTAATGGTTAGGGCAAGGTGTGAACATTCTGCAGTCATTAGGAATGTTATAAAGGCAATTTAATGCACTCAGAAAATGCTGTATGAATACTTATGCACACCCCACTTTACTTTTCTACTTTTTGAAAAATAACAGAATCATGTATCATTTTGCTTTCACTTCACAATTGTATGTTACTTGTGTGTGAACTTTCAGTAAAAAATTAAAAATAAAATCTTTACGTTTAGGGTTGTAAACATGACAAAATGTGCAAAAGTTCAAGGTGCATTAGTACTTTCGCAAGGCACTGTATGTATATATATATATATATATATATATTACACATACATACTACATACACACATAAATACATGCATACATACACACATATATATATACAGTGTATATATATACATATATATATACACAACATATAATTAGGACTAAATAAAAAGATGGGTCTTGAGCCTGCTTTTAAATACATGAACGTTCTCTGTGGTCCTGATCTCCTCCGGCAGGTCGTTCCTGGTGATAAAAGCATGCATTAGCGTCTCCGTGTTGGCTCGAGAGAGAATGGGGTGGACTCTGGCTTTGTTCTTTAGATGGTAAAAACCACACCCAGGTTCTTCACCTGTGAGGAAGGATTAAAAGACAGTGACTGTAGTTTGGGTAAAAGTTTCTCTCTCTGGGCCTCAGGACCGATGACTAAAACTTCAGTTTTGTCCTGGTTAAGCTGGAGAAAGTTTTCTGCCATCCAGGATTTGATATCTAAAATGCAGTTAAAAAGTGCATCCATTGGCCTGGTGTCATCAGGAGACATGGAGATGTATAACTGTGTATCGTCAGCGTAACTATGAAAGTTGACTGTGCAAGTTCTCAGTCATACAGGAGTTGTCCATCTTCAAAGAAGGTACTTGAGTCATCTTCTGTACTTGGTAGTTGAGGTCTCCAAACGTTTCGCCTCTCATCCAAAAGGCTTCGTCAGTGAACAAGGTTACGCTCAGCACGCAGCGTAGATAAAGACCAGTTGGGAGGAGTTGGGGTTGGCCCGGCTCCTCCCCTCTAATCACAGCTACTCTCCCCTGTGGGTAAACACCTTTGAAGTAGAGCGTCTGTAACGACCTGCTCCCCCAGTATCGGTCAGTCCTGTCCTATTCATGGATGATCACCGCTAATTACCTGCCTATTGTTCTTTTGTTAGCTGAGGTATCGTCTTCTTGGACGGGGAGGTCAAAGTTCTAGCTAAAGAAGAACGTTGGTTTGAAAGAGGAGTAAAATAAGCTATTTTTGTCAGAAAAGAAAATCCCTCCATGAACCGAAATGGTGGGCTAAGATTTAATCTTTCTGCTTTTTACTCCAATCTGCTTCGGGGAAAACCGACAGGACACGCCCAGTCCAAGAAGACGATACCTCAGCTAACAAAAGAACAATAGGCAGGTAATTAGCAGTGATCAGCCATGAATAGGACAGGACTGACCGATACTGGGGGGAGCAGGTCGTTACAGACGCTCTACTTCAAAGGTGTTTACCCACAGGTGAGAGTAGCTGTGATTAGAGGGGAGGAGCCGGGCCAACCCCAACTCCTCCCAATTGGTCTTTATCTACGCTGCGTGCTGAGCGTAACCTTGTTCACTGACGAAGCCTTTTGGATGAGAGGCGAAACGTTTGGAGACCTCAACTACCGAGTACAGAAGATGACTCAAGTACCTTCTTTGAATATGAAAGTTGACTCCATGTCTCCCGATGACATCACCAAGAGGGAGCATATACAGGTTAAAAAGCACTGGGCCTAATATCGAACCCTGGGGCACACCACAAAGTGTGGTCCACTGTATCGAAGGCAGCGCTCAGATCCAGTAGAACCAACACTATCAGCTTTTTAGAATCATAATTTAATCAAAAATCGTTTAAAATCTTTAAAAGGGCCGTCTCGATGCTGTGGTTTACCCTAAAGCCAGACTGGAATTTCTCAAGGACGTTTTGTGCAGTAATAAAATCATTAAGTTGGATGAAGACAAGTTTTTGTAAGATTTTGCTTAAAAATGGTAATGGTCTAAAATTGTTAAAATCATTACTGTCCAAATTGCTCTTCTTCTGCTTAAAGGCAGCAGGGAAGACCCCCGTCTGAAGAGAGCAATTCATCATCTGTAAAAGCTCATCTCTAAAAGATCCATAGAATGTTAAAAAAGAAAAACATTCTATTAATAGTAGGCAAGGCAGGTAACAGCATAAGTCCATTAACCGAGCCGCAAAAGTTAACTTGGCACTAATTTGGACTCTTACTTCCGCATTTACTCTATTGCATATTTTAGCATAATGTATGTTTTTCTTTCGCAAACACTTAATTTACAATGTCGATATATGGTGGTTTGATACATTTTATACAATAGCACTAACTATGTGTTTTTGCAGCCCTAATCCCATAGCAGTAGCATTTTTAATTGTAGGCTCATTGAGTTGCCTTGTGTGTGAAATACGCAGTACAAATAAAGTTGCTATTAGATACTGCAAATATTTTGTTATTGCAATAATCACAGAGCAACACAAAAAGCATGGGCAGTCCAGTTTAAATAGTTCAAAAGTGAGTCATTGATTACAAAGCTACAAAACAGAATGACACAGTGTAGCAGGCCTAATGCCACAGAACCAGTCATGGATTCATCAGCTGTTGTGACTTTACTATTTCATTCATGCGTAAATGCCCCCAGGTACCCTTAGTTATGTGAATAAAATACACAGAGGCTCCAATAATAATGCAAGAAAACGAAAAAATGAACATCAAGAATGCTGAATTACTTTTACCTTCGTGCAGACATGAAGACTTCAACTTGGCATGTGTGTCCTAAAATTGCAAAAATGATTTGTCCTGTGTGCAGTTCATGATATATTACGATAACGGCTTCCTCCAAACGGCATTCACCAAACATTATGGTAACAGCCTTCTCTAAACATCACGGTAACAGCCTTCTCTAAACATTACGGTAACAGCCTTCTCTAAACATCACGGTAACAGCCTTCTCTAAACATCACGGTAACAGCCTTCTCTAAACATCACGGTAACAGCCTTCTCTAAACATTACGGTAACAGCCTTCTCTAAACATCACGGTAACAGCCTTCTCTAAACATCACGGTAACAGCCTTCTCTAAACATTACGGTAACAGCTTCTAACATACGGTAACAGCGTTCCCTAAATATTACAGCAACAGCCTTGTCTTAAGATCATGGTAACAACATTCTCTAAACATTACGGTAACAGCATTCATCAAACATTACAACATCGCAACAGCATTCACAAAAAACTTTGCCGCAAAAGTAAACGCTGCACTAATTTAGATTCTTACTTCTCCATTTACTATATTGCATAATTTAGCATAATGTATGTTTTTTTTTTCTTTCGCAGACAATTAATTTACAATGATCTATGGTGGCGTGAGACATTTAAAACAACAGCACTAAGTATGTGTATATTATTGCAATAATCACAAAACAACACAAAAAGCATGGGCAGTCCACTTTAAATAGTTCAAAAGTGAGTCATTGATTACAGAATGACGCAGTGTAGCAGGCCTAATGCCACAGAACCAGTCATGGATTGATCAGCGTCTGTGGTTTGCTATTTCATTCACGTGTAAATGCCCCCATGTGCCCTTAGTCATGCGAATAGGCACTTGGGCTCCAATAATAATGCAAGGAAAAAAAAAAAAGTCAAGAACGCTGAATTACTTTTACCTTTGTGCAGACTTGAAGAATTCAACGTGGCATGTTTGTACTAAAATTGCAATGATGATGTGTCCTGTGTGCAGTTCATGATGGGAAGTTGTACGATGGCCTGGTGAGTTGTCTGCACCCTCCTGGCATGACCCCCCAGAGCTCAGCCTCTTCAGTCTGCAGGTCCTGCCCCAGCACCTGGAGGGACAGTGGGGGTACAGGCTGTATGTACCCGGGAGAGATGACTGCCCTGGGGAAGGTGAGTGTCACACCTCAAGATATACACACATACACACACCCGCTGACCTAACGTGGCCAGACTATATTAGCACTGTGCTATCAGCCTGGAATAGCTGGAAATGGTTTGCAAGAAGGTCCTGGGTTCGAAGAAAATGGATGGATGGACGTTTGGGCCCCTCCTGGAACCTCCACCTTAAAGGGATATTTCAGGATATTTGACATAGGGCCTCATTTCCTAGTTATCCAGAGTGTTGTTGATGTCTGGAGATATTTTTTTCTTAAATTCATGCAGTTCTATATTTGAAGAGTCTAGTGGCGCTAGGCTAGGGCAAGGCTAAAGCATTTCTATGGTATCAGTTAGCCTGCATTAAAAACAGTCTGACCCACTCCACAGTGCACCTGAGGTAAATCACTTATAACACCAGACTAACCATATAAATGTTTGTATCAATAGAATAATTTTAACCATTTTGCATTTAAAATAACAGCATCAGCTTCGTGGCTGTAAGCTAACGCAGCGGCGGAGTGATCTGCGGGAAAATAGTCCCTCAAAATGCAGTAATTCATGTGATACAAGGTCAGTTATATTTCAAAAATGATTCTATTAACACAGACATTTATATGGTTAGTCTGGTGTTATAAGTGATTTACCTCAGGTGCACTGTGGAGTGGGTCAGACTATTTTTAATGCAGGCTAACCGATACCATAGAAATGCTTTAGCCTTGCCCTAGCCTAGCGCCACAAGACTGCATGAATTTAAGAAAAAAATATCTCCAGACATCAACAACACTCTGAATAACTAGGAAATGAGGCCCTATGTCAAAAATCCTGAAATATCCCTTTAACGTGGTGGAGGGGTTTGAGCACCCGAATGATCCTGGAGCTCTGTTGTCGGGGGCTTGGTGCCCCTGGTAGGGTCTCCCATGGCAAACAGGTCCTAGGTGACGGGTCAGACAAAGAGCGGTTCAGAAGCCGCTTATGAGAGACCAACAGGCCCGGTTAGAACCATGAGGCCGTCCTTCTGTGGACCCACCACCTGCAGGAGGAGCCATAGGGGCTGGTGCAGCTCCAACAGCTGCCCCCATGACCCGGCAACGGACACGTGGAAGAAAATGGATGGATGGATGGAGATGTCAAATTGAAACTTGAAACTGCTGTAGATTGTTGGTGTTTTGATCACGTTTAGAGCAAGTACAATATATTCTCTCTCTTGGGACATGGCCAAAAGCAGCAAAAGCTTAATAACATGTGAGAAGCGCTCTTTGAAGACAGCGCTGCTTGTAACACACGCCTTTAGCCGGCCCATTTTAAGCACTGATGCCCCATTGTGCGCAAGTGTTTTTATAATCCAGGTGCAGTGTAAGGTAACTAATATTCCACATTATCGACAAACAGAGTGTGGGTAGAGTGTGTCTTCTAATTTTGTTCAATCAGTGATTCTCAACTGGTCAGTGATATAAATTCAGGGGTTGCCAGACAAGAAGGCAGGCATAGCTTTGAAGTAGTTTGAATAGAAAATGTGACCTGTGACCATAATCAAGTAGCTTTGTCAAATGTGAATTAAATAAATACATAATAAGCATAACGTATGTGTCATTAGCATCATCAGCACTACGGGGTATGCGTTAGCTGATGGTGGCATGTACTTTTGTTGCAGCGATTCACGAGGCTCTCTCAGAGGCGGTGAGGAAAAGCCGCAGACTGCTCCTGCTGCTGTGCGGCTCCGGAACACAGGGGCCGCTGTCATCCTCAGAGGAGCTCCAACCGCTGTGCTTCGAGCAGGAAGTGGGACTGTACGACGCTCTGACGCACAAGGAGCTGCGCGTCATCCTCATCGAGATCGGTACGGGACTACTACTACTACTGAATACTACTACTACTACTGTAACTACTTCTACTGTCAGGCCTACTGCTGCTTCTACTAACAAGGTCATCCTCATCGAGATCGGTACAGGACTACTACTACTGAATACTACTACTACTGTAACTACTTCTACTGTCAGGCCTACTGCTGCTACTACTAACAAGGTCATCCTCATCGAGATCGGTACAGGACTACTACTACTGAATACTACTACTACTGTAACTACTTCTACCGCGTGTCGTCGCGTGTGGCGTGCAGAAAGTAGTGAGCCCCATGTCCAGAACGCCAGTATTGTAGTGCATTGCATTTACTATAAGTCGCTAAACTATAGGAATTATGTATTTCTTCCATAAAGACCAACCAAACTCAAAAGACAGTAGTATATTGAGTTTGGTTGCACGGTGGCGCAGTTGGTAGAGTGGGTCATCTCGTGATTGGAAGGTGTGGGTTCGAATCCCAGCTCCTGCAAATGCACATTGTCGTTGTGTCCTTGGGCAAGACACTTCACCCACCTCGCCTCCAGTGTCTGTGTACATTGGTGTATGAATTAGATAATGTGACTGGTTCCTTGATGTAAAGCGCTTTGGGCCTGATAAAGTTAGAAAAGCGCTGTATAATTTGAGTTAATTTACCATTTATGGATAAATATTAGTCAGATGCATTTTATTTCACATGGATTGGACATAAATGAAGAAAACAGCTTGAATTTTTGCCTTGTTGTCTGAGAGAGCAAGCTATCGATCATTTAACAGCTCAAGCTAAAGCTCAGAGCTAACATCAGCAACTTTTCACCATAACCATTGATATTGAAGTATTTATTCATGAGAAATACGCAACACACGATTGAAACAGCTGTTTTCACTCATTCGTGTTGTGTTTACTTCAAAGACCTGTCGCTATCGGCCGTTCTCCTCCGACTCTCGCGGTGCATTGTGGTCTATATCATTGTGGTGACCATCAATGCACACTACTTTTCAGAATATGCATTGTGGTGGAAACCCGTTCTGCCTCTGCTGATACAATAAGTGATCTGGGTTCTGTTTTGCTTTATTTTATTTATTGCTTCACTCTCTTATATTATTATATATATTTAATTTATTTTACGTCACGTGGACAATGTGTATTTTTCTCTTATGCTAACACCCTGCTTTTAAGTGCTTGCTGTTTTTTGTACGCGTGTGTGTGTGTGTGTGTGTGTGTGTGTGTGTGTGTGTGTGTGTGTGTGTGTGTGTGTGTGTGTGTGTGTGTGTTCTTTTATGTTGAAAAAAGTAGACTTAATGCTAATGTATCTTGTGAAGTTTCTTTGCTTGAAAAACACAATAAAAGTTAAGTTCTAAAAAAAAGAATATGCATTGTGGGAAACTTTGAGTGCACTACTTTTTTTCTCTCTGGACATTTGGACACTAGGACAAAATGGCGTGACCACTATATAGTGTGGACATTCGGACACGGCATAAAAAGTCCAGTCTTCCAGTTGCTTTCATTATTTAAAGGGCTGTGTGGACTTTAGCAGTTTGTGCTCGCATTGCCCCTCAGGCCAACCGTAACTGCAGCTCCATAAGCTCGTGCATGAGGCGCTCAGCTTTACGAGCACCAGAAATAACAGTCCCGTCCTGTTCAATTACAGATTGTAGGCATGACTTCACTGAGTAAGAAACGTTACTGTTTGTAAGATATTTAGACAAATCAGTTTGAGTGAATGTTTCCAAGATAAATATTGAGCAAATGCAGCAAAGTGAATCGAGTGAAGAAGTAATACATAAACGAATAATTGACGTTTGAAGGAGGAAAAAAAACAAACTCGTATACTTTGTATGCATAAACATAGGCCTAATTGAAATAATAAAATAATTCCACCGGTTGATATGCTACTAGGAAAAGCCAAAATCGTCTCTTCAATTCCCTGGGCCCAAAGTTAGCATAGCTAACTCATAAACTATATTGTAAACGGCACATGTTCACTTTTTGTAGTCGTTTCACTACTTATCAATCTGTGAACAGTCATGCTTATTTTGCGGCCAAGAAAAGCTAACATTAGCGACATTATTTTTGTCATTGTAAATACAGCACCATTACCACTGTTACTACTCAAATGTTTTGTAGGTACAGCACAATTACTTTTATTACTGACACTACTAGTCTGCTACTAATACTACACAACTTCCCTGTAGGTATAAAACTATTAGATCAACTCTTTTGGTAACTTCCAAATATTCCCCCAAATATGATTATTTTATGGCTTGTTTCAGTGAAGTTTGTACAACATGCACGGACAGTCGGACACCGTTGTTTTGAAGCATCAACAACACTTTTCCTCCACGTATTTTGTCATAATTTCTTACCTTTCAAGCAAAAATAAGCTGCGGGTCTTTGAGAGATTCTCTTTCCGATGTTTATTCCGGTTCTTTGCCTACGCTGATCAGACTCGACTTTCGCCTTTTTTGTCACACTCGAATCAACTCTTCGTTTCTTTTTGTTATTTGGGGTCTGGGCTGGAGTTTCGATGGTGCTTGAAGCCGGTCTCCTCTTATTCTCCGCTAAATCCATCCCTCCGAAGTTACCACTCGCGCTGCAGCGTCAGTATAGAGGAGATACAGCTAACGCTACAGCTGAGCGTGAACGCGCATTACGCATTACGCAGTTTGCTTGTTCGACCCGAGCATAAACTATTTAAGTGACTTTACAGACATATAGAGGCAATCGCGGTGAAAAGGCCAGGGCTCATTCTACTCACCAGGGCATTGCTGGAGCATGTATGAGAAGAATTTTAATTGTATACATTATTTGTGGTTAACTTATGTATAGTCCTTTAACAATCACTCTTTTGCCTTAATCTTCCTTTACTGCCCCCTGCAGGCGGGCCAGTGGACTACAGCTGTCTGCCAGAGTCAGTGCAGTACCTGAGGAGGACACAGGGGGCGCTGCGGTGGAGACCTAGGGGCAGACTCGGCCTCCTCCTGCGCCCGGAAAGGTGCTTCTGGAACGGATTGCGCTACCACATGCCCCCAGTGCCCCCAGGGAGGGGGGCGCACAGCGGCACAGTCCAGTCCGAGTCACCCTCCGCTCCACACCGTGGTCACCGCACAAAGGAGGGCCTCATGGAGCTCGTCGAGTCGAGCCCAACTGCAGCTCCAGCCAAGTCCTCAGCTCAAGGAGTGCCAGTCTGAGGCCGAGTCCCAGAGTCAGGCACTTTAATACACTGACACACTGCCTCCTTTGGCTGGTGCTGTTACTGCGCCCTCCAGACCAAAGACTGATGTGGACAATGAACCAAGTGGAGCGAGCCCTGTAGACCAACAAATGTGAACCTGAAACATTAACGCAAATGTGCTGTACTAGAAGGATATATTTATTTTAAAAAAGGAGCAACACTTCAGTTTTTTCTCAGGGTTATGAATAGTATTGTAATTTTCAATGCAAATTGTTCAACATGCAAATAATTAAGTAGCTTTTGCAAAGTCATGAAATAATGTTTGTTGTATTTTGTAAGATAAATAAATAAATATGCATAAAGGCATTATTTCTCTGCTGTTTTGACACTTACTGGCAGCACTTTACAGCGGATGAAAAAAGCATCATGAATAAAAGTGAAGAAACACTGTAAATATACAAAGTAAATAATGGTAGTTAAGGATTAAAATGGATAATACACTTCTATTGAATGTATATGTTCCTCGGCACTTTTTGTCAAATATGAAGCATTTCAGCAGATCAAAGTAAATGAGATCTCAGTGATGACAGAAGAGAAGGCAAATCCCTGAATAGGGCTAAAGATCCACTGGACCTGGAAGCGGAGCGATGACAGCATTTAACAATCCCATGGCTGTGTTTACGTTCTAGAATGTGATAACATCATCTTAAATCTTAGACGGAGCAGGGACCAGTACAACTCTCTGGGGGAGAAACACTTATGGATTGTTATTTGGAAGTGACTGGAGTTACAAACCTGCCATATTCATCTTATGGCTGAAAGTCCTTTCATCAGACCAACATTAAGCACATGTTTTTGAATATTGTCACTACCTTTGGAGGCCTTTATGAGAAAATAATTGGACCTCAGTTTATATGTGTTGACAGAGAAAACTTCGTGTCCGTTTTTGTTTCACGTAGATCAGGTGGCCCGGGGGCCAAATGCGGCCTGCAAGGTATTTTTTGCGGCCTGCGAGATGATTTCTTATTTATATTATAAATTGCATTAACACGTTATAACTACATTTTCCATGAGGCACCGCAGTAGCGCCAATGTTGCTGCCATCCATAAACTCCGGTCAAATATAATTTCCCTACATGAAACGTATGAAACGAAATGAGTACGAGGGTATGGTGAAAACCAGGCTATCACAACAGTAAAGTGAGGAGCCTTTTCTCTCCATCTCTCTCTCAGAGCAACATTGTGCTCACACAAGAAGCACATCATGTCAATTCATGTAATCTTTATTAAGGACACATGTGCGAACACATGATCCATAGTTACATTAAAAATAGAGAATATGGAAATGTATAAAAATACTGCAAATAATTACAGCAACATTGACAGTAAAAATAAAAGCCCCATCAATTCTCTAACTGTAGGTCACAAAAAGGCCTGAGGCCACTGACTCCACATTATTTCCATGAGGTGAATCTCACTGAGCTGATCTCAGACTCACCAGGTCTGTAAAATGGCATTTGGAGAGTTGCCAAGTCTACACATTCATTGATGTATTTATTTATATTGAAAATGAACACAGTACAAAACAAGTTTGTAGCTGATGCTCATTATCAGCTCCAGTCCCTGGTTGGGCCTTTCTACACTAATTAAAATGACATTTGTTGTACATTTTGCATTTCTTTCTAAATAGGCAAACAGACAGAAACTGGACCAGACTCCTGAAAGATCATTCACTGATGCCCTGAACCAATTTACCTGAACCAAAATGAGATTAATTACAAAAACACTAATTGTCTAAGTCTGTCATTTGTAATTTAGAAGCTCAGCAAATGTTTGGCCAATTGGAAACCTCTGGAAGCTTAAAAGTGTGCAGATAGGTCATGTACAGTCTATTTTAGGTATATTTTAGCAAACAATAAAAAGTTGCTAAATTATAATTGACTTAATAAAAAAGGCGTTGTCTGTTGCGGCCCCCGACCAACACTGGGTTTGCATTTTTTGCCCCTCATAAAGGCGTCCAAAAGTGGTGAAAATATTCAAAAACATGAGTGTGATGTTGGCCGGTAGAAAGGGCTTTCTGCTATAGAAAATAATTGGTGGGTTTGTGAGTCCAATCCCTTCCAAATAAAGTTCAGTGAAAACATTTACCAAAACAAGAATCTCTCCCATTTCAGGACGGCACGTTTCTGACCAAACAGAGTTCAGACCCAATCATCTGTCAGTCCGTCAGAACCAAAATACAACCATCAATAAACGTGTGCAAATGATCCAGGAAAAGGACAAGACTCTGGAGCGTTCACTGTGTAGTAGCTCCATGAGACCAGCATGATCACAACCCTGACCCAGTATAGAGACACACAGGAGACAGGGAGGAGGAGACCGACTGAAGACCAGCCTCACCTGCCACGCTGTCAGGAAGCTGAACTCTCTCCCTTCTCTCCAGCTGAGAGGTTTTTCTGTTAACCTCTTAACCCCCCGAACCAAGCAACTTTTTCCAAATCTAAAAGCTTCTTGAAAAAAAGTATCAATATAGCAACAAAAATGAGACAAAAACAAGGATGAAAATGTAACAAAATCGCAAAAAGGCGATGGAAAAGTGACCAAAAAGGGTAAAGGTGAGCTGGAGAAAATGTTCTCAGTTAAAGCGGGGGTTAAGAGGTTAATACTCGGCACAGAGGGTTTGAGAGTACTGTATAGCATCATGTCACTTGTGCGCTCCAAATGTGGTGGGATCGACCACAAAGCTGACATTGATTTCTCAGAACATCTCAGTAACCATGACGATGAGCGGTTTCCTCTCCGCCCACTGTTCCTGTGTGTATCGGACACTCATATCTTGACGCTCGGCCGTATCTCCATCTGCATCAGCCCAAAGCGCGGCTGCATCTGAAAAGTGTAGATTTACATCTAAATCAAACTTTTCTTTGCATTTTACAACATTTTAAACCAAAGAGACTCTGTGGAATAATCTACAAAAACGAAAAAAAAAGAACCGTGTGCCCCCCCTCCCCCGTCCTCCGCTCAGCTGTGGTCAGTGGGCGGAGCAAACAGGCACCAGTATGTGTCTGTGAGTCCATATAACTCTGATAAGAGCCCTTAACCGTCTATCACACCCAAGCACACTTGGGTGTGGAGTTTCATTTAGTTCCAGTTGTTTATGCCGATTGATTGAAATTTTCCCCGGGTGTGTATTTTTGGTGATCTAACTAACTTCATGTCATTTAGGTTTTAATCCCATTGTAACACTCATTAAAGAAGGAGCTTCGACACAAAAATGAGCTTGAAACTTTAGAGAGCTATAACTCAATGAAGGAACCTTTTTTTTTTAATTTGGAGTTTGACCTCTTGTCATACATACTGTATACTAATAATATTATTTCTTCAATATTTTAACCCTTTCATTGTCAGCTTTCTGTCGCCAAGGCACTAAAATGTATTGCCGTTGTGGGCCCTTTGACTCCATAGACTTACATTCTGATCACTATTTTACAAAATACTTCTATAAAAAAATTCAAAATCTAATTTCAAACTTCTGCATATTTTCTGAACTTCGAGGCTTCAAACTAACGCCCTGACACATTTTTTTCAGGTAGGTATTTGTACAAACATTATTGGAATTCTACTCATCCCCAAACCCCCATGCTGGTCATCAAGTCTGAAAGTCTTTCATAGTTTTTTTTTCATTCACGTCGCAAAGAAAGCACCAGCTCCTCACACAAACGTGATCTAAACGTATAGTGTTTCTCTGTCAGATAAACACTATCGCCAAATAAAGATTCAGCAGCAGAGAAACGAAACTCGGACAGAGGGCCAAAGTTGCACACAGCGGCACAGGCTGTAAAGTCAGACCCAGGCGCCTGAAGTTGTGGAGTTCAGGATTAGTTATGGGAAAGTTGCCGGCTTTTGGAAAAGTTGCAATGCCGCACTGATTTCGCGGAGTTTGCTCGATTTTGCGTTAATAGTTGCGATCACAACATGGCGAAATCCTGGAGGGACCGCATGAATACGTCCTTTAGCAGAGGAACCTCAGGATGTTCCTCATCAGCCCATGAGAAACTGGGAACAATCCCACAAGCTACTGCGCTGCCTCCAGAAGGTTCTGAACTCGGCAGATCTACCACACCATAGTTATCATAGTTATGGAATTTTCAGCGATGTCGCGTGAACGCAACCTATTGACTTTTCAAAATCAATAGATAAAATGGTACAGATTTTTTTAAGCTTGGGCTTTGTTGAATTTGAAACTTCTTTGAAGGTTTTTAGAAGCTTGATATTAGTCTCTTCTATGACAGCTCGCAACACCAAATTGTGTACATTAGCAACTCCCCAAGGCGTAAAGCATTACAGTATTATGCAAGTGGTGAATTCAGAACTATAAGACTATGATTCATCTTTGTGGGCATCAAAAGCTCTTTCCAGAAGTTCTTTTGAGTAAATTTCATTAGAAACATTTCACAGTGCAGAAGAAATGTCTTGGCCAACAGCATAATGATGGAATGTGGGAGTCTCTGTTTACATGCCCTCTCCACCACCTGAGCAACTGGCTTTAATTCTCTAACCATCTGTGACTGCTACAATTTAGAAAAGTGTTGTAACTTAGACCGTGTTGGTAATGACTCAGGGTTAGTCTTCTGCAGAAGGATGTGACACCTTCCTGGAGCAGACGGTGCGGTCAGAGCACTTCCCAGGGATATGCTCACTCCAAACACCGCATTCTGTCGAACGGGAACAATCACTCAAGAGTCACTTCTAAGTGCTTGTAATCAGAGAGCACACATCAGACTGCTGACCAATGGGCCATTATGCCAGAGTTGTCCCTAAATAACCCTTTCCATAAACTGTACTCACAATCTAATCACTTTCAGACCGCAGCACGGCTCAGACAGACTTTGCCCCATCTAACATCGTGAGAAAACACCCTACTGATTTCGATTTAGGGGGAGTCTCAACATGGGACTTTTTTACGTTCCCCGTCCCCACTTTAAGCAGGATGAGGGTGTGGCTGAGATAACTGCACCGACTCAGTGGGCATGAGGTGAGGAAGTAACTTGTTATTAATGCGTCAGTGGCTGTATGGGTGGCTAGCTTGGCACCTTTGCTTTCCATCCCGGCGGCCCCCATCATGACGCTCCAGGAACAATTTTATGGATGGAATGTATACGTAACCATGGACACAGTTACATCAGCAGTGAAAACCTACCAGAAACCCTAAAAAACAAATCGGTCCTGGAGCGTCCCACAGGCCACCGGGATGGCCATGCTAACCACTGAAAGGCAAACACGCATTAATATGAACTTTTTTTTATTTTGCATTAAAAGTTTCATAATTCGTGTTCAGTTGTCCACTTTTTGTTTCTGTTCAAAAGCAGGACTGTCTGGAACTTTCCTAACAGCCAATCAAATCTCAAAAGGTTTTACTATATTGATCCAATTACAGAGCACGTTGTCATGACAGGAACTGAATTAACCACAAGGAACATATTTCCTTAAAGGAACAGGCCACCGTTTTTTCATACTGAGATATGTTCTTACCTGAGAGTACCTGTCTGGTCTCTGTGTGCGCTCAGTCAGAGGAGCACTTCAACGCAGTAAAGTGAAGATATTACACTGTAAATGCAAACATTGAGCTTACTAGGATACACATTTTAAATATTACTTAAAAACAAGTACTATTTGTACTTGTACTTGTAAGTACTTACTTGCAAAAACATAGTATAGAGCCTGTTTAGACACCACACTTGGAAAGGGCATTGAGAGGCACTGGACCATTTCAAGTAAACTCTACTTTAGTCTGTTTTAGCGCTATACCATGCCAGGACGCTAGGTGGTGATATGGAGCACTCCAGTCAGTTTGTACTGCACGTGTGCTGTGTAAGTGCAGAACTAGTATTTGAATTTGAAAACCAGAAATGTCTCTTCAAATGGAGTGGAAAAAATGGTGGAAACTGCTCATTTAACCATGTAAGTAAGATAATGAAACTTTATTAATGCAATCTCTCCTACAACACTTCCCTTCAAGGCCAAGCCACGGAGCTAAACCTGATAAGGACTGAGCTCTCTGGGTCATATTTTGCATAACACTGACTTTCAGACTGTAAATAACCACACACACATACCCCCTCCCTAACCACGCCCCCGTCGTTCTGCGTCTGCCTCAACACGTTTCTTCAGCCCCACCCCCCGGTCAATGGCCAGTCATCGTGTATTTCCCATGTCTTGATGTTTCTATATATGTGCTTTGCCTTAACTTAACCTGATTGTAATTTTGCATATCTTCTTTTGTAAGGCACATTGAGTTGCCTTGTGTAAGAAATGTGTGGTATAAATAAAGTTGCCTTGCCTTGCCAAATGATGCATTTTGTGAGAGAAAGAAACACGAAGTAGCCTATATAGAATAGGCCAAGTATTTAGTTAACAGTGATTTTTAACTGCAGTGCATTTTTATTGTCATCTTAAAGCGCTTTTAAAAGAGTTACTAACATTTTATTTGGGAGCATTATTTTTAAAGATCGGTTTTCTTTTATGCTTGGTTTCAGAAACAAATATACAAAGTTACAATACAACATCTTTGCCTTACTGTATGTCTTTTATTTTCTTTTATATATTTTTTATATTGTTTGTGTTCTCTCTCTTTTAGGTGCCTGATGTTGTAAGTATTCCATATTTTGTATGAAGTTGAAAAGAAAGCACCACTGAAATACAGTCTCATAGTCAAACAAACTCTGTTTTCATCAGGTTCAAAGAGTTTCTGAATTCTCATGTAAAACCTAAAATATACTTTGCTGTCCACAGTAAATCCCAGACTACGTTAGAAACACTGGCCCACACCGGACACAATTAAATGCTGCAGCAATTTACAGAAGAGCTGTGCCAAAACCAAGAGATGGTGGTTTACCCCGAGCTGAGCTCTGCGTCTTTATTAAAAGATACAGTATTCAATGTTATGTGTACAACGTTATGCAAACACTTGAAATTAACTATATTTATTATGACTGACTTGACTTTTCTAAACTTTTTCTAAAATATTTTACTTTGTTTGCCTGCATTTGTTTTTGCTTTATTTTTAACTGCTGAGACGTCACACTGCTGTCCTCTTGTCATTCTGCTTGTGTAAAAAAATAGGACATATGTTAATGTTATATTATTATTTATCTTTCAACCTCAGTGATGTCCAAACTCACACAGTTCTTTCCAGTTTAGGATTCTGACTGCAAGTGCAGCAAGGACACGAGGATTCAGTCTGTGGATCATTCTGGAGGGACCTGATGTTATTGACAATATTATTCACTTCTCTCTAGGACTTTGTTCACACAACCTAGACTAAGGTATAATGCACTGTGAGCCTTTTATCTAAAACAAATAGCACAGATATTTAATGTCCAGGTTAAATCAGTAACATGGAAATGTTTTCTGCTTTATTTAGGGGTTTGTAGTAGATTCTCAGTCAAAGCATCTGAACGACCATCAACAAAGGAGCAGCTGTAAACAGTCATGATTTTAATGTTAAGTAAGGAGTTTTCTGCATTTGTATAACAAATTTGAAATAACTTTGATATTAAGTGAATTGACTTTTGGGTATCTTTTGTTGTTTTCTTTTTGTAAGTGCCAGGATGCCACACTGCAGTCCTGAAGTCTCTGCTAGTCTTGAAAATTGACACACCACTTGCTATTGATCTGCTCAGTAAGTATTTATTTCACTCATGATCTTATACATTTGACACTGTTCAGTCAAAATAATGTGAATAAATAAATAAACCTATTATGTGAATAGGTTTATTTCTGTTACAACCTCTGTGATATTTCTGATGCATCAGATCTTACCATTTTAATAAACCTGTGTTCTTTTCACAACAGGATTCAGAGACGTGCCAGACTTCTTTTAACTACAGCTACGACACATGAGACCTTGACGAACCTTCTGGAGGGACCTGCATAAGAACACTACGCAAACCCACCCCGGTCGCCCAATAGTGTCCCTCAGTTGGTTTAGCCAAGGGGGAAGAAAATCTCTCCTGGGAATCACAATTGTTCACTCTTTTTAACCGTTTTCTGACAGACCATAACACATGCTCACTGTTCCATTTGCTCGCACAGAACTGGGAACAAGGGCTTTTGTTCACTCTGCTCCTTCTACGTGGAACATGTTGCAACGTTTTTCCATTGAACGCTTTTAAGACCAGATTGAACGCACTTGACCTCTCTTTAAATTGTAAATGTTTCATTTAACGAGTATGTAATGTGTATGTAATTCTGTAACTGTGGCTTTTGCTGTCTTTAGGCCAGGACTCCCTTGAAAAAGAGGTTTTAAATCTTAATGGGACTTTCTGTTAGGGTTCGGGTTTAGTTGGGGTTTTGTTTGGGCTTTCCCCCTGTCTCTGTGTGTGTTCCTGTCCTCGTGTGTTTTATTTTGACGTTCTAGTTCTGTCTGTGTGCCTCTTGCTTTCCCTTCCTCTTGTTTGATTACCTGCCCTGTCCTAATGTGTTGCACCTGTTCCCCATTTCCCTTGTGTTTGTATATATCCCCCTGTATTCTCCTTTGTCCTTGTCCTTGCATTGTCGATGTTCCGGTCTTTGTCTTGCCTGTTTGTTCGAATAAAGTTAAGTTTTGGACGGAAAGCTGCCTGCATTTGGGTCTATCTCCCGCACCCCTCACCCCAAACGTAACACTTTCCTGGTTAAATAAAGGTTAAATAAACATAATATATATTTATCACACACCAATAAAGTCAAGCCAAAATTGGAGCCATGTGGATGTTTTTTCACAGCAAATTGTCCAGTAGATGCAAAACACCCAGCACTCATAGAAAAAGTTAGGACATGTAGTATGAAGCAAATGTAGCTTCCTGGTTAGCATTGTTCATAATTTATGAGCTGTTGAACCACTTTGCCCCACTCCATGTCTCGGTATCTTTATCTTTATGTAGTAGAAAAATATATTCATAATTCAGCATATGTTAAAGTAATGGTGGAAAAATAGGAGAAAGTTAAGTTTTTGCTCTGGCTGCTTCAAAAGTGGGACTTTCCTGGTTTAATCAATAAAAAAAAACATGACCATATATAGGCAAGACAAGTTTATCTATATAGCACATTTCATGTCAGAGACAACTCAGAGTGCCTCACAACACCAAAAACACACAGAAATATAATGAATATACAATAGAAACAAATCAATGTATACAATTACCTAATAAAAAATACACAAATATATCCAGATACATGATAGTATTATTATTTGTTAAAATAGATTCAATTGCCATAGGCAGTAGTAAATCGGTGTCCTTTCAGCCTGGACTTAAACATAGTCAGGGTTGAGGCCTGTCTCACGTCCTCATTGAGGCTGTTCAAGATTTTTGCTGCGTGAAACTGAAACGCAGCCTCACCGTGTTTAGTCGTGACTCTAGGAACCACCAGGAGACCCCTCCCTGAGGATCTCAGGGCCCGAGGTGGTTCATACAGCATTAACATGTCAGCTACATACTTTGTTGCCCGACCATGAAGAGACTTGTACACAAACAGAGCTGTTTTAAAGTCTATTCTTTGAGCAACAGGAAGCCAGTGGTTTAGGTTGCAGTGAAAGAGCTTCAAGATAACCAATGAAAACCTGTCAGCAAGAGACAATGATCTCAGTTTTATCTGTGTTTAACTGGAGGAAGTTGTTTTGCATCCACACATTAATCTGTTTGATACAATGACACAGTGTATCTACAGGCCCATGTTCACCCACTCAGTGAAAGATCTGAGTATCGTGAGGGTGATTCCAGAGATACCCTATGTATCCATTGGTGTTAAAGACAGTTGGATTATGCAAAAGGGTGCAAACACACCGCATATATTGAACCGCAGGGCAGTCGGCACTGGCAGCTGGACCTAAGGCAGCAGTAAAGAATGTTACTTGCTTGCCCCAGCTCAAATAAATAATAAATACATTGTTTTTCTCAAAGAAATAGGCTAGTTTTTATATCTTTAACAACATTATCATTTTGTTTTGTTGTTCCAATGAATAATTCTGAGTAAAAATCAATACCCTGCCACACAGGTTTGTGCATATAGCATTTACTATCTTATTTTTTTATTTGCTGATGTAAACAAATGTCAAATTGAAGTCACAACAACAAACTTGTCAGCTATCCATACCTTTCTCCCTTTTTTTCTGTCAGAGAGAAGTACTAGCCTCAATCCATTTTTTTTAATGATTTATTTGAGCTGTGGCAACCAAATAACTGTCCTCCAGCCCTCCTCCTCCTTCTCACTCATTTATCTGTGACTGTTTACTGGTTCTATAATTACGCTTTAGTGCATTTGCTTCTTCTGGGAGGAGGTGTGTCCTGTGCTGCTGCAGAGACGGCCCATCCATATAACAGCAGCAGACCAGCCCTTAGACCAGCACTTAGACCAAGGCTGTAACCAGACTTGAGATGGACTCTCTGCTCCGAACCTTTGTGCTGCTCCTCACACTGCGGCGGACATCCTCACACTCAGGTACTGTCACATTTAAATATATCGGGTCGTGGTACTTTCAAATGATGTGATTTAAGTACATTAAGTAAATAGTGGGCATTTCAAATCATCGCTCAAAGTATTTGGTGAAAATATTATTTTCCATTTTCTAAATGGAAGAAACAGCTTAAAAATCTAATCGCTTAAGAAAATGTCACCTGCACAGTTTAAAGTGATAGTCTGGAAGTCTAAATGTGCAAAATGTGCCACTTGGTCTTGCTTTTTGATGTAAAGTAAGTTATATATACAGTGGGGAAAACAAGTATTTAGTCAGCCAACAATTGTGCAAGTTCTCCCACTTAAAAAGATGAGAGGCCTGTAATTTTCATCATAGGTAAACCTCAACTATGAGAGACAAAATGAGAAAAAAAATCCAGAAAATCACATTGTCTGATTTTTAATGAATTCATTTGCAAATTATGGTGGAAAATAAGTATTTGGTCAATAACAAAAGTTCATCTCAATACTTTGTTATATACCCTTTGTTGGCAATGACAGAGGTCAAACGTTTCCTGTAAGTCTTCATAAGGTTTTCACTGTTGCTGGTATTTTGGCCCATTCCTCCATGTAGATCTCCTCTAGAGCAGTGATGTTTTGGGGCAGGCGCTGGGCAACACGGACTTTCAACTCCCTCCCAAGATTTTCTATGGGGTTGAGATCTGGAGACTGGCTAGGCCACTCCAGGACCTTGAAATGCTTCTTATGAAGCCACTCCTTCGTTGCCCGGGCGGTGTGTTTGGGATCATTGTCATGCTGAAAGACCCAGCCACGTTTCATGTTCAATGCCCTTGCTGATGGAAGGAGGTTTTCACTCAAAATCTCACGATACATGACCCCATTCATTCTTTCCTTTACACGGATCAGTCGTCCTGGTCCCTTTGCAGAAAAACAGCCCCAAAGCCTGATGTTTCCACCCCCATGCTTCACAGTAGGTATGGTGTTCTTTCTTTCTCCTCCAAACACGACGAGTTGAGTTTTTACCAAAAAGTTCCATTTTGGTTTGATCTGACCATATGACATTCTCCCAGTCCTCTTCTGGATCATCCAGATGCTCTCTAGCAAACTTCAGACGGGCCGGGACATGTACTGGCTTAAGCAGGGGGACACGTCTGGCACTGCAGGAATTGAGTCCCTGGCGGCGTAGTGTGTTACTGACGGTAGCCTTTGTTACTTTGGTCCCAGCTCTCTGCAGGTCATTCACTAGGTCCCCCCGTGTGGTTCTGGGATTTTTGCTCACCGTTCTTGTGATCATTTTGACCCCACGGGGTGAGATCTTGCGTGGAGCCCCAGATCGAGGGAGATCATCAGTGGTCTTGTATGTCTTCCATTTTCTAATAATTGCTCCCACAGTTGATTTCTTCACACCAAGCTGCTTACCAATTACAGATTCAGTCCTCCCAGCCTGGTGCAGGTCTACAGTTTAGTTTCTGGTGTCTTTGGACAGCTCTTTGGTCTTGACCATAGTGGAGTTTGGAGTGTGACTGTTTGAGGTTGTGGACAGGTGTCTTTTATACTGATAACAAGTTTAAACAGGGGCCATTAATACAGGTAACGAGTGGAGGACAGAGGAGCCTCTTAAAGAAGAAGTTACAGGTCTGTGAGAGACACAAATCTTGCTTGTTTGTAGGTGACCAAATACTTATTTTCCACCATAATTTGCAAATAAATTCATTACAAATCAGACAATGTGATTTTCTGGATTTTTTTTCCTCATTTTGTCTCTCATAGTCTCTATGATGAAAATTACAGGCCTCTCTCATCTTTTTAAGTGGGAGAACTTGCACAATTGTTGGCTGACTAAATACTTTTTTTCCCCACTGTATATACTGTATATCACAGTGGCGGCTGGTGATGTAAACTCTAGGTGAGGCTGTTGCACAAGGTGTTCGTGCTTTTTTATTTTTACTATCAGATCTACTAAATGCATTTGCCACCACTTGTCAGACTGAAAAGAAGCATGTAACCACATATCAGCAAATACCCACGGAACAAGCATTACAAACAACGCTTATTCCCAGAGCATCAGACCATCATTAAGGCAAAGGTTTACTCTATAGACGGCTGTCAAACAGCTCCCAAACATCATTTAAACAGCAGACCACGAAAAAGCAGATTACCTAACAATGCATTCACCCAAAAGATGTTTGCATAAAGGAGTTGTTTTTGTCCTGCTAAAGTTAACCACAGCACTGAACCCGGACAGATATGAACCGTGGTGTAAACATGGACTCCCCCGCGTTGAGGAGCATCGGGTCCTCCTTACGTACATAAACGCACGGCAGCTTCCCCACTTCCCCAGCGAAAAGGCCCGTTGCGAGGAGTCGTCCAAAAATGAAGAATATCCGAGTAATCCACCGGTATAGGGCTCTATGGTGTTACGTCACAAATGAATACAGCACTCTCGCTTCATTGAAAACAATGGGAGATCGCTGATATTGGGTGGCTGTTTGAGAGGATTTATGAAGGTGAATAATTGTCGGATTGTGATGAAATGTGATTTGATTACCATGATAACCTGCCTATTGAGGCAAAAGTCTGATATACACAGAAATTGGACTTAATTGGTCTTGATGAATGTTTGTACAAACTGCCCAGAGGTCGCCTAGTTGCTCCTCCATTGCTGTAGTACCTCCATATAGCCACTAGTCTCCCATTGAAAAGCATTGGACTTTAGACACGTTAAAAACAACTTTAACGCCTGGTTTCTATTTTTTTAACACTTTCTATGGCTACATATTCCTCCTGAGATAACGCTGGGTTAGTCACAAATAAAGAAACCAGGTTGGTTTTCGAAAAAAAAATTTTTTTAATCTCCTACTTAACGGGGGTCGGACTGTTAGCATTGGAGCTGCACGAGCTACACGTCACGCAAGGGCCGAGTCTACAGTGAAGATCCCGCCCTTATGCCCTTATTAGGAACATGCTTCGTCAGAGCTGGGGAGGAGGAGTCTGTAAATCCGCCATGATTTCCCCCTCGAACGCAGTTATTGTGGTAAAAGGGAGGAGTGAGGAGGAGCTGTCTATTCTTTTTAACGGTCTCTGGCAAAAATGCTGTTTAATACCACCATTGTTTTCACCTCCACATCTGCGACGCACTGAAAGTACCCAGATGGTAGAAGAGCACTATTAGCTAATTCTTCATAGTGTTTACAGAGACCATGTGCGCCGTGCAGTGAAAGTAACCAATGAGGAGTCTTCAGCGTGGTGTGCGTGCTCTGTGATTGGGTCCGGGGCTAAATCCAGCTCAGTCCCAGAGCCGAGTGTATGTGTGTGTATGTGCTGGAGGCGGGACCTGCGGCACTGCCATCTGTCGATCACTGTCATATTGATGTGCGTTCTCGGGACTAATCAGAACTAGCCCTTTTTTTGTTCTTGTGGTAAAAATCATGATCAGATGTATAAAACTACAATGATTATACACAGTAGAGGTTCGCTCGGGCCCAAAAATCAAGCCCGACCCGACCCGAGCCTGCGGGCATAAAGCCCGACCCAGCCCGAGCCTGAGCAATTAACTTGAATTGTCGGCCCGAGCCCGAAACAAACCCGACGAATTATTTATTTAAGGCTCGGATAGGAGCATCTGTGCAGTGCTTTCAGCAGCAGCACCATGTGTGAAGGCTCTTTTAAGGCTGGTTTATACTTCAGCGTCAGCTCCGCGTTTACGGCGCCCTCACACCTAGAGCGGAAGAGAGGAGAGCGGCGAGCTTCCATTCATTCCCTATGCTGCCTGGCGACCGGAAAGAAGCTTCCGGAAATCCACATGAGAGCGGCACGACACGAGCGGACGCAGCGGCTCTGTATTTGCATAGCGTTGAAATTTTTTCAATGCTATGCAAATACAGAGCCATCTCCGGCAGCGACCACCAACCACAGAACATGATCTGACAGACGCCTGTGCGTAATTGGCTCATGCACTTCAGCTGCGTCTCCAACCCCGCCTCCACGTGCTCCTGCACAAGGGGGGCTGGCCAAGGAAGTCGAGCAAGCTGAGCGACGGAAAGTGTTTTTTTCCCGCTTGGTCTGAGTCCGGCCTTACGTGTTGGACGCACGTGAGAACCAATCCGGGAGTTCGCGACAGCTGCACCTGCCGCTGACGTGCACCTGCCGCACAAGGTGACTGCGCGGCCAGTGCTGCAGAACGCAAGTGAGGTGATTGGTTGATCCTTTCGCAAAACAAGGAAACACACAACAAACTCCTTCAGTCTCCCTCTTTGAAGTTATTTTTCATGAATATATTGTTCCTATGATTTAGTGCTTTTGTGTTTTCACTTTTTATGCTATTAAAAAAAATGTTTAAAATATACATCACAACGTGAAGGCAGAGGAGGTACGCAGAAGTTAGAACGATTCTGGCTTGCGTGAAGCAGAGGGGGCTTCGGTGGGCGGGACCGGCCGCTCGACTATAAAAGCTGATTAGCTATTTTCAGCTACGTCTGCGCCCCGTCAGCTCCGTCCGTATCAAGCTCAACAGTTCAGAACGCACCAGAAGACAGGAAAGAGAACGGAAACAACATCCGGATTTTCGAAATAAAATGTTGAAATATAAATACAGAACGTTTCGAACATATAAAGTATTTTTATACCTATATTTACATTAAAGCTGTGCTGTATATAATATTTTTTAAATCGTACACTACTTGTAAATCACAAAATTACATTACAATATATTTTTAAAATACATCAATGAGTCTTTTATCGCGTGATCTCGTACGTCTCGCGCATGCTCTCCTCAGCTCCGCGGTTGGGCGGAGTGGAGCCCAGACGGAGCAAGACGTGTGCAGTGGGCGTTTGATTTCGGAATCCTTCGGAGGCGGCCCGCGGCGGGCTGGAGCGGGGCGGTGACGCGAGATGTGGAATCCCGGCGTAAAACAGCCAGAGGTACGCGGCTACGCGCACGGCACACGTGAACGCAGCAGTAGCGCACATACCTGGGTCCTGGGCATTAACGTGAACCTGGCCCCCCATCATACTCAAAATTTTATAAAAAATATGTCAGTCGTTTGTGCTACGTTTGTGCTGTTTTGTGCTGTAAACATTTGTGTTTGTGCTGTTATCGTTTTTGAGATATTAATGATTGTTTTATTGGTCAGATCTAAGGTCACCCTGCTCGTTATAAAGCTCCAAAACGGGTTAAAATGGTGTCAACCGCTTCCTCTACATATGTGCTGTTTTGTGCTGTAAAGATTTCCGTTTGTGCTGGTTCGGTTTTTAAACTATTACAAACTTTAGAGCTTTCAGGCGTCCATGCTCGTCCTCATCTGAAGCGCGCACACGTGTCGGGAGTGCACGACAACACACATTGCATGCAAAAAACAATCATTAATATCTCAAAAACTATAACAGCACAAACAAAACTTTTTACAGCACAAAACAGCACAAACGTAGCACAAATGATTGACATATTTTTTATACAATTTTGAGTATGATGGGGGGCCAGGTTCACGTTAATGTCCTGGGCAGGCCGAGAGATGTGCGCGGCGTGGGGGCAGGTTACGTGCCTGAATGTCTCTGTCTCCTCTTTTCCGTCTCTCTCTCCTCCTCCGCCTCGTTGTTCATAAACAACGCGCTGCATTTACAAAAGCTACTTTTTACGCAGTAACAGGAACCAAACTGCTTATTTATCCTGTAAATGAAAAGCCGTCCTGAGAGATAGAGTGAATAGCGATGTTCACTGTGGCGCCGGTATCAAAGCCTGACCATGCTGCTTAGACGTGACAACACAGCCAGCACGTGCGCACCACCTCCCTGAGTATAACCACATTTTGTATCCAATAGACTAAGCCTACAATATAGATTTTTATTAGATATAGATAGACATTAATAATAAAAAAATTATAATAATATATATAAATATATATATATAAATATATATATATATATATATATATGTGGTGGTTGACATATTGACATAGCAATACCAAGCGACTTCAACATCAGGAAAAAGGAACACGAGAAACTAGAGAAATACCAGGGGCTCAGAGAAGAGCTAGAGAAGGCCTGGAGAGTGAAGGCATCAGTGGTGCCCGTGGTCGTTGGGGCACTCGGGGCAGTGACCCCCAAACTGGAGGAGTGGCTCCAGCAGATCCCAGGAAATACATCAGACATCTCGGTCCAGAAAAGTGCAGTTCTAGGAACAGCAAAGATACTGCGCAGAACCCTCAAGCTCCCAGGCCTCTGGTAGAGGACCCGAGCTTGGAGGAAAAAGAGACCACCCGCGGAGGGTGAGGAAGAGTTTTTTTTTTTTTTAATATATATAAAAACTCGAAGCCCGACCCGACCCAAACGCGACTGTCATACGTGAAATCTCGGCCCAGCCCGTCCCGAATGTCGGGTCGGGCTCGGGCCGGGCTCGGGCCAAAAAGCTAACCTCTAATACACAGTAATGACATTAGGCTATTAGTTAGCATATAAAATTAACTATAATAAATGAAAAATACAACTTATTCTTTCTCTTGTCACCTAGTCCATTGATACCAGCCGTCCCTGTGTGTGTGTGTATATATATATATATATATATATATATATATATATATATTTTTTTTAATTAATTTTTTTTTTTTTGCAAAGTCCCTCTCAACAACTAATCAGTCTCGTATCCTCCTGCTTTGACCAAAAGCTTTTCCTGTGAACCAGCCTGTCAGGTCCAATCAAGAGGGAGGAGGAGGAGCGTGATCAATTACTTTTTGAAACTTCTGTTCCTGCAAACTAAGAAGGGAGGGGAGGAATTTGATTGTTTTACTTGAAAATGTATTTGCAAACTTACAGACTATCACTTTAAAGTGACCTCAGCTATGTCTTTTTGAATTTGTTTGGGCAAATTCCCCCCCCCCCCACACACACACCTCCCTTATACACATCCCTCAGTCCCCTCCACATGCTGCTTTAATTGTGGATTATGGATTTAAATTTCTCACACATTTATCAGCATAACTTTCATGTTGGTCTGTGTTCTTTTTTCTTGGCATTTCGAATATTGGGGTACCTGACTTTTTGTTGTAGAGTACATTTATTTTTGCTCCCTCAGAGTATTGTAAACATAGCCAAAAAAAGAAAAAAAAAGAAAACAGCATTGCATTCACCTAAATGTTTATTGAGCGATTGAAGATAAGTACAATCTAAATTAGTGCATTTTGGGGGTGGTCCCTTCTGCTTCACTTTTCTATCGTTCAAAGCTGTAAATGGTCGTGAAACGTGCTTTGCTTGAATAATTTAGATACGCAGAAGGGATTGTGACAGCTAGAAATGAGTTTGGACCCAAACTAAAAATTTCACAGTTTGGTATCCCAGCTTTAATGTTCCATTTAGAACTAGGTTTACAGTGCAGAGCTTTTTCCCCCTCAACCCTTGAATGCCTCATAGCCTCCCGGTGCTTTTTAATCATAAGGAGGAAAAACACCTGACAGCTCCCTGTAGATATTGGATTTTTAAACAAACTGACATTTCATGAGGATTTCAGCTGCATCAGAGCAGGTCGGTCAGATGTTTGTCAGTTTACAATCTTTTTGTAAACTTCTGTTATAATGCTGACTGTGTTAGCCGCTAATGCCAAACTCTGACTGTGTTAGCCGCTAATGCCAAACTCTGATTGTGTTAGCCACTAATGCTAAACTCTGATTGTGTTAGCCACTAATGCTAAACTCTGACTGTGTTAGCCGCTAATGCCAAACTCTGATTGTGTTAGCCACTAATGCTAAACTCTGACTGTGTAAGCTGCTAATGCTACACTCTGATTGTGTTAGCTGCTAATGCTACACTCTGTGTTAGCCGCTAATGCTAAACTCTGATTGTGTTAGCTGCTAATGCTACACTCTGATTGTGTTAGCCGCTAATGCTAAACTCTGATTGTGTTAGCTGTTATGCTAAACTCTGATTGTGTTAGCTGTTAATGCTAAACTCTGATTGTGTTAGCTGTTAATGCTAAACTTGATTGTGTTAGCTGCTAACTGTTGCTGGGTCTGCTGCTTCAAACCTTTGCGATCCCTGCACGTTAGTGATGCGCGCCGCGGGTCAGGTTTTTTTTTTTCAGCTCACGGGGCCCATATTTAGAGCAGGTTCTACTCTGTGGGGGGGGGTCCGCCCCCTTTCCTCTGAAATGAGTCGTACTAGTGGCAGGCCGTGGTATTGCAGCCTACGGCTCAAAAGCCTTTTTCGCCATAGACAACCATGTAAAAGGAGCAGCCTGTAAAATGGTCCACAGGGCATCTGGAGTTTCAGACTAAGGCAAATATATTTCTTTAAAATGACTATTTTTAGGACATGGACTTTTTTTCTTCGTAAAAAAAATTGTAAAGAACAAAAATAATTAAAAAAAAGTTTTCCAATGACGTGACGTCACCAGTGCTGTGGACGTGCGTGTGCGTGAAGACTCATGAACAAGCAGAGTTCTCCCTCGTGTGTTTTTGGTCTGAGCTAAACAGGACGGACTGGACTAAAAACAAGGATACACGCTAACTAACAAACACCTCAAGTAAGTTTATGTTTCTCTAAGTATTTAGCCCCAAACTAATCATACATCATACATACTACGTATGTATGATGGATATAGCATGTGTTTATAGCATTGGACAACGACGCAAATGAAAACGAATGAAAACATGTTATTGTAAGAAGCTAACTTATGATAATTATATAATGTCACTAATAAACCGTACTTGTTAGATTAACTGAATAAATACTAACAGCTTTTCATGTACTTGGTAAGTTTACTACTATGTTATTTGAGTACGTAATCTTTATTTGTAGCACCTTTCACAGACAAGAGCCACAAAGTGCTTCACGACACAGTTTAAAAATCAGAAAAATACACACAATAAAAGGGTCAAAATGAAAGAACTCATTTGTTTGGCTCCTAATGTCAAACCCTGTTGACTAACATGAAGCTTCTCAATCTCTGCAGGTCCAGCCTGAAGCCTAGAGGCTCCTCCTGATGTCCACACTTCTCTGTAGGGGATATTGGTGCTGCTTCCCAGCGTCGCATAGAAAACATTACATCGAAGGAATATTGCACAAAAAGTCCTTATTATGACTGTCTGATGCTGATAGTGTTCACACAAGGTGGCTGTTCTTTTGTAGAGCCAGGCTTTGGCAAATAGACATGTCATGTCATGTCAGTGACTGCCCACACCAGAGGTGTGGCCTGCGACCAAAGGAGAATTTTATGACCTGACCCGAACCGGAGGCAGCCTGCGGGCCCGTGGTGGAACCCACAACCTGCACATCAATACTGCATGTGTTCGTGTTGACATAGTGCAAGGGCAGGAGAGGGTGTGTTGGGGGGTGCATCAAGAGAGGCAAAGGAGGTGCTTCTGTGGGACAAAGTTAGCTTGCCGTTTCAAAGGTGGTGTATCTAGCGACACAATGTGGGAATGCAACCATTCCGGTCTGGCAAAATGGAATAGCTGAGGGCAGCTTTAACACATTATCACTGAAAATAAGCCTACAAACATAGGACTGCACAATACCAGAAAAAAACAGACATCACTAGGGCTGCAACTAACGATTATTTTGTAATCGATTAATCTATCGATTATTTTTACGATTAACCGAGTAATCGCTTGGCTGTGAATTGTGTAGAAAAATGTTATTTTTTTTATATTTTTTTATCACAAAAGCTAAAGTGGCACCACTTGAGGACGTATTGATGGCGTAAACTTAAAGTAAATGTTTGTTGGAGGCTCTTGGTGCTAATTCTGCTTTCTGATTGGATGAGACAGAGACAGACATTCATGAAATTTACAATGTACAAAACACTACAGACCCTAACTATAAAAACAAAGTAGGTTTTCATCAAAGATACTACATTTTCATGTCATTTTTGCTCTATTTGAGTCTGTGTGAACCAGAAAACGATTAATCGATTACTAAAATAGTTGTCGACTATTTCAATATTCGATTAGTCGTCGATTAATCGATTAGTTGTTTCAGCCCTAGACATCACTGTTTTGAATATCATAATATTTACTAAATCGCTTAAACACATAAAATTCAAGTTAAAAGCAATACGGTTTTCATCAAAGATAGGCAAAACAAAAACGAGTAGCCTACTATCCCTAAATTAATCTAAGGCTAAGGTGGAACACATTAGGAAAATCAAGAACTGAACTTTTACACATTCGTAAGTCAAGATTCAAGTCAAGTTTTTGAGGTGAGTTGGCTTCCCCAGTATGGACTCATTATTTACCTGGTAATGTGAGTTAAGGTGCGTACACCTCTGAACGCACCTTTAGTTTGCTGTGTGTATTCAGACCAGAAAAGTCCTTTGGTCCGCTTGTTTGGTGCAGTTCACATTCAGACTGTACTTTTTGCAAGTGAACTATATTTTGTAAACGCATCCACGTGTGTGACGATCTATGCTCCCGGATAGCAATGACCACAACAAATGAAATAAAAATTGATATTTGATGCTTACATTGATAATAAAAGAAACGTAAGAGACTAAACCACTTACCATTAACCTCAGCTTCACCGGAGTAGCTGGTGTAAGAGGTGTTTTGTGCGGAGGAAGGGTCGTCTGCTGAGCTGTTTGTTTCTATAATGTCCACGGGACAAACCTTTGGTCTCGTTGTTTTAGATCGTCTGGTGCTGATTTATCTGGTTGCACAGCTGGCTCGTCAGCTGTGTTGAACATGTGGGCCACCACGTCACCTACCTATACTCAACAAAGCTTATATTCCGTCTCAAACAACATATCCCATTGTCTCTTCAGTGCTCACCACTCCAATGCACCCTTACCTTGACATCGATTCAGCAAAATGGACGCTGACGCTCACAGAGAAGCGTCAGCTGGTTGAAAGTAGACGAGCATGTCCCAGTTGTTTCAGCCGAACTCTCTCAGCTGCAATTCAAATTGGGAGTAAAACAGCTGTTTGTGGGCGTGTCCTTCTGGGTTACCATGATATAACCAGTCAATGAAACTAAAATTTCTTACGTGAACTGTCCGATAATTATTCCTCTTTATACTTAATTAGGACTGTAGCTGGTGGTGGCTGCTTCCTTTAGACCAGTGCAATTTCAATTATCATTTGCAAAGACAAGAAATATGACGTGGAGAATAAGTGTAATGGACAAATATTGGTTTTGGCCAGACAATTTCTGTTGTCAGTTGGTGCGACAGCTAAGGTCATGGACTTTGATTCCAAAGATTGCTGGTTCGAAGCCAGGAGAAGGAACATGTAGTAAAACATGAAAAGTTCATAAAAATGTATTGATTGCAGATACAGTTGTTCGACAATTGGTTCATTCTTGAATTGCAAGGTTTTGTCTTTACTTATCCCCAAGAACACCCTCCACCCCCGCCCCCACAGACGTCAGAGTGGAGGCCAGGAAACACTGCCACAGGTGCCCTGCTGTGGATGTAGAGCAATGAAAGAGATCTGTCGAGCCACTTTGTGTGATATTCCTCTTTGTGTTAATATAAATGTGCATTTCCCCCTTATGTATAAGACAAAAAGAGGCTTTATCTACAATCAATAAATCTTTATGAACTTTTCACATGTTTTACTACGTAGTCCCTCTCCTGGCTTTGAACCAGCGAACTTCGGCATCAAAGTCCATGACCTTAGCTGTCGCACCAACTGACAACAGAAAGTGCATGTCCAAAACCAATATTTGACATTAATTCTCCACGTCATATTTCTTGTCTTTGCAAATGATGATTGAAATTGCACTGGTCTAAAGGAAGCAGCCACCACCAGCTACAGTCCTAATTAAGCATAATGAGGAATAATTATCAGACAGATCACATACGAAATTGTAGTTTCATTGACTGGTTACATCATGGTAACCCAGAAGGACACGCCCACAAACAGCTGTTTTGCTCCTAATTTGCATTGCAGCTGAGAGAGTCGGCTGAATCCACTGGGACATGCTCGTCTACTTTCAACCAAACACATGGCTTTTCTGTGAGCGTCAGCGTCCATTTTGCTGAATCCATGTCAAGGTAAGGGTGCATTGGAGTGGTGAGCACTGAAGAGACAATCGGATATGGTGTTTGAGACGGAATATAAGCTTTATTGAGTGTAGGTAGGTGACGTGGTGGCCCACATGGTCAACACAGCTGACGAGCCAGCTGTGCAACCAGATAAATCAGCACCAGACGATCTAAAACATCGTTCCTCCACTCTTCTTTAATGCGTCTCGTACTTCCATTTAAGTTTGGCAAAGTTTTCCACTTTGACGCGGCTGTTCAGGAGACCGCTCGAAGCCCCTCTCCTTCATTTTCTCGCTAAACATGCCGAACACGAACACATTTTTGTGTGTCTTTTCCAGCAGTTGGGTTAGTGCGCATCTGCCCAAATATCCAGGAGGCACAGTGTCTCCTCGAGGACCCGGGTCTGTCCACGGCTCATTGTTTGTAGCATCCATCCAGTATTAGCGTTAGCAGCAGCGGAGGGCTACTTTTTCCCACGGGGCCTTGCTCTACGGTGGCTTGTTAAGCCCAAAAAGGCGAATGTATCCTGGAGTTGTTTCGGATCAACAGTGGTTTATATTCACACCTGAAGCGAACAAGCACCAGAGTCTGTTTGGAAGCGAGACCGAGACCACCTGAAAAAGTGGGTCTCGGTCCGGTTCTTTGATCCGCACCAGGATTCGTTTGTTGTATTCACACCTGCATAAAAGTCCGGACCAGCGTTCGAAACGAATCCTGGTCCGTTTAAAGTGGACCAAACAGTGCAGGTCTGAATAGACGTTTTGTGGTGATACTTTTATTTTATTATTATTGACCTAGTTTTGTGAATGAGAAAGGGGAAGGTTAGCCACACCTATGGACCAATCTGACTGGGAACGATTGGTCACTGACTAATGAGAGCGGCATGAAGTACTCAAAGGAGCAATCCATGATCGAACGTGGGGACACAGACAGAGACACAGAAGAGGAACGTGAAGGGCTGGTAAAACAGGACCACGACGGAGCATGGAGAGACTGGAACCAGCACAGGTGTACAGAGGTCATGGGACGAAGAGTGGAGTGGAGATACCGCGCGCTAAGCTACGTGGAAGGAATGTGTCCAAATTTGTCAGCTGGTCGCTCCAGCTCCTTACAGTACCATGTAACCTGGCCGAGCCGTGCCACAGTGTTGATATCCACTAGGAGTGTGACAATATATCGATTTTCCAATATATCGCGATATTTTGCGGGACGATACGATACCGATACTTTATATTCTGATCTGTACTTTTGATCACATCACACATATTAATGAGACACGTCATGCATATTAATGAGGCAGCAGTGCTCCACTGTTTTCACAGTCAATAGCCAATAATGATCAAGAATTCAGTCAGGACAGCAGGGGGCAGCGCTACAGTTTTACACTTTTAATGATAGTTTTTATAATTATAAAGATTAATTTGGGGTTGATTTATTCCTTTTTAAATAGGACTGTGGTTTCTGGTTTATTTAAATGTAAAGGAAGTCGCTGACAGATCTATGACCCATTTTCAGTGAGTAAGTCAGGGATCATTTATAAAAGTGGTACAAGCACATGAAAAGAAATTTAAATGATGAATGTAGTATGTCAAAATAAAGGTTAAAAGTAGCTTCTTTTTTTTAAATTGTGATGTATCGTAGGTTATTTTTGTGCAATATACCGATTATCACAGTATCGGCGTATCGTGAGATAATCGTTATCGTAAGCAATGTATCGCATATCGTATCGAGGTACCCAGAGGTTCCCACCCCTACTACCCACTTTTGACAGCGCAGCGACGGGCCTGACCGAGAGGGGAATCGCCGCGCACTATGGGTGACCGGCTGTAGGGACCTGATCGAACAACGCGCTCTGAGATAAGTACTCAAGCAAAGTGCAAATCCGTCTGCTGTGGAGCAAAACACCTCATTCACTTGCTGTGTAGTGATGTGTGGCTTTCTCAGAGTGCTTCGCTTCCACAGTGAGACGGTTTCTGCCGTAACCTGGACCGTACGCCACGTGCGCCGCAGACTGACCGCTCATTCAGCCAACACGGTGGTATCTTCGAGGGGGCGCTAAGAAGACTGGCGTTGAGATGGACCAGCTGGAGGACTTGGAGGCTTATTCTATGGGCACATTGGAGATATGTGAAGGGAAGACCACAAACAGAATCTTGGCCAATTACAATCAAAATCTATGTTGGATCTGAGTGGACTTTTTTCTGTCCCACAGTGCTACTACGAGAGGCGGGACTGCACAGCTGGGTGTGGCCATAACCGGGTGGACTGACACAAGGGCCCTTGGACGCCACCAAGTGGGAATGAACTTGCTGATCACTTTGCCCAACTACAGCCCTGGGTTTAGATAAGCATACAGTGACTTTTCTCTGCATTTGTATTACTTTTAAAGAATAATTTGTTTAGCAACCATAACCCTTTTTTTGTTTTCTTTTTTAGCAAATGCTTAGTGTGTATTTTGACATACTTTTGTAATAAAATAAACTTGTAATACTCCCTCTTGGTCTTTTGGTCAATTTCTAAACAGTGGAAGTCTCAATACCCTGGTGTTTGAACCTCAAACCTGTGACATTATGACACGTGGCTTCTTATGGAGATTACCTCATTTAGGGTTATCTTATGCAGCCCTTTTACTCAAACGTATTTGTGTGAATATACTGAAAAGTCCCTGTCCCCTGCTTTCCCCAAGACCTTGCGATGCCGGTGGACTGTGACTGTGACGCTGACCCGGAACTGTACGAGTATTTCCTGAGCGAGGGGGAATCTCTTTGGTTCGTCCCGGATGTGTGTGACAGGGAGAGCAACTTCACATGGTACCGGAACTCCTCCCAGGACGTCCTGCCGGTGTCCACTGAAGAGACGGAGCCGGTGCACGCCGACGGACCCGCACTGTTTCTGCTCAACGCTACACAGGGGCGCTCTGGCTGTTTCATGGCACGGTCAGTCACAGTCACCCTCAGCACCAAAGCATGAACATTCCCCTGGATTTTCCCTGTACACTTTTCAAATGGATGGGTTTCTGAATGCTTTTTTCTGGATGCAATGTATCATGTAACGTGGATGCGATAGATTGTTACATACAAGCCTTCATTGGGAAAAAACAGTATACTGGATTAAAGATGTATATTTGACCACATAAAGACACCAACAGACAGAGAGGAGTCCATGATGTTATATCAATGATAATCAAAACTGTATTTTGTTTTTATATGGCTATCAGTGACAACAATTCTTTACTTTCGATCGCAGTGGCCTCTATAACGCTCCAGGATCAATTGTTTTGTAGGTTTTCTGGTAAGAGGGTCCGTCAGTGAAAACCTACCAGAAAGTCTACAAACAATTGATCCTGGAGCCACCGGGATGGAAAGCAAAGGCGCCCTGCTAACCACTCATCCAGTCACTGGGTCACTGAAAGGTCAAATTAAATAATGAAACGTTGTTGTTGTTGTTGTTTTTTTTCACATTAAAACTTCCATAATGAACCTTTAATAATAATAAACATGGTTTACATTTGCATTGCGCTTTACATGCCAAAATTGAACAAATAGGTCCTTTTGTCTACTGCCCCCTGATGTGACAGACAGCAGGGGCAGTAGAGGGCAACTAAAAGGTTGAAAATGTAAAGCTATTCCAATGACAATTATAGTAATTTAGTAACTAACATAAACTGTGAACTAAGGAAATTAAAAACATGGATGGACATTAATAAATTGTCCCTCAACCTAAATAAAACAAAAGGTAATGTTTTTCGGTAATTATAATGGAAAACCAGACTCAGTAAACATAGACGGTGTAGTTTTAGATACAGTATCAGAAATTAAATTCTTAGGAGTCATCATTGACAGTAAATTAAGCTGGAAACCACACATAAGACACATACAAGGTAAAGTCTCCAAAAGTATCTCAATCATTAACAAAGCAAAGTTTTTCTTAAATTACAATGCATTATTTTTGTTATATAGTTCATTAGTTTTGCCATATCTAAATTACTGTGTAGAAGTCTGGGGCAATAACTATAAAAGCTCATTACACCCCCTTGTTATACTCCAAAAACGGGCTGTAAGAATTATACATAAAGTAGGATATTATGATCACACTAATATATTATTTCTGCAGTCTAAACTGTTAAAAATGCATGATTTAGTTGATTTCTCTACTGCCCAACTTCTGTTTAAAGCCAACAAAAATGCGCTACCTGCAAGGATACAAATGCTTTTGCACGCACAGAAGGGGGATATAACCTGAGGGGGTGTGATAACTTTAAGACTCAAGCAGTGTCTTCCACTAGGAAAAGTATGTTGTGTCTGTATGTGGAGTTAAACTCTGGAACAAATTAGGGGCAGAACTTAAACAATGTCCAAATATTCATCATTTCAAATCAAGATATAAAAAAATGGTATGGTCAAAGTACCAGAAGGAGGAAATGGGTACTTGATTGCTAATGGGTGTCACAAAGTGCTGTATACTTTAAAGGTCAGATCTAACTAATAATGAAGTATATTGTGGTTGTTACTATTATACTATTGCAGTTGTTATTGACATTGTTATTGCTATTGCTGTTGTGTTGTTATCATCACTATTTTAACTTTAAATGTAACAGTCTAGGATTAATACCTAACAATCTGTGGATTATTCTTAGAATCCAACTCAATCGATTCAGACAGCGTAATGCTATTGATGCTGATGGTAATATAAAGGAAATAAACTCTTAGAAGTAAAACATGCACATATCTATGTACTCCGCATTCAACATAACCCGTAGTACAGGGCGACATGTGGGGGCCGGCAGCTCGAGGAAACCCTCTTCTGGCAGCAGACTCCTAAAATTGTCTCTTTTAATGCATAGTATAGGACACTTAACAAAGGATGGTCCGGTTGCTCGGGGGCTGCTCCCCTCTGGCAGCGGTCCAGTCACAGAAAAGAAGAAAAAGAAAGAAAAGCCCGAATCCCTTTTAACACATATCATTAAGACCATTCTTGTTATCATGAACATCAATCAGTCTGCGATTACTGTACCTTTCATGAAAAATGTGGAGTATTTTATGTATCATTCAAACACTTGATACAGAGTAATGTTATATGGGTTGTAATGGTGATGGTGAACAACGGTAATGCCAACATGGTAATGAATTCTGTATGGGAGACAGAAATAATACACTGGTTGTAGCGTGTGAGATACTGTGATGTTGACCTGGTATAATGCAGTGTCGCATTTGTTAATATGTAACCAACTCGGTTGATAGTTGTTTGTAAGATGGTAAGAAATATGCAGTGTTGTCAGTTATTGTTATTGAAGTTTATGAACAGGGGTGGGAGTCAATAAGCTTGTCTTCTTCCCACTCCTTTTCGAGCTGTAATTAAATTATTTTTTCTTTTTTTCTTTTATTATGTATATATATATTTCTGTTTTTCTTTTCTTCTTTAGCTTGAAATAGTTGGATACATTTTCATTTACATCTAGCACAGAGTGCCACCATGTTGTATTCTCTCACTCGGGTATGAGAGATCCAACCCAACTTTCCAAGTTGGAAAAGTGTTCCATTTGGAATGTACAGAAACTCCGACTTCCGAGGACAACTGCCGTGTTGAAAAGTCAACCTGGCTCCTGTGTGTCCCTCACAGGGAGGAGGGTGGGAATTGCTCCCTCATAGAGCACTTCCTCCGGGTGAACGTGGTGCCGAAGAACAGCTCCCTGCGGCTCTACAGTAAGATGGAGCTCTGTGGCGTCCTCAACTGCCCCTCACTTGTTCGGGAGACATGTGATGAACTCAACGGCACACTATCCTGGTACAAGGTACAGACCCCAAAACACCCTCACACACATACTGGGACTGCAGGGGGTCACTGCAGCTTTGTCTGATCAGAGTGTCAGGTCAAAGAGAGATCAGGAGGGTTTAAGACGAGCCAGGCTGCGAGCGGAGCATGCCAGGCAGATTTGAGTTACATACAGGCATCCTGTATGTAACTCTTCAATGAAGGTACTTGAGCCATCTTCTGTACTCAGTAAAAAATAAAAAATGAAAAAAGGAGTCTCAAAGCCAAAAGGCTTCGTCAGCAGACTAAAGTCCCGCTCAGCTTAGATAAAGACCATGGGGAGGAGTTGGGGTTGGCCCGGCTCCTCCCCTCTAATCACAGCTACTCTAACGACCTGCTCACCCCAGTATCAGGTCAGTCCTGTCCTTTTCTTTTTTTTTTTTTTACTGAGTACAGAAGATGACTCAAGTACCTTCATTGAAGATGAACTCCTGTACGACTGAGAGCTTCCACAGACATCCTGTATGTAATTTACACAGAGAAAAGAACTAAATACAACAGTACGCTAACAAATTGATGCCGCTGTAATAAACTAGTTTACGAGCAGAAAGCTTAAAAAGAAAAAAGAAAAAAGGTAGAAGTACAGATGGGCAAGCTTCAACAGTTAAAAAAAAACCAAAGTAAACTGCATTGATCAAACATGCATGAATGAAGCACAACATGTTATAACATGGTTTAAAGCTGGGGTACCTGATTTTTTGTGTTGTAGAATAAATGTATTTTTTGCCACCTCAGTATGTTGTAAACACAGCAAAACACAGACCTTGTTGTATTGTCTTCACATAAAGTTTTAGTTAGCAATGGATGATAGAAATCAAATCTAAATGAGTGGAATTTATCTTGGGGGGGGGCCCTGCTTCACTTTGTCACCACTCAATGCTGTGCAGTGGCGTTGCAAGGGTACCAAGGGGCCCCAAGCAAGAATGTTAGTAGGGGGCCCTCTGGCGGCCGCTCGGTGTACTGCACACTGGGAGAGAGGACGTCACAAGGGCAGGAGCTGGTCACCTGACAACTCCCATAATGCAGTTCTCTGCATTAGTTTCCCTCAGAACAGAAGGATGAGGTTCTTAAAGGTCATGATGAGAGTTACAATAAACTGGTTTCACTATTAGAAATATCATCTGGTGGAGCAATGAGTAAAAAAGTCTGTCCACTGCTCATTATAAGTTAACATTAGGGAACCATGACTCACTACAGCAGCAGCAGGATGGGGTTCAACAGCGCCACAGAGCTTTAGAGGAGAGCTGGTGTAACTACAAGACCATAGTCATCAGGAAACTCATGAGGGGCCCCAGGCAGCTGCCTGTCTTGCCTTATGGCAAGCTACACCTCTGTGTCTCATATAATTACATTTTTCGAACAATTCGGAAACACAGGAGGGATTGTGAGAGCTAGAAACAAGTTTGGGCCAAACCAAAAAATGTAAATGTTTGAACAGGAATAATCAGGTACCCCAGCTTTAAAGCTCGGACAGTTTTGCATATTTCCTCTTTAAAGTCCTTTGTTTTTAGCATTTAACTTAAGACTAATATAGTATGAATAACATACTTAGAGTGGTGTTTTGTTTCATTGCACATATTTCTGTAACCCTGCACATTTAGTCTCTCTTTCATGCTCAAATGCGTGCCAAGACTACTCTGATTTAAGATTCCTACTTCTAAGTTCATTAGGGTTCTAGACAGTGACCAAAATGCTACTGTTTTTTGGGTCGTTTTCACCCTAGCTCTGGTTAAGTCGACCTAATGTCCCTTTTCCCCAGGCAGACACTACTCAGCCCAGTGCCTGGTCAGCCCGGTTGGTCGAGCTTTTCCACAGCCAAGGCCAGGGCCAAACCGGTCTGACCAGGTATAAGTTTTGGGACCGGCCTCTGGCTGTGGCCAAAGCACTAAACCGTGACTAACGTGACGTGAACAGACGCTGACCTCTGATTGGGAATCGTTGTACAAAATGACGTTATGTACAGCGTGCTCCTCTGTGGGCACGGCGCCCACAACAACTGTGGTTGTGTTGTGTAGTGGAAACACAAGCGTGTACTGGGTGGAGTCGATACGTGACAATGCGAGTACAAAGACCGTGGCGTGTGCGGTAGAGCCGTACTCTGTGGGACAATGGCCTAAAGCACCAAGCTGGGCCACTTTATACAGTAACAGCTGCTCTATACGGGCGGAGACAGGTGTCTGTCAGAGCGGCTACTGTTGCACTGTTAGAGCGGGTGTGGTGTGAAGGTGGCTAAAAACTAGTTTGGCTTCCAGCCAAACTAGTTTTGGTTTTATTCCTTCTTTTTTGAGCAAAGAAAGGACTTATTTTTCATGAACACGCACTGCAGGATAGGACAATTGGTATATTACTGTAACGAGGCAAATTAAATCAACTTTATGGCTCTCTGCCTGCTGCGCAATAAAATGACCTGACCTCCCCTCTCCTCCCAGGACGCCGTGCTCCTGCCTGACCGGCTCAGTGACCATGTGATCGTGTCTGGGCCAGAGGACGAGGGGCTGTACGACTGTGTGTGCACATGGACTCACCAGCAGCACCTGTACCGCTCTGTGGGCTCCAAACCAGTGTGTCTCAAAGGTAAGTCCACCAGTGTCCGGAGACAGCCTGACCACAGCTAATGGCACGTCTCCCCACAGAGCCGACCATTGTTCTGGATGAAGTGATGATCCTGACTCCAACTGAGGAAGAGCAGCTCGCCGATGCAGGTAACACTCGACAAACCGATCTAAAGATCCCCGAGGAATGTGTTCTGTTTGAATAATCCGGCATGTTCAGTTTGTCTCCTTCTCTCTTGGCAAATCAGTTCAGCTCTCAAATTGTCCTCACCACAAATAGACCAAATGTGTCAAGTACAGTTTACAGTAGAGAACTGTTTTACAGTCAAAATGGACTGAGCAGGTTTGTCTTCACCCTCTTGCCATGTTTCATGGTGACCAGTATTCATTTCGTTGACAAACACATTTAGTCATAATTTTAGTCAAAGTAATATTTTGGCTGACTAAAATTGAACTAAAACTAATTTCAAAGTTTTTTATTAGACTAAAACTATGACTAAAATGTCCAGATATTTTCGTCGACTAAAATATGACTAAATAAAAATGAAAAGAAGAGACTAAAATCATCAAAACTTCCAATGACGGTTTGAAAGAGCCTCATATCATTTAAATCCTCTCCCAAAGGAACAGCTCTGAGCTTTGTTCATGAGGGAGAAGCTCAGAGACAATGAGCTCTGCTTTATTATTATATAATAAAGCAGAGGACTTTATTATATAATATGATGTAATATGATATAATATATTATAAATATAAAGTCGACTAAAATTGCATGTAAATTTAGTTGACTAAATTTAAGACAAATTTAGTTGACTAAATTTACATGCAATTTTAGTCGATTAAAACTAGACTAAAATTGAAGAGAATTATTTGACTTAATCTCCACTAAAATTAAATAACATTTTCGTCAAAAGACGAAGACTAAATTAAAATATGAATTAAAATAACACTGGTGGTGACAGACACGGCCCAATGCACCAATAATGTTTTCGATGTGTTTTGGCCTAAAGTAGCCTCACTGCATGAACCACAGTTGAAGAAAAATTGAGATCTATTTGTGTGTGCATGCCCCGGTGTGCACACATTTGCTAAACATATCTACAGTAAGGTCCATAAATAGGACATCGACTCAATTCTTATGTTTTTGGCTCTATAAACCACCACAAAATATTTGAAATGAAACACCAAAGATGTGCTTAAAGTGCAGACTTTCAGCTTTCATTTGAGAGTATTTACATCCAAATCGGATGAACGGTGTAGGAATTACAAGCGTTTATATGTGTGCCTCCCAGTTTTTAAAAGGATCAAAAGTAATGGGACAAGTGGCTGCTCAGCTGTTCCATGGCCAGGTATCTGCTCTTCCCTTATTATCCCATTTATAAGGAACAGATGAGACGTCCAGAGTTCATTTCAAGTGTGATATTTGCATTTTGGAACATCATAAAAAAGAAAGAGCACACCGGTGAGCTCAACAACACCAAAAGACCTGGAAGACCATGGATGACAAATGTGGTGGATGACCAAAGAATTCTTTCCCTGGTGAAGAAAAGCCCTTCACAACAATAGGTCAGATCAGAAACACTCTCCAGGAGGTGGGTGTATGTGTGTCAAAGTCAACAATCAAGAGAAGACTTCACCAGAGAGAATACAGACGATTAATCACAAGGTGTAAACCACTGGTGAGCCTCAAAAACAGGATGCTGATTAGAGTTTGCCAAAAAACATCTGAAAAAAGCCTGTACAGTTCTGAAACAACATCCTAGGACAGATGAGACAAAGATCAACTTGTACCAGAGTGATCTGAAGAGAAAAGCATGGAGAATGAAAGGAAACATCCCACCTCATCAGTGAAACATGGTGGTGCAGCATCATGGCATGGGCTTGTATGGGCCAATGGAACTGGTTCCCTTGTATTTATTGATGATGTGACTGTTGACAAAAGCCACAGGATGAATTCTGAAGTGTTTGGGGCAATATTATGAGCTCATATTCAGCCAAATGCTTCACAGTGCAGATGGACAATGACCCAAAGCTACTGCCAAAGCCACCAAAGAGCTTTTTAAGGCAAAGAAGTGAAATGTTATTCAATGGCCAAGTGAACGAATCCAATTGAGCTGCATTTCACTTGCTGAAGACCAAACTGACGGGAAAATGCCCCGAGAACAAGCAGGAACTGAAGACATTTGTAGTAGAGGCCTGGCAGAGCATCACCAAATATTAAAAGGAAAAGGTTTAATTATAGTTACTTTGTGACATTACTATTGGTCCCTTGAAAAGTGGGAGGCACACATACAAACGCTTGTAATTCCTACATTGTTCATCCAAATTACGTTCGTTATCCTAGTGTACAAAATGTACACGCTTTTCAAACTGCTATAAAAACCACATACTTTAATCTTTTTTCAAAAAATTTCCACAAATTTGAAGATTCACTTCTCACCTTCTCAAAACTACCAAACATGTTGTTTATTTTGGGATTTTAACTCTTTGTTTGCCAGTTTGAAAACAAAAACTTTGAAGTGTGTGTTACAAAACAACATAAAAACCTCATTATCTTTATAATAATGAATAGTACAGAGCTGAGGCTTTGGTGGATTTTAGGGCCTTGGATTTGTCAAAGTTGATCCAAACATTGATTTGAAGCATTTGTAGTTTTTCTGTAGTGGACGATTCTTTATGTCAAAATGTTCTTGTCTCCATTGACTTCCATTATAAAGAAATTCATGACTTCCAGTTTTCTTTGCTCTCGTATCACCATATAAAAGTCATATATTATAATGTCAGCATTTCATTTTGAAGAACAAGAGTCAGATTTGACATTTTGACTGTATTTTTTCAGTTTGGACTTTGTTCCTATTGTCGGCAGGTGAATGAAATTGTGGTATTTTCCCATTAGAATATAATGGGGCCTTGGCAGAACCTGGGACTTTTCTGCCATAAAACTTCAGATTTTAAATCTCACTGCAATACAGGAAAAAAGTAACATATCTGTGATGTCAGCATTTCATTTTGAAGAAAATAAGTTGAATTTGACATTTCCACTGCATTTCAGAATGTTCCACTTTTCTAACATTGTACACAGATGCATGTATCTTCAGTCAGCTTATACTGAAGCTGTGGCCGAGGGGGAAACAATAGGATTTGTTTGCCTTTGTGTTTCCTATAAAATATATGAATAATTTTAAAATTAACAAGTTATTTATCGACAATAATGTTTAGTGTGAAGATTTTTACAGTTTAGAAATCTTAGACCAAAAAGCTCAGTGGAGAGCGTCACAATCAGTGTTTAGTTTTGAAGCAGAAAAGTCTCTGTTTGGAAAATGAGGCCCATGTTTGTAAAGCTGAGGGAAACACATGAATAAATCCAGACTGCAGGTCTTTGTCCAGGTGTTTTTGTGTGTTGAGGTCACTTTGAGCTGCTCAAAAATGAGTTTAGGCTCCGCCCACCGTGCTCCTGTTATCACATAAACACAGTTTACAAACTGTTGAATATGGCAACAACACTGGCATGGCCAACTGTCAAAAAAAAAGTAGAAATTTATAAAATACTGTAAAAATGTCAAATTTCACTCATTTTCTTCCAAATGAAACCCTGATGTCACAGATCAATGGGGCTGTTTCAGTCGCTGCCATTTTCAAATAAAGAATCGTCCACTACAGAAAAACTATAAATGCTTCAAATCAATGTTTGGCTCATCTTTGACAAATCCAAGGCTCTAAAATCCACCAAAGCCTCAGCTCTGTACTATTCATTATTCTAAAGATAATGAGGTTTTTATGTTGTTTTGTAACACACACTTCAAAGTTTTTGTTTTGAAACTGGCAAACAAAGAGTTAAAATCCCAAAATAAACAACATGTTTGGTAGTTTTGTGAAGGTGAGAAGTGATTCTTCAGATTTGTGAAAACATTTTGAAAAAAGATGAAAGTATGTGGTTTTTATAGCAGTTTGAAAAGCGTGTACATTTTTGTACACTAGGATAACGAACGTATAGAAAATGCAGATCTCCAATATAAAAGACATGAGAGAAAAACAAACATTGGATTCTGAAAATTTGGCTCGATAGAACATTTTCTGCCGAAATCCACGTCTCAAGCTGCAACACAGACAAAATGGTCAGGAAATGGAAACAAAAAATCTTGCAAAATGTACAAAAATGTACATAGGATAACATAAGGGTTAAGAACATTTCAAATCCATTGTGATGGTTTATAGAGCCAAAAAGATGAGAATTGAGTCGATGTCCCAATATTTATGGACCTGACTGTAAGGGGCATGTGATGGTCAGTCATAAGGAAGATCCATATACTTTTCTCCAACCATATAAAAATGTTGCAACGTTCCATCTAAACTGAGTTAGTGCAAGAAAAGGTTGTGTTCATATTATAGAATTATATTTCAGTTGGAGGGCAGGGACCAATAAACTATATGGGAGAGAGACAGTTTTTTAAAGAAATGTTTATTATTTGACAGTGACTGGATTCACAAACCTGCCACATTATTATTATGGCTGAAAGTCCTTTCTACTGAGCAACATCACGCTCATGTTTTTGAATATTGCCTCCACTTTTGGACGCCTTTTGGACCATAGTTCATATGGGCCTCCTAGCGCAATCCGGCGCCCTCTCCAGCTGCCAAGGTCGCCTATGCCCAGGTCCAGCCCTGACAGATTTCAGTGTCTTCCAGAGGTGGGAGTAAGTCACTAAATGCAAGTCTCGAGTCAAGTCCAAGTCGTTAAGGTCCAAGTCCCAAGCAAGTCCAAGTCAATTGGTCATGGGGTCAAGTCAAGTCAAGTCAAGTCATAGCTTTTGCCAAGTCAAGTCAAGTCAAGTCTTTCTTTAGCCGGCAAGTCAACTCAAGTCGCAACCGTCAGCGTTAAGCCTAATTCTTCTTTTCAAAATGTGTTTAATCTACTTGAAAATATAAAGTGCTTTCTCAAGATTTAGCCATTTTGAAAATGTAGGCTAAAATCCATAGACTGTTAAAAAGAATAGACAGCTCCTCCTCACTCCTCCCCGTTTACCACAATGACCACGTTCGAGGGGGAAATCATGGCGGATTTACAGACTCCTCCTCCCCAGCTCTGACGAAGCATGTTCCTAATAAGGGCATAAGGGCGGGATCTCACTGTAAACTCGGCCCTTGCGTGACGTGTAGCTCGCGCAGCTCCAATGCTAACAGTCCGACCTCCGTTAAGTAGGAGATTTAAAAAAAATATTTCGAAAACCAGCCTGGTTTCTATTTTTTTGACTAACCCAGCGTTATCTCAGGAGGAATATGTAGCCATATTAAGTGTTGAAAAAATTGAAACCAGGCATTAAAGTTGTTTTAACGTGTCTAAAGTCCAATGCTTTTCAATGGGGGCCTAGCGGCCAAATGGAGGTACTACAGCAATGGAGGAGCAATGGCGGCCTCCAGTGTTGCGGTCACAAAGCAGAGCAGCCAGCGGCCATTGCTAAAATCACACTTTTTAAAATATAATGGATTTGGATTTAAAGTCTAATTAATATTTAATCGCCACAAAATGTAAACTATATATATATTTTAAATGCTCCAGTCTATGTACAACATTACTGGGACAGCATTTTAAGGAAGGGGGCCCGGGGGACCTACTTAAAAAAAATTGAAACAGAGTCTTTTAAATATGAGCTGCTTTTCCCTGCAGTCTGAAAGATAAATATAACATTATATTTTAATTTTTGTTAGTTTCTGGCAGTTTTTCTGTCAGGGGTTCCCCTGTAATGCCCCAGTCCCTGTATACTCGGATTCGCCCCTGCTTAAAGTCGATTCCGTGCAGCCTTCAGTCCCGCTGTCACTGGGCTCTGTGTGGCTGCGGAAAATAGCCTCTAAATGCTATAACCTTCATAAGAACGCCTTAAAACACCGAAAAGCCCCCAAGATTTCTGTCATTAATCCAACTGTTACCATCGTCGTTCTGGAGGCCGCCTGTATACGCACCGTAGCTTCTGTCATTGTTTCGAACGTTTTCCTGTCCTTAATAAATGTCTATGAATCTTCATCTTTTCACTCACTGTAGAAAACGTTTAATGCATCCAAAGAAACACGTCGTATTTCCTCGTGCCTTTTCGCGCTGTATTGATTAGACGCGCTCCGTGGGAAGCCGAAAAAGCATGTGGCTAATTACCATATGTAAACATAGATGCGCCGCTTTTACGCCATGAATCCTGTTCTTTCAACAGTTTCACTCAAATAAATAATAACTATAAAGTCACAGCAAGTCATTCAGAGTCACTGGCCTCAAGTCCAAGTTAAGTCTTCCTGTTCCTGTCGGGTGTGTTGAGTTTCTGAGCGTCTCTGTATGTGCGCCTTTGCTTGGTTCAAACCCTTCCTATGGAATATTTTTGGCCAAATTTTGGTCCTGGACATTGTGTTGGCAAGTACATGTTTAACCGACCACTGCACTATCTTGATAATCCCGTATGCCCATGTTTTCAGCGCTGTCAGCCACTGCCGCGCTAACAGCTGATTTTGCTACCAGCTGTTTAGCAGCTGATACGCGCTGTCTGACATGGGGCCGAAAAAAAACCCGACTGCCGAGGAAATCGAAGACTTAAAGAAGTCGATCGATTACCTCGTTTCAGAGGTTTCTGCTGTGAAGAAGCAGCAGGAAGCAGAGGTGGGAGACTCGAGTCAAATGACTTGACTCGAGTCAGACTCGAGTCGCAATTTTCGGGACTTGAGACTTACTTGACCAAAGCTCCAAAAAGACTTGACTTGACTTAGACTTGCCTGTTTGTGACTTGAGACTTAACTTGGACTTGAGGCCAGTGACTCTGAATGACTTGCTGTGACTTTATAGTTATTATTTATTTGAGTGAAACTGTTGAAAGAACAGGATTCATGGCGTAAAAGCGGCGCATCTATGTTTACATATGGTAATTAGCCACATGCTTTTTCGGCTTCTGACGGAGCGCGTCTAATCAATACAGCGCGAAAAGGCAGGAGGAAATACGACGTGTTTCTTTGGATGCATTAAAAGTTTTCTACAGTGAGTGAAAAGATGAAGATTCATAGACATTTATTAAGGACAGGAAAACGTTCGAAGCAATGACAGAAGCTACTGTGCGTACAGGCGGTCTCCAGAACGACGATGGTAGTTGGATTAATGACATAAATCGTGGGGGCTTTTCGGTGTTTTAAGGCGTTCTCATGAAAGTTATAGCATTTAGAGGCTATTTTCCGCAGCCACACAGAGCCCAGTGACAGCGAAGGCTGCACGGAATCGACTTTAAGCAGGGGCGAATCCGAGTATACAGGGACTGGGGCATTATAGGGGAACCCCTGACAGAAAAACTGCCAGAAACTAACAAAAATTAAAATATAATGTTATATTTATATTTCAGACTGCAGGGGAAAGCAGCTCATATTTAAAAGACTCTGTTTCAATTTTTTTTAAGTAGGTCCCCCGGGCCCCCTTCCTTAAAATGCTGTCCCAGTAATTTTGTACATAGACTGGAGCATTTAAAAATATATATATTTTACATTTTGTGGCGATTAAATATTAATTAGACTTTAAATCCAAATCCATTATATTTTAAAAAGTGTGATTTTAGCCTACATTTTCAAAATTGCTCAATCTTGAGAAAGCACTTTATATTTTCAAGTAGATTAAACACATTTTGAAAAGAAGAATTAGGCTTAACGCTAACGTTTGCGACTTGAGGTGACTTGCCGGCTAAAGAAAGACTTGACTTGACTTGACTTGGCAAAAGCTATGACTTGACTTGACTTGACTTGACCCCATGACCAATTGACTTGGACTTGCTTGGGACTTGGACCTTAACGACTTGGACTTGACTCAAGACTTGCATTTAGTGACTTACTCCCACCTCTGGCAGGAAGAGATTTTGGAGCTGGTCGCGGACGTGAAAGCGCTCCGACTATCCAATGTGGAAAAAGACAAACGCATCTCACAACTTGAAAGCCGGGTGAGCAATACACAAGGATGAACGATGTAATTGTTACAGGGATAAACATCAAGCCCCGGTCATACGCCCGGGCCGTGGCAGGCAATGCGAGCGGAGGGGAGCTTACAGACCAAGAGTCAAGTTCTACCGAACAACAGGTAGTTGCTTACCTTGAGTCCAAAGGCATCTCCATAAACCGTGACGGCATTGAGGCCTGTCACCTACTGCCTAAAAAGAAGGCTGAGGCCAAACAAAATGTGATAATGAGATTCGCCAACAGAAAACACAAAGTTGATCTGCTCAAACAAGGAAGAAAGCTTAAAGGAACCAATGTATTTATTAATGAGCATTTAACGAAGTCCAATGCTGAAATTGCATGGAAAGCCCGGATTCTGAAGAAACAAGGAAAAATTCAAAGCACATGGTCAACAAACTGCAAAATATTCATCAAGTTGAACGGATCACCAGAGGAAGCAAAAACTGTAATAATCAAAAAGGCAGAGGATCTTGACAAGTACGCCTGATCATCGGTTCGACAATATGTAAGGTAACTCACTCACAACACAGACAATACCATGGCTTACTCGTCTAGGACTAGCCCCTGCAATCAAACAGTTAACATGAACACTGAACATAGGCTGGAACTGAACAACTTTGGGGATTGTGGAGATCGGGACTTTGATCAATCTATAGATCCGGACAATAATTACTTCTCTGTAGACTATAACTGTGATTACTATACTGAGGATCAGTTCAATCAGACTATTAACATGGAAGGAAAATTGTCCGTTGTGCATTTTAACTGTAGAAGCATGTATGCTAACTTTGTTCATATGAAAGAATATCTTCACCAATTTACAAAACATTTCAATGTAATTGCTATAACAGAAACATGGTTGAATGTCGATAGGGGAGTAAATTTTTACCTTGAAGAATATGAACTTCATTACATTAATAGAGTAAACAAAACAGGGGGTGGTGTCGCAATTTTTATTGACTCTTCACTCCATTTTAATGTAATTGATGACATGTCTTTTGTAATTGATAATGTTTTGGAATGCATTTCCATTGAAATTGGTCATAAGAAACAGAAAAACATCATTATTAGCTGTGTTTATCGTACACCTGGATCTAGTATTGATGTTTTTAACACTTGGATTGAAGCCACTTTTTCACTTACAACCAACAAATCAGTTTTAATTTGTGGTGACTTCAACATTGACCTACTAAACTCAAGCAGTCATAAACCTACCATTGATTTTTTACAAACCATGTACTGTCTAAATCTGCACCCTATTATTACAAGACCTACAAGAATAACATCAGGGAGTGCCACTTTGATTGATATATTTACAAACAATATAGACAACACTTCTGCAACTGGAATTTTAGTCAGTGATATCAGTGATCATCTCCCGATATTTACCATTTACAATGCAGATTACCAAAGTAGGAATTCAAACAATAATTCTTACTGGAAGAGAGTTAAGACAATTGATGCCTTAAACGCACTCAAAAATGACTTGTTGAATCAGAATTGGAATGATGTTTACAGTACCAATAATGTTGACACAGCTTATGACTTATTTCTGAGTTATTTCAAAATTTGTTATGACAAAAATTGCCCTTTGAAACAAATGAATTGCAATGCAAAACGTAGAAATGATCCATGGATTACTAACGGAATAAAAAATGCATGTAAGAAAAAAAATAAGCTATATCGTGACTTTATAAGGACAAGATCAATGAGGCCGAAAGCAGGTATAAAAAATATAAAAATAAATTAACATTTATAATTCAGGCTGCTAAGAAAGAACATTACTATAAAATACTTGCAAAGAGTAGAAACAATATGCAGAGTATGTGGGGTATTTTAAATAATACAATAAAAAGTAAGGCTACCTGTCCAAAAAAATTTACCAAATTATTTCGAAGTTAACGAGGAAAGTCTTGATAACATGGATGATGCCGTAAATAAATTTAATGAGTATTTTGTAAATATTGGTCTGCAGCTAGCCGCTAAAATTTCTTGTCCTGAAACTCCTGATTATACTGTACTTTGATTAATAGAAACCAAAGTACCATGTTTCTTTCATGTGTAAATGAGAATGAGGTCATTGATACTGTTTTGAAATGTAAAACAAAAGTATCAACTGATTGTGATGAATTGGATATGAAAACACTCAAATGGGTTATTTCTGCAATTTCAAAACCTTTAACTTATATTTGTAATTTGTCGTTTGAATATGGTGTATTTCCAAATAACATGAAAACAGCCAAGGTTATTCCTCTATTTAAACATGGTAACAAACACCTCTTCACAAACTATCGACCCATCTCACTTCTCCCACAGTTCTCAAAAATCATAGAAAAAATATTTAATACAAGACTGGACTCATTCTTACAAAAGCATAATATAATTACCGACAATCAATATGGTTTCAGGAAAAACCGATCAACATCCCTGGCAATAATTGATACAGTTGAAGAAATAACCAATGCCATTGACTCCAAAAAATATGTAGCCGGGTTATTTATTGATTTGACAAAAGCTTTTGACACTATAGATCATCATATTCTAGTAAATAAATTAGAGAGATACGGTATCAGAGGAGTTGTTTTAAATTGGATCAAAAGTTATTTATGTAACCGTCAACAGTTTGTGAAGATGGGTAATCATACATCTGCGTGCTTGAACGTTGCTTGTGGAGTCCCCCAGGGGTCAGTGCTGGGCCCTAAACTGTTTAACTTATACATAAATGATTTATGTAACACCTCAACATGCTTGAAAATGGTCCTCTTCGCAGATGATACCAATATGTTTTGTTCTGGTGATAACCTTGATCAATTAATAGAAGCAATAAGCGCAGAATTTAAAAAGATTCAATTATGGTTTGATTCTAACAAACTGACCTTAAATTTAAGTAAAACTAAATTAATGATATTTGGTAGGCACAGTAAGAAATTAAACGTTCAATTACAAATAAATGGATCAGTTATTGAAACTGTGAAAAAATTAAATTTCTTGGAGTAATAATTGATGATGAAATTCGATGGAAAGACCATATAGAACATATTGGGAATAAAATATCAAGAAACATTTCTATAATGCAGAAGTCAAAGTACCTTTTAGATCATAAATCTCTTCATATTTTGTATTGTTCACTGGTATTACCTTATCTAAGTTATTGTGCTGAAATTTGGGGAAATAATTACGAAAGTTCACTGATTTCATTAACTCGTCTTCAGAAAAGAGCCATGAGAATTATCAACAAATCCGGTTATCTAGATCATACCAACATACTGTTCTTGGAATCAAAGTCATTAAATTTGTGACCTTGTAGATTATCAAACAGCCCAAATAATGTTTAGAGTACAGCAGAATACCTTACCAAATAATATACAAAAATATTTTCTCACACAACAAAATGTGTACAGCCTCAGGAGTGCTGATGACCATAAATTTACAATACAACAATTCAAATCAACTATGAAAAGTTTTGTGTTTCCATTACCGGTGCCAAAGTATGGAATGATTTAAGCTCAGATCTAAAACAATGCTCAAGTCTGAATCAGTTCAAGAAGAAATATAGAGAAAACATTTTTTTTGAAATATGAGACAACAGAATTTAAAGATTCTAAGTGACTCATCTCATGTGTGTGTGCCTTCCTTTTCATTTTCAAAAAAAAAAAAAAATCTTGTTATTACTATTTATTTATTCTCTTTTGAGTTTTGATAAACTCTATATAGGAACAGGAAATGTATGTTATTAACTGTGTTTGGAACAGGGGGTGGGGTTAAATAAGTTTAACTTCTCCTCACTCCTTTTTGGACATGTGCACTTGTATATTTTTGGCTTTGTTCAACAGATCTGACAAGTTTGCGTTTGTCTTTTTTTATTTGTAACAGCCTTTATGTCTAAAATTTTGTAAAGGTGCCTTGTGTTGCTCACATGTTCAAAATAAAGAAGAAATAAAAAATAATAAAAAAAAGTCTCAAGTTACAAACAGGCAAGTCTAAGTCAAGTCAAGTCTTTTTGGAGCTTTGGTCAAGTAAGTCTCAAGTCCCGAAAATTGCGACTTGAGTCTGACTCGAGTCAAGTCATTTGACTCGAGTCTCCCACCTCTGGTGTCTTCTCTTCTCATAAAGGCGTCCGAAGGTGAGATGATATTCCAAACGATGAGCGGACTTTCAGCCATGAGATGAATGTGGCAGGTTTGTGAATCCAATCACTTCAAATAAAGATCAGGGAATACATTTGGACATTTCCCGTTTGGACATTGCTTTCCCCAACTCTGCCTCTCCCATTGAGTTGGATTGGGCACATGCTCCAACTCAAATCCTGACATGACATACTAGAATGTTGTGTTTTAGGAGCCTCTTACTCTTACTGTATGATTTGGCGAATCTCTCTTCTTCTGCCGAGTGTTCAGCCCTCCTCCTGATGGTGTTTCCTGTGATGTGCAGGTTCCCGGCTGCTGCTCAACTGCTCAGTGCTCTGTGGCACCAACGTCCCGCAGCACAACTGTAAGGCATGGTGGCGCACTGAAACATCAGCTTTAACCTCTAAGCGCTACAACCGGACCAAAGTGTGAGTACATCCGAATCGAGCAGATTGGTAAGAGGTCTAAGCCCAAACCGGATGTGCATCAGCGTCCGCCATGACAAAAAGCGTCCGAGTAGGGCTGTCAGTTAGGAAGGAGGTAGGGAAAGAATTCTCGGTGCTTCCTATCATACCTCCTTTAGCACAGGGACCTCTGGTGGTTCCTCTCCGGCGATTAGGAGCTATGTGCCATCCCATAAGCCACCGTGATGCCACCCCGCCCCACCCTCGAGTGATTCATGTGCAACCACTGTTGATTTACAGATGTACATTTAATTCAGTAATTTAAAAAAAAGATTCTGCACAAGCCAAACTTTATAAAAGTGACAAAATACATGTTAGTCACCACAGCACAGTCACACTGTTTTAAAGAGCCTCCTCAGTAAATGGCCTAAAAGAAGGCAGTTTGTGTATATGGGTGTATATGGGATGTAGTTTATGAATCAGCTGTTGGTGATGTCACTTCCCTGTTGTTTCCACCGCTGGGTGAGGACAGTCGGATTGTGCAAACGCAGCTGAAGCTCTAGTTCCTAACTACATAGAGATCTAACAGTTGACCTTATCACATCACAAGGGTTAGGAGCTAGGATCAGGACATTAGGAGCTATGTATTTGAGGAATTCAGACGCAAACAGTGAGTCCCTCTCATTTCCTCTGCTCCTACTGAACACTGCATACATGTGAGTGCTATCACATATCTGTCAGACCACTGAAACAGCACAATGATGCAGGGACCACACTTTGAGAACTTGAATTTGGAAAGTTATGAATAAATAATTTTTAAGCCTGTATTTAAAAAATGTACATGTGAAGTTTAATCCGACTAGGCTAAAGATTCGACTCCGATGCGTTTCCCCTAAAACCTGGGGACAAGGCTTGTTTGACAGTCTTGTCCCAGTCACATGATACCGATCTGAATGTCCTTTGGCAGCAGCAGAGGAGCTGCACAACTCCCGGCCAGCAGGGGGCAGTGGATTGATGGCTCACCTTTGGCTGCTATGTTTGTTTTTAGCAAAGAGCTAGCCCAGTTAGCTCTATTTAGCCCAAGGTGCTCTTTCTGCTGTTTTGGGGTTAACTCTTTCATCCTACGCATCTTTAACTAAACACCCACAGTTTAGCAAGGGTTTCCCCAGTGATTAAGCTCAAATCCACCTAAAACATGAATAACGAGAACGATTAGCACTCGCTGGCTAACGTTATATGACACTATGCAACGATAGGCTACGGCTTGTTGTGAAAGAGAATTGTGTAATAAACTATAAATACAACAAGCACAGCTTAAAGCAGTACTAAGTAACTTGTTTACCTTAATAAATCGTTTCCGTAGTCCCTCTGGGGGTAATACAAGTGTTAATGGGGGGGTCTTTCATCTCCCCCTGGTGTCTCTGGTCAGAAAACCACATTTGCAACTTGACTGCCACCGGGTAGGAGCCACCAATACACACTAATAAATCACGAAGAAGCTAAAGGGGAAAACTAACTGTGGGCTAGCGCCACTTTAAAGAGTAACTAAACGGGCGTGCCAAGGCCTGTCCCCACCCACAAACAAAAGTCAAAAAGTGCTGTGAAAGAGGCGGTCTCTGAAGTTTGGGGGTGACATGCGGGGGGTGAGTGTGTGGGCCTTTGCATTGGCACAATCACAGCAGACTGATTACGTGGGAGGGACTTGGTTATAAACCACAGGTACAGGGCAGGACAATGGGCAGCACCTGATGACGATGTGTGGAGCTGGTGCGGCTTATGACGTTCTGTGGAGGCCGTGGACACTCTCCAGCCAATCAGGAATTCTAATTTAGTAGCAGAGTTTACCCTGAAGGGGGCGCAACCCATTTGTTTTCAGGCCAAAGTTAGGATTTAACACATGTTTGCGCATAATGTCAGAATAATGTCAGGGACCAGTGGACAACACTATGAGACACCCATTGAGACAGTTTATCAGTAAAAAAATTTGATTTGGTGTTTAGTTGCTCTTTAAACAGTATTTACAGCCAAGTTTGAGTGAAAAAAAAAATATTTCCATTGTGTAATTAGATGTACAATATCCCTCTCTCCCTTTGTCTTTTCTGTCAGTGTAGTATGTAGTGTAGCATCCAAGTGCTCTTTGGCAAATCAAAGTTGAACAGTTTGTGAGGAACACACAACGTCATGTGTGGAGGACAAATGGAACAGCACACCAACATCAAAACCCTCTCCTCACTGTGAAGTATGGTGCAGGAGAATCATGGTGTGGGGCTGTTTTGTTGCCTCAGGGCCTGGACAACGTGATATCATCAATGGAAAAATTAATTTACAAGTTTATGAAGATATTTTGCAGAAAAAACTGAGACATTCACAACATGCACGGAATAAGTAAGTGAACCCCTGTATTAAATAGTTGGCTGATACTGCTTTTCTGTAGTTGCAGATTAGACGTTCACAAAGCTCAGGATGAATCTAAGACAACAGTGTGAAATGTAAAGTGTGAAGTAACAAAAGGGGCAGATATTATAAGACATATTCTTCTCCTCTGCGCCGTTTCATTCATACTGTATTGGCTTGGCGGTTTTGTTGTGATTTTATGATGTCACTTTTGTATTAAATAAATAAAAAAATAAAAAAATAATAATAAAAAATCTTGGACCATTCCTCCTTACAAAACTGCTGCAGTTCAGTGAGATTTAGGCGGTGTACTTACTTATTCCTCCCTCTCCTGTGAATGTTTACATGTTATGGCCAATGAAAATATTATCAGATGTAAATGTTTGGGTGGTATTAGTTTAAGCAGACACTGTTTAATCATTCTTGTGATTTTGATGAAGATCAGACCACATTTAATGACCAATTTAGGCAGAAATGTGAGAAATTCCAGACGGTGTACTTACTTTTTCTCGGCACTGTATGAAGCCTATACATAGGGAGCCTATGTATAGGCTGATATTTTCAGTAATTTAATTTGATGTAATTTTTTATCTCACAAATAGCCTATAGTTAAACATTTATTATTATTTCTATTTCTATATTTCTAATAGAGGTTGACCGATGTGGGTTTTTTAGGCCTATGACCATACGCACCAACAATATCTTTGGCCAAATCTTTTAAAAATGTCTCATCTATAATCCTGTGTATTATGCTTCTAAATGTGTCAGTGTTGAACTATGACAGCAGGGGGCGCTTTATGGGGGGCATATGGCTGATTTATTCAGGACATTCATGCTTAGTAGGTACTTCCAATTCCAAAAAAATAAAAAATAATTATTATATATTATATATTCAAATATATAAAATAGGCTAACAAACTTGTGAGCAATTTTTAAGACGATGCTTCTCCGCCCCCTAACCCCCGGCTCACATACTGTCCGGGTTCGGTCCTGATCCGGTCCGGGTTTGCCCCAAACTACCACTCACATGGTCGTGACACTGTGGCTCCGCCAGCTCCGGCGCCAGATGCCCTCACGAGAACAGAAGTGCATATGAGTTTCGCTCTTGGTGCGAGTTCACGTGATAAGTAGCCCCATATATAGGTAGTTTTTGTAAACAAAAGCCATATTTGCCAGTACAGCGACTCTCCGCAGTGAAGTGGATGCTTTGCAACACACTAGTGCCCCTGTGTCACTGGTAATGGAGAAATGTTTACATTTCCGACGTTACACGCGTGTACCCATGGTAAACGAATCCAGATAAGTAGTGAGCAGACACATTTTATTTTGAAATACACTGCATCTTCTTTTCTCACGAGACCTGACTTCCTGTTTGGCTCGTGTTTTTCCGTCAGCTTGAAAAATAGACTTCTTGCGGATTGTTTCCGTTGACGCCGGATGGCCTCAGTAGCCGGACCCGGACTTCACTGAGTGTGCAACATTGATTTGAATGACTTTCTAAGATTGCGGACGCCGTACCGGACCTTAACCGGATTTAATGTGAGGATGTGGACGTTAGGCCTTGGAAGTTATGGCTCTGAAGTCGCGATCACTGGCCACTAACCAATATTGTAAAAAAAAAAAGAAAAATCGACCAATATATATCGGCCGGCCAATATATCGGTCAGGCCTAGACAGAAATGGCGTTGTCCAAGCTCAGTGAGTGATGCTAAAGTCTGTTTGCGGTTGAAATATGGCTTCTTTATAGGTATCGAAAAAGTATCAGGAAAAAAATGTAGCGATACCCAGCCCTATCGGGAAACTCACCCAGACTGCAAATCATAGCAAAATCGGGCAAAAAGAAAATTGTGTAGCACATGCTCAGCTTAAGCCACTACTCTACTGTCTCCAACCTCGTGACCTCCATATTTATGTCCTGTCAGCAACAGCCCAGATGGCTCAAAGAACACCATAGCGACGGAGATCCTGACCATCGCCAGGGTGTCTTCAGAGGACTTCCGGCAGCGGTTCAAGTGTATGGGCTTGGGGCCATTTGGAGCCCCCATGTACTTCACTGTCCGCCTCAGACCGAGACGTGAGTGAACTTTTGGCCCTTTAAAGTGCACATTACAAGTTTTAATGCTTTTGAAAATGTGACTAGATGGATCAAATGTATGTTGTAAGTAATAATTATCATTTTATTTCAGCAACGCCGTGATTTGATGAAGAAAACTCGGGCAGAAAAGTTATTTTATCTGAATTTTTAAGCTACTGATAGAAAGTGACATAGATAGAGGTAAAGTTCCATAAATTTGTTCAGTGATGATGCCATCGCTCTACTTCCTGGTCCCTATTCTCTATAATAGGATTTGGCTGATTTTAACCTGCTGTAGAGCTAACTATAGGCTCTTTCTAAACATCTGATCACACAGAAATGTTACATTTACTCTGGATTTCCTTTAGTGATGCTTCTCTGGCATTCATTACTTCATTATTTTTCCATACACAATAAATATAAAAATATCTTCATTGACAATGCTCTGAAGAAGACCAGTTTGTGGTCGAAACGCGTTGGCGTGTCCCTCGACTAAATAAAGGACTTTTATCTTTATCAGAGTGCCTCGGATCTCTTTTGCCACACGTGCTCCACTACCCAAGGCAAGTTTATTCCCACTCCAAGTTTTGTTTTCATCCTGGAAGAGCACCTGATTTTTAAGTATTTTAAACATTTTTAAGGACTGTATTCGGACCCAGTGCAGCACTCCCAACCACCTTCCTTTCACAAGTATAAAAATATCTTCATTTATCCTGGAGAAATGGGGAGACATATTATGGTAATTAGGTGTAAAACAGTTTTTGGCCTTTTATCTGCTGTTATTTCAGCAGGAGATTCAGATAAAGTTTGTCTATGAAACTCTCAACAGTTTGGACCCGAAGTAGCTTATTATTGTGTGTGACGTCACACTTAACAAACGTATTGACATAACATGGTCGGCATGGCAACCGTTTAAAATTGTTTGCCTCTATCTATGTCACTCCCTGTCAGTGTCCAATAAGGAAGTGCAACTATAAACATCACAAAAAAAGAAAATTGGGTAAATTTTTTGGTGTGTGTGCAAAATTGTGTTAACAAAAATGGTGTCTAATATGTCATATGCGCTTTATACCATGTTACGACTGCTACGATGTTAAACTGCAGGGTTAAATGGAGTTCATATTTATTGACGAGGTTCAGGAGCAGGACCACGCCTCAACCAACCACTCTTGCATTCACCTAACCACGCCTCTAATTCCCCATGAGCCATATATACCAAGCCAAGCCTCGTCATCTCAGTGTGTTTGAAACTGTCGACCTCTCCATAGCGAACACATGAAGACGATGCTGAATGACTTTGGGCCATGTTCATTGCTCCATTCAATGAATTTTGTAAAACTGCAAATAAACAAACACAAAAATACAAGGAGTCTGCATGAAAACAGATAGTGTGTCACAAGTATAGCTAATAAAATATTTGCACAAATGACATTAGCTGAAAAAATATTAACCATCAAAAATGTATACTGAAAAGTCCGCTAGCTTAGCCGCGGCAAATTAAAAATAAATTAGCTTTACTATTGTTGCCATTTAAAGGAACAGACCGCCGTTTTTCCATACTGAGATACAGTATGTTCTTACCTGAGCTTTGATGATGATGATTGATTTTTTATTTCGAGCTACACACAACACAGGCAAAAAAGCCAAAAGAAATACAATAAAAGAGAAAATAATAATCAACACTCAAGCTCGAAAAGGAGTGGGAAGAAGACAAGCTTATTAACTCCCACCCCTGTTCATAAACTTAATAATAATGTGGTTGCTACTATAACACTGTTTAAGTTCTTATTATCTTACAAAACGATTAACAATTAAGTTGGTTACATATTAACAGATGCAACAATGCAGTATATTAAGTCAACATTCACAGTATGTTACACTTTATAACAATTGAATATATTTTTTTTTTCTATACCTATTTTATTACCATGTTGGTATTACTGTTATTCACCATCACCATTACAGCCCATATAACATTACTCTGTATCAAAGTGTTTGAATGATACATGACATACTCCACATTTATTCATGAAAGGTACAATGATCGCAGACTGATTGATGCTCATGATAACCAGATTAGTCTTAATGATGTGTGTTAGAAAGGGATTCAGGGCTTTTCTTTTTTCTTTCCTGTGTCTGGACCTGCTGCCAGAGGGGAGCAGCCCCCGAGCAACAGGACCATCATTTGTTAAGTGTCCTATACTGTGCATTAAAAGAGACAAGTTTTAGGAGTCTGCTGCCAGAAGAGGTTTCCTCGAGCTGCCGCCCCCACATGTCTGCCCTGTACTACGGGTTATGTTGAATGCGGAGTGCATGGATATGTGCATGTTTTACTTCTAAGAATTTAATTCCTTTGTATTACCATCAGCATCAATAGCATTACCGCTGTCTGATCTATTTAAGTTTGATTCTAAGAATAATCTATAGGTTGTTAGGTATTAATCCTGGGCTGTTAAAATATGATGATAATAGCACAACAGCAATAGTAATAACAATGGCAATAACAATTACAATTACTCCACCTAATTAATTCTTATACTAATATGACACAGTACCATATTAATAGTATCATTAATAAGAATAAAGAAAACAAGAGAAAGAAAACAAAACAAAAAAAATAGATAAAATAAAACAAAAAATAAAACAAAAACAACAAAAACAGCCAAGACATATAGTTAATGTAAGATATTACTAATACAATATAATCACTTACTTATTCCTTGTTTACTGAATTACATGTTATATCCTCTTACAATAATAATAATAATAACCACCATAATGATAATAATAATGATACTAATAACAATAATAACAATAATAACTGCAATAGTATAATAGTAACAACAACAATAGGCTTCATCATTAGCTTGAACTGACCTTTAAAGTATACAGCACTATGTAACACCCATTAGCAATCAAGTACCCATTTCCTCCTTCTGGTACTTGACCATACCATTTTATTAAATCTTGATTTGAACTGATGAATATTAGGACATTGTTTGTGCTCTGCCCCCAATTTGTTCCAGAGTTTAACTCCACATACAGACACACACATACTTTTCCTAGTGGAAGACACTGCTTGAACCTTAAAGTTATCACACCCCCTCAGGTTATATCCCCCTTCTGTGCGTGCAAAAAGCATTTGTATCCTTGCAGGTAGCACATTTTTGTTGGCTTTAAACAGAAGTTGGGCAGTTGAGAAATCAACTAAATCATGCATTTTTAACAGTTTAGACTGCAAAAATAATATATTAGTGTGATCATAATATCCTACTTTGTGTATAATTCTTACAGCCCGTTTTGGAGTATAACAAGGGGGTGTAATGAACTTTTATAGTTATTGCCCCAAACTTCTACACAATAATTTAGATATGGCAAAACTAATGAACCATATAATAGAAATAATGCATTGTAATTTAAGAAAAACTTTGCTTTATTAATGATTGAGATACTTTTGGAGACTTTACCTTGTATGTGTCTTATGTGTGGTTTCCAGCTTAATTTACTGTCAATGGTGACTCCTAAGAATTTAATTTCTGATACTGTATCTAAAACTACACCGTCTATAATTACTGGGTCTAGTTTTCCATAATAATTACCGAAAAACATTACTTTTGTTTTATTTAAGTTGAGGGACAATTTGTTAATGTCCATCCATGTTTTTAATTTCCTTAATTCACAGTTTAAATTAATTACTAAATTACTATAATTGTCATTAGAATAGAAAATGTTTGTGTCATCTGCGAAAATGACTAATTTTAATAATTCACACATTAAAAATGTCATTAATGTATAAATTGAACAACTTTGGACCTAAGACAGATCCCTGTGGGACCCCACAGCCAATGTCCAAATAACCTGATGTAAACTCCCCCATCTTCACATACTGTTGTCTCCCAGTTAAATAGCTTTGAATCCAACTCAAAGCCACTCCCCTTATGCCATATCTGTCTAATTTTTTTAATAATATAGAATGATTTAGTGTATCAAATGCTTTTTTCAAGTCAATGAATATTCCAGCTGCATGTTTCTTTCCCTCTAAGCTATTAGTAATCTCTTCTATTGCATCGATGATGGCCATTGAAGTTGACCTTTCTGCTCGAAACCCGTACTGACCTTCATTAATTAGTTTATGCTTATCTATGAAATTGTCCATTCTGCTGTTATAAAGTTTCTCTAAGATTTTGGAAAACTGGGGGAGCAGAGAGACAGGTCTGTAGTTAGTGAAGATGTGTTTGTTCCCATTTTTATGTATTGGTATAACTTTTGCAATTTTCATTTTATTTGGAAATGTTCCTGTTTGAAACGATAAGTTGCATATGTAGGTTAATGGTTTCACTATACTATATATAATTTGTTTAACTAGTGTCATGTCTATATCAAAACAATCTGTAGACGATTTGTTCTTACACCCGTTAACGACATCTATTATTTCTGTTTCAGTTACTCCAGACAAAAACATTGTTTTTGAATTAATGTCTATCAATGACTTAATTTCGTTGTTGCTACACTCCGGAATCTCTGCTGCCAGATCCGGTCCAACATTTACAAAAAAACTATTAAAACTTTCCACAATATCATTCATATTATGATTGTCATTGATCCCATCAGTGAAATAGTTTGGATATGAATTATTATTTGCATTACCTTTAATTATAGTGTTTAGTATTCCCCATACCCCTTTCATGTTGTTCTTGTTTGTATATAATAGATTGGTATAATATAGTTTCTTAGTATTTCTTAATATATCGGTCAGTTTATTTTTATATGTTTTATATCTGCTTTCAGAGTCATCTGTTTTTAGTCTAATAAACTGCTATATAGAGTATTTTTCTTCTTACATGCATTTTGTAAACCCTTGGTTAACCACGGATATTTTATTGTTTTGCTGTTTTTACTGAGTTGCCTAATTGGACAGTGTTTATTGTATACTACACTAAAGATTTCCATGAAAGTATCATAAGCACTATCTACATCATTCTTGTTATATACCTCGTTCCAATCTTGTTTTGTTAAGTCACTATAGAGTGAGTAAATTGAGTCCTCAGTTTTTACGCGTTTATAAAGATATCTTTGAGGTGATTTTTGATCTAACTCATTATCATCATACACCGTGAATACGGGCAGATGATCCGTTATATCACAAACCATTAGACCGCTGACATTTGTGAACTGCATATTATTAGTGAAGATGTTGTCAATGAGGGTAGCACTGCTCGCTGTTATTCTGCTAGGTCTTGTGATAGTTGGGTATAAACTCATACTGTACATCCTATTAATATACTCATCAGTTGTCTTATGTTTATTTGGATTTATCAAATCAATGTTATAATCCCCACAGATAAATAATACCTTGTTACTTAATTCTGAGAATGTTTTTTCTGCCCAATTTGTAAATATTTCCACACATGAGCCTGGTGACCTGTATAGACAACTAACTATTATGTTTTTCTTTTTTTCATTGATAATTTCTATTGATAAGCATTCAAGTAAGTTGTTTATTGATGCTGTCATATTTTGTAATATTTTGAATTTAAATTTCTTGAGGACATATATAGCAACTCCTCCTCCCCCTTTATTGGTTCTGTTTACATAGTTTAACGTATAATTGTTTAACTCAAAAACAATGCCTTTATCCTCATTAAACCATGTTTCTGATATTGCAATGATACTAAATAGTTGCTCAAACTGTTGTAAGTATTCTTTGATTGCGTCAAAATGCGCGTACATGCTTCTACTATTGAAATGAATAATAAAGAATTTCCCTTCTGATTTAACAGAGTTGTTAAATTCATTCTCAGTGTAGTATTTGCAATTAATTGCGTTAGATGTTAAGAACAGGTTATCTGGGTCTATCTGATCTTCCAAATCTAATGCATTATGCTCGGTGTACTCTGAAGCTTTCAGCTCTAAGAGCTCATAGTCCAAGATTCTTTGCTGTAATCCTAGGTCACTGCTATCAGCAGCATATGAAGTATAATTGGATGTCATTGCATGAGTAAAAACAGTTGTAAGTTTTTTTTTTTTTTTTAATTATCTCATTGACCCACTAATGAATTCATTCATACTTATTCAGTTCTTCAATGTCTCTTATGACCAATACTTTAGCGTTTTCAGGTGGTCCATTAAGTTTAATGTATATTTTACAATTCATAACCCAGGTGTTCTGTATTTTGTTTTGTTTCCTCAAGAATCTGGCTTTTTGGCAATCTCCGCATTTCTTTTAGTCAAGTGATCATTCAAAAAAACTTTAGTACCTTTCAGTTTTTTTCCTTGCTTCATCAGTGCTATCTTGTGTTTACGATTAGCAAACCTCAGGATCACAGCTGGCTGAATGTTGTCCCTCGTGGGGAGAGGATGACAGGCCTCAATCATATTCGTGTCCACATGTATGTTCTTGGACCCAAGAAAATCCACAACCTGCTTTTCTGCAGAGTTCACCTCCAGCTCGCTTGGCTCTCCCCCGCTGCCCGCCACCACAGCGTGTGCATATGAGCGGGGTTTGATTTTCAATCCAGTCACGACGACATCGTTCAGTCTTGAATATTGTTCTGGATCCTCCACTTTTTCCAACACGGATATCCTTTTGTCCCTTTCCTCAATGCGCACACGTAGCTCCGACACGTCCTCCACAAGTTTCAGAATCTTGTCCTGTTTATCCTTTATATCACTTATGTCCTTCGAGAGAAAGTCCAGCACTTTTTTAATATCCTCCACCTCCTCCATAGCTCGAGTTTTTGGGTGCATAGGCATCAGGCTAGCTAGCTGTTGTATGCTGGTCTATCAAGACAGCCAACTAGCTGTTGCAGAGCTAGCTGGATAGCTTCTCACAACGCACTCTTCCAGATGTTCTTTGTCAATACCTGCAAATGTCCATATTCCTTTTATTGCAATGTCCATATTCTTTTATTGCAAATGTCCATATTCCTTTTACCGTAACCAAATCCGTAACCAAGGCTCTTATAATCCAAGGTAATCCAAGATATCAAACGCCACAAACAGAGCTCCGCGCAACCACCGTGCACCGGGTGCATGGAACCGGTGCAGCTTAGACGAGTTGATACGTACCTGTCTGGTCTTTGTGCCCGTGGAAGAGCGTGGTCGCTTCTAACTTCACCCCGTTTGGAGCTATAGGGATATACTGGGAGGGGCCAAATGCTAACAACATCTTTGGTCGTTTTGCGTGCCTGAGCACATGCACAAAGATCAGACAGGTACGCATCAACTCGTCTAAACTCAGGTAAGAACATATCTCAGTATGGAAAAACGGTGGCCTGTTCCTTTATAGTCTAGTACGAAAATCTGAAATTGTAACTTTTGTGGTTCCGGAATGTTAGGGGTTGGCAACCTTATTTTTATGTTAATATAAGATGTTTATGTTAATATCAGACAGTCTGAGGAAGGGCTGGTTTGACGCCCGAAACGTTACACGACTTTGGTGCAAGCATTTAATAAACTGAGAGCAAACGTGAGCTGTGCGGCACTCGCTTTTTTCTTTGTTCATTCATATTCTTGGGTCCAGCACGCTCGTTCAGGTACTTGGATGTGCGCGCCTGCTCTTTTTACATAGGTGAGGGTAGGAACATAGATCGATGGGACGGTGTAGAAGGTTTTGACTGGCATGCACTAGGAAAAAAATAACTTGACATTTAAAGATATTTATATTGAGACAGGTCTCCAGCAGTTGGCGGATGTGGTCCAGTGCTAACTTGATCTTCTCCGGCAGTCTCTGTCTCACTGTTGTTACAGCCTCTGAGACGGTGAAACAAGTAAACATGGATGTCACATCGTAGAACACCATCGGCAAATATCACATACGGCCAACTGGGCAACATCATACCAGGGGTCACAATATGTGGCCTATGGGAAGCAGTTATACACGGGACGCAACCACACCACACCACACCGTATCACTGACGAATCGAGATAGGTGTCCCATGACAGCCACAAATCAAGTGTCTGCAAAAGATACCTATTTCATCTACGGAAGCACACATGGCTACTCTTTGATTCAAATCATTCACTTCATCATAAACTATGAATGATTAGGATTCTAACAGTCTGTGGGAACCTTAAACAGTACTCTATCAAAGTTCAAAGTCCAATAAGTCAAAAAACAAGGCAAATAGGTTACAGAGCCTAGGAGAAAGGGTGTGGCTACTCCCCATATGTCTGGAGTATGGAAAACTACAGAAAATGTTTCGACAGGTCAAAATCAAAGTTTATTTCTAGCCAGTTAACACCTGGAGACAGAGATTAGTCCATCATAAAAACAGGATCCTAGTCACAGGCAGAACAATGTAGTGCACTCAACTCAATCTAAGGAAGAGTGCAGTGAGCAATGCATGGGAAAACAAAGCAGCCTCTGTTCCAAAGGAGGTACCAACACCGTAGGGGCAGCAGTGGCCCACCGTCAAGTGTTCACCCCATCATAAAGCCACAAATACCACAAATACTGTGCACATTGTGTGGTTTTCATCATTGAAAGCTCAACCGTTTGACCATTCTCAAAAAATGTGAACATAGTTCCATGTTTGTTTAATGATATATTAAAATAACACAATGCCAGTGCAACTCCTGTAACAAAGCAAAATGCAGAAGCAAATCATGTGAGATGCACAGGTGGATATGGACGCCATGGGAGAATTCATAAAAACGCCCTAAAAGCTGATGATACTTGTGACTAGAAATAAGTTCTATATTTCATGTATTAATTAAGAATAATCCTTTAATGCATTCTGTATTTTATATTTTTACTTAGAGTACCCATTGTTCAGATCATATTCTTACACTGTGTTTATGCATAAACCTGTCGTGTGTGATGTGTGATCATTTGACTCTATATTTTGTCACAGCTACAACTGGTCAGAGGCAGATTATTGGTAATATTGTGCCAATGGCCGATCGACCACCTTCAGAAACAGCCTCAAACTAACACATTCAAACATCAGTACCACCGAAACAATGTTGGCGAGGAATGTTGGTCACAGAGTGTGAATATTTCTGAGGGGCAAAGCTTCAATGTGCTGAATTCTCTTTTTATAGTATAATTAGACTCAAATTCAAGTTATTGTAATTTCTTTATACATTAATGTATGAAGATTAAATTTTCTACACAACGTTAGGTCGATGAACTCTATATACTGTGAGATTTTTTTCAGAAAATCTGGTATAATTTTGAAGATATTACAATTTCACTGAATACCAGTCATTTCAGTTACGGCGGCCATCTTGTTTCTTCAATCAATGAAACTCACATATTTCGTTTATTTTCAAACCCGTAAGGCCAAAATTTCCTGAGAGTTGATAGTATCACATCAAACTACACATACTACGCCAATTTCATGAGAAAACAGTACATGTGTGAAAATGAGCCATTTCGGTTAACATTCACCAATTAAATGTCATGTAATTTATTTATGCATTAACTGATGAAGATGAAATGTTGCACACTGCATGAGGTTGATATAGTCTATATACAGTGGCAATTATTTCAGAAAGTCTGGCCTAATTATGAAGATACAACAATCGAACTGAGTATCAGACAGTTCAGTTACAGCGACCATCTTGTTTCCACTATGAAAAAACTGCCATAATTAGTTTATTTTTAAACCTATAAAGCAAAGATTTCCTGTGAGGTGACATAATGTCAAACTACACATACTGTACAAATTTCATGAGAAAATCTTGTTTAATATTGCAGATATTTCATTTTATCTGACAGATAGTGCATGACTGAAGGTGTGACTTTTTGGTAAACATTCTCTTCTTATTTCTTCAATAAAAAACAAACAAACGCGATACGCGAGTGGCATATTCATGAAATATGTTCCCAACATCTTATATTAACATAAAAATAAGGTTGCCAACCCCTAACATTCCGGAACCACAAAAGTGTTAACGGAGCCCTTTTTCAGATTATTTTACTAGACTATTAACATGACAATAACATCTAACATCAAAAACGGACAGGCATATGCTCCCAAAAGCTCTGTGAAAGATACTCTTGCACTAGCAGACACACAGCAACTCCTGCTCGTGTTCATGGCTTTAAAGTGGACATATTCTGCAAAATGGACTTTCTTGAGGTTTAAATCATGTTTAAACGTTGTTCCCTCGTCAAAGACAGACATGGAGTGTTTAACAGTATTCACGTAGTTTGGAGTATTCCTCAGACAAAGCTGTTAAATTTAGCAGTTTCTTCTACGGCGTCAGCGCCTCATTCTGTACATCCTGATTACACTCAAGACAAGATTTTCACCTGTTCTTTTACCAGCATTTCATTGTTACTATTCGTTACTATCGATAGATAGATAGATAGAGCGAGCGAGCAGTGGACATCATTAATACTTTTGGTTGAAGAGTCGAATGGTCGTAGGAAAGGTCTTTCTGAACCGCTCAGAATGACGCTTTGGTGCCTTCAGTCTCTGTCTGATGGTGCTGTTGTTAATCACCTCCAGGGCATGAGGTGGGAGGAGGTACTCATGATGGCCTTGAGTTTTGAGAGAATCCTTCCCTCAGACACTTGTTGGACTGTTGGGAGAACCGATCCCACCTTTAAGTCTATTTTTAAGCGCCATATGCATGACCTGTCCACCTTAAGAAAAACAACTCACCACAAGAGGGCAGTGCAACACTGTAAATGTCCTTAGGGAACAGCGCAATTATTGTTGCAAAAAGGATTTGTGTCTGTAACAGAAGAAGCTTCTGAAGATCAAAGCGAAACAACCTCAATTCAATCAACTCAATATTTGTACATCTCTATTACAATAGATGGATGACTGATAGTCTATATGTACATTTCCTGGTTCTTTTCAACATGACCTTCATCCTAATAATAGCGCTCGTATTGTCCCTGATACAGAGTCCATGGTGCCCCTGGTGGCTGCGGGCACGTGTGTCTTCCTCCTCTCCGTCCTCATGGCTGTGATGGTTAAGTGCTTCGCTGTAGACCTGACTCTGCTGTCCAGGAGGTTCATCCCATTTAGACCCAAGGACAGAGGTCAGTACTGTTCACTACTAATCTGTAGACTTCCGACATATGACTCTGACCCTTTTCAACTGAGCCTTTATCTCTCCATGAAGACACAACATACAGTATGCCATTCCTCAATCCCTCACTTCCGAAACACAGGCTCGGTCAATGTTGAGTCGAGTTGCACATGCGCAAATATGATACAGAACTCGTAAATTAGGACAAGATGATGTATGTCTCAGCATTTTAAACCCCACAGCGGCAGCAGCAGGATTATAACTCTCACTCTGACAGACACATGTTATTTTATCTTTTACTCTGACCTTTAGGGTAGAGTCAGAACTTAAGTAGCCATGTGCTCCGACATGAAAGCACAGCAGAGGTCATTGTACCTTTGTAATAATGATGTTTTAAGCAGGAGCAGAGCCTTCTCAGTGTGTGTAGAAGCTGCTGTGGACGTTAGCAATAGCAAGTGTGTTGCAATTAGCCTATTTATTTATTTATTATGAACCAAGGTTGTGAATGTGACTAAATCATCCTTAAAATAAGCAGTAGCGGCGAAAAGTGGCTAACGTTAGCTGCTCACCTTTAGCTTGAGTTAAATCAATCATCGATCAATATAGTCTCAAGCAAAGGATCATAATATTCTTAATTCTTCATTAGTTCCATGTTAGATAAAACATATGTAACCAATATTGATCTATAAAACCTCCCACTAGAATTTGATCAGTCCTTTTATTTTTTTAACCATAGTTTAGCACCAGTTGATTTGCAGCGAGGGTAAAGTCGTGAGCTGTGTTTCCGAGTCACCAACAGAACAAGTGTGCTACATTAAATTGCTGAATTTGGCCCACTGAGAATTGAACAGCCCTGAGAGAGAAAACAAAGATGTTCTTGTAGCGCGCTGGTACCACAGAGCTGCTCTCTATGCTTCAGAAACATGACCCGTAGCCCGTCTTGTGTTTTGTTTTGAGCCGTGTGTGTGTTGCCCGTACGTCCTAGGAGTGAAGGTGTTCGATGCCTATGTGGTGTACCAGCTGCAGCCTCAGGACAAGCCGACAGAGGAGGCCCTGGCTCGGTTTGTCTCTCAGGATCTGCCCCAGGTCCTGGAGGAACAGTGTGGATACAGGCTCTTCATCCACGGACGGGACGACCTGCCCGGAGAAGGTGAGATTGGCAGTTTATCAGACCCAATCAGGGGTTTCCACTTACCAGGTATCAGCGACCCACAGACACAGGGGCTGCATCTAAAAAGTGTAAATAAGCGTAGGAACCTCCATCTCGTTATCGTTAAATCGGACGTGCGTCATCGTCTGTCATGACGAGGAGCATCCAAAAGTGTCAGTGCAGTTAGAAGGGAGTGAGTAAAGGTGCTGTGATGTTTCCTATAATACCTCCTTTAGCAGAGGAACCTCGGGATGTTCCTCAGGAAGGAGCTAAAAACATCCCACAAAAACCACTGCTGCCTCTTGAAGATTTCCAAACTTTCTGATCTCTGCACAAGTGTGAAATGATTGACAGTTTTTCATTCAATAAAAACATGAGCTTTGTCCTAAATATATGAAAGTATAAAGCAGGTCATGCAGCGTTTGATTGCAATAAAACTTTAGGTAAGGACATACAACAGGGTCTATATTTTAATGTATTTACAACATACTTAGAGGTGGCAAAAATAATTGTATTCTACAACACCAACAAACAACAAATCAGGTACCCCAGCTTTAAGAGTTAATCCACATGGGGAATTCATCATTCTGACATTGTGCAGGTGCTCAGATTATATTTGTCCGGTTGGTAATTGTCGCTAAAGTCGTTGCAGGAGGATATGGAGCGTATATTGTCCGATGTAATTTCCTGGTTGTTACCTCCGCAGGGTTAGGAAGGTTCAGAATAACGGGAAGAAGGAGCAGCTGAAGCTCCTGTTCCTCACTGCAAAAGGTTCCTCAAGGTTGACCTCATAACGTCGGCCTCAAAGGTTAAGGAACAGGGCCAAGGAGAAGGAGCTATTCTGCCGCTTTTTAGATGCAGCCGTACTCTACCAGTTTACAGAACCACTGCACTCGTCCCTTTCTCTCTCTCTGCCTGAAAGAGCAGCTCTGATTGCTTTGGATTTTCAGTGGAGAACAGCCCGGCCAAAACTCACAGAAGCAGCCCAAAGTAAAGTGTCGCAAATCAAAACCCAACACGGTTCAAGACAGCAAGTCATGTTTTTCTCATAGATTTCGATCCTTCTCTCACAATACTACGCTACTTGTACCTTTTCATATGGATATGAAAAGGGGCTCTCTATCTCTTGGGCACTTTTAAACACTTTTAAAGAGTACATATACTAAAGAAACAAACAGACGAAAAGAGTCATATCTAATAGGGACAACAAACTATGAAATGAACAGGAGTGTGGTAATAAAACATGATCCAATTTATATCATTTCTTCCTTTCCATACAAGAAGTCCCACGTAAAATGATCTTCCAGTAGATATGCCATTCCAAGAGAACTACAAGGGAAGCTGAACCTTCCCTCAAATGTCAGTAAAAAAAACTGATAGTCAATGGTAGTACACGGCACGGTAGTACGCTAACCACGGCACGGTAGTACAGTGGTTAGCGCTCGTGCTTCACAGCTAGAAGGTCCGGGTTCGATTCCCACCAAGGCCGGGGCCTTTCTGTGTGGAGTTTGCATGTTCTCCCCGTGTCTGCGTAGGTTTCCTCCGGGTACTTCGGTTTCCCCTACCACTAAAAACATGTACACTAGGCCAGGATGAATGAGAGTGTGTTTGAGAGTGCGGATGGGGGACGACGGATGGAAATTAGCCCAAGGCTACAATCCGGTGTGGCTTGTTCATTAACTTGCACTGTCCCTACCAAATAAACATTACAAAACAAATGAGACTTTTGCCATCTTCTTGTTTCTCTTGTTAGTCTTTTTCTCACGCTCTGTGATACAAGGCAAGAGAGCGGGCTGGTGGAGAGATACGTATCTGCCGCAGGGTTGCCAGATCAACAGCCGCCACCACATTGGTGTCAGGTCTGAAATCAAAGTTTATACCACTGTCTGTTATGTGCAGATCGGGTGGAGCTGGTGGAGGAGCGCATAAGGAAGAGCAGGAGGCTGATAGTCATCCTCACACCAGGCTCACGGTCAGAGCTCAGCGAGACTTACCAACAACCGGAGGGCTATGACTGGCAGGTAAAGCACTGGAGTATATGTGCTATGTTCCTTTGGTCAATGGATTACATGTAAGGTGTGGTCATAGACGTGGGAACTTCCTTATTTTGAAAAGCGTGGGGTGGTCAATGGCCGCTGGCTGCTCTGCTTTGCGACAACGACACTGGAGGCCGCCATTGCTCCGCCATTGCTGTAGTACCGCCATATACCCGCTAGGCCCCCATTGGAATGCATTGCACTTTAGACACGTTAAAAACAACTTTAATGCCCGGTGCCTAATTTTTTGGAACTGTCTACAGCTCGATATTCCTCCTGTGATTACGCTGGGTTAGACACAAGGCACCGGGCTGGTTATCGTAGGATACATTTTAGAAATCTCCTACTTAATGAGGGTCGGACTGTTAGCATTGGAGCTGCGCGAGCTACACGTCACGCAAAGGCCGAGTCTACAGTGAAGATCCCGCCCTTATGCCCTTATTAGGAACATGCTTCGTCAGAGCTGAGGAGGAGGAGTCTGTAAATCCGCCATGATTTCCCCTCGAACGTGGTCATTATGGTAAACGGGGAGGAGTGAGGAGGAGTTGTCTATTATTTGTACAGTCTATGGTGGTGATCTTAAGGAGCGTCACAGTTGGCTGGGGTAGGGCCCGATGGAAGGGGCTGAATAGGACGTTTTGTGTCCACGCTCGCTCCAGTCGCAGACATGCTGTGGTGGAGGGATGAGCGCACTTTTCCCGTAGAGGCGTATTTGTCTAACGGCCGCTCTGTCATCGTCTCCGTCATGTTGCTGATCCCAAATCGATTTTATTGAGAGAAGCCATCTTCTGCGCTCTCGCCTGATTTAGCCTGTGATTATGTCCTGTGGGTTTTCGCCAATCCCTGGTTTATAACCATCGTCCAGACTTTCGAAGACCTGCAGAACAACATCTGAATTCAAATTGCAAAAGTAGACCAAAATGTTCAAAATTGTCTGAATCAGTGTATTGACAATAGAGGCCGACATTTAACCTCTTAACCCCCACTTTAACCAAACCGATTTTCTCCAGTTCAGTTTTACCCAAATCTAAAGGCTTCTCGACTGGAGCTTACAGTGTATAGTTCAGAGTAATGCCTCATTTGAAAGCTAAGACCTACAAAACTGGGCTAAGACTTTTCCTTTCATTGTAACCGTGCTGTTAATTTTTAATCGTATCTTTGCATTTTTGTCGCTCTTATGATGCTTTTTTGAGTGCATTTTCATCCTCGCTTACATCTAATTTTTGACCCGAGTTTGATGCTTTTTTCAAGAAGCTTATAGATTTGAGGAAAGTCAAACCAGAGAAAATGCGCTCGGGGTTAGGAGGTATTCTTTTCAAAACACTGTCAAATAAAATCTCCAATGTTGTGTGACAGACAAAAAATTAAGACGAGTTTTGAAATAATGTAGGCTAAATTTTTTATTGAATTTTCAAAAACGGAAGTTTCCACACCCCATGCTGTATATCACCAAACAAAAGCTTTGTCATCAGTTATACATGGATAGGGATGGGTATCGTTAAGGATTTATCGATACTACTGTACACTACTATTATCGATACTCCTTATCAATCCGCTAACGCTACTCTTGCTCTACGTCTAATTTATTTCCAATTTGCGCATACACTTTACGCTGCGTTAACAATTATAATATTTATTGTATTTCAGTGCCATAATAGTAAAAATTATATTTTTTCAATGAAACTCATGGATGGTATTGTGTCTCAGGGTCCTGAAAAAGGACGTTCCACATTATTAAGCAGACCACCATTATCAAGCAATAAGGGAAAGAAAAAGGATCTCTGCTGATGAAAGCGTGAAATAGTTGAATGCCTGGATTAGGTATGAAAACTTAGTCCAACTTTAAGATTAAGTGTAATCATCAAACCTTTAAGAGATTTGTAGCTGATTCAGAGCACACACGGGTTTCTGCAGATAAAGGCACAATGAGGACGGTTTCTGCCAGACAAATGCATCAGATTAATAGAACAGCTGCTACAAAGCAGCACACAGGTATTTGAAGCTGCAGGTGCCTCTGGAGTCTCCCGAACATCACGGTGTAGGGGTCGCGAGGATGAACAGATCTGATGCAGTGAACGCATCATTGAGAGCAGAGAGACTTTTTTTAGTGCTTATTTGAGCGCGGGTGATTCGCACGGCAACGCTAAGAAGACCGTTAAGGCTGGAGCTTATCGGCACATGTGGCCCCGGGGCCATTATGATACCGGGGTTCAGTATGCATCCCTATATATGGAGATTCAAATTATGACCAAGCACTGTAAATTATATGTTTATGTTTATATGTTTATGTTGCAGCCTAATAAAAAGTAAACAAAAGAGGACTAAGCGGTTAGACTCTTCCCCCATAATTACCTCATTAAAGGCTGCTCTGGTGTCTGCAGGTGGGGCTCCATCAGGCCCTGGTCCAGAGGGAGCTCAATGTCATCATGGTCCAGCTCGGGGACACGCACCTCGAGGGGTACTCCCACCTGCCCCCTGCACTTCAGCACCTCTGCCAGAGGAGTGCCCCCATTAGGTGGTCCCTGACACCACGGGCCGCCCGCGCCAACTGCCGCTTCTGGAAGAGAGTGAGGTACCTGATGCCCGCTGCTCCGGTCAGACAACACCCCCTGTCCTCCATCTGACACCTGGCACTGGAGCTGTGGGAACAGTCCTCTTTATCCCCCAGGGGGAAGAAAACCTCTCATAGGAATCACAATTTTTCACTCTTATTAGCCGCTGTGCGGTGGACTGTACACATATTTATCACAGACCAATAAAGTCAAGCCAAAATCACCCGATTGTATGAATGTAATTGTTCAGTAGAAGCAAAACAACTGCACTCATTAGCTAACGTAGCATAATGATAATGTTAGCTTCGCTTGTCGTTTATTTTTATTTTTTTATGTTTTATTTTTTTAGTGTTTATGGGCTGTTAAACCTTTTTGCTCCTCACCATGTCTTTGTATTTTAATACTAATATTTTTTTTATAATTCAGCATATGTTAAAGTGGAGAAATGGGAGAAAGTTTTGTTTTTTCTTTTCTTTCTTTTCTATGTCTGTATTCCTGGGTTTCCGGTGACATCACAGAATTCCAAAGGCCTATAATATTTATACAGGTGGAGGGCAGGTAAAAGGTTTTTTGTGTTGTACAGAAAGATCATGGACCCAGTTAATGACATTAAAGGTGCACTATGCAACTTTTTATGTAAAAAAAAAAAAGATAATAATATGTATTTGACTTTCAGTGACCCAGCGGCTGTATGGGTGATTAGCTTAGTGCTTTCGTTATAGATCCTGGTGGCTCCTATGTTGCTTCAGGATACATTTTATTTCAGTTTTTTTCTGATTTCTTGTTGGTTTTCAGAATGGAATGTATATGTAACCATGGATACGGTTCAATCAGCAGTGAAAACCTAAAAACAATTGATCCTAGAGCATCCTACAGGCGGGAGGGTGAGTAAATGCGCTATGCTAACCACCCAAGCATCCGCTGGGTCACTTAAAGGTGAACGACTTTATATCAACTTTTCTTTTTACATACAAAGTTGCAAAGTGCACCTTTAATGATTCTTTTTAGGTACTATTTGTGCGCTGTAACTGGCTCCTGCCCCCACATGATAGTGTGACATCATCACATTCCCTGGATCACATGGGAAAGTCTAGAATATAGATTATACCTGTAGATGAAGATTTTACAGTGAGCAGTAGTGCAAGTTGTTTAAATCTATTGAATTGAGGGGTAAGTTAATATTTACTTCCTCCCACTCCCTTTGAGCAGCACTGCACTAATACTTCTGATGTTTGGAATATTTATGTACATGTTTTGTATGTTATACTTGTATGCTTAATTCTTTGTTGCTCAAATAAACTAAACTAAAACTAAGCTTGACAGTCAGATTCCTTCACAAAAGGCAGAAGTGTCAGCAGCTACATTTACATGGAGACCGAAAATCTGATCCTAATCTGATTTCTGGAGTTATCAGATTATTGTAAACATTGTAATCTGATGAAGATTTAATCTGATTTCTTTCTGATCTTTCACACTTGTGCATAAACTAACCAGGGGAAAAAAAGCAAAAAGGCCAAATTAATGTTACAAAGATTCAAAGATAATAGTAAAAGGCTAAAAACATTTTAATAAAAAAATGAAATAGAAAAAGAAAGTAAAAAAAGTTATCTATGAAATATTAGTTTAAAGTGTGGAGCCGATAGTCGAGTGGTTAGAGCTGCTGCACATATGCCCATATTACTAAATTTGTCATTTTTAAACTAGTACTATGTCTAAGAAGTTACTTCTACATGTTCAAATAAAACAAAAATTCATTGTAGCAGAGAGAAATCTGACAGACATACAGTATATGAGGCCCTGAAAAAACTTTAGCCCCGGGGCCCATTTTACTTAAATATGGCCCTGATTGCACCAATGCCAAAGCCCTGAAGACCAAAGATGTATGTAACGAATTTGCACTATTTATTTTTGTATTTTATGTATTTTTATTTACACTGAAGCTGAAGCCTTGCATACCTGAGCCTCGAGCCTTGTTTCTGTTATTTTTGTATGTTTATCAATAACAAATAAATAAATAAATAAATAAAAACACCATTGAAGTAAACTCTACATTCTAAAGGCACACGATACAACACATTTCATACTTAGATTGAATTAGTATGAAACCAATGGCGAAAGTCCCTATTACACTACTAGAGCAGACTGGCTTTAATTACATGCATTCGGCGCCCTCTTGTGGTCACTCCCCGTGAGGCCATTTTGGATAATAGGGAATAAACACATTGTAGCCAAAAAATGAGCGAAGTGTAATTTTTTTTATTTAATGCATTTTTTTAATAAGATATTATAGCTTCTGGTGGGCGAAGAAATAAAGAAACAATAACAATATTTATTGTAAATAAAGTGATAAAAGCAATATGTATAGAAAAACAAAGTCTTGTAATAGATAGCCTACTTAAGAATAAAACATAATACCAACTGTTGGAGCAGAGTTGGGTAAAGTAGCTATAAACTTCACTCAAGTAAGAGTAACTTTACTTTGAAACAATTTTACTGAAGAAGGAAGTAACAAGTAGAGATCAAAATAATGACTAAGTAAAGTCTGATTCACGATTCAGCGATTCAGCCGTGACATAAATGATGAGAAACAAAACATGAAATTGTGTAAAAAAAAAAACTTGTAGTTTCAAAAGATGAAGAAATATACACAATTTTTCTTTTTTCTCTCTGGAGGATAAAATCCAAACACAAAGTACACCTACTTGTGTCACATGAAACGTTGTGGAACAAGTAGGCTTAAAGGATCTGTATCATGCTATTTTAGCCATTCCAAAGTAAAGTATAGGCATATATATGATATATTGTACCTCTATCACTATGGAGTACTCATTTTTGAGAGAAATATAAGTATTTTGGGGGGTATTTTCCCTACCCGGAAGACAAGACGCTTCGATTCAGTTAACTCCGCCCCTCTCTCCGCTCATTCCACATTTGCAGTATTATAAATATAAATATTGCTGCAAAAAGTGAAGTTACTTCACATAATGCAGTTATAAGGAGTTGACACGTGCAACACAGTTTCATAAATGGCTAACACACACGCTAACACACACGCTAACACGCGTTTTGATTGACTCACCGCTCAGCATGGCCTCCCCATCGTCGGGTGTTTACGTTATGGCCCTCGTGTTGGTTATAAAAGTTAATCCACTTTGATTCTGGCCAAGGTTTACCAAGCATCCATCAGGTTGGTTGATATAGTAGCTAGCTTAATCCCGGAAAGAAATTCCAACTTCTGGCGAGTGCACTCTTCTTTAGGAAGGTTGAAAAGTCCTGTTCCTCTCGCATCCGTGACATTATCGGTAAGAAAAAGAACAGGCGGTGTCCAGAGTAGGTTAGAAAGAGCTCAGTCTTCAAAAACAACACTTATGCTCAGATCCATGGCTCCTCCAGCCGTGGGTGCGCTTGATTAGCGTCGTGGGACAGCACAGACCGTCGGAGAGTTGCTTTTTTTTTTTTTTTTTTTTTTTTTTTTTCAAAAAAAAAAAAAAAAAAAAAAAAAAAGTTTTATAAATACAAATCAGGCCGTAAGGCATTACATTACAGACGTAGAGCACTTCCGTTCCGCTGTGACGACACAACTGAACAGCTCAGTCGTTTACCAGGAGAGGGTGGAGCAGCTGCTCAGAGAGCAGGATTCAGGAGGATTACTTAGAACTGCGTGAATGAAGCCAAAAACCGCTCTGGGGGTGTTTTTGATAAGGAAATAGCATAACAACATGGCTAAAAACTCAAAAAAGTCGATTTTGCATGATATAGGACCTTTAACATTACTTTTGTCAACAGTACGGAGACTAAATGATAATATTACTCAAGTAGAAGTAAAAAAGGACCATATACTAAGACTACTACTCAGAGAAGTACAATTGCAAAAAGTTACTCAGTTACATGTACTTAAGTAAATGTAACTGAGTAGGAGTGATGGCCGGCGTTACTATCTTTTTTGGCTGTGCACTTGTCTATTTTGGAGTACTTAGCACATAATGTATGAACCTGGAGCCATTGAGGTACCATATAACAGAAATACGTTCGTGTAAAACGTCCGCCTGTAGAGGGCAGCAGTGAGCCCCCGCCAACAGGAAGCTCAGCGGCTTCGAGAGTGGAAGGAAGCGCCACAAGAGCGTCTGAGCTGAGGTTTATCTACAAAGTCCACCAGAACAACGGTGAGAGCCCGTTTACACGACAGCAGATAACACGTATGATCTGTCCATTCATGATGGATTTGGACAGTCATAGGAGAAGTGCTGTTTATCTGTCTGTGCGTAGAGTTATAACCGGCGTATTAGCGCAGCGTTAGCATCAGAGCTAACTGTCGGATACAAAAACACATGGCCATAACAGACACAAGTCCCGCTATTTTAAGATATCTTTAAGTGTGTAAAACCAGCCCAATGGGGCAGTTTCCCATCTCTGATTAGATCATTTTTATCATGATAATTGAGGTTTGAAAAAATAATATAGCTTTAGTCACTTGTTTTTCGTCAACATGGTTCCTTTTTAACCTGCATGTTATCGTTCTGTTTTTGGCCTTATATTGTGCTGCTGCGTACTGTCTACCTAATCACTGATACTCAGGTAATCGATGTGTGTAATATCACCTCCAAGACGATCTTACAAGCAGTTGTTTGGTGGACGTGCAACAGCTTTGAAAAAGCTATTTCTGCTCTTTTGTTGATGTTTGTAAAAATCAGTTTTCTTTCAACCCACAGAAACTTAAAGTAACAGCTTTTTAAATGCGCATTTTGAGCATTGATTATTCGTATAGAGAATGTATAAATATGGGTGTTTTGTATAGCGTTTACAGCTAGGGATGTCACGGTATGAACATTTTTTCTCACGGTTATTGTGACCAAAATTATCACGGTTTTCGGTATTATTGTGGTATTTTTTTAATGTGTGTTAATAAGTTGAGAAAGCATTGATAGTCCTACACAAACTGAAATAGTTTCAAAAAAGTGTAACAGTGTTTGTTATATTTAAAAAATACAGACAAAGCCAAATCAAAAGTGCAACTTTTCACATCAAAGTAAATGAACCATAACTATGAATTGTTGTTCGTTTGGAGGGTATTACATGTACTATTTATAGCACCAGAACCGTGTTAGAATATTTTTAACTAGATAAACCCTCTATATCAGGAATATTGTTCTCAGTTTGTGTCCTTCCAGTTTGCTTTCGCTTTACAGATTTGGGAAAATGCCATCAGACAGTAATCATTGTTAAAGTCATAATAATGCGGCGAGAGTGAATCTATTGCATTGGCGACCAACTTTAATCTGCCCTCCAGGAGCCTGTAACGCATTTGTGCCATTTCAATACAGAGGTATCCGGACACGGTTTATATACTGGAGTGGAGCTGCGGCTGCACTATGGGACGACTCGTTACCTTCTCCCTCTACCCAAAGTCACAGGAAAATCTGTGGTATCAGCATAAAAGATACTAGTATTAGAGCTGGGCGGTTTTGCCAAAAATGAAGATCTCAATATTTAAATAAATAAAATAGTAACGATGAAGCGATATTTTTGCAAACCATCAGAAATATGCAACAATGTGCTACCGACTTAATATCTTAATATACATTGCTCTGCCCCTGAAAAAGACGATTGCAACAAAAGGGCAAAAAAAAAAACTTTCCCCATTTAACTAACTTTGTGTTTTTGTTGTTGTATTTTTGAACTGTAAAACAGTTATGATTCAAAGAGATCATCTCAATCTGGACGTAAAAGCCTTCAAAGGAATAAGTTCAGTTATAAAGTAGGCGATATATTGCCCACCTCTAACCTAGCCTGGCTAACGCCAGACTAAAATCACAAGTGATATTTAGTCTGGGGACCACCAATTCATTTTCTCGTAGGAGAGGTGTGGTTTACGATTGTCCATAGCCGTTTATTGTGCTGAATGTCTCTCATGCGTCTGCACGTAGCCATAGCCAATCGTATCATGGTATCAGATGACGTATGACGTACCAGCTGTAAACTTTTGAGCTAAGCTATTTAGAACACGTTCTAAAGCTTGATCGAAAGATGGCATCGCGTCTGCTGCTGTCATGTTAGATCCGTAAATATTTTTTTATTTTTTTTATCCCTAAACAAACTACAAGCTTCCGTATGTCAAATAGCGCGTCATCGTCTTACCGTCCCTCCTCGTTCTGTGATTGGTCCCAAATCCATGGAAAAATGTCGGCCATGGTCCCCAGGCTGTTGTGAAGTTCGAAAAGATTCGAGCGCACACAGCAGTCTGGCGTTAGCCAGGCTACCTCTAACCAGTATCGGTATTGGAACAACCATAGTTTGGATCACAACCAACAATTCAAAATCGACAAGCTTCCTCTTGAATTGGTTTAAACTAAAGAATTGGGCCCAGGGCCTTTAACCAAAACTTAGCGTTTGACTTGTCAGGGGCTCTCGAGTCTCGGACTGTCCTTCTGCCCATAGTTCTGTGGATTGACGGCATATGAATCTGAAGTGTGTTACAAAGCAGGTGTTCAGTTTCAGTTGTCCTTTTCTCCTCAGATATGGATTCTCCGACTCGAGGTCCTGGTCCTGCTCAAAGGGAAGACAGTGGTGAGTCCTGCAGTCGCTACAATTGCTCCGTGTTTTCTCCTTTTCTTTTTTAGCTCTGTAAATATTGTTATCCCAGTATCAGATGATGCAAAATCATTGACATCTACACGACTGAAAACACAAAGGAACTTAAAAATGTGCCAAAGTTCAGTTTTACTTATGATTTTCCTCATTTAGTTTGATTTTAGCCTGGTTTTTGGTTATTAAATCTTGTTTTTGTTTTTACTTAATTTGATGAAAACATTTTTGTCACGTATGGTTTATATTTTATATCATTATTGCAATATTCAAGACAGTTATCACATTACACACAGTCCAGATCAAAAGTTTAACACCAGTTTAATAATGGGAACAATTCACATTTCTCATGTTTGGGTCTTAACATGGTTCAAAGTAGAAGTTAAATATGCAACAAGAAGAAAAGGGACAAATTAAAAAAAGAAAATGAGTAAACCTTTTAATGAAAGTTAAAGAAATAAATAGTGTGTTTTTGCAGCTGATCAAAAGTTTAGGACCACATGCTTTTAAAAGGTCAAATCTGTGCAAAAATGTGGATTCAGTGTCATTTTCTGTCAGGTTTTCACACTGCCATGACTTTGCCGATCGGATCCTCCTTCTGCTGGGGACATTTTGTGGGGTTTTCCATTTAGTTTAGTTTAGTTTATTTATTTGTTTGAGCAGTTAACCTGCTCAAAGGGAGTGGGCTGAAGCCAAAGGCTTATAAGCGCCCACCCCAAAATAAAAATAGTAACATTACATTTAATATTTACAAGGTAGCAAATCATAAACAAAGGAACATAGGGCAAAGTAACAATAAATGATGAAGAATAAAACAAAAACAACAGCAAAATAAAGAACAAAGAATGTGCTACTTTTATGTTATAAAGGTGCATTCATACATATTATACTCTGAGATCTTGCTACTTCCCAGTTGTCATTACCATCCTCAATATAATTTAATTTGGGTTTAATTATCATTAATTATCATTATTAAAGGTGCATTAATACATATTATATTCTGAGATCTTGCTACTTCCCAGTTGTCAATACCATCCTTAATATAATTTAATTCGGGTTTATTTATCATTATTATTATATTTGTTTAATTGAGTTATATGTGAAGTGTGATGTAAGCCCTGCATAATGAGGTGCATTAAAAAGCCAGGGTGTAGAACGGGCCAGTTGAAGAGGGCAGTAACTCCCCCTCAACAAACCCCCACCCAGCTGCCCTAACAGCTGATTTTGTAGATGATGTTCCTATGCTGAGTGGTGCATTAAAAGACAAGGTTTTGAGCCCGTTGGGAGGGTCCCTCTCAACAGATTCATAACTTGCCTACCCTAATTCTCAATTTGTAAATTTGAGCAATAGAATGACAACCGTTCCAAGCAGCAACACTCTTCCTTGATTATAGATAATTGATCCTACTGCGCCTCCTAGTGGCAACACATTTCTTGTTCTCTGTATATTTCAAAAGTCTTTTGTTTGTATTTATATTTGAACAGGTTGATATTTGGACTTCGTTTCAACTCCATTTCCAGTTTATTCCACAATTGTACACCATTAACTGTTGGGCTAAAACTTTTCAAAGTTGAGCTATGTTTCTGAGTCCTAAAGTTTAATTCATCACGTAATTCATAACAACCAGTACGTTCTTGGAACCTTCTTTGTATTTGGCCTGGCAACAGTTTGTATCTTGCTTTGTATAACATCTGTACAGTTTGGAACTCAACAATGTCACAGAACTTCATGATCTTTGATTTTAAAAATAATGAGTTTGTGTGGTCCAAAAACCCAACTTTATGAATTACTCGGATAGCTCTTTTTTGCAACAATACTATTGGTTTTAATGTGTTTTTATAAGTACTACCCCAAACCACAGTACAATAATATAAATATGGCAAAATCAGAGAACAGTATAAGATATGTAGAGCTTTGATGTTTAAAATGTGCTTTGCTTTTGCTATTACTGAAATGCTTCTAGAAATTTTCGTAGATATATATTTAATATGAGCTTTCCAAGTAATTCTGTCATCTATAATAACACCAAGGAATTTGATTTCATGCACTCGCTCTATGACAACACCCTCTATCTGAATTGCTTCCTGAGCATTGGAATTACAGTTGCCAAATATCATCATTTTGCTTTTACTCAGATTTAGAGATAATTTATTTTGTTTGAACCACTTATTGAACCACTTATTAACCACTTATTTGACTTTTTTGTTCCATAAACCTCAGGATCTTTAAGAAATTAAAAATCACGAGCAAGACCAGACATTTTTTAGCCTTTGGACGTCATGACAAAGTGAAAACCTGACAGAAAATGACACTGAATCCACATTTTTGCACAGATTTGACCTTTTAAAGGCCATGTAGTCCTAAACAGAAAAATAGACTATTTGTTTAATTGTTGTTTTCAATAAAAGCTTTACTCAAATATTTTTTTTTGTCCCACTCTCATTTCTTCTTCTTGCATATTGAAGTTCTACTTAGAACCTTGATCCAACCATGCAAAATGTGATTTTCTGTCATTTTTCAACTGGTCTTAAACTTTTGATTGGGACTGTACACAGTATGTTCATAAACCACTGCCCACAAATGTTAAAGCTTAACTCTGACTTGTTTTCCTGTCTACCGTCCAGATGAAGCCTCCAGTTCAGCTGCCAAACGTGAGCCTGCAGCCTCGGCGGGTCAGAAGGCAGAGTCCCGCCGCCGCTCCGCCTCCCCCAGCTCCTCCAGCGCAGAGGAAGAGGAGAAGGAGGAGGAGGGCGCCCAGGAGGAGAGCAGCAGCAGCAGCAGCAGTGACGATGACGAGCACCAGGGAGCCATGAGGAGGATCCGCAGCAGCGTGGCACATATCAATGTAACGCTCACACAACTGTCCACCATTCTGACTTCATAACCACACTGCGCAACAAGGGAACTCTGATGATAATAAGGCTAAACTAGAGTTAGCAGGTTTTTTTAATTAGACCCTGGGATGCAAGTTCACCGCTGTAAAATTAAGAATGGGCTAATTGCTGGGTTTTAGGTGACATCACTGTGTGGGATGTTGGTCAGAACCATAATCGTTTATAGCCCGCTTAGACCTGGTTCTGTCCAGGACATGGATAGACTTGAAGTCCTAGCTCTAGTTCTACAGGACTGATTTACATTACTTGCATCCAACCAACTTGGTCTAAAAATACATCCATTATTTAATAGAACGAGAACAAATTGCATTTTTTGACCCGCGATAGTGGCATTAAATTTCACCGTGATGGCATTAAAAAGGTATTAAAGTCTTAAATTTCACTAGGCTAAAGCTGGAGCTACTCTGAAGGACTTTCACTCCTGTCACTGTCAAATAATGATCACGGGAAACATTTGGACATTTTTTAGAGAACAGTTTTTCTTCCATAGAGTTGGATTGGCACCTGCTCCAAATGAAATAGAATTCTAGAACATGAACACGACCTATTGTGGTCGACTTCTTCCTGTAACCGTAAGGAAAGCGCAGCTGGCTCCTATGGGTTTTCCTTTGAAACTTTTTTGCCCCTCTTTAAGTTACTATTGAACACAGGCTTGTCATTCTTAACGCCACGTGCGCGACATCGTCCTAATTTGATTCTTTTACTATTTTTTAATTTCGTCCTATTCTGAATAATCGAGCGGGCTCCAAAAACCCCGCCAAATTGCTAGCGGGAAACAAGCTCCAGCTAGCATGCGCTGAAAGCTATGAGGGAAGCAGACTGTCAGTCCATTCCTAATTTTACAGTCTAGGACTCACAACTGGTTGTGAGCCAGTTTTGGTTCTGTAGATTTGTAGTTGATCTGCCATTATGGATTCAAAATCAAAACATCCAGGACAGGTGCCTGAGAGCCAAAGTCATGGCTACATGACTCAATATGATAAATAGCTATTTCATTGTATTCTGTTTGCGAACAGTTTCTCTCTACCTTAGAATTTTGAAACTCTTTTTGTCCTTTCCAGAGACCAATGCCCAGCCTTCTAGAACCAGACCAGTCCGTTTCCAGAGACCAACACTGTTCCAAATCCAGATCAGGCTCCAGAGAACCAGACCCTGGTCGGGACCAAAACAGAGACTCGGATCAGGACAGAGACCGGTCCAGGTCTGCAGAGTCGGACCAGATCCCAGAGCGTTCCCGGGAAGGCCAGTCCAACAGAGACCGGTCCGGGTCCAGGTCCAGGGAAACTGAGAGGACACGGGACAGGTCCAGGTCCAGAGAGGCGGGCCGGAGGAGGGACCGGTCCAGAGAGGCGGACAGAAGGCGGGACAGGTCCAGGGACAGGTCTAGGTCCCGTGGGCGAGGCAGGCGAGAGCGCTCCAGATCGCGAGAACGGAACAGAGACCGTTACGACTGGGGACGCAACGGAAGGTAACCCAATATTCTAGACTGTTTGAACGTGTTTAATGAGGCTGTGGGATTATTTTAAAAATAAATCTCAATCATCCAGTATAATAAACAGTGTCCCCTAAAGCAACACAGTTGGACATTTCTAGGCTTAGACTGGGTAACATTTCAAGAGTGATCCTTGAAATTTTGGCCAGTCTAAGCCTAGTAATGTCCTTGTTCTCTTCTTAATAGGGTCAAAGATGTTAGATTGTAAATTGTTAAAGGTGCACTATTGAACTTTTTATGTAAAAAAAAAAGTTAATATTATATGATATTCATTATTAATATCTGTGTATTTAACCTTTCAGTGACCCAGCGGCTGTATGGGTGGTTAGCTTAACGCCTTCGCTTTCCATTCCGGTGGCTCCTCAGGATCAATTTTATTTTAGGTTTTTTTAGGGTTTCCGATAGGTTTTCGGATTGGAATGTATATGTAACCATTGATACGGTTCAATCAGCAGCGAAAACCTACAGGTAGGGATGGGGCGACCGGTTTCAAGGTATACCATGGTATTAAAATGCTACGGTATCACTACCATGAAGATTCCCTGTCTGACGGTATTAAAAATGCTTGTTTTATATTAGCCTGGCTAACGCCAGACTAAAATCACAAGTGATATTTAGTCTGGGGACCACCAATTCATTTTCTCGTAGGAGAGGTGTGGTTTACGATTGTCCATATCCGTTTATTGTGCTGAATGTCTCTCATGCGTCTGCACGTAGCCATAGCCAATCGTATCATGGTATCAGATGACGTATGACATACCTTCTGTAAACTTTTGAGCTAAACTATTTAGAACACGTTTAAAGCTTGATCGAAAGATGGCATCGCGTCTGCTGCTGTCATGTTGGATCCGTAAATATTTTTTTATTTTTTTTATCCCTAAACAAACTACAAGCTTCCGTATGTCAAATAGCGCGTCATCGTCTTACCGTCCCTCCTCGTTCCCAAATCCATGGAAAAATGTCGGCCATGGTCCCCAGGCTGTTGTGAAGTTCGAAAAGATTCGAGCGCACACAGCAGTCTGGCGTTAGCCAGGCTAGTTTTATATGCTATTCTTGTCAAAAAAAAGTTGCGCTCTGTACAAACCCCCGCTCTCCCCTTCTGCTGCGCTGCTCCTCACCTGACCCCGCGGCGCAGTCCCTCTCTCTCTCTCTCTCTCTCTCTCTCGGCTGTCAGCCTGTTGAACACGGCCCGTAGCAGCAGAGTAAAAAGTCACTGTCCTCCCTGAACATGAACGCTGCCGCTGAGATGAAGCTTTGTTTGGATCTGTCACGTTAAAAGCTGCCAAGTGCGGCTGAGAAGCAGCTGTTTAGCGCTTTAGCTCTGTAGCTCGCGTTACGCTAACCTGTTAGCTTTGTGGTTTGGATTGTTCATCATCCAGTCCATCGTTCATCAGACACGCTCTAGACAACACTGTTTTACGTGTTATTTTTCAGAAGACGCTCAGCCTTCCTTTGCCAAATGCTCATAAAAGACGCACTGATTTTCATTTAGCTACAAACTCCGCTCGCTGTCACACACCGCCAGGGTTGCTACTACTACTAGCTACTACATGATGTAAACAAACCTACGCGCTACTCTACTAAAGTCTCCCTAAACAATAATCTGATGCATCACATAGGCAGATAACATGATTATTCTTTACCCTCTAGGCGTTAGACATAGGTGGAACCTTTACCTGATGCAGTTTGCTAGTCGGTCAATTATTAGACAAGCACTCAAGTTTGTTGACCGCTCGATGCAACACTTTTTATTATCTATTAGGATTATTTTTTGATATGAAGTTAAATGCACAGACTACTTTAGTAAGAAATCATGCACAACATTATAATGGCAAGCCTGCCTTTGGAAGTTTTTGGTCAGACATCGAACAAACATTGATTAGAGTATCAGCGAACATGCTCCGTCTGTGACTAAAGTGATTAAGGTAAAAATATCCATTTGTTCAAAGTGTTATTTTGGATAATAAGTCATAATAGTACACTTTATTGATCCTTAGCAGCATGTAAAGACATAACCAATTACAAATGTACCATAAACAAACCCTGTTTGATAAATGCAAACCCTGTTCCCTGTTTACTTTTTAAAAATAAAACACGCAATTTCACGGTATACCGTGATATCGCGGTATTTTTTGTCATGGTTATCATACCGTGGAAATCTCATCCCTTCCCATCCCTAGTTACAGGCCATCGAGATGGTAGGTACAGGTGCTACGCTAACCACCCAAGCATCTGCTGTGTCACTGCAAGGTCAAATATTATACCATATCAACCGTTTTTTTGTTTTTGTTTTTTTTTAACCATAAAAATTGCATAGTGCAGCTTTTTAAAGCATGTGGGGAATCATGGGAAAGGCTCTCGAGTGATTCATACCAACCAAAATTGGTCGCAATATTGAAGAAAAAATCGCAATTAGATTATTTTCCAAAATTGTTCAGCCCTAGACCAAATGGCCTTGACCTGTGGGATCCCCAGGGGTCGGTCCTGGGACCCCTCTTGTTCAATCTGTACATGCTTCCATTGGGTCAATTAATACGTGTGCCCGACCATAATAACCCAGACGACACTATGCGTCACTGACTGCAGGTGAACCTGGGCCTGCGTAGATGCAAAACACATTTCTCCAGTTAAATCCTGATAAAACTTTAAGAGTGAAAGCAGAACTTTGTCTTTGCGCTCCGACTTCTGACTGGCCACTTTCATATGAAATAACTTGTTTTCACAGAGATCGTCGTGGCGGCCGTTATGACCGATGGGGAGGCGACAGGGAGGCGGGGTCAGACCCGAGGAGAGGCGGTCGCTCTCCCTCTCCTCCCCCCGCGGATAAAGAACCCACCGCAGGAGAAGGGCCTCCGGTGAAGAAGAGGAAGGAGGAGCTGGACCCCATCCTCACACGGACTGGAGGGGCTTACATTCCCCCCGCCAAACTGAGGATGATGCAGGCCCAGATCACCGACAAGAGCAGGTTCGTACACAGACAGACCAGTGCAGACAGAACAATAACAGCGAAACCTGTAGTTTAATCATTTATTTGAGTTAGGACAACGAAGAAACTGTCTTTACAGCTGTCACGGGACCCACCAGGCAGCAAAATGTATAGAAATGTGTCAATTTAAAATAATTTAATGCTGAAATTGTGGGTTTAGGTAATTATTTTTAAGACCAGCTCAGGGTTTCCAACAAGAAATTTGTTAGTTAAGGTGGTGTCTGTTTTTCAGCCCAGTGTTGTTTAGGCAGCCGCCTAAACAGGAAAGCGCTGCGGGAAACCCTGCAGCTATACAGTATATGCAGTTGAAATTGGCACAGGTTAAATGGATTCTTGAACCAGTGTGAATGAAAACCACAGGTTTAAAATGGCTGTGTGTAAAACCCCTCCTGATTGGCTGTGATTGAAGTGTTGTCCCTCCCCCTGTGCAGTCTGGCCTATCAGAGGATGAGCTGGGAGGCCCTGAAGAAGTCCATCAACGGTCTCATCAACAAAGTCAACGTGTCCAACATCGTCAACATCATCCAGGAGCTGCTGCAGGAGAACATCGTCCGCGGCAGGTACGGCCAGAGGGTGGGGTTACGGGGACCGGCATTTCCACATTTCCACAAAATGTGACCATTGTGAGAGTGTATGGGAGAGGAATAAAGGTTGAGTTATCCATGAGTCCCAAAGGCTCAAACATCCAGACATAGAGTAATTGAGACCTTTTGTATGTCACTGTAAGAGAGTAGAATGTTTTCTAATGATACTAAAAAAGGAATTGAACATCCTGTCATCCTAGAACTCTTCCTCAAACCACTGTGTAACTGAATTTAGGCTAAAATGTCACTCATGCACAAGATCTCAACATGTTTTGGCCTCCCTCTGACCTCCCGTTCCTCACCTTCTCAGGGGTCTCCTGGCCCGCTCGGTGCTGCAGGCCCAGGCAGCCTCGCCCATCTTCACCCACGTCTACGCTGCTGTGGTGGCCATCATCAACTCCAAGTTCCCTCAGATCGGAGAGCTCATCCTCAAACGGCTCATCCTCAACTTCAGGAGAAGCTACCGCCGCAACCTCAAGGTAATTACCAAACCGCAAATGATTTTCTGCACGTGAAAAACTTGGCCGTTTTAGAATTCGTCTGAGTTAATCATGTTTGTGAATGTGTTTCTGTAGCAACAGTGCCTGACCGCCTCCAAGTTTGTGGCCCATCTTATCAACCAGAACGTGGTAAGTCCTTTTTCTCCCCCATTAGTCTGAAAAGTGAAAACTATAGGCAATTTGACTTGAGACTGATTCCACAGTTCACATCTTTACCTTTCCAGGAGCATTAACATTTGAGAGAGAACTGAAATATGAACGGTTGAATGTTGTAAGTCGAGGTCTTAAAAATCTTAAATTTCGCTTTGCAAAGTGTGCAGGAACTAGGGCTGGGGGAAAAAAATCGATTTGATTTAAAAATCGAGTTGGTAGGTCAAATTGATTCATATTTTCAAAAAATCGATTTTTTTTAGATGTGTTTTCTTTTTTTTCTGTTAGATATTTGTTTTATTTTATTTTTCGCTCTCTGCCCTCTGCTTAGAGGAATAAGGTCCTGCTGTACAAATATGCCTCAGTTACCTCAGAATTTTTGTTGTTTTATTAGCTTAATCCAAATACAGTATAAATAATTTGGATGTTTAATAATCTTTGTTGCACACTGCATAGTGACATTTTAGTTATAGAAAGGGTTTGTAAGTTTGTTTATGTTGGTTCACTTTAATTAAATACAATAAATATATATATTTTTAAATATATTTATAGCTCACAGTTATTTTGTTTTAAATGGGTGGGGGGGGGGGAAATCGAATCGTAAATCGAGTTTTTTATTTAAAAAAATACCAGATTTTTTTTTGGGCGGGGGGGGGGGGGGGATCGCCCAGCTCTAGCAGGAACCCTGACAAATACAACAATCAAAATGTTTATGGAGATAAACTGTCTTGTGATGTTTATCACTGATAAACTGGCTCTATAAAGTCTTTCCAATGAGCGCCTCTCCTCAGACTCGACTCATGTGGTTTAAATACAGTGCATTGCGAAAGTATTCGGCCCCCTTGAACTTTTCGACCTTTTGCCACATTTCAGGCTTCAAACATAAAGATATAAAACTGTAATTTTTTGTGAAGAATCAACAACAAGTGGGACACAATCATGAAGTGGAACGAAATTTATTGGATATTTCAAACATTTTAACAAATAAAAAACTGAAAAATTGGGCGTGCAAAATTATTCAGCCCCCTTAAGTTAATACTTTGTAGCGCCACCTTTTGCTGCGATTACTGCTGTAAGTTGCTTGGGGTATGTCTCTATCAGTTTTGCACATTGAGAGACTGAAATATTTGCCCATTCCTCCTTGCAAAACAGCTGGAGCTCAGTGAAGTTGGATGGACAGCGTTTGTGAACAGCAGTTTTCAGTTCTTTCCACAGATTCTCGATTGGATTCAGGTCTGGACTTTGACTTGGCCATTCTAACACCTGGATATGTTTATTTGTGAACCACTCCATTGTAGATTTTGCTTTATGTTTTGGATCATTGTCTTGTTGGAAGACAAATCTCCGTCCCAGTCTCAGGTCTTTTGCAGACTCCATCAGGTTTTCTTCCAGAATGGTCCTGTATTTGGCTCCATCCATCTTCCCATCAATTTTAACCATCTTCCCTGTCCCTGCTGAGGAAAAGCAGGCCCAAACCATGATGCTGCCACCACCATGTTTGACAGTGGGGATGGTGTGTTCAGGGTGATGAGCTGTGTTGCTTTTACGCCAAACATAACGTTTTGCATTGTTGCCAAAAAGTTCGATTTTGGTTTCATCTGACCAGAGCACCTTCTTCCACATGTTTGGTGTGTCTCCCAGGTGGCTTGTGGCAAACCTTAAACAACACTTTTTATGGATATCTTTAAGAAATGGCTTTCTTCTCGCCACTCTTCCATAAAGGCCAGAGATGTGCAGTATACGACTGATTGTTGTCCTATGGACAGAGTCTCCCACCTCAGCTGTACATTTCTGCAGTTCATCCAGAGTGATCATGGGCCTCTTGCCACCATCTCTGATCAGTTTTCTCCTTGTATGAGCTGAAAGTTTAGAGGGACGGCCGGGTCTTTGTAGATTTGCAGTGGTCTGATACTCCTTCCATTTCAATATTATCACTTGCACAGTGCTCCTTGGGATGTTTAAAGCTTGGGAAATCTTTTTGTATCCAAATCCGGTTTTAAACTTCTCCACAACAGTATCTCGGACCTGCCTGGTGTGTTCCTTGTTCTTCATGATGCTCTCTGTGCTTTAAACTGACCTGAGACTATCACAGAGCAGGTGCATTTATACAGAGACTTGCTTACACACAGGTGGATTCTATTTATCATCATTAGTCATTTAGGTCAACATTGGATCATTCAGAGATCCTCACTGAACTTCCGGAGAAAGTTTGCTGCACTGAAAGTAAAGGGGCTGAATAATTTAGCATGCCCAATTTTTCAGTTTTTTATTTGTTAAAAAAGTTTGAAATATCTAATAAATTTCGTTCCACTTCATGATTGTGTCCCACTTGTTGATTCTTCACAAACAATTACAGTTTTATATCTTTATGTTTGAAGCCTGAAATGTGGCAAAAGGTCGAAAAGTTCAAGGGGGCCGAATACTTTCGCATGGCACTGTACATTAGGTCCTCTTCCAAAGTCCTTCCCTGATCGACAGGGAGGCGGAGTCAAGTTCAACAGTTTAACTGCTATTGTCACTTAGCAACATAAGGACCTTTTAAAGTTCTGCATTGTGGCTTTAAGGAAATGATTGCAACATTTTCATATCTTGCAGTTCTTTAAAGAGCAACTAAACACCAAATCAAGTTTTTTTTACTGATAAACTGTCTCAATGGGTGTCTCATAGTGTTGTCCACTGGTCCCTGACATTATTCTGACATTATAGCGCAAACATGTGTTAAATCCTAACTTTGGCCTGAAAACGAATGGGTTGCGCCCCCTTCAGGGTAAACTCTGCTACTAAATTAGAATTTCCTGATTGGCTGGAGACGTGTCCACGGCCTCCACAGAACGTCATAAGCCGCACCAGCTCCACACATCGTCATCAGGTGCTTCCCATTATCCTGCCCATTGTCCTGCCCCTGCACCTGTGGTTTATAACCAAGTCCCTCCCACGTAATCTGTCTGCTGTGATTGTGCCAATGCAAATGTCGAGGTCAATCAAGGCCCAAACACAACCCACACACCGCCCCTGCATGTCACCCCCAAACTTCAGAGACCGCCTCTTTCGTGGCAATTTTTGACTTTTGTTTGTGGGTGGGGAGAGGCTTTGGCACGCCCGTTTAGGTACTCTTTAAGCCTTCTCTTCATAAAACATAAACTTATAAAAACAGATTCTTTGTCGGCTATCTTTCTCAAAAATTTTCCTGTTGCTTTTATATCTTTCTGGTTTGTACATTTTTGGATAAATCTTCATAATTAGAGTAAATATGAGTTTATTCTGAGTATCATTTTCAATTTGTCCACAAAAGTCTATGTGAATGTTGAAGTGGGCTATGTACTTCCGGAGCCCAGGGCGGAGTTGGTGTTGGGCTAGACTGTGGAACGCTAGCGCTCACTGTGCCCCTGTCCCCAGGCCCACGAGGTGCTGTGTCTGGAGATGCTAACGCTGCTGCTGGAGAGGCCCACAGACGACAGTGTGGAGGTCTCCATCGCCTTCCTCAAAGAGTGTGGGCTCAAGCTCACGGAGGTGTCCCCCAGAGGCATCAATGGTAATACATACCAACTAACGTTCTAGTCTATTTCACTGCGATCGCTGAGGTCCTTTACAGGTCCAAAAAGTTTAAGTTTATCGTTTTTTTGGTAGGGACAGTGCATGTTAATGAACACGTCACACCGGATTGTAGCTGTGGGCTAATTTCCATCCGTCGTCCCCCATGCGCACTCTCAAACACACTGTCATTCATCCTGGCCTATTGTACATGTTTTTAGTGGTAGGGGAAACCGGAGTACCTGGAGGAAACCTACACAGACACGGGGAGAACATGCAAACTCCACACAGAAAGGCCCCGTCCAGGTGGGAATCGAACCCGGATCTTCTAGCTGTGAAGCACAAATGCTAACCGCTGCGCCACCTTGCCACCAGACTGTGAATAAGTTTGATCTGTTTTTAACTGTCACATAAATGCGCTGTTTACTAGTAAATCTGTATGTCCTTAGTTTTTAGCACATAAAACCCATGACTTGCGAGGGCTCCGCACACAAAAAAACATACTCAATGTGAGGGACATTTGGCAAGAAAACTGATATAAATGAGGGGGTTGTTTGTGTTCTGTGCGAGCCTGCCCAAAAACACATTTTAAAATAATTTTCCTAATTAAGCTTCTTCTTCTTTTTTTGGTCATATTTCAAATTAAATTCCTTCCGTTATGAATTCTCCAACTGTTGTTACCATGTCATGCTGCCATTTGTGGATTCCATAACGCTCCACCCCGCGCCATTTACTTAAACTAAACTGTCAAAGGAAATTGGACCTGAGCATGTTCTTGTTACAGATTTATTATTTGAAGCAGTGTTGTTTTTGTTAAGGAAGACGATAACAATATCAATTCGTTGACGGCCCTTTTTTTTAATGTTGATAACGTAAAGATGACGAGCTAAAAAAAAGCTCTTTGTCTACTAATACCCAATGAGACGTTTTTTTGAGTTTACGTCAATGAGACGAGACGAAAATGGGTCAAAGTTGTTCGTCAGACCGTTCGTAAACAGAGTCTGTGTGAGGAGCAGGAGAACACACCCGCTACATGTGACACGGAGAACAGGGCTGTCTGTCGGACTGCAGCGGCCAGCGCCTTTCTCTCTCTCGCTCTCTCCCCGTGCAGTGCACCGCTAGCGTACCTCTTCCATGGAGCGTCTGACAGCAATGTCACAGGGACTTTGTCTTTTCTGAGGACAGTTTTAAATACCATAGTGTATGAACGCAGGAAGCATGTTGATGAACGAAAGTGAAGAAGCGCGCTGGTGGTAAAAATAATAAATAAATAAAATCTCGAAGCAATCAGAGGACAAGGAGAGTGTGGTGTAATCAAGAGATTATTATTATTTATCCCAATTTCCAATACTTATCCAAATTAATTATTACTTTTTTTAATGAAACTGACTAAAACGTGATGAAAACCTTTCGAGTTTTCATCTGACTAATGATTTGGTCAGATTTTGTCAGACTAAAACGATCACTTTTAGAAATGACTAAAACGTGACTTAAACTAAAAGCATTTTCGTCCAAAAGACTAAAACTAAAAGGGCTGCCAAAAACAACACTGATTTGAAGTTGCAAATCTTGAATTATCCACAAGCAAATGTGTCAAAGTGAACATGAAGACATGTCTCTGCCGCTCCAGACTCGTCCTCTAAATTCACAAGTTGGGCTGAACGATTTTGCCAAAAATCAGTATTGCAATTTTTTTTCCAATCAATATTGTGATTTCTATTTTAATTCAATTTTTCTTCCCCCAAATACTGTTAACTTTTCATTGCATAAATATAGCCTAAACTGAGACGATCCACATTTATATAATTGTATACTGTAATATTTTTGTGAATTGCCTAAAACATTTCTTGCTATTTGCATCTTAATTGTGTTTTAGTCAGTGCTTATGAGAGTTCTATCTTTATCCAAAACATCCCCAAAGGTTCTAAAAGGTCTCTTTACTCACGGCTCTCCTTCATCTCTGTGGAGGCAGGTGAGGGAGTTTCTGTGATCATCAGAGCGTGCATCAGCGAGGGAATGGAGGGCTTAGTGCTATGGCTAATGCAATGCTAACGGAGAAAAAAGCAATAGTCCTTTGCGGTGGCTGCATTATAAACACTGATATTTTCACTGTACATCCTCGATCTACTAAAAACCTTAACTAGACTGAAACTAGATTTAATCGTCCTGCCCTACTCCTAAGGTTGTTTTTCCTCCATTAAGAGTTGTGCGTTTCCTCCGTCTCCTCCTGTAGCCATCTTTGAGCGCCTGCGGAACGTCCTCCACGAGTCAGCCATCGACAAGCGCGTGCAGTACATGATCGAGGTGATGTTCGCCATCAGGAAGGACGGCTTTAAGGACCACCCGGTGGTCCCCGAGGGCCTGGACCTGGTAGATGATGAGGACCAGTTCACCCACATGATGCCCCTGGACGACGAGTACAACACAGACGACCTACTGAGTAAGGACAATTCTTCAATAAAGAGCATCTGATTTGCACAAACTTGAAAGTGAAACTTTCTCGTTTTCAGACGTCTTTAAGTTGGACCCTGACTTCCTGGAGAATGAGGAGAAGTACAAAACCCTGAAGAGAGGTGAGTGACCTGTCCCTCGGTCCACACAAGCCTGTAGTGCGTGTGTCTCCTCTGACCGCTAAACTCTCTCGGGGCAGATATCCTGGACGAGGGCAGCAGTGACGGGGACGACGCGGACGGCAGTGATGACGACGAGGAAGAGGAGGACAACGAAGGGGACGAGGACGCTGAAGGTGGGACAGCAGACACTGGTCACATGGCTTCACTAAACGGACTCATGTTTAACCATGTTGTTTATTCAGGAGTTGTTTCGTTTCTTCTGCACGTGTTTGGGTGCGAACGCTGCATATTCATTCTATTTCTATTTGTCGGGAAAAAAATCGCAGTTAGGTTTTTTTTGTTGTCAAAATCGTGTGTGCTAAAACACACACAAGTTCTACAGGGTGGTATGAAGCTTAGTTTCACACCAGCCAAGAGGCATTTTTACCAAAAAGAATTGAACAGAAGACTTTGTCGTTCACACATCAGTTACAAGGGCAACCCCATTTATAAGAGAGATGATTTCCCACGGCCTTACTTGTAAATAAATCTATTTTTGTACTTTAAAGACACTGGAGGGTTGAGCTAAATGTGTAATGCTAATACAAAACCGTATGTGCCATTTAAAAGTGTTAATCAAGCATAACTTGAGGTGCGATTGGTGTTTCCAGGAGAGAAGGTGACCATTTTTGACCAGACGGAGGTGAACCTGGTGGCCTTCAGGAGGACCATCTACCTGGCCATCCAGTCCAGGTGCTCCCCCTGCCCCCGTCTGCCTGCATGTTTCACCGATACTGCTGCGTGTCATATTTAAACATTTCATACGTCCCTTCCCACAGCTTGGACTTCGAGGAGTGTGCTCACAAACTGATCAAGATGGAGTTTCCCGACAGTCAGACGGTAGGTTTTCTCACGGCTGGATTAGAATTTCAGAATAGGTTTAAGTACAATTGTTTTCAAGTATCCACCACTGCAGGTGGAGGTGGGTAGTTTTTCCTCACGCTTGAAAATCAGGTCTTTGCAGATTTACCTCAACTTAAAAATAATGGAACAGACGGAGCAACATTAGGGGTCACAACGTATTCAGCAAAATCCGGCCCTCCAGCACAGAACTCCTAGTCCCAGAAATTGTTTTTAGTAATATTATTACCCTTTAAGAGATCATATACTGCTTTAAGTACTTTAAAAATGCTAAAGTACCGTGATTTCTGGACTGTAACCTGTAGGAGCAGTGAGCTCCAGTGTAGGCCGGCGCTCGAGGACCATCTCCAGATGTGAAGCCAGGCTAATAGTCAGAAACACCTGGCCGGAGGATTAACCTATTGTACATGTTTTTAGTGGTAGGGAAAACCAGAGTACCTGGAGGAAACCTACGCAGACATGGGGAGAACGAGTGCTAACCGCTGTTGTTATCAATAACAAAGCACTTGAGTCCAAAAACACTCGGCTATTTCTAATGAAAGAACTCTGATGTGAGAAAGACGCAACAACAGCTCCAAATCCAAACATCAAGTTGTGGAGATGGTGGAGAGTTGCAGGTGTCATCCAGTTCCTTTGGGACTGCGCAGTTCCTTGTGCAGATGAGTTTCCTTACTCATCTGCACAAAAACTGGAACAGGTGAAACCCTTTCGCTGTCTTCCTCTACCTCTGTCTCCGGTGTTTACTGCACACTGGGGCGGGGACAGCAGGATGCCCTCCCGCGCCTGTAACGCTGTAATTCTCTCACGGCTGAAATATAATGTAGGGAATAAGTGAAGTGCGGTTCAATTTATCAAAATCCTATCCTAGCGATTCACCACCAACCCAGCTCTGATACACTCGGAGCGGCTCCGAACACTGTGTGCAGACAGGCTGAGAAGAGCCACTCTAAACATGGCCACACTCCTGGGAGGAGCCGCTGTGAGGAAGCGCTTCAGTTTGAGTAAAATCGAATAAAATAAAGTATAAAAGTAAATACAGTGCCTCTCGAAAGTACTAATACCCCTTGAACCTTTGCACATTTTGTCATGTTTACAACCATAAACATAAAGATTTTATTTTGAATTTTTTACTGAAAGTTCACACACACATGTAACAGACAACTGTGAAGTGAAAGCAAAATGATACATGATTCTGTTATTTTTCTAAAAATAGAAAACCGAAAAGTCTGGCGTGTACAAGTATTCATATAGCATGACTTAATACTTTGTGGAACCCCCTTTTTCTGCAATAACAGCAGCAAGTCTTCTGGGGTATGGCTCTACAAGGTTTGCACATGTAGAGACTGACATTTTAGCCCATTCCTCTTTACAAAACAACTCAAGCTCTGTCAAATTAGAAGGAGAGCGTTTGTGAACAGCAGTTTTCAGGTCTTTCCACAGATTTTCAATAGGATTTAGGTCAGGACTTTGACTGGGCCATTCTAACACATTAATATGTTTGTTTTTAAACCATTCCATTGTAGATTTAGCTTTGTGTTTAGGCCCATTGTCCTGCTGGAAGCTGAATCTCTGCCCCAGCCTCAATTCTCTTGCTGACTACAGCAGGTTTTCCTCCAAAATGTCCCTGTATTTGGCTCCATCCATCTTCCCAACTATTCTTACAATCTTCCCAGTCCCCGCTGAGGAAAAGCAGCCCCATAGCATGATGCTCCCCCCACCATATTTGACACTGGGGATGGTGCACTCAGGACGATGAGCAGTGTTAGGTTTGCTCCATACATAACGTTTTGCATTTGGGTCAAAAAGTTCAGGTTTTGTTTTTTAGCAAACTTCAAATGGGATTTCTTATGGCCTCCTTTCAATAATGGCTTTCTTCTTGCCACTCGTCCATGAAGGCCAGATTTGTGTAGAGTACGACTTATAGTTGTCCCATGTACAGATTCCCCCAGCTCAGTGGTACGTCGCAGCTCCTCCAGAGTTATCTTAGGGCACTTGGTTACATTTCTGACCAGTGCTCTCCTTGTTCGGTCTGTTAGTTTAGGTGGACGGCCGTGTCTTGGTAAGTTCGCAGTGGTGCTATACTCTTTCCATTTCTGAATGATGGATTGAACAGTGCTCCCTGAGATGTTCAAATCTTGGGAAATCTTTGTATAACTTAACACTGCTTTAAACTTCTCCACAGCTTTATCCCTGACCTCTCTGGTGAGCTCTTTGGCCTTCATGATGTTGTTTAGTGACCAATACACTCTGACCATAGCTCTGAGGCCCTCACAGAACAGCTGGAATTATACTGGGAGTAGATTACACACAGGTGGACTCTATTTAAAGTGCAACTGAACCCCAAATCCACTTTTTTTACTGATAAGCTGCCTAAATGGGTGTCAAATAGAGTTGTCTACATGTCCCAGTCAATATTTTGACATTTTGTGCAAATTAGTTCAAAACCCCTCTTTTGGGTCCAAAACTGAGCGGTTACTGCCCTCTTCAGGTTAAAAACATTCAACCAAAGTGGAATTACGTGATTGGCCAATGACCTTACCCATGCAACGTCACGGTACCAGAGAACGTCATCACTGCAGCCGTATATAACCCACACTCCCTCCCGCATACGCCTCCGTAGCGAGTTGGAGTTGGATTCATAGCGAGCGAGCGAGTTGTGCAGCTACAAGCGATCGCTTGCAAGCAGGCCGCTGTCACTGACAGCCCCAGACATCGCCCCCCCAACCCCCTCAGTCTCTCCCAAGGCCTCCCGGCACGCCTCTTTCGCAGAGTTTTTTGAATTTTGGGAGTGGGTGGAGTTAAGCCTCTCTCTTGCCCTTTAGTTCCCCTTTAATGGTTAGGGCAAGGTGTGAACATTCTGCAGTCATTAGGAATGTTATAAAGGCAATTTAATGCACTCCGAAAAATGCTGTATGAATACTTATGCACGCCCCACTTTTCACTTTTCTATTTGTTGAAAAATAACAGAATCATGTATCATTTTGCTTTCACTTCACAGTTGTCTGTTGTGTGTGAACTTTCAGTAAAACATTCAAAATAAAATCTTTATGTTTTAGGGTTGTAAACATGACAAAATGTGCAAAAGTTCAAGGTGTATTAGTACTTTTGAGAGGCACTGTATATCTGTAGGTTGCCATTCTCTTGGAATATTTGACGGCACACAAAGGGAAACGTCCTGTATTTCCAGTGGGCAGATTTGTAACAGCGTGGACACCTACGGTTTGTAAACCAGTGCGGCCTATAGATTAACTTTTTTTCTTTTCTTTTTAAACTTTGTTGTTGTGGCTCATATTCAGGTGCGGTCAATAGTCCGAACATTACAGTACTAAATTTGAGCAAGACTCCACTAAAAGTCAGTCTGCTCTGAACTCTACCCAAAGCAGATATAGTTTACTCGATGACCAACTGGACACTACACAAACCTGAAATCAACCTGTATTTATTGTCAAACTGTGGATATGTGTGTCATGTAAGTGTTGTTGTTTTGAGCAGAAGGAGCTGTGTAACATGATCCTGGACTGCTGCGCTCAACAGAGGACCTACGAGAAGTTCTTTGGACTCCTGGCTGGGGTAAGCTCCTCTGCTAACATTATCCAACCAAACAATGATGTAGGGTTACAGTCGCAATCACTATTAAAATCGCTGTTCAAATGGTCATAAAATCGCAAAAGTTCAGGTTCAGTGTCCGTTGCAAACAACAGTCTTATGCTGCGTCCACACCAAGCGCCTTCGGCGCCTCCAAAGCGTCAGGTTTACATTTAAAATACATTGAGGACGCGCCTCAAGAGGCCCCGCGGCGCATGACGCGCCTCCTGAGCGGCGCGTTTTGAAGATTTTCGCGCCTCCAGCGCGGCCGCGCCGCGTCCGAGGCGTGTGACGCGCCTCCGGGGCGGCCGACGCTAGAGTTGGGATTGTTGAACTTTTTAGAGAAATTCGCGAGCGTCGACCAATCAGGAGCTTTCTCCAACAGTGACGTACGCTGTAGCTGTGCCACCGTCGGTCTGGGGCAGATCCTCTGCTGGCCCACAGATGTAAACAGTCATGGAGGATTATCCTGTTGGGAACCGGGGCTACAGCAGCTCTGGGACTTTTACAAAGACACACATCAGTGTTTCTTTTACCTAAACACCCAGGATTAAAAGCGGCGACAAGAAAACGTATTTTAGTGGCTGGATCTGCGCTGGGAATGTGTTTGGGACTTGATGATGCACACAGGATTCCCAAGACTAATGCTACAGTACAAGCTAAATCTCCAATCGATGTGAAAACGAGAAATATGCACGAATAAAGTCTATTAAGCCCCATCTACATAAAGCAACCGTGTAACAATGATCACACATTGAGCCAGGCTTGTTGATTTTTAAGTTTATTGCTCACATTTTATCTACAACGGGCCGTAGTCGATCTGTTTTATAATTATTTCTATGCTAGCCCAAACGGATAGCTCGCATTGACCCTCTTGAAAACAAGTATTATGCACTAATCACGTCAATAAAGCCCTTAACTACACAGAACAGCCTTTATGATGGTCACACACTGAGATGGGCTTGACGCATTTGTGGTTTATTGCACACACTTTTTTTTTTTTTATCAACAATGAGCTGTACGCGATCGCAAAAAGCTAACCGGCTAACCTAGCTTATAGCCACTTGCCACCAATGTCCCTTAACCGTATGGGCTGGATATGAGCTTAAATACTGGGGAGATCCTGCGTAGACCATGGGGTATAGTTAAAGATCCATAAGACATGGCAGGAGCAAAGAGGGGAGACTAGTTAGCCTCCGAACAGCTGTAGTTTTCAGGCACGAGCTGTTTCCAAGATGGCTACGAACAGACTCTGAGCTGACGCGCGGCCAGGGCGTCTTGACGCTCTGTGACATTTGTGACAAGCGTCTGACTTCAGTAAGCACAAGCGTCCAACTACGGACTTGAGGCGCGTCTTTGACGCCCAAGAGGCGTTCGGTGTGGACGCAGCATTATTCTTTTTTACTACTGTACTTGCCTTAACATTTCCGTTGGACCTTTTTCCTAAATCGTGGCGCTTACCTTCCCATTTTTCTAGGCCTGTACTAAAGCATTTCCATCCAAACAAATAGTCTGGCTGCTCGAGTTTGCAAGGAAAGCAGATGTTTAAACTACAAGGTTAGCAGGTTCTAAACATGATAAATCTCTGTTGTTTGATTTAATTAATGATTAAATCAAACAATGCTGAGCTAAAATGGGACGGATGCAAAAAATGTCCCATACATAAATGTGCAGCTGATGGTATAGTGGTTAAGGCTGTTGCACGTAAGTTTGAGTCCTGGAAAATTCCTCTTTCATCCTGAGACTGTATTAGGTGACATTTAAAGTTGTCATTTTTCTAGAATGCCATCCGGTCACTCATACTGCCTTCTGTGTGTGTGTTTGCAGAGGTTCTGTCTCCTGAAGAAAGACTACATGGAGAGCTTCGAGGCCATCTTCACAGAGCAGTACGAGACCATCCACCGCCTGGAGACCAACAAGCTGAGGAACGTGGCCCGCCTGTTCGCACACCTGCTCTACACAGACTCCGTGCCCTGGAGCGTACGTCCACTCTCTCTAAAGCCTTATTATCAGTGGGGAACTCACTGCATGTAGTTGTTTACATTACTGTGACATGGAGCGGAAACAACTTATCGATTAATGGACAACTAATGAATTACTGAAATAGGTGAGGACTATTTTGGTAATGGGTGAATAGCTTCTTGGTTTACACAGACTCAGAAAGAGCAGAAATGACATGGAAATGTAGTATTTTCTGTGTCTTAGGACAATGACCCAATCAGAAAGCAGAATGAGCTCCAGATCCTATAGTTTAAACCAGTTTGGAAATGAACTTCCTCAATCCCAGCTCTAGCAAAGCTAGTGGCCGCCATTGCTGTAGTACCTCCATATAGGGGCGGCAGTACAAGCTAGTTTTCCATTAGAAAGCATGGCACTTTCCACACGTTTTAAGCAACTGTAAAGCCTTTCTACAGCTAGATGTTCCTCCTGTGATTACACTGGGTTAGTGACAATTAACCCATTTAGGCCGGGTAAGCATTGCCGGTAAAGCGTATACGTCAATTTTCGAGTATATTTCGTTTTGTTGCGTCACAGAGAGAGCACAAAACTGTCCATAATCCATCACCGGACCTGTCCAGTGTGCTCATCACAATGCCCTGGATTCGTCAGCATGCTGCGTGATTTTTGCAGTTTCATAACATGTCTTTTCCACTACTGCCTGCAGAGGGAGCTCCCAGCAATTTCAAAACCCCAACCTATTCTGCGTATAGTTCTGAAACCCTTTCGCGTGTGTCTGTGTCTGTGCGCAGGTGTTGGAGTGCATCAAGATGAGTGAAGAGACCACCACGTCCTCCAGCAGGATTTTTGTCAAGATCCTCTTCCAGGAGCTGTGCGCGTTCATGGGGCTGCCCAGGTTCAACCAGAGGCTCAAGGACCCGTAAGAACAGTCAACCTTTTATTATGCATGCTCGAGGACGAGACACTGCGGGTGAATGGGGAATAATATGGTCATTTTAATACAGAGAATGTCTCAATCTTTACAGTACTGTCTAAATGTTCTCAGACGTGTGGCACTAAAAAGCATTAAGAGTCATTAAATACATTGTGCCAAAAATCAAGGCCTTAAATGTCATTGAAAAGAATTGGATTAGCACTGGCATTCTACATTTCTTGGAAAATCATGACATCGCTCAACAATTTTTACTGTAAGTTTATCAGAAATCCCCAAATGATGGTCTAAAACATGTTAAGCTGTTGTTTTGGCTGAAATTAACCCTTTGCTCAAAAGTTTCTCGTTTTGTCCAATTCTGTTTCCTCTGTTTGATGTAACGTTTGCAAATCTTAGGAAATGAAATGTGCACTGATTCTCATTTTTAGAGTAAAAAGAACCTCATTTGTCTATAATCTGGACAGAGCCACATTAGATCTTTTGAATTTGTTTCGTTGACATTGGATGCAAAGACGTTTTTCAAAGGGGATTATGGAAATGTTTGGTCTTAGTTGTTTAAGAGGGTTAAAAACTCAAAAATAAAATAATGCAGCTATCAGACACTGATTTTAAGACCACAGGACCTAAAGTTTTGCATTGTGGTCATTTTGTCCTGGTGTCCGAATGTCCACTGAGAATAAACTGACTGTCTCAAGTGGCTCAAGTGTCTGTCTCATGGTTTGTTTTCCAGGACGCTCCAGCCGTTCTTCGAAGGCCTGTTTCCTCGAGATAATCCCAGGAATACTCGCTTTGCCATCAACTTCTTCACCTCCATCGGCCTGGGAGGACTCACGTAAGTTCTTGACCAAACCTGACCGTAGGCAGATGCACTGTAATCATCAATGATGCCCGTATCAACTACAGGAAGAAATCAATCCTTCTGACGCTGTAGGATTTTCTGATTTCATTCCCATCTCAAATGTTAATGCTCCTGGATGTTCATTTAAATGTTTCTAATATACACAATTTCCCCAGATGTTGTTCACAAATCAAACAGATTTATTCAGATTTGGGAACAATATTTGAGAGAAATGGCTCTATTTTGTTCATAGAAAAAAGTTTAATGTCTTTGAGTTCAGCGCATGAAAAATGAGAGTAGAAACTAAAGGGTTGCGTTTAAATTTAGTATAAATCAGATGTCATGAATCGAAATGAACAAGCAATACTTTTCCATAGACTGGCTTGACCGTTCCTCCGTGTGTGGAGTGGATCTGGATGTAAATGGTCTTGTTTTTGTCGGCTTCCTGTGTTTCTTGCGGCTATTATTATTATTATTGAGGAGCTTTGTTGTGTTGTCTTCCAGGGATGAGCTCAGAGAACACCTGAAAAACGCCCCCAAGATGATCATGACCCAGAACCAGGAAGTGGAGTCCTCCGACTCCGACTCCTCTTCTTCGTCGTCGTCGTCCTCCTCCTCCTCTTCAGACTCGTCCTCCTCAGACTCCTCCAGCAGCAGCTCCTCAGGTAAAGGAACAGTGCTATACCGGAGCCATCAGGGCTCATGACACTTATTAGATCACCCTGGGGTTATCATGCCGCCAGGATTGTTTTTCTCGTTAAAAAAAATCCATACTGCAGTTCCCCGTTTAGCCACGAGGTGCAAATGACATTAATTTACACTAAAATGGACTAGGAACAGTGGCTTAGAACAATACAGTTTATGAGCAGAAAAATAAATGTTTAACTTAATAACTGGTGGTCGTCATTTCTGTAGTTTAAATTGAAATATAGAGAAAATAATCATTTGAGCTACAGTGTTGGTCAAAAGTTTGGAAATACTTCTTTATATATTAGTTTCCCTTTTATTTCTAGACTATTTCCTTCGTAGATTCTCACATTTGGAGTTTTGGTTAAAAAAAGAAAAGGAAAATAGATTCTTGAAACAGGTTTGCATTTCAAGTGCCTTTTAGAATAAGCCCAATGTCCATCTGGACTGCGCATGCGTGAGTCAATCAGGCTAATTTCGACCCAAACAAACCACTCCGCCATTGAAATGTGTGAGCGAGTTCAGGTAGCGGAGCGTGAACACTGAAGTATATTGAGCTATAACCGTGAACTATAAGGCTTACGGGTATTGGTTTACAGACTATAAGTCTCAAGTAGGGGTGTCACGATTTCAATTTTTTGAGTCACGATTATTGTGTGAGAAAATATTGCGATTTTACGATTATTCACGATTATCGACCGAATGAAAGGAAAGAACTGATATTTTTAGGTTTTGTCTTTAAAAAGCTTTTTAATACTTGTAAACTTGTAAACATTCACCATTTCTAAAAATGAAAAATGCTTTAAGATCGTTTTGCATTAAAATAAATAGGCCTACATTGAATAATATAAAACAATGTCGACTTTACTTCTTTATAATGACCATAATTATCATAATTATTTTACTATATATCATTAGGCCACAAGCTAGGCTAGGTTTCATGTTCTCAAACGTTATGCTGTTGCTTAATTATTTGTCAGATGTTTTGATGAACAGAGAATGAAACGTGTTTACAAAATGACTAAGGAGACTCTTTTGAACAGCTGATTTCCACATGTGCGCGGTTTCACTTTCCTTTCTGCTACGCATCGCTGAAGCAGAGCGGAGCGCGTTAGTTTTTGTTTACATCCTGAGCCAGTTGTGGCGGCTATTTCCGAACATTTGGACAACTTTTTTGGAATTATGCAGTTCGTTACCTTGACCTGGACATTTACAGCGAAGGATTATCTCCAAGATGTTGTTTATATTCGACGTAGCCGATATCAGCGCCTTTTGCCTTTCTGACGACATGGTTTGCATAACAAATGTCCATCGACAACAACAACGTCTTTGTCATCTTTTGGATCCTAAAGAGGTCCCACTCTGCTGACTTCAATCGTTTTTGGGTGGATACAACACTGGAGGAGAGCGTCCTTCTGCCTTGCTTAACTACCGGTGAGTTTACGCGCTGTTTATGGCGTGCAGCAGCTCATACGTCAGCGTGAAAAATTTCCGCGGTAAACCGTGGCTTCTGAAATTCTTACGGATAACCTACCGCGTCCTTTTATAATCGTGGTAATCGTAAAACCGGTTAATCTTGACATCCCTAGTCTCAAGTGACATTTCTTGCAAATATTTAAGTTGTCAATATCTTGAAAGCGAGGGAAAAGTCAGGGCGGCGGCTCCGTAAGCAGGAGCGGACCATCGCGGACAGGGGAACGACAGGACCTGGGATCAGCCCGACACAGACACCCTCACTTTTTAAATCATTTGAATTTGTCTTGTAATCACAGGGAAAAGTTCCAAAACGGTGTTGATGTTAAATATAGTGGGTACATTTCCATCTGTCAAATTAGCGACCGATTAGCTCTGTTGTACCATCAGATCACTCGTAAAAAAATAAAAATAAAGTACATTTAGATGGCATAGTGTATGTGGATCTCTCTGGTCACAATTAAGAAAAAGATTGTCTACTGTCCACCTCCTTATTGACAAAAAAAAGAGGATTCTATGTTTTTATTTCTCATTTCAGTTTAAATGTTGTGAATATCGGCGACATGAGGCCACAGTTTCAGACCCTGGACTTTGTCCAACAGTCGCCTTCAAGGGTCACAAATGTTTTTCTCACATAGTTATTCCATAGTTATTCCAACTATATGAACAAGGACTGGTCGTCACTTTTGAAGCATCTCTTCGTATGAATGGCAGTTTTGTTTCTGTCTATCTCCGTACGCAGCCCTGGTTGTAAAAAATAGACTTTAAGCTAATATTGTAACAGGCTCCATGGCCACGACAAAAACGCTTTAAACCATCAACTTTCCAGCGGTTAAAACGCTCCAAATCAGAGCTTTCTTCATTGCTTTACGCTAACTATCATTATTGTTTGGTAGCCAAAAGACATTCCATTACCCATAATGCAACGGGCGAGCCGAGATGGGCATTGGGCTTATAGAAAAGCCTATGGAATGCCTCCCTATGGCCAACAGGAGGCACTGTGGGGCTACATTCATGCTGGTTAATGCAGAGTAAGAATAAGTTTGTTTATTTATTTTAAGTACTACATTTTAACAACTCAAAGCAGTGGATTTTACAAGAGGCAGATGCTTTCTAAATGTTTCTAAACAAGAGATGCATCGTTTCATAGGAGGGACTCCCAGACCAGAAACAGCTGTAGCTAATAAGCTAGCTTTGTTTGGCTAAAGATTTAGCTCAATGGTCATAAAGCCCCCCCCCCCCCAAAACAACAGGCAAACGGGAGCAGGGCTCAAGTGTCTAGTGTTGGAGCACATTGGACCTCCGTGTGGGTGTCGAAACACCCGCAAAACGCTCCGGCTCATGGAGAAAATGCCAAGAATATAGGGAATTTGAAATATAAAACACATTTTCAGTTATTTCACCCTTTCCTACATAATCCCACGTGTTCATTCATAGTTTAACCTCTTAACCCCCGTCTGAACTGAGCACCTTTTGTACAGTTTGGCATTACCCAAATCGAAAAGCTTCGGATGAAAACGCAACAATAAAGTGACAAAAAAGACACAAAAAAGATAAAGAAGCAACAAAAGAGTGACAGAAACGCAACAAAAAAGTGACTAAAGAGCAACAAAATGTGGCTGAACTGTAGAAAATATGCTCGGTTGAGGCGGGGGTTAAGAGATTTCCTTCAATGACAATCAGAGGAACTGCCTGATTTTCCACACATTTGGGATTTATTGAATGGAATTGTCATGAATTATATAAAACGTTTTTGCCAGGTTTTCCTGGTTACCATGGTGTGAAAGATCCAAAGTAAACCCAATCACGTGGATAATTCAATAACCTGAGTGCTCCAGAAACCAGATGATGACGTGATTGTTCCTCTGTGAACTGCCAGTACTTATCACATGTTATGTTTGCTCTAGATTCTGATGACAAACACAAGAAGAAGAAGAAACGGAAAGAGGACACCAAGAAGAAAACCAAGAAGGATCGCGCTGAAATCACAGACAGAGACAGAGACAGGGACATAAGGGACATAATGGAGCAGAGGGCACAGAGGACGAGGGAGGCCAGGGAAGAGCGGAGGGCCAGGGAGAATAGAGACGTGGAGGACAGGGATGAGTGGAGGACCAGGGAGGAGGGAGATGTGGAGGACAGGAGCGAGCGGAGGGCCAGGGCAGACCGAGACATGGACAACAGGGACGAACGGAGGGCCAGGGCGGACAGAGACATGGAGGACAGGGACGAGCGGAGGGCCAGGGCGGACAGAGATGTGGAGGACAGGGACGAGCAGAGGGCCAGGGCGGACAGAGATGTGGAGGACAGGGACGAGCAGAGGGCCAGGGCGGACAGAGATGTGGAGGACAGGGACGAGCAGAGGGCCAGGGCGGACAGAGATGTGGAGGACAGGAGGCGCAGCATACCGGAGGAACAGGACACGCGCAAAAGACACAAGGACAAGACGGACGAGCGACACAAGGACAGAGGCAGGGACAGAGAGGTGGCGGACATCAGGGACAAGGAGAACAGAGACAGGAACAGAGAGGACAGGAGGCGCAGGTAGGGCACAGGCCACACCCTTTTCTATAGTTATTTTGTTATTGATCATGAGATGTACAAAACATTAAAGTTGTTATACGTGTTTTCAATGGCTCATGCGGCTTTTATATGAGGCGAGAAAGAATTTGTGCATGGTCATTTTCTGTCTTTGCAGCTACAATGTTGTTTAAAATGTAGAATCCTCAGACCCAATAATGTCAAGGTCAAATTTATTTCTATAGCACATTTACAACAACCACAGCTGCCCAAATAGATACAAATCTAGGAATACAATATACCCTGCATTCCAAATGCAATGATTATACAAATTGTATTTCAGTGCCATAAAGGTAAAAAAAAGTTTTTCAATGAAACTCATGGATGGTTTTGTGTCTCAGGGCTCTTTGAATCACTGACATCAGTCTCAGACGCCTGGGATGATTAGTTTGTCAGGTAAGTCCAGTTAAAGGAAAAACTACTGAAAAAGGACGTTCCACATTATTAAGCAGACCATCATTTTCAAGCAATAAGGGAAAGAAAAAGGATCTCTCTGCTGATGAAAGTGTGAAATAGTTGAATGCCTTGGACTAGGTATGAAAATCATCGATATTTCACAAAAGGTCAAGCGTAATCATCGTACTGTTAAGATATTTGTGGCTGATTCAGAGCACACACAGGTTTGTGCAGATAAAGGCACAATGAGGACGGTTTCTGCCAGACAAATGCATCAGATTAAGAGAACAGCTGCTAAAGCAGCAAACAGGTATTTGAAGCCAGGGGCGTGCTGGGACCTAATTTCAGCCTGGGAATTTGGAGAAGACCGGCCCCGAATTATAGCTCTGGTGCGCTGGTCTCGAGTACAAGAGGTCGCTGGATCAAATACCACAATTTCTCTTTTCACATGGGCCGCTGCACACACAGTCTGAGCCTGATACAACTCCACAATGAGCACCAAGTTATGTAGATAAAACATTTATTTGTCCACTTTTCTACCTTTCACTGCCTTTTTCTTTCTTTACTCGCGCAGACACTTGTCCACGCTGGATTGGACTGCACCAACATGAACTAAAGCGGAGGAGTGTTCCACTTAAACACCCCTCGGAGTTAGTTCAATATCAAATGGTATCTCCCTGCCACAAGAATGAAAAGTTCGATGCAAATATTTTTCAGATTTTCATTCATCAGTCGTTATTTTGATGGATTTCCATGACAATTACGCTTGTGTTACTTCATTTATATCTGGAACAGCAGCTCATGCTCCTGCTGCAGCCCAGTTAAAGCCTTTAGGCCTGGAATGGCACAACTGTGAGTCTGTTATTATTTCATTATTTTATTCTGATGGCCCGGCCCAGAAGCACCGGAACCGAGCGGCCCACCGGGAAACATCCAGACTCTCCCTATAGCCAGCACGCCTCTGTTTGAAGCTGCTGGAGCCTCTGGAGTCTCCCGAACATCAAGGTGTTGGACCCTCCAGAGGCTGCAGTTGTGCATAAACAGTCTATCCGGCCTACCCTAAACTGTTCATTGAAGCTGACGAGCAGAAACGGCTGCAGTGGCTCAGAAATACATGAAGACTCATTTTCAAACAGTTAACATACTGTAAAGAATACCTCTGCATCATTGGCTGCTGTGGGCATAAAAGGAGAGAAACTCATGATGTGGACCCCCTCCTCCCCTGATCTCAACCCTATTGAGAACCTTTGGAGCCTCAAGCAAAACATCTATCTTTACAACCAATAAATTGTATTGAAACACTGCTGTGCGTAATAATTTGGAACCATAGATTTTAAGTTGTTATATTTATTTTGAATAAAATACTGTTATCACTGGGAGTTTTTTTTCTCCAATCACTTTCAAATGATCCTCTAACAGTTGGAAATTATGCTGACTGCGACAATTTAGAAAATCTGATCTGAAAATGTCATTTGCATAATAATTTGTAACATACTTTATACTGATTACAGAATACTCAATCATTTACCCAATATTGTAATATGTATTACCAGGGTGCGATTTGTCAAAAAAACAGAAGGGGGATAGTCACTCAATCACTTTATTGCATAAAAAGCACATACATTTTAAGCTGTTAAACTTGAAACCCAGTGTTGTAAGATGTGTTCTAACTGTCTAGTTGTAGCTCAGTGTGTGGAGCGGAGGGTGAAGTTGATGCCGCTGTGTGCAGGGCGTCCGTGCCTGTGTGTTTTTCAGCTGAATATAAGCGCGCACAGCCCAATTCAGTGCGTAATGATCCAGCCTATAGCCTACTCCGAGGCAGATATTTATATAGGCTATGAGACGCACAGGCCTATGTTATGTGTTCCTCTGTATAGTTTTGGATTATATTCAGCGAGGGAGACAGGAGATGGGAGACTTCAAATGGCCTGTGCATAGACGACAGAGGTAGGGGAGGCGACCCCTGGAGAGCGCGTGTTGCTCAGGGAGTTAGGGCATTTTGGAAAACTCTTGATGATCAAACTTTAAGTAACCAGCGTATAGTGTGACCAGGGCGACAGGGTGTCACACATGGCTGGGGGCATTAACGCACGGGTTGCGCAGGTCACGGGATCCTCCGCGTTCCCCGCAGGCTGCCCGCGGATCGGGGTCCGGTCATAGAATTCTCCTTTGATCGCGGGCCGGGTTGGGGAGGTTTCGCCACTCATTGCCGCCATGCGCGCATTCATAGTTCAGCCATGATTCATTCTATCATCTTTACAGCGGTTTTTTTTTTAACGTAAAATAAGCAGCGTTTTGCTGCTTGTGGTCCAGAGAACGCTTTTGTGGAGCTCAAAGTCTCCACGGCATGTGCGTCTGTGCGGCATGTCCCTCTCCTGCAGCGCTCTGCAGGAGGGAGAGAGAGAGGGCGAGGGGAGACACGCCAGTCCTGTTCATTTCAAGCTCATTTCTGTATGTGTGCAAAATAGATGTAACTGATCATAAAGTCAATCAGGATACGTAACACAGATCCCTGTCCATATTCATTCATCAGAAATGACACATGCAGTCGCCTTACAGGCTACACTTAAAAGGTCCACTCTCACAATATAGTTCCCCGGGCCTCTGCCATCCCGGGAGCGCGTCAGCTTTCAGGCCTTCAGAAGAAAAAATACAACACCTATTTGCAAAGTTCTGCAAAAATCCTGGTGCTGGTGACGAGACATGCGATCCATGAGTGTTTCTGACTCCGCAGACCCAGCAAAAGTAGGGATAGGGATAAAAGAAACAGAGACAAGAAACCCAGAAGGGGGGAAAATCCCCCCCATCCCCCCCAGCAAATCGCACCCTGTGTATTACTATATTTGTAGCAGTTTCCAGCTTTAATAAGAATGAAAGCCATGTGTCGTCGTTATTCCATCGCACATGGCACGTCCCTCAGAACTCCCAGGAACACAGTCCTGGGAGTTCACAGTCAGGGGGCACTCTGTTCCCAACTAGGGATGTCAAAATTAACCGGTTTTACAATTACCGTGTGGTATGTTGTAAGGAATTTTTGCACCCACACTAAAACACTTATGTTACCAAAGGAAGAGTCCCTTTGGTAACATAAGCTGTACTACCGTGCCGGTTAGCGCTCGTGCTTCACAGCTAGAAGTTCCGGGTTCGATTCCCACCAGGGACGGGGCCTTTCTGTGTGGAGTTTGCATGTTCTCCCCGTGTCTGCGTAGGTTTCCTCCGGGTACTCCGGTTTCCCCTACCAATAAAAACATGTACAATAGGTCAGGATGTATGAGAGTGTGTTTGAGAGTGCGCATGGGGGACAACGGATGGAAATTAGCCCAAGGCTACAATCCGGTGTGGCTTGTTCATTAACTTGCACTGTCCCTACCAAATAAAAACCAATAAATAAATAAAATAAAAGAAGCATGTGCAGCCGTGTTATTTCACAGTAAAAATGAAAGTGAAACTGAACGCATTAAAATCAGCTTCATTTAGGAACTCTTGTGATTGGTGAATTCATGAGACACAGATCAGAGTTAGATATTATATTTCGTATATCTTTACTACCTAAGGGTAAAAGCATAAAGATAACAGGCTGAACAACCCTGAAATAAATATACAAATGTAATGTCTTGTTTCTATTTAGTGCGCTTTTAGACAGAAGTGTAAAAGATTAGAGAAATTCTTCTATTTTCTTTCCTCATTTTCGATAATCGTGAATAGTTCGTGATGGTGAGCCAACTGTTGAACTTCAAGATGCTCTACGTCTCCCTCGCGAGGACAAAGAAATGTATTACATCCAATGCGTTTGTGTGGATCTTGAATGTTGACTGTGTTTACAAGAAACACAGCAAAGGCTTTTCCTGCTGCGTCGGAGAGGTTCCGTAGTTCTGTAACTTTTTTTTTTTTTGATGAAGTGAATCTGCTGCTGCTTTGTCTGCAATGAACTGATTTTATAATGGACTTTAATGTATTATGTATTTTTATTATATTTCAATGCCAAAAAGCAGATTTCTGCTATCATTGTGCATGGTCGACAATACACTTTTTCTATTCTATTCTATCAAATATAAAGCTGTTTTATTGCTTTATTTACCTCTTAACCCCCACTTTTGCCAAGCACATTTTCTTCAGTTCGGCTTTACCCAAATCTTAAAGCTTCCTGACTGGAGAGCTTGGCCAGTGTAACCCCTCATTTGAAAGCTAAGACCTACAAAACTGAGCTAAGACTTTTTTGTCGTATAATTTGATGCTTTTTTGTTGCTTTTTAATTATCGTTCACGGCACCATTTTGATCCTTTTAGCTTTGGGCAATGTCGAACTGGAGAAAATGTGCTCGGTTAAGTTGGGGGTTAAGAGGTTAACCTGTCACTTGCCGTCCCCCCGATCAGGGACCTAGGGTTAGGAACGGCAAATGTGATGTAAGTTGTGTTTCACTCACACAGATCTCACACATATTGATTTGGAAACTAGAAGGTCTTGGCTTTCAAATGAGGTGTCACACTGGCATACAGGCTGTGAGCGCAGAACTGTTAGCCCTAACCCTAACCTGGCAGGTAACAGGTTAAACTGAACACATCTTATAAAATAGAACATACAACAGGTAATTAAATAAAGCTAGACACCTATCCAAGTTTTGGATTTGAAAACAAGGGGAATTTTCCAGAATCTGCCGCAAGCCATCTCAACGCCACCAACGGGGTAAAATAGGTTAGTTTCCCGACCAAAACGGGACACTTGACAGCTGTGCTTCCTACGATCCCTTAGTGCAGAATCGAACCCCAAACCTGCTACACAGAAGACTTACAGAATGAGCTAAACAGCAAGTCCAACTGCTTTGTCATATAAATACGTTTTCATTTATTTCCTTTGCTTGGTGTTTTTGAAGAGAGACGTAATTGTTACAACTTTGCACAAATCTACATGACTTTATGAACTCTCCAGGTCATGACGCGATCACTTTGGCTTCAACCACAGACTATAGAAGGAAGCTTCGACACAGTGCGGCCAAGTCGAACCACTTTGACCCGCTCCCCCGTCCTTGCTGCTTCATGAACTTCTTTACGTCACAACCCCCACGTTCCGAAACACACGTCGCCTGGATCCGGACTTTCCCCTAGTGAACTGGATTCGATTCGACTTGCATAAACCCTGTGAATGGGGAGGTTTTCATGTAAAAGCAGTAATCAAAAATACAAAAAGTAATGCCAAACAAGATGCTTCTTATTTTGTTCAAGTTTATTAAGAAAAATGTGCAGCTTTTTTGCTTTCGTTTTCATATGGAACATGTGGGTATTGAAACAATAAACTGATACTAATAATCCAAATGTCCAATTTATAAACATTTGCTCCTCGAACATTTGGCACTTGGCAGAAAAATATCCATATTTTTATTTTGTTTGGTCGCAAATTAAAGCAAATACGATACAATACGAATATACCCGGCTCATATGCAAATCTGAACACTAACAAAAGCAGGTTTGGTCATTGAAACAGTTATACAGTATGCAATCATTGCGTGACTCATAGAAAAATACATTTTGTCCAAAAATACACTCTGTTGGCAAGTATGTGGGTATGGAAATGGGTTGTATTCACGATGGAGGGCAGGGGCCTTAGAACACCATGGGAAATGTACTTCTTTTTTTTCTTAAAGTAAAACTAAATTAATTTTTACATGCAGAAAAGACTGACTGCATTTTGTTTTATTGCTGTGCTATTATGTAGATGGTGGCCTAGTCGAGGGGGAAGAAAACCTCTCCTGGGATTTTCTGTTGGACTATAAACATATTTATCACACACCAATAAAGTCAAGTCAAAATCAGGTCCATATGGATGGTTTGTCATTGTAAATTGTTCAGTAACGGCACTAATTGCTAAAGTTAGCATATGTAGCATAAAGCTAGCATTACCTTGCTCCCCTCCGTGTCCATCTTTATTTAGTAGAAAAATATATTCATAATTCAACATTTGTTAAAGTAATGGAGAAATGGGAGAACGTTCAGTTTTTCACGTCATTGTTTTCCCTCTGGCTGCTTCGAACATGACCCTATATGGGTAATAGGTCGAGTTCATTTTGTACATTTCTATTTCAGTCAGAGAAACAGTTTTTGAAAGACATTTCCCGGTTTTAGCGGTTTCCCGTACCGCTAAAAACATGTACAATAGGCCAGGATGAATGATGTGCGTGTGTATGCATGATGGTGGTCAGAGGGACCGTTGGCGCAGATGTGTGCAGTGCTTCTGTCAGTCTCCCCCAGGGGAAACTGAAGCTACAAACGTAGTTTATCATCCCCGAATATGGAGTGAATGTAAAATGCTCTCATGTAAAGCGCTTTGTGACCATGTCTGTGAAAGGCGCTATATAAATAAAGATCTTCTTCAATACGAGCGCAGTGTCCTCCAGATTGAGGCTAAATGGGTTGCAATGTGCAATGGAGGAATGTATTTAAAATATGCAACAAAAGGGGACGCTACAACTGTTGAGGCTAAGCCTGGAAGAAGTAAACATTCCAGATACTCCAGCTGCAGAATCAGCTTTATTGTTATGATGTCCAGCAACGGCAGCTCATGAAACTCTTTGCAAACTACAAGACGGATGGTAAACCAGTCTAACCTTGGCTTACAAGTTAGCAGGCACTGCTCCGGTTGTGTTTTCAGCTTTCGGAGAAGAAAAAGCATACTGTGCTTCACTGTCTCTGATGTCAGGAGATCCGGAGAATGACAGATAGCAACGGTTGCTATGAGGTATGATTGGACAAGAACTGTTTTGGGGCAGGGTTTTGCAAAAAGTCAATGATGTGATGTCAAAAGCATGAATGAAATCATCTGTAATCAAAATGAACAAAGTCTGAAATTGCAGTTGAGAGGCCCAGTCGCAAGTACCATCAGAGGTGCACATACAGTACCACTGATGTATGAACAGAATCTCATCGAATTCTAGTCTGCCCTCCAAAGGCGCATTACTAACCATGAACACAACCAATAAGCCACCTGAGATCTGAGAAAATGCACTGTATATAGGCACATGTACAAATGCAAAATTCATTACAATTTAAATAAGTTAACTAGTTAACAGAAACTTTCTCCTAAAGGAATGTACCAGACATGACTAATTTCAAACATACAAAATAAAAGTCACATTAAACATTCTCATAAAAATTACTTCATACATATGTTATTAAGATACAATTTGTATCAACGTGGACAAAAATATAAAAATATCATGTGGGCCTCACAAGTCACCAGAAACAAAGGACGTCAGCTCCTCAATACTAGCGAAGGAGAGACACTGCAGGCAAAACATATTTTTTCCCTCTAAGTTTGAGGTTTTGGGTCAACACGTGCATATTATTTTTCACTCAATCAACTTTCTTCCGTACACTTATATTGGAACTTCGACTTTGTACGTTTTTTTTTTCTTCAAATGTTGTCCAACAATACAGTATTAATGATGGTGTATGTGTACCTACCAAATTCAGTACAATGTAATGTGCTCTGTAACAATGTGCAATAACATACACAATAGAATAATATGCATTACTTGTTTGGAGGTACATAATGTAATAAGGCATAAGACCCTAACCTAAAGCATTAACCATAAGGGTCTTATGTCATCTTAAGCGTAAATGTTATAAACTCGCATTACATTTTCCCTCTATATTCATTTCAGTAAGCTACAGGAAAAGTTTCAAATGTATATTTCCAATGGTTATTTGTCTATTCACCTGCAGTGTATCACCTTAAATGGCTTCAAGTGCCTTATGTTATGAAGTTAAAATTTAGAATTTTGCCAGAAAAAGTCTCACATGTTCTACGAAAGAGAGCATTAAACATGTATTTAGAACCACATTCACATACGTTATATTTCTCACCGTCTATAAAAACATTTTGCAGAAGTCATATACCCCTTGTGCCTGAAATACTTCAAAATAACATCGGCCCTAAGTCGCAACACGGAGGCACACCAAAACGTGCGCTGTGTATTGGCAGTCTATGCAACAATCCACAATAATCAAAACAAAAACCCTGTCTCTCTCACAACATGCACTCACTTAATAATAAAATAAATTATTAAATAATATAAAAATAATCCTTTATCTGGATTGGTAGTTTAATACCTCATTGAACGTTATTTATGTTTGTATCGGACCAACAGTGGTGGCACTGCCTGATTGAGTATTTAAAATCAAAACAAAAAAGAAACAAAAAGTGCAAAAGCAGAAAATTAATATTACACATGAAATAACTTAAAGAATAAATAAGTAAACATTTCATACCTGAAAACCACCCTAAGCACATATAGGTCTCTTCATTTAAGAGATACTTTCAATATATATCATTATATTTTCCTGATACGAAGTGCTCAAGCAGGCAACATTAGGCATACAATTACTACAGCCATCTCCCTTTGACAAAATATCTTTAGTACATCTGTTTTGGAACGCCATACTTCCCTTTCATTTGTGCTTGTCATTTCTATCGAGGGCTGGGCACCTTTCAACTTTTTGGGGGTAAGCCTTCCAGTACTTAAACGGAACCTGGTGTGAACTACCATTTTTGGTACCTAATGCTACTTTATTCATCATCTAGATTAGAACAATAACATTTCATAGAAGACTTTCTGAAGAAAACCAACAATAACCAGATAGTCCGGCTCACTATGTTCAGATTTCCACTGTTGTGGGATTTTCGTGGAGAGTATGAAAACTATAAATTTTTGGAAACCTTATGGTATCAGCAATGAGATGTTTCCATTTGCCCTAGTCATTTGGTAAAATTATACAATTTTTCCATTAGAGTAAATGGGGAGTTCTGGTCATCGCTACGGTAACGCCATGAAACATATGACATGGGTTTCATTGACTTTTTTGATTGGAACGACAAAATGTAATTTTCTGCCAAATTTTGTACATTTTCCGCCAAACTACGTTTTTACTCCCTATATAAATGTGCGTTCAATTTATTATTGCACTTTTTTTTTTTTTACATATCAGAGCAAATTTTCTTTAATTTAATAGTTTTAAAAAATGGTTAGTTCTGATACTCTCCACAAAAATCCGGCAAAATTACATAGTGAACCTGATTAAGAGTTCAGTACCTAACTAGCCAAATCTCTCTAAAAAAGTGAATATTCAAACATTACGAGGCGGTCAGCGAGTACTGATTGATAATCACCAATGACATGCAAATACTTCACCAGAGGATCCTTCTGCTTACATAAAAGGGAAGTGTTTTTGTCCTGAAGCTGATGAAGAACGTCAAATAATTTTATGAGAATAAGTGTATTATTTTTAGAGTAACATTTTAATATTATGAGAAAGAAAGCAATAAAGCTAATGTAATAACAATAAATTCGAAGCATTACTGGGAATAAATATGTAGTTAGAATAAACTCCAGTAATATGATCACATGTTAGGCCTGTTAAGAATTCAAATCGTTTTGGCTGCCTATATAAATAATTTTGTTAGGGTTTATGCACTACAAATTCTAAGCCTTTGACTAATTAAAAAAACATTGGTTTTGCCCAATCAGGTCAATTGGCCAAATTTTGCCGGAGGGTATTGTCTTTATAATGTCTTGTGCCCGTCTGTTGTTTTTTTTGTAACCCAGTGATATCATTATTCCTTTTATATTTGGAATTTGGGTGAATGTGGCGCACCAGCATACGTCTTGTACAGCCTTCTGACCAGCCTTCTGATCCAGTTTCAGCTTGTACTCACTGGTTACCATCGCGCCACACTCCTATCTTAACGAACCCTGAAGAATCCTCTGGTGAAGTATTCACATTCAACCTAATGTTATTAGTGATTATCCACCAGCCGCCCCACCTGGTACCCAGCCCAGTTGGTATCACTAAAGGAGGTAGAGCAAACTGGCTCTCTCATGCAAGACACTGTGATTTGGCCAACAAGATGGCAGCAGCGAGCTCCTGGGCGTCCATCATGTGGGGGTTTCTGGCCATGACGAGCCGCACCAAATCCGGAGGGAAGATCCCGCACAGGTTAAAAAACAACTTCTCTCTCAATTCTCGATACTGGCCCAAAGCTGGGGCCTCTGGGTGCTTTGGAGGACCCTTAGGTGAGGACGTCCGACCCCACGGCAAACTCCACGTCTCTTCTCGCGCGCCTCGATCCTTCGCGAAAAGATGATACGGCTTGTAAGACTGTTGGCCGTGGAAATTCCAGTTCGTTTGCGGCTGCTCGCACGTTGCATTGTTCGACAATGGCGAGTTGTACGTGTTACAGTCCTGCGCGACAGCCTTCTCCCAGGGTTGCTGCATCCTGACATAGCCCTGGTGGGAGCTCACCAGATGGGGGTGCGGTGAGGACATTGAAGACGTCTTTGGTGGAAGGTTGTGGTATTCCCCTGAAAACCCTTTTGGCGAGAGGTATGGATTAGGCATGAAGGTGTGTTGAGAAGATAGAGGGCCTGAAAAGACGTGGCTACTTTCAAAGTCAACATGATACCCTTGTGGACTTGGCTTTTGGAGTTTTGGACGACTAAAATGCGTAAAGTTGGTTGTGTGACAATCAAGGGAAGGTGGGAGGTCTTCAAAGCATTGGAAACCTTGTTGCCCTGACAACCCCACTGGGAATGCCTGAGGAGCATGTTGGCTAAGTTCCATACCATTCGTGAAAGCCATGGCAGCGGAGGTAGATTCTCCCAAAGTACACCTTACTTGTTGGCTTCGTTGTTTCGGCAAGCCTTGGGGACTTTGCCGGCAGGAGGCAGGACTAGTCGTAGGATTGAGGAGATTTGGCAGAGAAGTCAGTGCAGAGGGAATTTCTTCAAAGCGGTTGAATGAAAAGCTGTGTTTGGCGATAGACAGGAGAGACCTGTGGGACTCAACAGAAGACTGGTCTTTGAAGCTATTGCCATACTCAAGTTTAGGAAAGTCCTGAGATCTTCCCTGAGGGCTGACACCGCATGCTCGGTAGGAGGTAGATTCATCAAAAGTAACGTTTGTGTCCGAGCTGTAATGTTTTGGCATATCTTGAGAAAACACTTGCGGACTGTGCTGTTTGAATCCATGTCTAGCGGTGTAAGCACCATGACAAGGAAAGCGCCTGTGCAAAGGAGGAGCTCTCGGGCCACTATCCAGAGTCAGATCTGGAGAGAAGATGTTCGAGCTACCTTCACTGCTGTAGTCTGAGAGGAGGGACTCCGTTTTGGGGTCGGGGACAGTGGAGAAACGTTCCGGGCTTTGTGGAAACTCTAGGCTTAGTCCGGAGTAGGCCTTGACCATAGAGCTGTAGCCTGCCTCAGGAGATTCACATCTGGGATCCCTTACGGCTTTCAAAACGTCACTGCTGATGCTGCCACCGCCCGCAAGGTCCCATCTGTCCAGACTTCCAGGAGAAGGAGGAGCATTATACCCCAGGAAACTACTGCAACCACTGCTGCTGCTGCTGCTGCTGCTGCCTCTACGTGACTGGATGTTTCCCCTGTCCTCACACAGGTCTGTGAGGGAGCCTCGCAGGCTTGAGCTGGACTGCTTCTTTGGGGTGCTCCGCCAGTGCTCTGGACTCTCCTCCTCTCCGAGACTCTGACTGGGTCCGATCAGGGCGTCTTCCATGAGGCTTCTGGAGACGGAGGAGATTTTAGCGCTGGCCCGGAGCTCGTCGGCTACAGAGCGCTGCGGCTGGCTGCCCCTCTCTGGGTGGTAGAACTTACACTTGTGGCCATATGTGCACTTCTTGCCTGAGGACACAATCAAGAGCAGATTAGATCTTCAAATCCTGAAATACTTTCGTAAAGTAAAGCTCATTTGTCCCAATACAAAGATTGATTTTGATTCAATCTCTAGTGATGTTAAGGTACAGTTAAGGTGTACTTTATTGTCCCCATGAGGAAGGTTGACCTCTTTTCACCCATCCCTTAATGGCACACATCTCCAGATATGGAGCATCTGTAGGTTCATGTTCAGGAGCATCTAGCTGTAGGTTTTTGTCTATTGTGAATGTTTTGGGTTAATGGAGGAAACCAGCACCTAGAGATAACCCAGGTCCTTCTTGCCACTCACAGACTGCTTGGTTCCTGATATTATTGCAACAACAAATGTCATCAACAGAGTTCTAATATTAGATGGTGGATGATGTTTGATTAGTGACATAATAGATTTCATATTTCCTGGAAATGCATGTCTGAGTGTTAATGTGTTACCGTAAGGACATGGCTGCTTCCTGTGCTCTGGAATCACAGGCCTTTTTCTGAGGAAGTTGTCCAGACTGGGTCCATGGCGTCCAAGAGGGTCATCTGGAGGCATGAACCTGCACACGACACCCACATTAGGGCTTCGGCTCACCACAAACATACAGCGGAGTGTCATGAGATTTGAATGAATAGACTTCATCTGCTGTGTTGTCTTGAAGCTACTGGCCAACACTAAATTGAAATTAAAACAGCACCAAGATTTGAAAAGGCCTGCTTGAAAAGTAATCAGCTTGGTGGGACTAATCTGCCTGGACGGGGGCGGATCTTACTTGTCGTTGACGAAGGAGTACATGAGGAGGCGCTGGTCGATGAACCTCTTCCACTCAGGCTTCTCGTTGGCCAGGTCGCGGTAGTTGTCGTTGGAGACGATGATGCCGTCCGACTCGAAGGCCAGCTTGACGATGAAGCGGTCGTCGTAGCAGACCACGCGCCGGCCCTGCACGCGGCGCGACGGGGTGAACACCAGGATCTTCTGCTTCTCCAGGCGACGCAGGGTCTCTTGTTCTGTCAGAGCAGACGAGGAAAAAACTCAAATCTCTCTTTTGTTAATAAGAGCGATGACCCACTTCACCAAGACACATGCGTAGAGGACATTAGAAAAATGTTCTTCAGGTTAAAAATGTTTTTTGTAATGCCTGTTATTGTTGGAAATGGGCACCTCACTTATTTGTCTAAGTTCTGGTTCAAAGTTCTGGTCATTGAATGTTACCGGTTATGAGTGCGTCGGGCCGGGACTGCTCTTTCCTCCAGGCAGGCACAAAAACTGTGATGTCACGATGACCACGCTCCAGGAACCAATCAACAGCCAGCTGGATGCCCTGGCACGAGAACACTTCCTTGTTTCCATGACTGAAAAAAACGAAACAAATGGAGGCGGTTACGTTAGTAGGCTCTGGTTTGGCTAAGGTTAGTTATTTGGTTGAGTGTATCGCTTGTGATTAAAGAAATATATAATTATATTTATCATTTACAATGCAATTCAAAAGTTTGGCTTCAATTTAAATGTCCTTAGTTTTTTAAAGAAAAGCACTGTTTATCAGAAATACACACATTGTTAATATAATTGGTAAATGACTATTCTTTTTACAGGAATACCTCCAGGCGACAGAACCCATCAGTCCAGTGTGGTACATTGTGTTAGCTAATCGTGCTAAAGGCTCATTGATGATTAGAAAAGCTACATGGGCTCATTTCCATTTTTCCATTTTTTCCAATTTGCATGTTCTCCTCGTGTCTTTGTAGATTTCCTCCGGGTACTGTACTCCAGTTTCCCCTACCACTAAAACATGTACCAAAGGGATGAATGATGTGTGTGCGTGAATAAATGGTGGTGATCAGAGTTGGCGCAGAACTGAAGCTACATTCCCGTCTGGGGAGTGAATGAAGAACAAACCTGAAAACTGTGAAGCGCATTGGGCGTCATGTGAAAAGATATAGAAATAAAACTTCCATTCCATTCCAAATAAATAAAACAAATTTGGCAGAACATGGTAATTTTTGGTGCAATATTTAATAGTTAAGTTAAATGTAATGCTTCCATACAAGGTAAGCAGCCATCTTGGACAGACCATGCGTTTCTGTGATTGGTTAATCCGCCTGACGGAAAATGTTTAAGGCTGACCGTCATTTTAACAGATTGAAAATCAACCATAATTAAAATAAAGACACAGCGCTGCTCTATCTCTGACCGCCTGGGGCTCTCTCTCTAAACTGACTTTTCGCACGGCAACTGAACAGCTTTTTGCGCCGCGATGGATTTCACATCGGAGCTGAGAGCGCTTGGATTTGGATAAACACATGAAGGACCGGGAGAGGAAACAGAGAAGAGGCATGGTGTGTGGAGGTTAGGGATGGATACCGTTAGTTTTTTTTCGATACCGGTACTTTAACGATACCTGCTTTTCGGTGCCGGTGCCTTAACGGTACTTTTTTCGGTACCTACTGTATGTAATTTTAATTCAATTAAAATAACGTGTATAAAAAAGTGTTGTTCAGGGAAAAGTCCTAAAACAGTACAACAGAAGCTACACAGGCTGCAGCAGCGTCACCTGTAGCTTCGTGTTTTGAGCACAATGTTCACTTAAGCAGCGATAAAAAAGAAAGAAAGGACATTATTACCTCCTGATCTGCAGAGACAGGACAGATCCACATCATGACACGGTTTTCTTTCTAAACTTCTCTAAACACTGCGCTTTGACGAAGCGAAAGCACTTTCCCGTCAAAGATCTTTACACAGTGAGAGTACTCACTCTGCCACTAATAATCTACAAAAACTGTTATGATCAGTGTTTACCACCAGGTGTCGCTGCTGTTAAATATAGCGCTGTTTTATATAATGCACTCAGTAGAATGAGAACGCCAGTTTTAATGTTTTAATGTTTGATGTTGTACCAAAAATGTCTAATACAGAGTGAGCGCTCACTTTTCCACAAACAATCTTTGATATTCCCCTGGCTGCAGCTGCTTGTAGAGTTGTAAACAACAACACGTAAGCTCAGCCTCCGTGGGTCTGTCACTAAAGGTAAAGACGTCTTTCTTGTTGTCACTGCTCTGTTTTACTTTTCAATTTGCCTAAACTCAAGTTTCTTATTCAGTCCCGGTTTAGTCCTGGTTTATAATAACTGGTTAAGTTTGGCTCTGGGTTTTACAACCGGTGCATGTCCTGGTTTAGTCCTGGCTCAGTCCTGCTGCAGACCGCGTCTGGGCCATCTCTATTACAAAAGTTTAGTGTGTTATAGCTTTGCTTCTCTTTAAGTTATAGCTTTTTAAGTTATAGTTTTGCTTTGCTCCATTTGCGCTGAAGCGGCTCATTATCTGCACGCACGTTCATGTTGCTTTTTAGACTTGCTGCGGGTCATATATTGACGTCTGGAGAGAAAAAGAACCGAAAATTGGCACCGAAAGAATTTTAGTTTTTCGATACCGCCCCCGACCGGAGCTTTTCGGTCGGTACCAAGTAGGCACCGTTTAACGGTGCCCATCCCTAGTGGAGGTAGGCGCGTAGTGCCGCTTCAAAAACGTACGCTGCAAATTGCTAAATACTGTCTCGTTCACACACCATTTCTAAAACATTATGTTACAATTGAGAGAATCCAAATAATAAGCTCCAATTTGCATTTGTAATAGTGTAATATGAGCCTTGATATTGATGAGCAGATGATGCTCTAATCAGTCGTCCTCCTTTTATGCACACGTTTTAACACATTTCTGTTTTGTGTTCCATGACTCTGTTCAGATCATGTTTAGTTTAGGTCCATTTATTCTGCAATCTCACATTTTTCCTAACATAAATATGCAGCCTATCTATAGGGAATATACAGTAAATGTCTTTAAAAAATGCTTATAATGAGAGATTAATTCATGAAGCATAAGCTCATAACAGATTTTTTACAAACCCTTCCATCAAAATGAAGGAGAGAAATGATCTGGAGCGAGGCCGTCTCAGAGTACCAGTCTTTGTAAAGGACTGGCCCGGCTAACTCTCACCTGTGATCATGGACCAAAGGCCCAGGTCAGTGAATAAACTCTACGCACTAATGACCAAGCCTCACCTCATGGCTACGTTGCTGCCGTCCACCACCACAGGCCGCAGGTTGTCCTTGTCCTCTGTCCACTGGTCAGGACACAGGGGGCGGCATGGCTCCAGGGAGGAGAGGGGCGCGGGGGCTGGAGCCGCTGCCAAAGACCCCCCTCCGTCCTGAACCTGGGGGTCGGGCCTGGTCCCGAACTTCACCAGCTCACCCAGGATGTCGTTGGTCAGAGCCTCCGGCCCGAGTTTCCTGAGCACCAGCAGCACCTGGTCCTCTGTGTAGCCCAGTTTGAGTGCGAAGTCTACCTTAGAGCGCTGGTCATTAGGGGGGTCAGGGGACTGACGGGCCGAGGGAGAGGCCACCGGGTCGTTCCCGGTGTCAGAAAGGTCCTCACAGGAGGGGTCAGACACGCTCTGGACCACAATAACTGGATCCTGGAAGAACACACCAACAGGTCAGGCTTCAAAACCATGTAATCCCTCAGTCGTCCAGGTCTGTTCCAAAGTCATTCAGTGGACGTAGTAGCAGAGACCTCAATGTTACGGTTTAGCCGTTTTTCAAAATTCCGAGTTTCAAAAACGTCCGGGTGCAATTTCCAGACACCGCTGTTCTTCCTCTCTCGCAATTGTTTTTAGGATTAGCGAAGTCTTAGCACAAATCAACGAATAGTTCAAGAAAACATCACAGACAGTGAGATACTGATGGACGTTCACTGGGACGTGTTAAAAACACTACGTTGGATATACAGGTGAAACTCAGAAAATTAGAATATTGTGAAAAAGTTCATTTATTTCTGTAATTCAGTTTAAAATGTGAAACTAATATATGATATAGACTCATGGCATGCAAAGTGATATATATCAAGCCTTTGTTTGTTTTAATTTTGAAAAATTTGGCTTACAGCTTGTAAAAACAGAACATTTTAATTTCTAGTTATTTCTAGTTTATTCCATAAACTAACTCCGGTCACTGTGACGGTTCGTTTCATTGCTTTGGAGTTAAAAGTCTGGCTCTTTTGTTTAAAACAATCAGCACCAAATCTATATTTAATAAAACTATCCTTAAGTCAAAAACATTTGTATATTTGTTTCCTATAACTGATTTGAGTATCAAAGGTATTGTGATACATCGTTTCCGTCTTTGTTATGATACACATAACAAAGACGACAGCTCTAGAAAGTCCTTTTTTTTTTGCATCAAACTACAGTAACTGAGATGTGACTGACCTCAGCAGCCCCTGTGCTGGCCCCGGCCGCCCGCTCTGCCCCGGGCACGTGCAGGTACTCCAGCCCCAGCTCCAAACCCAGGATGTGTCCTGTCCCATCCTCCTGATCTTTCAGGCCCATCAGCCCCCTCACTCATCCAGGCTCCAACCGCCACTCACACCTGGGCCCCGGAGGTGCTGCTGCGCTGGGGCCGACTCACCGAGGGACGCTGTGGACAGAGAGGGAAAGTCTTTACCAAACCCTATTGTACATTTTTTTTAAATCATTTTTGATAGCAAGATTCATGATCAATGCCAAAATCTAATGAACTCTGCAAGGAAATATAGCGTTTTTTTCTATAAACTACACAACAAAAACGGATCTTAGTAAAAGTAGAAATTAATCACTTTTAAAGAGGGGTATTATGCTTTTTTCAATCACATAGCACCAGTCTATAGCATACTACAATGATGACGTAACCTTCTGTTGGTCTGTATATGCAGTCAATTAAAATAACTGCCTTGAATAAAATTGCTCTCTCAAAATGGCTGTACTGAACGTCTTGAAATAGGCCTCTGTCTCTTTAAGAAGCTTTCCGACACGCCCCCTTCAGCACACTGCTGTGGCATCTAAACAACACTACTGTGCGGGGAGGGGGCTCTGCTGAGCTGAGGAGCAGTGGTTGGTGGCTTGGCTGGTGACAAAAGGTCCAGAGGCGTCTCCAGGAGGTGGGGGCGTTCCTAGGAGGACTGAGGCATAGCTACACCTAAAATGGCTGCCGTCTAAGTTTTTACTGATTACTCAAAAATATGTGAATGAGCCAAGACAACACTCCAGGCATGTGTTTAATGAGGGAATGACATAATAACATGATATAAAGCTTGAAAAAGTCCATTTTACATAATACCCCCCTTTAAAGTACTGGTATCGAAACAATGTAACGGTACCCAGGCCTAGACATGAGCGGCATGAGTTTGGGCTGATAGTCAAATTGTCACCACTTTCTGACCCTTTTATGAAAACATACTTTGTTAAAGTCACTGTACATAATTGTTTACCCATTTTGTCAGATTGTAACTAAAAACTTTAGGCATCAGGCTTAGTAGTACTTTTACAACATTATTTTATGGGACAAAAACAATGTTACCCAACAAAAAGAACAAAAAAGAGTCAGGTGTAGGCTAAAAGTCCAGGAAAAAGTCCATTTTACATAATACCCCCCTTTAACAACTTTTCAGGAAACGTTGAAGGTAGGTCCTGTTGAGAACCACTGCTTTAGTCGATACCATTGGCCACGGGTGTGCCAGTGCTACCCACAGAGCCAGCTGGCACACCCAAAAAACTGAATGCATTTTTTTTTACATATATGGCGCAGATGGTAGAGCGGGTCGTCTCATGATCGGAAGGTCGTGGGTTCGAATCCCGCCTCCTGACCGTGCACATTGTCGTTGTGTCCTTGGGCAAGGCACTTCACCCACATTGCCTCCAGTGTCTGCCTACACTGGTAGCCCCTAGGAGAGACCAACAGGCCCGGTTTGAACCGTGAGCCCGTCCTTCCGTGGACCCACCACCTGCAGAAGGAGCCATGGGGGCTGGTGCAATGTGATTTGGGCAGCTCCGGCGGCTGCCCCCACGACCCGGCAACGGACAAGTGGAAGAAAATGGATGGATGGATGGATAGCTTTTCCTAACATGTTTGATAACCAGTCGATCAATTTGTAAAAATTGCCACCAGGCGATGCGTTGCGACACCTGCACTGGGCATGTTAACTCGATCAATCAATAAAAAAGTGTAATCAGGCGAAGGGGGTTGTGAAACCTGCACCTGGCAACCAACCTAATGACCTGACTGTGACCCTCCCGCACAGCGAGCACTGCAGGAGCCATAAAAGTGTTAGTAGCCTAGCTAGAGTGTTGCTAGCAATGAAACAGAGTTCGTTAATAATGACGAAATAATAAACCTATTCAAGGCTAAGCCACGCCGCCTTGCCTTGTGAAGCTGCAATAAGAAGGTGGGAAGTTCAGATGCTTAAATAATACATGTGATAGTGTGAGTAAGAAATAAATAGGATAAGATAAACAGGTTTACTTATAAATATGACAGGAAATACATGTGAAAAGTGTTAACAACTCATTTAAATCACGTTAAAACATGTGTTTAAAGGTTGAAAAGTTATGATGTATTTCAGAAGTTGAGTGCCAGCCAGTGATTTTGAATATGCAAGTCGGAATTTATTAGATTTGCCTGCAGGCCTGTAGGGGGAGCCCTTGCCACTCTGCTTTAAGCAAATTATGAAACTGGCAACATTTTCCTCCGTCAGAGGGGCATTACATGTACACAGTAAGAAAAAAAAGTTCTATTTGTTGAGAATAAATTTGGCACACCCAGTGTCTTTTCTGGCTACGCCACTGGTCGATACCAATACATGTCTGTGTTTATGTCAGTCTTCACAGCAATGTAGAACCTATTGGAGTCAGGCAGAAGGACGTGAGCACCCTCTAGAGGAAGCAAGTGTCAAATAAGGCACTGGCTGTGACGGGCCTCAAGCCAAAACTCATGAAACTTCATCAAACTGAGCATCTGAACTCACTGTGATCATTACATCAGTAATATTTGCTTGTGTGCATTTTTTTCTTGTCGCTTTATAATGTCATTACAGCTTCAGCTTTTATTCTGTTGCTTTTATAAAGTGATTAAATGAAACTGCAGCCCACGATGTCGTTTTGTACCTTGTGAGCTAAATACCTACGGTTCATTCAGCAGCTAATCTACTCGCCGCTATTTGCTAACATTAAGGTGCGTTTTAAGTCCAGAGAATCATTCATTAGGACTAACGCTGAGCACGTTTAATAAAGCTGAATATTTACTGAGTCACAAAGGGCATGACACGGCCACCAGGTGGAGCTGTTCCCCCATTGAAAGAGAGTAGCAAGCCATAAACTAGTTATAGCTCCCAATCATATTCTGACAGTGAACTGATGTGTGAGTGAGACTGGACATTTTCCTCTGGTTGGGACACTGGGGCGGGTTATTTTATTTGCCATTTCCTTTCTGCCGCCATACTAGCTCTAGTTTTTCATTCATTTATTATTGCAACGTGTTCTCCCTAAAATGAATGAATGAATAAACTCATAGATGCCATTTTACCCATCTCAAGTATTTATGTGGTTGTGAGCGAGCGGCCTGTCACATTTGAAGTCTCGTTTCCGTATGAGCTGGAGTTTGTGGGCAGCAGAAGTTGAGGAGCTTTGGCCCAATTCTGTGGATCATACTGTGGCAGTGTTAGCTTAGCGCGCAGCAGTTCCTTTTGTCGGGGTGGATTACTGGACACAAAGGGCCAGTGTGTGACGCCTCTATAAAAACAATACTCATCAGCCATTAGTAAATGACACTAATGACTGGGCCGTCATTGAGGCCACAGCTTAGGGCTGGTGTTGTATTTGTAAAAGGACATTGGGCCCAAGTTACATTTGGGGCCAACTTGAGTTATCTTTTCGACATGTAAATTCACAGCCAATCATTCACAATCTTTCAAAATAACCGATCATCCATCCATTTTCTTCCACTTGTCCGTTGCCGGGTCGTGGGGGCAGCTGTTGGAGCTGCACCAGCCCCTATGGCTCCTCCTGCAGGTGGTGGGTCCACAGAAGGACGGCCTCATGGTTCTAACCGGGCCTGTTGGTCTCTCATAAGGGGCTTCTGAACCGCTCTTTGTCTGACCCGTCACCTAGGACCTGTTTGCCATGGGAGACCCTACCAGGGGCACCAAGCCCCCGACAACAGAGCTCCAGGATCATTCGGGTGCTCAAACCCTCCACCACGTTAAAGTGGCGGCTCCAGGAGGGGAATAACTGATCATTACTCTCAAAACATTGTTCAGAGCCCTAAGCTCTTCGAAAAGTTTGTCAAAGCGTTTAATTTATAGATACATTCAGTTTGAAAGCGTAATAACAAATGGATTGGAGGATATACTCCTGGTTTATCGGACGAGAGTTGCAGCTAGCTTTACGACTTCTGTCATTAGCATTAGTTGAGGCACTCGACTACACGGGTAGCCCAGCAGGGACTGTCAGAGGAAAAGGTCTACAAGGAAATTCACTTAAAGCTGCATTATGGAACTTTTTAAGTGTAAAAATGTTTTGTGACCCAGCAGTATGGGCAGTTACTGGTTAGCTTGGCGCTTATATTGTCATCACTCTATGACACTCCAGGTTCAATTGTTTTCAGAGTTTCTGGTAGGTTTTCACTGCTGACGGACCCTCTCCTTGGTTACACATGCGTTCCATTGATTCTGGATCAGTGTAGAGGCCACTGCGATAGAAAGCAAAGGCGCCATGTGAACCACTTGCTTGGCCACCCAGACGCTCCTCCTTTCTGTTCAAAAGAAGAACCGTCTGGGCAGCTGCTGGCAGCCAATCATTTCATGATTTGACCCACATCGGTCCAGTCACGCACCCACGTCTATATTGTCTAGGAGAGACTTCATCGCATCAAGAGACGGAACCAGTCACCTCACTCTTCCAAAACATTAAAGATGGCGGCGCTGATACACTGTTTTCTTCTGCCCTTTCATCCGTTTTAAATCATTTGGAAAATATGAAATCCCTAAAACCGGAGCAAGACACAGCGCTGGAAGCGTTACTCGTGAAAAAGGACGGGGGTTTTTTTCGTATAAAAAGTTCCATAATGCAACTTTAAGAACAGCACTTATTCTACATTTTGAGGATCTCTACATTACTTGAGTCGCCTTTTGTTGAGAATCCTTTTACTAAAAACTCCAAAGTAAAAAGTCACATATTGGATGCACACTTCAGAACAGTAGGTGGCGCTGTGCAGATGTACAGCGCCACAACGTCAAACACTCAAAAAGATCTGTCCCTGCCCTGTTGCTGTACAGGACAGGTGGTCAACTTGGGCACACACATGTTTTGAAACCGCAAAAGGTATCGTGGACTTCAGGAAAGACAAAGCCCCACCGCTCCCCTCGCCCTGACAGACACACCCCACCCTCCCACCCTCATCTCCATCATGGACTCCTTCCGTTTCCTGGGTACCACCATCACCCAGGACCTCAAATGGGACCCAACCATCTGCTCCAAGAAGGCCCAGCAGAGGATGTTCTTCCTACGGCAGCTGAGGAAACTTAAGCTGCCAACCAGGATGCTGGTGCAGTTCTACACGGCCATCATCGAGTCCATCCTCACCTCCTCCATCACCGTGTGGTCCATCCTCACCTCCTCCATCACCGTGTGGTCCATCCTCACCTCCTCCATCACCGTGTGGTTCATCCTCACCTCCTCCATCACCGTGTGGTCCATCCTCACCTCTTCCATCACCGTGTGTCCATCCTCACCTCCTCCATCACCGTGTGGTCCATCCTCACCTCTTCCATCACCGTGTGGTCCATCCCCCTCCCATCCGTTTCCACCTCTTCCATCACCGTGTGGTCCATCCTCACCTCCTCCATCACCGTGTGGTCCATCCTCACCTACCTCCATCACCGTGTGGTCCATCCTCACCTCCTCCATCAACCGTGTGGTCCATCCTCACCTCCTCCATCACCGTGTGGTCCATCCTCACCTCCTCCATCACCGTGTGGTCCATCCTCACCTCCTCCATCACCGTGTGGTCCATCCTTCACCTCCTCCATCACCGTGTGGTCCATCCTCACCTCCTCCATCACCGTGTGGTCCATCCTCACCTCCCACCGTGTCCATCCTCACTCCTCCATCACCGTGTGGTCCATCCTCACCCCTCCATCACCGTGTGGTCCATCCTCACCTCCTCCATCACCGTGTGGTCCATCCTCACCTCCTCATCACCGTGTGGTCCATCCTCACCTCCTCCATCACCGTGTGGTCCATCCTCACCTCCTCATCACCGTGTGGTCCATCCTCACCTCCTCCATCACCGTTGTCCATCCTCACCTCCTCATCACCGTGTGGTCCATCCTCACCTCCTCCATCACCGTGTGGTCCATCCTCACCTCCTCCATCACCGTGTGGTCCATCCTCACCTCCTCCATCACCGTGTGGTCCATCCTCACCTCCTCCATCACCGTGTGGTCCATCCTCACCTCCTCCATCACCGTGTGGTCCATCCTCACCACCTCCACCGTGTGCCTCCCCCCCCCTCACCGTGTGGTCCATCCTCACCTCCTCCATCACCGTGTGGTCCATCCTCACCTCCTCCATCACCGTGTGGTCCTCCTCACCTCTCCTCACCGTGTGTCCCCTCACCTCCTCCACACCGTTGTCCTCCTCACCTCCCCATCACCGTGTGGTACCCCGGCGCTACAGACCGGGACAAGCATCGACTGCAGCGCATTGTTCAGAGTAGGGACGTCAAGATTAACCGGTTTACGATTACCACGATTCTAAAAGGACGCAGTAGGTTATCCGTAAGAATTTCAGAAGCCACGGTTTACCGCTATAAATAGCGCGTAAACTCACATAATCCGTCGCTGTAAATGTCCAGGTCAAGGTAACAAACTGCATAATTCCCAAAAAAGTTGTCCAAATGTTGGGAAATAGCTTTTTCTTTACATCCTGAGCCAGTTGTGGCTAAGGATGTAAAGAAAAAGCTAACGCGCTCCGCTCTGCTTCAGCGTAACAGAAAGGAAAGTGAAATTGCGCACATGTGGAAATCAGCTGTTCAAAAGAGTCTCAGTCATTTTGTAAACACGTTTCATTCTCTGTTCATCAAAACATCTGACAAATAATTAAGCAGCAGCAGAACTTTAGAGAACATAAGACCTAGCCTAGCTTGTGGCCTAATAATATAGTAAAATAATTATGATAATTATGGCCATTATAAAGAAGTAAAGTTGACATTGTTTTGTATTATTCAATGTAGGCCTATTTATTTTAATGCAAAACAATCTTAAAGCATTTTTCATTTTTAGAAACAGTGAATGTTTACAAGTGTAAGTATTAAAAAGCTTTTTAAAGACAAAAACTAAAAATATCAGTTCTTTCCTTTCATTCGGTCGATAATCGACGAATCATCGTAAAATCGCAATATTTTCTCTCACAATAATCGTGACTCAAAAAATTGAAATCATGACACCCCTATTCAGAAGGTGATTGGCTGTGAGCTCCCATCTCTCCAGGACCCAGAGGCGTGTAGGTTGGATCACAGCTGACCCTTCTCACCCTGGACATGGACTATTCACCCCTCTCCCCTCAGGCAGGAGGCTACGGTCTAACCAGATCCATACCTCCCGCCACTTGAACAGTTTTTTCCCCTCCGCCATCAGACTCATGAACAAGACAAGACCCAATAACTTAGTTACAGACTCATGGATGTATCTGCTCTGTTGCACTGTGTGATGTGTCCACACTCAGACCCGCTGCTATTACTTTACCATACACCGACACATGTGCAAATACAATCCCGCTGTTGTTCTATGTTGTCGTCGCCTAACCATATTTTACTTATTTACTTATTTATTTTAATATTATTTATGCATGCCCCATTAGCCTTATAGTTTAAAGTTTTATAGCTTGTTTTTATCTAAATTCTGTGTTTTATGTTGCACGTCAGCACCGAAAAAATTCCTAGTTTGTGAATCTGTTCTCAAACAATGGCAATAAAAACTATTCTGATTTTGATCCTGACACTTCAAGTCATTTGTGCTTTTCACTTTGAATACTTGCAAAAGGTGCATTATGGAACACCTTGATAGGGGTTTCCTACCAGAAACCTGCAAATAGCAATTGATGGAAAGTAAAGTATTCAAAATGAAAAGTACAAATGACTTGAAGTGTTGTATGTTTGCGGCTTCAAAAACGCTGTGTGGTGCCGTCTCTGTAGCTCTGTAGTGTGTGAATTGTGTGCTCAGTCCAATCACCTTTTAATTTCCTTTTTCTGTTACAAAGAAGTTGTAACAACTTAAATCATTTAATAATATATTAAATCCTCCAGCTGAGCACTCTTCACCAAGATCCAAGGTTAAGATCTGAAGACGGTTTCCAAACCTGCCCATGACTGCGGCAACTCAACCCCACTGGCACTGGTGCAAGGATGGGTCAAGGGGGACACATTTCCCGACAGGCAGACGTGGGTCAAGCAGGTTACTATGGAATAAATGTACCCAAGCAGAAGTCAAAAGCAGAGACCCAAATCATCGATTAAAAAAAGTTTAAAAAGCACTTAGTTGAATACTAATTTGTGTGTAAACGTCTGTTTTATATTTTAATCTTGATGTAATGGATAAACACAACATACTTGAAAGTTCTGAAGGAAAGAAGGAAAATGAAGACAATTCTGAACTAAATTTTTCATATTAATTTGTTCCGATTTACTCACAGTACAAAGAGTAAAGTTTTTACTGTTACTTCCAAATAATAGCAATCAAGAAGTGAAAGTAAAACGTTCTGTGTGACAAAACACTTGTACCAGCCTCTGCCTGAGCGCAGTCTACAAATCAAACTGGAGAGATCCCTGCCTGAGGACAGACCATCTTCTTATTGGTGACCAAATCGACGCAACTCTGCCATAAATATCCTCTAATGCCTGACTGCTGGATGCCACAGGAGTAACGCAGTCTGCGCTAACAAAAGGCCCAGAGGAGGAGGAGGGCGGGGGTATGTCAGTGTGTGTGTGTGGTGCTTTGAAGGGGGTGTCCCGGGGCGGTCAGGGGTCAGGGGGGTAGAAGTGTGTCTGGCGTGCTGCCCCCAACAATGCAGCTGCCTCCCAATCTGTCCAACACTGACGGGGCTATTGTTCCGTGCAGACCCGAGGCCCCCTGGGAGACCCCTCCACCACCACCTCACACCCTGGGACACCCCCCTCACACCAACCAGACCGAGGGAGAGTCAGCACAAATGACACAGCCGTCTGAAGTCAGCAGCAGTTGTCAGATGGCGAAGTGTTGTCCATGTGAAGCCAGCACAATGCATCATAATAATGTGGAGCTAGTTTTTCAGAGATGTGACGTCATTGTCCCCAGTTGCTTTGTGTTCATGTGCTTTTTGTGCGGGAAAGTGGGGATTTTCATGTCATCAAATAAAAACTGGGTTTTATCACTGGTTTGCGCTTCTGCTAATCATTTAAATGTGTTGTTAGCATCTCAAAAGCTAAATGGTAGTTTGTGAGTTGTTTTTTTTAAGCATCTAGGGATGCATTGACAGTGGCGCCACCAGGGGGTGGCCAGGGGTGGCCGTGGCCACCCCTGGCCGACTCCTGGCCACCCCATTGGCCACCCCACTGGCCAGTGTTAATTGTAGTACTGTAGTATCAGTTATGAATGTTATTGGATCATTAGTAACATTAAATATAAAAAAACAAAACAAAGTATAGCAGTAGACGTTTCCTTAAGTCTTTCTGATACTTTTCTACAGGCCAGTTTACTACAACAGTAAATACAATTGTGAAATTATGGCTGATAGTTTTGGTTTGCCACCCCAAGATTTTAAGTGGCCCCATCTGGCCACCCCTATGAACAATTTCTGGAGGCGCCACTGTGCATTGATACCACTTTTCCTATAACCAATACGAGTACATTGATTTAAGTACTTGCCGATACCAAATACCGATACAAGTACAAGGCATTTTCCTCAAAACATACTTTTTGAAGTGAATAGACGGTTTATAGAGGGACTTTTTCAGAGACTGGTTAGTAATTAGTTTAATTACTTTTCTCATTTACATTTCCTTGAGTAAATTAGCCTTCCATTTTAAGAACAGTTAAATCAGAATCCAACATATGCCATTCTATTTTATTTATTTTTCACTCAATATAATTTCTTTTTTTATTGCACAGTCCATCATACAGTCCATGTCCAACAGTTACTCAATGCTTGTGCTGTATTCATTTAGTTGTCTTTCTTTCTTTAATAATAGTATTGAGGTTACTAATTTATTAACAACTTATTACTACTGCTGATTTTAATGCATTTCTAGCGTGGAGAAACACGTGCACAGACTATGGGTCACGTACAGCGTGCAGCGCAGCCCTTTGATCACAGCGCTGCAGTGGGAGGCGGACACAGGAGAGATTGTGCCTTTCTCTCCTGTGTCCGCCTCCCGCTGCAGCAGTGGGATAAATATGGCTCTCCGTCCTGTGAAAGCATTAAGGTTGTGACGAAAACTTGTGAGGCTGCAACGCCATGAGCTTTTGGAAGCATTAGCGCGAGCTGAGAGGAAAGGGAGAGAGCAGACGCTCAGCGGCGCTGGTGACAGAAAGACGTTGGAGCTGCGCGTTTACTTCAATGGTAACACATTCAGCTGCACGAGGCTGCGCTGACTCTGTAATAAAACCAGATGAACTCGAGTCCAAAGGATTTGTAGGGAGACTTTCTATCAGTCAAAATGACCGCTGCGGCGGTGCTATACGATCCGTGTTTTAAACAGCATTTAAAACAAAAAACAAAACGAAACTCAATATGTGGCGCACAGTGTGGATTCTGTGGCGGTGCGCCACAGAATAGTCTATGTGTGGGAAACACTGTAAATTAAGCACCTGGGCTTAAGAACCGCCAGAGCCGCTAGTTAGCAACATTAGCCTGTCGCCTTGGAACACACTGCAGACGAGGTACAATGAAGAAAACATTTACAGTAGCTCTGGTTAAATCCAGCACAGACTCGGATTCATTTCCACTGAAGAATTCTCCAGTTGGTTGCTCGTTGCTCTCTTCAGCGGAGAGAAGCGCAGTGGGTGTGCTGAGCTGCACGTCAAGTGGTATCGGGACCACATTAATGAGCATGAGTACTGGTATCGGTGCATCCCTACTTTTCCTAGCATTGATGTATTTCACTCGCAATTTTGTCACTCTGAGGACGACAGCTCACACTAAACTAAAAAAAAGTAGCTGTGTTTAACTAAAAAGCTAGACGATTAGACGATAAAAGAACAAATCAGCTGATTTCCGCACTCCACGGATGTTTTCCCCAGTTGAGCGAGCGTTCATGTGCATCTCCCAACTGTTCCAGGGGACCACATGAACGCAGCATTATCCACATGAAACGTCTTCTCTTTCGGAACATATAAACAAAAGGTTCAAGCCGAAAGATATGACAAATTTAAGAACACTAGCACAAAAAAAACACTTTTAAGGCTCATTCATACGCAAGAACTTTGTTCTTACCGCAAGAGAAAAGAACAAAGTTAGCCTTAACACAAAATAATAACCTGATGAAAAAAGTTTCATCTGCGTTTGGAGATTTCTTTCAAGAACGGTCTCTCTTGTAATATCCTGCACACGGTCTATCGTGTAAAAAGTGACATTTATTTACGGTGCAACGTTTCGGGAACTAGGTCGTCTTCAGACAAATGATCATAGAGTGGTAAAGAGCCGTAGAAGAATAGAAGTGGCCGATGATGCCAAAATGACAGAACCCACAATAATAAGGAACATAGGCCTTCTACAGTATATGCAACTCCACTATGACAATTATAAAACCTGTACATCATAAGCACACAGCCATAGAAAATATAATATACACATTATCCAAGTTGGATGCAGTATACATGGGAAATAAATATCTCAGGCAGGTGAATATACATATTCAGGTTTTCATCTCTGTGCGTATCTCAATAGATAGAGATGGCAACGCATCATACAAGGGGGCGTGGCCTAGTCAAGGGGGAAGAAAACCTCTCAATGGAATCACCATTGTTCACTCTTTTTAGCGGTTTTCTGTAAACTGTAAAATTTATCACACACCAATAAAGTCGAGCCAAAATCAGGTCCATATGGATGTTTTTTTCACAGCAAATTGTTCAGTAGAAACGAAAAACCAGCACTCGTTGCTAGCATTAGTATAAGTTAGCATTGCTCGTTTTTTTAAGTATTTATGAGCTGTTGAACCACATTGCTCCTCTCAATGTCTCTGTATCTTTATTTAGTAGAAAAATATATTCATAATTCAGCATTAGGTAAAGTAATGGTGGAGAAATGGGACACATAATAATATTATTATTATTATTATTATTATTATTATAATTGCCAAGTTTCTCTAAGCGCTACACTGTCATCATTCATTTACGCCACACTGGGTGGTGGTAAGCTACTGTTATAGCCACACCTGCCCTGGTGTAGACTGACGGAAGAGAGGCAACCAGTCCGTTTCATCGGCCCCTCCAACCACTAATTCACTACATTCACCCCAGGCTTCCTGGTGTTACCAAACGGTCTCCCATCCAAGTACCGACCAGGCCCTTCCCTGCTTAGCTTCCAAGCTCTGACGGGATTGGGCAGAGCAAAGGCGGTATGGCCAGGATTAACATGTTCCAAAGATACCACTACATACAGATACCTGTATATGTGGTGGCACGTTAACGCTTGTGCTCGGAGCCTTTCTTTGTAGAGTTTGAATGTTCTCCCTGTGTCTGCATACTGCAGTTTCCCCTACCACTAAAAACATGTTTTCTTCTCTCTCCATTCCACGCAGGGGAGTTAGTCTGGTCACGGAGCAGTTTGAACGGGCGGGCCTAACACTCACAGATTGACCAATCAGCAATTAGCGGACGTGACGACAGCTGTAGTCCAACTCACTAAATATGAACTGAATATAAACTCACGAGAACGCGGAGGAAAAATCCTCCACTACTTCATCCATGATTAGTTTGGGCTAATGTTAATGTTAATTGAACTAACAACATAGCAGCGCAGTGAGTGACCTAACCTTATCAATCTCTGTGACGCTCGTGATTGGTTCGGCCTCAGCCGACAATCAGCAACTTGTTTACTGTGTATGTCCAGACCCGCCTTCTTTCACGCAGAAAAGAAGTGGGTGTGGTTTATCAGGCTAAAAAAACTGTGCAATAGGTCAGTCCTCCAGCCAGGTGATTCTGACCATCAGCCTGATGGGCACCTTACGGGTCGCCCTAGTGGCATCGAAGGATGGGTCAAATGCAGAGAATAAGTTTCGCTGCACAGTTGCTGTATAATGACAAATAAAGCACCTTAACCTTAAAACAGCTTCAGAACAGACTCTATGGAAAGATAGAGATTAAACTCCTCATTCAGACCCAGAGTCTGAAGGGCAAAAATCCAGGGGGAACACACTCGACACCACAGGACCAGTTAATCTTGGTTAATGTCATTGAAGCCACTGCGTGTGCTACCCGGTCATTGCGACGTATAGTATTTTACGGTCACTGATCCTCAGTTTTAATTATCGTATCAAAATTTAATCAAAATCGCAATCTTTACTTTGGTCATTCTCAATAATCGTCACAGGACCTTTTCATTGACATGTTTACAGCCTAGCTTTTAACCTAGCTTTGGAGTTTGGAAGAGACGATGGGAGATTCTTAAAACATTTATTACTGTCTGACATAAATGTCTAAGTTCATGAATCAGCTGCATGTATTCATTTTTATTATAAGAAAATAAAATTGAATTGAAAAACAAGATCGATCATCATGAGAAATCATTTTTTTGCCATATCGTCCAGCTCTAAATTCTTGTGCGGGTAAGACGACTGTCGTGCATCTAAATAAATAAACACACAATCAAGCCAAGTTACGCTGAAGTGCCTTTTTATACATTTACAGTAAGACCATCCAACAAACATTACCTTTAAGTTTACTCTGGATTGTGATCTAGATTTCCTCATATGGCGTCACAAAGAGCTCTTAGTAAAATATACTATTTCTACACACCCTGTAAATCATTCAAGCAATTGAGCCTGCAAATGATTATTATTGATTATCAAAATATTCATTAGTTGCAGCCCTAATGCAAATCCTTCTTTGTGAATACAGATTTTTGCTGGTCCTACGTATCCAGGAAATTCTCACCTCTCCATCTCATCACAAAGTAAAAACACTTGCCTTAGCTTCACTACAGCCATATGCGCCAAACAAATGTTTTCTATGCATTGTTTTTCTTTTCTTTTAACAGTTGTGCAACGTAAGACAGCAGGAGTAGAGGGTGAGAATTGAAGAGACGTGAAAATCAGGAATATATAAATAGTTTCAGCTCAGTTTTTTTTAATCAATATTGCATTTTCTAACCAACAATGTGTAAAATAGTGATAAAGAAGTGTTTGAGATTGTTAAAGACCTGGAAAAGCACACCCGTTCTTTATGGGAAAAATTAAGTAGGTAACTTAATAGATAATAGATTTTTATCATATTCACAAATACTGTGAATTTGAAAGTGCATTTTCTTAATTATTAATTTACAAAACTATTTATGCACAACCAACTGGATTTCATGCTCCAAGAGGTCAGGAAGATGCCCTGCCGTGGGCTCCAAGATGCTTCAGTGATAACTGACCGACTGGACGTTGGTACCACAATCTCCAGCCCTAGTTACAGAGGAACTCCCATCAGTCCGGGGTCTATCTATAGTCTGTCCGTCCATGGGAGTGGATCTCTCCTCCCTGTGGTTCTCCCTGAGCTTTCTCTTTTCTCCCACTGGGTTTTTAAGTTTTTCCTTTGCGCTTGGGAGGGTCTACGGACTTTGGATGCCCCAAGGCATTTTTCCATCTGCTGCTGACGCTTATTTAGCGATAACATTGATTATTGTTTCACTGTTTTAATGTTTTAATGTCTTAATGTCTGGTGCAGCCCTTTGACCCCTCTGGTTGGCCCCTGTGGTGATATTGGGCTAAACAAAAGAACTTGATTTCATTTGAACTCTCCCGTCTCTGCCTTCACCTGCAGTCACAAACTGTGGTCCACTCCATCCCTTTAAAGAGACTGAACTCCAAATGCTTTCGTAAATAACTGCAAATCTAATCACAGCCACAATGCCGATCACAGAAGTGCCTATCAGTTATCCCTTTCCCCTCAATGAATGCAGCTCTAAAAATACAATACAATTAAGACACAGCAGGAAACTTATGCATCAACCAATGTAATAATCTTCCAAGAAATGTAGATGATGACTGTCGGAATCCAATTGAATGTTTTAATGACTCTAAAGGCTTGTCTGTCTCGCCGTCATCTCATCTTTACTCCACTCTTAAGTTCAGTGCGTTACAGACTGAAGCTACAGCGCAGGTGGAATCTCCCACAGCCCCATGGTCGCTGGGGAAGTTGCTTTTCGTCTCTCAGGGAAGTGCCACTACAAAAAAGGGAAGAGAAATCACATGACCCAAAGCCGCACTAACATTTCATAATTTCATACCGTCAGCCAGACCGCTGACGTATTGGTATAGCAAAGTCAGCAAAGGGGATACAAGCGCTATCCCCGTGAGTGGAATTGGTCAAAGAGCGTGTGACCAATTCCACTCATGGAATTGGCAGAAATTAATCTTTCTTTCTTTAAAAGACTCTAAATTAAAACGTATACAATTAGCTGTGGTTTTGTCCCATTTAAATTTAAACATTTGAAATTTAGAGATATCAAGTTGACACTTATGCTGTAGATTACTGGCATAAATATGAAGGAAAAATATATTGCAAGTTTTTGATGGATCGAGTTACAAAGTTAAATGATTTAGTCTAATCAGAGTACTGTGTTCTGAACACTTAGAATTAGGGGTGAGCCATATCCTGTCGCATATCGTTATACTGGTACCATTTTTTATATCGTCGTGGACACGATATAATCTGCATGTGCACTCCAGCTGATTTGGACTGAAGTCAGGACCAGGCGCACGCTCAGCTCCACTGAGCTGATATGTATGTACATTTTGCATCAATATCGTTTCATTTTGTTGAGAATTTGTAAGAGGAAAAACATCTTAATATCCTATGCTAACTGATATGTGAAAACGAGCTAGGCTACAGTACGATAGTGCTACGACTATTTTATAACGTGGGAGACGCCAAAAGTTGTGTGGCAGCTTTATTAACTAAGACTAAAAAGATTTATTGGACTAAATCTAGTCTAGATTCAGAGAAGTTGTCAAATAGAACACAGTTTGAGAGCATATAGGAAATACTGGGACAGCACTAGTTAATGAATGTTGCAGTCTTTTCTGATGTGGTTCAGGCTTGAGTTCTCATTAGGAAAAGAAAAACCCTTTGAGTGCAGGTGCTGTGTGGAAGAGAGAAGCGAGAGAACTATTCTATACTCTTCTAAACTCGCTGCTGTGTCAGAGAAAACATTGGTACTATTCACTTTTGCCCACACATTTATGTCAACAGTCAGACAGATGTAAGGTGGGTGAAGGACACAACAACAGTAATAACAACAGGATCAACATGAGGCTGCTCCTCATATAAGGCTCCTGGTTTCAGCTGCTCATCTGCGAGCAGAATGGTAATCGGCCTTTTGCAAAGGCCCCGCACCCTTACGAATACAAAAACTTTATTGTCCACCAAGGTGGAAATTTGTCTTTGGTATCACCTTTAAGGCAGAACATCATCATATTATAACTTAAAAAACATTGTAAAAGGCAAAGGATTCAGGCTAAAGAACAGTTTCTCTTACAACTTTAAAGAGTTTGCAGCTTTCACTGCTCTCGGCACAAAGGAGTTCTTATAAATGTTTTTCCTTGCAAATGACTCTGTATCTCCGTCTTGACTGCAGTAGTTTGAACTAGGGATGTGCATTTAAAGCAAAAGTACTATTCGATAATCGTGGGGTACTAATCATTAATATTCGAATATTCGACAATAACTGCCGCCAGACTGCCCCCACCCCCCCAACACCCACCGCTGCGGAAACAGATATAGATCCACGATTTTTCTCTTTCTTTTTTATTTTGACAGTGATGCAATTCACAGCACAACATTATAGAACCGTTTTCTGTCTTTAATCCCCTTAAACACACAGGATATTATATACAATACAAAGGTGCGTGTGCGGACCGGGTTTATCCTTTCATAAATCACCCAATAATACCGTCGTCACGTCAAACAATTAACAAAGTGCGGAGACTTCAAACAATAATTATATAAATTTTGAACATTTTACTAAACATACCTGAGAGACAGCATTGCTGACGTGAACATTTTTAACATGCTCGTCCTCATAATCCGAAAAATAGTTCAAGCCTAATCCAAGTTTTTATTCAGAAAGATCAGCATGTCCACATGCACGGGATGAAGACGGGAACGAAGTCTGTTTACAATAAGTCCTGCCGTGGAAAACACCCTTTCCGACGGCACAGATGTGGCGGGCACACACAAGTATGCACTCGCTAATTTTGCCAGCTGAGGATATTTGTTTTCGTTAGTTTTCCACCAGTCCATGGGATCGATCTGCGGGGATGGACATTTGTCCTGGCAGTAACGGTTCAGTTCAGACTCGATGTCCGTTGTATCTTCTTTATAATAATCCTCACCAAACAGGGCAGCAATAGCAGAGACAGACGCAGCATCACTTCGTGGTTTCTTGGCCCTCAGCTCAGTCTCAACTGCGACCGCCTCCACGAGCTCTGGCTCTGGCCTGCTCGAGAGGAGATCGCTCACCTTGGCCTGCACAGCAACTTTAACATCATCCGATGTGAACCTGAGATGCTTGTGCCTCGGGTCCAAGAAGGAGGCGATGTACGCCACTTTGCCGGCGCTGCAGACATCTGTCGGTGCGAGTCGCCGCTCAAGTGAAGCAGACACGGAGCGCTTAAACTGAGACACTTTGGGAGATTCTCCCTCATTTTCTTTGAGGTGCTTTGATATAAGAGTTGCTGTAACCGGATAAACCATGGAGATGGAGACTCCAGACTCTCCGCACAACGCAGTAGTAGCGTGTTTCAGCGAGTGTAGCACGGGCATGAGCTCCTCCATCACACTCCAGTTGTTATCTGTCAACTCGAGGGTTCGTGCATCTGACAGTTTGGTGAAGGCTCTGTCTGACAAGACAGCAGATATTGCCCATCTTTGTTCAAGTAGTCGTTGGAACATATCGTAAATAGAATTCCACCTTGTACGGCAGTACTGGATTAATTTGTGCTCAGGTAAGTGCTGAAGTTGTTGTTTTTGTTTCAGCGCTTGTGTTGCTGTTGTACTGTGGTGGAAATGTGAAACCAAACGACTAGCAGATGTAACCACATTGTTTATGTGTTGAAGCTTGAATCCATCGTTTATAGCAAGCTGCAGTGAATGTGCGAAACAAGGCTGAGAGTCCCACTCCACGTGCTCGGTGTTGACTCGTATCATGTTGCTTGCGTTGTCATGGACACAGGCTATGACTTTTCCGCGGATCCCCCAGTGGTCGGTAGCGGTGGAGAGCACGTTGGCAATGTTTTCAGCTGTATGCCGCTCTGGCATTGCTTTGGTTTGCAGAACAGCACTCTGTATCTTCCAGCTTTGTATGTAATGGCAAGTGATTGTTACGTATGATTCTGTTGTCAGCGCTGTCCACGAATCAGTGGTCAAAGACACTTTTTCAACATTCGTTAGCTGAGTGCGCAGCTCACTTGTTTTATCATCAAAAAGTTTCTCAAGTCTGGTTGTAATGGTTTTTCTTGATGGGACTGAGAACTCTGGCTCAACAAATGCCATCAAACTCCGAAAACCCTCACCTTCAACGAAGCTGATGGGGAGCATGTCTTTTGCAATCATCTTTGAGATGAGGGACGCCGTTTGCTCCGCACGTCTGTCATCACATGTACGTCTTCTAGTGGCAAAGCTGGCAATTGACTGTTGCTGTGACGACGGCCCGCCGCTTTCACACGGGTGCTTTGCTCTCATATGAGAGTGCATGGTTGTCGTAGACTTGTGATATGCAAGCTTTGCCTCGCAGAGTTTACATTGTACCTCTGTTTCAGTTGTTTTTTGAAAATAGCTCCACATGGAACTTTTTGACGACTGCTGCAGTAATTTCTCCATCGTGTCTTCTCCAGTTTGTTACTTTTTCTACGGCTTGGCATGTAGCCCGCCACTGTGTATCGTCAAATGGTACGCTGCCCCGTGCGGAAGCCGGCAGTAATACAATTTTTTCCCCCTCCAGATATGGTACACTATTCGATTTTTTATGATTTAACGACTATTCGAATATTCGAAAATCGATGCCCATCCCTAGTTTGAACTCATTGTTTAGCAGGTGGGAAAGGTCATTTATGGTCTCGTCTGGCTGCAGACGTACCACATGACCCACTGCCTCAGTTTTGTCCCTACATCACTACCTCCATTTTGTCCCCACGTGTGTGACCGTGTTTACTCCAAACTCCAGACTTCTCTCTGCTGCTCAACAGGTAGAAGTTAGGGTTAGGGTTGACTTCAGTAGCCTGGAGTAAACACGATCACACACATGGGGACAAAATGGAGGTAGTGATGTAGGGACAAAACTGAGGCAGTGGGTCATGTGGTACATCTGCAGTGAGACCCCTCTCTTTATGATGAGCACTGCCTTCTGCCTCTGGAGTTTATTCTTATTCTACATGCTAAGGTTACCATACCACATTAGCATGTTAAAGATGAGGATACTTTCCACAAAGCTCTTATACACTGTTTCAAGAATAGAATGGCTCACTCCAAAATTATTCAGTTTGCGAAGCAGATACAAACGCTCTGAGCACTTCTTAAAAATGAAGTCAGTGTTCTCAAGAAAGCGAGGGCCAAGATATTTGAAGCTGTCAATGAGTTTGACCTTTTGACCATAAATCTGTACAGGTGTCAGTGCCCTATTGTCATTATGCACAATGAGCGCCTTTGTTTAAAGAACATTTATCTCTAAAAAGCTGTCCACACAACGCTGTTGTAACCAGTAATTAAAAATACTGACTCTCCATCACAGTGTTCCCTTTCTGTAATAAAGTGACCAGCGCCATATCATCAGCGTATTCAAATAGTTTAAAAGATTCAATTTTAATTTGAAAAGTAGAAAAAAAGCAAAGGAGATAAAATTGTGCCTTGAGGTGCCCCTGCACAGTCTCTTCTGAGATGTCAGAACCAAGTATAACTATTTGTGGACGATTTGACAAAAAGTCTCTGACCCACTTGATTATGCCTCCATTAACACCGAGGTCCATAAGTCTGCACAATAAAATATGTACCAGCATAGAATTGAAGGCTGACGTAAAATCCACAAAGAGAATTCTGGCATAGTGATCAGAGGCCTCTGTGCTTCTCAGACTTTTATTTGCAAACTGTAAGTTGTCCAAACAGTTTGATACTGAGGACATTATGTGTACAGTTCGCTCCATGGATTTACACAAGATGAAGTGAACTCTATAGGGCAAAAATCATTAAATTCAGATGATCCAGTTTTTTTTTTTAGGGATGAGCACAATATTTGAGAGCTTCCATGACTCAAGTGTGTGTCTGTAAGGCCATGTGGCCCTGGGGCTTTACTTGGTTTGAGTCCTGCTCAGTAAGTACAATAGATTCATATTCTGAAATCAAACTGCAAACATCATCACATGCTATACTGAAATCAATCTTATCATACCTACCGTAAAATACATTCAAATCATTAACCATTGTAAGAGAGCGGAGTATGTTTGTTATTTGTCTCCCTACCCATTATTTGGTTTAAGCCCTTCCATGCACTCCTGAACAAAAAATCCTCTCCACCTTCTGTCTGTATTCTACTTTTGCTTTATTTAGTTTACTTCTGAATTCTGATTTCTTCTCTGATATGGTCTACGTTCCCTTCAGAGAAGGCTACTTTCTTCTCACTACTACAGACCTTTAACTCACTTGTTATCCAAGTTTTGTTGTTGTATGTTCACAAAACATTACATAAGATGTAATTGTTTCTGTGAAAACATTCAAATTGTCACAAGAATTAAAAAGGATCTGCCGGTCATCTTCCAAGCAATCCCTTGATGTACTGTTATCTGTCTATACTCCCACATCCTTAGCAGAGATCGACATTAACGGTTGTCCACTTGCCCGGGGCAAGTAAACTTTTTGTCTGGGCAAGTGCCCTGTTCTCTCTAGTTGCCCGATCGGGGCATACGCTTGCCGATAGTTTATCCCCCGCAGAAGTCTATATTTTTCCCAAAGTTCGCCTTTTGCGGCGGTAGCGCTTGCCCCGGTCAGGGAGCGCTGTGTACACGAGGCGGAGCGAGGAGAGGACAGGTCGGTGCAGAGGCAGAAAAGAGTTTAGCGTTTGTTCCTACCCGAGTTCACTCTGATTTCTTCACGATCAGAGAGTAGTCTGTTTGTTTGTAGCAGAGAGCTAACGTAAAGCTAACAGTCAGCTACAGCTGCTGTCGGAGTTAGACCCGCCTAGCCTGGCATCCAGAATGATCCCCCTCTGTATATTTATACACGGGGATATCAGTCTGGGCAGGGAGCTGGCTGTTTCCACTTCTGCCAAACTCAAACGGATCCATGCAATCAGAATCGTTTATTTGCAGTCACGTATTGTCTGCGCGAGGCATCACACTTGGGATGCGGGGGTCCCTCGATAACAATCTATGGGTGATGCCCGGGAGAGCAGAGATTGTTTTCCAATCAGCGGTAAATGGCCAAAAACACATCGGCAGTAGGTGAGTTTTGTGACTCATAATTCTGTTTGAATATTAATCCAAAACCGCTAATTAATTAACTAATAACATTTAAAACTCGGTTTAGAGCAGCGCTACTTCGGGGTTTTCACCGGAATATCAGAAAGAAAGTATGTGAACTCTGCGTTTGATCGGCGCATCTGATCAGCGCATTTTACCGATCACAAATTTCAGGCCGTGATCGGCCAATCATGATCGGTGATTGATCAGATCGGTGCGGATAATGCCTAAATATATTGTTTTTTTCTGGAAAATAAGGCATGGGTCAGATTTGCCCTCGGGTCGCCTATTGAGTATGTCCAGTCTAAACTTTAAGTAATGTAAAGTCAATGAAAATTCACGTTGCGAAAGTGGAGGGGGCCAAACAACCACTTTTCAAAAGTGGGGGGGACATGTCCCCCTCACAATGAATGGTTCTGACGCCCATGGCGACAACAGATGGCCATGGAAGGAGGTGAGGACACCACATTTTCCAATCTAAAATCCTTTAAGCGTCGAAAAGGCACAGCGCCAGCCACAGCAGAACCAATACAAGTAAGCTAACGTTAGCGTTTTAGCAGACATGCATGATGTGGGGACTTTGGGTAGAGGGAGAAGGTAACGAGTCGTCCCATAGTGCAGCCGCAGCTCCACTCCAGTATATAAACCGTGTCCGGATACCTCTGTATTGAAATGGCACAAATGCGTTACAGGCTCCTGGAGGGCAGATTAAAGTTGGTCGCCAATGCAATAGATTCACTCTCGCCGCATTATTATGACTTTAACAATGATTACTGTCTGATGGCATTTTCCCAAATCTGTAAAGCGAAAGCAAACTGGAAGGACACAAACTGAGAACAATATTCCTGATATAGAGGGTTTATCTCGTTAAAAATATTCTAACACGGCTCTGGTGCTATAAATAGTACATGTAATACCCTCCAAACGAACAACAATTCATAGTTATACTTCATTTACTTTGATGTGAAAAGTTGCACTTTTGATTTGGCTTTGTCTGTATTTTATAAATATAACAAACACTGTTACACTTTTTTGAAACTATTTCAGTTTGTGTAGGACTATCAATGCTTTCTCAACTTATTAACACACATAAAAAAAAAAAAACACAATATTACCGAAAACCGTGATCATTTTGGTCACAATAACCGTGAGGTAAAATTTTCATACCGTGACATCCCTAGTCATAACGGGGGAGAAGTGTTAGTGACTCTTTTGTGATCCTCCAGATCGAGGCAAAAATAGGTTGTGCAGAGGAGAAATATATTCAAATGTGCAACGAAGGAACTATTGAGGCTAAAACATCGGTCTCATGTGAAATCAGAGAAAACAACAACAACACTCGCGCTATGTCAAATGCAACCGGCACAGTCATGTGGAGCGGCCATGCTCTTACCAGGTAAGTTCTCTTCTTATTAGGGTTGGGCGATGTCCCTTAATTGGCAGTTGACGATGTTTAGGGCGTGCGTGCTTAGAATTAATGGTATTTTCACAGACGAACACATTGTGTCTCTGGCAGGCTACTTAAACTAGCATGCATATGTTCAGACTGCAGGCTGAAACGGCCCAATTTCGATTTTCTTTTGTTTTTTTGCCCCTATACGACCTGGATCTGATCTTTTGCAATGCAACATCAATCTGAACGACCAGGTTGCATTTATCTAGCCTACACGTCATCGATGCGCTACAAACACCATTCATGATATCGTCCATCATCAAATATGAGCGTTTTATTGAGTTAGCTAGATTACTGAATGTAAAGGAGCAAAGCGGCTCAAAGACTGAGCTACTGACTGCAAGTGCTCCGTCTCCCCAGCTGCTGTGGTTCTTATTCAGCGAGGTAACATGTTAGACATGGTTCTCCAGCCGTGATGTTCCATGTGCCATCAGCGCAGTGGCAAAACAAATTCACCCACGGCTGAAATATCAAGGCTCTGCTAAGATCAACTAACATTTCCCTCTTTGAACTTAGAGAGTAAAGGTGCAGATATTCCAGTTGTAGGAACAGCTTTTTCGTGACAATGTCCAGCAATGACAGCTTATGTAACTCTTCACAAACAAGACGGATGGTAAACCAGTCTCACAAGTTAGCAGGTGCTGCTTCTGCTTTTTATTTCGGCTTTGAAAGGGGAAAAACGTGGCGCGCTCCACTATTTTATATCCTACCTTTGCAAATAACAAAATACCACGTTTTCATGTTGTGTTCCTACATAAACCCATCTAACTCTGTAGTTTAAAGCTCTACAAACATGGATTCCTATGTATTTCATCTAGTCTTCCATCTGACGGAGACTGACACTTTTTCTTTTTTGCAAACACATCCTAAAGTATAAACGCACAGGAACCTCAAAATGTGCTGAAGGTTTGTTTTAGTGATGATTTTGTTGGTAAAGTATCACCTCTACGTATAATGTTTTTTCCACATTCACTTCAATACAAGTGTAGACGATGAACACTTAAAACAATACAAACGGGTTAACTGAGGTGATATGGGTCGTCCTCACACCAGTTGAGAACTACTGGATTAGTCCTGCTGGGTTAGGGTTAGGGTTAGGGGGGTTGGGGGGGAAATGTGTATTCCTTCAGGCGACAGATGCTCTGGTCGAAGCCCCAGGGGAACCTTCCCCCCTCAGTGATCAGCCCCTGTGCAACAACTGGTGCACCGCACTCCCCCACCGCCCCATTCAGCCACATATCTGCACTGTCATGAGGCCAAGGTGCACCTTTGACCTCTGGGCTGCTCCGTCTGGCCCCGTGTCCCTGTTCACATCCTGCTTTCATAATCGTCACTTTTTATTTCTGTATCATTTCAACAAAAGCGGCAGTTGGTCAGGTCTGCACCCGAGAAAGACACAAGATACTTCTCTAAACACAAAATGTGTCAAGTCTTCCTCGAAGTCGACTGTGATGAACTTAAACTATGTACAACTATCCAAGGTTTCTTTGTGCCAGGGATTCGTCTAATTTATCATTTATTCTACAAAGTGTGTCAGTGCCCCCCATTTCAACAAATAAATCAGAGAACAAAATGCTTTCCATATACTGTCTTCATTAAAAATGGCCAAAATATAAATAATCTAAATAATCTTGTTTGAGTTTTGATTATTTTGTTATACAATGGAAAAATGCCATCTTATCTTAGATAAATAGCTTGAAATGTGCTTGCATTAAGACATGATGCTGGTTTTGAGCAGGTTGTGAAATTAGAGCCAATGGAACGAGCATTAAAATAAGAGAAATTCACTTGAACACCTAAATTAAGACAAAACCACATGAGACAAAAAAACTCTAAAGGCAAGAAAATCATTCTTGTTACATTGGCAATAAGATCATCCACTCCTACTCAAAATCAGCACAAATTCCAATAATTCAAGCACATTTTTGTTTTTAAAGCTGGGGTACCAGACTTTTTGTTGTAAAATAAATGTGTTTGTACCACCACAGAGTGTGTTGTAAACACAACAAAAAACAGACCTTGTTGTATGGTCTTCACCTATTTTGTTTATTGAGCGATAGAAGATAGAAGTAGAACCTAAATCAGTGAAATTTATTTTGGGGGTAGCACCCCTTTCTTCACTTTGCCACCACTCAAAGCTGTACACAGGCTTGAAACGTGCATATAAACAATTTGCTTGAACAATGCAGGAGGGATTATGAGAGCTAGAAATGAGTTTGGTCCAAATCAAAAAATGTCAGAGTTCGTGCAGGAAAAATTAGGAACCCCAGCTTTAAGATACAGTAAGTTGCCATTTTCCAGTGTAGGTGAAAAATCTGTTATGAAAAATCTAATTGTGCCCTGTTTTACGGGTTTAAAGCACAATAAATCAGGCTATGGAAAAGATCATTTCAAAAAGTCTTCACAATATTGTTCATGCGGAGATGTTGTTACAAGAATGTAAAAAGTGCACCGAATGTGCCATGCGAAGAGATAGAGATACAGTTCCATGTTCCACCGTACTCTTAAAGATGGAACTCTCCAGTGTCACTCAAACTGCCCACACCAAACACCGCCTCAAAATATTTGATCTTCCGAGTAATGCGAGGCTTCAAATCAAGCATAAAAGTACTCATATGTCCCTCTAAATCCCTCCACACCTGGACTTGTCCTAGACCAGTGCGGGGAAAGCGTCACTCACCACGGGACTCTGACCGAAGCGTAGCCGCTGTTTGCTCCACTCTGCCCGGGGTCTGTTTTACTCCATCCGCGCCTCCTCCTGGTCCTGGGTCCCGGGTGACTCGTGTAAACTACGTCAACAAATCTGAAATCTTAAAAAAAAAAAAATCCCAAACAATTACAGTTCCAGTTCCCGCGGATCCAACTTCCAGACAGAAGGGACTAAAGTAGCGGTAGTGTCCGCCTGAGCGTCTGCGCTAAACTAATGTATCCCCCCTCAGAGCCCGCCTCCTGGCCAATCACAGGGCAGAACCGGCCCCGCTGACCAATAGGATCGTAGATAAGGCACGGGAACAGACAGGGCAGGTGAATAGAACTCAACAATACCTCAAGGCTCTATAAACAAATGATGCTATAATATTGTGGATACACCCAGATAGCAAAATGTCGTTGAATCAACGTTGATCTAGCGTCAGGCTTTTTCGTTGAATTAACATTGATTTCTGACGTTGAAATGGCGTCAAAGTTGCTCGTTATGTTGAATGTTGATCCAACGTTGATCTTTCATTGATTTTGACATTGAAACAACATCAGATCAACTGGAATTATCAACATTGAAACAACGCTGAATTTTCAACACCACATCAACATTGAATCAACATGGATTTAACAGTATTAAGCATTAATATTTCATTGATTTGACATTGAAACAATGTTCTAAAATCAACAGACCATCAATCTTATTGCAGATTCTTTATTACACAATTTATTATACTGTAATACAAAAACATGACTGTACAAAACTACCTACTTGACTACCAGAAAAAAAAACACACAAACAAATGTAACATAAAAACGCATGTGAAGAATAATCATACTAGAAATTAACCTTTTTGTCTAAATTTAGCTTTAATGACACCAAGCCCTATAGGACAAAGTCCTGCCCACTTCCAGTCTTGGACGTGTGTTGCAAGCAATGGCCGCTGGCTGCTCTGCGTTGTGACCGACCGCAACACTGGAGGCCGCCATTGCTGTAGTACCTCCATTTGGCCGCTAGGCCCCCATTGAAAAGCATTGGACTTTAGACACGTTAAAAACAACTTTAACGCCTGGTTTCAATTTTTTCAACACTTTCTATGGCTACATATTCCTCCTGAGATAACGCTGGGTTAGTCAAAAAAATAGAAACCAGGCTGGTTTTCAAAATATTTTTTTTTAATCTCCTACTTAACGGAGGTCGGACTGTTGGCTTTGGAGGTGCGCGAGCTACACGTCACGCAAGGGCGGAGTCTCCAGTGAGATCCCGCCCTTATGCCCTTATTAGGAACATGCTTCGTCAGAGCTGGGGAGGAGGAGTCTGTAAATCCGCCATGATTTCCCCATCGAACGTGGTCATTGTGGTAAACGGGGAGGAGTGAGGAGGAGCTGTCTATTCTTTTAACGGTCTATGGTTGCAAGTAAGAATTCAATGGCCGCTGGCTGCTCTACTTTGTGACCGACCGCAACACTGGAGGCCGCCATTGCTGTACCTCCATATAGCCACTAGTCCCCCATTGAAAAGCATTGGACTTTAGACACGTTAAAAACAACTTTAACACCTGGTTTCTATTTTTTAACACTTTCTATGGCTACATATTCCTCCTGAGATAACGCTGGGTTAGTCACAATTAAAGAAACCAGGCTGGTTTTCGAAAGAATTTGTTTTGAAATCTCGTACTAATGAGGGTTGGACTGTTAGCATTGGAGCTGCGCGAGCTACACGTCATGCAAGGGCGGAGTCTACAGTGAAAATCCCGCCCTTATGCCCTTATTAGGAACATGCTTCGTCAGAGCTGGGGAGGAGGAGCCTGTAAATCCGCCATGATTTCCCCCTCGAACGTGGTCATTGTGGTAAACGGGGAGGAGTGAGGAGGAGGAGTCTATTCTTTTTAACGGTCTATGTAAGAATCCTATTAAAAAACAAAAAGAGTTAAAAAGCACGACACATGGTAATCAGCTTTGTGCTAACTGCCAACCATGGCAGGGATATTTTACACAAAGAATCCCACTAAATACTTGAAAATATGGTGAAATTTATTTCAGTTATAACATTTTAGATAAATATTCCATTTAAAATTGTGTGTTTTAGCACATAATGAGTCTGTGTTGAGCTTTTAAACTCTTAATATTTCTCAAAGTCAATGGATTAAATGGGATTTATACCTCGGACTCTCACTAAAGAACAGGAAGTAGGCGGGACTGTTGAGCTCAATTCAGATAATCACTACAGGCTGCATTATGTTACAAAAATGTTACAAATTATGTTGAAAAAATATATATATTTAAACTATAATGAATGGCCTTCACAGAGTACAGACAGTTTGTAGTTTAGAGGAAACACTTTTAGAAATGCTTTTGATTCTTGCATTGGTTTAACAGTTCATATTTCATTCCTCTCATACTGTGGGTCAAATGCTTTGGACAAATTAGAAATTTGCTACCTTGCTTTCATGCCATCTTTTCTTTCTAGTCCATATATCGCAGTGGCTACTTCTTCAGCTCATCATTGTAGGTGAGTTTAGGTGAAGAAAACTGTCAGGAAGCCGCTAGGGGAAAAAGAAAAGAAAAAGAAGACTTGTTAGAATTGAATTTTAACGAAGAGGAGAAAACCGACACAGTTTGATACACAATGTACTAGAATAGACCTAAACCAGGCCCACAGGCTGCACTGGGCCTGATACAACTGAGACTACACCAGGACTACAAGCTGCACAAAACTGACACTCACCTCTTAACACTTTGGGCTCTACAGGGCTTTTCTTCTGGAGCTTAACCTGAACAGCTACAACAGAAATAATAAAGTCAGATTATGTTTGCTTGGAGTTTAACTGTAGGCATAGTTAAATTGTTGTCCACTTTGGTAAAAGTTTTAGTAAATTATTATCAGTTTGTATATTTAAAGGAAACAATGATGCCAATGTAACAAGAAAATAAAAATAAATACCTGTGTCAAAGAGATCAAATGCAGGTGTGCTGCAGGCCGGTGTAGAGTCTAAAATCAAACACAAAAAAACAACGGCTAACACAAAATTGAAATTAAAACTAGTGAAAAGTTTTGAACAAGCCTGCACAAAAAAGGATGGGCCTGTTAGTAGTTTGAATTTGAATGAGTTGTTTACATGTTATATTTTAATAATTTATCACTAGCCTTTAGCTCCAAGATAAAAGCTCCTTACGAGCACTGGCGTTTCCTCCGGGGCAGGATTCAGATCCAACATGATGTTTGTATCACGCTGCAGTTACTGTCCAGCAGCAACTCACTGTCCTTTATCTCTTCATTTGTGTGGGATCCTGCTAATGGAGAATGTAGAAGATAGGGTAAGATAGTGATGTGCTATTTGTGAACCAATTGTTCAAAACTCACTGAATTAAGAGTCATGATTCACCTCCTCCATTAACTCCTTCACTCACTTGGTGCTGTTTTAATACGTTAGACGGCGATTCAGCCAGTATTCTATGTTTCTTTTGTCACGTTAGTTACTCCAGCATTAAGAGTGATCCTACGCCAAACTTTATGGTTAAGGAGGTTGAATATTTCTGTACAAAAGATATCATGCACTCTGAAGTATGTGGCTCATTGGGCCTCATTCACAAACGTTCACAACACATTCTTACGCACACATTTGTTCTTTTTCCTTCTTAGGAAGATTTTTGGCCTTGACAAAACTTGTTCTTAGCTGAAAACGTTCCTCTGTAAGAACAAATCCTAAGAACAGTCTGGAGGACTTACACACAAAGAAATCTCCAGTTCTGTTCACGATCTGCTCCTAATGGAACCCAACAGTCTGAGTCATATATATTTGTACATTAAATCATGTATTAATTAAGTCCAGAATGTAAATATATATATGTATATATATATATCCCCTCCTGGAACCGCCACCTTAACGTGGTGGAGGGTTTGAGCCTGAATGATCCTGGAGCTCTGTTGTCAGGGGCTTGGTGCCCCTGGTAGGGTCTCCCATGGCAAACAGGTCCTAGGTGACGGGTCAGACAAAGAGCGGTTCAGAAGCCCCTTATGAGAGACCAACAGGCCCGGTTAGAACCATGAGGCCGTCCTTCTGTGGACCCACCACCTGCAGGAGGAGCCATAGGGGCTGGTGCAGCTCCAACAGCTGCCCCCACGACCCGGCAACGGACACGTGGAAGAAAATGGATGAATGGATGGATATGTATATGTATATGTATATATATATAGTTTTGGATTCGTGTTTGGTACTTAATTTCCTCCTTTACTGCCTTTTGCGTGTGTTTTTTGTCCTTATATGGTGAATCATAGGCGGCGACATATGCTAATTAGTTCTCACACGCACGCGCTTCCAAGTCTGCATTTGTCAAACTCAGAACACAGTTGCAAAGGATTTTCCTACTTAAGAACGTGTTGTGAATCTGGCGCAGTTTCCTGACACTGCCTTCATAAGAATGGAAGTTTCTTATGTTTCTTAAGAAGATGTTCATGAATGAGGCTCAGTGTGAGTGAGTGACCAGCTAGTGTGAACTGGGAGAACGAATCACTCTGTGGTTCACGTCAATCTAAGGCACTGATACAAAGGAATCAAATGATTCAACTGCTAACCCCGGCTAAGCTAGCCTCGCGCTAAAGTAATCAGAGCGGTCAATTCAGGCAAATTAGGGAAAAATAGATAAATATCATTTAATCTCAAGATTGTGGATTACAAAATGCTATTTGATCCATTTTCACATTCTAAAATAGCACCAGATTATTAATAACAGTGGTTGGATTTAATGTCTTGTGGAAGCTATGGTTTTCGTTCTCTATGAGATTTGACCGTCCACAGTAACATTTTCATTGGTTTGAACAGTAGTTTACATTAGACTGACTCAGTCAATCAAACGACTTAAAACACCCGATTCACTTGGGTGAGTGATTCAGTTTAATCATCACAAGGGGAGAGGAAGGACAACTCTTTTATTGTCCAGCCGGAGTGCATATACAGTGGGTTGCATAAGTATCGGCCCCGCTTTAACTTTTCGACATTTTGCCATATGAACCCTAAACATAAATATATTTAACCCTTGTGTCCTGTAGGGGCATTTCGTGCCACTTTTCGCCATTTTTTGCTCTTAATTTGGCCATAACTTTCTCCATATTGAATAATAACATTATCAAAATATAATTTTAAAATTTTATATTGGTCATTGATGGAGCCTGTACAAATTTACTACACTAACCCTAAAAGCAAAATGTCGAAAAGTTAAAGTGGGGCCAATACTTATGCAACCCACTGTAGCCCATACCAAAGGAGTACAACATTAATTTAGTTTCATCAGTAGAAAATAAAATCAGGTATACAGCCTTTAACTATCGTTGTTATACATAACTGCTGTAAAATATGTATCAGATTGATGTGGAAGAACCAAAGTGTTGTTTTTATAATAATTATTATTTGAATGTATCTCTCATTGGATGTAACTCTTGTAAAGTTAAGGTTAGGGTGTACTGTATTGTCCCTATAGGAAACTTGTCCTCTGCATTTGACCCATCCTTCGACGCCGCTGGGGCGACCCGTAAGGAGTAGTGGGCGACTGCAGTGCAGCGCCCAGGTACCCGTCTCCAGATGTGCAGCCAGGCTGATGGTCAGAAACACCCTGCTGGAGGATTCACCTATTGTACATGTTTATAGCGGTAGGGGAAACCGCAGTTCCTGGAGGAAACCTATGTAGACACTGCTGCGCCACTGTGCCGTACAAAATATAATAAAAAAGAAAAGGTAAAAACAGTCCTGCAAATCCCGGTCATTTGGTTGGAGCATGGAAAGTACTAATCACATTCATTTTATGTATTGACTTTTTGAAAAATAGAAACATAGATTATAACTGATCCACCTGTGGGAGTGAGGCTGAACATACTATCACTATTCCGAGACTGAAATCTAATCTGGCAACAATCAAGGTCCTACAGTAATTTGATGCATCACACTCTGTGGTTCATGCATGAATTGGACTCAACATTGACTCTGGAAGTTTTTACCTTTCAGAGGAGGTAGACTATGTTTGCGTCCTTAATCTTAATCTTTTAGTTACGCTCTCAGCGCGTTACATGTTTCCACTCTGAAGCAGAATAATGTCACTTGTTAGCAGTTGAGGAAGCTCCCCCCCACCCCCTGCAAACACACACACGCACACGCACACTCTCACACACTCTCTTTTAGGCACCGTCCCGGGACCACAATAGACTACAATAACCTGAGGGAGGGGGTGTTTGGGGGGAGGCAGCTGCTCTCCGTTTGTACACACAACACAAGAGCGGCGAAACACCTGTCTGCTGACGCTAACGGGACGGAGGGGGGAAGGAGAGGCACGCCGGCTGGATCAGGCTCACTTTAGGGGGTTGCCAGGTTGACCACGGCCGACACCTTTGCGGTTTTAGAGCCCCATCATTTCTGGTCAGATGTGGTTTGAACATTTTACTTTTTTAACAAAGGAAATACATCCATTCATCCATTTTCTTCCACTTGTCCGTTGCCGGGTCGTGGGGGCAGCTGTTGGAGCTGCACCAGCCCCTATGGCTCTTCCTGCAGGTGGTGGGTCCACAGAAGGACGGCCTCATGGTTCTAACCGGGTCTGTTGGTCTCTCATAAGGGGCTTCTGAACCGCTCTTTGTCTGACCCGTCACCTAGGACCTGTTTGCCATGGGAGACCCTACCAGGGGCACCAAGCCCCCGACAACAGAGCTCCAGGATCATTCAAACACCTCCATCACGTTAAAGTGGCGGCTCCAGGAGGGGAAAGGAAATACAATTTAAAACAAATGAGAGTTTATCATGACAGTACAAAGAATAAAAACACATGGCACAAATAGAGCTTGCTTTAGCCCTCATTTGGTCTTGGTTAAGTCCACATGCAGATTAATGCTAATTCGAATTGGTTGCAACGCTTTATAATACTGTGGTATATTCTTTAAAGATTCATCTCAAACTCAGAAAACACATACAGAGTCCACTAAATCATATCAACTGGACAGTTCACACTTAGGTGTCTGTCATTTTGAGAATCGCCAAAGCTCGCTGAACTGATACTAACATGACACAAACTGCTGCACCTCCAGTCACCAGTCCAAACATCCCTCATGGCCATTTCCAACGCTTGAGGAGAATCTGTGTCACGGACAATGAATTTGAACAACAAGCAAATGTCATGTACCAAAGATTTCACAACAGAGGATACGGGAGAGGCACTCTAAACAACGCACTATCCAAAGCAAAAAGTCAACACAACTTTTCAACAAGAGGCAAAGGTCCTCAATCAACAACAGAATGTTCATTTCAACAAGACACAGCCACTTGTCATACGCAATCAAAGACATTATAAAAAGCAATTGGGACATTCTTAAAAGTGACGACACTCTTGCTCCAGTCTTTAATGAGCACCCATCTTTTGCTACACGCAGAGCACCCACATTTAAGGATTTAAGGAATAAAGAATTACCTGCCCTCTGAAAAAAGAACTTTCTTCCGAAAACCAATATGTACTTACCACTGTGGCTCCTGCAACCACTGCTGTCACATAAATAAAACAACTATTATTAAAGACTCAACAGGTTCGAAACCTTTTAAGTGCCGCCCTTTGCGAACTGCAACACCACCTGTGTCATTTACAGGCTGGACTGTGGATGTTTTTACATAGGCCGGACAAAAAGACGCTTAAAAGACCGCTTCTCTGAACACACATACGCCATGAGGAGTAATAACCTCAACTATCCTATTGCTCGACATTTTCAATCCTCTGTTTCATGCAAAATCAATCTCCTCAAAGTTATGGTCATAGACACCAGCCCACCCAACATTAGAGGTGGTGATCAGTTGTCCTTTTGGATAGAAACCTTGAAAACTAACATCCACTGTCCCGACCAAATAAACCAATAAATAAATAAAATACTAAATGTCCTGGTCTCAATGATGACCTGGATTTTTCTGTTTTTCTTTAGTGGTGATGTGTGGGTTCCTTGCTTGTGTTTACATGTCTCGTTTGTACTCACTTTTTTTAGCACACTTGCACAAGTGTTATTTATTTTGTAAATATTGAACTGTATATTGTAAATATTGAACTTCTATATGTGATATTCTTACCTACCCTTTACCAACATTGCTCTTCATTTATGTTGACACTCTGTAGGTTTGATTATCTCATGTCGACACATCCTCTGTTGTCGACCTGTGCATGTATATTATTGTGTATTTATCCCTGTTTATATCTCTTTTGTCAATCATGTGGTCTGTTCACGTGACATTTTTTGTCACATGACTTGTGTATATTTAAGCACACCTGGGTACAATTGATTTTCTATGCCCTGACAAAGATGCTGTGGGATTGAAACGCGTAGGCGTCCCTCTTTAATAAAGGACTTTTTATTTACCTTCGGAGTGCCTCGGATTTTTGGCCATTTTTACCTTATTATACAGGCTTACTTTCGTTATATCATAGACCTATCTATATTGAGTGGTCAAGTACCCCCTGGGGTCCCCGTACCTCTGGATGGGAAACACTGTTGTAGATTACTCGTCACTCGGGAAACCATGCCAAACCCTGGTTAAATTGAACTGTGTATGTCGTCCTGAATGATTGAGATTCATTTTAATCAAATGTAACCCCTGCACAACAACACTATCATGCAGTGACTCTAGGGTTGCCACGTCTGACAAAAACCTGGACATTTCGGCAACCCAATCAACCCTTTTGCTTATAAGCACACATCTAACCAAAGACAAAATGTGTCCCTCTACAGTGAAATTGGACATAACCTTGTGATGGAGCTGTATTAGCTTTGCTTTAAGTTGTTACTTTAAGCTGGTTAATGGTAACGGATGTGTTTACTAATATTACTAATAATATTATTTTGCTGTCAGTAGTATTATAATTTTGATACTATTCTTTTACTAGTTATTTATTTAGTTAATTGCTTTACATAATATGTCTAATATTATTTTGGCTTATTTCCTACAGTTTTTGGTTGTAGACACCTCGGGGCAGTAGTGAGCAAAGGTAAAAGGTGATACACAATATAGGAAGTGTGTTGGTTTTATTTGATGTTTTTAATACAAATTCTATATTTCATATAGAAAAACTGGAACATTCTGTGTCCCGAGAGAATTTTTTCCCCCCCTGGACAGATCATTAAAAAGAAGGACAATCAGGTAAAACCGGGACAGGTGGCAACACTAATTGACTCAAAGCCTCTCTTTGTTTCGTCAAACCATTATCATTTCTTCTGACCATGACACCAAACCACACACGCTCTGAAGGATGGATCCAGCCAGTGGTTAGGAGGTCTTCCACACTCTCCGGAATTAACCAGCGGGTCCAGGGAACAGCGACAGGGACCCCTCCCACCACTCTGACTCCACCCCCTCCACTGTCTGTGTAAACGGGCTCAGCTGATGGGGCCTCCTCCCCCGGGGACATGTGCACCATCTGCCGGGGCCACTGAGCAAACAGGTGTCCACAGCCCGCCATCGCACCAGCAACTCACCACCTCAGCACTGGAGCTGTCTGTCAAAATACTGATACTAGTGAGAGTAATGTTACTTTACTCAGTACAATTACAATTAGGATATAGAACTAATAAAACGGCTACAAATGTGACACTGATATACTTGTTGCTCTTGATAAAAAGCAATATTGTGTTCCACCTTTTATCGGATCTGTCAACAGCTGTGGACCATGCTGTTTTAAAGCTTCTTTTCTTAAGATAAGAATCACCTTTATTGTCCCCTGAGGGACATTTGGCATGGACGCGACCGTTTCCACCACATCATCATCATCCTCACAACAGTTCACATTCTATAAATGTGACATTAAAAATATAATATAATAGAGGACTGCAAAAAGGTACTTGATGGAAACATGTCATAATCTGAGGACAGTGGATGCTTTATCACAGCTCTCTCATATATGATCTGTAATGCTTCATAGTCCTTGTGTCCATGTTTTCATGGCACATTTGTGAATTTGTACCAGTTTGTTCTTCAGCTGGACAGTTTGGGATCTCGAGTGGACAGTTTTAAATGTGACAGTCTGTGTTCTGAATTTTTGGGTATCTACAGGGGTTTGCCACAGGGTTCAATATTAGGACCCATGCTGTTCATTGTGTACTTTCATGAAATAAAAACTGGCCCTCAATGCTGACCAGAAAAACGAATGTGACGGTGGCGCAGGTGGTAGAGCAGGTCGTCTCATGATCGGAAGGTCGGGTTTGAATCCCAGCTCCTAAAGATGCACACTGTTGTTGTGCAGTTTGGACACGTCACCCACCTTGCCTCAAGTGTCTGCATACATTGGTGTATGAATGAGAGTGTGAATGGGTGACTGGTTATTTGCTTGTTGGGCCTAAAGAAGGTAGAAAAGCGCTATATAAGTTGAAACCATTTACCATTTCCAAACACTAAAAAGGTTCCTCAAACTATCCCCTTAGTATCCACTCTTGAGGGAACAAGAGGTTCACAGGTACAAATAGCTTGTTGTCTTGACTCCCTCACTTACAAGCCCCATGTAGACAATCTTGTGAAGAAACTCAAACTGAGGTTCATTACTAACTGAGCCTTGGCCCTTGACACATCATTGTGAGCTGTATTCTCCAGTGGGACGGCCTTCTTTGTCCTCCAGGAGGCTGGGTCATCGGTACACTTTTATTTATAAGGCCATGCTTGGTCTACTGCCCTGTAATTAAATCACACGGAGAAGTGTTGACTCTTACTGTTTGCATTCAAACAATCATTTGTTGCTCGCACACAACTGGGGAAAAGGGCAATCATTGACTCTGCTTCTTCTACACGGAACACGTTGCAAAAAGACGAAATGAGCTAAACCTATTCCATTGAACACTTTTAAGTCCAGATTGAGAGCACCTGAGACAACCTCTTTGAATTGTAACTGTCTTTCATCATTTGTATGTCATTTTAATTTCATATGTGTACATTGAAATTGTAAACTGTGTGTAACTGTAATGCTCCCTCTCAGCCAGGACTCCCTTGAAATATTGGTTTTCAATCTCAATGGGACTTAAATAAAATAAAAAATCAAAGGTAAAATAAATAAGCATAACTTTAAAGATCTAATATTTCCAAAAACGACATACAGTGGGCCTTTAGTCATCCAGGAATTTGCCATTGTGGTGGAGATTTTCAATGTGGGTTGGTTCAAAGTCTAAGATTGAAGCGAAACATCCTCGGTGTCCTCAAGTCCATTAGCTCAGTCCAGACGACGATTGGACTGGGCTGGGCTGAATCAAATGAATTATTTGATTCATCTTCAAAAAGTACTTCGTCTTCTAAAAAACTTACCCAGCTTTCTTTAGTTTGACCATTTTTCTGATGTTTATAGTTTCACTTCCTTATTGGACACTGACAGGAAGTGACATAGAGAGAGGCAAACTATTCAACTGTGGCCGTGCCGACCATGTTATATCAATGAGAAATTAGTCAGAATAGGTCACGTTCATGTTCTAGAATTCTATTTCAGTCGGAGCAGGTTCAATACAACTCTATGGGAGAGAAACAGTTTTTGAAAGAAATTTCAAAAAATCCATCCATCCATCCATCTTCTTCCACTTGTCCGTTGCCGGGTCGTGGGGGCAGCTGTTGGAGCTGCACCAGCCCCTATGGCTCCTCCTGCAGGTGGTGGGTCCACAGAAGGACGGCCTCATGGTTCTAACCGGGCCTGTTGGTCTCTCATAAGGGGCTTCTGAACCGCTCTTTGTCTGACCCGTCACCTAGGACCTGTTTGCCATGGGAGACCCTACCAGGGGCACCAAGCCCCCGACAACAGAGCTCCAGGATCATTCAGGCTCAAACCCCTCCACCACGTTAAGGTGGCGGTTCCAGGAGGGGAAATTTCCAAAAATAAAATGTCCAAATGTTTTCCCTGATCATTATTTGACAGTGATTGGATTCACAAACCTGACACTTTATTCTTATTCTACTGAGCAACATCACGCTCATGTTTTTGAATATTGTCTCCACTTTTGGACGCCTTTATGAGGAAATAATTAGACCATAGTTCATATGAGCTGGAAGAGAGGACTTTGAACTTCGTGACAGTTTTTGTTTCATGTGAATTGGCTCAGGAATCACAAAGAAATTAGCGATAAACTTAGACTAGAAATCTGTATTTTGATAGTTACCATAGTTACCGCTGTAGACTCTTCAGCTGCTCCACCTCAGTTTTAAAATATAGGCTCTTTAGAATGTTGTGATGTCACATGAAGGTAACCTATTCTATGGAACTTTACCTCTCTGTATTCACCTTATTCCGGAAGTTCGCGTGGGCGCTGCCATGAATTGTGCCCCTCCCCTTTTCTCCTATCAGTTAACATGGGACTGGAGAAGTCCAGATAAAATCAGTTACTACACGAAAACAAAGCCGATTTTTGCCCGCGCAGAGAAACGGTGCAGTGTTGACTTGTTGGTGCAAATGAACATTGGACATTTTACACAAATCATCTACTGAACATCAGATTTTAGCGGTAAACATTTCTCCTTGTTCTCCGTTTAAATGAACGGGCTTCGCTCGACCGGAAGCGTCAATACAACGGAAGTGCAGAGACAAAGCAAAAAGAGGCAAAAGTGGGCGGGGCGGAATAAGGTGACTAGAGTTCGGGAAATTCCACAGTTACCATGGAGATCGGCCATCTTTGCAGCTGTTAGCAACCATTTCCATAGACTAACATTGGATAAAAACAGTATAAAAAGTGAAGAAAAAATCTGTGGAAAATTCCATTAGCTGCTGAGTTACTGCTGGTAAATACATCTAACACACTGAAGTCCAAGTGTTTTAATGTGAACCATAACTCCAGTATTTTATCATCTCCATTAGTTTACAATTGCTGCTAATCCCATAATGCTTAGTGATATGACATCACATTCCCAAACTCTATTGGTTGTTTTCAGGTTCTAGAATGTGATGATGTCATGCTTCCAGCTGGAAGTTCCTATTACACTTTCACAATTATCTAAATAGAAAACGTATGAATTACAAAAATATATCTTTAATATCACTGACTGGGTCCATGATCTCTCTGTACAACACCACAAATCTCCTCAAAAACAAAATAATTTCCCCTGCCCCTCACCTCATTAAATATGATAGGCCTTTAGAACACTGTGATGTGATGCATTCATGTGGTCCTCTGGAACGCTCGCTCAACTGCGGAACTCGGGTCAAAATGAGCTTCCCGACTTCCGAACCTGACATGTTCTTTCATTGCCTAATGCAGGCTTTTTAGTTAAACACTGCTACTTTCTTTTTTTTTTTTTTTTTTTTTTTTTTATTTTATTTATGGTTTTCATTTTTAACAAAAACAAAACAAAAACCCTCTCTCCACAAGACAAACACTGCTACTTTCTTAAGCAGTGTTGAGCAGTCAGTGAAGTAACATATTTACGAGAGAAATACCCAACATTAATGCTAGCAAAAAGAACATTTACATGATATTTTATAAAAGTAACAAACCAAAGTTTTTAGATGCTAACGCCAATGGTTAGCTTAGCTAAGCACTAATCAGTGATAAAATACCTTTTTGTTTCATGTCATCGAAATCCCCACTTTACCACATACAGTAAAAAGCACATGAACATAAAACAACTGGGGCAATGACGTCACATCTTGGAAAAACGAGATGTTCCCAACATGTCTTCATTCATTTGCTGCTTCACTGAAATAAAATGATGATTATGACTTACTGCAGATGTTATCCTTAAGCCCTGTTTTCAAAAGCATTCAAACCTGTCATATGCACTTTAACTCAGCGGTTCTCGGGATCCATGCACTGATTTGATTCCACCACATGAAACAGTTTGTAGTTTATTTATTAATTTAAGATGGGACAGTGCATATTAATCAACATGAGTCCTTGAAGTCCACATGTAAATATGCCAGAGTTAGCCACAATGACTAATTTTCATCTGTAGTCCCAGGGCAGGTTGCTGCTCACCGACAGGAAAGGCCACAAACACAATAGACATGAACGTTTAATTTGGATATTAAAAAAAGAAATGAAATATTGTGCATACAGTATGTACAGTATGTAATGAATCAGTTCATGATGCAGCAACCGGATCAAAACAGCTCGACAGCATTTGGTTTAATGGATCCATGTTGCCTTTTGATTCTCTTTAATCAAAGTTGAAGGAATTCTCCCAGGGAAAGGCTGGCTCACGACTGAAAATGGTTTCAAAGTCCGTCCAAAATTCAGTGTCAGTGTCACTATATCCTCCTGACTACCAGAAAAAAATAAAATGGCCTATCACTTTTCCCCCCAGCCAATCTGTGTAAGGTAATCAGAAGACTGAAAACTATTTTTTGAAAAGAAAAAAAGTTTTATTCTTAAGATATCATGTGTCCACTACCTCTATTTACTATTACTTGCTTGTACATTATCCTGCTCTTCTTTGATTGCACATTTTTCCTAACAATTGAAAGTGAATTTCTTCATTGTGAGATCATGAAAGTCTTATCTTTCTAGATCCTATGCACTGAACAGTGTTTAGTGTTTTGCTGCAGTGTTTTCTGTGCACAGGTTTTGGCATGTTCTTACACACAAATTTGTTCTTAATGCCTTCTTAGGAGGTTTTTGGCATTCACAAAATGTGAAAACATTGCTCTGTAAGAACAAATCCAGTTCTGTTTCTGCTCCTGATAGAACCCAACATTCTGAGACATATATATTTGTGCATATTAAATCTTGTTATAAAGAATCCAGTATCATTTGTACATGTACCCTATGTTTATTCAGAAATAAGTTAGTCTTATTAATGGCAAGTCTAAAGTACTCGTTTATTACTGATAAAGCCTTATACACTCACCTAAAGGATTATTAGGAACACCATACTAATACTGTGTTTGACCCCCTTTCGCCTTCAGAACTGCCTTAATTCTACGTGGCATTGATTCAACAAGGTGCTGAAAGCATTCTTTAGAAATGTTGGCCCATATTGATAGGATAGCATCTTGCAGTTGGTGGAGATTTGTGGGATGCACATCCAGGGCACGAAGCTCCCGTTCCACCACATCCCAAAGATGCTCTATTGGGTTGAGATCTGGTGACTGTGGGGCCATTGTAGTACAGTGAACTCATTGTCATGTTCTCAAGAAACCAATTTGAAATGATTGGAGCTTTGTGACATGGTGCATTATCCTGCTGGAAGTAGCCATCAGAGGATGGGTACATGGTGGTCATAAAGGGATGACATGGTCAGAAACAATGCTCAGGTAGTCCGTGGCATTTAAACGATGCCCAGTTGGCATTAAGGGGCCTAAAGTGTGCCAAGAAAACATCCCCCACACCATTACACCACCACCACCAGCCTGCACAGTGGTAACAAGGCATGATGGATCCATGTTCTCATTCTGTTTACGCCAAATTCTGACTCTACCATCTGAATGTCTCAACAGAAATCGAGACTCATCAGACCAGGCAACATTTTCCAGTCCTTAACTGTCCAATTTTGGTGAGCTGGTGCAAATTGTAGCCTCTTTTTCCTATTTGTAGTGGAGATGAGTGGTACCCGGGGGGTCTTCTGCTGTTGTAGCCCATCCGCCTCAAGGTTGTGCGTGTTGTGGCTTCACAAATGCTTTGCTCCATACCTCTGACCTCTAGCATCAACAAGGCATTTTCACCCACAGGACTGCCGCATACTGGATGTTTTTCCCTTTTCACACCATTCTTTGTAAACCCTAGAAATGGTTGTGCGTGAAAATCCCAGTAACCGAGTAGATTGTGAAATACTCAGACCGGCCCGTCTGGCACCAACAACCATGCCACGCTCAAAATTGCTTAAATCACCTTTCTTTCCCATTCTGACATTCAGTTTGGAGTTCAGGAGATTGTCTTGACCAGGACCACACCCCTAAATGCATTGAAGCAACTGCCATGTGATTGGTTGTTTAGATAATTGCATTAATGTGAAATTGAACAGGCGTTCCTAATAATCCTTTAGGTGAGTGTATATTTGCTATTAAAAATGTGCACTGCATCGACGTTAATTGATCAGTCTGGATCACACAAACATGTGTGTATGGCCGCTCTCCTCGTTGCGCCATGTCAGCTGAATGTTGCTCTGCCTATTGTAAGGGGCTGACCCGTGCTCACTTGTGAGAAGAGAAGGAAAACACTTTCTTGATTTACAAGTTGCATCTATTGAATCATCCTGTAACCAGAGCAAATTTGCTCATTACCAGGCAACTGGTAACAGGTATTTTCCCACTTGAAAATAACGACGTACGACCTCAGAGCATTCAGCTGAATAAACTCGTGTACAAACAAAACGGCTAATGCTACATCAGTTAGCTAAAAAGATGCTAATGTTACATGAATGTTTCTCCACAAACATATCATTCAAAACATGCTAAATAACATTATATTGAAGAATATGACCCAAACATCACTGGTGCAGTGGTTTTGTTAAAGGAGTACTAAGTAACTCGTTTACCTTTAATAAATCCTTTCCGTAGTCCCTCTGGGGTAATACAAGTGTTAATGGGATGATTGGGGGTCTTTCATCTCCCCCTGGTGTCTCTGGCCAGAAAACCACAATTGCAACTTGCCTGCCACCGGGTCGGAGCCACCAATACACACTTATGGAATCACGAAGAATAAGCCTTCAGGCTAACGGGCAAAGCTAACTGCGGGATAGCACCACTTAAACAGTATTTACAGCCAAGTTTGAGTGAAAAAAGTGTACAATATCCCTCTCTCCCTTCGCCTTTTCTGTCAGCGTAGTATTTACTCTCACGGACAATTAATGAGTAAAAAAAACACAACATGCTACGATACCTGCAGTGGTGCTTATGGCCTCTTGGGGCATGATTTACTTAGTTTTGCTTTAAAGTTTGATCATTAGCTGCTCCTCCATCTCTCATCCGAACTCGGAGCAGTCCGGACAACTCCAAGTTTACAAGTTGCAAATAATTATGAGTTTGCATTTGTGGATTTGCGTTTTGTCTTTTACGGTGAAAGAGGCATATGCTAATTAGGCCTCACACACTCGCGCTTCCAATTCAGCATCCACCAACCTCAGAACATAGATGCCAATGATTTTCCTACTTAAGAATGTGTCGTGTTTTCTTGCAGTGTCTTCGTAAGTACGGATTTGAAGATGTTTTTTAAGAAGATGTTCATGAATGAAGCCCAATGTTTTTACAACAAAGCAATGCACTCCTGACCCAAGAGTGCGCTGCTTTGTGACTTTAGGGTCTTATTAATGAGAAACACTATGCACCGCAGACATGTGTCCAGTTAAACAGCCACATGTCCCCGGTCCACTTCCTCCTCTGCCCGGCCCAGGACGTCTCCTCACAGGATTATCCAGAGAGAGAGGGGGGGGTCTCTCCAGCTGCCCCCTCCACACATCACGCATCACCACATGTCCCGCTGCTGTCCTGCTGCTGCATGGAGGGAGGGCTGGGGAGGGTCAGGGGGTCACCTCAGGCCTCGTGCCCCGGGTCACTGAGGGGCAGCCCCACCTGCTGAGACGGAGCGTGTCCGCCCGCCCCGCACACAGAGAGGACCCACACCTTTCTGCAGATATAACACCGGCCAAACAGGACAAAAGACTTCCAGGCAGCGAGCCGCGACGCCACACTGGCCTTTGGGTACCATTAAACGATACCAGTATGGTATCGGAAAAAAGTGTTTTTTCCCCATTTGTTTCCTGAATGTTTGCCAGTTTCCCCCCTTTTTTTGGTGCTATTTTTATTACTAATAATTTCCCTATTTTCTCTCAGGTTTTTTTCCATGATTTTTTGCCCCATTTTTCCTCAAAAAAAAAAAAAGTTACTGAATTTTTTCTTATTTTTATGCCAGAATTTCTCCCAATTTCCCCCAAAATGATTCCCCATTTTTCACATATTTCTTGACATTGGATATTATATATTCTGAATTTGAATATATTCCAAAAATTTTTCTGATTCTATAGATGAAAAATATCTTTGGAGAGGTATCGGAAAAAAGTATCATTTTGGTATCGGTATCTAAAACCAAGTATAGTTAAAGATGGGGTATTATGCTTTTTTCAGTCACATAGCACCAGTCTATAGCATACTACAATGATGACGTAACCTTCTGTTGGTCTGTATATGCAGTAAATTAAAATAACTGCCTTGAATAAAATTGCTCTCTCAAAATGGCTGTACTGAACGTCTTGAAATAGGCCTCTGTCTCTTTAAGAAGCTTTCCGACACGCCCCCTTCAGCACACTGCTGTGGCATCTAAACAACACTACTGTGCGGGGAGGGGGCTCTGCTGAGCTGAGGAGCAGTGGTTGGTGGCTTGGCTGGTGACAAAAGGTCCAGAGGCGTCTCCAGGAGGTGGGGGCGTTCCTAGGAGGACTGAGGCATAGCTACACCTAAAATGGCTGCCGTCTAAGTTTTTACTGATTACTCAAAAATATGTGAATGAGCCAAGGCAACACTCCAGGCATGTGTTTAATGAGGGAATGACATAACATGATATAAAGCTTGAAAAAGTCCATTTTACATAATACCCCCCTTTAAAGTACTGGTATCGAAACAATGTAACGGTACCCAGGCCTAGACATGAGCGGCATGAGTTTGGGCTGATAGTCAAATTGTCACCACTTTCTGACCCTTTTATGAAAACATACTTTGTTAAAGTCACTGTACATAATTGTTTACCCATTTTGTCAGATTGTAACTAAAAACTTTAGGCATCAGGCTTAGTAGTACTTTTACAACATTATTTTATGGGACAAAAACAATGTTACCCAACAAAAAGAACAAAAAAGAGTCAGGTGTAGGCTTTTAATATTTACTGACAGAGCAGTCGCTGAACTTTGTGACTATTTTGGTTTTGTGTGGGCTATCCCAGTAAGCGAGAAAGTAAGACAAAAAAACATCTTATTTTGTTGATTAGCTCCCACTTGTAGGCTCTTTAGAATGTTGTAAGACAACGAAACACAACAAACTGTGTTCAGGTGTTAGTCCTGAGCTGCTTCTGTGGGCCGACCTGACCCGCCTGCTTTTGAAGGTCAGGGAAACCAGAGCACCCGGAAGAAACCTGGCTGGCTGCCTTCAGTGCAGCGGCTCCTGGTTTTGTCCCTGTTTCAGAGCGTGGTGTCCTGCACTAGTCAGCTCCTCCACCTCTTCCTCCTGCGCAGCTCCCTCCGCTCCACAACAGTCTTTCACCATTTTCTGGAAAAGCTCCTCGTGTGTCTCTTCCTTGTTTCCTGTTGCTCCTCTTGTGAAGCCTCCTCTGTGCTGCAGGTGTGGGGCTCTTGGTGCCTCTTCAGTGTTTCAGAAGAAGAAATGTGTAGGTTTTAAATGTTTAGAAGAAGAACAAGAAACTTTATTTATATAGCACCTTTCACAGATAAAATCACAAAGTGCTTTACAGGGGCACAAAAATAACAAAGGTTACAGAGAAATGTATTAAAACCAATGAATTAAATCAATCACAGCCTTTTCAACTAAAAGCTCGTCCAAACAGCCATGTCTTCAGCTGTTTTTTAAAGGACTCGACAGTGTCGGTCACACGTAGCGACAGAGGAAGGTCATTCCACAGTTTAGGAGCAACAACTTCAAAGGACAGGTCACCTCTGGTTTTAAAGTGGGTCCTTGGGACAGTGAGGAGGTTCTGGCCCGAGGACCTAAGGGTGCGACCGGAGGAGTAAGGGCACAACAGGTCGGACACGTATTTTGGAGCCTGACCATGCAGCGCTCTAAAAGTCAAAACTAAAATTTTGAATTCAATTGGAAATTTGATGGGAAGCCAGTGCAGAGGATAAAATGGGAGTAATATGTGACCGTCTGCTAGAGCCTGTTAAAAGCCGCGCAGCAGCATTTTGAACCATTTGAAGACGATTCAAAGCAGATTTGTTAAAACAAGTAAAAAGGGAGTTACAATAATCCAAACGAGACGAGATAAAAGCATGAATCATCAATTCTAGATCAGATTTGGATAAAATTGGCCTCAACTTGGCAATGTTTCTCAAATGGAAAAAACTGTTTTGGCCAAGTGTCTGGAGTGGCTGGTCAAACCAAAGACCCAGATTTCTGATGCTCGACTGAACCGAGGAGCCCAGAGAACCAAGGTGGTTTATAATTGAAGGGATGTTTTGCTCCGGAGCAATTATCAAAGTCTCAGTCTTTTTACAATTCAACTGAAGGCAGTTTTCACGAAGCCACGACTTTACACTTGAAAGACAATCCATTAACTCTGAGAGACTGTGCATCTCTGACTCCTTAAACGAAAAGTACAGTTGAATATCATCAGCATAGAGATGGTAAGAAACATTTTTAAAGCGGCTAATGGTTTTTCCAAGAGGGCTGATGTACAACAAAAACAAAATAGGCCCCAAGACGGATCCCTGAGGAACCCCATGTAACAAAGGAGTAGCTTCAGACATAATGTTATTTATACACACAGAGAATGTTCTGTTGGTCAAGTAGGACGATAACCATTTAGCTCATACGCTAGCTTTTTGTTTACTTTTAAAAAGCTGCTTTCTTCAGGCCCATTATGGACTCTCTGCAGTAAAAAATCCACAAAAACACGGCAAAGACGTACAAAAGTATCCAGTAAAACAATGTGGAGCACAGAAACATGTTATATCAGAGCTGTGGGTCCTGCGCTGTGATTTGAACTGAACTGTGAGAGAGCTGACCCGCTTGTGGATGACGTAGGTATTGTGGGCCAGTGTGGTGGTAAGTGGGGCCTGATGTCGCATCTGGTCTGACTGATGCAAAAGTCCGTCGGTCCACAGAGAAAAGCGCTCGTGCTCCAGACGGCCTGTCCAGCCCGGCCTCTGGTCCCTCGGGGTGCTGGTGATGTGCACGTATGTGGGGGTGGGTCGCAGTCCTGGTCAAAGTACTCTATACTTGAGTAAAAGTGCGGATACACTGGAAAAACACGACAGGGGATTCAACATCAGGCTTTTGAAGGGAATTTGTTGTTCTTTTTTACTTTTTACATCAACACCTTTATAGAAATGCAGTGGAGATTTATTCCCCAAATGTAGCGGAGTACGAGTAATGACCAACCAAAATACCACTCAAGTAAAAAACAAACTCCCTACTGAAGCACAGCGCTTAAGTCTTGGTCGCTCGCCAAAGGTTTGCTTCCTACATTTCTTTACGCGCTTGTCAAGTCACATTTTAGGAGGAATTTTCTTTCTTTTTTATTCTGAAGATTTGAACAGAATCTGTAAACATTTACTTACATAAAGTACATGGACAAAATCAAAGTCATTTTCTTTTATTTTGATGAAATATCTCGGCTACAAACACTCCCGGGGGAACTGCTCCTAAAGTTACACAAGTGTGTTCGAAGCAAAAGTAGCTTTCTGATGGTTTTGTTTGGTAAAAGTAGCTCACCAGGTAATTCCTCACTGACCACCTGTGTGTTTGTGTGAGTGCTTGTGTGTGTGTGTTTGTGTGAGTGCTTGTGTGTGTGTGTGTGTGTGTGTGTGTGAGCCTGTGCAGGTGTGAGAGAGTGTGCCAGGCCAGAGGTCAGAGCTCCACAAAGGCTCACTGCGGTCCCAGCTGCCGGGCCAAACGTCACACACACACACCCCCTGTCCCCCCGTGGACCCTCCCCCCTGCCTCTGTCCCGGGTCGCTCGTGTCCCCCCTCCGTCGTCCCTGTGGGGCTGAGTCTGGGAGCGGAGGGGAAAGGCGGATGAGGACAGCGCCGCACCACTTTTACAGTCCTGGTCAAAATGGGAGACAAGAAACAAATCAAATGTAGTAAACCGTTTATAGAAAACAACAATTAAGCTGAAGTAGGTTTTTGCAGCTGATGAAAAGTTTGGGACCACATGCCTTTCACACCGTCATCACGTCCTGATGCAAAGGCTAAACAAACACGTGTTTGTGTTGTTGAGCTGCATCACTGCTGAGGTTTGAATTTCTGCCATCAGAGGGTTAGGTTTAAAGTTAGGTTTAGAAATTGTGCATATCCAAATCTCAAAGCGTATTGGCTTGAGACCTTACAGTGAGGAACATAAGTATTTGAACACCGTGCAATTTTGCAAGTTTTCCCACTTATGGAGGAGTCTGAAATTTACATTGTAGGTGCATTCCCAGTGTAAGGGACAGAATTAAAAAAAAGATTTAGGAAATCACATTTTTAAATAATTAGTATTTTCTTGCTTATTCGTATTTGAACACCTGCCAATAAGCAAGACTCTCAAAGACCTGTTACTCTGCAACAAAAGTCCACCTCTACTACTACTAAATCACAAAATTGCAGGGTGTTCAAATACTTATGTTCCTCACTGTATATGCCAGTGTGATACCTCATTTGAAAGACTTTCTAGTTTCTAAAACTATGTGTAAGATCTGTGTGAGTGAAACAAGGCAAGGCAACCACACATTTTGTACACAAGGCAACTCAATGCGCCTAAACACAACTTAACATCACATTTGCCGCTCCTAACCCTAATCATAACCCTAAGCACTTGATCGGGGGGACAGCAAGTAACAGGTTAAAAGATCCTGAGGGTCATGGAACAAAAGTGAAGCCCAATAACCATCAGAGGTTTTCATCTGCGACTGAAGGGTTTCAGAACAAAGGCCTGGTCTCCTTGGTCCACAGAGCTGTAGGGCTGCAGGGCCGTGCAGAGAGCTACAGAGGGGCAGGGGCTCAAACTCAAAAGGGCACTACCCCCTAGGTAGTGACTGTCTCCCTCATGTCTCTCTCTTCACTGGGCTGTGGCTGAAAACAGGGGCTTGAGAAAAGGACATAAACTATTGAGAATGTCTGGCCGTGAGTTTCACGTTGTTTTAAGAGAACACAGAGCTGAACTATTGTGACAAAAATACGTTGCGAGGATGCGGCACTGAGCCGCGATAAACGGCGCTCGCGTCTGACACAAGGTTTATTTTTTAGATCATACAAAACTGTCGGCTTGTTGACCTCATTGGTCTGTGATTATGAGGCCGACTGATAAAAAATAAAGAGCGATCTGAAGCACAAGGTGTGGAGATCGTTGCTCTGTGCATGAGAGGCCTCTGCTCTGACTTCCTCCTCTCTGAGCGCCGCTCTCTGTAGCGCTGCAGAGAGCAGCGCAGGACTGGTGGGCGGGGTAACGAGGGGCTGTTCATTTCGGATTTAATTTATTAATATAAGCTAATAAGGCTTATTTGGACAAAACCAATGATAAGGACTGTGTCAAAGCTTTGTATAAACAAACTATAATACAAATAAATAAAAGGTATGGAGGGAAAAGGGCACTTCAGGGGCATGGAGCAAAAGGGGCAGGGGCTCAAGCCCCCTCCGCCCCCCCTCTGCACGGGCCTGGCTGTCTGTTTGGACTTTGGAGAGAGACCAAATGTGGGACATGAAAGTTTGATTCTCTGATAAAAATGTGACCTTGATGGTCCTGATGGTTTCCAACGTTATTGGTTTGACTGAGTTCATGTTTGGAACTTTGATTTCTGTTTAAGCGAGTTTAGTTTTTTTTTTAGAGGTGTGGTCCTAAACTTTTGATCATGCAAAATGTGAACTGTTTCAACTGGTCTGAATCGTTTGATCGGACTGTATATCACTAAAGAGAAAAGAAGGAAAGCAGTACAAAGTTTAGACTTTATTGGAGCAGGTTTAAACACATACAAAATATAGCGACTGGAGTTTGCATTCATGTCTGCAGTCTGGAGCAACCGCTCATGCAAACCAACTGGGCGTACAAAGATAAGTAAAACAAAGTTATACAAAATGAAGTAGGTGCAGTAGGGAAAGGACAAGATCGCGGATACAAGCGGCCCAAATGAGTTTCCTTCGCAGATCGGGTGAGGAGCTCAGTTACCCGGGAGGAGCTTGGAGTAGAGTCGCTGCTCCTTCACGTCGAAAGGAGCCAGCTGAGGTGGCTAGGGCATCTGTTCCAGATGCCTCCTGGTCTGTCTCCGAGCTGGCCTGGTGTCGCCTCGGGGTCCCCCCAGAACAGCTGGAGGAGGTGTGCATGGATTGGGATCCGGATAAAGCGGACGATAATGGATGGATGGAAGTAGGTCCTACAAAGCTGGACCCCTTTGTGCCCGACTAATGCTCCTCACTCTGTACGGCCAGACTCTGTCCTTACGAAGTCAAGCTGAGGACCAAACGCAAAGATATTTTATCAATCCAGTGTATCGTCCATACGAGCCCGGCGTTTTGGAGGTCTGTAAACGAAAAATGCCGTTTACGTGGCGCCGTTGTTACAACGTCTCCACAACTTTTACTAAAACGATGACATCACAGCACCAGAGTGGAGTCTGGTATCCATAATCTACTGACCTTAGAATGAGTTTCACTCATGGATCTATGATGGTTTTGCTCCGCTCCTCTTTGCTCCACTGCAGTCCGTGATCCACAGGTGACAAGTAGAAAAACACGGCCGAGTCAGTCTGTGTTTTTGGACTGACAGTCAAAGTCCGGTCACTGACAGATTTTTCTACTTTAGTCCCGTTACGTCTGAAGAATAAACTCTCCTCCTTGTCTCTTCTGTAAATCGTAAATCTTTGAATCCGTTTCATTTTCACTGTTTACATTCCACAAAAGTGTGCTGCGCATGCGCCCTCTACATCTTGTTCTATTATCTGTGTTAGCGTCACAGCGCCACACACAGGCCTGGCAGATGAATCACACCGTTTTCACAGACCTGAGTCGACCCATGTGGACGCACACATTTACTACGCTGGCTTCGTGCTTACAAAGAAAGTTTCTGAAAATATAAGCGTTTTGTCTTCGTGTGGATAAGCCTAAATGTTGAGATATCAATTTGAAACTTTTGCATCTTACATCATTACTGATATAAATATGAGGAAAAGAAAGCATTGCATTTTCTGTTCATATAAAAATAAGGAAGTGGATATTTAGCCAGAACCTGCTTTCAGTTTGTTTGTAACTTGCTCCGAAGGCGTCTTCCAGTTTTCGTTATGGGTCAGTGTAAATAATAAGGTTAGGAACATGGATATGGTTAACGGTGGCGTATGTCGAGCAGTAAAGTCAATGTTACCACGTGATAAAGTGGTAAAGTCAGAGCAAGTTAGGGCAAAAAAGCCTAATAATTGAAAGACATTTTATGGCTGAAAAATTGCCACATTTTCAGCGACGAAATCTAAATAATGGATAGAGCCAGATTTAAATTGAAATGTGTGACATAGCTACAAAGATTTGCTCAGAGGGATTTAGGATCTTGTTTGTTGTTGTTTGTTTCAGAAAAATCAGGTAACTGGAGTAATCAAATAACCCAATAATCAGATTTGACGCGTTTATATTCACTTCAGAATTCGGATTATCCAAAACTCTGGGTTTTACATGAGCCAGAGATGTTTTATTTTTAGAGCAACTGAATGCATGAGCATGAGCCCAGAGGAGACGGCACAGGTTTACAAACTCAAAGGTCCAGGTCCAAACCATTACTTTTCTTCCTAATCGTAGTGAACTCAGCAAAGTTACGTACAAACTGCACAAAACACTTTAATCCTCTGCCTGTTCGCTCAGCTCCACTCCGCTTTCCCCGCCACCGAAACACCCACTGTCTCCACTTCAGTAAAATAATAAACAACTACTTAGGGGCAGGCGAGCTATAAACTCTGGTTACAGAGGAGATCGCACTGAAGCTTCTCTTTCATGTTCACACACAAGTTTTGTTTCCCCTCCCGCGCGAGGGAGAGAGAAGCAGAAAAAAAGTTCGAGTTGTATGATTTTGTTTGTGATTAACAAACTCCTACACAGGGAAATTCTATCGATGTTACATTGTGTGAAATAGTAACATTTTCATTCAAATAAAGTCCATTCAGGGGGTATTTACTTTGAAAATCTGGATTTTGTTGCTGTTCTCTTTCCCGTTTGGTGCGTCTGAACTCTGGAGCTTGATCCAGCCGGCGCTGACGGGGCATGCAACGCATTGGCATTTCAATTAATGTTTTAATTGAAAACATGTTTTGGGTCTTTTTACTTTATATTTTAATCTTTGTCACATTAGTTTGTCCTTTTGCTGTGTTTTCCTGGTTAGTTTATACACAAGATCAGAAAGATCAGATTACAGGAATATCAGATCATGTAGTTATGCAGTTTACACGTCTTTACAAGTCCAGAAATCAGATTATGGTCATATTTTTGGTCTCCATGGAAACATAGCCACTGCCATTCGCAGTAAACTGATTACACGACCACAGGAGTGAGAAGAAGCTTCTGAAGATAGAAGATCACTCCTATGATGGATGATCCCTGGATGGAGCACAGTCTGTGTGATGAAGCAAAGTACAGAAGCACCTGCCTCTGCACAGGACAGACACATACGTTTCAAACTTTGATGCCCACAGTTCCAGGAGGAGTGTCCAGTGCGGTGGGCCCTGAGGTTGTTGTGTCATGGGGTCCGTACTCCGCGGGCCAGGTCTCACATGGACTCGAATTCGTCGATCCTCTGCTTGGTGTTGCCCTGGCGGATCTGCCGGAGCGTCTTGTACTTGTCCCGTCCGGCGCGCACGTTCTCAGCGTGCAGCAGGTCGTTGTGGGTCCGCTTTGAGTGGTCCCGGGCCGCCTCCAGGTCTGAGCTCAGCGTCTGAACACAGGACGGAAGGAGAGAGAGAAATGACTCCGTAACCGTCCTGATGATGATATTATTGCTATTTTTAAGTAACCTCTTAACCCCCGCCTTAACAGAGTACATTATCTCCAGTTCAGCTTGACCTGAATCTAAAAATGTCTTAGAAAAAAGCACAAAAAAAAGCGACCAAAATGCAACAAAACAGGCGAGGAAAAAGCAACAAAAAAGCGACAAAAACGCAAAACAAAAAAGTGAAGACAACTCAAGGAAAAATATAATCTTCAATCAGTTTTGTAGGTCTTAGCTTTCAAATGAGGCGCTGTAAGCTCCAGTCCAGAAGCTTTTTAGATTTGGGTAACGCCGAACTGGAGAAAAGGCAGGTGTTAGCATTTCAGCACTGTACATTCTTTTAACAAAATAAATAAATAAAACCACATTAACAACACAAAACTTCAATAGAAACTAAATTAGGAAAAGGATGCATAAACTGAACTGAAATGTCTATAAAAGGATAAGACTGTGACTTGTTTGAACATTGAAGTCCCGATGCACCGATACCCGTTTAGTCTCATGAATTTAGCTTAACCCACAAATATGCGAACAACATGTGAAAATGTATCTAGAAGCATGTGTGTTTTAGGCTTCAAAGCAGCTAAATGTAGGCTAATAGAAGAAAAGCTACAGCATCGTAATAGTCCGGTCAAATCACTAACATGTCAGTTTGAAGTCTCCAGTTGAAGATTTGTGATCACAGACTATAAATACATGTCCGTGGGCAGTACATAAATTGAAATATAGTGCGTCAGGTGCATGGTCTGGTGAGGCGGCTAGAGCTAGCTTAATGATAGCAACGGCTCCACAAGCAATTAGCTATCAATAAATAGCTTTTCGTCCTAGAATCCTCTGTTTGATCAGCAAATAATTATTCTGTGAAGTGAAGCTAATTTGATCCTGTTTTACTATGTGTAAAACATGTAACAGTGTTTTTAGCGGCTAATCATTTCTTGCTTCTAGTAATTAACACGGTAATCGGAAGTGAATTAGTCTGGTTAGTGGAATCAGAATAAGAATAAGTTTCTCCTATTAGTTTAGTAAAATAGAGAATATATGTTTGTCCGCTTCCGGGTCTACCAGAGCTTTAGCCGTATTCACTATGATGGGATTTAGCTGATTGTAACCTGCTGTAGAGCTGACTATGGACTCTTTTTAAACATCTGATCACAAAGAAATATTACATTTACTCTGGATTTACTTTAGTAAGTCTTTTCTGACATTAATTATCAAAAAATAAATAAATAAATTCCATACACAATGAAGGCTTATTTTAAATATACAAATATTTTGGAGACATTGTGAGATATATTATTCTAATTAGGTGCAAAAGAGTTGTTGGCCTTTTATTTGTTGTAGATTTTTGCTGTGTTTATCTATGGAACTGTCAACAGTTTGGAAGGATCTTATTATTGTTTGTGACGTCACCACTCAAAGAGAAACTACAAAAAACTCTTTAATACCACAATCAATATTTCTGAAATTCAACAGAGAGTTACTGAACATACTTATTTATCAGGCCCATTAGCCAAATACTGTACCTACTGCTATAAAAGTCATATTTACCAAAATCGCTACATCCGGGTTAACGGAGAAACATGCTAAAGGCGCAGCAGCTACGCTAAACTCGGAAGTAGCGACTTTAGTAAATATTACTTTTTTAGCAGTAGGTGCAGCATTTTTGGCTATCCATCCATCCATCCATCCATTTTCTTCCACTTGTCCGTTGCCGGGTCGTGGGGGCAGCCGTTGGAGCTGCCCAGGTCACATAGCACCGGCCCCCATGGCTCCTTCTGCAGGTGGTGGGTCCACGGAAGGACAGCCTCACGGTTCAAACGGGCCTGTTGGTCTCTCCTAGGGGGCTACCAGTGTACGCAGACACTGGAGGCAATGTGGGTGAAGTGTCTTGCCCAAGGACACAACGACAATGTGCACCTTCAGGAGGCGGGATTCGAACCCCCAACCTTCCGATCATGAGACGACCCGCTCTACCATCTGCGCCATTGTCGCCCCATTTTTGGCTAATGAGTCTGAAAAATATGTAGCTTCAGTAACTCTCTGTTGAGTTTCATAAATATTGACGGTTGTTTTTAAGAGTTTTTTATGTTTTTTTCTCGCATATTTGCCCGTCTGCTAGGACCCGGAACCGGAAGTCGTGACGTCACACTTAAACGAATTGAGGTGGAGCAGCTGAAGATTCCACGGTAACTATGGTAACTGTCAAAATGCAGATTTCTAGTCTTAGTTTGTTGCTAATTTCTCTGTAATTCCTGGGCCAATTTACATGAAACAAAAACTGTCTCAAAGTTCAAAGTCCTCTCTTCCAGATCATATGAACTATGGTCTAATTATTTCCTCATAAAGGCGTCCGAAAGTGGTGACAATATTCAAAACATGTGTGTGATGTTGGTCAGTAGAATAAGAATAATGTGGCAGGTTTGATTCAAATTCAGAAAACTATAAACTTTATTTATCCCCAAGGGACAATTCATTTACAGCTTCCCAGCCACACATCCACCCATCTCATACATACAATACATAGAAGAATAGGCCTAACACATACAAATAAAATAAGTCAGCAGGATAGCAAAAACTTGGAGCCATAATCGATCTAAAACGACACATTAATGATTAAAATGAGAATCATTCTTGTTTAGCAGCTTAGTAGCTGAAGGCTTGCGGCACATTGTAGCGCCGCCCAGAGGACATCAACAGAAGGACAGAGGACAGAATGTGCTGTGGTTGGCTCATGATTTGTTTGGCCTTATCAATTACTCGCTTCCTCCAGAGTGAACTTAAGTCATTTTAGAGCAGCTTTTCACAGTGTTGTGAAGATCGTTGAACCCATTGAACCAGCAAATGAAAGAAAATGTCAAAAGACTTTCAATAAAATAATTTAACGGTAACATAAAATTGTGTGAGACATTGAAAGAACAGAGCTTCTTTCTGAATACAATCACTGTCAAATAATGATCAGGGAAAACATTTGAAGACATTTTCTTTTTGGAGATTTTGACTTTGGGTTACATACTGGTTTAAAGTAGTATGATGGTGTCAATTTAGTAAACTTACTTTCAAAATATATATATTTTTCAATGTACTTGTTTTGTAGACTCCGGACCCCACTTGAGCAGCCACTGGTTTAGTAGAATATTGGACACTCACAATATGAGTGTCCAGTGAATGGGCAGTGTCCAGTGAAAGTTCCAATGAATTACCATGGCAACGTCCTATCTAGAGTTTTCTTATAGAACTACCATTTAACGCCATCTGCTGGAGAAAGTGCCCTATTGCAGTCACTTTAGTTTAGTGTGGGGAAATGTTGTTTGAAGGCCCCCCAACATCAGAACAACTTTATAGCATCTTTTAAATGTACCTACAAAGAGGTCATTGCAAAAACGTGTGCGTCTGAACCAAAATTCAAAACACTTTGAATCCAGTTCCAAATGTAGCGCAGTAGAAAGTACAGCTGCCCGACAAATACCTGTAGATCCCTCCGGCGGCGCCGGCTCTTGTGTGCGTCTGTGTGCCTGTCGCTGTCTTCGCTCGGGGCCTCACTGGGGGCCTCCTCGGGCTGCTCCGGGGGGCCAGGGCCGTCTTCAGTTCCTCCCGGGTCTTCTCGAGGTCATCCTGCGCCGACAGGGCCTGAGGACACAAGCACCAGAGTCACGGACATAATCTAACACTGGACCCAGGACTCCGGGACCATAGAACTATTACTGTCACATGATTCATGTATTTAGTATTATATATTAGTAAATAGCAAGCCCCATCAGTCAGTCTGATCCTATTCCCAGGTATTAAAATCTGTTTCATTTGGACTTTTTAAACTACTTTAGGACACCTTAGCCTTAGTATTTTAGTCTAACTTGCTCTCAGACTTTAGTCCTGACTGATGTTGACTGGTGAACAAACTTTTCAGTCTGAGTACGTCCTAAAACATTTTTGAAGTACCATCAATGTCACAGACTACAGCGGGAACCAGATGTTAACATACAGTATTTACTTTTTACAAAGCCAAAAGTTACATTTCATCAATCAGAAACAGAATGCCTTTATTGTCATTGTACAAAAGCAGCTCCACAGTGGTCTCAGATCAACCAATCAAGACAAAGAAAAAAAAATCATGAATGAATAATCATAATATTTAAACACAAATTCATCATTCACTTATCAGAGTTCAGTGCTTTGATTGCACAGGGATAAAAAGTATTTAGCAGTCTAGAAGTGTGGCCCTATAGCGCCTCCCGAGGGCAGCATCGTGAATAAGGAATACGCTGGATGAGATGAGTCCTGTGTTATTCCTTTTGTCCTACGAAGGCATCTTGTCTGGTGAATGTCTGTGAGAGAGGGGAGTGGAGTCCGTATAATGTTCTGAGCAGACTTCACCACTCTGTCCAGCGCCTTTTTGTCCGACACAGTGCAGCTGCTAAACCACACAAGTGTGTCGTGCGTCAGGATGTTCTCTAAGGAGCTCCTGTAGAAAGACAGCAGCAGTGGTTGGGGCAGATTGGTTCTCCTCAGGATCCTTAAAAAGTACAGTTGCTGCTGCACCTTTTTGACGATGGATGTGATGTTGAATGTCCATGTCAGGTCCTGGTCCTGTCCATGTCAGTGCCCAAAAATTTAAAGTGGCTCACTCTCTCCACCAAGTCCTCCTGGATGAAGAGTGGGGGTGGGTTGTGTCGCCCCTTCCTGAAGTCGAAGACTACCTAGGCGATGTTGGTCTAGAGCTGGGGGATATTTCAGCACAAGCCTCTCAAAACACTTGAGAGTCTGTGCACCATTTAATGTAAGACAAAACAGTGTCTGTATACGATGCAATGTCTTGCTGTGCAAACAGTTCCCAGAGGGTGCGCTCAAGGCAGTCTTGCAGTTGAGCTACTGCATCCTCGGGCCAGGTCTGGATGTTCCTCACACTGGGGGAATAGTGGAGACTTTATATCCTTCCCTGATGTTACATTAAACATGGTCCAATGTGCGACAGCCTCTGGTAGCACATGTGACATACTGATAACATTTGGAGAGAACAGTTTTTAGGTTGGAATGATTAAAGTCCCCCGGCCACAATAAAAACACCATCAGGATGGGCAGTTTGCAATTTGCAGATGGAAGTTTGCAAGGTGTTCATTGCTGCTTTAGCATTTGCGCTGGGTGGAACATAGACAGTTATGGCAATAACAACAGTAAACTCCCGTGGCATATAGAAGGGGCGACATCTTAATACAATGAACTCTAGATCTGGAGAACAGTGCTTTCCAATCACAGTAGCATTAGTGCACCACCTGTCGTTTGAATAGATGCATAGCCCTCCTCCTTTGGTTTTTCCAGAGTCCATAGTTCTGTCCGCCTGTTAAACACTGCGTCCAGCTAACATGACCCCTTCATCTTGTATGCCTGCGTGAAGCCAGGTAATAGAAATTATCATAATGGAACAGTCTTTGACTCCTGGGTGCATCATGTTGACAAGTACCATCTCATTCATCTTATTCACAAGTGACCTGGCATTACAGTAGATAAGAAAATGCTTGGCAGAGCAGGTTTGAGCAGAGTTCTCTTTAACCTTACTTTTACACCCGCCTGGCATCCGCGTTTCTGTTGTCTATCGTTTTTTTATATGTATTTGGTAGCATTGCCTTTAAACAGTATATTTTGGGTCAAACATTTTGGATTTCCTTCCACAAGCTTCTCACAATAGTTGGATGAGTTTTGGTCCATTCCTCCAAACAGAACTGGTGTAACATGTGTAGGCCACCTTGCGTGCCTATGCCTTTTCAGCTCTGCCCATACATTTTCAACTGCATTGAGATAAGGACTTTGTGATGACACTTCAAAACATTGACTTTGTTATCCTTAAGACACTTTGTAACCAGTTTGACCGTTTGCTTTGGCTCATTGTCCATTTGGAAGACCCATCTGTGCCCAAGCTTTAACTTCCTGGCTGATGTCTTGAGATTTTGCTCCAATATTTCCACATAGTGTTCTTTCTTCATGATGTCATCTATTTAGTGAAGAGCACCAGTCCCTCCCACAGCAAAACAACCCCACAGCATGATGCTGCCCCCCCTGTATTTCACAGTTGGGATGGTGTTCTCAGGCTTTTCCTCCAAACGTGACCATTGTTATTATGAACAAACAATAGACCACAGGATATGTCTCCAAATAAATAAAGTCTTTATCCCTGTGTGCATTTGCTTTTTGATGTTTCTTTTGGAGTCAGAGCTTCTTCCTGGCAGAGTTCCCTCTCATGTCGGTACAGGACTTGTTTCACTCTGGATAATGACAAACTCTTACCAGGTTCAGCATCTTCTCCAGGTCTTTTGCATTTGTTCTTGGGTTGATATTCACATTTCAGACACAGCACGTTCATCTCTGGGACACAGAACCCGCCTTCTTTCTGATCTGTATGATGATTGGTCATTTCCATCACTGTTTTAACCAATGAACCTGGACCTTCAGGCGTCTTGAAATTACACCCAAGGATGAACCAGACTTGTGCTTCCAAGGACATGACATCGTCATCTGGGATTTCCCAAATTGTTTAAAAGTATAGTAATCTTAAAGGACTATACATAAGTTTACCACAAATAATGTATACAAATGTAAATTTCTTCCTCATACATGCTCCAGCAATGCCTGGTGAGTAGAATGAGCCCTGGCCTTTCACCGCGATTGCCTCTATATGTCTGTAAAGTCACTTAAATGTTTATGCTCGGGTCGAACAAGCAAACAGCGTAATGCGTAATGCGCGTGCACGCTCAGCTGTAGCGTTAGCTGTATCGCCTCTATACTGACGCTGCAGCGCGAGTGGTAACTTCGGAGGGATGGATTTAGCGGAGATAAGGGAGACCGGCTTCAAGCACCATCGAAACTCCAGCCCAGACCCCAAATAACGAAAGAAACGAAGAGTTTATTCGAGTGTGACCAAAAAGGCGAAAGTCGAGTCTGATCAGCGTAGGCAAAGAACTGGAGTAAACATCGGAAAAGAGAATCTCTCAAAAGACCCGCAGCTTATTTTTGCTTGAAAGGTAAGAAAAGATGACTAAATACATGGGGGAAAAGGGTGATGCTTTCAAAACAACGGTGTCCGACAAAACATTTGAGTAGTAACAGTGGTAATGGGGCTGTATTACAATGGCAAAAGTAATGTCGCTAATGTTAGCTTTCTTGGCCGCAAAATAAGCCTGACTGTTCACGGATTTATAAGCAGTGAAACGACTACAAAAGTGGACATGTTCCATTTACAATATAGTTTACGAGTTGTATTACTTGGCTTCTTCACTCGATTCACTTTGCTGCATTGCTCAAGTATTTTATCTAGGAAAACATTCACTCAAACTGATTTGGTCTAAATATCTTACAAAACAGTAACGTTTCTTACCTCAGTTTAAGTCATGCCTGCAAATCTGTAAATTGACGGGACTGTTATTTCTGGTGCTCGTAAGCCTGAGCGCCTCATGCACGAGCTTATCATGGAGGCTGCAGTTACGCGTTTGGCCTGAGGGGCAATTGCGAGCACAAACTTCCAAACTCCACAGAGCCCTTTAATGTATGTACTGTAAACCTCTGACTTTGTAGAAAGTAACACAAATTCTAAAAAAATAAAAATCTATCAGTCATTCTTCTGGCATTTAGCAAATAGAAATATTGTTTCAAATTCTAATTGACCTATAAGGTAAAAGTTAATTCTGGTTTCATGTCAGAGACTGAGAAAAAATGTGTCTTTTTATATGGTGTATTTTTTTTAGGTTAATTACAATTTTAAAATTATTTCTATTTGCTAAATGCCAGAAGAATGACAGATAGAATTTTCTACAGTCTTCTATTATTTTTTACAAAACCATTGAACTGAATTAAAGTCAATCAAGAGCAGTGATGCAGTGCTCTCTAGTGGTCCCGCACCCAAACTATGGCAGTTTGGACAAAAGACTAATCCCATAACAGTCGGCAGCTGTAACTAATAAAGTTACAGTAATGTAATCAGTAAAGTAACTAAGTGTGTGAGGAGTGCTTAACACCAGACCCAGAGCCCTGCTGCTGTGGCGAACACTCACTTTGTGCTGCCACTCCGACGCCTCGTCCTCCTTCTTCCGCTTGGCGTCCTCCAGAAGAGCGATTTTGGCAGTGAACTCAGCCAGCTCTGCAGCCTGCAGGTGCACACATGAGACATCTTTATTTTTAACAATAATAATATGTTTGATATAAAACATTCCAGACTCTACTGCAAAAATGTAACTCAAGTCCGAGCAACGTCACTTTAAAAGTAGGGACCCAGGTAAAAGTGATAAAAATAATAATAATAATAAATCCTTGGTGAAAATACCACTTCAGCACTGATTAAAGTGTGACTGAGCGTTCTCTTTTCTTCCACTTCCCCTCAGCCCAAAGTAATGGGACAGCCCTCGATTTGTCTGCATTTAAACAAGCACAGATATGGAGGAATTGATCTAGTTTTTGTGATTAGGGTCAACACATTTACATTAGGGGAGTGCTGAAAATATTGATACATAGATACATATTGATATTGAAAAAAGATATACAGTATCCATACTCTAGCTCTTAGTAGCGATACTTGGAAAAATAGCTAATTTCTGCCTCCTGTTCCTTAACCCTTGAGGCTGACATCATGAGGTCGACCTTCAGGAACCTTTAGCAGTGAGGAACAGGAGCTTCAGGAGCTTCAGCTGCTCCGCCTGCGTCACCACAATCTGAACCTTCCTCACCCCACGGAGGAACAACCAGGAAGTGACGTCGCCAACAGCTGATTCATAAAAACCGCAACACCCACACAATTTTGTATGTACATATATAATATTTTATATAATAGACATTTTATTTCGTTTTTCATGAGGCATCGAGATCATTTAAATTATTGATTTACCAACAAAAAAAGAGAAAATAAATAAATAAATAAAATAAAAGTACACAGACAACACCAAAGACAATAATAGGTTCCGTTCACGTGACATCCCAACACTCCGTAAATCACATATCAAATCGACTGGCATTTTCTGTCTTTGATCAATATCTCAATCATTACTGGGATTACCCACAATGTAAATAATAAATAAATAAAATAAAAAACACCCACACAGCTGACTACAATATAAATTAAGCACAGGACTGCTTAATTTAACCTCTTAACCCCACCTGAACTGAGCATATTTTCTCCAGTTTGGCTTTACCCCAATCTAAAAGCTGATTGGAAAAAAGTGTCAAAATAGCGACAAAAACGAGACAAAAATGTGACGAAAACGTGACAAAAAAAGTGTCAAAAAGTGATGAAAAGCGACAAAAGAGCGACAAAAATAGAAATAGGAACTAGATCAGTTTAGATCAGTTATGTAGGTTTCATATGAGGCTTTACACTGGTCTGTAAGAAACGTTTAGATTTGAACTGGAGAAAATGTGCTCGGTTAAGAGGTTAAAATCTTTCGTTGTCTTGGTTCTGAAATGAACGGGACGGGCCTCGCTCTCTGTCTCTCCTGCTCAGCGCAGCAGCAGAGGAGGCTCAGACAGGGAAGAGCACAGAGGGACATACTGTGGAAAGAGGAGACACTGGGCTCCATAAAAGCGTTCTCTGGATCAAAAGCTGCAAAATGCGGCTTGTTTTATGAACGTCCGTCTCAGATTTACGTCAAAAACCTGCTGTAAAGACGTTCCAATTAGACGCAGCTTTATACAGTGATGTGCCCACCCCACAATCCACTGAGGATTTCGTGACCCCACCCGGCCTGGTAACCCGTGAGCCCTTCCCCTTAGCCCCACTCCTCGCTGCAAAACAGAAATGGGACACGTCTCCTGTGACTGTGCAAAACGACTGAGCCTGAACATTATAAAGGCCTAAAAGCCCAGCTGTAGAGTAATCATCCCTCTGGATCTGACTGCACAGATGTTACCAGCTGCTCGTGGGTCTTCTTCTGGTCCGCCGCCTGCTGAGCCAGCGCCGCCTTGGCCTCCTCCGCCGCCTGCCTCTCTCGGTCCAGCCTCTGGGCCTCGTCTGAAGCCCTCCTCCTCTCCTGCTCCAGCTCCAGGGCCCGGCGCGTCTGCTCCTCCAGCTCTGCACACACACACACACACACACATACACACAAACGCACACGCACACTTAAGCTGATGTTTTGATTCTGTTCTTACAATGACTTTGTGCAGAGGGGATTTTGTTTCGTTTTTGAATAAGCTACTTATGAGTGAAATATATCTGTAACGATTTAACTTCTTAAAAAAGGCCGTTGAAAGCACCCCCCCCCCCCCGTCAACAGGTTCATAAATCTTGTATTTTTAATGCACCACCCAGTATAAGGCTCAGAACTGCCTCACAACAATTGGGGCAGCAGGGTGAGGGCTTGCTGGTGGGGGCTACTGCCCTCTACCAACTGGCCATATTACACCCTGGCTTTTTAAGGCACCTCACTAAATAAGGCAAACAACAAAATAATAAATAAATAATAAATAAAACAATCACAACCAATATTTTACAGTGGAAATGGGAATGACTGCATATAATAATAATAATAATAATAATAATAATAATAATGTGTAGTGTTGATTATAAAACTATGACAAATGTAATACTTAAATAATGACTAAATCATGGTTAATTAATAGAATGGTGACTGGCTATTTTTAGAATCTCCAGTGTTTCCTCTGAAGGAGCCCTCTGTCCCAGGAGCGGTGACTGGCTGTGGCTGTGTGGGTGCTGTCCTGTGGGTGCCCAGGTGGAGGTGTGGTGTCTCATAAATGCAAAGTTGACTATATGAATCTTGTGAGTGAGGCGTTCGGGACCTTTCTGGGCCTTGTGCGTCTGCTCTTCGATCTGCCTGAGCCGCTCCATCAGCTCCCTCTTCTCCCTCTCCGTCCTCTCGCGGTCCCTCTCGGCCTGCTCCCGCCTTCGCTTCTCGCTCTCCAGCAGCGCTCTGTAGGAACACACAGACAGGACAAACAGAGTGTCTATCATAACACAGTCACGATGTACAGTTTAGCAGCTTCATACACAGGTTTATACAGGATTATAGACGAGACGTTTTGAAAATCGGGCAAAAATATATCGTCATGTGCCTTAGAAACCCCCACATCGCTTGACCTCTAGCGGTGACGTGTAACTGTACTGTTCTGTACTGTGTGTCCGCGTGGTCCTGACCTCTCCATCTGCTTGTGGTGCCGTTCCTCTCTGGCCTGGGCCTTCATCTGCTGGACCTCGATGGTGTCCGGCTTCCTCCGCCTCATGTACAGCTCGTGGTTGCCCATACACAGCAGCAGGATACGCTTGTTTATCCTCAGCCGTGGCGCATAGAACTCGAAATTCTGTCAGAGAAGCACATAGATCATCATGGTTTGTCAGCATTTATTTCACACATAGCAGAGGTTTTAGGGATAGTTTCAGTCCAGTTTTAGTCAGTTTCATGTATAAAAAGTGTTACGTAAAAAACACCATCCTTCTCCTACCCACTTCCACTAATTCCTCATTCCTCAGTGAAGGCAACTTCAGACAGACTCTGGCCCTTTCCAAAATCATATTCTCTTTCTTTTCCTATGGACTAACACTCAAAATGCGCATTCTGCGAAGGAAACAGACCATGCAGCAGGAGAAGTGGCGAATAAGCTCCTTACCAGCGAGTCAGCATCGATGCAGACTCACAGGTGTGTGTTACACTGAGAACAGCAACATTTCGCTTTAAGAAGGGGATCAGATCGGAGGGTGTGCTCCAGCTATAGAGGGATCACACTCCTCAGCCTCCCCGGTAAGGTCTACTCCAGGGTGCTGGAGAGGATGATCTGGTCGATAGTTGAACCTTGGATCCAGGAGGAACAATGCGGTTTTCGTCCCGGTCGTGGAACACTGGACCAGCTCTATATCCTTCGTCGGGTGCTCGAGGGTTTGTGGGAGTTCGCCCAACCAGTCCACATGTGCTTTGTGGATCTGGAGAAAGCGTTCGACCGTGTCCCTCGTGGTGCCGCAGCAGGAGCTTGGTTCATTGCCGGCAGTAAGTCAGACTTGTTTCCGGTGCGTGTTGGTCTCCACCAGGGCTGCCCTTTGTCACCGGTTCTGTTCATTACCTTTATGGACAGAATTTCTAGGCGCAGCCAGGGGACGGAGGGTGTCCGGTTTGGGAACCTCAGGATCTCATCTCTGCTGTTTGCAGATGATGTTGTTCTGTTGGCTTCATCAAATCAGGACCTTCAGCGCGCTCTGGGCGGTTTGCAGCCAAGTGTGAAGCGGCCGGGATGAGGATCAGCACCTCCAAATCTGAGGCCATGGTTCTCCACCGGAAAAAGGTGGCTTCCCCTCTTCAGGTCGGTGGAGAGTCCTTGCCTCAAGTGGAGGAGTTCAAGTATCTCGGGGTCTTGTTCACGAGTGAGGGACGGATGGAGCGTGAGATCGATAGACGGATCGGTGCAGCGTCAGCAGTGATGCGGTCGCTGTATCGGACTGTTGTGGTGAAGAGGGAGCTGAGTCAGGGGGCAAAGCTCTCGATTTACCGATCGATCTACGTTCCCACCCTCACCTATGGTCATGAGATCTGGGTAATGACTGAAAAGACAAGATCGCGGATACAAGCGGTCCAAATGAGTTTCCTTCGCAGGGTGGCTGGGCGCACCCTTTAAGATTGGGTGAGGAGCTCAGTCATCTGGGAGAAACTCAGAGTAGAGTCGCTACTTCTTCAAATCGAATTGAGCTAGCTGAGGTGGCTCGGGCATGCCTCCTGGTCACATCCCTTGGGAGGACCCGGGTAAATCGGAGGACCCGGGTAAATCGGAGGAAAATGGATGGATGGAAATAAATAAATTGGGCAAAAATGGGGAAAAAAATCATTTATTTGAGCTGAAACAACCAAGTCACGTCCTGAAGTTGTACCTGGATGAACAGCATCAAAACTTGGATCAAAAGATGTAAGTTTTTTACATACTTTTGATACCAGTAGAAACTAAACTATTTTCCCGATACCAGACTGATATGGTTTAACGGTACCTTGTCTGAACATACCAGTACACAATCAAATGTGATGAATTTTCTGCCATTCCATTAGCTCAAATAAAATCTCTTTAGACCTGAACTCTTTTACCAGACAAAGCTCTGGGCACTTCCTGCAAGTCCATACAAGCTGAATGTAGTACCAGCACACTATTGTTACACACATCAGTGTAGTTTCACTGATATTACAGGTACAACTCAAGATGTCATGTGTAAATGGACCCTCACTCACCGGAGCCCTCTTGTCGATGGGTTTGATGACGAACTTCTTGTCGGTGAAAGAGATGTTTCTGATCTCGCTCCAGGGGAAACCGATTTTAGGAGATAACCTGCGGGAAACACAAGGCAAAGTTTGTTGTCGATTTAGCTTTGGGTCAAATGCTGAAATTACTTGAATGCAGAGTTGTACTTGTCCGTAGTAGTAGTACTACTCACTTGTCTGCGTGCTCATATATGTTGAGCCCTAGGCGTCCACTCCTAACCACAGCTGGGTGCTTTTCTTGTTTTTGATCTGGAAGTAGTTGACTCCGTACATCTCAAGGTCCTGGGCTATCTTCAGGTACTCCATCATGGCATCCTCCCTGAGAGTACACACATACTCTCAACACTGCAGTACACCATACACTCACATGGGGAGTGGAGAGTACCTCAGCAGGCCGGTGTGCTCCATGTGCCACTTCTGGATCCTCTCCTCCCACTGCTCCTTGGTCAGTTTGTGCTGCTCCAGGACTCTGCACACACAAGAGCAGTGAGTGCCTCGGAGGGAGTACCCAATCTGTTAGCTTTAGAACGTCTCAGGGAATGAATAAATCCCAGTCAGCTCTCCCCAACCCCTCACACACGGCTGTCAAATCAGCTGATGTCTGTGTCTTAGGGAGTAGCCGCTCTGACCCCAGGTAGCCCGGGCGGTGGGAGTGAGTACCTCTGTGGGAGTAGCCGCTCTGCCCAGGTACCCGGGCGGTGGGAGTGAGTACCTCTGTGGGAGTAGCCGCTCTGACCCCAGGTAGCCCGGGCGGTGGGAGTCCTGGCTGTAGTCGGCGTACTTGGCCTGCACGGCGTAGGAGGCCAGCAGCACGGCCGTCTCTGGGGGGCAGTAGTTGTCATCGTTCAGGATGGCCTCCTTCACCTGCAGGAGCACCACGGAACATCACTCACATACCTCACCTAAAGTCAGTCAGCCTCATTTCAGCATCAGTGCTTCCCCTACCATCATCGCCCCTCGCCCTGTCAGGATGTTAGCCTTTTATTATGCAGCGCTAATCATCCAGCATTAAAACGAGCGGATTTACCAAATCTGTTCTGTTAATCCATTCCGGTTTTCGTTTTATGAAATACTACCTACCTACTTTTTTTACGGATCCAGTTTGTGTGGCAGACCCAGGCCATGCGGTCGTGTTTATTTGAGGCTGCACCAGAAAAGATCGGAGAAACAATTTTAATTTTTTAATTGCATTGAGTTTGGGGGTAGGTGCTCATAAGCTTCTTGCTTCAGCCCACTCCTTTTGAGCAGAGTGTTTACTGCTCAAATAAACTAAACTAAACTACACAGGGGCAGAGACAGGAGCTGCCACTACAGTGCGAGTAGGTTTAACTAGAGCGATTAGATGACAATAACATTAATAACATTAACATTAAATCCTTTTGGCACTTTGTAAATATGGAAATCCAACCCAAGCTGAATGTAACAGTTGTGTTTAGGCTAAGCTGTTAGCATCGTCTGTTACGCATGAAGTCACTAAAGTGAGCTCTGATTTTGTAGAAAGTCCAGTAAACTTACTGTAGCCTTAATCTGATTTTGGCTCCTCTTGTTTTATACAGAACACAGACATTACATGTGTCCTATCACTGGCCAAGCGAGTGCCGACCCACGCCACAGCGGGACCGGCTGTCTACATCTCTTTCTATCGAGACACGAACATGCCATGCCAACCCCCTCCATATTGGTCGGGCCCTAGACAGTATGTCCCATCACTATGCCTCTCCACTTGGTGACTGTAAAACACTACAGCGGGTGCCACTTTGTTTTGTCGCCTCCCGCGCGTGAAACACACGTGGTACCACGTGTGAATCACGCGTCTTTTTTTTTTTTTTCCCCCAGTGGCTGCAATGACCCAAACAACCACCAGGTGGCACTTGTGAGCTCTTTCTTCTCTCTTCACCGCCTGGTACACGCGGATAATGGAGCACAGCAGAGATAATGGTTTTCACTCATAACCCTACTCTTTTATAACATATTATAAGCCTTGTATATCTCGCATTGTAATAGCCTACATGTTTGTGCTGTAGCTGTGTCGGCGAATTACTCGCTCAGGTAATGACTTATAAGTCCACATGGAAACAGTATTTTGATAGTGAGAATACGGTGGCCTCATGGGTAGAGTACCTGGCTCTAAATAATCTTAGTGTTCTTTTCGTGGGTTCGACCCCGGGCACTGAATGCTGTTTTTTTTGCCTTTTCTCTTCAACGTGGATACATATAGCAAAAAGTGGCAGATAATGCAGCGACATGCTCTATTTCATGAGACACAAAACATGGAGAGAAATGATTAAATATACAAATGATTCTTTTGCTAAACAGCCCTAAACCGGCCCCATTCATTTTCAATGGTAGTGCTAAACCACTGCCCTCCTTGCAATTACACGTTTGGCCTGCGGCGTCGCTGTCCCGGCGGCTCCGTTTTTGCTAGTAATTTTCCAGTTCTGGCATTGGCGTCCCGTCCCGTGAGTAACAAAACGGTAAGCAACTTTTCTTCCCAGATTGGGTAATCTTTTCACTGTTTTAGTCATTTAAGTTTGCAAAACACTCTGATAGATTGTCTTTTAGAACAGACATTTGAGTAGTTTTTATGGTTAAGTTACTGTCATGCTGTTTCAACGTAGCTTTATTTTTCATTATGTTTGATGCCCTTACTCAGTGTAGAACACTTTTTTTTTATCACTACTATTTCATTATTACCCTTTTCACTACTTTACACGTAAGTTGAGTGTGTTTAATTGTTTACAGTAACGCGGTTGCGATGTATTGACTCGATCAGTCACATGTAGTAATTCTACGCTAAAGCTAACATTTATTCCTGGATTTGTCAGGGTTTTTTATGATTTTGGTTAATATGGTACTTTTGTTTATCATCCTTTAGTTTTAGGGCTCAAATCAATAAGTATGTGCGTAAACAATGTTACAGTAGACCCAAAGTCGGAGTTTTTTTTTATTGTTGTTCACTCGACTGCAACTTGGATTAAAAGCTTTTTGTGCTACGTTTATATTTTGATTTATTGCTGTCATGTACTGTAAAGTTATGAGTTAGAGTAATAAAATACAAAGCTACTCACAAATCAAGTTATTTCATTCACGTTGTTATCCTGATTGTTTTGTTTGTGTACTAATTAAATTGAGGCATATAATTTGTATTTTTTATAATGCTTTGTAATATTTGGTTGAGTGGTATCATGATAAACAACTAATCTAATGAATTAGATATATTACTTGTACTTCAACATTTAACATCTTATAATGATGTAATTATAGTAGTTTGATTGGTGAATGATTGCACACTATGTTCTTTTAGTTGTTTTTTTTTTTTAATTAATATTTCATGGTTTCTGATTACAATTTCTTGTGTCATTTCAGAGAAAATGAAGAAGACAGTTGTTTTCCCCTGGCCGAGTCAATGTGGTTTTCCGCAAGGGCCCAACGACCACGTTCCGGTCACTTTCTGCTTTGTTCCTCTCATGTGTGTTCTGCCTAAAGTCCAAGTGACTATGAATTGATACCATCTGCGATGAGGGTAAGTGACTTTTTTATTATGCATGGTTGTGAATATGTGTGAAGTGGTGAGTGCTGTTTTGTATTTTAACATTTGATGTGAGTGCTTCCCCTCCTCAAATTATGTTTATTCTAGATAATGTGAAACGTTAAATAATCTCAAAACATAACAAGTCAGCAAACGAGCAGGAGAAGTAACAGCTGAATGCTGTGTGTTCATTTTACTAACATTTGGTTAAACTGTAAATGATTTAACAAAAATAAAAACTAATTGCAGTTTCTTCTCTATAGCTGCTTAGTCCGTGCCCATTGCCCTGAAGGAATCAGGAGATGGTCCACCCAAAACACTTTACAATAACTCAGTGTATAACTACAGCTCAGCCTTTACAGTGGATACTTTAACCTCTCTCCTCTCTCCAGCTGTTCCAGCTGCGGTGCCTCTGAAGTCCCCTCTGCCTCTTCCACAAGAGCTTAAGTTTCTGCTTCCTGAGGCCAGAAACACCTCAGTTCCAGGTCTGTTTTTGTGATACATTTCTTACATACCACGATGCACCTTCTGTATTTAATTTTTTTAATGTTTACTCCCAGAAACTCTTTCCCCTTCTGATACTCCTCCTACAGCGCTCATTCAGCCTGACTCAGAGCCTTCCAATGAAGAAAGACAGCAAAGTGAGAATGTCATTTCAGGTTTCCCCCTCAACGATTACAGTACATCAATCAATCAGATTTATTTCTAAAGTGCTTCACAACCAAAGCTGTGCTGTGCACAAACAAAGCACCATATTATTGATATAATTAATGACACATTTAATAACAAACCCAAGTTAAACATGAAGTAGATTATTGCAAGAGACACATTGCTTTCTGCTGTTGTTCATGTGTGGCCTTATCTATAAGGTGGAGGAGTGGGAAAATGGTATAAGTGCTCAGACGAGTATAAATTGAATAAAGCTTTTTTTTTTTTTCATCATTTAGCCCGTCCAGCCATCCAGCGTCCAGTCCAGCCACAGCTGCAGTCAATAGGCCACCTCCTCCGCTGCTTCCCACTGAGCAGGAGCTCAGCGAGTGGAACTGCTCTCACCAGGCTCTTCAGCTTCTCTTCTCTTAATCCTGTGCCATGTACTACTACTGCTGCGACAGCTCCCACAGCCGCTGCTGCTCTGGCTTCCTCTATAGACGCTGACGCAAAACCAGGCTCCACATCCAAGTTAGGTAACAGCCCACTAGCTATGTCAAAACAATGTATAGCAATAGTTTAATCAAATATAAAATAGATGACACTCGTATTCTATTTCTCTTTCTGCCTAGAGCCCACACCTCTGCTGCTCCCGCTGCCCATCAAGCCTTCTCCATCCGCAGCCCGTACCGGACCAGTGAAGACAGGAGGGAGGGTTTTTGTGTTGGACCACAAGCGCTGGCCTGCTCCCATGAAGGCAGTTATTGATGGTCGTCTCAATAAACACCGCGGACAGAAGGACATGCTGAAAATTGTGGATCAGGAGTATGCCACACTTGTCCACAACTCCAGCTCTGATCCCAACAGCCTGCTGCACCCAACCACCAGATTAGACATATCACAATACATCAAACACACCTGCAAACAACTAAACACATCCTCATCACTGAACACCAGTCCGGAAAAACTTGAGGAAACACAGACACTGTGGCAGTCTCTCACAGCAGGTAGCACAACGGTGCCTGTCACCATGCCGCCTGCCACTGTGAATCCCCCCGCTCTTTCAGTCGCCTCATCTCTCACTCAACACGCCATTGAGAAGATTGTGCTAGACATCATGGAGAAGCAGCAGCCAGCCCCTGAGCTAAAGAAGCCAAAAATGTCTGTCTTGTGATACAACGATAATTGTATCGTTTTATATGTTTATATAGTAAACTGACCTTTTAAATAAAGTGAAATTAGTCCTTTATTATGCATACCTGGTTCATATATATATCCAATATCTATTATTACATCTATTATGCCCTTATTCAGTATAGTACGTTTTTTTTTTATCACTACTACAGTATGTCATTACTCCTTTTCACTACTTTACACGTAAGTTGAGTGTGTTTAAAGGAGACATCTACGCTCCACCCGCCGCCCTGATTTCTCAGGCCTATTTACAAATGAATAGACCCTGCGTTTTCACACCTCTGGGGGAGGGGGTCATGCAGTAGGTCTAATGACATAAATTAACCTCCTAACCCCCACCTTAACTGAGGGCATTTTCTCCAGTTCAGCTTCACCCAAATATAAAAGCGTATGGCAGCACGTGGCGCGACCCATGCAAAATCATTACTGCCATGTTCGCAATTCAATAAAGTGTGCAGGCCGTACATGTGCAGCTGTTGCTTTTGTACCTATGGATTACATTGTATTCCACTGAACTATGGCCTTTTATTATTTACCTTAATATAGGAACTATTAGATTTAGAACAAACAAATAAATGTGCAGTGTGGGCAAATTTTGGCAAATACAGCAGTTATGCAGTACAATATTGTTTAAAATCAATAAAATATACATTTTGTTGAAAGTGTTGAAATACTTTTGATTTTTATCAGAGTAAAATAGTTAAACTTCTTGGTATTCTATTACTTAGAAATAGCATTTAATACTAACACGTTTAAACATAAAATAAAAACATAAAAGTTTAAGAGTATGGCCTGAGCGGGATTCGTACCCCGGTCGCCGGTGTGAGAGTCATTCATAATCCCGTTTCGCCACAGAGGCGGTGTTTGATTACTTTGACATTTTCAGTATAGAAAATGGGCTCGGTTCAGGTGGGAGTTAAGAGGTGTTGGTGGGGCGTTTAGCATGAACCGCGCCGACATTTGATCTGGTTGCAATTTCTTTACTATCTGTCATAAAGTGAAAGGAGCCTGTGCGTCCTTTATTTAGGACAAGACATTTTTAATAGCCTATCACTGAGGTGAGTGTTGCGGAGACCGGTACACGTGGAGCTTGATAAACATGTAAACTTAAAAAAAAAAAAAATACTCACGGGTTACTAAGTATTGTAAAAAAAATGTAAATGTCAAAAAAATGTAATCATGGCATTGACTGTAGTGCGCACAGGGTGTAGTGGATACAGAAAATGAGTTTGCCGTCAGACGATTCATTCCTCCCAACTCCCCACTTCTCAAAGTTAAAGAGACATTGGCCGAGGTGCATGTGTTTCTGTGGGCTGGGGTTTACACTCCACTGAGAGAGAAGCCAGTGAGACAATTTGATGAGACAGGTCACTCTGTCTGACCTGTAAGAAGAACAGCTTCTGCGTGATCTCCTGGATGAGCTCCTCCGACACATCCTCTGGGAAGAACTTGACTCTGAACTTAAACTGCAGCGGGTTCTCCTTCTTCACGTCCTGCTGCGTCACCTGCACACACACCACCAGGGGGAGCCAAAACACCTCGTGGTATTACTGAGGAGCAGCAAGTAGGCCATTGAAATGAATGGGCCCAATTCAATATACAAAGGTTTCTGTTTCTAGCAGTACTATGACAGTGCAGGCATTAAAACAGTCTGCAAGAAGGCTCGATCTCGATGATTTACGGGCTTTGAAAATACGGTGGCCACGTCTTCTATCTATGATGCAATTGCAATCCAGGAAACACAGATTGGAGCGCTTCTGCAATAGAAGAAGAAATGACCAAAGTAACAGAGGTCTTAAAGAGGGAACTAAATGTGTAAAATGTTTTGCATGGAATAATTATTTTGTGTGCAGGTTGTTCAAATATTGGTGTAATTGAAAGGCCCTGGCACTATTGAAATTCGTTGTGTTTTTGTCAGCAGTGATGCGGTCGCTGTATCAGACTGTTGTGGTGAAGAGGGAGCTGAGTCGGGGCAAAGCTCTCGATTTACCGATCGATCTACGTTCCCACCCTCACCTATGGTCATGAGATCTGGGTAATGACTGAAAGGACAAGATCGCGAATACAAGCGGCCGAAATGAGTTTCCTTCGCAGGGTGGCTGGGCGCACCCTTTAAGATTGGGTGAGGAGCTCAGTCATCTGGGAGAAACTCAGAGTAGAGTCGCTACTTCTTCAAATCGAATTGAGCTAGCTGAGGTGGCTCGGGCATGCCTCCTGGTCACATCCCTTGGGAGGACCCGGGTAAATCGGAGGAAAATGGATGGATGGAAATAAATAAATTGGGCAAAAATGGGGAAAAAAATCATTTATTTGAGCTGAAACAACCAAGTCACTTCCTGAAGCTGTACCTGGATGAACAGCATCAAAACTTGGATCAAAAGATGTAAGTTTTTTTACATACTTTTGATACCAGTAGAAACTAAACTATTTTCCCGATACCAGACTGATATGGTTTAACGGTACCTTGTCTGAACATACCAGTACACAATCAAATGTGATGAATTTTTGTCACTTATCTGTTGCTCTTTTGTTGCATTTTCCTCCTTGTTTTCATCTCGTTTTTGTGCTTCTAGATTTGGGTTTGTTGAACAGGCAGCTAGTCAGCACATCTCAGTGTCTGCGGGACAACTGTCTGACCTTAAATTATACTAAAACTGTTGTCATGTGTTTTTCTTTAAAGAGAAATTCACCAAATGATCTCAAATTTAATATTGACAAAAATAAAATGGAGCAGGTTGATGAGTTTAAGTATTTGGGGGTTATTATAGATTCTAAACTGAAGTTTGATGCCAATGTCAGGAAAATGTCTAAGACCATCAGGACTAATTTAAATTGTTTCCGTATGATTAGGTCTTGTGTATCGACTCAGGCGGCACGAGTATGTAGTATAGTATAGTATAGTATACATGCTATGATTTTATCTCATATGTCGTATTGTTCAATGGTTTGGGGCCAGGCCTCACAATCTGTCCTAAAGCCTTTAACATCACTCTATAAGCAACACTTAAAGTGTTTGATCAAAAAACAATGAAGTGGCATCATAAAACATATAACACAGAATTTAGATACGAATCAGCTATACAAACTTTAAAACTATAAGGCTATAGGGGCCTGCATAAAGAATATTAAAGTAAATAAATAAAGAATAAACATTAAAAAGTCAAAGTAAAATATTATAAAGACAACAACAATTTGACATAGACCAACAGCAGTATTGTATTCCCAGATGTGCAGGTGTATTATGTATTAAGTGATAGCAGCGGACCTAAGTGTGGACAGACCACATAGTGACATAGAGCAGATTATATTCATCATGTGATGCTTTTTACTAAATTTTCATCTTTCTTTTGTAAACATCATGGTTTATGTACATAACATCAGCCACCGAGTTGGCAATGTTTTCTTGTGTCCCTGTCAAATAAACAAATAAATAAACAAATTGACATTTATACCAGACGTGAAGATGAATATTTCATTATTCAATTCCCATCATTTCTGTATTTCTGTAGTGACATTTTTAAACCATAGGCAAATAATAACTTGATAATAACGTTTATCGCAATTATTTTGGCCATGATAACCGTGACCCTAAATTTCATAATCGTCCCATCTCTAGTGCGAATATGGGCTCTAGTTTGAAAAATGAGGAGAGCAGGAACAAAATTTCAAAAGTAAACAATCAAGCTCCCTCCCCCTCTCTCCTGATTGGACCTGACAGGCCAGCTCCCAGGAAAGCTCGTGTTATTGGTCAAAGGGATAGCCCGGGGATTCTGATTAGTTGCTGCAAACGGCAACGGGAGGGACTTTAGATCAAACATCATTATTTAATATGACTTACCAAGTGCTCAATTATACACAATCTATACAAACTGTTAAACTTACAGACTATCACTTTAAATATGCAGTGTTTTGTGAAAAAACATTGTCCATGTAATTATATTGCATTTTCACAGTCTCTGTTACTGTGACCCTGAAAGTTGTGAAGTTGTTGTGGTCCAATTCCAGAAATGGAATTGGACCACAACAACTCCCTCTTTCATGCTGTAAACAAACAAAAGAAAGCATGTATGTAATGCTCTGACCCTTTTGTTGTGCTTGAGCCAGGTGATGTAGCCTTTCCGGTCGGAGTACTGCAGGCCGAAGAACCACACCTCCCGCAGGCCCACCGTCTTCACCACCTACACAACACGCACCCATTAGGGATGTTTGACTTCTCTGAAAAATACTTTCCTCTTCCAAGGCAAGGCAAATGTATTCATCACACAAGGACAATAAAAAACACAATAGTTAAAATACAACGCAATTCTGCAAAAACACACCATCCATAAAACATAGGCAATCATTAATGTCATCAAGACAAAAAATAAAATAGTTTCAGTTCCTATAGGCCACTCTAAAAAGAGATGGTTTTAGCCTGGATTGAAACATTGCTGGTGTCTCTGAAAGTCTGTTCCAGACTCGAGCAGCATAACACTGAAACACAGCCTCACTCATTCATGAGCCATGTCCTCTCTTCTTCTTTACTCTGCAGTCAATCACAGTGTCAGAGTGCGCCTGAATAGGGCTGGGTACATTCTTTTTTTCGATACCTATGCTAAAATATTTGTCGTCTAGAACCAGAAAACAGAGTAATGTTCTAACACAATGGCTAAAGGAAAACCAGGCTAGTGAATACTTGTTGCCAATTGTTGTATCATTTGTTTGAGCTGAAACAGCCAAGTCAGTTCCTTTAATGCTGTCCCTGGACCAACAGCATAAAAACTCGGTCTCTAAAGATAGAAAGATATAAGATATTTTTCTGTACCTGCTTTTGATACTTTTAGTTTATCTATACAGGTAGTTCCTAAAAAATTGTTTTCCCCGATACAATAGTGGTATTGTTAAACTGTGCCCAGCCCTATCCCTGAGGTCCTTAGAGTATGACGGGGTAGGCAACGTCAGGCCCGGGGGCAAAATCCGGCCCCTAAAGCATATACATCTTCTGGCCCCTGAGATGATTTAGAGAATACAATTTAGCTCAATTGAGATCAAATACCTGTTACTATAACATTGTCAGTAGGGCTGCACGATTAACCTTTATCGCATCGATATTGAGGTTTTAACTCCTGCGATAGCCTAACCTCAGGAGGCTGAGGTTTTTTTTTCCCGCCCTGACATTTGATTGACAAACCTATTAGCCAATCAAAATGGTCGAATCTCACGTTCCTGGCTTGGTGGCCAATCAGAAATGGCAATGGAAACAAGCTTGTATGCAGTACACAGGCTTTCTCTGTCACAGCAAAGCAGCTAACACACACGACATGGATGCGCACGGAGGGCACTTCTCAGAACCGTGTGTAATCTTTCTTCATCCCGTTTGTCCATATGTAGCTATTGTAAAACACGCAGGATTTCACACATGGCTGGGGCATTAGCGCACCTGATGCGCGGGTTGCGGGTTCCCCCGCGGTCTCCACGGCCATGCTCGCGGATCGGGTCATAAATTCTCCTTTGATGGGGGTCTGGTTGTGGTGGGTCAACAATCCTGCCTGCTGCTGCGCGCCGCCGCTCACCGCCGCCGTACACGCGTCCACTGTATTCAACCACAACTCATTCTACCATCTTTACAGCAGGTGTTTGACACAATATGCGGCGGATTTTCATAGAATAAGCAGCGTTTTGTTGCTTGTGATCCAGAGAACGCTTTTGTGGAACCAAATGTCTCGTATTTTCCACGGCATGTACGTCTGTGCACGGTTTGCGTTACCAACATCCAAAGCTTACAGAGTCTGTCCTCAAAGTGCTCATGCCCTTCCCAATACCTGTTAAGTTAGGTTTTCCAGTGTGAGACTGAAATTCTCCTCTTTAGAGCCAGACATTCAGAAACCAATGTGTGATAAGCAGCACCACTCGTCTCAACATTCACGTTGAGTTTTTGATGGAAATCTCGAAATGTAAAATCCACAGATTAGTTTTGTAATGTATAGTTTTTGTTTCATGTGTAAAATCCCAGTAGTAATTTTGGACATTAAGGGGAACATTTAATAATCACGAAGCATCGAACAATCTCGAACAATCTCATTACCTTAATCACTATGTGTCACGACCCCTCCTCTGCCTGATGGGGGCGGGGCCCTGCAGCCAGGGGCGGTGCTGCTGGTAATTGGAGCCACCTGGGCTCAGTATATAAGGTGGCTCTGTACTAATCATTGGCTGCTCCTCTGGCCCTCTCCACCACGGCTTCGCTTGCACATTAGGCTACGTTGTTTAGTATGTAAATAAATGCTCTATGTCAGAGCTTAACTCTTTTGCTGCGTCCTGCTCCTCTCTTTTTGCTGCGACCCTTGAGCCAGGGTCGTAACACTATGTATGTAGTTTATTTAACCCTTTGTTTCATAAAAGTAACAAAATATTTTATTCATAATTTTAGTTTTACACACTTAAAAGTATTGAACAGAAAAATTGAAAATCGCAATCGCAATATTTGTCAATTAGGTTTTTTCTCAAAATCGTGCAGCCCTAATTGTCAGCATCAAGAAGTGCTCCCTTTTCTTTCACAAAAATCCACAAACTGTAACTTATTCCAGTAGCCTCAATGTCATTGTTATATTATCTTACTTATTTACTGTTAAAACCTGAAGAGTTTTCGTTATTTATATAAGAGTGCAAATGCAGGACACTCTCTGAACAGAGACATGGACTAAAGTGGGTGGGCACAGGCCCGCTCAGGCGCACCTGTGGCATCTGCCCTCCGCCAAGCAAACTGGCCAACCACTGGAGTACGGATGGTTCACACAGGCCCGGCCCTAACCAATTTGGTGCCCTAGGCAAGATTTTAAGTGACGCCCCCATCGCAGTACAGTACTTGCACTGCTAGTGTACATATACTCACAAGAAACTTAATAGCTTTGTTTTAGACATTCTTTTATTTAAATAAAACAATTGCACATTAAAAAAACTAATTATAATAATAATAATTAAAGAAACAACTAAAAAAATTAACTCAACATATGAAATACAATATAGATAGCTTACATAAAGTATTACATTTAAATACTCCCAAAATTAAAAGTGTAAACAAGTGACATTAACTTAAATACAATAGAAATACGGCACTGTGCAAAATAAGACATTAGTATCTTATCTATCTTACAATTACAAAAACAATTGCACATTCAAAATACTTATTATAATATAATATCTTATCTTATCTATCTTATATATCTTATCTATTAGTATCTTTAGGCACAAAAATACTACAAGGATTTGAATAAAAAAAATGAAAAGATCTTAAAAAGAGCTCTATTGGTGTTTTTGGTCCTGCCTTAAATTACACTAAACTACACACGCAGCTGCTCAGACGTGCGGCTGTCGCTTCATTCGTGCAGTAAACGCACGACCAACCTGCAATAAACGTACTGAGCGTGGGTTCCATGCGGGCATTGTATGAAGTTTACAAGAACTGCACACGATCTGTACGTCGTGTGCACCAACGCCGTGCGTTATCTCAGAGATTACCGGGCAATTTGGAGGGAATAGCCTATATATTTCCCCCTTGGATACAGAGGCGCATGTTTGGGCTGTATGACACACTTTTCCAGGAGCTGGAGAGCGAAAGCCACGGGGACTACATGTCTTATATTCCCCTAGATCCAAAAAAAACCTTTCACACAAACTTGTTGCTTCGGTCACACCAGCATAATGCCTTTTTCTCTCCTCTCTCTCTGACACCTGTTCTCTCCTCGCCTTCCCTCTTCCCCTCGGCGTATTGCAAAAGCTTTGTACTTTGTACCTGGTCAGAGGCAGCTCTGAAGCTTTATACATCAGAGTTTTCGTGCGGTAGATGCACTCTCGCCATTCATGTACGACTTACGCGACATGTATAGAGGACGCACGACATATCTGAGCGTGCGTTGGCCGCACTAATGCTGTGCGTGGCACACGACACATATACGAAGTCCGCAAAAAAAGTCAGGAAAAAGTTTTGTACGAAACGTACAAAGACATACGCCTGCCGTACAGACAACTCACGCAGACGTACGCCGTTCTTGCAATCTGAAAAAAACGTAAGCGCCCGTAGAGTTTGCTTGACATGTCAAAGAACCTCTGCGGCGGGTCTGCGGCTCCAAAATAAGCACGTCACACGCACGTTACTCGCGCGCTCTCCGTGCGTTTTCTTGCGTTTTGTGCACGTAGACCGGCCGTAGAAGCCCGTACGGCCGGTTGTGACCAAATCAAAGACATGTAAATACTATTTTTTAAACCATTCGTTGCAGTGTCAATGAAATACAATAAAAGCAGAAAGTTCATTACGCGACTCTGGCGCCTCCTGGATGTACGGCGCCCTTAGCATTTGCCTATACTGCCTATGCCACGGGCCGGCCCTGGGTTCACATGGCACTGACGTCTCAGAGATGTATTTTGGTGCAAGACCATCAAGAGATCTATATTATCTCTATCTATGCTTATACCCTGGCAAAAATAAATACATAATAAGGAGTACCTAAACAACACATGGTTTCACTTTCGTTTTTACAGCGACGCAAACGCACCTGCACATGGTTCTTTTGGGACTCTTCCTTTGGATTAGATTTGCTCTCTTCATTTTGGATTATTAATCCTGGCGCTGACTTCATGTTTTTGGGGTGGATTTAACACTGGACGCTGTTTCTTCAGGCTTTACCGGTGAGAGCGCACCGTTTGGCCAAAGATACACGACTCAAGAGACGTGACAGCGGTGGCGATTGACCTAATGTGAGCTTTTATAACCACGGTAACTGTAAAACTGGTTAATCTTCACATCCCTAGTTTAGAGAGGCAGTGAGCAGCCGTTACAGTGCCTAACCTGCTAGAGCCAAAAGCATATATTATTCTCTCTAGACCAGGGTTGCCCAAACACGGCGATGTCAAGCGTGAAACACATTTAACTGCAAATAATAATAGTTATTTTATTTTATTTTTCAGTTTACATTTGCATTTGATTATATCTATGCAAATAACATGCTATATTAAAACAAATGTTAACTATGGCAAAAGCCTAGTTTTAGTAGAACAAAACCAATTGCAGCAATATGTAATTGTAAAATGTGAAAAAACAACACCTGTATCTACATTACCTACATTGACTTTACCTCATTCATTTGTTAACTCAAAGAAAATGCCACATTAGATCATTTTGAAAGTGTCAGTTCAGCATCAATTCATTTATAAGTCAATTTTTAACATGACCTATGTTGATGTCAACAAACTTTGCAATAAAAGTTAGAAAACTGGGAAAGTTGATGCCAGCCAAACAGTGTACTGCATCCATATTTACCATTGAGAATGAATGGGAGAGAGTTGGTATTAACCATACAGCGCAAAAGTAGGTCACTCTTTGGCGGGCCAACAGAATTGTTTTGGCGGGCCAAATTTGGCCCGCGGGCCCCACTTTGGGCACCCCTGCTCTAGACACTATACAGAAGGAGGCAAAGTACGTCATCGCGTGTGCAGACCACCTCACACGCTCTCCCACTGCAAGGAACCATTCACTCTCTCATTCATTCACCAGTGCACGCAGACACTGGAGGCAAGGTGGGTGAAGTGTCTTGCCCAAGAACACAACGACAGAGTGCAATTCAGGAGTTGGGATGCGAACCACCTTCTGATCATGAGACGACCCGCTCTACCATCTGCGCCACTGTGGCCCGTTGATCACCGGCTCAGGATTAGGATTCATATCAATGCAAAGGTGTGTGTGCCGGTGGACTTGCCTCACCTGGTCGAAGAGCTGCTTGCCTGTGGTGTTGGGCTGGATGGCGAACTCCAGCTCCGCGTCCATGGTGGTGACTCGCACATTGATCTGCAAACGCAAAAAAATACAATCATTCAGGACGTGATTCATTTTCTGATTTTATTACTTCACCACCTTGTTGGAACTATGTGCAGGATGGGAAGCGGAAAATATTCCATAACTGTTGCCCTGCAAACATACTGTACTTAATGAGGGCATTAACCTCTTAACCCCCACCTTAACTGAGCACATTTTCTCCAGTTCGCATTTACCCAAATCTAAAGACGTCTTGAAAAAACATAAAAATAGCGATAAAAACGAGATGTAAATGAGGATGAAAATGCAGCACAAATAAATAAGCATCAAAAGAGCGACAAAAACACAACAAAATGGCAACAGAACGGTCACAAAAACGTGACAAAACACACGAGGAATAATCTTAAATCAGTTTTGTAGGTCTTAGCTTTCAAATGTGCCATGACTCTGGCCTATAGTCTGTAAACTCCAGTCGAGAAGCTTCTAGATTTGGGTAAAACCGAATTGGAGAAAATGTCCATTTGTCCATTTTCTCCAGTTTGGGATTACATTTTGAAAAATCGAGGGGAAAAAGTGACGAAAACACGACAGAAAAGCAACGAAAAAAAGCCACAAAACCCGTAATCAATGTAATCTATATTTACAATTCCCGGTGATACAGCACGATACATGCGGCCTGTATCCAAAGACAAGCATTCAGAACAAAATTTAGAGTGGGCCCAATTAGGCAAAAATGGTCCCTAAGTCCTACTCTTCCAGAGAAGACCTTCAGCCACCAACAAATCATATATGACCAAAACTAGTTGTATTCATACTGATCACTTTTAAGAATGTAAACTGCTCGACTAAACTAAAGTGAACTAAACTTGGCTTTAGGACTCCTATCTCACAGCCGTGTGTTTGTTCCTGGACTCCTGCTGACCCTCACACCCTCTCTCTAATTACCTCTATTGACTTGGATAATTTTCATTACACAAATGAAAACTGACTGTTGAAATATTAATAGGCTCTGAGCTGACAGCGTGCACCCCCCAACCCCTCCCTCCTCCGGCCCCTGGGGGACGTCCTCCTACAGGGCGACATGTGCAAAACGCTGCAGGCTTTAATAATTCAAGCCTTCCCGTGCACAGTACCACGTTTACTACACACATTCACATCATATGGTTTATTTCAAAACACTGCACACACTGTAATTGTACTTAAACCACATACAGTATTTCTATGGATATTTGAATTTGAAACTTTCAGTGGAACCTCGTCGATCCCATTACCTGTTTCTGACTCTCACCTGTGTACCCCCCTCACCTGTCCCGCCCTGTGTACCCCCCCTCACCTGTCCCACCCTGTGGACCCCCTCTCACCTGACCCACACCTGTGGACCCCCTCTCACCTGACCCACACCTGTGGACTCTCCTCTCACCTGTTCCGCCCTGTGGACCCCTCTCACTTATCCTGCCCTGTGGACCCTCCTCTCTCTTGTCCCGCCCTGTGGACCCTCCTCTCTCTTGTCCCGCCCTGTGGACTCTCTCCTCACCTGTCTCTCAGGTGTACCGCCTGTGGACCCCTGGACCCTCCCCTTACATGTCCCAGCCCATGGACCCCTTGACCTTCCTCTCACCTGTCCCTCAGGTGTACCGCCTGTAGACCTTTTGACCTCCCCCTCACACGTCCCTCGCAAATACTGCCCTGTGAACTCTCCTACCACCTGTCCCAGCCTCATCTGTACTGTATCTGTCCCCTCTCTTGTCTGAACGGTCCTCTCTAAGTCCAGGTGGTGGGATGCAGGGGGTTGGGGGTGTTCCCTGCAGGTCTGGTGTTGTATTACCACGGCCACAAAAGCCTGTCAGTCACATTCTCCCATACCTTCTCCCCCCGCTCTCCCTAATGTGGGCCACTCTCACTGCTCCTGCTCAAACCGACCCCACCTGCAGATATTCCCTCAAAGGAACAAAAGCAGCAACGCCACATTCTGCAACTCAATTCTTTCTGTCAATCCCTTTTTGATAGATGAGGTGGTTTGTCTGCCTTGCCATTCTATTTTTTTAAGATCAGTGTGTATAAATAGAGTTATATTTATGCCCGGCGTCACTAACATATAACACATAGGATATAGATATGTAGAAAGGTCCAACCAGGGACTGGAGTTGAAAATTAGCACTAGCTCCAAACTCTTTTTGCATAGCATCAGCTGTTTTGTGCTGGCCTGGCCATCCAGACACTCCTCCTTTCTGTTCAAAAGAAGAACCGTCTGGGCAGCTGCTCGCAGCCAATCACGGACCGAGAGGCGGGAGTTCATCACACCAAGATACGGAAGTGGTCACCGCACTCAACCAACTCACTCACAAAACATTAAAGATAGCATGCGCCGCTACTGATACACTGTTTTCTTTTGCTCTTTCGTCTGTTTTAAATAAGAAACAGCGTTCAATTGGCAGACATTAATGTTTAGTTGCTCTAATTGCTTGATGCCGTCGGTCAATCACGCCCTACGGGAAATCACAGAGATCACGCTCGCTCCAAGACTACTTTCTTTGAAAAAGCATGTCGTTTGGCAAGTTCTGTGCTATGTTGAATTGAAATGTCCCTGTCAAATAAATAAATAAATTCACCAGTGTCTATGTCCCAAAGATTTCCCTCCACAAATCCATCATACTCCCCTTTTATCGCGTCATTAAAGTTCATCCGCCACACCTCTCTCGCTGCTGACAAGGGCTGTTCTGGCTGTAGCCTGGATGTACTCACCGGATTGGGCATCTTGCCTACTTGTAGTCCTCCCCTCTCCAAACAGGTCCAGTTCCAAAGCTCCACTCACTCTGAGGAACACAAGGTCAATGTTCAGACCAATGCTATATATTGATCACCTGAAATCTCTTAAATAAAACTAAACATATAAACAGTGTACAGTTCACATGTTCATGTGTCTGTGTGGAGATTCTTCTGGTTCTCCCCATCAACCTAAAACATGCTCAACAACAGACGCATTCCTCATTTTCATCCATGTTCCCCGGGCGCACGCTGACGATGATTGGTTGAAAAATCCTGTCTGACGCCTGTCTCCCCGCCCACCCTGGGAGCACATTACACCTGGCGCACGGTTGACACAGGATCCTCTGGCGGAGCAGTTCTCATGACGGCAGATTTGTCAGAGCTCCAGGCTGAGTCGCTGGGAATCGAGTACATGACATATCCACACAGACCCCAGCCCCAAAGACAACGGGGCTGACAATGCATCAGTGTGACGTCTCCTTACGGGTTAGGAGTCCCGTGACAAAAACGCCACACGCCACCATATTGGCTCATGTTTCTGATGTAGATAACGCCAAACTGAGCTGAGCTGAATTCACAAAAAGCTACTAACTGCTCATCTATCCTATCTTTCTCACTTTATTACTGCCCACCCACAGGGCACTGCACAATCTAAATCGACATCTTAAAGCTAAATAATAGCTTTATTACCCAGTATTTTGCCTAAAATGCTAACAAATGATTAGCACTTGTGATTAGGTCGATAGTGTGTCACTGTTTGAAACCTTCAGCATGTGTGAAAGTGGTGCTGACCTAAAGGCAAATTTGTTTAATAGTGTCATTTTGAACTTTTAGTGGTAGATATTGATCCGTTTCTGCCTGTAGTTCATGAAAAGTGTGGTGCTGACTGTCCTGGGTTACCATGGTTATCTGCTGCGTTACATCAGTTTTTAATTCATCGATACGCAATTGTTTTGAAAAGCATGCGATATGTGATAGCTGTCAAGTGTCCCGCTCTGGCCAGGAAACTACCGTATTTTGTCCCTCTTTCCCACTGTCCTCCAGTATTAGTTTTATCCCGTAAATTTCCTGTACTATTACAAAATATATTCAAAAAACGACTCCCCTGGCCCTCCAAACTGAACTCTGTCACTAGCCTCGCGAGAACTGCCACTTGCAGAAGTTCGAGTGGCAGTTGTCGCGAGGTTGTGTAGCTGTCAAGCGTCCCATTTTGGCCGGGAAACTCCTGTATTATGACCCGTATTGGAGCTTGGTTGGGCTGGTGGGACAGATCGCAGCAGGTGCCAGAAATGTCTTGTATTTTCATATCCAAAACTTGACAGGTATGCTCGGAGTAGAGACGCTGCTCCTTCACATCGAGAGGAGCAGCTGAGGTGGCTTTTTCGGATTCCCCTGGTCGCCTCTCTGGGGAAGTGTTCCGGGCCCGTCCCAGAGGGAAGATGCCCCTATAGCAGAGGCAAACTAAGATGGGATGAGATGATTTAATCCGGCCCCTGACTTGTAGAGCACAAACTCCTGAGTATGTAAAAAAAAATTAAGTCTCTAGCCCATTCCTGTGCGGAGTTATGAATTTTGAATTATGAATAAGAGATCAGGGTAACACATTAAAGCCACGTGGTAAATGGTCAGTCTGCCCCAGGGCGGCTGTGGCTACAATAGTAGCTTACCACCACAGAGTGTGGAGTGAATCAATAATAACCACAGTATAATGACTACAGTGAAAAAACTTGTGACACAGGTTTGTAAAGCGCGATACAAGTGTAAGCCGTTATTATTTATTACAGTCCTGTCGGGCTTTTGACCAAATCAGCACTATTTTAAAATCACAGCTCATTATTATTGATTTATTGGAAAAATATTTTCTCAATAGTATTTTCCTATTTACATTATAAGGGGCCCGCGACCCACTTTGTTGCACTTTTGTAATGTGTCATTACAGTCAAATTGAGAGTTGTACTTGTTTGAAATGCTCCAAACTGGTCCGGCCCTCCTGGCGAGTTCGAAAACCCAATGTGGCCCTTGCATCAAAAAGTTTGCCCATACCTGCCCTATAGTGATGTGACGTTCATGACCAACTGGCTCTTTTGAATGGCTCTTTAAGGTGAACGGTCCGAACTGGATCTAAATTCCCAGAACTCCCCCGAACAACGGAGCAGGCCACACAAGTGAAAACTTTTAGAGCTAAAGTCAAAGCTAAATGCACTAAAAAACTGTCTTTTTATTAGTTGTGGCGCAAGTTTTTATTCACAAACATGTTTTTCAAAGTTCCAAAATATATAGTCCCATTGTAATTTTGATTACAACTCTGCCCTGGATAAAGCGAGAAAAGTGGTAGCTGGATTTTCTTGACAGACCCATATTTCGGTTCGGGAAATTCCACAGTTACCATGGAGATCGGCCATCTTTGCAGCTGTTAGCATACTGTTCCATTGACTAACATTAGCTAAAAACAGTATAACAATTGGAGAAAAAAGACGTGGAACAGCCCCGTTAGCTGCCGAGTTACTGCTGGTAAATACATCTAACACACTGTGGTGTCCAAGTGTTTTAATGTGAACCATAACTCCAGTATTTTAACTTTTAAAATCTCCATTAGTTTACAATTGCTGCTAATCCCATAATGCTTAGCGGTATGACATCACATTCCCGAACTCTATAGCCTACAATGGTCCCTTTGGTCCCCCTAGCTCAAAAATGTATCCGGCCACCACCTATGTTTGGAGTTCTCGATGAGGAGACAGACTGAATGTGCAGAATTAGACAACAAAGAAATGAAACAAACAAATAAACAAACCATTTTCAGTCTATCAGGATTACAAGCCCACATCAAACTCGTCACAGTATTATGTCTACACCAAACATGAGCTCTCGCTGTTTCTTAGCAACGACGCAGAGACGAGCTGCAGCTGCAGGTGCGGATAAAAGTTGCAAAAGGTGCGCTAAAGTTATGTTTCATGGAGGTCCGTGAGCCAGGACGGCTGTCTGTGGCAGTTTCAGCAGATTGTCTCATGGTCCTACCACTGACATAAAGTTCGATCAAGGCAAAGCACAGGCGTGTTTATTCGAGAGGCGCCTGGGAATTAAAACTCGAGCCCCTGCTATCCCGTTGCGTAACGCGACGACAGTGCCAGTGATAGCTTACCACTCTCCATTAACCCCACATCAGTTAAAACACTGGCCATGTGGCTCAATGCGCACTCTGTCCAGGCGTATAGGTCGTGCTCGTCAATGGGCTTTAATGTTATATTGTGTAGTTTCCCTAAGAGGATGAACTCACCGCTCAGCACACTGCTCCTCTCCTCCTGCGCGCTGCTGCTAATGTCCACTCGGAAGTGTATAGGTTCAAAGACTAGGGTGAAAAGTTAAATATACCCCAGCACACAGCGGTCAGAGGTGGCCCTGGCCCCGGGCTGCAGCGCTCCAGCGGCACAGGGGAAACTCATACACGGCAATAATGGCCGAGACGCACCGGAGAGAGAGGGGCGTGGAGAGGGCTGCAATAACTGAGACAGAGAGGATAAGGTGCGTGCAATCAGAATAATATAAAGTGTATCAAAGCATGAAAAAAAGAAAGAAATAAAAACAACAAAAACTCATGCAGACATGGCAGGTTGCAAGGATTTGTTACAAGCACATCCTGTTTGAATAATTAGCCTATTTGGATAAGTAGAACAGTAATAAAAAAAAAAAAGTAGTCAAGTAAGAGTACGCTATACTTCTAATATTTGAAAATGATTGTGGTTTAAAATGAACTCACAGTACTGAAAAGTGTAGTCACGTTCTCTCTTTCAAATGAATGAGGTGGAGATGGAGATAAAAGCGCAATAGTGCCCCCCTGCTGCCATAGAAATATACCATTTCTATGACTGAAACCACAGACAGGTTTGATTCTGTTCCGTTTTTTTAGCTATTCCAAACAAAGTTTTTAAACGATTTTACTCACTTTTGTAGTGTAATAGTTTCCCTTGTTCACACATGTGTATTTTTATATGTATGTATATTCTATTATTTTATTATTGTGTTGAATTATTTATTTTACATCCATGTCGTTGTTTTACTTCAGTGTATTTATCATATCCTATTTATTTTTATTTTATTTTATTTTATTACGTGTTCCGTCATCCGTACGCTCCGCGTGCGTGGTTTCCTTGACGACGCACGCGGAGCTAACCAAGCTTTGCTACAGAGAAGGGAAGAAGAAGTTGCACTTAACTGTTTTTTTTTCTTTTCAGAGGGAAGTGAACACACACCGCGGTAAGTCTCAGAACAGCGTTATTTTACAACAATGACACCGCATTTGAAGCTAATTAGCCTATAGTTTCATTAACGTTAACGCTTGTTTTGTTTGCGTTACGTGTTAATAAATTAAGCCATTTAACTAGCTTATATTTCGTAACTTCGAGATTAGATATTTATATAACGTTAACTTTTAACGTAAAGTAAGCTCTTTAACTGGTTTATAAGTGCAGATTTTCATGGTTTTCATACTCATTGCTTTACATTTCGTGGGATATTACTGAAATAGCAAATGTATATATCAATGACTGGGCTTTAAATTGAACATTATGTATGAGGGAGGTTTCCATCCTCTCGCTCACGGCCCTTGTACTGTGGTTGCCCGGGTTATGGGACTTTTGCCTCTTTTTCTGTCACATTCTGCAAGATACTTGAAACATTCTTAGGTTCCAGTGTAAGCCTGGTTTAGTGCTTTGAAGTCTAGTTTAAAACTGTATCCTTCCCAGATCACTCCTGGTTTAGTCTTGGTTTAGTCCTGGTTTGACATCAACAACATACTTGTACTTTTTGCTGGTAAAGTCATATAATGTGAATACTTACAAAAACTTTATTGTCCACCAAGATGGAAATTTGTCTTTGGTGTCACCTTTAAGACGCATAAAACACATCAACATCCAGAACATCATCATGTGGCACCACATTTCATGTATTACACGCGGCAAAGTCATTTTTACTTAAAAAAAAAACATAGAAAAAGGCAATATAAGAACAGCTTCTCTTACAACTTTAAAGAGTTTGCAGCTTTTAGCTCTCGGCACAAAAGAGTTCTTATAAATGTTTTATTTGCAGATGTGACTCTGTATCTCTGTCCTGACTGACTCTACATCGTTCATCTGATTTGGATGTAAATAGCCTCAAATTAAAGCTGAAAGTCTGTATTTAAGCACATCTTGGTTGTTTCATTTCAAATCTTTTGGGGTGGTTTATAGAGCCAAAAACATAAGAATTTACTGTAGTTGATGTCCCAGTATTTATGGACCTGACTGTTAGGGCAGGGCGATATGGTCTATATCAAGATTTTAAAAAGAAATATCACGATAACAATATATTTGACGATATATTTGACAATGGACAAATTACTTTAAAATCCCAGCCTTACGCCTATTGAGAAGATTAATTTAGTGATAGTCTATTAAAAAACATTTTTAAAGGCATACTCATTTCCTCGCAAATCTGATCTACTCAAGCAGTTTACATCCTTCATTTAATTTGACTTTTTAAGCACCTGCCCCCGTGTTCTACAGTCAGTGTTTAAGCTGCTCTGATGGAGCTGAGCGGAACATCAATTATATCGTGTCCACAACAATATAAAAAATTACAACAATATAAAAATTACAACAATATAAAAATCATATCACAATAACGATATGCGATACGATATGGCCCACCCCTACTGACTGTATGTGCCGAGATATTTGAAGCTGTCAACAATTTCGACCTTTTGACCATAAATCTGTCCTATTGTCATTATGCACAATAAGCTCCTTTGTTTTAAGAACGTTTATCTCTAAAAAAAAAACTGTCCACACACACCACTGTTGTAACAAGTAATTAAAATACTGACTCTTCATCACAGTGTTCCCTTTCTGTAATAAAGTGACCAGCGCCATATCATATCATCATTTAAATAGTTTGAAAGATTCATTTTGAATTTGAAAAGCATTTGTGTAAATAGAAAAGAGCAAAGGAGATAACATTGTCCCTTGTGGACTTACTTTTACTTCAGTGGAATTTGAACCAACTTTTGCTCGTTATAGAAGACTTAATATTGTGACAGTGAAACCTTTTCGATGTGGATTTTGTGAACATGTCCTGTGTGGTGTGTGGTGTGTGTGTGTGTGTGTGGTGTGTGTGTGTGTGTGTGTGTGTGTGTGTGTGTGTGTGTGTGTGTGTGGTGTGTGTGTGTGTGTGTGTGCAGATGTCGACGGAGGAACACACGGAGGACCCAGAGGACTTCATGTGAGTTCGGAGACAAAAAATAACACACTCGCACTGCACAATATCACAATCATATATCTCATAATTTTTCAAAAATTGTGAAAAATAGTGATTCCCACGAGAGGTTTTGAGAAAGTTCCCTTGTATTTTTGTTTTAGGCTGCGTAAATGTGTAAAGACAGTGCACAGTGATTTAGCGATATCTTGTGGCAATAATATGACAAAACATGTTGTGCGATGGTTTGTTCACTGCTGGTCTCCCTTGTCCTCAGGAACCGTGCGGACTTCCCCAAGTCCTACACCGAGAACAGTCCAGACGAGGACCACTTCCTGTTCATCGCCCGGAGCTTCCAGAAGCAATTCACCCTGCTGTACCCTGACAGGAGGCCACTGCTGCTCTTCGCCGACAACGAGTGCGGCGTCAAGGTAAAACAAGTTGGTATTTTGTCCTGGTCCTGCTTCAGTCAGTCAGTCAGTCTTTAGAAACCCTGGTGTGTTTAGTTCGAGTTTAGTCCTGGGTGAAAAGCTAAGAGAGAAGACTCCAGTTCTGGTTCTGTCCTGGTTTGGTCGATTAAGGCACGATACGGCAGGTGAAAGTATTGCTTTTAGTGGTCGAAATGGAGATTTTTAGCTAGTTTTCTCCCTTAACAAAAAAAAACAAGGCAAAATGTGAGTTTTTACAGATTTGTTTTTGATTAGCTTATTCAAAAACTTTTAACAAGACCCAAAATCCCCTCTGATGGAAATCTGTGTTACTTACAGTACAGGCCAAAAGTTTGGACACACTTTTTACAGTATGTATTGGCTTTTCTTTATTTTCAACATTATTAACACACTATGATTCTCATTGAAAGTGTTAAACTATGAATGAACACATGGGATTATGAAGGAAACAAAAACAGGTGAAATTACTCCAAATCTGTTTTATATTCTAAATTCTTCACAATTGCCGCCCTTTATTCTTGGCATTTTCTCCATGAGCTTCATAAGGTCGTCTTTTGAAATAAGTTTTCAACATGTTTGAGAAGTCAAAACCATTTCTGGGACGACATCGTGAAGCTCACTGAGAAAATGTCAAAAGTGTAAAGCAGTAATCAAAGCGAGAGGCGGCCATTTGGAAGAATTTATGTCAACGTTTTTTGTGTGTTTAAAACACAATTCCGTATGTGTTCACTCATAAATGAACGAGTGAGAATCTACCATGGAAACAGTTTTGAAATGAATGGAAAAAACATTTAAAAAAAAGTGTGTCCAAACTTTTGGCCTGTACTGTATAATTATGTAAACAAAATAAAACCATAAAATTAAGTGGCTCTATCCATTATTTAGAGTTTGTCGCTGAAAATAACGGCAATTTTAGCCATTTTTATGCACAAAATGCCTTATTTTTATAGGAAAACTATATAAGCAATACATTTTTTATCATATTTATATCAGTAATGTTCAGCTAAAGTTTAAAATCGATATATCTAAATGTATTTATTTTTTCCCTATTCACCTGCAACATCTCGCTTTAAAGCAGTGCTAAGTAACTTGTTTACCTTAATAAATCCTTTCCGTAGTTCCTCTGGGGGTAATACAAGTATTAATTGGGGGTCTTTCATCTCCCCCTGGTGTCTCTGGTCAGAAAACCACAAATGCAACTTGCCTGCCACCGGGTAGGAGGCCCCAATACACACTAATGGAATCACGAAGAAGAAGCTAACAGGCTAACGGGCAAAGCTAACTGTGCCACTTAAACAGTATTTACAGCCAAGTTTGAGTGAAAAAAAAAGTCTCTATTTTGTAATTGGATGAACAATATCCCTCTCTCCCTTTGTCTTTTCTGTCAGCGTAGTTTTTACTCTCACGGACATGCTACGACACCTGCAGTGGTGCATTTGGCCTCTAGGGGCATGAGTTACTTAGTATTGCTTTAAGCCCTTGTTCTATGCTTTCAGTCTTTGTTAAATCCTCTCCTGTAGAAGCTTGTGAGCACCACACTGCGCCCCACCCTGCCAACACATCCTGACCTCTACACGTGGGAGGAGTGTGCCCGCTTTGTGTCCAACTACCTCAGCCTGCAGCCCTGGACCCGCCCACTGAACTGGTAACACGTGCTTCAGATACCCTCCCATTGTCCTAAGAGCATTCGGACACTACAGTATTTTAGATTATTCAGCGCACTAAGGGGGTATTATATTATATTATATTTGATTACACTTTGTTGGTTAGAAAATGCTATAATGTTCTAAAATGGCTAAAACAGAAGGGAGGGTCTTTGGGAAAGTTAAACCAGGAAGTATAGCTGAGTGAGAATTTCAGTAGCCTAAGTCGTTTTCGAATAGGGCTGGGTACCGTTTAACGATACCAGTATGCAGGGGTAGGCAAGTTTGTGTCGTGGAGACTGGTTCGATGTATTCCATTGGATCCCGATCTTTCTGCGCGCGATAGCTCTGTTGGCTGTGTCTGATGAGCCTCTCTTCTGTGTTGTCCAGCCCAGGAACCTGCGCTCCCCCCAGGCGGTGCTCCAGAGCCAGAGCGGGTCCAGTCTGGAATATGCTAACCTCCTGTGCAGTATGCTGCTGGGGCTCAACTATAAAGCCTACTGTGTGAGCGGCTATGCCTCCCAACACCTGTGTGAGCTGGATCGCAGTCAGGAGAGCTGCCCCCTGCAGGAGCAGGCGGAAACGGTAAGGGCCATAAGTGAGCGCGGTGACGTCAAGCCACCTCAGGGAGTAAAAATATGACGCGCAAACTATGGAGCTATAGATGCATTCTTTGTAACTGGGATATTTCCCATTTCAACATTATGAAATCTGATCTCAGAGCGTTCTAGCAGAATAAGCTTGCCTGTAAACAACACGGCTAATGCTACAACAGCTAAGATGCTAACCTCAGAAATCACAGAAATGCCTTTAGCTAGGTGCCTGTTCTTACAAATGCACACATTGTGTTAACCATCGAATCCCGGACCTTGTTTTAAATTGAATGTTCTATCCCCAAACAAATTAATCGGGAAGCCAGGCGCAATAACGTATGGGAAGGTTTTGTCCTTTTCATGGCATTTCTTTCATTTCTGTGGTTTCTCTATTATTAATATCTTATAAGATGAAGTTTAGTGGCCACTGGATGTGTATCCGACCCACAAAAAGCAGAAACTTAACTGAATCTGTGATAGCATTTAGCTCAGAGGACACTTTTATACGCTAATTTGTATCTAAAGTAAAATCTCCAAAGGTCTGAAAACATCTGGCTCGTTCATAGTTTGCGATGTACGATGGCTCACGCTAATGGCCATAGAAAAAATACATTGAGTAGGCTAGCTGACTCTGAAGTTTCCGGACTAGCTGACTTGCTAACTGTCCGCATACGTTAGGATCGAACAGCGCTTCTCCTTTTTGTTTCTATGAACGTTCATATGACGTTCATATGAACGTCATATGAACGTCATATGAATGTTTTCTCACACCAGATATATTTCAAAACATGCTTAAATAAAAACAACATTATGCTGAAGGCTGTGACCAAAAGCTTGTATCCTGAAGGTTCCTGAGGCAACAGCAGCTCAAGTGGGAGAGCAGGTCATCCTATAACCGAGATGTTGCTCCCATGTGCATACTGTCGTTGTGTTCTTGGGCAAGACACATCACCCACCCTGCCTCCTGTGACTGCATTACACTGGAGTGTGAATTAGAGTGTGAATGTGTGAGTGGTTCCTTGATGTAAAGCTGGCCAAGGATAAAGCTATACAGACACTTAGTTTTGGATAATTGGGTAAAATAGATGTATTTGTAAAATATGACCCCTGTGGCGACCTCCAATATTGTTCTCATTCTCCTGAACCCAATGTCGGGTCTCGCCTGGTCTTGGCCCGCCCCCAAACACATACACACTGGAGGCAAGGAGGCTCATGTGTCTTGCCCAAGGACACATTGGGCAGAGCTGGGATGAAACTCTGCTGCCCATTATGTCACTGGGTTACAAATACAAGGCTGATGTTGTACATGTGTCCAAATATGGTCCCAGTTCCCCAATGCCTGTACTAAGTGTTATGTTTTGGATGTCTGTCCCGAGGACATGCTGTGTGACCCTGAGGACCGGACCCACTGGGAGCCCTGGTCTGTGGTACCACTGGCACCATGTCTGCGGAGCAGCTACTGGCCAAGGTCCTCAAGAGAGTGGAGAGCCAAGACGAGGTCAGGACTGCCCACATTCACTGCACTTCATTTCTGCCCTATTCCCACGGACCTCATGGACATTGTACCGTATTTTTCGGACTATAAGTAGCTCCGGAGTAGACGCACCAGTAGATGCACCAGCCAAAAAATGAGTAATGAAGAAGAAAACATAGATAAGTCGCTCCGGAATATAAGACGCACTAGTCAAACATTCCCTAATGAAGAACAAAAGCTTAATAGGCGTACCGTATGCTAACGTAGCACATTGATGGTTAGCTACGTGAAGCATAAACAATAAACTAAATAGGTGTCTGGTATGTTAAAGTCACATAAACAGTTCAGATAACTATAGCATAAAGAACATACCAAACTCTCCATCTCACTCCAAATCAATTGCCTTGGCAACTACCTGGCCACGGAGACGTAACTGCAACGCTAACAAGCCTCTCCAACAGCATGTTTTCAAGCTCTCATCTGCGAACTCGTTCCTCTAGCTGTGGCCATCTAGCTTTTAGCCCGTGATTAGCTTTGTTTAGTTTACTTCATTGCAGTAACCTCCTCTCTCTCGCTCACTCCATACTTTCTTTCTGCTGCGTGATTAGCCTGCAGTGCCCTCTAGCGACATGTGAAAGTATATATTTGAATAAAAAAATCACATATTAGTCGCTCCGGAGTATAAGACGCCTATGAAAAAAGTGCGACTTATAGTCCGGAAAATACGGTAGTTATTAGAAATAACTTATTTCTAGATGACTTTTTGCCATGTCGGTAATTTTTACTCTGTGCGAATAGAGCTAAAGATACAGAAAAAGTCTGAATAAAGGAAGATATAGGACTTGTTCAAACTAGGGGATAAAGATATATCATTATCGTATCGATATCGAGATAGAAACATTCAAGATATTAAAATCAAATCGGGGGTGGGCGCTTATAAGCTTTTGCTTTAGCCCACTCCTTTTGAGCACAATTTTAACTGCTCAAATAAACTAATAAACTAAACTAAACTAAACTGAAAAGCAAAATATAAACAATATGGATTCTCATCAATAAAACTGCACTCTTTTATATTATGATGTTTTTATTTAATTTTTCTGAAAATTGCTGTTTTCACCAAACCCATAGTTATATCGTATCGTATCGACATCGAGATATCTGGCATGAATATCGAGATCGAATAGCCCTATTAGGGATTCCCAATATTATCAGCAAATATCGGCCTTTTTGATGCGATCACTGATAAGCCGATAATAAATTTATAAGCTCAAATTGCATTGAATCTACGGCTCCAGCTCGTTGCCTTTCTCTTGGCAGCTCCACCCCGCTCCTACTGCAGCCCAGAGTCACTGCAGATTCATAACCTCAAAGTTACAACAGCAGATATACGCTCTCCCCGAGGCCTGAGCGACTACTGCTCTGTTTTAGCTGTAAAATACATACAGTATTTTATAGCGACACAACGCTGTGCAGGCGCTCTGTGACGGAAGAGCTTTGTCATTTCAATATTTTCACCGCAACAAAATGTGAAAAGGATGAGGAAATGCGAAGTATTGTCTTTGTATTCCTGACAAAATAAAGATGTATAGCCCCACGAAGCGATAGAAACGAGAGGAGTTTTGTATTAATGAAATGAGCTACGCAGCTTGTGTTTTGTGCCACAGTATCTTATCGACTTCATGTGCAATGCAAACATGATTCTGTCACATGCACGGATTTGGGATCACTTCACTCTCATGACGTCGGCGTTATAGCAGCACAGAACACAACAACACAATCAGGAGGAAAAAACAAAACCATCTGTTCTCCTGTTAGACAGTGAAATATTCTGTCGATATACGTATATAACTTTTCTAAGAATTCATCAGTATGACGACAACAAAAAGAAGGAATTATTTATTATATTTATTTCAATAAGATGTGTGACACGGATGAGACAGAGACAGACCTGCTCAGACGATGAAACAGTAAAAGGTGGAGAACCCAAACCCAAAGTCAAATCTCATTATTTGATCTATATTTATACACGTATATTTTTGGTGGAGTTTAAACATTTTGGGCAGGACTTGATCATGTTAAAAAAAAAATCACCAAATTTGTACTAACATGTCACTTCTTTTTTTTTTACATCATGATAATTTTACACACAGGTGAATCTAATAATGCTGCTGATCTCATATTACACAAGCAGACACTCTCTTACACACACATCTGATTACAGACACACAAAACCCACTCTCGTTTCAGCTGCACAAATCTTTTCGAAACAATAATAGTTCCATACAGAATGGCCTGTTTTCGATTGCAGTAGGAGCCCAGGGCATAGACATATAAGATAAGTAGGGCTGGGTATGATACGATATAAAGTTCACAATATGATACATATCGTGATTGAGTGCTCATAATACTAAATATATTCCGAATTTTAAAGAGTACCTAAACGGGCGTGCCAAAGCCTTTCCCCACCCACAAACAAAAGTCAAAAATTGCCACGAAAGAGGCGGTCTCTGAAGTTTGGGGGTGACATGCGGGGGGTGAGTGTGTGGGCCTTTGCATTGGCACAATCACAGCAGACTGATTACGTGGGAGGGACTTGGTTATAAACCACAGGTACAGGGGCAGGACAATTGGCAGCACCTGATGACGATGTGTGGAGCTGGTGCGGCTTATGACGTTCTGTGGAGGCCGTGGACACTCTCCAGCCAATCAGGAAATTCTAATTTAGTAGCAGAGTTTACCCTGAAGGGGGCGCAACCCATTTGTTTTCAGGCTAAAGTTAGGATTTGACACATGTTTGCGCTATAATGTCAGAATAATGTCAGGGACCAGTGGACAACACTATGAGACACCCATTGAGACAGTTTATCAGTAAAAAAAACTTGATTTGGTGTTTAGTTGCTCTTTAAGAAAAGCGGGGCCGTGCCATTTGTGTGAAGTGGGGGGGAAAGGGAAACTTTTATAGATGGACAAAAATAAATCATCATATGAGTTCATATGAGTTATTGAGATGATCTTACGCATGAAAACAGCAATTAACCTCTTAACCCAACCTACACCGCAACCACATATACCAAGTGTATTTCTCCAGTTCGGCTTTACCCAAATCTAAATATTTACAGCCTATAGTGTAACGTCTCATTTGAAAGCTGAGACCTACAAAACTCATCTAAACAAATCTTTTTGCTCAAGTTGTTGCTGCGTTTTTTTAGATTTTTTTTTCAAAATTACTTTTCTGTTGCGTTTTCGTCACACATTTTAGTTTTCTGTTACTCTTTTGTGGCTTTTTCGTTACTTTTTGGTCACTTTTTGGTTGCTTTTTTGTTGCATTGTCAACGCTTTCTGTTGCTCTTTTGTGGGTTTTTTTGTTGCATTTTCATTGCTTTATTGTTATTTTTACTGTTACATTTTGGTCACTTTTTTGTCACTTTTTCGTCACATTTTTCTCACTTTTCATCGTTTTCGTCGCTCTTTTGTTCATCCTTGTTTTCGTCTCATTTTATTTGCAATTTTGACACTTTTTTCAAGACGTTTTTGGATTTGGGTAAAGCCAAACTGGAGAAAATGTGCTCGGTTCAGGGTTTTTGGACCCCAGTCATTGTCATTTGTTTGTGTTTGCTCCGCAGAGCCCCCTGCTGGAACCTCAGGACGAGACCAGCAAATACAACATGAGGCAAGAGAGGAAGCTTCACAGCAACTTTATCCTAAAACAGGAGAAGCTGATGGAGCAGCAGGACAGTCAGCCTCAGACCGTACGGCTCTTTGGCTTTCCTCAAATGTCTTAAATACACTTTTAGAGATTATGTTTCATGACTTTGCAGTAGTGTGTGTAGCATTCAGAATCTCCAGAAGTCACTCACTGTCCACATGTATTTTTTACAACCGTATAAAAAAAATATCACTGGCCACTAGGGCTGGGCACTGTTACATTTTTTCTGATACCAGTACTTTAACGATTCTTGGTTTTTGATACCAATACCTGAACAATACTTTTTCCAATACCTATACTAAAATATCTGTCATCTAGAACCAGAAAACAGAACAACCATTTGTGGACGATCTGCACATTTACAATATCGGGTTAATCTCTAGTGTCAAAAAATGTGTGAAAAAGGGGAATAAATGGGGGGAAATGGGGAGAAATTATGGCAAAATTAAGGAAAGAAATTGGGGGGGAAGAAATGGGCTAAACATTGGGTAAAAAAATTTAATAAAATGATAATAAAATAACGTTTTTCCAGCCGCTGAAGTATTATTTGATACTTAAGAATGAGGCTCGGAGATGGGTCAATGTACGTAAGTTTACTTGATGACAACACGTATACAACACAATGCAGGGTATGGCTATACTGGTACCATAGCTCAGTGTATATCACTCCGCCTTAGGTAATATAGTTCCAATACATATCACAACATCCCCCTGTTTAGCTGAGACCCTATTAGGTAATCAGAACAAAGAACTGGGTTAAATTATTTGCTCAAGAGATTAAACCTTAGCTGTAATTAAACACAATTAGTTGTGTTACATCTGTAGGCACAGGACAACTTTTTTTTATTTTTATTTTTTATATATATAGACCAACATTTTTTAAGGCATAACATATGTCTCTAATATATGCTAATATGGACATATTTAAAACCGTCAACATCAATTCAGTCTTAGCAAGTGAACAAGAACTATGTTCTATCCAAGTGGATTATGCTCGCTGTTAGACATAGTCTCTGTAGTGCGCTGGTTTGACCACAGCCCTTCCGAATCGTGTACGGACTGGCTGAGGGTTGTTTGGATCTGGTGGTTTACTTTCGGGTTCAGAGGATGGTGCAGGCTGTGTTGGGTCACTGCGATCCTCCTAGTCTTCATCCAGTGTTGGTGGTTCTACCAGGTGGGTTCTTTTCGCAGTCTGTTGCACCTGCGTGTTGTAGGGTCCGCGCAGATGGCTCCGGCTACGCCGAATTCTATTTCCATTCGGTGTCTGGACAATGTAGCTCCTTGGCTCATTACACTTTTGCTGGACAACTGCTGGGTGCCATGTCCTTCTGTCTTTATTCCACACGGTCACATGCTGTCCAGGACGGAGTGGAGGTAGTTCTCTGCGGCAGCTGCGGTCGTGATGTTCCTTCATCACAGCTGCTCTGTGGGCCAGGTGCTGACGGTGCCCCACTTTACCTGGGTCTGCTCGGCTTGGCAGTAGGGTGGTGACAGGCCTACCAAAGAGCAGTTCTGCAGGTGAAGGCAGCTTGCTGTCAATAGGTGTTGCTCTTACTTGTAACAAAGCTATGTGGAGATCACTTTTGTTTTGCTGTGTTTTCTTGACAATGGCTTTGATATACCGGACGTGTCTTTCAATGAACCCATTGCTTTTAGGGTAGTGGGGAGAGCTGGTGACGTGTCTTATTCCCCACCTTTTCACAAACAGTTGAAAAGCCTGTCCCATGTACTGTGGTCCATTATCGGTCAGAATTTCATCCGGTCGTCCGAACAAAGACATGTAACACTGCATTTTTGTGTGACCGCATGGCTGGTTACTTGAGCGGGCATTTCGTCTACAAGTGGATACTTTCAGTATCTGTCCACTGTCAACAGATAGTGGCGGCCGCTGATTTCGAAAAGGTCAGAGGCTATTGACTGCCATGGTCTGGTTGGTACATCGTGTGGTGTAAGAGTTTCTTTTGGGTTTGCATCTTGGTGCTCTGCACACACATTGCATGATCTGCAGACTCTTTCGATGTCATCATTCATCTTGATCCAATAGACACATTCTCTTGCCAGTCGACGTGTTTTTTCAATGCCTTGATGTGCCACGTGTAGTTGTGTGAGAATGTCTGCAGTCATGGAGTCTGGAATGAGTACCTGTCTGAATATGACTCCTGACTCTGTTGCGAGCTCATCTCTGAAAGACCAGTATGGACGCAGGTCTTTAGGTAGGTCCTTTATGCTGTCAGGCCATCCCTGTTGGATGAGTTCTTTCAGCGCATGGAGCTTTGGATCATCAGCGGTTTGGCTGCACAGAGCGTCTTGCTTTTCAGGTGAAAAGTTTATCATGGCAATGGTATGCCTCTCTGGATCTTCGAACTCTGTTTCGATTCCATCTATCCTCTCATCCAGCTCGATGTCACCGTCGTTCTCAGGGTTTGGTAGCCGACTGAGAGTGTCCGCTAGAACCATGTCCGCTCCGGGCCGGTATTTGACTTCATAGTTGTACCCTTGGGTCTTCATCAACATACGCTGGAGCCGAGGTGGCGCTGCATGCAATGGTTTCGAGCAGATGGTGACAAGTGGTTTGTGATCTGTTATTACGGTGAATGACTTGCCGTACAGGTAAGTATGGTATCGCTGCATTCCATAAACTATTGCAAGCATTTCCCGTTCTATGTTGCTGTACCTTGACTGGCAATCAGTTAGAGTCTTTGATCCGAATGCAATAGGTCTGTTGTTCTGCACCAGTGCTATACCCAGGCCTTTCTGTGACGCATCCACTTCAAGCGTCAGGGGTGTGCTGGCGTCATAGTATTTTAGGCATGCATCCTCTGTGATGGCAGACTTTAAATCGTCAAAGCATTTCTGGTGGTCTGCTTCCCATAGCCACAGGGTGTCATTTTTTAGTAGTCCCCTTAAGGTGTGCGCTTTCTCTGCAAACTTTGGTATGTACGTAGCAAGGTAAGTTAACATCCCCATGAATCTGTGCAGTTCATCTTTGTTTTGGGGTGTTGGCATTTTCCGTATGTCTCTTATTTTTGCAGGATCCGGTTTTATGCCACTGTCCGTGTACAGGTTGCCAAAGAATGAAATACTGTTTTGCTTAATGACACATTTGTCGCTGTTAAACACCATACCTGCTGCTACAGCCCGTTCCATCAGGGCGGTCAGGTTTCTTTCATGCTCATTTTCATCCTTCTCGTATATGACTATATCGTCGGCTATACTGGCCACGCCTTCAAGACCCTCCAGAATTTGGTCCATCTTGGCCTGGAAGAGATCCTGAGACACACTCAGTCCAAATGGCAGTCGCTTCCAGCAATATCTACCGAATGGAGTGCGGAACGTTGTCAGAATTTGTGAATCTTCCTCAAGATGTATTGACCAATATCCTGCTTTTGCATCCAGCTTGCTGAAGATCTTGGCATTTGCGAATTTTGGATTCAGTTCCTCGACTGTAGGTATCTTGTGTGGGCATCTTTTCAGGCTGGCATTTAGTTTTTGTGGGTCTAGGCATATACGCAGAGATTTGTCCTTCTTTGTGCTGAATGCTAGGCTGGAGCACCAATCAGTGTGGTGTTCTACTTTCCGCAGGACATCTTGTTCTACGAGCTTGTTCAGTTCGTCTTGGAGCTTGTCTTTGATGTGGATGCTGCATTTCCGTGGTGGATCTATGAATGGTTCAGCGTCAGGCTTTAGGATGAGTTTTGCAGTTCCCTTGAAGTTTCCTATTTTATCAAACTGATTCGGGTATCCCCTTATGAGATCCTCACAGGTGGTTATTTTCAGTTGCTTTGCTTGTTGTCCGTTTTGCTTTGTTATGTCAGTTTTTTGCTTGACTGTGTCCACATGCAGGGTGACAAGGTTCAACAGTTCACTCGTGGGTAGTCCAACAACAGCTGGCCCTGGTACATCCACGACATAGAACTTGGCACTTATCCATCTGGATTCCTTGTACTGGCATGGGATGTTGATAGTTCCATAGCATGGTATCTCGTGACCACTGTAGGCAGACAGTTTCAGGTTGTTTTTCTTCAGCCTTTTGTATGTGCGTGCATCGCTTCCATACATCTGCTTGAATGTGCGCAGTGGAAGTGTGTTCCCAGTGTTGTGTAGGCTTCCTCTCTAGGCAGATTGCAATTGATGCTGTGCATGCATTCTTCGCTGACAGTAACCGAGTGGAATTGTTGCTGGTACATGCATTCTTCATCTGGTTCTTGACTGTCAACCACATCAATTCTGGTTTTGTGCTGTGGCCTGTGCCTTCCCTTGTTTGTCTGATGTTTGTTTTGGGGTGGACGGGACTTACTTCTTTTCCTTGGATTTGAGTCTGGCTTCTGTTGTCTGTTTTTCCTGCAGCACCTTGCCCAGTGTCCTTTCATGCCACAGGCGTTACACTCGTCGTGGTATGCAGGGCACTGGCGCGGTTTATGGCTCGTGCCGCAGTTCGGACACGCTCGTCCTCTGTGTATTGCATGAACCTTTTCTGAAGTAGACATGCCAAGTTGGTTTAGCTGTTCATTGCCTGCTGATAACGCTTCATATTTCCTTCCTTCTTTTAGCACATCAGCCACAGAGTGGCCTGGAGGCTTGCTGTACAGATCGTTCCTCAGAGCATCGTGTGGCGTACTGGCAATGATAAGCTCGATCAGACGTTCGTTTAGTTCCTCATCAGTGAACTGGCATTTAAGCGCTAAAGTCCTGGCTCTAGTCACAAAATCATCAATGTTTTCATCATGCTTCTGTCTGTATTGCATTAGATGAAGTCTGTGTATCCTAAAGTTCACATTAAGCTTTAATTGACCTTCAAAAAAGTTCCACAGATGTTCCGGGTTTTTTTTATCAGCCTCACTGAGTCCGCTAGCATTCAGTCTTTTTAGTCCTTCATCTCCAATGCCTCGGCATATTTTCCTAGCTTGTTTGGCTTCATCTTCTATTTCCTCATCTTCTATGTAAAGACACATTTTCTGTTTAAATAGAGAGATAGCCTCACTCAGATCCGGGTCGGACCAGTTCATCGTCGGTAAGTGTGATGCCATTGCTTAGTTACTTGTGTACACGTTCGTTGCTTCTCTCAGCCGCCTAGCTTGCTCCCGCTAGCCGCTTGGCCCGCCGAGTCTTCGTTCAAAGTTATCCTCAGACAAAATTCCCGGAGACTCACGTCAGGCACAACAGTTCTGTATGGCGATCACGAGGGCGATTCTTTTCCGCTGCCACCATGAAGTATTATTTGATACTTAAGAATGAGGCTCGGAGATGGGTCAATGTACGTAAGTTTACTTGATGACAACACGTATACAACACAATGCAGGGTATGGCTATACTGGTACCATAGCTCAGTGTATATCACTCCGCCTTAGGTAATATAGTTCCAATACATATCACAACAGCCGCTGACTGTTAAAGGTTTACAGTATGTTTGCATTTTAGTTAATAAAAATGTGGGCCAACAGTAATTCATCAGGAATCAGTCAAAATTGTCAGGCGGCCAATTTAATGATATGAACCTCCAGTATGTGTTGAATGCATTCACTGCAAACTCATTTCCTTATAAGACAACATCTACGACTACTTTTGAGACAAAGTCCACTTCAGATACTCACATGCCTTTCAGGAGCCCGACCCTGCTCCCAGCCCCGACCCGCTGTGGGGGCTGCGTGTGCACTTCTGGGTGCTGGTGCTGGCGGGCACTGGAGGTGTGGAGCAGGACTTCCTCATCGATCCCCTCACCGGTAACCATTACCCCCCAGGGCACCATTACTTCCTGGGAGTGGAGAACGTGTGGAACGAGCTCAACGTGCACGTCAACATGCAGGAGTGCGACAAAGGCTGTCAGGTACTCCCACCTCGCTACATCCATTTGTGATGGACCTGGTCAGGGGATGATAATGGGAAGTCCGGCTTGGTGAGCAAAACTTTTGAAAAATAAAAATACAAATGCCAACACTTTGTTTAAATGCCTTTAAGCATATGTAACCTCTTAATCCCCACCTGAACCGAGCACATTTTCTCCAGTTTGGCTTTACCCAAATCTAAAAGCTTCTTGAACAAAAGTCAAAGTCACAATAGCAAAAAAAAAATTCGAAGAAAATTAGGATGACAATGCAACAAAAGTGTGACGAAAAAGTGACAAAAATGAATGACAAAAACGCAACAAAAAAGAGTAATAAAAATGGACAACGCGGCAACAACGCAAAGGAAAAGATCTGTTTTAATGAGTTTTGTTCGTCTTAGCTTTCAAATGAGGTTGTTACACTGGAATGTCCTCTTATGGATTTGGGTAAAGCTGAACTGTGGAAAATGCACTCGGTTAAGGCGGGGATTAAAAGGTTAAACAGGAACTAGCGATTCAGCTGCGTTTGCACAATCCGACCGTCCTCACCCAGCGGCGGAAACAACAGGGGAAGTGACATTTCCAACAGCTGATTCAGAAAAACTACATCACCCTTATAGTGTTTGATTAGAAAAAACAATCCTATTGCAGCCACTGACTTGAATGACTCAAACATGAACCACAATAACGATATGAAGCCACACAGAAAACAGATGATGAAAAAAGCTGTTTAGATTTACCTTCCACAGATTTAGTTTAGTTTAGTTTTTTTATTTGTTTGAGCAGTTAACCTGCTCAAAGGGAGTGGGCTGAAGCCAAAGGCTTATAAGCGCCCACCCCAAAATAAAAATAGTAACATTACATTTAATATTTACAAGGTAGCAAATCATAAACAAAGGAACATAGGGCAAAGTAACAATAAATGATGATGAAGAAGAATAAGACAAAAACAACAGCAAAATAAAGAACAAAAGAATGTGCTACTTTTATGTTATAATGGTGCATTAATACATATTATACTCACAAACCCCCACCCAGCTGCCCTAACAGCTGATTTTGTAGATGATGTTCCTATGCTGAGTGGTGCATTAAAAGACAAGGTTTTGAGCCCGTTGGGAGGGTCCCTCTCAACAGATTCATAACTTGCCTACCCTAATTCTCAATTTGTAAATTTCAATTCAGATTCAGCTTCATCACAGAAATAAAAAATGCTCTGGTCAAAGAAAAGGAGCCGCATTAACACACAGTGAGGTCTGCTGCTCCAGAAGAGGAGGCCATACCGCCTTTGCTCTGCCCAGTCCCGTCAGACCTTGGAAGCTAAGCAGGAAGGGCCTGGTCGGTACTTGGATGGGAGACCATTTGGTAACACCAGGAAGCCTGGGTGAATGTAATGAGTGAGTGAGTGGTTGGTGGTGATCGGAGGGGCCGATGGCGCAACCTGGTTGCCTCGCTTCTGTCAGTCTACCCCAGGGCAGCTGTGGCTACAATTGTAGCTTACCACCACCAAGTATGGAGTGAATGAATAGTCCAATGTAAAGCGTCTTTGAGTGTCCATAAAAGCGCTATATAAAACTAATGCATTATTATTATTAGAAGATCCATGTGGCTTAAGTTTCTTCGAAATGAAAGCAAAAGCACAAACTGCCTTCATTCACTAAAACAGTGAGATGTGACTGTGCTGTGGTGACTCTAGCATTTATTTTGTCACTTTTATAAAGTTTGGCTTATGCAGGTTTTTTTTATTTATTTAATTAAATGTCGCCTGTCAATCAACAGTGGTTACGCATGAATCACTCAGGGGTGGGGGGTTATGTGGCTTACTTAATGGCACAAAGCTCCTAAACGCAGGTGAGGAACCTCCTGAGGTCCCTATGCTAAAGGAGATATGAGAAGAAGCACAGACTCCTTTCCCGACCTCCTTCCTCACTGACAGTACTATCGTTATCGTCCACTAACGCTATCGTTCAACGTTACTTTAAAATCATTTTACACAAGTACTGTACAAGTATAAAGTACTAACCCCCTTTTTTAAAGTAAAAAAGTACTTGGGGAAAATGTTACTGGAGTACTGTCAGTAACAGTTTGAGCGAAAAAGTCTGATTTATTTTCAATGACGCCATACTGTAAATTGTGTGAAACAAAACATAAGATCCTGTGGAAATTGTGGCAGAAAATACAGAAATACAAAATAATTCTAAAAAACAGAAGCATGAGATGATCTACTGTATCTATTTTATAGATCAAAATGAAACATTTGCCGCTGAAATATTTACTCACTGTGGAAAATGTAACAATTATTTTTACTCAAGTAAGAAACAGATACTTCAATATAATTTTACTCAAGTAGAAGTAAAAAGTACCTTATGATAAAACTACTCTAAGAAGTACAATTTCTTCAAACAGTTACTCAAGTACATGGACTTGAGTAAATGTAACTGAGTACTATGTCTCTGGTTGTACATGTGTCCAAATATGGTCCAAGCTCCTCAATGCCTGTACTAAGTGTATGTTTTGGATGTCTGTCCCAAGGACATGCTGTGGGACCCTGAGGACCGGACCCACTGGGAGCCCCTGGTTTATGGCACCCTGTCCCGGAAGCAGCTGCAGGCCGAGGCCCTCAGGAGAGTGGACAACTTCAGCCAAGACCAGGTCAGGACTGTCCACTTTCTCTGCACTTCAATGGAGACGCTATTACTGTCTACAGCCCTATTTATACGAGATTAGAATTACTGACGGACCTCATGGAAATTGTAGTTATTTTTACAATTTACAATTTTTTTGTCTAACTGATAGGTATGGACCGATCAAATTGTCTCGTGATGTCTGGTCACAGTGTGACATGATCTGATGAACTGTGTGTGTTTTTCCAGGAGGCTGGTCTTTCCTACGTCACCCTCATGCCACTGTCCTGGTGCAACATGATCAACATCACTGAGCAAGGTACTGCCCTACACTATCCATGCTTTTGATTTGGTTTCATTCTTACCAAACTAACTGTCCTCCTTGTATCTGGAGAAGCTGGTTTCTTGGATGGGTATGTTCAAGATTTCTTCTATATACTGTACTGCAGCCATTCCCAAAGTCATCAAGAACATCAAAGAACATCGTGGCCCCTTGTCGATCCGAAATTCTCTCGGGGCCCCCCAATAGAAAATAATGTATCCTATTCATTGGAATTTTCTTATTGTTTTACAGCTAAAATTACATAAAAAGCAACATCTAGCAATGAGTGGAGTTTAAAACTGGTTTCATGTAATACATTTCAGCGAATAAATGTATTTTCCCTTTTAAAATATATATTTTTTCAATGTACTTGTTTTCTAGACAAGCTTTTTGGGGCCCCCCTATAGTGTCTCCAAGGCCCCCCAGGGGGCCCCGGACCCCACTTTGGGAACCACTGCTGTACTGTATAGGGCATCCGGACTAGAGGTCGACCGATATGGGTTTTTCTAAGGCCGATGCTGATATGCTCGGCTGATATTTTTGACCAATATTTTTGTCAGATATTTTCAAATGTCTGGTCTATAATCCTCTAAAAACCTCTAAAAACATAAAATGGAGGTTAAAAGGAACTCCATCCATCCATCCATTTTCTTCCGCTTTATCCGGGGCCGGGTCGCGGAGGCAGCAGTCTCAGCAGAGATGCCCAGACTTCCCGATCCGCGCACACCTCCTCCAGCTGTTCTGGGGGGACCCCGAGGCGACACCAGGCCAGCTCGGAGACATAGTCCCACCAGCGTGTCCTGGGCCTTCCACGAGGCCTCCTCCCAATAGGACATGCCTGGAGCACCTCCCGAGGGAGGCGACCAGGAGGCATCCGGAACAGATGCCCTAGCCACCTCAGCTGGCTCCTTTCGACGTGAAGGAGCAGCGACTCTACTCCGAGCTCCTCCCGGGTAACTGAGCTCCTCACCCGATCTCGGAGGGTGCGCCCAGCCACCCTGCGAAGGAAACTCATTTCGGCCGCTTGTATCCGCGATCTTGTCCTTTCGGTCATTACCCAGATCTCATGACCATAGGTGAGGGTGGGAACGTAGATCGATCGCTAAATCGAGAGCTTTGCCTCAGACTCAGCTCCCTCTTCACCACAACAGTCCGATACAGCGACCGCATCACTGCTGACGCTGCACCGATCCGTCTATCGATCTCACGCTCCATCTGTCCCTCACTCGTGAACAAGACCCCGAGATACTTGAACTCCTCCACTTGAGGTAAGGACTCCCCACCGACCTGAAGCGGGGAAACCACCTTTTTCCGGTGGAGGACCATGGCCTCAGATTTAGAGGTGCTGATCCTCATCCCGGCCGCTTCACACTCGGCTGCAAACCGCCCCAGTGCGCGCTGAAGGTCCTGATTTGATGAAGCCAACAGAACAACATCATCTGCAAACAGCAGAGATGAGATCCTGAGGTTCCCAAACCGGACACCCTCCGGCCCCTGGCTGCGCCTAGAAGTCACCGGTTCTGTAAAAGGAACTCAGCAATTGAATTCTCCTGATTCTGTGCTTCAAAATGACATTTTCATCGCAATGTTTCTCTGTTCCCCTGAGGCCTAGGAAGTTGTGGAAGGACTTGTTTTAAAGCCCTGACTTCGCTCTTTCCAATACAATGTAAGTCTCTAGATGTGCAAACCTTGTAGTCATACCCCAGAAGACTTGCTGCTGTTATTGCAGCAAAAGGGGATTCCACAAAGTATTAAGTCATGCTGTATGAATACTTATGCACGCCCCACTTTTCACTTTTCTATTTTTTGTAAAATAACAGAATCATGTATCATTTTGTTTTCACTTCACAGTTGTCTGTTACTTATGTGTGAACTTTCAGTAAAAAAATCAAAATAAAATCTTTACGTTTAGGGTTGTAAACATGACAAAATGTGCAGTAGTACTTAGTGCCTTGCGAAAGTACTATGTACTTTCGCAAGGCACTGTATATTGGCCGGCCAATACCAATATATATACCTGCAAATATATATCGACCGATATACCAGCCGAGCCGATATATCGTTCGACCTCTAATTCAGACAGGAGCTGTGGACACAGACATGCCAAAGATTACACATGTAATTGTCCTTTCTATGCAGTGAAGACAAGGTTAATATTTATAGGACTAGTGGGATACAGCTAGGTTATAAAGGCATGAGGTAGATAACAAAACTAGTCTGCTCATTTAGTACTTTAATTAAGGGAAATGTATTGATAAATCACATAAGAAACAAAGCCAATAGCACATACTACAACCAAAAAGAGTTTGTGTACATTACTCACTTTATTGTGGAATGTGTTTAAGTACATGTTTGTAGTTATTATAACTACATAACCTAAGCATATGGCTAGTAATTTACGTCTGTGTTAATATTCATTGTTGATTTGACCAAACATTTGCACACAGGTTATAGCACTTTATTTGCTGCTTTTATCAGTATACAAAAGTATTTAAATAAAACACTGACAATGAAAACTTAAGGTAATCTGGTCAAATTTCACAATAAGTGGCAACCATTTATGCCATTTTTTCAGGCTAACTAGGCCTAATTCCAACACACGCCCTTTTTGTTTTGTTTTTTTCCTTTCCTCTCACCTGTTCTTTTTAATTTAATATTTTTATTCTTTATTTTAATTGTTTTTATTTTAAGGTTAAGTATTATACTAGTGCAATATATAGTGAGTTCATTATATTATGTTTAATGAGCATTATTTTTTTAATGATATACCAATTGTATTGTATTATTTTGATTGCACAGACTTTAAACATTACCCATTTATATAGGAATTATTTGCATTATTTGCAAATTAATTATTTGTTATTGTTATCCAAGTGCCTTCACTGTTTTTTTGTATGCATACCAATAAATATATGAAACAGACAATGAAAACTTAAAGCTGGGGTGCCTGACTTTCTGTTGTTGTTTTTACCACCACAGAGTATGTTGTAAACACAGCTAAAAAACAGACCTTGTTGTCTTGTCTTTGTTTGAGATCGTGAACACAGCCTCTTTCACCTCTTTTCTCCTGTGCGCTTTAGACATGGAGATGTGCTACCCCGGAGGATTCAAAGTCACCCACTTCAAAAAGGCCCTGCTGGAGAATTTCACCCGCTGCTTCTGCCCCGACGGAGTGGTGACCCGCGTCACGCTCTACGACGACCTGCGCAGTCAGTCCCGCCTGTTCACACCATTATACTGTCCCCTGATAGAATCCACAGCGATGTGGGGAACTTTGTGCTGTAGTTTGGGACACTTTCTGACCCCCAAAACTAAGGCTTGGTACAGTTAAATGATACCAGTCAGGTATTGGAAAAAATAAACGTATCGAAAGCAGGTATCGAAAATTAAGTCTTATATCTTTAGATCCAAGTTATGATGTTGTTGGTCCAGGGACAGCATTAAAAGAACTGACTTTAATGCCCATTTCACCCCCCAATATTTTGTTATTTTTTCTCGTTTTCCTAATTTCCCCCCTCATTTTTGGTTCATTTTTTTATTATTAATATTTTCCTATTTCCCTGCTTTTTTTCTTGCGATTAACGATATTATTGAGTGACTTATAATGCCACCAAAACTGACTTCAAAGCGTGAAAAAACAATTAGGTGGGCAAAAATGCAAATATATGAAGAGACTCAAACATTAGTCAGTAATTTTGTCAGAGGTGGGAAGTAACGAAGTACGTCATGTACTCCCTTTTCTCTACTTACTGTGTAAATTTTTCAGGCATCTGTACTTCACTTGAGTATTTATTTTCCTGGCGACTTATTACTTTTAGTCCTTACTTCACACGCTGTTTTCTTTTCCCTGACGCAGCTGCGTGCGCTCGTGTACCAGAGTGCACTTCACTCAGCTTTTTAGTTCCGGTTTCCGCTGAAATAAACACGCTGATTCCAGAGCACAGACGCATATAGAGCAAAGGGACCAGCGCAGGTCCAGCACGGAGGTGAGAGGAGCTCCTCGTGCTCCTTTTGCAGCTGTGGCACAGGTACAGACAGCTGGAACATAAAGTGCTTTGGTCCAAACAGTTCCAAGCTCCAAACAGCGGAAATACAGACTTCATCTGTGATTGGTCTCTGCTGTAAATGATGACTCACCCTTGGCAGATATCAGATTTTTGGCCATTTTGATTTGTATTACTATATTCATTTAATCCTTTAGTTATGCAGGTTTGTCCTATGAGACTCAATGTCTCATTTGTAAGAGAGACCTGTTTCAAACACATCAACTTATTGGCCTTACTGTAGTAGCAGCTACATTGGCATGGTTTTCTTATTTTGTAAAAAATGAGAATAAAGGTTTTAAACGCATATACCCAGACAAAGGCAGGAAAACAACAACAAATGCTCGTACAGCTATAGTTCTCACATATGGTTTAAATCAGCACTTAAGAACATGCTTAAAATGATTCAAATATAAATAAGAGCCTATGAAAAGCCATTCCTAATTGGATAATGTTTTAATGAAGTTCCACCGGTAACTGTTTTTACTTTTTTACATACGTACAGTTTTGATGAAGTACTTGTGTACTCTTAATGAAGTAAATGAGTTGCATCTTTTGCTTTTACATCTTTTTACTTTTTCTTCTCAATTCTTCAAATTGACAACTGCATGAAAAACGTTTGTTCTTAGCTGCAGCGTGTCGCCTTAACACATCAGCATCAGTGTGAGCTCAGTTCCGTACACTGTGTTTGTTTGTTTTCTGACTCTTAGAGACTAAAGTGAAGAAGGTGAAGGAGTGGTTCGAGAACAGAGTGGACTTTCTGACGGAGAGAGAGAGCAGTGGAGGCTTCACCACAGAGCGCTTCAAACCATTCAGAAGTGATCAACTCATCTGTATGTTATGTTATACTCTACACTTCTATCTATCTATCTATCTATCTATCTATCTATCTATCTATCTATCTATCTATCTATCTATCTATCTATCTATCTATCTATCTATCTACAGTTGTGCTCAAAAGTGTACAGAATTTTTGATTTTTTTTGACTATTTTTTAGAGAATATGAATGATAACATAAAACGTTTTTTTTTTTTCACTCATAGTTAATAATTATTGTGTGACACTTGCATATGTCATCTGTCATCCAGAGCTAACACTGGCGTTTCTGGTTTGTGAGTGATGATGAAAGCAAAATAGTCAGAGGATCTGCAAGAAAAGGTGGTATAAAATGGGAAAGGGATATAAAAAAAGATATCCATGGTACTGAGAGCATCAATCAGCAGTGTTCAAACTCTAAGTGGAAAATGCGGGATTCTGTTGAAACCAAACCACGGTGGTCAGTAACCACTAGCAGGAAATTTGTTTGTGATATAAAGAAAAACCCACAAATAACTTCAGCTGAAATACAGGACTCTCTGAAAAAAGTGGTATAGCTGTTTCAAGATGCACAGTAAAGAGGCACTTGATGAACAATGGGCTGCATGACCAAGTCGCCAGAAGAAAGACATTACTTCACAAATGCCAGAACAGCCCAGAGACAAGCCTCAATATTTCTGAAACAAAATGACCAAAATGAGACTTACAGTGACACACGGCGGTGGATCACTGATGTTTTGGAGATGTGTGAGCTACAGGGAACTTGGTCGAAATTAAAAAGAGCTAACTCAGTTGTTTGACCATAACTGGCTTCACACAACCACTTACTTTGCGTGAAAAAACAAACTCTTCATATTCTCTGAAAAATGGCCAAAACATCCCAAAACCGTCTAAAACCCTGCGTGTACTGACACCCCATGGCTAACATGTAAATGGAATTAGGATTTTCTTCTGGTGTTTAGTACCACTTTAAAACACCATTATATTATCTCAATCATAACAGTATACTTGAAAATAGTTAAGTTAAGCACTGTGGTAAACTCTTTACTTCTTGACGGAGCGATCAGCGGTAAAGGTTTGCGAAAGGTCAGTTACACGAACGAGGGGAGAAGGGAATCTCCTGGCTCGTCTGATTTGAACAGGATTGCCCAAACCCATATAAACTTGAGTTTGTTTGGATGACGTCATTTGAATCTCCCATGAGCCGATTGGCGACCTGCCAGGACCGGTTGTAATCAGACTAGAGCCGAATCAAAGACGCATTGACACCAGGAGAGGCTTTGCACTGGTAAACCCAGACCTGCCTGCTCTTCAGTCCACAGGTTCAACATGTCTGCTCCAGAGGTCTGTCCCGCCCCACTCCCCTCTCAGCCCGGCGTGACCCTGGAGAGGGAGATGTGTTTCTGGCGGTTCCGGGTGGACGGGCTGGTGCGCAGAGTGGAGCGCGGATACGAGATGATAGAGAGCTTTGAGAAACGCCGCGACTTCCTTTTCCAACGCCTCACGCTGTTTGGCGAGCCGCCCAAGCCAGACACCCAAGCCCCCAGGAAGGACACGGGCCTGGACTTCATGGACATCTGGCCGGAGAGGCAGCCCATTCTGGTATCTGACACACTGCAGTTACTCTCCTAAAGCTTGTTTTGGGGTTTTGTTTGGGCCTGAAAATGTGATCTAAAGGAGACGTATTATGCAAAATGTACTTTTATTTTTAAATAACGATGATCCTCCTTCATGAATATCTTCTTAAGAAACGTCTTAAAGTCCGTACTGACAAAGGCAGTGTGCCAGATTCAGAACACGTTCTTAAGTAGGGAAAATCATTTGCACCTGTGTTCTGAGATTTGTGAATGCCGACTTGTGAGACCTGCATATACAGGTGGAACTCAGAAAATTAGAATATTGTGAAAAAGTTCATTTCTTGCTGTATTTCAGTTTCAAATGTGAAACTAATATATGATATAGACTCATGGCATGCAAAGTGACATATGTCAAGCCTTTGTTTGTTTTAATTTTGAAAATGTTGACTTACAGCTTGTAAAACCCCAAAATGAACATTTCAGAAAATTAGAATATTACATGAAATCAATGAAAAAATTATGTTAAACAAAGAAATGTGGGGCCTCTGAAAACTATAATCATGCATATGTACTTAGTACTTGGTTTGGGCCTTTTACTTGAATGACAGCCTTAATGCGGTTGCGTGGCATGGATGCTATCAGCCTGTGGCTCTGCTGAGGTGTTATGGAAGACCAGGATGCTTCAACCAGAGGTATATGACATTTGAAGCCCATGTCCAGGATCCGTCTGTGTGTGGAGGCTCTTAATGCACTGACTCCAGCCTCAGTCCACTCCTTGTGAAGGTCCCTCACACTTTTGAATGGCCTTTTCCTGACAGTCCTCTCCAGACTGCGCTCGTCCTGAGATGTTGCTGAGATGTTTTATTTGGGGTTTATACAAGCTGTGAGCCATAATTATCAAAATTATAACAAATAAATGCTTGATATATCTCACTTTGCATGATTATTTTTGGCTCACAGCTTGTAAAAAACACAAATTCAAAATCTCAGAAAATTAGAATATTGTGAAAAGGGACTATAATGTAGCTCAAAGTGTCTCCTTTGATCAGCTAATGAATCCAAAACACTTGCAAAGGGTCCCTGAGACTTTAAATGGTCTCTCAGTGGTTCAGTAGAATTCACCATCATGGGGAAGACTGCAGACCTGACAGTTGTGCAGAAAACCATCATTGACACCTCCATAAGGAGGGAAAGACTCAAAAGGTCGGAGCAAAAGAAGTTGGATGTTCTCAAAGTGCTGTATCAAAGCAGAAAGTTAAATAGAAGGGAAAAGTGTGGAAGAAAAAGGTGCACAAGCCGCAGGGATGAGCACATAATTGAATCGTGAGGTTTCTAGAGGTTCCCACCCCTAGTTATCATTGATGTGCATAGACGTGCACGGTCGTGAACGCTCATACTTGCATCTGTGTTCACTGGCGCTCGGTTAAATAAAGGTCAAATATAAATGATCCATCTAACAGAACAAACCTTTCCATTCACATGTAGATGCTAAAACATGCTCCGATCCTTGGAGGTATTTGAATGGGCACATCTGTCCCCACAGAAGGTGGTGGAGCAGTTCCACAGAGACCCATCCAAAGTAGCGGGCGAGGACGTGGCTAAGCGAGCGTTCCTATTGGCTGAGAGACGCATCGAGGTGACCTACCATCTGGAGAAGAACCACGTCATTGCCGCCATGAGGAGCTTCAAGAAACCCACCGAGTCCACCAGCACAACAGCGGCTGGGGACTTCACCATGGACATGGTGTCCACTTTTCAGGTACTCTGTGGTGGCCTTGTTATGTATGTGTCTGCGACTTCAGGCCCAACACTCTCCTCTCTTCCTGTGCTGCCCCATGTGCTGCAGGTGGAGCCAACAGCAAAGCCGCTCGGACAGCACATTCTGAACCAGCTCCTGCAGAACCTCATGAAGGAGGAGAAGAAGAGCATCACGGAGATCAGGAACTCTGAGAGATCGGTAACCCCTCCTTCAGCCAGCTCCTTCTCTTTCTGTTTCAACCACATCATGAGTTTTTTATTTGGTATAACTCCTGGAGCCTAGAAGAATCCCACTTGGTTCTCCTCCTGACAACGATCCAGACCTAAATATACAGAGTGGTCTATTCACCTTTTTCTGGAAGTTCCCAGCGGTGCCACCATAAAGGGGCAAAAATGTCCATTATGTAGATGGTATGGTCCTCTGAGGGTAAAATAAAAGCCCAATTTGGAGCCCTCTCCGGCAGATGGCGGCCGCCTGGTTCACCTATGCTCTGAGCTGGTCCTGCGCTTTCACTAATCGCAAACTTTTAAAACCAAGAAACAGAATGGGCCCAATCTTGTGACTCAAAGCACAGACTATAGCGTAACATTTTGCGCTGAGTAGGAGCGCACTTTGTGATCTTGCCACTTAGCGCATTTAAATGGGAAGTACTGGGGTGGAGACACTTTTTTCCTCCAACCAGATCAACTCCGCGGTCGGGAAGGGGGAGGGAGAGGGTTGTGGGGGAGTGGGGGGTGAACATGTGCATTTGTTTTGTTTCGCGTTTACGCCAAGCACGGGCCAGTCCGCGCCACAGCAGACGGCTGTAGCTCTTTCTCTCTCGAGACATGAACATTGTTTAGCTCACGATGGAGTTAATAAAGTTTTTAGTTTGACCTGTGAGAGCCTAAGGCTTAAGGAAGAACACAAGGCAGCGCAATGTAAACGAGGAAATGAATGTCAGCGGTGCTCCCATCAGAGCAGTCACCTCCTCTTGTGACGCCCTCTCAGAAGTGTTCTGAGGGCACTCGGAAGATCTCAGTTCGCTAGAGGACTGCACACCTCGTGCGCCAGGCACAAGATCTGGCCCAATGAGTTACTGTTCAAAAATGCAAGGTTGCATTATTTTCTCTGTCTCAAAGCACTGCACCCAAATACTCGTCCACGATATTTAATTCAACTCTAGCTCGGACATGATGCTCGTTGATGTGGCAAACGAATCCCTATAGCAACCAATACAAAACCAGGAGCAAAATTTCATTGATTAAACGGCAGAATGTGAGACATACTCATTGTTTGTGATTGGTTTATTACTTCTACGTCTCGTATCTCAGTCAGGATCATGTCATTTCTTTGAAATGTCTCGTTTTTTTCAGTCGTGTTGTTTAGCTGTATTAGCTTTGTTTTCTCCATTCATTCCCAGGGTTCAGTGGTTAGCATTCATTGCATCACTGTCCCATGTTCAATAAATATTGGTCATGTCGTGTTAAAGGAGGAACCAAATGCAATTGTTGGGCAAGTTACTTTAAGATTGTTATGTATTCTATATTAGAAGTTACCATTTTTAAAATGTCATATGTTTGTCCATCCATCCATCATCTTCCACTTGTCCATTTCCGGGTCGTGGGGGCAGCTGTTGGAGCTGTCCAAATCACATTGCACCTTCCCCTATGGCTCCTCCTGCAGGTGGTGGGTCCACAGAAGGACGGCCTCATGGTTCTAACCGGGCCTGTTGGTCTCTCATAAGGAGCTTCTGAACCGCTCTTTGTCTGACCCGTCACCTAGGACCTGTTTGCCATGGGAGACCCTACCAGGGGCACCAAGCCCCCGACAACAGAGCCCCCAGGATGAGTCAGGCGCTCAAACCCCTCCACCACGTTAAGGTGGCGGCTCCAGGAGGGGGTCATAATGTATTACATTCCTAAAATGTCGCTGAGTTACACAACTTTGAGTTACTTCTGAGTTACTTTTGGCAGAATATAAACTGAAAATGATAATAATGCCACCAAGCAAAAGAGCAGTCAGAGATTTCCTGATCCTTCACTTTCCCCCATTCTCTCGTGTTTTGTTTTAATGACATCAGCTGCAGATCTTACACACCAACTTCCAACTTGATTTGGTGCTGCATTTTATTTGGGCGAGAGTTTGCCTTTTTTTCATTGGTACATTTAAATGCACTTGTAACTCGAGCTACTTCAATTGTAATGACTAATAAGTAGTAGGTAATATATTAGTCTTCTGTTACTGAAAAAAATATTGAATCATATGTAAACAATATGTACACAGATGCTTGGTCAAACCCTGAAACACTGTGGATGTGGTTGTACTCAGAAATAAAAAGGACAAGTATGGAAGTGCGTTAGCATGCTCAATGTGTCTTTCCTATAGCCGTTCCCCCTACCTCCAAAACATACTGGTCAGGTTGACACACAGTGGCTCAGTGGCAGCGCGGCTCAGTGGCAGCGCGGCTCAGCGGCAGCGGCTCAGGACTAACACCTGAACAGAGAGAGAGAGAGAATCCATGATGACACCTCCGTCTCTTCCGACTGAGCATGTTCCAAAAAGGCGTGAAACTCCACCCCCGTGAGGCAGGCTGACCAGCAACATGCCACCACAGTGCTCCTGGGCCTTTCAATCAAAGCCCAAAGCTAAGACTTTAAAAATAAAAATTACACAAAAACCAGCATGGTTAAAAATGTTGTACTCTTCGCAGTATAGTCCGGGGAATAAGCAGTATTTTTTAGAAACAATAAAAGTCTTTGGAGCCAGGCTTTTAAGCTGGTTTTGGGAGGTGTAAAGTTCATTGTAATCCGGGTTTTGAACTCTGTTTCGAAGTGTCATCACTTCAACTGCTTTGGTGATTCATGAAGCCTTTGCCCATCCCTATCCAAACATGTCGAGCGTTAACCAAAAGGTCTAAGCATACTTTTGTAAATCTCGACAAAGACCACCTATTTGTTTGTTTGCATTTTGTGAAATATAACCGGCAAAATTTGCGATGTACTAATTGCAACCACTGAAATAGTGATTTGATTCGATTGGGATTAGCTGGCATGTTCTCTCATGGGAGTGTGTTGGTGCGGGCAGGTGCAGTTCCTGGTGCAGGACAGAGCTGAGGAAAAGCAGAACCTGAGGCTGTCACCATGTCCCTGGAGCACCAGTGGATCGGATCGCGCCCGCGAGCACAGACAGAGGGTAACCACTGATCAGCGCACACCACTGAACCTCTCACCTACAGAGAGCTGCAGAGCAGCAAGCAAACATTTTCTTTTCCATAGATTTCATTTGAGTAACACAGTGAAATTAGATCGTCAGACTTATCTTGACATGAAACGGCTGCTGTTTATCGCTTGAATATTTGGGGTCACTCGCTTCTATCGCTTAAATTGGTCTCCATCGCGTCAGAGCAATGGAGACCCCCCCCTTCCCCCCCCTCCTACTCTCAGGGCCAAGTTGTAAACACACTTCTCTTGCTTCTTTTAGTTCTGGTTCTGGTTTAGCCTATTAATTATTACTCGTCAATCTAAGACTAGAAAAGTTGACTTTTTTCAACATATCCTTCCTTTCTAATTCAGACATACATACATACATTCATTCAAACGTAAGTATTGCCCTGAACCAAATGCTTAATATTTAGGGAGTCCCTGAAAAACATCTTACCAATCCAACATGACAAGCACAGAGCGTAAAGCAGGCTGTTGTCCGTTGTGCAGGTGATGTTGTTGGGAGAGGAGCTGCGCTGGCTGGAGGAGCAGCAGAAGGATCTGTTAGCACCGGTGCTGATGCGCCTGAATGGGACCACAGACCTGAGTCCGGACCAGGCCCAGACCGTGTACCAGTCCTGTCTCAGCGACTTCAAGAGCCACATGATCCAGCAGGCCCGGCTCATACAGCAGCGCATAGAGGAGGTATGCCTGCCAAGAGAACGAACAGGTCCACAGGGTGGAGTTTAGAGTCATAGCAATACACTATTAAACTAAGCTTTTTATCATTTTAAATCAAAATTGTCCAGCCCTTGTTTCTTGATTCTGGACTCCATTGAAATATACTTATCCATGTAAATTCAAAAGAGCACCAAATATATTTGTTTGAGTAAACTCTCAGGAGTTTTCGATCATAGAAAAAAGTTCTGAAACCATCATCTGTACTGGGATGTTTTAGCTGCACTACCTAAATGATCTCTCAGCTGTTTCCTATACTCATTTCTAACTCTGACAGACCCTCCATATCCCCATTGCTAATGCTAACACTGCTAATTTTAGCCCCTGAATTCCTGGTTCGCGCTGGAGGAAAACGAACTATATTTTGACACACAACAGCGCAGAGAGTCTGTTTTTCTATTACAAATGTCGCGTTTATGGAAAGTAAAGGCGCTATGCTAACCACTCATACAGCCGCTAGGTCAATGAAAGGTCAAATACGCATATTAAAGGAATAGGCAACTGTTTTTCCATACTGAGATATGTTCTTACCTGACGTGTTGATGTGTACCTGTCTGGTCTTTGTGCGTGCTGTCAGTCACGCAAAAATACCTAAGATGTTGTTAGCATTTAGCCTCTCCTCTATGGGGCCAAACCGGGTGAAGTTAGAAGCGACCAAGCTCTTCCACGTTTTTCCTATTTAAATACGGTTACGAGCAGTTACACGATCCAAGTATAGTTACACAAAATTAAACATGTCGATTTTCTAAGCGGATAAAAAGGGGAACTATATTGTAAGGCGTAATAACGCCTTAGGAGAACTTTGACGTCCGCGCAGTAATATCTTACTAAATGAAGAGGCTAAATGCTGATGTGGCATTACCAGTTTTATTAAATGCCTTTTTTTAAACTGATGTAGTTTAAATATCAAAACGGACAGCAGATGATGCTAGCGTTTATATAGTATATTCTTCTGTCTCCTCACTGACGTCTTCCGGCTGGTTGGGCTGTGCGTGTTGTTCACGGGTCCAGGTAGCTATCGTTCATTCATACCATCTCTTAAATGTTGGGTTAGCCGCTAACGCAAGTTTTATTTTAGCGTCGCGGATGGTTGAGAGCCTAACACGCACCACTCCATGGCGTCCATGGCTCGCTTGGTGTGTTTGCCCCGGGGTCTGCTGGGGCCTATCGAAGCACCGCGCCGGCCAAGTAGGGAAGGGGAAGGAATCTTATTTGTATAGCGCTTTTTATATGACACAAGTCACACCCAAAGCGCTTCACACATGAAAGGGAGGGGGGTTCATTCACTCCATGCTGATGGTGGTAAGCTACATTTGTAGTCACAGTGTCCCCTGGGGTAGACTGACAGAAGCGAGGCTGCACACATCTGCGCCAACGGTCCCTCCGACCACCACCAACCACTCACACATAGGCATTGGGTGAAGTGTCTTGCCCTTGCCTGGCCTGCCAGACACTCCTCCTTTCTGTTCAAAAGAAGAACCGTCTGGGCAGCTGCTCGCAGCCAATCATTTCACGATTTGACCCACATCGGTCCAATCACGCACCAAGAGACGGAAGCCGTCACCTGTCACCACCACGCACTCTTTCAAAACATTAAAGATGGGGCCGATACACTGTTTTCTTCGGCTCTTTCATCTGTTTTAAATCATTTGGAAAATATGAAATCCCTAAAACCGGAGCAAGAAACAGCGTTCGAAGCGTTTCTCGTATAAAAGGACGCTTTTGGAAAGGCTTTCTGCCGCTTGTTACTGCAATGTATCTAGCGTTGCTCTAATTGGTTGATGCCGTCTGTCAATCACGCCCACCGGGAAATTGTTGAGATCACGTTCGCTCCCAGACTATATGTCTTTGAAATACCTATGAAAAGGCATGTCGTTTGGCAGGCCAGGCAAGTCTTGCCCAAGGAAACAACGACAGTCTGCATCTGCAGGAGCCGGTATTCGAACCCCTGACCTTCCGATCATGAGACGACCCGCTCTACCATCTGCGCCACTGTCGCCCAAGTAGGGCTAGATGTGGGCGTGCGACGGTAAGATTGGCCTTGCCTCGTGGTTTTACCAGAACTGCTCCGTAGCTAACCTTTATTTGCGTTTAGGTGGAACCACGCTGCTGTCTTATTTCCTCCCTACTTTGTTTTGTACAAACTAACAAATGTGAACATACTGTTTTCAATGGAAAGCTAATGTGTACAGACAAAGTTAATGTGAAAATATTGTGTGAACCAACTGTGACCTAAAGTGTACAAACTATTCAACTGACGGTAACGAAAACTGTGATGAAATGAAATACGAAAAGAAACATAAAAGTGAAACAAAGAAATAAACTTACAGTATATGTAAAAGGAACATGTTGCCTCTGTCCTTATGGGTCGAACCTGTGTGCCTTAAAGCACATTATTTTCCAGTCCTACTGGATGGCGTTGTCTGGCTCTTAATTTAATTTAGCCAATACCACTACCACTCGTAATGCTACACTAACAATATCTTTGGTCTTTTTGCATGACTGACCAGACAGGTACGCATCAACTCGACTAAGCTCATGTAAGACCATATCTCAGTATGGAAAAACTGTGGCCTTTTCCCTTAACTAGTATAAAAGACGATCAACCTTACAATTCACTGTTAGAAGTCCGGCTAATCCACGGCGCTGCAGCATTGCTCCATCCATATTTTCTGACAGGACTGGCCAATTCTCCTGTCGATTAAAACGCACCACGCGATTCTCGAGATCGTTTATTAAAATCGCCATTAGATTAGAATTAGAATTAATGTCCCGACCAAATAAACCAATAAATAAATAAATTGAATTAATTGCCCAGCCCTAGTCGAAACTTACTGAACTCTAAAAAAAAACCCTGTACAGATGGAGGCATGAGAACCTTTGTCTTCGAGATGATTACGGACGGCTCTTTAGCCAAGAACATACAAACGCACACTAAATTCGGGTGCTTTTAAGATGTTGACACGCTGATGTTTTGTAGGACACCCGGGAACTGGAGCAGAGGCAGCTGGACTTCAAAAAAAAGCATCAAACATGGCACCAGGTAAGGTCGCCTTGGTACTCTTGTGCGCTCTGTTCTGTCTATTTTTGTGCAAAAGAGGGAAACGCCGCAGGAGAGGGAAGTGAGCGCAGCACCCTGGTACATCTACACAGGCGTGGGGCACACCCCCTTACCTGGCATCTTCTCACTTACCAGTAAGATGGATGAGCTAGCGCTGCTGATGAGATGGAACTCAACTGGACTTTTCCTCCCCTTGCATTTTATGCTTCACAGAGACATGGCTCAGCACAAAGGTCCTGGACGGCGCGATACACCTGGAGGGTTTTCAGCTTCCCCGCTCTACGGCAAAACAAAGGGCGGTGGAGTCTGTTTCTACATTAACAGTTTGTTTGTTTATTGGGTAGGGACAGTGCAAGTTAATGAACAAGCCACACCGGATTGTAGCCTTGGGCTAATTTCCATCCGTCGTCCCCCATGCACACTCTCAAACACACTCTCATTCATCCTGGCCTATTGTACATGTTTTTAGTGGTAGGGGAAACCGGAGTACCCGGAGGAAACCTACGCAGACACGGGGAGAACATGCAAACACCACACAGAAAGGCCCCGGCCTTGGTGGGAATCGAACCCGGACCTTCTAGCTGTGAAGCACGAGTGCTAACCACTGTACTACCGTGCCGCACAGTAGCTGGTGTTCTGATGTGACTGTGATCTCCCAACACTGCTCTCCTGCTCTGGAATATCTCTTCATGAACTGTAAGCCATTTTACTCCCCACGTAAGTTAGCTTCATTCATTACTGGCCTCTGTTTACATCCCGCCGGCGCCGGGCGTGGACGTGCACATGGCTCAGCGCACGCTCGCGGAGCAGATTCTGCATATGGAGCGGATTTTCCTGGACTCTCCTGCTTGTAAACTTTAACAAAGGGAACTTGAGCAAGGAATTACCCAAGTACAGACAGTTTATTAAATACCCTACAAGAGAGGAGAACACTTTGTATCACTGTTACACAACAGGCAGCACATACCATGCTGTCCCCCGGGCTGCACTCGGACTATCAGATCACGTGATGGTTCACCTCATCCCCACATACAGACAGAGACTGAAGCTCGCTAAACCTGTAGTGAGCACAACTAAGAAGTTCACCACTGAGGCTGTGGAGGAGCTACGCTGTGACCTCAAACATCCATTTCAATGAGGAGCGCATCATACTAACGAACACCAGAGTTTGTTATAACAATGACAAGCCTTGGTTCAGCCGACAGCTGCGGGAGGAGAAAGAGGCTGTGCACAGGAGTGGGGACAGGAGCTGCTACAGAGAGGCAAGATACCGCTTTAGCAGGGAAGTGGGGAAAGCTAAATCTGTGTATTCAGACCGTCTCCAACAACTATTCTCCTGTAACGACTCTGCAGTAGTATGGCGTGGCCTTAGGGTCATCACCAACTATAAACCCAAGGCCCCTAGGGCTCTGAACGACTTCTCCCTTGCTCAGAGCCTAAATACACATTGCTGCCGTGTGTCTGCGTACACTGGTGTATGAATGAGAGTGTGAATGGGTGAGTGGGTCCTTGCTGTAAAGCGGTTTGAGTGCCTAATGTAGGTGGAAAAGTGCTATTTTCAACACCTCAATGGAGTCAAGCCACGTGCCAGCCTGCTTCAAATTGTCCACCATCATCCCTGTTCCAAGAAACCAAGGATTACAGGACTTAATGACTACAGGCCGGTGGCACCGACGTCTGTGGTCATGAAGAGCTCTTGGTCCTGCCACACCTCAAAGACATCACCGCCCCTCTCCTGGACCCACTGCAGTTCGCCTACAGACCCAACACGTCCAGGAGCTGCCTGGACTCCTCAGGAACCTACGCCAGGATCCTGTTCATGGACTTCAGCTCTGCCTTCAACACCATCCTCCCTGGACTGCTACGAGACAAGCTCTACCAGCTCAACGTGCCCGACTCCCTCTGCAGGTGGATCACTGACTCCCTCTGCAGGTGGACCACAGGCCAGAGACAGCACGTGCGGCTGGGGAAGATCATCTCGGACACTCGTACTACAAACACTGAATCCCTCAGGGCTGTGTACTTCCCCCCTGGCCCTTCTCCCTGTACACCAGTCATTTTTAAAGTGTGGTCACTAGTGGTCCGCCATCGCCCCCTAGTGGTCCGCGAACCCCTTTTCCCCCGACCCCTCCACAGCGCACGTTGCACAGGGAACTCCCTGGGCCGAATTGGCCAACTCTTATTACTTGATAAACTTTAAGATTAACCAGCATAGTGTGACCAGGGCGTCTTTCCTTTTTAAGGGACAGAGCTGGAAGTGTTATGAATGCACATGGATGAGCACGGCGGGCACTTCTCTGAACCGAATCAGAACCGTGCGTAATCTTTCCTCATCCTGTTTGTCAATATGTAGCTATTGTAAAACGCGCTGGATTTCACACATGGCTGGGGGCATTAGCACACCTGATGCGCGGGTTGCGGGTTCCATCAGGTCATAAAATTGTCCTTTGATCGTGGGTCGGGTTGTGGTGGGTCGAACAATCCCGGCCTGCTGCCGCGCGCCGCCGCCGTACACGCGTCCACTGTATACAGCCAGAACTCATTCTTTCTATCATCTTTACAGCAGGTGTTTGACGTCAATATGCGGTGGATTTTCATAGAATAAGCAGCGTTTTGTTGCTTGTGATCCAGAGAACACTTGGAGTGGAGCCAAATGTCTCCTATTTTCCACGGCATGTGCGTCTGTGCACGAGTTTGCGTTACCTAACATCCAAAGCTTGCAGAGTCTGCTCTCAAAGTGCTCATGCCCTTTCCAATACTGTATACTGTGAAGGTGGAATTCTCCTCTTTATAGCCAGACATTCAGAAACTGATGTGTGAAAACCTGCACATCTGGAAATACACTCACGCTGTTGTTCTATGTCAAATTGTTGCATAGTTTAAATTTAGTCTTCTTATGCATGCCCTTATAGTCTTACAGTTTTAAGTTTTTATCATTTATTATTTTTCCAAGTTATGTGTTACCGTATATTTTTTATCATTCATTTTGCACAATAATTGAACCGAAAAAATTCCTAGTTGTGAACCTGTTCACTAACAATGGCCAATAAAACAATTCTGATTCTGATTCTGATTCTTTTTCTGAAAAGGGGAGGCCGGGACGAGGGGAAGTGGACGACTCGGACCACTTGAAGTTCTGCGACAAAATGAGCCGCCAGATCCAGGTGTCCCAGAAACGCCTCCAAATGTAAGTCTGGCACCTGGAATTATTAGGGTGCTGACAGTAATGCACATTTTCCATCTACTGCATTGGCAAGTGTTTTAACCAACTCACCAGTCCGATGTCTCTTTTTAGAGATATCAATTTAAACTTTTGCTCAACATTACTGAAAAAAATGTGTGTGTTTTCTGTCATTTATATTTATAGAATGGCCAAAATTGCAGCTATTTTCGACGAAATCTAAATAATGGATAGACCCAGGTTTAAATGTATGGTTTTATTTTGTTAACATTTTAGTAACAAAGATTTCAGGGGGATTTTGGATTTACTTTTTTAGTTTAGTTTTTGAATAAGCTATTCATCAGTGCAAAAATCTATTAAAAAAAATCTAAATTTGCCTTTTCTGGGGGGATTCAAAGCTGAATAAATCAGTCTGGGAATGAGATATTAAAAAATCCCTCTGAAAAAAATCTTAAGCCCAAGACTGGAAAGTTTGGGGTTTGTAAGAGCGACTAAAGTGGATATTACGTTGCATGAGTGAAACAAAAACTTCATTTTGGGAAAACAAGCCCTAAAGTTTTGTATCGTTTGTGCAAGAACATTACTCCGCTCTTTCATTGAGTGGCTCCCAGAAAGGAAATGACCATATTTGGATTATAGCGTCATCTCGGCGAGCCTTCAAGACACGTGCATGTAAATATGTCAATATTTGTGAATGAATGCGCGAGAGAAAGTCGGCTTTGCGAAGCGATGTTGTAGCTACTTCTGGGATATCATAATATATAAAATAAGCATCGTACAGGGTAAGTTTTGTCCTTTTTATACTCTGACATGAAAACTAAGATGTCCAAGGAGAAAACTAGCTAAAAATCGTTGCATTAACCACTGCGTAAAAAATCAATACTTTCACCTGTCATGTCTCGCCTTCAGATGTCTGTAAAAGTCTTATGGTCACAGAAAGCATAGAATGATTCTTTGATGCCTTCACTATGTCTTTAGAGTGGAAGGGCAAAAAGCTAATTCGGCTTACATAAACGCAAAAGCATTTCCTTTGAGCTCTTTCCCGAGTTTTCCATTTGTTGACATTTTATTTTGGTCAGTCTCTGTGATTGACAACAATGTACATCACAGTCAGTGGAAAGGTTTGCGGCACAAAAAAAGAAGTATTGTCTTATTGGGTAATGGACTCCAAAACCAGAAATGTAAACATGATCAACTTTGTGAATTGTAACTGTGACTATATCAACATTCCAAGCGTTAACAGTGAAGTCACCTGTTGAGTAAATCACCACGCTCTTCAAGAAGACCAGGGGCCTCATTTATCAAACTGTGCGTGAGACTCTGACTTTGAAAGTGCGTAGCAAAAGCACAAAAAATTTCATACGCAAAGTTTTTTCCGATTTATGAAACCTTGCGTATGCGCGGGTACGCACACCTGACCGCAATCTTTCCTTCCCTGATGACACGTGGAGCAGAAAGCTGCGGACATCACGACACGCACCTCTGCCCGCCTCCATAAAAGGCAATGCAAAGTGACTTATGAATGAGATTTACCTAAACATGAGGCGGTAATGAGTGGGTTTAACCGAAGGCGAGAGACAGAGAGGGAGGGGCTGACGATGCAGCAGCTCGTGCAGGGACGACACGGGCTCGAGGAGTTTTAATGAAGAGTGAGATCTGCTTCTCTGATCACACGTATTGGCATCTTTCTGTTTATTCCATCAATAAAACTTCAAAACACATGTTTTCAACATAAAGAAGAGCCTTAAGTGTATTTGCCAATAGGAAGGTTTGGGTTTGCCAATAAAAACACGATCAACTGGGGAATTTCATTCATACAAACCATTGCGCACGCTGTACGTGAGTTCGGGCTCTGTGTTGGAAGAAGCGCTGTCTGTCCGGGTGGTGTGAGTGAGGAGAGGTCAGTCAGTGTCCGAGTGAGGAGTGGTCAGCGTCCGTGGTGTCTGAGGAGGGAGCGCGCAGTGGAGCCGCGGTGCCGGTGTGCACTGCGTAAAGACGGCCTTGTGTCTGAAGGTCATGTGACCCGAGCTTTGGACCTAAACCCAGTTGGTCAGACTTATGTCCAGAGATGAGTCAATTAAAGCACAGTACAGCGGGATCATTCCTGCTTCCCGTTTAAAAGGCTTCAGCATCAGTGCACGTACGTGCACAGGTACGAGCGTGCACGTATATGCAACAAGTCGTTTTAAACAAATATCGTGTTAAGTTGCTCATTTCATTCGAATCTTTGTCATATCTGATGAAAATAAAGTTCAAATGAACTATTTCAAAAGTGACCAAACATGACTTCCTCAAACTGTCCTCCCCTCGCTGCTTCCCTCGCCCCTCCCCGTCTCTCAGCAGTGTTTCTGAAAAGTGCGTACCTCGTACGGGAGCTATATAGTTTGCGTGGAGGAGCGCAATGTTTCACGTTCAGTTTGTTTTCTATAAATACCATCTTTTGCGCAGAGGAGCGGCTACGCAAAGTTTTGGGCTCATTTTGTGCGCAGCAAGCTTGATAAATGAGGCCCCTGGAGAGGTCATATTTATGAAAACAACATCCTCTGACGGTGTTTCCCCGTGTGTTGCAGGCATAAGGAGTGTGCTCCTCAGAAGTACAAAGCCCTGGAGCAGCAGCTGCGAGCAGACCCCCGCCTTCGACCCCACCTCCAGACCGCATAACTCTGGAGAGCTCAGTCAGGGCATTTAGTCACATTTTGGGGAACCAGACTCAAATCTATGCTCAATCAATTACCAGTCTAGTGTAAATTTGATTAAATTTGATTTGCTTGTTTTTGTACAACTACATTTGGCATTGTTAACCTCTTGCCTTAACCGAGCGCCAGTTGGCTTTACCCAAATACAGCTTCTTGACTGGAGAGCAACAGTGTAATGCCTCATTTGAAAGAATACTGATTGTAACATTTTTGTCATGTTATTCCACGTTTTTTCTATTTTGTTATTGTTGTTTTCATCACTTTTTTGTTGCTCTTTTGTCACTTTTTGTCGCTATTTTAACACTTTTTTCCAAGAAGCTTTTAGATTTGGGTAAAGTCAAACTGGAGAAAATGTGCTCAGTTAAGGCGGGGTTAAGAGGTTAATACCCTGTGGAAACCCGGTATGAGAATAACATTGTGGTCACTGTTTCATTTTCTTTACCTCATGAAATGTATTTTAATGCATCAGAAATCAATTAAAAAATATATATATTTACACTTAAATTCGGCAATAGAGAAAATCAATTTCTGGTAAAGGTGATCCTTTCCAGTTGTGAAGTGGAAGTTACAAGGGCATTGTGTTCAAGTGCTTGTCGTAGCAAAGTGAAATAATAAAAAAATAAAAAAATCACAAATACACTATCAACAAATAAATGATCAGAATCAGAATAGTTTTTATTGCCATTGTTTGAGAACAGGTTCACAAACTAGGAATTTTTCTCGTTGCAGACGTGCAACATAAAACGTATAACACAGAATTTAGATTAAAATAAGTTATAAACACTTTAAACTATAAGGCTTTAGGGGCATGCATAAAGAATATTAAAATAAAAATAAAAAGTAAAATATGATAAAACAATTTGACGTAGACCAACAGCGGGATTGTATTTACAGATGTGCAGGTGTATTAAGTGATAGCAGCAGATCTAAGTGTGGACACACCATACAGTGCAATAGAGCTGATTACATCCATGAGTCTGTAACGGACTTCTTTTCGTTCATGAGTCTGACGGCAAAGGGGAAAAAAACTGCTCAAGTGGTGGAATCTATGGGTCTGCATGGACTGTAGCCTCCTGCCTGGAGAGGGTGAATAGTCCGTGTCCAGGGTGAGAAGGGTCAGCTGTAAGTAAGTAAGGAAGTAAGTAAAGTTTATTTATAAAGCGCTTTTCACAGATAAAATCACAAAGTGCTGTACAGGATAAGGCAAGGCAAGGCAAGGCAAGTTTATTTGTAGAGCACAATTCATACACAAGTCAATTCAAAGTGCTTCACAGTTGCAGAAAATTACAAGAAAACAGATAAAATCAATCAATAAAACATCAACATAAAGTTAATCAATGACAGTAAAAGGCAAGAGTGCAGATAAAATACTTTCAGTTTTCATATGCACGGGTAAAAGAGCTGTTTTCAGCCTGGATTTGAACATTGTCAGAGTTGAGGCCTGTCTCACATCCTCATGAAGACTGTTCCAGATTTTAGCTGCATGAAACTGAAACGCAGCCTCACCGTGTTTATTATTGACTCTGGGAACCACCAGGAGACCCCTCCCTGAAGTTCTCAGGGCCCGAGATGGTTCATACGGCTCTAACATGTCAGAGATGTACTTTGGTGCTAAACCATGAAAAGACTTGTACACAAGCAGAGCTGTTTTAAATTCTATTCTCTGAGTGACAGGAAGCCAGTGCAGAGACCGGAGCACTGGACTAATGTGGTCGTATTTCCTTGTTCTTGTCAGGACTCGAGCAGCAGCGTTCTGGATGTTCTGCAGCTGTCTAACAGCTCGTTTAGAAAGGCCAGTGAGCAGGCCGTTACAGTAGTCTAACCTGCTGGAGACAAATGCATGGATGAGTCTCTCTAAGTCTGGTTTTGACACTATTCCTCTGATCTTAGCAATGTTTTTCAGATGGTAAAAAGCTGATGACGTTATTGCTTTGATGTGGCTGTTTAAGTTCAGGTCTGAGTCCATGATTACTCCTAGATTTCTAACCTGATTTTTTGGTTTCAGAGCGAGAGACTCAAGGTGACTGATAACACTTTGTCTTTGTGTCTGTGGGCCAAAGACAATGATCTCAGTTTAGTTGGAGAAAGTTGTTTTGCATCCACAAACTGATCTGTTCGATGCAGTGACAGAGAGTATCTACAGGCCCATGTTCACCTGCTGTCAGTGACACGTAGATCTGAGTGTCATCTGCGTAGTTGTGGTACGACACATTGTTGCTGTTTATTAGCTGACCCAATGGAAGCATGTACAAGTTGAATAAGAGGGGTCCCAAGATTGACCCCTGGGGACTCCACAGGTCATGGAAATTTTGTCTGAGACACAGTTGCCAATTTCGACAAAGTACGTCCTATCCTCGAGATAGGACTTGAACCAGTTTAGAGCAGTACCAGAGATTCCCACCCAGTTTTCTAACCTTTGAAGTAAGATCCTGTGGTCCACTGTGTCAAAGGCAGCGCTTAGGTCCAGCAGAACTAAAACTGAGACCTTACCTGCATTGGTGTTCATACGAATATCATTTGTCACCTTGATCAGAGCTGTCTCAGTGCTGTGGTGGGCCTAAATCCTGACTGGAAAGTATCAAACACATTGTTAGATAGGAGAAAGTAAGTGAGCTGTTGATATATTACTTTCTCTAGGACTTTTCCTAAGAACGGTAGGTTTGATATGGGCCGGTAGTTGTTCAGTACCTTGGGATCAAGGCTGCTCTTCTTTAGAAGAGGCTTAATGACTGCGGTTTTCAAGGCCTTTGGAAATGCTCCAGTCTCAAATGAGATGTTAACTAACTGAACAAGTTGTGGTAACAAGCTGGTCAGCACAGACTTCAGAAATCTAGTGGGTAATTCATCAAGGCAGCATGTACATGAACTCAGACCGGAGATAACCTCTTCGATTGTTTTGTCAGTAACAGGAGTGAAATGTGTCAGCTCAAGGTGTCTAGCTGGTGGCAGGGTTGCTATTTGTGTTGTGGAAATTATGGCATTTTAATGCCTTGGACTTTGTCATGAAAAAATATTGCAAACTCATTGCACTTAGATGTAGAGATTAGTTCTAAGGGCAGTGAAACTGGAGGGTTAGTTAATCTGTTTACTGTGGAAAACAGAACACGAGGATTGTTTCTGCAGTTTGCGATGATTTTAGAGAAGTATTTCTCCCTTTCTCCACGCAAAATCTGGTTGAACTCACAAAGCACTTCTTTGTATATCTCAAAATGAACCTGGAGCTTTGACTTGCGCCATTTCCTTTCGGCTTTTCGGCACTCCCTTTTCTGTGCCCTGACCGAATCTTCACTTCTCCAAGGTGCCTTTTGTCTATGTTAACCATTTTAACCTTGACAGGAGCAATAGTATCCAAAACATTTAAGACGCTTGATGTATAAGAGTCCAACAGATTATCAACATTTGAACATGGAGGATTTTCAAATCTGATCATTTCCATAAACTGTGTCCCTGTTTTATCATTTATGTGTCTTCTCTGAATAACTCCAGGCCCAACCACTGGTTTGGGTGTAACAGACAAGTCAAAAAAGACACAAAAATGATCAGATAAAGCAGCATCAACAACATTCACATTTGATATATTAACACCTTTTGTAATAACTAGATCTAGAGTGTGACCTTTGTTGTGAGTCGCCTCACTCACGTGCTGAGTTAAACCAAACATTTCAAGAACAGCATTAAGTTATTTTGCATGCCTGTCATTGGTCACATCCACATGCACATTAAAATCACCTGAAATGACTAAACAATCAAAATCAGTGCATATAAATGAAAGTAATTCAATGAAGTCTTCGATAAAACAATTCTGTGGTGGTTTGTAATAGTCATATAAAGAATGGAAGATTGTTTTATCTCCATTTTGAAAGACACATACTCAAATGATACAAAAACCCCAAATGACAATTTGTGGATGACTATATTGTCCCTGAATATTGCACAGACACCCCGCCCCTCTGATTTTGGCGTGTTTCAGACACAAAATTGAAATTTGATGGACTACACTCAATCAAAACTGCGTTACCAGTGTTTTTGTCAAGCCATGTTTCAGTTAAAAACATAAAATCTAGATTATAAGAAGAAATAAAACTATTTATTAAAAGGACTTGTTTTTTGACGATCTGGCATTGAGTACAGCATGTTTGAGATTTTTCTGTGTTTGAGTGGATGGAATCTTTTTGCAAGGGATATGGATTAGAGTTCTTTGATTGGACGGTCTGACTGTCCCTCTCTTATCTAATCTATGTTGTTTGACTGTACTAATTGTTTCAGAAGAACACACTCCCTCTGTGGACCTCTGGTTGGTTTTGAGTTTGCTATGCATGGTAGCAACGCAGAGGCCCTTAATGTCCTAGACAGCAGCAGTGAAGCTGCTGGAAATCGGAGGTGGGGGAGGGGCATGATACTTCTTCGGGGATGAAAGCCTTGGTCTTGACATGACTGGAGTGCGGGGAGTCATTTGAATCCCTTGTTTTATCAAGGCTTCAAAATGGCTGGGAAATCCCATAGGTGACTTTGGTGATGGGAATGATTCAGAAAATCTCTGGAGGGTGTAGATGTACCAGTCGGGCTCAAGGTCTGTGGTGGAGTTGATGAAAGTGGTCCTTCGGCTGAATCATTTACTATAGATGCAGGTGGTGCTGAAGCTGAGCTTTTCCCCGGAGATGCAGATGCAGGTGGCGCCGCTGCTATGGTTGAGATGTTTTCCGGTGCAGCTAATTCCTTAACTGTGGCTGGATCCTTAACTGTGGCTGAGTCCATTACTGTAGGTGCAGATGATGCAGCTGCGACTGAATCTTTTATTGGAGATGCAGGCGAACCTTTGCTGGTGAGCCAGGAGCTCTTCTCATGCTCCTCTCTGCTCTCTCTTGTTGCTCAGGCCTCCACTGATTTTGCAGAGCATGGAGGAGATTTTCCGTCAGTCGTCTCACTCCACCTCTGCTCAAATGTGGTCCATTTCCTTTAAACAGATCGTCGCGTTTCCAGAAAAGATAAAAGTTCTCTATGAAATACAGTCCTCTCGACTCACACACTTTTGACAGCCATGTATTCAACTGAAACAGCCGGGAGAATTGTTTATTCTCCCGTCGATGTTTGGGATAGGTCCACTGATGAAAATTTGTATCGCGTCTTTGTCCAGACAATCAAGTCTGTCAAAAAGTTTATTAAACTTTTCTTTCAGGACTTCAGACTCTCCGTTTCTTGTGTCAACAGCACCAAATGTAAAACAAGTTTATTTATTCCAGGGTTATTCGTGATTTCCTTGTTTAGAACATCTATAATGTCAGAAACTGTAGCAGACGGATAAGTGATTGTAGTCATTATCTCATTGTTTATATTAGATATGGCTCCGTCCCCAAGCAACAGGGTATCTCTGGCCTTGACACTTGGCACAGTGTTTCTCTCCATCTTTGTTTTGACTTCTTGTTCTGTGTTTCTCTCTGTGTTTCTCTCTGACTTTTCTTGCTTGTTATACACACCCTCTGAGAGAGGTGAAAATCTGTTTGTTAACTTTATTCAGGTGCTTCTTTACGAGCATGTTGTCTTTGCTTTGGCCTAGCACCAAGTTGTCTGTTTTTGTATCAGTTTTTTCCGTCTTCTTACCGGGTTCCACAGGGAGCGTGTCATTAAGTCCTCTTTCCGTCTCTAGAGCATAATCTTGTCCCGTAGCAGGGAAATTTCTTGTTGATACATCCGACAGCTTTCACAAGGCGATGTTTGCCTTCCTCCCTCAGCCATGTTGACAAGATTGTCGTCGCTGGTTCGTCAATGAGTTGTAAAATGGCATCACAATGAGTAAAAAGCCTTGGTTCACTTAAAAGAAGAGAATAAATCATATCCAAGACATGTGCCCAAAATAGAATGATTTAAAAAGCAAAAAGCAAATAAAGAGGCAAGCGGCAGCAGCAAGCAGAGATACGTCTGCACTCTTGATAAGCAGACGTAGGCAGCTGTGATCCGACCCACACGCCTCCGGGTCCTGGAGTGAACAGGTCCTGGAGAGATGGGAGCGCACAGCCAATCACCTTCTCAGCAGCACGCACAATGCGCTGCAGTCGATGCTTGTCCCGGTCTGTACCACACGGTGATGAGGTGGTGAGGATGGACCACACGTGATGGAGGAGGTGAGGATGGACCACACGGTGATGAGGAGGTGAGGATGGACCACACGGTGATGGAGGAGGTGAGGATGGACCACACGGTGATGGAGGAGGTGAGGATGGACCAAGGTGATGAGGAGGTGAGGATGACCACACGGTGATGAGGAGGTGAGGATGGACCACACGGTGATGAGGAGGTGAGGATGGACCACACGGTGATGAGGTGGTGAGGATGGACACACGGTGATGGAGGTGAGGATGGACCACACGGTGATGAGGGGTGAGGATGGACCACACGGTGATGAGGAGGTGAGGATGGACCACACGGTGATGAGGAGGTGAGGATGGACCACACGGTGATGGAGGTGAGGATGGACCACACGGTGATGGAGGAGGTGAGGATGGAACACGGTGATGGAGGTGAGGATGGACCACACGGTGATGAGGTGGTGAGGATGGACCACACGGTGATGAGGAGGTGAGGATGGACCACACGGTGATGAGGAGGTGAGGATGGACCACACGGTGATGAGGAGGTGAGGATGGACCACACGGTGATGAGGTGGTGAGGATGGACCACACGGTGATGAGGTGGTGAGGATGGACCACACGGTGATGAGGAGGTGAGGATGGACCACACGGTGATGAGGAGGTGAGGATGGACCACACGGTGATGGAGGTGAGGATGGACCACACGGTGATGAGGAGGTGAGGATGGACCAACGGTGATGAGGTGGTGAGGATGGACCACACGGTGATGAGGAGGTGAGGATGGACCACACGGTGATGAGGGGTGAGGATGGACCACGGAGTGAGGATGACCACACGGTGATGAGGGGTGAGGATGGACCACACGGTGATGAGGTGGTGAGGATGGACCACACGGTGATGAGGAGGAGGTGAGGATGGACCACACGGTGATGAGGAGGTGAGGATGGACCACACGGTGATGAGGAGGTGAGGATGGACCACACGGTGATGAGGAGGTGAGGATGGACCACACGGTGATGGAGGAGGTGAGGATGGACCAACGGTGATGGGAGGTGAGGATGGACCAACGGTGATGGAGGAGGTGAGGATGGACCACACGGTGATGAGGAGGTGAGGATGGACCACACGGTGATGGAGGAGGTGAGGATGGACCACACGGTGATGGAGGATGGTGAGGATGGACCACACGGTGATGGAGGGTGAGGATGGACCACACGGTGATGAGGAGGTGAGGATGGACCACACGGTGATGGAGGAGGTGAGGATGGACCACACGGTGATGGAGGAGGTGAGGATGGACCACACGGTGATGGAGGAGGTTGAGGATGGACCACACGGTGATGAGGAGGTGAGGATGGACCACACGGTGATGAGGAGTGAGGATGGACCACACGGTGATGAGGAGGTGAGATGGACCACACGGTGATGGAGGAGGTGAGGATGGACCACACGGTGATGGAGGAGGTGAGGATGGACCACACGGTGATGGAGGAGGTGAGGATGGACCACACGGTGATGAGGTGGTGAGGATGGACCACACGGTGATGAGGGGTGGATTGACCACACGGTGATGGAGGAGGTGAGGATGGACCACACGGTGATGGAGGAGGTGAGGATGGACCACACGGTGATGAGGTGGTGAGGGAGGTGATGAGGTGGTGAGGATGGACCACACGGTGATGAGGTGGTGAGGATGGACCACACGGGATGGAGGAGGTGAGGATGGACCACACGGTGATGGAGGAGGTGAGGATGGAACCACACGGCGATGGAGGAGGTGAGGATGGACCACATGAGGAGGTGAGATGACCACACGGGATGGAGGAGGTGAGGATGGACCACACGGTGATGGAGAGGTGAGGATGGACCACGGTGATGGAGGAGGTGAGGAGGACTCGATGATGGCCGTGTAGAACTACACCAGCATCCTAGTCGGCAGCTTAAGTTTCCTCAGCTGCCCCAGAAAGAACATCCTCTGCTGGGCCTTCTTGATGAGGGAGCAGATGGTTGGCTCCCATTTGAGGTCCTGGGTGATGGTGGTGCCCAGGAACGGAAGGAGTCCACGATGGAGATGGGGTGGGAGAATCTGTCAGGGCGAGGGGGGACGGTGGGGCTGTGTCTTTTACAAACTGCTGAACTACTGCTACTTTGCATCTGCTTTATAAAACAAACACATAAAGATTGGCTTTTTTTACAAGACGATTAGTGTGAGAAAAAGACGATATTAAAATTGAGTAGCTAAATGCATAGTGTCGGCTTCATAACAATCGCTGCTGTGTAGTGTTGGAAAGTCAAAGGTTATCTTATCTCGGGAACTCCCAGTGGAAAATACGAGATGAGGTGGTGTTCATGTGCAATTTCCCACTGGGCAAGTGGTATTTACCATAATTACGAGACCACATGAAGGCAGCATTATTTTGTGTCCGAGTCTTTGATCTAGGAATTGGGTGTTTTGGGCATTTTGATTAAAGGTTAAGGTTAGGTATTTTATTTTATTAAGTTTTTGATCATATAATATTACAGGGTATCCCATTCCACACACACAAGATCCATAATAAAATAGTAAATTATAGTAAAGCTTTTTTCTTTTTTACAAATTGTGCCAAACTAAGCCAAGACTTGAAAAATAGTTGGACCAAAACACATATTTTCATAAACTACAAGGTCTTTCAAATGAGGTACAAAAACAGCAATGAAAACACCACAAAAAAGCACCAAAACCACGGCAAAAAAATTGGACAGGGAGGCAATATTAATGTGACAAAATTGTGCCAGATAAGCAACAATATACTGTATAACACAATAAAAAACAAAAGAGCAACAAAATGGGTCAAAAACACAACAAAGAAAGATACAAAAATGCAATAAAAAAGCAGCGAAAACACAACAAAAAAGTTATGAAAAAGCAACAAAAAAAAAGCCACAAAAATATTTCAAAAGTGTGACATAAACGTAGCAACAATGCAGCAAAAAAAAAAGTGCAGATCCGTTTTGAAGGGCTTGGCTTTCAAATGAGGCGTTACACTGACCTACATGTTGCAAACTCTTCTTTCAAGAAGCTTTTAGATTTGGGCAAAGCCAAACAGGAGAAAAGACACTTGGTTAAAGGGGGATTTTATGCCGTTTGGTGTAAACCTCAGTCTACGCAGCTCCCTGTAAAGTGAACGTGGATGTACAGAAAAAAAACACTAGACACTGGTCCACTCAGCCAGACTTTATTTCAGCATTAGTCACTCGTAGACGTCAAAACAGCGCACTCATGTTCCGTTTCTCCACACACAGCAGACAGACGCTGTACAGTAAAAGGCAGGAGGAGGAGGAGGAGGCCACAGGAGGAAGAGGAGGAGGAGGAGGCCACATGAGGAAGAGGAGGAGGAAGGAGGTGGTCCTGGAGTGCTGCAGACCCTCAGTCAAACGTCGGCTCTGGAACACACACGAAGGAATACCAAATTCACTGACAGCGGAAGATAGAGTGCGCATACTCTTCATCTAAAATACTGTTTTGAAATTTAGTTAAATTCATTTCAAAACAAAGACGTGAATCCCTGAAGTTGTGCCGTGTTTAAATTGTAATTTAACTAAGGGTAAAAGAGTGGAAATATGCAGTGACATAATATCCATAACATGTTCTGGGTTGAGGGTACAATATCCAAAGTCCCCTTGACTGTAGAGGAACTGGGTATACAAAAACCATTCTAGCACAATACGCTGCGTTCACATGACATTCTTAACAGCCTATAGTTTGAAGTTGAGATGGTGGGCAGTTAATGATTCTTTGACGGTAGCTATGGTCTTGATTTATGACTAATATCTCATTGTACCGTCATCTCTTAACAAACATATTCACCTTATTCCGCCCCGCCCACTTTTGCCTCTTTTTGCCTGGTCTCGGCACTTCCGTTGTATTGACACTTCCGGTAGAGCTCGAAGCCCGTTCATGAAGCAGAGAACGAGGGAAAATGTTTGCCGCTAAAATCCGATGTTCAGTAGATTGATATTTCACCAAGGTCCCAAATGGTCAGGCAAAGGTCCGGAACATACGGGGTTAAATCACGGTGATATCAGGATTTTTAAGCCTTTTTTAAATCTATTTCTGTGATTTGAAATAATGCAATCAATTGAATCCTGTTAAAAATAAGTTTTGGCTCCTAAAATAGCAGAGTGCATAGGCTACTGTAGCCTATTATAGACAATGTGCACATAATATATGACAGTGATATGTTTCTTTGCTCAGTTCAACACAGTGAGCCCTGTTTAGTCCAGGTTTAGTCCCGGCTTAGTCCAGGTTTAGTCCTGCTCGGGAAACAACCACGCTATTTGCGCATTACGATCGCGTGTGCATATTTAATTAGGGCGTCCTCCGCTTTTGTTTTTAGCGAGCCATATTTCAGTCATTCCGAAACCGTTTCTAAAAATTTAAAAAGTATCATGAAGCTAAAATGTAGGACTTTTTCTTTCTGTTCGTCTGGGCTGTAGTTTATCGCTCTGGTGCAGTCAGAGAGGGAGAGAGTGAGAGAGTCTGAGGGAATTCACGGTCGGGTCCAAAGTTCGGGTCCGGAATGGCTGGCGCATGGGTCCGGATCCGGACCGATGTCCGCTGTTTAGTGACCTCTGGTGTAAAATGTCCAATGTTCATTTGCACCAACATAATAATCGACACTGCACAGTTTCTCTGCGCGGCCTAAAACGGCTTTGTATTCGTGTACTGACTTATTTTATCTGGACTCCTCCAAGTCATTGAATCTAATAGGAGTGAAGGGGCGGGCACAATTCATGGCGGCGCCCACGTGAACTTCCGGAATAAGGTGAATATGTTTGTTAAGTGATGATGTCATCCCTCCACATCTGGGTCCAACATAGCTTTTAGCCTTATTCCCTACAATAGGATTTAGGATTTAGCTGATAGTAACCTGCTGTAGAACCGACTACAGGCCCTTTTTAAACATCTGATCACACAGAAATATCACATTTACTCTGAATTTTCTTTATTTTTTTCTGGCATTAATGATCAAATTATTTTCCATACACAATGACGGCTAATATATATAAAAATATCTTAATTTTTCCTGGAGAAATGGTGAGCTATATTATTTGAATTAGGTGTAAAACTATTGTTGGCCTTTTATCTGTTTTCAGCAGGAGATTTAAATACAGTTGTGTGTTTTTTTTTGCTGTGTTTATCTATGGAACTGTCAACAATTTGGACCCGGAAGAAGCTTATTATTGTGTGTGATATCACACTTAACAAACATATAGTGTTCAGGGCTACAGAAGCTCGTTCATGCTAGCAGTTCGGCCGGGTTTTTGAAGCCTGCTCCATTATTTAGAATAGGGCGAAAATAAACATTTCATTTTGGAAATTTCTTTCAAAAACGGTTTCTCTCCTGAGTTGTGCTGGCACCTGCTCCAACTGAAATAGAATTCTAGAACATGAACACAACCTACTGTACCGTGCACTCCATCTCTGATTACATCATCATATTCTGCACCCCCTGGTGGACCCACCTGAGAACTTGAAGGTGGGGAAGGCGTTGAGGTCTCCTCCTCCGTAGAGCCTCTGCAGTTTGGCCACTTCCTCGGACAAGGCCTTCTCATACTCTGGCCCTGCGTCCACCAGACCCCCGCCTGTCCTGGGGAGCACATTATGGACGTTAGTATCCCACTGTGGCCCTTATATACAGTATTCTATTTGACTTTAGAGCGATTCACCATGAAAAACACTAGTCTGCTGTCCAATGCCTCCTAGCATAATACAAAGGAACTCCTACGTACTGGCTTTGGGAGGAGTAGCTTTGGATTGCATCCAGGAAGAGCTTCTGGACAGGGTCGATCGAAGCTGAGGAGATGGACACAAAAATGATCAGTCAATGTCAAAGTGCATTATGTGTTTTATTCAGTCATTTTCTAGATTTCCTTCTCCAAACAGGATTTGTGACTGAGGCAGAACTATTTTTTGTTTCCAAACCGTGACAGAAAGACTAGGACTGGGTACAGTTACATTTACTTTCAATACCAGTGCTTAAACGATGCTTGGTTTTCGTTACCAATACCTGAACGATACTTTTTCCAATACCTATACTAAAATATTTGTCATATAGGACCAGAAACAGAACAATAATGTGTGGAAGATCTGCAAATGTCAAGAAATTTGTGAAAAATGTGGACAAATTTGGACTGGGGGGAAATTGTGGCAAAATTGGAGGAAAATTGTGAAAAATATGAGGCAAAAATAGGGAGAATAATTGGAGGAAAAATGGGGAAATAGAGAAAATATGAGTAATAAAAAATTAGGGGGAAAATATTGGGAAAACACGAAAAAATTTGGGGCAAAAATAAAATAAATAAAATAAAAGAATAAAAATGTGTAGAAAAAATTGGGAGAAATGGGGCAAACATTGGGCATATTAATAAATTAAAATATTTTCAACACCAGTGGTCCCTAAACCTTTGTTTACGATGTCATATTGGTATTGTTTAATGGTATCCAGCCCTAAGAAAGAAAGAGTTCATTCAGTTTCGTCTGTTAGTTGTGGTCCAATGTGGGCCTAACTTCATGAAATTACAAGCACTTTTCACAACAAGCTCCAAAAGCTTCTGTGAGCCTCTTGTGGTCTTACACGGTCTTAGATTAGGAGTAAGAAGTGCAGGTCTCAACAGAAATGTATGATAAGTATCAAGTTTCTCGTTTGTTCTTCATAGTTCTTTATGCCTTTAGTCCATACTATCACTATCTGAAGTGACCTGTAGAGGTTAAAGACCAGCTAAAGACCGAACCAACTTTTTTCTGCTGATAAACTGTATATCTGATGATTTGAGAGCATTATCTGTTGACCCTACTGAATGTTTTGTCATTTTAGTGTAAACAAGTATGCTTTGTACTGTCCTAGGCTAAGCCGTTTAAAACCGTGTGTGCACTGCTCCCTCATGGCTAATAAGTATATGGAATATTTATTTAAATGAACCTCCACTTTTCTGTAAAAGTAGAGGTTCATGTCATGAGCTCACGGCGATCTGATCAGCAGATCCTTCCCCGATCACGGCCAGCGAAGGAGGAAGCGGAAGTCTAGGTTTTCAGTACTACATCCACAAAGCAGCAGGAGCGTGTCATTAGCACTACGCGCACCGTGGAGAGGTCTGCTACTTGGCCATGTGGCAATTTCTGTGTCAATTGAACATAGTTCACGGTGGTTTTCTTGACCCATATCAGCAGCAATTTCAAATTTGGTCTTTAGTTGCTCTTAAAGTGGACACATGTTAATGAGGTTCTACAGTAGGGTCCCATTAGAAAGAAGAACGTAGTTTGTACCTTCAATGGGTTCCACAGGGAGCTCTTCTGCTGCAGCTTCAATCACCTCTGGTGCTGTGTCTGCCAGTTCTTCGGTGACATCTACGGCTGGAGCCACATCCACCATGGGCTCAGCAACATCTGCGGGAGCAGCTTCTGCTTCGATGGGGGCCGCCTGGACAGCCTCTGGTTCAGGAGCGGGAGCCACTGGTTCTGCGACAATTGGCTCTGATTCCACCGCGGCAACCACAGGTTCAGCAGCTTCTAGTTCTGCAGCGGCAACCACGGGTCCAGCAGCGGCCTCTGGTTCTGCAGCAACAGCCTCTGGTTCTGCGGCTGCGGCCTCCGGTTCTGCAGCGACAGCCTCTGGTTCTGCAGCGACAGCCTCCGGTTCTGTGGCTGCGGCCTCCGGTGCTACGGCCTCTGGTTCTCCAGCGGCAACCACGGGTTCAGCAGCGACGACCTCTGGTTCTGCAGCTGCTGCCTCTGGTTCTGCAGAAACTGCCTCTGGTGCTGCGGCCTCTGGTTCCACTGCAGCAGGTTCAGCTGTCTCAACAGGGGCTGCGTCTGCTGCTGCTTCAGCTGGTGCAGCCTTAGATTTAGAGTCTGTCACTGATTCGACGACGGTCACCACCACAGAGTCCACCACGGGGCAGCTTTAGCAGCAGCCTGAGCTACTGCCTGCACTCCAGGGATGGCAGAAGCAGCGGCAACCTCCAAGACCGAAGTGGCCCCTATCAGCACCTCGGCCACACCCACCGAGATGGAAGCCGCTTTATCACCACCTCAGTATTAGCTGCCTGTTCAACCACTTCTTCAGCTTCCACCACCACCGCTGGCTCAATACTGTGCTCTAGGACCTGAGGAGGTTCCACCACCACTTCTTCCAGCTTCCACCTCAGCTGCCTCTGCTGCAGCTTCCACCTCAGCTGCCTCTGTGCAGCTTCCACCTCAGCTGCCTCTGTTGCAGCTTCCACCACAGCTGCCTCTGCTGCAGCTTCCACCTCAGCTGCCTCTGTTGCAGCTTCCACCACAGCTGCCTCTGCTGCAGCTTCCACCGCAGCTGCAGCTTCCACCACAGCTGCCTCTGCAGCTGCTGCTGCTGCCGCTGGAACAGTCTCTGGGGCGGCCTCCACCACACTCTCTGTGACTACTTCAGGTGCTGCCTCGGGTGGAGGAGCTGTGGAGGCTGGTTCTAAGACAGGTTTAGTGGCAGCTTCCACTGCAGCTGCTGCCGCTGCCACATGAGCCACTGGGGTCTTAGGAGCTTCAAAAGTCTTGTGCTGGACAAGCTTCACAATGTCAAAGTATGTTTTTGCTTCATTTTTGCCTGGAAGAGACAAACAGCTGTTACATTAGAAGACGTCAATACTGAAGGATAACAATAACCATCTGTAATGACTATAGTTGCTCACAAACCTGCCATACTAAACTCCTGAGCATGCGATTGAATAATTCCACCCCTTTTTGATACTAATTATTTCACATTCTGAGCTGACATGCAGCATATTCAAAAACCCAAAGATATTAACCATAGCTAAAGTAAACGTTTGGAAAATTGGTTTATTTTAATTTAATTTTATTCTAATACTGCTTAACTTGTACTAAATACAAATACTTGAATTGTAAGTTCTGTTGTCCTGAGTTTTATTTGCACACTTGGCTCCGTGGCCGGACCAATTTCTGGTTTCTTATCGTTACACCTTCGGCTGCAGTCAGCACCTAGCCCTATAGCGTTACATTATGTTACATGAACGTAACCAAGCGGAGAAACCTACTGTTGGTCTTCTTGATCTTCTTGGAGCCTCCGGACTTGGAGCTGTAGGCTGCGGCTCCAGGAGTCCTCAGGGCCGCCCAGCACTCTGTCTGCAAAGGCTGAGCACAGGACATTTACATTTACACCATCTCTTTAATTCTCTCATTCAAAGCTTCTGAAGCGTTTCCAATGTGCACTGTGAACTGAATCTTTCCATCCACAGAGCCTCTTCAGGGCAGTTTGATGGTGACCTCCACACGCACCACACTTAGACGTGGGCGTGGATGGGGAAATACCAGAGACATGCCCTTATATAGTGGCCATGATGATCACCAAAAAACTGCCACGAGAAGGCTCTCTGGATGGAAAATGAAACATTGGCATCTTTCAAAAGAATTTTAGGAATCTTATAGGAACTGTATTATAGACGCAGCAGCAGGTCAAATTTAATGCCTTTATTGTCATTTTAATGCCCATGTGCTCAATTTTTAATGACCAAAAGGCAAAAATAAATTGTATGCTTCCTTTAATGCTGCCCCTGGTCCAACAGCTTCAAAACTGAGACGATTTTTATGGATGCTTTTATTTTTTCAATACCGGTAGAACCTAAACTTTTTTTTCGTTTAACGGTATTCAGCCTTGATTGATTGGATTTATTTGAGTGATTATTTACATTTACATTATTACAGTGCAAAAAATGGAACAAAAGTAACAAAAAACTCAAAAGGAGTAGGCCGAAGCAAGAAAGCTTATAAGTGCCTACCCCCATAGTCAATATTAATTTACATTCCGGATACAGTAATACAACATCTCATGTTTACATACAATATAACACTTTACAATTTCCTGAATTACACAATTACAATTGTCCGCATTAACTTTACACATAGCAGCATTGTTAAAGAAAAGCATTTCATGTTTTACAAGAAAATCACAGGATGTTTACAAGACTTCCAAAGTAAGAAGACATAACACGAAGATAGAAATGTATGCAGTTTACCAATATATATAAACATTTCTATTTTTTATTTTTATTTACAATTTGTACTTTTTTTCTTTTTCTTATTCCTCTTTCCCATTCACATAATAACCATATCCAATCATTACTTAAACACCAGTCACCATTCTAATAATTGACTATTGATTTAGTTATAATAAGTATTACATAGTCAACACGACCCATTATTATTGACATTCCCATTTCCACTGTAAAATATTGGTTGTGATTGTTTATTATTTTTGTTGTTTGTCTTGTTTAGTGAGGTGCCTTAAAAAGCCAGGGTGTAAAATGGCCAGTAGGTAGAGGGCAGTAGCCCCCACCAGCAAGCCCTCACCCTGCTGCCCTAACTAATTGTTGTTGTTGTGAGGCAGTTCTTGAGCCTTATACTGGGTGGTGCATTAAAAAGGCAAGATTTATGAACCCGTTGAAAAGAGGGGGGCCCGTCCACCAGGTCCATCTCTCACCTGCCCTCGCTCTATTACGTTAAATAATGACCAGTGGAAACAGGCTGTTACAGCATTGTGGTTAGCTTTTGCTTGTTCATTTCTCTCAGTTCCTATAATTCATAACAACTTAAACTTAGGGGTTGGTGACATTGGTTCTATCAGCCATGATATGGTTAAACAGGTTCACAGTAATACAAAATTACTTGTAAATAATACGAACAAGATCACATGTCTTTAGCATATTTCTCAAACACACTTCTCTTATACTGTCTTTTGAATTGTTGTAGACTATCAGCGCCCTTTTAAGGGTTCCTCTAAATTATTCCACAGATTTACACCTCTCCGGGTGATACAATGACTTTTTAGGGTGGAATGAATACATTGTACTTTCAGATTGACTTTCAGATGCCCCTTAAATCGTATCTTCCCTCTCCTTTACCAAACATTTGTTGTATATTACTAGGGAGCTGGTTGTTTACTGCTTTATATATCTGTAACAAAGTATTATATTTTATGAGGTCATCAAGTTTCATGGTGTTGGATTTTAAGAACAATATATTTGTATGGTCCCTATATCCGACATTGTGAACAATTCTAATAGCCTTCTTTTGGAGTCTATATAAAACCTGTAAATGACTACTGAAGGTATTTCCACAGACCTCAGAGCAACAATTTATGTACGGTAGGATTAAGGAACAGTACAGGGTGAAGAGAGCCTTGTGGTCCAGAAAAAATCTACACTTTTTCGCCATTTCCCACAAATGTTATCTATTTGTGGTCTCCAGCTAACCTTATGACTGAAGATCACACCCTGAAATGTACACTCAACTAAAGGATTATTAGGAACACCATACTAATACTGTGTTTGACCCCCTTTCGCCTTCAGAACTGCCTTAATTCTATGTTGCATTGATTCAACAAGGTGCTGAAAGCATTCTTTAGAAATGTTAGCCCATATTGATAGGATAGCATCTTGCAGTTGATGGAGATTTGTAGGATGCACATCCAGGGCACGAAGCTCCCGTTCCACCACATCCCAAAGATGCTCTATTGGGTGGAGATCTGGTGACTGTGGGGCCATTGTAGTACAGTGAACTCATTGTCATGTTCAAGAAACCAATTTGAAATGATTGGAGCTTTGTGACATGGTGCATTATCCTGCTGGAAGTAGCCATCAGAGGATGGGTACATGGTGGTCATAAAGGGATGGACATGGTCAGAAACAATGCTCAGGTAGTCCGTGGCATTTAAACGATGCCCAATTGGCACTAAGGGGCCTAAAGTGTGCCAAGAAAACATCCCCCACACCATTACACCACCACCACCAGCCTGCACAGTGGTAACAAGGCATGATGGATTCATGTTCTCATTCTGTTTACGCCAAATTCTGACTCTACCATCTGAATGTCTCAACAGAAATCGAGACTCATCAGACCAGGCAACATTTTTCCAGTCTTCAACTGTCCAATTTTGCTGAGCTCGTGCAAATTGTAGCCTCTTTTTCCTATTTGTAGTGGAGATGAGTGGTACCCGGTGGGGTCTTCTGCTGTTGTAGCCCATCCGCCTCAAGGTTGTGCGTGTTGTGGCTTCACAAATGCTTTGCTCCATACCTCGGTTGTAACGAGTGGTTATTTCAGTCAAAGTTGCTCTTCTATCAGCTTGAATCAGTCGGCCCATTCTCCTCTGACCTCTAGCATCAACAAGGCATTTTCGCCCACAGGACTGCCGCATACTGGATGTTTTTCCCTTTTCACACCATTCTTTGTAAACCCTAGAAATGGTTGTGCGTGAAAATCCCAGTAACTGAGCAGATTGTGAAATACTCAGACCGGCCCGTCTGGCACCAACAACCATGCCACGCTCAAAATGGCTTAAATCACCTTTCTTTCCCATTCTGACATTCAGTTTGGAGTCCAGGAGATTGTCTTGACCAGGACCACACCCCTAAATGCATTGAAGCAACTGCCATGTGATTGGTTGTTTAGATAATTGCATTAATGTGAAATTGAACAGGCGTTCCTAATAATCCTTTAGGTGAGTGTATATTCCTTTACTTGTTCAATTCGAGCATTGTCAATACTGATTGAATCTTAACGTCCGTTTACCAAATAGAATCATTTTTGTTTTTTAAGCTATAGTTTATTTCTATTAAACCATTCTTTGGTCTGTTGTGACCTCTGAGACAAGCAGTTGTAGATCTTTGCCGGAACCCAGAATTGTTGTGTCGTCCACAAATAATATACATTTTAACTTTGTTGAGACTTCACACAGATCATTTATGTACAACAAAAACAATTTAGGTCCTAATATTGACCCCTGGGGGACTCCACATACAATGTTCCTTTGTCCTGATACCTGTTCATCAATTTGTACGTACTGCTTTCTTTCAGTCAAGTATGACTTCAACCAATTGTTAGCAATCCCTCTGATCCCATTGTAATTTAGTTTATTTAAAAGTATTTCATGATCTATCGTGTCAAAGGCTTTCTGGAGGTCTATGAATATACCCAAAGAATACAGTTTATTGTCAATATTGTTGGTGACTTCTTCTTAGATTGATTTTTTTCGTATTCCGCACTTGCGGACTTCGTATATGTGTCGTGTGCCACACGCACACCTTTAGTGCGGTCAACGCACGCTCAGATATCTCGTGCATCCTTTATACATTTTGCTGAAGTCGTTCGTGAATTACCCGTTCGGCGAGAGTGCATCTACCGCACGAAAACTCCGATGTATAAAGCTTCAGAGGTGCCTCTGACCAGGTACAAAGTACAACGTTTTTGCAATATGCCGAGGGGAAGAGGGAAGGCGAGGAGAGAACAGGAGTCAGACAGGGAGGAGAGAATAAGGCATTATGCTGGTGTGACGTGCAGCAGCTTCACCAAAGGCTTTTTTTGGATCTATGCAAATATAAGACATGTAGTCACCGTGGCTTTCGCTCTCCAGCTTCTGGAAAAGTGTGTCATACAGCCCAAACATGCGCCTTCTCTGTGTCCAAGGGCGAAATATATTGGCTATTCCCTCCAAATTGCCCGGTAATCTCTGAGCTAACGCCCGGCGTTGGCTCACACGACGTACAGATCGTGTGCAGTTCTTGTAAACTTCATACAATGCCCGCATGGAACCCACGCTCAGTACGTTTATTGCAGGTTGGTCGTGCGTTTACTGCACGAATGAAGCGACAGCCGCACATCTGAGTAGCTGCGTGTGACGCACGTTGGGTGCGCGGTGATCTGAAAACCACAACTACGTTCTCCACCAACAAAAAATAAACGCAGCGATTTGGGAAACGCCAGAAATCGCACGACCAAAAAGTCGTACGGCCGGTTGTGACCGAGACTTTAGGTATTATCGAAAACCAAGTATTGTTAAAGTAGTGATATTGAAAAAAAAAAAGGTTATGTTAGCCAGCCCTATTACTGAGTAAAGGTGCGTTCAGACCAAATGTGCGTCCACGCTCCTTCAGCCTCTAGTTGGACGCCAAACATTGCCGCCTCACACTCGCGAGAAACGCCTGTTTGCGGCGCGTGAAGTTTTGCAAGCGTCATAATTAGGAGGCGAGTCATACAACTCAGGCCGAGCCCAAACCGCCATGATCAACTTCTCCTCCATGCTGCAGGTGATGGGACTTATGGCTCTTTGATGCTTTTTTTTTTTTTAAATAAAGTAAATACCCTCTGAATTGACTTTATTTGAATGAAAATGTCACCATTTCACACAACATAACATCGATATTTCCCTCTATGGAGTTTGTTATCACAAAAAAACAATCACACGGCCCGATTAAGCTTCTGTTGCTTCATTCACGTAACTTTTCCCCCTCTCCCTCTCTCTCCCTCGCGAAAGAGGGGAGAAAACAACGCAAGTGAAAGAGGTGTTTTGCTTCAACGCGATCTCCTCTGTAACCGTGTTATTATTTCATTAGGACTTTTATTTCTTAAACGTGTTGCCTTATGCTCACTTTGAGCTCCTCGTGGGGGGTGGAGATGACCGGGGTGGACTGAGGAGGAGACAGTGTGCGGTGATGTTGCTGCAGAGCGGCGTGGAGCTGAGTGAACAGGTGGAATATGTGAGTGACGGGGCTCCTGTCCAGTCCCTGATTGGTTAACAAGGCGTAAATGAACGCACGTGTAGATTGTGATTACTTGAGTGCATGAAGCAGTGGGCAGCTTTGACGCACGTTTATCCTCATCTGCTCGCATTTGCTACGCTTCATATGCGCGGACGGCTTTGCTTACATTTCGAAGCACGTCTACATAGGGTTAACATGGAAGTTGGAGGTGTGGTCGCGTTTGGTCTGTACACACCTTTTGAGCGTTAACGTTTGAGCGTTAAAGCCTGATTTATGTTTCAGTTGTGACATAAATTATGAGAAACAAACTTGTAATAAGGTAAAAATCTGAATATTTCCAAAGTAAGTCCCATAAAAAGAGATTTGTGATACATATATTTGAGAGAAAGGTGAACAAAACTTAAACGACATACATTTTATGTCGATATGAAGCTTTTGTAACTTTAAAATTTATCCCCACTGTCGCGCAAGTTACTATTTTTTAAGTAAGGAGTACAGATACTTCATTACAATATTACTCAAGTAGAAGTACTGAATGATTTACCTACCGTACTCTAATAAGTCCAGTTTCTCCAAAACGTAACCATGTAACTGAGTACTACCCGCCTCTGGCATCGACATATATTGTCCCAGCCCTAATCATTCCCACGGTGAAACCACATTCAAAGCCACACTGGGTTGTAGAATACTGTGAAGAAAGTTGCATGGCTCGCCTGGCTACTTAAGTGTCATGTTCACTCCTCACACTGCAGGCCCACTGAGCTGGAAAGTACCAAAGAAGAGTGGCAGCTGAAAGTACTGCCCGCTTTATTTACCTACATTTGAATATGCAGACTCCCCAGCAGACCACATCGCCACCAATACAAGGACAGAACATTTACAGAAAAATATATGAGACTGCATTTGTCAGCCAAGGCAAGAAAAGACTTGAAGGTGCATTATGCAACGTCTTATGCAAGAAAAAAGATAATTGTGCATAGTTTTTGAGGCCAAGGGGCTGTATGAGTTGTCAGCATGGCGCTTAAATTTTCCCTCACAGTGGTCACTACAACTCTCCAGGGTCAAGTGAAAACCTACCAGAAACTCGAAAATCAACTGATCGTAGAGCATTATAGAGGACACTAGGGATGCACAGATACCACTTTATCTAAAACCAATATGAGTACTTTGATCTGAGCACTTGCACCGAATATAGGACTGGGACAAAATATTGGATCGGATCGCAATACTTTGTGCTGCAATACCAAGTATCGATACTTTATCAAGTATCACAATACATTCAATACTTGTGTTTGGAGGCATTTTTATAATGAATAATGAATGAATGACCGAATACCGATACGAGTACAAGGCATTTTTCATACTTTTTAAAAGTGCACAGTGTGTTTACAGACAGACTTTTGCACAGCAGATTGGTTAGTAATTAGTTACTTTACTCGTTTACATTTCCTTGAGTAAGTAAGTAGGCTACACATAACATGTTTATTATTATTATATGAAAAAAATATATAGATGAAACATGACGTGGATATTTGTGATAGTATTATTGCCTTGTATTCTACTGAAAAACAAGTTATAATTTATTGCAATGAAAAAAATCTGAATGTAAAGAATGAAAACAGTTCAACTAATGCAGTTTTAAACTTTGGACAGTTTTGGCAAGTCGTTTTACGCCTATTTAACTCGTGGAAAGTAACTTAGTCTAGAGTCCAACTTTTGTGGAAGAGTTTTAAAAAATAATGTGTAAAGTGTACACGGGACCTCCAACTCAAGGGCATGCTCAGTGCCTATAGAAAAACGTGTTGACACATGCCAAGCAGCACAGGCCTGGTGGTTGACAGGCCAGCCTGGCACCATAAAACAACCCCTGCTAGAGCTTAAACACACCAAACTGTGATTTTGAAAATGCAAAAGATAGAAATTGTGAGGGTTTATTACCTTGATAGCGGCCAGCCGTCCAATCCTCAGCAGGGCAGCCATAATCTGTCCAAAAGTGGGGAGAAAATAAAGCAAAGTTAAGTATTGCACGCACAAAAATACAAAAAGAACATATTAGAGCATGCATGGATGGATTCTCCCCACTCTGCCCTAGCGGGGAATGCAACTCACAACAGGATGGCCGGGATCCCCACTACTCATCTGAAACCGGAGAAATCTGTAAACACGCGAAGTAAACTAACCGGTGCTGTCCCGTGCGCGTATCGTTCCCTTGGACTCCTTCTTCTGCGGATATATTCTTCTGTGGATCAGCACGGTGCCATGGACATAGCCGTTCACGGTTCTCTCCGTCACTTTTATGTAACACACGTACACGCCCCTTCATGACAAGCCAGAGCGGCCCATATGTGGCACGCATGTTGCCGATATAGCCGTGTTTTTACGCGTCACCGCTTGTTCGTGCACTTATATATGCTTTAGGACGGGGAAACTACGGGGCAAGCCTGTTGGAAGTGGTTTTGGTTAGTTCACAAAGATGCGGCTGTGTACTACTGTCTATGCTGTGTACATGTTGTACTTTTCGAAGGGGGTGTGTACCATAACATCCGAAGATGGCCGAGGCGCTGCGTCACGTGACTTACGGAAGCAGCCGATACAGTATTTCTTTAGATGATGATGATTAATAATCATAATAATATGATGATAAATTAATAATATCAACAGAAACAATTAAATTATGTTATTTACATAGTATAATTCAATAGAGAGAGAGAGAGAGAGAGAGAGAGAGAGAGAGAGAGAGAGAGAGAGAGAAACGCCTTGTGTCTTGTGAAAGTAAATTGATTTGTGTGAAAAATAAAAATCTACCAGGGTTGGGCTCGCTAGATCTGTTTTTATGGTTACTGGTTAAAATAACATCAAATTAAATAAATGTAATAAGAACATGTAACGTACCATTCTTACCTTGCGGATCAATAAAGTACTGTGTATAGCTGAGGCTGAGTAAGTACTTGAGTAAAATTATATAAAATGATTAAAGGGCGACAGTGATGCAGAGAGTAGAGCGGGTCGTCTTGTAACCGGAGGGCACACGGGTTTGAATTCCGCAGACGTATACGGCCGTTGTGTCCTTGGACAAGAACAAGACACTTCACCCTCCTTGCCTCCAGTGTCTGCGTATACTGGTGTATGAGTGAATGGGTGATGGTTCCTTGATGTAAAGCACTTTGAGTGCCTAAAGCGGATATTTCACGCACCGAAAGAAAGTGCCGCGTCGGCCATGCTGGAGGCCTCGAACTCGAATCTCTCATTTGAGCAGCGAAGAATTTGTAGCTCTACTGTATGTAGTGAAGCTAATTTGACCCGCTTTACAATGTGTAAAACATGTAAGTTTTTAGCTGTTGATAATTTCTTGCTCCTATTAGTGAATTTACTCACTTAGTAGAATGCGGAAGTCGTTAGCGCATAACCATTGATCTATTATAATTATCGCGCATACTGATTTCACTAAAACTATGGAGATCAAATGAAGCGGTTGCGTGGATCTAACAGTAGATGGCAGCACTTCGTCACACAAGAAGACAGGCGGAGGCGGATCTCGCGAGAGCTGGACTCCCCCACGTGCTGTAAACAAACATGGCGGCGGTGCAGTTCTGCGGAGACTGGCTCGTGTGTGTCTGCGACAGGAGACTGCTGGCTGTCCACAGCTCTCAGGACAGGTGAGCATTCCCCCGGACCGTACGGGGGACATTACTCACACCGGCCCGGACCAGCGGGCTGCAGCCGGTGACCCGCGTGGTCCGTCCATCCTTCGGCACCGCTCCACTCCAGCTCCAGCTCGCTCCAGTAACTTCTTCACTCTTTAGCCACAGCGCTTTGCGGTCCGGCTCCTTGACAGGACACAGAAGTAGCATACTCCGTTTACTACATGTGTGACCCCTCTGTGTGAGGTCTGTGCGAGTTATCATACAATTAGACTTTAATTCAAGGCATCATCCTGTGTGACCCCATACTGCTGATACAATTAAAGCCACAGCGTGTAACATTTCACCCAATAAACAGAATAAATACTTATATTTTTATTGGCCAATAACACCGAAAACTAAACAAACATGTGCGTTTGTTTATGAACGGCACAGCTCATCCTAAGACCTGACTGTAACTTTACCAGGAGCGGGACGTCCGCTGGTATCCAAGGAGATGTTGACTAAAGCAGGGATTCTCAACTGGACCCCGGTGTGTCGCAGCGCTAGTCCTGGGGTGCTGTGGGAAAATTGATGATTTATATGACAAATCCAAATGGGGCTAAATTATCCAAAAGTATTCAATGTAATTGTTGGAATTCACCTGTAACCCAATAAGATAATAGTTTAAGTTTGTTTCGCCATGAAATAATTAATAAATAAAAAATTCAAAGATTAATTTTATTAAGCATTAGTCCGAGGGGGCGTGGCCTTGTGCAGCGAACATCTGTAGAGCCGACACTGCTGTCTTTGACAAAGCAGAGTAAGTTCCCATGGGAAGATCAAAACAGTTGAGATTTTAACATTTCTCTGAGTTTTTATTTGGCTAAAATCGGCTTATGGACGACTGAGAAACAGTCTTCAGTCCGAGAACCAGGTTTTTTAGTGCCAACAATGTTTCCTTTAAATTTCACTTGAAACTGAGGCATTTAGGCATTTAGCCTCTTCCCATAACGTTTGTGCCTGTGCTATGAGGAGAGAGGAGGAGCTGTGATGAGAGAGGAGGAGCTGTGATGAGAGAGGAGGAGCTGTGATGAGAGAGGAGGAGCTGTGATGAGAGAGGAGGAGCTGTGATGAGAGAGGAGGAGCTGTGATGAGAGAGGAGGAGCTGTGATGAGAGAGGAGGAGCTGTGAGGAGAGAGGAGGAGCTGTGAGGAGAGAGGAGGAGCTGTGAGGAGAAAGGAGGAGCTGTGACGAGAGAGGAGGGGCTGTGAGGAGAGAGGAGGAGCAGGAGTTATACGGACAGGAGTGGAGGAAAGACGGGCACACAGAGGAGAGAGCATGACGTTGTTCTTTCTGTTTTATACTTTTCTGCATATTCTGCAACATAGGCCCACTGATAACTATTATTTTGACTTTAAGCTGAATATGTGTATAATTTATTGACGTTGGAAATATATTTACTAATAGTCAAAATAGGCCATTAGTGTTTCCTCACTAGCTTGGAGCCTGGGCTAAAACAAGGATCCAAAATTAATCAGGCACTTGAATTAAGCAGCTGCAGTTTATATGGATTATTAAATAAGAAGGACTTTTTTTTTAAAGGTTAATGTGGCCAATATAACCTGTATCATCCAATCACAGCTCTTCTCATGTGAGACACATTATCACATAATACATTTATAGTGAATACAACAAAATGTGTTGCGGTGCCAGGGACTGTGGGAAGCGTGCGTAGGGGTGCCCCAGAGATGAAAAGGTTGAGAACCATTGGTGTAAAAGGCAGCGAAATATGAGATAACAGGTCAGGGCGGCGGGGCCTCATTCCCGCTAGGGCTGGACCATATCATATTGTGCACCGTTATACTGGTGTAATGTTTGGATAACAGTGTAAACTTTCATGAACTTCGACAAGTTGTAGCATTGCCTATAGCTAGCTAGTTTTCCTGAGAATGACAGGCAGTGGCTGTTGGGTGTTAGCTTGGCGCCTTTGCTTGACATCACGGTGGAATGTAGGGCGCTCCATGATCAATGTTGTTTTTTTGGTAGGTTGGTGCCATCAGTGGTGCCCTTGCCAGTATTTCCTAACCAGGATTTAAATCAGGGTCAAGTTATGACAAATCACTTGTCCATTATCCTCTAAATCAGGGGTGTCGAACTCATTTGGGTCGTGGGCCGAAATTTAGCCCCCACGGCGGGTCACGTAAAGGACTGTGGCTTATTGTGTCACACGTTTCTAAAAGTGCTACATAAAGTCATTCACTCCACACTCAGTTACTATTGTAGCCACAGCCGCCTGGGGCAGACTGACCATTTACCACGTGGCTATAATATGCTGTTCATATCCTGAGCTCTTATTATGTCGGTGCCCTCTGCTGCCCCCTAGTGGCTGGAGTGAACATACTGGTTATTTCTTTAAAAACTCTTAACTCCGCATACAATTCCTTGCTCTACAAGGGGCCAGACTAAATCATCAGTCCCGCGAGCCTTGTGTTTGATAAGCGTGTTTTAAATGTATGTCTTCACAAGGCATGTACATAGAGGCGGGACGATACACTTTTGCATGTCCTGATACGATGTGTATTGCGATACATGTCATTGTAACAAACTGTAATACCTCAACCCTGAATGAAGTGAATAAGAAAGTTTTCAAAGGTTATATTAGATATAAATCAGTCAGATGTTGAGTAAAACATTTTGAAAACTGCAAATGGCCGACACATTTAAAAGTGTCCTCTTTTGTTTAACCTACCCTCCCGCCTGTAATCGAGCACATTTTTTCCAGTTCAGCTTTACCCAATCTAAAAGGTTCTCGACTGGAGCTTACAGACTATAGGCCTCATTTGAAAGCTAAGGCCCACAAAACTGATCGTACTTTTGTTGCCGCATTTATGTCACATGTTTCCTCTTTTTTTGTAGTGTTTTCCGTAGTTTGTTTTAGTTGTGTTTTTGTTGCTTGTTGTGTCATTGCTTTTTTCCCCTTGCTTTTTATGTTATTGTTGCTTTTCCGGCACATTTTTGTCGCTCTTTTGTTGCTTTTTTTACGCTTTTATTTTTGTTGTGTTTCATCCTCATTTTTGTCGCTATTTTTACACGTTTTCATGAAGCTTTTAAATTTGGGTAAAGCCAAACTGGACGAAATAAGCTTGGTTCAGGTGGGGGTTAAGAGGTTAAACCAAACAGCACCAAAACGGGAATGAACTTAAACATTTGTGTAAATATTTATTTTTTCCTAGAGCTGAATAGAGAATCGAAAGTATTGCGATACATGGTTTCCGATACGATTCACGGCTCACAACAAAGACGTACTGCGATGTATTGCAAAATAATGATTTGTGCCTGTTCTAATGTAAATCATGTTCAATGTCCAACATCGATGAATTGCTCACTTTACCAAACCATGGTCGATGAACTGTTTCTATGGCGTCAAATTAGGGTCTGCTTTAACGTAAACGTAAAAGAGGTTTTGTAAACGTAGGTTGTCAGTATTGTAATCGTAAAGAGAAAACTGTAAATGTAACTCTAAACTCCATAAACGAAAAAGAAAAAAAAATATTGTAAACGTAAAACTTTCATTTACGCTTCTTCTTTTCATGCTTCACTTCACAAGTGACGTTTACAATCACAAGCTACGGTTACGATACATTTTTCTGACCCTTTTTTAATGGGGGCGGGCTCAACGCTCATTGGTTGGAGTGACAGGATGTGACGTCATCACCATAAACTGAAATCAAACGCACACTACAGACTCTCTCAGACAAAAGGCAATAATCCGGGAGTTTTGTTCATTCATGTGAAATCCATGTTTAATAAAATGTATTTGAGTCATATTTATCCATAAATGTTCCACTGTCCTTTAAATTTAGTCAGTCTTTATCGCAGAAATACATTATTTTCGTGAACTTATAGTAGAATAGGCTCTCATTCTGCTGGGGCTCGGAGTTCCGACACACTATATAGTATACAGTCTACTATATAGTGCCTATATAGGGCCTTTGTAGTGAATGAGGGGTTAGGGACTAGGGTGGACATTCGGACACAGCCTCTGTAGTGTGTGCGTTTGATTTCAGTTTATAGTGATGACGTCACATCCTGTCACTCCAACCAATGAGCGTTGAGCCCGCCCCCATTAAAAAAAGGGTTAGAAAAAAAATGTATCGTAACCGTAGCTTGTGAATTGTAAACGTCACTTGTGAAGTGAAGCATGAAAAGAAGAAGCGTAAATGAAAGTTTTACGTTTACAATATTTTTTTTTTCTTTTTTCGTTTATGGAGTTTAGAGTTACATTTACAGTTTTCTCTTTACGATTACAATACTGACAACCTACGTTTACAATACCTCTTTTACGTTTACGTTAAAGCAGACCCTAATTTGACGCCATATGTTTTCCCACCTGCTTTATGTCATAGTATTGTATTGTACACGTTTTGTAGAATAGATTGAAATGAGTTAAACGACCAGCCATAATGATGATATCCTGAACTTTGCTTTTGCTCCACAGAGCTCCTTTTGAGTTGGACTGTGCTTCGTTAGAGAAGAGGCTGAAGAAAGTGGAGGGGAGAGGTTTGTATCACCTGGGTACACTTTTGTTGATACCGGTACTTTAACGATCATTTCCCCCATACCTACACTCCAGAGCCAGAAACAGAATCATGTTTGGAGGATATGCGAACGTACATTATCGGGTTCATCTCCACTGTCAAGAAATGTGTGAAAAATGGGGAATCATTTGGGGGGGAAATTGGCAAAATTTTGGAGAAATTGTGGCAAAAATAAGGAAATGTGTGTTAAGAACAAATTGGGAAAATGAGAAAAATTGGGGCAACATAACAAAAAAAATCTGGGAAAATTGTGTGAAAATGGTAGGAAAAATGGGAAAATTAGAGAAGAAATGAGGCAATATAAGAAAATCTGTAAAAAAAAAAAAAAATGTGGGAAAATGGGGCAAACATTGAGAAAAAATTAAAGGGGGGGAAATTGGAGCAAAAATAAGAAAAAATAAATAAAAATGGGAATAAATCTGGGGGGAAATAAATACAGATTGGGGGGAAATCCCTTATTTGAGCTGAAACAACCAAGTCACTTCCTTTAAATCTGTGATACCTGATTTTTCCCACACAAACATTTTTTATTTGGCCCAAACTCGTTTCTAGCACTCAATCCTTCCTGCATGTCCGAATTGTTCAAGCAAATTGTTTATATGCACATTTCAAGCCCGTGTACAGCTTTGAGCAGTGGAAAAGTGGAAACGGGGTGACCACCCCTAAAAAAAATACTACTCATTTAGAGTGGTATTTTTATCTTCTATTGCTCAATAAATAATTAGGTGAAGACAATTTAACAAGATCTGTTTTTTTGCTGTGTTTACAACTCACTCTGAGGTGGTAAAAACAAATGTACTTTTCAACCACAAAAAGTCAGGTACCCCAGCTTTAATTCTGTCCCTGGAACAACACAATGATTTCATTGCCCCATTTTTGCCTAATTTTCATTTATCTTTTCCCTATTTCCCTTTTCTTTTCTTTCTTTTTTTTAATCTTTTGGCCCAATGTTTGCCTAACTTTCCAGGTTTCTTTTTTTGTGCCAAATGTTTTCTTGTTTTCCCATTCCCCCCCCCCCCCTCATTTTTTCTCATTTTTATTTCTAATATTTTCCCTATTTTCTCCCCCCTTTGTTGCCCATTTTTCTACACATTTTTCCATATGTTTGCCACAATTTCTCCCGATTTTTTTACCCAAAACAATTCCCATACTTTGGAGGGGAATGTAACAGTACCCAGCCCTACCCACAGGGGCGTTGACGTTCTCAAGAGATTGAATGCTAAATGTAACAGTGTTTTTTTAATTTCCACATTTGTGTTCCTCTTGTTCCCTGACGTGTGTGTGTGTGTGTGTGTGTGTGTGTGTGTGTGTGTGTGTGTGTGTGTGTGTGTGTGTGTGTGTGTGTGTGTGTGTGTGTGTGTGTGTGTGTGTGTGTGTGTGTGTGTGTGTGTGTGTGTGTGTGCGCGCGCAGTGAAAACCCCTCAGAGAGCGAGTGTGGCAGTGACCAGATCCTGGCTGTAGCGGTGTCGGCCTCGGGACTCTGCTGGCTCTGGGCGACGACAGCAAACGGCTGGTCCTGCTGCAGAGGGACCCCACGTGGACCGTCCTGAGTGTGCGGTCAGTGCTTTTCCAATGCCTTTCTGTTCTGTCCTGAGTAACCTCTTAGCACATTTTCTCCACTTCTGCTTTACCTGAATCTAAAAGCTTTTTACAGCCTATAGGCCAGTGCCTCATTGGAAAGCTAAGACCCGCAAAACTGATCTAAACGGCTCTTTTATCTCTCATTGTTGACACTCTTTTGTGTTGCTCTTTTACGGCTGTTTTGGTGCGTTTTCATCCTCATTTTTGTTGCTCTTTTGTGGGTTGTTTTCGTCACATGTTTGTCGCTTTTCCATCACTTTTGTTATGTTTTTGTTTTGCGTTTACATCTTGTTCTTGTCGCTATTTTGATGCTTTTTCAAGACGTTTTTATTTTGGGTAATGCCAAACTGGAGAAAATCTGCTCGGTTTAGATGAAGAGGTTACAATTTGGAACTTTTTAAAGTTTTTTTCTGTGGGAATTTGACACTTCTTATTTCTTGCCAGATTGAGTTTTGAACCACTAAAAACAAGGAATAGAAAATATTTGAAAATAAACCTGGCTCTGTCCCATATGAAAATACCAAATGGAAGAAAGCCATGGAGACATTTTACCTTTATATCTATATCTGTAATCTACAGCCTAAGAGCTAAAGTTGCCTCTGGAAGTGTATTTATATTGTCCTATTCTCCTTTCTCCATTTTATTCCTCCAAAGTTGAAATGGTGAGCTGTTAGTGCCACAGGAGGCTGATCTTTGAGATTAAGATGTGATTAACTGTGCTGTTCTGCACAGACCTCTGCTCTCCTGCTTCATTTGTCACGGTCAAACAGAGAGGCTGTATTTAGATGTGCAGTGTTTACCTCCTGATGAGCGAGGAGCGTTTCCTTTGCCATGGCTGCTCCTGGTGTAGTGCTCCGTCTAAAACACAACCACATCTGACCAATAACCTGCATTCAGTCCTTTCAATCCCACAACCGTCACATAACTATTCAATGAGCTGCAACTATTCCTTCATTCTGCATCTTCTCCACAACTAATAGTTTGTGACAGTTTCTGACCAATAAAATCAACAAAGATTGACCTCAGGTAGATACAACACAGAAAACAAAGTCCATTCAACTGGGCTTTTTTGTTTGTTTGTTTTTTACATAATTTCGAGAATCATCCAGTTGTCTTCTTCAGAGGGATGATGGGAGTCAACAGCTTTGGCCCTTTGAAGAAGACAGTTGGATGATTGAGTTTATGTCATTGATTTGACAGGAGCATTAATCAGCATATGAAAAGATGCTTTGTATCAGACTTGGAGCTCATTTCCATCTGCAGTCCCCGAGACAGACGATTACAAAACAATGTACAAAAGCATAAAACAACATAATATTTACAGACAGTGCTATTATAAATTTAAAAAGAATGCCTTTTCATTCGTCACATATTGCAGTGCCTCCGCAGGTTCAGACTGAAGGAGGCCTCTCCCCCGGCGCCTCACGCTCGTCTCAGGTCTGACTGTACACGGAGCAGCCTGTGCTCCTTCTCATGTCCCTGCGACTGTTCCCTGATTTAGTGATGAGCTTTTCTCTCATAGATCAATGCTGCGTGTGCTTTTTCCTCTTGTGATCTGGTGTGTTCGTGTTAAGTGGCAAGGCAAGGCAAGGCAAGTTTATTTGTAGAGCACAATTCATACACAAGGCAATTCAAAGTGCTTCACAGTTGCAGAAAATTACAAGAAAACAGATCAAATCAATCAATAAAACATCAACATAAAGTTAATCAATGACAGTAAAAGGCAAGAGTGCAGATAAAATACTTTCAGTTTTCATATGCACGGGTAAAAAGAGCTGTTTTCAGCCTGGATTTGAACATTGTCAGAGTTGAGGCCTGTCTCACATCCTCATGAAGACTGTTCCAGATTTTAGCTGCATGAAACTGAAACGCAGCCTCACCGTGTTTATTATTGACTCTGGGAACCACCAGGAGACCCCTCCCTGAAGTTCTCAGGGCCCGAGATGGTTCATACGGCTCTAACATGTCAGAGATGTACTTTGGTGCTAAACCATGAAAAGACTTGTACACAAGCAGAGCTGTTTTAAATTCTATTCTCTGAGTGACAGGAAGCCAGTGCAGAGACCGGAGCACTGGACTAATGTGGTCGTATTTCCTTGTTCTTGTCAGGACTCGAGCAGCAGCGTTCTGGATGTTCTGCAGCTGTCTAACAGCTCGTTTAGAAAGGCCAGTGAGCAGGCCGTTACAGTAGTCTAACCTGCTGGAGACAAATGCATGGATGAGTCTCTCTAAGTCTGGTTTTGACACTATTCCTCTGATCTTAGCAATGTTTTTCAGATGGTAAAAAGCTGATGACATTATTGCTTTGATGTGGCTGTTTAAGTTCAGGTCTGAGTCCATGATTACTCCTAGATTTCTAACCTGATTTTTTGGTTCAGAGCGAGAGACTCAAGGTGACTGATAACACTTTGTCTTTGTGTCTGTGGGCCAAAGACAATGATCTCAGTTTTGTCTGAGTTTAGTTGGAGAAAGTTGTTTTGCATCCACAAACTGATCTGTTCGATGCAGTGACAGAGTGTATCTACAGGCCCATGTTCACCTGCCGTCAGTGACACGTAGATCTGAGTGTCATCTGCGTAGTTGTGGTACGACACATTGTTGCTGTTTATTAGCTGACCCAATGGAAGCATGTACAAGTTGAATGAGAGGGGTCCCAAGATTGACCCCTGGGGACTCCACAGGTCATGGAAATTTTGTCTGAGACACAGTTGCCAATTTCGACAAAGTACGTCCTATCCTCGAGATAGGACTTGAACCAGTTTAGAGCAGTACCAGAGATTCCCACCCAGTTTTCTAACCTGTGAAGTAAGATCCTGTGGTCCACTGTGTCAAAGGCAGCGCTCAGGTCCAGCAGAACTAAAACTGAGACCTTACCTGCGTTTGTGTTCATACGAATATCATTTGTCACCTTGATCAGAGCTGTCTCAGTGCTGTGGTGGGGCCTAAATCCTGACTGGAAAGTATCAAACACATTGTTAGATAGGAGAAAGTAAGTGAGCTGTTGATATATTACTTTCTCTAGGACTTTTCCTAAGAACGGTAGGTTTGATATGGGCCGGTAGTTGTTCAGTACCTTGGGATCAAGGCTGCTCTTCTTTAGAAGAGGCTTAATGACCGCGGTTTTCAAGGCCTTTGGAAATGCTCCAGTCTCAAATGAGATGTTAACTAACTGAACAAGTTGTGGTAACAAGCTGGTCAGCACAGACTTCAGAAATCTAGTGGGTAATTCATCAAGGCAGCATGTACATGAACTCAGACCGGAGATAACCTCTTCGATTGTTTTGTCAGTAACAGGAGTGAAATGTGTCAGCTCAAGGTGTCTAGCTGGTGGCATGGTTGCTATTTGTGTTGTGGAAATTATGGCATTTTTAATGCCTTGGACTTTGTCATGAAAAAATATTGCAAACTCATTGCACTTAGATGTAGAGATTAGTTCTAAGGGCAGTGAAACTGGAGGGTTAGTTAATCTGTTTACTGTGGAAAACAGAACACGAGGATTGTTTCTGCAGTTTGCGATGATTTTAGAGAAGTATTTCTCCCTTTCCCCCCGCAAAATCTGGTTGAACTCACAAAGCACTTCTTTGTATATCTCAAAATGAACCTGGAGCTTTGACTTGCGCCATTTCCTTTCGGCTTTTCGGCACTCCCTTTTCTGTGCCCTGACCGAATCTTCACTTCTCCAAGGTGCCTTTTGTCTATTGTTAACCATTTTAACCTTGACAGGAGCAATAGTATCCAAAACATTTAAGACGCTTGATGTATAAGAGTCCAACAGATTATCAACATTTGAACATGGAGGATTTTCAAATCTGATCATTTCCATAAACTGTGTCCCTGTTTTATCATTTATGTGTCTTCTCTGAATAACTCCAGGCCCAACCACTGTTTGGGTGTAACAGACAAGTCAAAAAAGACACAAAAATGATCAGATAAAGCAGCATCAACAACATTCACATTTGATATATTACACACCTTTTGTAATAACTAGATCTAGAGTGTGACCTTTGTTGTGAGTCGCCTCACTCACGTGCTGAGTTAAACCAAACATTTCAAGAACAGCATTAAGTTCTTTTGCATGCCTGTCATTGGTCACATCCACATGCACATTAAAATCACCTGAAATGACTAAACAATTAAAATCAGTGCATATAAATGAAAGTAATTCAGTGAAGTCTTCGATAAAACAATTCTGTGGTGGTTTGTAAATAGTCATATAAAGAATGGAAGATTGTTTTATCTCCATTTTGAAAGACACATACTCAAATGATACAAAAACCCCAAATGACAATTTGTGGATGACTATATTGTCCCTGAATATTGCACAGACACCCCCGCCCCTCTGATTTTGGCGTGTTTCAGACACAAAATTGAAATTTGATGGACTACACTCAATCAAAACTGCGTTACCAGTGTTTTTGTCAAGCCATGTTTCAGTTAAAAACATAAAATCTAGATTATAAGAAGAAATAAAACTATTTATTAAAAAGGACTTGTTTTTTAACGATCTGGCATTGAGTACAGCATGTTTGAGATTTGTCTGTGTTTGAGTGGATGGAATCTTTTTGCAAGGGATATGGATTAGAGTTCTTTGATTGGACGGTCTGACTGTCCCTCTCTTATCTAATCTATGTTGTTTGACTGTACTAATTGTTTCAGAAGAACACACTCCCTCTGTGGACCTCTGGTTGGTTTTGAGTTTGCTATGCATGGTAGCAACTAGGGCTGAACGATTTTGGAAAATAATCTAATTGCGATTTTTTTCTTCAATATTGCGATTGCGATTAAATATGCGATTATTGTTGCAAGATCCTCTTATCATGTATTTTTCACCTAACACAAGCAATAAATCAGTCTGATTCTTAATAAACAATATTAGATTAATTTGAAGTGAAAATTGCAACAAAATTGTTGTTTTACCTATTCAAAATGTGTGAATATGTGGACTGCACTTCTTAAAAACTGTCTGAACTTAACAGTACAGTCTATAAATAAAAGATACATTATATATATATATATATATATATATATATATATATATATATATATATATATATATATATATATATATATATATATTTAAAAAAAAAAAAAGATAAAATTCACTGAGCCAGTCAGTATAACATCACCCATACTAAGGTGCAGGAAAAGTAAGAACAAACGCCTGCTTTAACAAGTTGGAAAAGTTTTAGGAAATCAAACTCCCAATTAATACAAAATAAACTATTGATTATTTATTATTTCGGCCAATCAAATCCCGGTCTGAGCTGCAACTCGTAGTTGCTTCAGAGCGCGTTATTGATGGACACGGACGGAGAGGCCAGATGGAGCACACGCCAAAACACAGTGGAATTAGGAGCAGCATTTTGGTTTTGGGATGTAACTTTGGACAATATGAAGAAAGAAGCACAGTGACGCAAGGAGACATGAGGTGCCAAACACAGACACGTCTCTTTGACTCGCAGCCATTTAGTGACATTTCAGCTTAAACAGCGCATTGCATTTACTCAGCAAAATAAGACATGGCACGGACTCCTGCCTCGGATCGTAGTTTCCAAAACTTTTCATACAGCAGTTTAGTGTTTATATCTAGCGTCTGTACCTACGGAGCGCATATGCGGTAGATGCAAAGGTAAATAGAGGCACATGGCACATCGCCTCCGCGGATACTTTACGGTCATGAACCGTCATTATGCTTTTGAGATAAGTTCTTTATCCACAACCTTCCCAAACATAAGCCTCCTAAACTGAGCCACAAACGACTCTTTACTCTTTACAAGCAACACAGGCTCACCTGTGGAGGCAGAGACGTAAGAATCCGGAGGTGAGGGAGTTTCTGTGATCATCAGAGCGTGTAGTACAGTAGCAGCGAGAGAATGGCGTGATGAGCGCTGCGGCTAATGCAGTGCTAGCGGAGAAGAAAGTAATAGTCCTTCACGGTGGCTGCATGATAAACGCTGATATTTTCACTGTACATCCACAATCTACCGCGCATCTTAACTAGACTGAGACGTAAACAAAAGCACGCGGCGGAGCGGACTTTGCTGCCATATCTTGCTGCTTCATTCACTTCCAAAATCGCGTGCCCTGCGATTACGAAATCGCGTTGTGTCATATCGCGATAAAATTGCAAATGCAATTAATCGTTCAGCCCTAGTAGCAACGCAGAGGCCCTTAATGTCCTAGACAGCAGCAGTGAAGCTGCTGGAAATCGGAGGTGGGGGAGGGGCATGATACTTCTTCGGGGATGAAAGCCTTGGTCTTGACATGACTGGAGTGCGGGGAGTCATTTGAATCCCTTGTTTTATCAAGGCTTCAAAATGGCTGGGAAATCCCATAGGTGACTTTGGTGATGGGAATGATTCAGAAAAATCTCTGGAGGGTGTAGATGTACCAGTCGGGCTCAAGGTCTGTGGTGGAGTTGATGAAAGTGGTCCTTCGGCTGAATCATTTACTATAGATGCAGGTGGTGCTGAAGCTGAGCTTTTCCCCGGAGATGCAGATGCAGGTGGCGCCGCTGCTATGGTTGAGATGTTTTCCGGTGCTAATTCCTTAACTGTGGCTGGATCCTTAACTGTGGCTGAGTCCATTACTGTAGGTGCAGATGATGCAGCTGCGACTGAATCTTTTATTGGGGATGCAGGCGAAACCTTTGCTGGTGAGCCAGGAGCTCTTCTCATGCTCCTCTCTGCTCTCTCTTGTTGCTCAGGCCTCCACTGATTTTGCAGAGCATGGAGGAGATTTTCCGTCAGTCGTCTCACTCCACCTCTGCTCAAATGTGGTCCATTTCCTTTAAACAGATCGTCGCGTTTCCAGAAAAGATAAAAGTTCTCTATGAAATACAGTCCTCTCGACTCACACACTTTTGACAGCCATGTATTCAACTGAAACAGCCGGGAGAATTTGTTTATTCTCCCGTCGATGTTTGGGATAGGTCCACTGATGAAAATTTGTATCGCGTCTTTGTCCAGACAATCAAGTCTGTCAAAAAGTTTATTAAACTTTTCTTTCAGGACTTCAGACTCTCCGTTTCTTGTGTCAACAGCACCAACATGTAAAACAAGTTTATTTATTCCAGGGTTATTCGTGATTTCCTTGTTTAGAACATCTATAATGTCAGAAACTGTAGCAGACGGATAAGTGATTGTAGTCATTATCTCATTGTTTATATTAGATATGGCTCCGTCCCCAAGCAACAGGGTATCTCTGGCCTTGACACTTGGCACAGTGTTTCTCTCCATCTTTGTTTTGACTTCTTGTTCTGTGTTTCTCTCTGTGTTTCTCTCTGACTTTTCTTGCTTGTTATACACATCCTCTGAGAGAGGTGAAAATCTGTTTGTTAACTTTATTCCAGGTGCATTTTTACGAGCATGTTGTCTTTGCTTTGGCCTAGCACCAAGTTGTCTGTTTAGTTTCGGAAATGTTATGGTATCGTTTAGCTTTAGGTTGCAAGTATCAGTTTTTTCCGTCTTCTTACCGGGTTCCACAGGGAGCGTGTCATTAGTCCTCTTTCCGTCTCTAGAGCATAAATCTTGTCCCGTAGCAGGGAAATTTCTTGTTGATACATCCGACAGCTTTCACAAGGCGATGTTTGCCTTCCTCCCTCAGCCATGTTGACAAGATTGTCGTCGCTGGTTCGTCAAATGAGTTGTAAAAATGGCATCAAAATGAGTAAAAAGCCTTGGTTCACTTAAAAGAAGAGAATAAAATCATATCCAAGACATGTGCCCAAAAATAGAATGATTTAAAAAGCAAAAAAGCAAATAAAGAGGCAAGCGGCAGCAGCAAGCAGAGATACGTCTGCACTCTTGATAAGCAGGAAGCAGCAATGCGTGCTTTGCAGTGCTTTGTTGCAACTTAGATTTTTAGGTGTTGCCACAGCTGAGCGGGGGACGCCACAGCTCTATTTCTCTCAGCTTTATTCAAAGCGCCTATTTAGTGATTATTCTCTTATTCCCCACAGCCCTTTTTGTTTATGACACATTAGACACAATTTGGCTAAAACATAATTACCACATATTTATATTTAAGATTTTGCTAAAAATGTTACCCAGCTTTCTTTAGTTAGGCCATTTCTGTGATGTTTATGTTTTCACTTCCTTATTGGACACTGACAGGAAGTGAAGGCAACAATTATAAACTGTTGCCATGCTGACCATGTTAAGTCAATGAGAAATTAGTCAAACTGCTTTGGAACTTTATCTATGTCACTTCCTTTCAGCAGCTTAAAAATCCAATTAAAATAACTTTTCTTCCCTAACATTCTTAATTAAAATTGCTGCTTCACTGAAATAAAATGATATTCATTACTTGCAAGAGATGTTGATCCATCTAAATAAGTATTTTCAAAAGCATTCAGACCTGTCATTTGCGCTTGAAGCTGCAGTAAAATGCAGAGGAAAGTGGAGTAAACAGATTTGAGAAGGGGCTCAGAATAGACTGGCTTCATTAGGCCCGAGCGCCATACATGGCGTAAGGACCTATTGTTTCTGCAACGCAGTCTGGAACTCTGCAGCCAATCACGCACACAACAGACACGACAGTGACCAATGACCCCGACAAACGCATAGCTCTTGGTCAGAGCTTTCCAAACGTGTATAATGTTAAGTTATGTTTCTCCTACAGCGCTTGTGCGAGAGGTTCTCGAAGTATCGCGTTGTCTCTGTGTTTTTTGGCGGTTCTAATGTGTCACTGCTGTGTATGCACCTGTGAGTGTAATGATGCCAGTAAACGGAGTTATCACAAACTAAGTCTGGTTATTGAGTCAACATTGGTAGCAGAGGATGGCTGCTGCTGGTAACTACAAGATCCCACCGCCATTTGACGAAAAGAGGTCGTACGAAACTTGGAAAAATGAGATTGAGATTTGGAAAAGAGTTACCGACCTGGATGAAAAGAAACAAGCGCTAGCGGTTACCTTATCCCTCACCGGCAGAGCAAGAGACAGTGCGCTGGAGATTTCAGCCAATGACTTGGATACCGGTATGACTTCTCTCTTAGCAAAGTTAGACACTGTGTTTTTAAAAGAAGAAAAAGATCGACAGTACGAGTCGTACACAGAGTTTGATCGTATCACCAGAGAGAGCGGTGTGTCAATGGTGGACTACATTGTCGAGTTCGAACGACGGTACAACAAGATACGTGCCTTCAAAATGGAGCTCCCAGATGCTGTACTGGCTTTCAAAATGTTGGATACGGCCGGTCTCAATGTTAAAGACAGACAGCTAGCGCTGACCGCTTGCCCAAGTGTTACCTTCGCGCATATGAAATCAGCATTGAAAAGAATTTTTGGAGACAACATCACTTCACCACGAGAGGGCAGCAGCGCACAGCAGATGGGTGCAAACAGTGAATGCGCCTATTACACGAGATACGCAGGTAAAAGAGAGAGCAAGTTTAACAACCCGCAGCCACAAATAGCGATGCAAGGAACGAATCCCATTGATAAACGAGGCAGAAGAACGAGATGCGCAGTTTGTCAAAGCACATTTCACTGGGCAAAGGACTGTCCACACAAAAGAGAAAGTGTAAAACTAACAAAGGATGAGGAACAAAAAAGTGAATATGAAGAATGCAATATCACGTTGTTCGTTTAGTTTAGTTTAGTTTAGTTTATTTATTTGTTTGAGCAGTTAACCTACTCAAAGGGAGTGGGCTGAAGCCAAAGGCTTATAAGCGCCCACCCCAAAATAAAAATAGTAACATTACATTTAATATTTACAAGGTAGCAAATCATAAACAAAGGAACATAGGGCAAAGTAACAATAAATGATGAAGAATAAGACAAAAACAACAGCAAAATAAAGAACAAAAGAATGTGCTACTTTTATGTTATAAAGGTGCATTCATACATATTATACATATTCATACATATTCTCTAATGAAATTCTGTCTCATGCATAAATCTTCATGGTGGAGGCTTTGGGGTCAGCAGTGATTGACACAGCCTGTACAAGAACAGTATGTGGAGAAAAATGGCTGGATGATTATACAAGTGGACTGCCACAAAGCGAGTTACACAAAATAGTTGGTGAAATAAGTGCAAGGCCATTTAGATTTGGTGATGGCAAAATAGTTCATTCTATAAGGAAAGTGACCTTACCAGCAAAGATAGGACAGACCATGTGCAAAATAGAAACTGAGGTTGTTCCAGCAAACATACCAATGCTTTTAAGCAAGGCTTCACTAAAAAGGGCTAGTGCGGTGTTAGACATTGCACATGACACGGCAACCATGTTCAAACATCCAGTTACACTTGAGTTGACGTCTTCAGGGCATTATTGTGTGATTCTAAGAGACAAGCGTCAGGATAAAAAGGAAACAAATGAGACTCAAACACAAGGTGAAGACGAGATTCTCATTATTAAAGAAAACATGAGCACCAAAGAAAAGGAGAAATGCTTTTGAAACTACACAGACAGTTTGGACATGCTTCATTTGAAAGACTGCAAAAGTTGCTGACCTGCTCTGGGTCCCAGGACAAAGAAAGTAGCGCAATTCTTAAAGAGATTGTCAAACATTGTGAAACATGCAGCAGGTACAATAAGCCAAAGCACAAGCCAGTAGTAGGTCTTCCCATGGCTTCAACTTACAATGAAACTGTGGCTGTCGACTTACATGAACTTGAACCTAATGTGTGGTATTTACATGCTATTGATCACTTCACTCGCTTCAGTGCTGGGAGTATAATCACCACTAAAAAACCCAAAGAGATAGTGAAACAGTTCATTCACTGTTGGATCAGTGTCCATGGCCCTCCACGCAGGTTGTTTAGTGACAACGGAGGTGAATTCAATAATGAAGAAATAAAGGACATGGCTGAGAAGTTTAACATTGAGATCAAAACTACTGCAGCCTACAGTCCATGGAGCAATGGTCTTTTGGAAAGACACAATCAAACTCTTACTGAAATGTTGCAGAAAGTTAAAAAGGACAACAGCTGTGACTGGAAGACAGCGCTTGATTGGGCACTCATGGCAAAGAACTCTATGCACAACGTACATGGTTATAGCCCTTACCAACTTGTGTTTGGCCAGAACCCAAATCTGCCCTCAGTGCTCACCGATAAACCCCCAGCTCTGGAAACCCCTGTCAGCTCTTGGGTAGCTCAACACATCACAACTCTACATGCAATGAGGAGAGCCTTTACTGAGGCTGAATGCTCTGAGAGAATCAGAAGAGCTCTGCGTAAACAGCTGAGGCCAGTTGACGACAAGTATGACACAGGAGACAAAGTCTACTATAAGAGGGTAGACTGTAATGAGTGGAAAGGACCAGGAGTGGTGATAGGCCAAGATGGAGCCGTTGTATTTGTAAGGCACGGAGGAGCATATGTGCGCGTGCATCAGTCCAGACTGAGAAAAGTGGAAGATCCACTAACCAAAGAAACAGAACAAGAGATGGACACTATTGAGAAACCCACAGTTACACCAGCAGCAGATCTCAGTGAATCTGAAAGTGACAACGAGGAAGGGACAGAGATAAACCCTGAAGCACAAAATGCTGATGAGAATGATGAACCCTCTCATGCACCAGAATCGACTACAGAGGGCAGTTTCGGTCAGTCTGAGATGCCACAAGCCCACACCAGATATGAAGGTCTCAAGCTGAAAACTGGCCAAGTGGTTAAGTACAATAATCAAAGCGGTCAAAGCCATACTGGAACAGTCCTTAGCAGAGCGGGAAAAGCTACAGGAAGACACAAGGACTGGTACAATCTTCAATTCAGCCAGCCTGAAGAAATAGCTGGCACAACAGGATCAGTCAACCTTGGAGCAATGGACAATATGGAAGTGATTCCCTCGGATCGCGAGGAGGTATGCAACAACGAGAATGATGTGTTAGTAGTACAGGAGGATGTCTTTCTGCCTGCTAAACATGCTGAGCTTACAAACTGGAAGAAGAATAACGTATTTGATGAAGTCACAGATAAAGGTCAGAAATGCATCTCCACAAGGTGGGTGTGCACGCTAAAGGAAACAGCTGCTGGGGTTGTGCCAAAGGCCAGACTAGTAGCAAGAGGTTTTGAGGAGTTGAACACAAAAGACATCCCTAAAGACTCACCTACATGTGCTACAGAATCTTTAAAGATGATCATAGCAGTGATATGTCAAAACAAGTGGCAGCTGAACTCCATTGACATTAAAGCAGCCTTTTTACAAGGTAACACACTCACCAGAGACATTTACATTCGCCCTCCCAGGAGGCACATAGCCAAAGGACTGTGTGGAAGTTAAAGAAGTGTGTTTATGGTCTGACAGATGCTTCTTTGTATTGGTACAATAGAGTCAGAGACATCATGCTACAGTTAGGAGCCACCGTGTCTAAAGTAGATCCAGCTGTGTTTTACTGGTTAGATCAGTGTGGAGAGGTGACGGGGATCCTTGCATCTCATGTAGACGACTTCATTTGGGGGGGTACAGTTGCATTCTCCACCACAGTCATCCCTCAGTTGAAAGCTGCTTTCCAGGTTGGCAGGGAAGAACACTGTAACTTTAGTTACATAGGGTTGGAAATACATTCTGCGCAAGATGAGATACAGATACAACAAAGTACATACATTAAACATCTGCAAAGTATCCCCATTGATCCAACAAGAGCAATCCAACGCGAAGTGCCACTGACTGATAATGAAGTGGACATGTTAAAATCTAAGATAGGACAAATATTGTGGGTAGCAAGGCAGAGTGGGCCAGACATGTTGTGTGACATTTCTATTTAGCATCTAGTACAAAAATGCTACTGTTCAAACTCTGCACTGTGCTAACAAGCTCATTAGGAAACTTAAATCAGAGAATGTCATGTTGAGGTTTCAGTACCTGGGTAATAACAGCTCACTCAAACTTGTGGTATTCAGTGATTCCTCGTTGGGAAACCTCTCAGATGGTGGCACACAGGGTGGACATTTCATCATGCTTATGGGTGAAAGTGGAAAATTCTCACCAATATCCTGGCAATCCAAACGCATCAGGAGAGTTGTGCGAAGTACTTTAGCTGGGGAAACTTTAGCACTTGCTGATGGTATTGATAGTGCAGTTTTTCTTGCAACTCTGTACTCTGAAATCATAACTGGTCACTGTTCATGCAAAAATGTCCCCATTGTGTGTGTTACAGACAATCATTCTCTACTGGATGCAGTCAAATCCACAAAGTCTGTCTCAGAGAAAGACTGCGCCTTGAGATCAGTAGTATGAAAGAACTAATACATTCCGGAATTATTCAGCAGGTTGTCTGGTCAGCCACCAAAGAGCAGCTCGCTAACTGCTTAACCAAAAAGGGGGCATCTGCGCTTGGCCTCCTGAGAGCCCTTAGTGAAGGTTTTTGCAAACTTAAAGTGTACTTTGAAATGCTTTGTTTGTGTATTCTTGAGATCAGATGTATACAGTACATTCTGGTTTGTTTTATTTTTATTTTTACAGTGCATCTTTAAATGTTGTGTTGTATTTGAAGCACTTTACTTTAAAAGAAGGGGGAGATTGTTAAGTTATGTTTCTCCTACAGCGCATGTGCGAGAGGTTCTCGAAGTATCGTGTTGTCTCTGTGTTTTTTGGCGGTTCTAATGTGTCACTGCTGTGTATGCACCTGTGAGTGTAATGATGCCAGTAAACGGAGTTATCACAAACTAAGTCTGGTTATTGAGTCAACATATAATGTGTGGTGGGCGGGAACACGGCTATATTGTTTTTGTAAAAAATATTTTCTAATATAAAATATTTTTCTATCTTTCTTTCTTTCTTCTTTCCTCCCACGGAAACTGGATTTTGACCCCCTGAACATGCACGAAAACTCAATTAAAATTCACCGAAAAATCCGGTCCGGTGAAAAATTTATGAAAAAATGAGGTTCACATTTGGCTCATGCAAAATGACACAACAGCGCCACCTGCAAAATTGCAAAAAACATTTGATGAGCCGGAGCCTCAACAAACTTTGGCGGACAGTCACGCCGTTCGGCACAGACATTGTTCAAGTGATGACCAGCAAAAAACATTATTGTGGCCCCACCCCCTGACAAACAGGAAATCCCCTATTTGAGTGGAAAAATAAGGCCGCGTTTACGCTCATGTCGCATTTGAACGAACTCCGCCTAGGGCGTTTGTCCGAATGAGCTACTGATCACTTCTAACTCATCTACACATGTTGGTCACTGCATACTCGGCAGCGACCAATGACCCTGACAGTCACGTGCGCCTTTGTCAGAGCTTTCCGACAATGTATAATATGTTGGGGTCAAGTTAACCACTCCACTACTTATGCCTGAGCAAACTGGCACAACAGCACCACCTGCTGGCTCATGCCTGAGCACAACAGCGCCACCTTGTGGCTTAAGGTGGCTTCTAAGTGGCATGTGACCCACCCTTCCACCGTCAAAATAGCCAGAGTTGTTCTTCTGGCAGCATGTTGGCCTCTGTCAGAGTTTGTCCTGAAAATCGTCCATTTTTCCCAAATTCCCCCTTTATTCACAAAAGCCACACTTTTAGACTCATACGTAGTTTTACTACTTCTCTGTCACGGAAAAAAGCTTTAATTTGAACGTTTTTTGCTCCAATTTCAGCTTTTTGGGACTGTACAATCACAGGAAGTTCAGTTTGGCTGTTTCCTGTCTGTCTCCCTGTGCGTTCCTCCTACTAAATGGGCCTGATCAAATATTGTTTCACCCATCGAGGTTGCTGAATGGCTGAAGAATACTCTCAAATATTTGTCTCCCTGCCGAGTTCACTCTAATTATAAAATGATTCAATTAATCTTGCCTGAACTGTAAAGCCGTCTCTCCGTTTTCTGCAAATGCATGAGCTCAGTGCTTTTTATAATATTAAACCAAGGTCCCTCAGCTATAGCTGCCTCAGCTCTGTTGGTAGAGCGCAGGAGTCACAATCACAAGTTTGCTGGATCAATTCCCACCCTAACTTTTTCTTTTTTTTTACTGGCCACCCACTGGGAAGAGCATTAATCAGCTTCTATGGTCTCACCCTCATTAAAAACAAAAAAAGAACAGTTTAGAAAAATGCGCAACTACACAGAAAATTACCTGAAATGACCTCTCTCATTTTCGAACCCGGAGATTTAAAGACAAGTAGGCCACATCACACTATTATTAGTATGGAGTTATAGCTCAGTGATAGTGTGCTGGTCTCTGGTGTAGGAGGTTGCCAGTTCAAACATGGCACATAGCACTTTTAGAATGCTTTCTCTTTTCACATGGGCTGCTGCACACATTGATTCAACTCCAGAATGAGCACCAAGTTATGTAGACACAATTATGTATTTGTCAATTTTTCTACCTTTCACTGCCTTTTCCCTCTTTACTCGTGCATACCATTGCAGACACTATTCTTTGCTGGATTGGACTGCACCAACTTCAACTAAAGCAGAGGGGTGTTCCACTTAAACACCCCTGTGGTTAGTTCAACGTCAAATAGTATCTTCCTGCCAAGATAATTCAAAGTTTGATGCAACTTTTTTTCCTGATTTTCATATATCAGTCATTATTTTTTATAGATTTACCTGACAGTTACGCTTGTGTTACTTACTTTATATCTGGAACAGCAGCCCAGGCTCCTGCTGCAGCCCTGTTAAAGCCTTTCCACCATGAATGGCGCAACTGTGCATCTGTTGTTAATTCATTATAAAAAAAATTCAGCCCAAAAGCACCACAACGGAGCGGCCCACCGGGAAACGTCTCCACTCTTCCAATTACCCAGCACGCCACTGCGCTCTTCTCTGCTGTAGGCTCCTTCCTCTCGATAAACCTGCTTCCTCTCGCTCAAAAAAACATGCGAGAAACTTGCCGGCGCAAGAGCTAGCGGGCGCAAGAGTGAGGCCGGGTTGGGTCTAAGGCCGAGTCGAGAGCAGGTTTGGGCGAGAGCGAGCAGGGGCGGTCACAAGGGGGGCGGTTGCAAGGGGGGGCGGTGCCAGGGGCGAGGGCCTTTATCGCCGCTTGCGGCTTTAATTTTTTTTCTTCCCCTCCACACTAAATCAGCTCTGTTTAACACCAACACTGAGGGAAAAGCTCAGTATTTGTCCTGTCCCGTGCAGGTGGCTGCCGCGCCGCTGCACTGCCCTGGTGTTCGCTCGGGCCGAGGACAGACTGCTGGCGGCGGATAAGTCTGGAGACGTCTACAGCCTGTCGGTAAAGGAGCCCACGCAGGAGCCAGTGCTGCAGCTGGGACACCTCTCCATGGTGCTGGACGTGGTGAGGACACACCCTACATTCACCCCTTAACCCCCACTTTAACTGAGCACGGCTTTACCCAAATCTAAAAAAAAACCTTGACTGGAGAGTTCACAGCCTGCAACGCCTCATTTGAAAGCTAAGACCTACAGAACTGAGCTAGTTTTTTTCCACGTTGTCATCACTTTTTTGTCGTATTTAAGGTAACTTTTGATTGCTTTTTTGATGTTTGTTGCTTTTCCATCACTTTTTTGTTGCTTTTCTGTTTCGTTTTTGTGTCATTTTTTTGTTGCATTTTGTTGCGTTTTTTGTAACGCAACAAAATGCTTGTTTACTTCTCATCCTTGTTTACTTCTCATTTTTGACGCTATTTTGCCTTTTTTTTTTTAAGACGCTTTTAGATTTGGGTGAAGCTGAACTGGAGAAAATGAGCTTGGTTGAGGTGGGGGTTCAGTTGTAGGTGATAGACAGTGGGGGCGCAAAAGGCGTGAGGTTGTAGATGACTGAATGTTTTATTTCCATCATTTACATTTTCTAAATTATATCAAAGTAAAAAAAAAAAAGTCTGAGCAAAGGTTTGGGCCCTGCAGAGTTAATGCCTCAAATATCACAACTTTAATCTCTTACCCTCCACCTCAACCAAGCACACATTTCCTGTGAATGGAAAAGACAAAGTGAAACACTAACTACACCCAGGCTAACGGGTGTGTCTGTGTGTGCGTATGTCCAGACGGTTTCCAGAGACGACCGCTTCATTGTGACCTGTGACCGAGACGAGAAGATCCGTGTGAGCCTGTCCCGCTCGCCTTACAACATCCAGTCCTTCTGCCTGGGGCACCAGCAGTGAGTCTGTCCTCCTCCTGGATCACACAGACGGGACCGTTTTGACCCGTGTTTGTTGTGTACATGTTTGTCAGGTTTGTGAGTGCCCTGCTGTCCCCGTCTGGAGGCCCTCACACCCTGCTCTCAGGCTCCGGGGTCAGTAGTACTCTTTACAAACACGTGACTGTGCGTTGTCTCAGTGGGACTGTGAGACATGGATCTGTGTCTTCTGTGTCGCCTCTAGGATGGGACAGTGTGCGTGTGGGACATGGAGACGGGCCGTAGACTCCAGACTGTGGACCTTAGAGAACAGTGCAGACCGACAGAGGAGGAGGTAGGAGCTTCAGTCAGTGGAACTCTGCTAATACCATAGATCTATAATCACGGCTAATACCTGTCATCTTAAGTGTGTATGTGTGTGTGTTCTTGTAATTACTACATTGTGAGGACCAGTTTGAGTTTTTAACCAACAGAGTGAGGACATTTTTGGAAAGTGAGGACATTTTGGGTGGTCCTCACTTATTTGAAGGACTGTTTGAGGGTCAAGATGTGGTTTTAGGGTTAGGGTTAGAATTGGGTTTAGATTAGGGTTCAGGGTTAGGGTCTGGGTAATACATAATGTCTATGAGTGTCCTCACTAAGATAGAATTACAAACATATGTGTGTGTGTGTTCAGAGGCTGACTGTGAGCAGGCTGTGCAGCTCTCCTGACGGGGGTCATGTGGCAGTTCTCTGTGAGAGGTACGTTTGGTCTGCTCTTTTCACAGTAGCTCCCAGTTAGCTGATAACCTGGCAAGAGCTAGACTGAAATTAGAGCTAATAACATTTGCATCGATGTGTATCTGGGTTTGTGCCGCTTTAATTGCGGAGAGGACAAACGACCTTTTAGGAGTGATGGGCAAAATGAAGTGAGGCTTAGCTAAAGTGGGCGTGCCAGAATCGGTGTTTCATGAACCAGTAGATCATGTGACTTAAGCCTTGGTTTATGGAAATAATGAATCAATGGGTTTATACCAGCCTAAAACGTTCTCTTATAACTCCAAATGTGTACACATATTATACTTCTAGGTAGGCACCAGAAAAAAGGAAAATAAACTTACTTTATTAATTGTAATACATTCAAATCAGCAGCAGATGACAGTATAGCGCGAAGCGTCAGTTTGAAGAATTTGCTGACACAAGAGGCCGAAAAGCCTCATTGGTTCATGAAGCTTCATTTTGCCCATCACTACCTTTTAGCTGTGAAACACTAGTGCTAACCGCTGCGCCAATGTACTGCCTTTGTTTTGGTCCCACTCTGCTTCGATCATAGACCGTTAAAAAGAATAGACAACTCCTCCCTCCTCCCCGTTTACCATAATGACCACGTTCGAGGGGAAATCATGGCGGATTTACAGACTCCTCCTCCCAGCTCTGACGAAGCATGTTCCTAATAAGGGCATAAGTGCGGGATCTTCACTGTAGACTCCGCCCTTGCGTGACGTGTAGCTCGCGCAGCTCCAATGCTAACAGTCCGACCCTCATTAGTACGAGATTTCAAAACATTTTCTTTCAAAAACCAGCCTGGTTTCTTTTTTGTGACTAACCCAGCGTTATCTCAGGAGGAATATGTAGCCGTAGAAAGTGTTTAAAAAATTGAAACCAGGCGTTGTTGTTTTAACGTCGTTTCGAAACATGGCGCCCTTAGTTTTTTCACTGGTATGTGATAGTTCGTTGGCACATACCAGTGTACCATAATAATTAGAATTAGAATTATAATAATTATAATAATAATAATAATAATTATTATTATTATAATTATTATTATTATTAATAATTGTTATTTCATAATAATTATTAATAATTATTATTATTATTTCATCGATAATTAGTTTCATTATCGATGAAACTAATTATCAGTTTCATCGATAATTAGTATTGATGAAACTGTGTTTTACCCCCGCCCACTCACAGCAATACTGCCACGTGATTGGCTAGAACCATTGGAGATTTGTTTTCAAACACCGAGCAGCACAATATAGGATTCTTATTTGTTTGTGAAGAGTTCAGCTCTAAATGTGTATTTCCAAATGTTTAATTGATGAGTCACTGCACAGTGATCAGAGAAGCAGCCTCTAAGTGTGAGGCCCCTCCCTCTCTGTACAACCCTCTCATGTTTAGATACATCTCATTCATAAGTTACTTTGTATGTCCTTATATGGTGAAATGGAGGCGTCCAGAGGGCGGACAAGAGGAGCGGTCATGTACGCACATTTCTGCTCCGTGTGGGATCAGTGAAGGGCAGATAGCGTGTTGCTGCACACACGGAGGATTTTATAAATCACTCGTACGTACTCTTATAGGCAGAGTGTCACACATAGTTTTATAAATGATACCCCAGCCCACATTAGTTAATCACACACTGACATAGCTCTGTGAACTGTGTGATTGGCTCAGGTGTTTAATAAGACTCTGTGAACTGTCCTGTGATTGGCTCAGGTGTTTAATAAGACTCTGTGAACTGTCCTGTGATTGGCTCAGGTGTTTAATAAGACTCTGTGAACTGTCCTGTGATTGGCTCAGGTGCCTCTGTGTTTCAGGCTGAAGGAAATCCAGCTGTTGTCTCTGGAGCAGACAGAAGGGGGCGCTGTGCTCAGCCCTCACAGCCACCTGCCCCTGAGTCACTGCCCTCTGGACCTGAGCTTTGACCCCTCTGGCCGGCTCTGGGTGCTGCTGAATTGTGCGGAGAGCCCCCTGCTGGTGTACGGCCACGCGCAGGGCTCCTGGGAGCAGGTGTGTATTGGTTTAGACTCGGTTTAGGACGCTGCATTAGAAAATTCAGTCAACATAATTCTAAAGAACAACATCTGCTTTATGGATCAATATGAAACATTTGCCGCTTAATTATTTACTCACAGAGAAAAAAGTAACAATTATTTTTACTAAAGTAAGAAATGGATACTTGATTATAATTTTAACTTAAAGCTACTCTAAGCTTTGCATTGAATGAACATAAAGTAGATGAGAAAGCACCAAAGCGAGACAGTCACTCCTGCATTAGGCTGCGTTCAGAATTATATCTCAGTCGGAGCAGGTGCCAATACAGCTGTACGGGAGAGAAACTGTCCTAATGTTTTCCCTGATCATTATTTGACCGTGATCGGAATCACAAACCTGCCACATTATTCTTATTCTACTGACCAGCGTCACATGTTTTTGAATATTGACTCTACTTTTGGATGCCTTTACGAGGAAACAAACAGCTGGAAGAGAGGACTTTGAACTTTGGGACAGTTTTTGTTTCATGAGAATTGGCCCAGGGATTACAGAGAAATGAGCAACAAACTAAAGCTCTATTTGCATGGGATTAGAACGACCTCGGTACCTCAGGTAAAAAGTAAATATATCTGACGTCCTCGGAGTTTCTAGACCCGTGCCAATCTGCCATATCTGTCCTTTTGAAGGTAAAAATGACCCCGATAATACCTTTTAGGGTAATTCTGCAAAAAAATAAAAGTTTTAAACAGCATAATAAAGTATAAATAAGGGCAACATCGATTTAAAACGTATTTTTACCAGTATGTATGTCAGCATTTAAGCTATAGTAATAATATCATGCATCAAAGCATTACGCCGACACAATGCAGTTTTTTATCTAGCCTGATAAACCACACCCACTTCTTTTCTGAAGGCGGGTCTGGACATACACAGTAAACAAGTTGCTGATTGTCGGCTGAGGCCGAACCAATCACGACCGTCACAGAGAATTGACAAGGTTAGGTCACTCACTGCGCTGCTATGTTGTTAGTTCAGTTAACATTAACATTAGCTAAAACTAATCATGGATGAAGTAGTGGAGGATTTTGCCTCCGCGTGCTCATGAGTTTATATTCAGTTCATATTTAGTGAGATGGACTACAGCTGTCTAATTGCTGATTGGTCAATCTGTGCGCGTTAGGCCCGCCCCTTCAAACTGCTCCAACTGCTCCGTGACCAGACTAACTCCCCTGTTTGGAATGGACAGGGAATAGTCTGGCAGAGCCAGGCAAGTTTTCATCCATTTAAAAAGTATAAAAGAGAAAAACTACGACATTACAGAGGTTGACCGGACCAGAAGTACAGCTCTGTTGTCATGGCAACATCAGACAGACCAACATGGAGACTGAGAAAGTTTGGATGCTTTCGATGCAAAGTTGAGATGGAGGAGGCAGTTTCAGAGTGAATGGATTAAAGGAGAAAGGAAATGGCTGTTTTATGAGAACAGCTGTGACGTTTATGTCGTTCGTCGTAGCGTGTGCCATACAGTAAAAAGTAGCCTTTCTCACTCAAGCAAAGCTCACATAAACGACCCTGAGAGTCAGCGCTCAAATCATAAATCAATAAAAGGCTCATTATTCAGTCTTCATTATCTGTCATGTCTGTCATGCCCAGAAAAAAGTCCGAAAAAAATAGTGACATTGCTGATCCCGTGTGAATGCACATAAACATTTACCGACGTCCCCAGGTCATTCTAATACCGTCCGAATTGGGTTAAGGAGTACAAATCTGCATTTAGTTACCATAGTTACCACCGTGGAATATTCAGATGCTCCACCTCAGTTGTCCATTGTTATGATGTCACATGAACCAAACCATTTCCCAGCGTCGGGTGGCAACAAACATGATCAGTGCAGCACGGTGACACAGTAGTTGGTCCTCGTACTTCACAGCTAGACAGTCCTAGGTTCAATTCCCACCAGAACGGATCCTTTCTGTGTGGAGTTTGCATGTTATCCCTGTGTCTTATTCCTAGTTTAATAAAGGTTAAACAAATATATATATATAAATATTGTTTCTCAGAAATATAGACAATACACATTCAGTTTAGGGGCCACTCTGTTCGTGTGTTTAAGGTGCATTATGCAACTTTTTATGTGGAAAAAAAAGTATATATTTGTGTGTTATGGTCCATCACAGTGGTCTCTACAGCGCTTCACGATCAATTGTTTGTTGGTTTTCTGGGGAGAGGCTCCGTCAGCAGCACAACTATAAAAACAATTGATCCTGGAGCGCCCTACAGGCCACCGGGATGGAAAGTGAAGGCGCCATGCTGACCACTCGTACAGCCGCTTGGTCAGTGAAAGGTCAAATACACACAAATTACAACTTTTTTTTCCACATCAAAAGTTGCAGAATGCACCTTTAAGCTTACACCAGTGCTGGAATCGGCAGGAATAGTACCTAGCTTATTTGAAACAGAGTTTTTCTGGTTACAAATCCAATCATCAACTCTTTACCTTTTGTGTATGGCACTGATTTAGACACTAATGTCCCTGGGTTTATGGTTCCAGCTGGACGCGCTGAGTCCAGACCTGTCCCGAGTCAGCCCGGCCTTCAAGACGTTCTGGGACGCAGCGGACGGTCAGACCACGTTCCTTTCCTGCTTTTACATTGAACTTTAAATCCGTGTGAATCGTGAAAAGCCCCGTTTGTTTTGCACAGAGAGCCAGCGCAGCAGCAGTCGGCTGGAGCACTTGTACGTGGAGACCTACGACAACGTCTCCGAGTACATGAAGAAGAAGCAGCAGCGGCTGGAGCAGCAGAGCCACAAGAGGAGCCGGGAGCACAGCCGCGAGCCCAAGCAGACCAACAAGCCCAAAAAGACCAAAGCCGAGGCCAATGGCTCCTGATCGCTCTGGAACTTACTAATCACTTGTGTCTATCATTTTAAGTTTATTTTTTATTTTTGTTTTGAAATAAATTATGTACAAACTAAGCGATCGACTACCGTTTTTGATTTGTTGTGTAATGTTCAGAAGAATAACGTGAACCTGAGAGTGTTTGTGATGAGGCTGCTGCATTTAACCTGGTCAAATCTCAAACTATTGCGAGTTGATTATGAGTTGGGCACTTGAGCTTTAGGACACGGCAAAATCAGTCATGGTGGACGTCGAGACCGAAGAAGTATCTGATTCAAGGCAGTGCACGTCAAAGGCTTTGCTCAAACTGTGGGGCAATTAAACAGTATTTACCCGCGTATAACTGATCAAATTAGATAAGAGAGGGCAAACCAGGCCTTTTGTACATGTTAAAGTGATGGTAAGTATTAAAGCTTAAAATGTACTTTCTAGGCCTGAATTTCAATCTTGCGCATGTTGACACGTTAGGGGAGACCGGGGCTATTTGTCACATGGGGTAATTTGTCAAATTGCTTTTTATAGCCACAGTAGAGCGCTGTACGCTGGTACTGATATATATTTATTGTATTGGTATTCTTCTCTTCCAATAATCATTTTCTCATTTGGACTGAAGACATGAGATTGTTTTTATGCCTTTTCCCAAAACTTGATGTCTGGGTTATTTTTATAGTGAGAGCTTTCCTTAAACAAAAGACACTGATCTGAAAGACAGAGATGTTAGCTTGATTTGAGCCGTTTTAGCACTAACATGCTAAAGGCGTTTGTTAGCTAGCTTACATTATTTGTAAAGTGGACACTTGGGGGTATTTGTCTCATGGGGTATAAATGGTGGGATTTTTTTCCTTTTGTGTCTAATATGTTTTTATGATCATGCACTTTATCTTAAGATTAGATTTTACATGAGGTCATATAGTGAATTTGTACATTTTACACCTCATAACCTCATTTGCGCCTCATTTTGCAAAAAAAAAAAAATCAGTTAGTTCAAATGAGTGTCATGAACACATCTGGCATTGCAACTGTTTTAAAACTTATTTTTGCAAAAAAAGTTACAAAGGTTTATCAAGTTTCATGTGAACATCAAAAATTAAAACAATAGTGACAATCACCCCAAGCCTCGCATATGGGGCACGTTGTCACGGTCGATTTTGTTGTGTTTGACGATTAATCAATATTGATCTAAATATGACAGAAAAAAAGAGAAGCGAGGTCTTCAAGTCAAGGTTCAAGCTTTCATTTAGTGCAGCTCTGACTCTTGAGGGATTTTCTATTGATGAGCCGCGAACTCTAGAAAAAAGTGTGACAAATAGCCCCGGTCTCCCCATTCCAGATATTTCAGAAAGCGTAATATTGACCTTAACCTGAATCTTGAGGGCATGAGAGGTTCACCTGCTCAGACTGACCATGCTTTAGTTTTTCTTTTGAACGTGGAAAATCTGGTCTCCTTAAAGGGATACTTCGGGATTTTTGACATAGGGCCTCCTTTCCTAGTTATCCAGAGTGTTGTTGATGTCTGGAGATATTTTTTTCTTAAATTCATGCAGTTTTATATTTGAAGAGTCTAGTTGCGCTAGCCTAGACCAAGGCTAAAGCAGTTCTATGGTAAACGCTAGCCCGCATTAAAAACAGTCTGACTCACTCCACAGTGCACCTGAGGTAAATCACATATAACACCAGACTAACCATATAAATGTCTGTGTTAATAGAATTTTTTTTTAAAAATAAAACTGACCTTGTATCACATGAATTACCGCATTTTGAGGGACTATTTTCTCGCAGATCACTCCGCCGCTGCCTTAGCTTACAGCCACGAAGCTGATGCCGCTCAAACATAAGTTATTTTAAACGCAAAATGGTTAAAATTATTCTATCGACACAGACATTTATATCGTTAGTCTGGCGTTATAAGTGATTTACCTCAGGTGCACTGTGGAGTGCGCCAGACTGTTTTTTAATGCGGGCTAGCGTTTACCATAGAAATGCTTTAGCCTTGCTCTAGGCTAGCGCAACTAGACTCTTCAAATATAAGAACTGCATGAATTTAAGAAAAAAATATCTCCAGACATCAACAACACTCTGGATAACTAGGAAATGAGGCCCTATGTCAAAAATCCCGAAGTATCCCTTTAAGGTGGCATGAAGAAATACCTCCCCGAACATCAATCGTGTACCCAGCTTAACGGAACCATCCTGACTGACAGACGACTCACTGCACACGCTGCTTCTTCAGAAACTTTATTTTGTAGCAAAGAACAAGTCACTAAAAATATCTGTACAAAGTGTATAAAAACAAACATTCACAAGGCGTCCCTGAGGCTGTCCGGGCGGCGGAGGTCCACAGAGTCACTCCACCGGACCAACACAAGGCACGCTGCTCTCTCTACACTCACTGTGCTGTGGACACAAGAAGAAGAACACGCTCAGAGTCACGCCTGGGGCTTTAGAGCGGTATGTGGGCTGAATTAAAGCCACACTGCACAACATAGGGGAGGGTGGGGGAAGCTGAACCAGCAGATTTAAAGGTGAAATTAATACTACTACTAACATCATGAAGTCTCATTTTTTACAATTCAGTGTTTCCCATTAGCAATTTTATTCCAAAAACATATTATAGCAAATATTTTTGATTACATGTGCTCCTTCAGCAGATTATGACATTTTGTCTCTAAAAAAATCCCAAATAATTTAATGTAATATCTCATTTTAATTGTGCTCTCTACTAGACCCAGAACCACCAATAAACAAGGCAAAAACTATAGAACTGTACAGTAAAATGTTCTGTAATTTGTCATTCATTGTTTCTTATGGAGCAGAGGCTCAATTTACCCCATTATATCTTCTTTGAGAAAACCAAGAGAGTTATGTTTATTTAAGAAGAAATCTTCCTAAATTATTAATCTGCTTTTATAACTAATTTAATGAGCAAACAGCATCAAGACATTTTTTTACCTACATGTTTTTGTTTGTTTGTGACGATCGTGGGGTTATTTTACAGCCAAATGTTCCAAGTTTTTGTCTGTCAAGTTCAAATCATGTAAAGATTAAATCTATAATCTCACATTTCAAGAAAAATGTTTTATTTTCAAAATATAAGGGTGGTCCACCATTACATTTGTTCAAATGATCTATTATATAACCTGACCCTCTGACTGGGGCTGGGTACCGTTAAACCATCCCAGTATGGTATTAAAAAAAAAGGTTGGCAGTGTCTACAAAGTTGTTTTGCTATTTTACCGTCTCCTTATGATAATGCGTAAAAAGATGCCCAGTGACCAAGGGTTCACTACACTTTTTTTGTCTTGTTTTTTTGTTCATTTTAAGCACTTCGTGTTGGTTTGAGAGGTAAAATAAATGATTGGTCATTAGACAAACTTGATTTAAAATTGACACGTCATTATATATATCGCTAAATAAACCTAACCCTAACCTTATCGTTCATTGTTTTCCTGTTTCTAAACTTAAAAGCGTGTTCCAACTCCTGGCCCTAACCTCAACCATTGTCCATATCAAACATACGAGACGGCAAAATATTATTATTATTATTATTATTATTATTATTATTATTAATTATTATTATATTTGTTCTACCCTTTTTATAGTTAAAAGCAGTTTCTTGGTTGTTTCACCTCAAATAAATGATACAAATGTAAAAGAAATGAAATGGAATGAACAGGAATAAATTCACATTATTCATCTGCTTTCTGGTTCTATATGAATATTTTCATATAGGTAACGGTACCCAGCCTTACCTCTGCGCTCCTCCTGTAATTCCATTCTATTCCAGTTCTCTTTCACTCTTATATGCACTGGCTGGAGTGCGATCACTCACACACATCATAGTAGCCTCTGGAGTACGGCCCTAAGTAGACTGTACCTCGTCACACGCTCACTTCTTCTTCCCTCCAATCGTCAGGTTCTCGCTCTTCTTCTTCTGCACCTGAGGGGGGGGAGGACACCAAGGGGTTCACTGTCAACGTTTACTGAACAACACCTCACAGTCATAACCGGTACCTGAACCGAGCACTTCCTCTCCAGTTCAGTTTTGCAGGTCTTAGCTTTCCAATGAGGCATTACACTGGCCTGTAGACTGTAAGATTTTAGATTGGGGTAAAGTTGAACTGGAGAAAAGGTGCTTGGTTCAGAGGTTGAGTTCCTGTGGTGGACTGTGAGTTCCTGGTAGATGATCGGCGTTTTCCCACCGCAGTTGCAGTTCTTGGTGTTTTTTAAACTAAAGGGCTTTTTTTTTTCAGCTGATAAACTGTATATCTGATGATTTGTCTGATCTGCTGTATGAGTATTATCTGCTGTTACTTCATCTTTTGTCATTTTAGTGTAAACAAATATATTCTTCACGTATATAGGCTAAAACCATGTGTGTACTGCCCCCTCGTGGCTAAAAAGGCATATGGAATTTGGATTTGGTCTTGGTGGAAGTTTCTGGGCAGAGTTTGGTCTTTAGTCGCTCTTTAATCTCCAGCCCTGCTTTTGATCGCTTTCCCACAGGAGAGAACTGGGACTGGGCCGCTTTAGGAGAAACATTTTCAGCTCTTACACTGGAGAAAGTACTTTCTACTCAGACCAGGAACTCTCTGGTGACGTGGTTATGTAGCAATATACTTAAGGCAAGTAATAGTAGTATATCTGTCTGGTGCAAAAACGTCTAGTGTGTGTTCAAAACTTGATGCAGGATGTAAATACTTCAGACTGTTTCTAAAAGTCGGCAAGTTTGTCTTGAAATTAACGGCTAACACGTAATGAATAATTCAATAAAAATAAGTACAAATATATAACTATAGACAGTTTTTATGTAGCCTTATTCACTTAAGGTGAGTCTAAAGGTGCCAGTGTCCTAGTGCAGTACTCTGTATCATTTGTAGTACTTGTACCTCGTTCATGGCGTCGTCGATCTGCTTAAGCTCCTCGTAGCGGTCTCGAGACTCTCTGAGCGGTTGGACCATGGCCTCCTCGATCTGAGGGAACAGCTGCAGAGACGGGACATCATTAAGGATGAAGCCGAAGCCAAAAGCATGAAGCTCAGTCTGAACAGAGAGCTTTATCCATACATTTGAATACAGCATTAAAACCCGTCAAACTTCATACTTCTCTTTCAAAATCAACATGGCATGGAGTAGTTGTGTCTGAGCAATTCTTATTGGAGTCCCATAGAGGTTATGTGTGTGACGTCACAGCATAACAACAGAGCAAAATGAGTGGCAAGTTTGGATTGTTATTGTTTCATTTGCCACTCAGTACGTTGAGTGGCCTACTTTGTTACACCAACGTAACGTTGAAGGTTCTATTTAGAATGAAAAGAACGAGGACAGGAAGGAAGTTAAAGCTTGGGCACAGATGGGTCTTCCAAATGGACAATGACCCAAAGCAAACGGTCAAACTGGTTACAAAGTGGCTTAAGGATAACAAAGTCAATGTTTTGAAGTGTCATCACAAAGTCCTTATCTCAATGCAGCTGAAAATGTATGGACAGAGCTGAAAAGGCATAGGCACGCAAGGTGGCTTACTTTGTTACACCAGTTCTGTTTGGAGGAATGGACCAAAACTCATCCAACTATTGTGAGAAGCTTGTGGAAGGAAATCCAAAACGTTTGACCCAAAATATACAGTTTAAAGGCAATGCTACCAAATATTAATGAAATGTATGAAAACTTTTGGTTTTGTAAAAAGTAATAAACAATTGTGTAGAAAATTATACCTCTCATTCTTCTGGAATTTGACAAATAAAAATAATTAAAAAATTCTAATTGTCTTAAAAATATAAAAGTTTATTATTCTAGTTTCATGTCAGAGAGTGAGAAAAACATGCAAATGTGTCTTTTTATGCAGACATAAAAAGACACCATATGTTTGGTTCTCACTTATTCTTATTAGGTGTAAAACTGTTTGGGGCCTTTTATCTGTTGTAACTTCAGTAGGATATTCAGATAAAGTTGTTGTTTTTGTTGCCGAGTTTGTTTATGGAACTCTCAACAGTTTGGACCCGGAAGGAGCTTAACGTAAATCTATGGATCATAATTCTCTGGTGGAAACTATGGAAACCGGCAGATTTGTTCAACCTGCTCATTAGCTCATTATATGTGTAGTGATTAGACGCACACACCTGCCATAATAACGTTAAAGTGATAGTCTGTAAGAGTGCAAAATGAGGAGAGAAATATTATTACTTAACATTACATACTTTACATCAAATTGTTGGCCCAGGCAGTAAATTACAAACACAATCTATTAAATGAGTTAAACATTGAAACTTACAGACTATCACTTTAAGGCTGTGGCACGGTACAGTATGGTACTTTAAGCTCTGGTTAAGTGTGCCGTACCTTCATGACGGTCTCGAACATGGGGATGAGCACGAACTTGATGAAGCCGATCTGTGCCGTGGGTTTGGTCACCTTCTCCCGGTCCATAAAGGGGGCCACGGGGAGCCCCTCCGACTTCTCCCGGTCGCTCTGAAACACACCGGGAAAACGGTATAAATGATTAACATCCTTCTACTGGTGCTTGTGGTTTGTATCTGTGTTTTACATTTGGAAAAGGAACTTCTTTAGGAGTTACCAGCTCACTGTAAAGCCCAGTGTTGTTTTTGTCAACGATGACGATGGCAGAATTACAGTACTACTTTATTATAAGATTAATAAATGTTTAGAAAAGATTATATAGCTGCCAAAAACAACACTGCTTCATTGCAGGAAGTACTGCATGAGTCCTGGTTCACTGTGAGCATTACCTGCATGAAGTACTCCTCGAGCAGACAGTCCACCCAGGGCTCAGCCACCTCCATGGGCCGCACCTCGTTGGAGATGTCACAGCATTTGATCAGCACCATCTTTAGCTGCGCAGAACACACAAGGCCATACGAAAACACAGGACATGTTAACAGGCGAACGCTGATCCAATACCAATGTCACTACAGTCTTTTTTCTTTTCAATACTGTATTCTTATTTAAGGCAGAACTATGAAAGAGCAGAGGTCATGAACAACAGTTCACCAAGGTCCAGTCAAGTAAAGGTCTATTTACACACGGTTAGCGCTCGTGCTTCACAGCTAAAAGGTCCTGGGTTCGATTCCCACCTGGACGGGGCCTTTCTGTGTGGACTTTGCATGTTCTCCTTGTGTACTCCATAGGTTTCCTCCGGGTACTCCGGTTTCCCCTACCATAAAAACATATAGCGACTGTGGGACAACGGATACAAATAAGCCCATGGCTACACTCCGGTGTGGAGTGTTCATTAACACGCACTGCCCCTAACCAAATAAATGAATAAATACACATAATAATTATAGTGTTTTGAAAAGACTGAATCCTATTCTTTAATTTTTGCCTCTGAATATTAATTTATAGGGCAAACAGCAAAAACAGATGAAATTTAAAAAAGTTAAGCGACCAAATGCATGGCATTGCATTATCCTGGTCTTTAACATTGCCGAAATAGACTTTAGTTGCAAACAAACCCTGAAATGCAGCCACACCGTGCTAGCTCACTACAACACTGGTTTTGTCCTAAGACCTGCTCTTTAACACTCACAAAAGGTTTTTGTAAATAAATGCCTCTTTTAACAAGCACTAATTAACTGACTGATTAATTGACTGAGCGACTTGTGGTCCACAAGTCGCCCTAGACCCTTACGTCTGGACCAATGGCCGCTGACTGCTCTGCTTTGTGACTACGACACTGGAGGCTGCCATTGCTCCGCTATTGCTGTAGTACCTCCATATGGCCGCTATTCCCCCATTGGAATGCATTGCACTTTAGACACGTTAAAAACAGCTTTAATGCCCGGTGCCTAATGTTTTAGAAGTGGCTAGAGCTAGATATTCCTCCTGTGATTACGCTGGGTTAAAACAATCTGGGGCACCGGGCTGGTTATGGTAGCATAAATTTTAGGAATCTCCTACTTAACGGAGGTCTGACTGTTAGCATTGGAGCTGCGCGAGCTACACGTCACGCAAGGGCCGAGTCTACAGTGAAGAGCCCGCCCTTATGCCCTTATTAGGAACATGCTTCGTCAGAGCTGGGGAGGAGGAGCCTGTAAATCCGCCATGATTTCCCCTCGAACGTGGTCATTGTGGTAAACGGGGAGGAGTGAGGAATGACGGTCTATTAATAATATGTCTATGGTCTGGACGCGTCCCTCGCCCCATTCCCTCCGCTGTCCTGAAGGTCTGAATGTTCTGTAACCAAATCTGAACAGGCTCCTGACGCATGCTTTGCTCACACGCTACAGAACAAGAAGACCATGTCAGTGAGATTAGCTGATAAACAACGGTCAACACCATAATCATTCTGAACATAACGGGAAGTACAGATGAAGTACAAACACATAGACACAAACAACTGACTCACAGAAAGGCAGTCACCCTCTCTGCGTAGAGAAGTGCAAGACTAGGATAAAAGACATCTGTCAACGGGGGTCTGGACTTCACTTCTTTTCTTTCTCTGAAGTCACCAGCTGGTTTTCCTGCTTTGTAAATAGGAACAACGGCAATAAAAGCCTTTTCTTTGAGACGACTTCTATCTCCAGTGTTTGCTTTGGCCATATCCAAATATAACTGTTCTCGCGTGATACAAAAGAACCAAGTCCTAACAGTTCGCTCCACAGTCTTCAGCCCTATCTGCAGACAGACTCCCATCAGCCCTGGGTCTATCTATAGTCTGTCTTCAGCCCTATCTGCAGACAGACTCCCATCAGCCCTGGGTCTATCTATAGTCTGTCTTTAGCCCTATCTGCAGACAGACTCCCATCAGCCCTGGGTCTATCTATAGTCTGTCTTCAGCCCTATCTGCAGACAGACTCCCATCAGCCCTGGGTCTATCTATAGTCTGTCTTCAGCCCTATCTGCAGACAGACTCCCATCAGCCCTGGGTCTATCTATAGTCTGTCTTCAGCCCTATCTGCAGATGGACTCCCACCCATATCGTACCTCGCTCAGTGACTTTCCTGTGTGGAATAATGCCGAGTACTTCCCGGGCTGGACTTACACAGGTGACGTGCTCCTCGTCTGCGTAGTCAAAGCCGTCCACCTTTTGTTTGAAAGAGTCCAGGATCTCCCCATGACGCGCCATGTCTGTGGCCAGGATCAGGGTGATGGTTCCCTGAGAACAGCCAAACACTTGGTTACATGTTACATCACAATGTCCTGAAGTCGGACCTACGTTAGACCCATTCTGGTTCCACCATTTTATTATTTTATTAATACAAAAAAATCACCAAAAACTGTTGATATTTTCAATGACCATATCTAAATAATGGATAGCGCCAGGTTTTGGTTTATGTCTTTTGTGACATTATTATTTGTGACATACAAGAATTGTTCAGAGGGGATTTTGGATTGTTTACTTTTTAGTTTTCATTATTAGTGAAAAATCTGTAATAATTCTTAAGTAAAAATAGTACAATTTTTTGACAAGGTTTTACCAGGGCATTAAAAAGGAAAAATGCTGAACTATTTTTACTGCATTTGGCTTAAACACAAAAACTATGGTCTAAAACAAATTCAGCTGCAGTTCTGACTAAAATATTACATACTCTTTTAAGTATCTTAAAAGAGTACCTGCTAAACATGAATGTTTTGAATAAATCAGGCCTATGTCTCTAATAAAGCGCCCCCTGCTGTCACAGTTCAACACTGACACATTCACAGGATTAAAAAGAAGTATGTCTTTCACGACTGAATAATGGTCAGTCACATACCTCCACCAGGACCATGACACTTAGTATTTAAGTGGAACTGTTTTCTGAGATGTTCTAAAAAGCCACGAGTCTGGGTTCAGTCCTGTACCTGCCGGATCTGTTTGAAGGCCTCAGGGTCAAACTTGGAGAAGATGTTGCAGTCGGGCTGGGAGAAGATCTGGAAGGCCACAGCACAGTGATGGTTCTCCAGCGGGGAGAGGTCGTTGTAGCGCACCGCCAGCTCCGTGCGCGCATTTATCTGATACCTGCACACATCGGTTCAGTTCATTCATAACTATACCTGCGAGGTCTTTCCATTAATCCGCTTAGAAATGACAATCCCAGCTGAGGGTGAGACCTACGTGTTGTTGTAGCCGGGATGGTCCAAGTCGTGACACACTGCTGCCGTCATCAGGATCAGAATGTCCACCTGAGGGAGCTTCTCCTGCACGAAGCCACATGATCTATGAAGGCCTGGATAAGCTCTAACCAGGGCTTATCCAGGCCTTGTTTAGGCCTGATATAAACACGCTTTAGTCATTGCTTAAGGGGTATATTAAAGGGGGATAATATCAGTGTCCTGAATTCAATTTCACTGAAGTCCAAATTGAAAAGAAATGGTCAAGCAAAGGAATTAACCCCCTGACCATATGGGGTTAATTCACCGTTCTATGGGATTTTTGTGTTATTTTCAGCCTTTATTTGTAATAATTACTGTGCTTTGGAAATATATGCAATTCATTGAATCATGTTGTTTTGTTTACTCTAAAATACATATAATAGAAGAATGCATATAGCCTATATAACTATGTACACAATGTGCCAATGCAGTGATGTGTTCCTCCTCTTTGCAGTTCAACACACTTGAGCCCTGTTTAGTCCAGATTTAGTCCAGGTTCAGTCCAGGTTCAGACCTGCTCGCTGCTGATCGGGAAACAGCAGCGCTATTTGCGCATTACGATCACACATGCATGTTTAATTAGGGTCTCTTCAGTTTGAAGACTTTAGCGAGCTGTATTTCAAACACAAAGCAGCCATTTGTAAAAGTATGAAAAGTGTCAAGGAGCTCAAGGGCAACACTTTATTATTCTGTTCAGCTGGGCTGTAGTTTATCGCTCTGGTGCAGAGAGAGAGAGGGACAGAGAGAATGGAGGGTCCACACTACATTTAGCGTGATTATAGTGCGACTGGGGGTTCACACATAACGACTGAATCGTGAGAGCGGCTGCACTACAGCAGTCTGTCAAACAGCTGGCACTACACTGCTGTAGACAGTGTGTCCGTGTCTCAGTCCTCTGCCACGGTTTGTGAGTGTGGGAAACACATGCATGTCCAGATTGGTCAACAGTGTCATGTGATCACTGTCGGCACAACACAGTTCAGTGCCGGAGGTACGAGTCTTAAACTTGACTATAGTTCTGTCAAATGTAAATTAAAAGCAGGAAACATGAAGAGGCCAGGACGTATTTCAGTGGATTTAATAAGAAAAAGAGGTGGACAGACATCAGCCCTGAGACGGCGGTGACAAGGAGAGAAGGAGCTGCATTGTTTGTGTTTGAAGTGTGTCTGAAAAGAGTGGCTCTTTGGTAAAACATTTTGTATTAATCGAGAAATGACCAAGGAGCTACAGTATTTTTCAGTGTTCTACTCTGTTACTGGCTGCAGCAAATGTTCTCCATCATCTGAGTGATACAGAACCACTTCCTGAAGCTATCACCCAGTATAGTCTGGTTTGGCTCAGCTTAGTCTGGTTTGGTTCCCTTTACCTGTAGGTTGCAGAGGCAGATCATGCTGTACATCATCTGGGTGACGCAGAAGCAATGCCTGAAGTTGTGGAAGGGGTTGTTCCTGTAGTTGTCATGGATACACAGCTGCGCACACACAGTGGCACAGTTGACTAAAGCGGCAAACACACTATTTTCCCAGACTTGGGGATTCCTCACCAGCCAGCGCTTGAGAGTGATGGGGTTCATGTTGAAGTCCTTGACCAGCCCCAGGTCATGGTACATGTGCTCCAGGCAGCTCAGCATCTGCGGACGGACAACACTCTGTCAGTCAAAAGTACTTTTGGGGCACTAGTCATACTTCATAAGATGCAAGAAAGCAGTTCTTGTTCATACTTCAAAAGACCTCATTAAAATGTGCTTCTGCTGTGGAGGAGAGAGAGGCTGCAGTGGCTTTGTCTCCCCTGTGCAACTGTGGCTCAGTGAGGAAACATAAAAGTCATGATTCTCCAGCGTAGACATAATGTATTCAAGCTGCGATGTCCCGAGTGCTCTGCTCCGAGCAACTAAACGCACTAAACGTGCAGTTATTCCAGCGCCAGAAACGATATCCAGCAACGACAGCTCATGAAACTCTTGGCAAAAGACGAGACGGATGGTAATCGTGTATTAGCTTGGCTCCACTTAATGGGCGGTATGCAATTAGCTCGTTTATTGCCTTTGAACTGCGAGAAACAGATCCCGCACAATTTGTTTCTATGGGAGAATCTGGGGAAATGGCTGGTAGCAACAGGTACTATGAGGGATGATTGGACATTGACTGTTTTAGGACGCAAAGATCAAGTGTGAGCGAGTAGGCTATTCATAACAATTGACAGACACTTACTTTTGAGCACTGAAATGGCAATTAATTTTGTTTTAATTTTACAGCTACATTATTCTTACAAGACACACAGATACTGAAGTAGCTCGATGGATGTGTGAGGGAAAGAAACCTTAGTTATCATCAAAGCTGTGCTGTGTCGTACCTCGTTGGGCTCCCACTGCCAGGCGTCGAACGTGGGCAACCTCAGCGCCTCCACCGTCTCCTTGGACAGATGGTACTGCAGCAGAGAACAGGGTTATTTCCCCCTCTTTACAGCAGGGTTGGTTTTTAACACAGCGATACGTTATATAACTGTAGATGTATGCAAACATAGGTTAAAGTGGGGGTTAAGAGATTAAAACAGAAAATAGTTGTGTGTGCTGTTGTGGGTGTGCCTGTGTGCGCCCGTACATGCCGGCCTGTATGAGTATGTGGGTGTGCGTCGTGTAAGTTGATGGCCTCGACATCGTTTCCATTGGCACTGCTGTCACCATTACATCATGGTCGTTCTCGCAGAATTAGTAAGGATAGAGATAATAAAAAACAAAAGATAACTGTGAAAATCAAAAGTTGATTACGTCGGGTCTGGCCTACTGCCATTTTTTGGTATTAGTGAGGCCATCTAAATTGTATGCATGCATGTATGTATGCATTGCGTATGTACATGATATGTGTATGTGTATATGTATGTATGTAGGCATGTATGTAGGTATGTATAAAAAATACATATATATAGTTTTGGTTATTGTCATATCTTTACTGCCTTTTATTTTTTTATTTTTTTTTTTCTTTTTTTTACACCTGTTAATTTTGTATGTATGTATACGTATATATGTGCGTATGTAGGTATGTGTATATGTATGTATATGTATATATATCTTTTTATTTTTATTATTATGATAAAAAAATTTGTAATTTAATTTAATTTTTTATTCTTTTCATTTCACTGGGTGGAAAAATTAAAATATTGTGTCAATTTTGACATGTTAATCGTGTAATGAAATTTAAAAACTTTTGACACAATAAAATAATAAAAAAATAAAACAGAAAATACACTGCAATTGTTTGAGTAAATCTTAGTTAGGAGGATTTAGGAACAACACTTTTTTGTTTAAGTTCTAAGGGGTGGTACTTGGAGTGGCCAACCAATTACTGGGGAAGACTGTGTCCCCCCTCCTCCAAGCCCCCCTGCTAGAACAGGCTCTGAGAACAATATATTTTACTTTTAGTTTGTTATTATCAATTTAAAGTCATGCACATCTACACATAAATCTATATACAGTATATATATAAAATAAAGGATGTTTCAAATGATATGACTTCATGGACGCATTTCTTCAGTTCGGTATCTATTAAAAAGGAGTTACTAGTAAAAAAGTAATGATACTTTTGTGTCAATTTGCACATTGGCAGTTTTTGTACAGTTCTATATAGAAAAAAAGGCACCTTATGCTTGAAGATGCATTATGGAACTTTTAATGTGGAAAAAAGGTTGTTATTTGTGTCTATTTCCATCGCTCCAGGATCAACTGTCTTGTAGGTTTTCTGGTGAGCATTAGCATACTTCCTCTAGCTTTAGCATACTCCCGCTAGCTTTAGCATACTCCCGCTAGCTTTAGCATACTTCCGCTAGCTTTAGCATGTTGTTGAAACCTCAATAAATCAGGCAGGAATTACATATCAAAAGTCTGTAGGAGCTCCTTAAGTGGAGATGTTGTAGCAAGAGTGGAATGAAAAAGTTTAGTCCCTCTGTCTGCACATGCGCCCTGTGTAGATTTCTCCCGTCTTTAGCCGCTGCCATCTCCCACAAAGGAAATGACCATATTTGGATTGGAGATTATCTCAGTCGCCTTTTGTGTTACATGTGAAAACTATAGCTACAAATCTCAACATCAACAAATCAAGCACATGGTTTTGAATAATTGTCACCACTTTTGGATGTCACTGAAGAAACATAATTGGACCTTAGTTCATTTGTCCAACATTGCGTCAAGTTTTGTTTCATGTGGATTCCTGAGGTATTAACCATAAACCTGGTCAAGAAATCCTAATTTGGCAGTTACCATAGTTACCATAGATGTCCCGTGAACAGGACCTACGACAAACATGGCGGTGTTTGGCCAGTGTCCCGCACGTGCACAGCAGCTCACTGACCTTTGGGTATGAAGGCACGTCTCTGTGAGGGGTCAGCTTCTTATTGTCCTCCAGGAAGCTACTGCGGAGACACACAGGACACACATGACACGTACTGACAGCAGGGGGCGTTAAATCAAGCTGAGTTACCTTTGGAAACAAATAAACCAAAAATAACCATTTAATTCTAGAACTTTACGAGCAGGAGGGAACAGGTTTGAGGTAGTTGAAGAAAACATATTGGGCTCAGAGTAGGGCTGGGTGATATTGACACAAATGAACATCATATAGCAATCAGAAATATGCAAAAATGTGCTAGTAAATATCTTAATTTTGTTCAAAATGATAACTGTCCAGGACAGACAGCAAAAGGGCAAATAACCCCCTCCCCATTTTTTCCCATACAAAAAAAAATCCCTACATTTTCCCACTTTTTTCTGCATTTCCCCCAATTTTCTTCTGTCCCATTTTGCCAGTTTTTTCTAAATATTTTTCAATTTTTCCCCATCCCCCACTCCTTCCCCTACTTTTTGTCCCATTTTTTCCACTTTTGTCTAATATTCCCCCCCCCCCCATATTTTCCCCGTTCTCCCCCCACATTTTTTTCACTTTCCCTCCTACATTGTTTCCCCATCCCTCGTTACTTTTCCACAGTTTTCCCCCAATTTTTTCATACATCCCCCAATTTGATCCACTTTTCCCCCTACATTTCTTGACATTGGAAATAAAGCGGATATTGTAAATGTGCATATTCGGATATGATCTTGTCGACGATATATTACCCAGCTCTAGCTCAGAGCCTACTGTTTGTGACGACACCGATGCTGCGGGTCACCTGTTGTTTCGAGACGCCATCTCCTCTCGAAGTTTCTTTATGTCGTTACGGCATTTCTCGATCTCCACCACCTTCATCCCCTCCACTGTGGACAGAGGACACAGGACACATGTGAGACAGGAGGACAGAGACCACAGGAGACATCACATTCCAACCGGAGACTCTCTGGTTGTGAGGCGAACATAGAGTCTGACTCTTGATGTGAAGACGCCTGTTGCACTCACTGCCTGGTAAAGCGGCCCCACTCTGAGAACAGATACCTGGTCGCCATGACAACCTTGTGCCCACACAAATGTGTATCCTTGCATCACTCTGGTCTCCATGGTGACCTATCCCTCCTGTCGCTACGGGTTACATGCTCAAAGGCAGTTAAGTGGAGCAGAGAGGGAGACGACCTTTCCCTCGATTAAAGCAGGATTTTCAGGAGCACGGCCCGCCAAAAGGCCAATCAGCAACTAGGACTATAACCAATCAGCAACTAGGACTATAACCAATCAGACACTAGGACTATAACCAATCAGACACTGGGACTAACCAATCAGCAACTAGGACTATAACCAATCAGCAACTAGGACTATAACCAATCAGACACTGGGACTAACCAATCAGCAACTAGGACTATAACCAATCAGCAACTAGGACTATAACCAATCAGACACTGGGACTAACTAATCAGCAACTAGGACTATAACCAATCAGCAACCAGGACTAACCAATCAGACACTGGGACTAACCAATCAGCAACTAGGACTATAACCAATCAGACACTGGGACTAACCAATCAGCAACTAGGACTATAACCAATCAGCAACAGGACTAACCAATCAGCAACTAGGACTATAAGGCAAGGCAAGGCAAGTTTATTTGTAGAGCACAATTCATACACAAGGCAATTCAAAGTGCTTCACAGTTGCAGAAAAAATTACAAAAAACAGATAAAATCAATCAATAAAACATCAACATAAAATTAATCAATGACAGTAAAGGCAAGAGTGCAGATAAAATACTTTCAGTTTTCATATGCACGGGTAAAAGAGCTGTTTTCAGCCTGGATTTGAACATTGTCACAGTTGAGGCCTGTCTCACATCCTCATGAAGACTGTTCCAGATTTAGCTGCATGAAACTGAAACGCAGCCTCACCGTGTTTATTATTGACTCTGGGAACCACCAGGAGACCCCTCCCTGAAGTTCTCAGGGCCCGAGATGGTTCATACGGCTCTAACATGTCAGAGATGTACTTTGGTGCTAAACCATGAAAAGACTTGTACACAAGCAGAGCTGTTTTAAATTCTATTCTCTGAGTGACAGGAAGCCAGTGCAGAGACCGGAGCACTGGACTAATGTGGTCGTATTTCCTTGTTTTGTCAGGACTCGAGCAGCAGCGTTCTGGATGTTCTGCAGCTCTAACAGCTCGTTTAGAAAGGCCAGTGAGCAGGCCGTTACAGTAGTCTAACCTGCTGGAGACAAATGCATGGATGAGTCTCTCTAAGTCTGGTTTTGACACTATTCCTCTGATCTTAGCAATGTTTTTCAGATGGTAAAAAGCTGATGACATTATTGCTTTGATGTGGCTGTTTAAGTTCAGGTCTGAGTCCATGATTACTCCTAGATTTCTAACCTGATTTTTGGTTTCAGAGCGAGAGACTCAAGGTGACTGATAACACTTTGTCTTTGTGTCTGTGGGCCAAAGACAATGATCTCAGTTTTGTCTGAGTTTAGTTGGAGAAAGTTGTTTTGCATCCACAAACTGATCTGTTGGATGCAGTGACAGAGTGTATCTACAGGCCCATGTTCACCTGCTGTCAATGACACGTAGATCTGAGTGTCATCTGCGTAGTTGTGGTACGACACATTGTTGCTGTTTATTAGCTGACCCAATGGAAGCATGTACAGGTTGAATAAGAGGGGTCCCAAGATTGACCCCTGGGGGACTCCACAGGTCATGGAAATTTTGTCTGAGACACAGTTGCCAATTTCGACAAAGTACGTCCTATCCTCGAGATAGGACTTGAACCAGTTTAGAGCAGTACCAGAGATTCCCACCCAGTTTTCTAACCTGTGAAGTAAGATCCCGTGGTCCACTGTGTCAAAGGCAGCGCTCAGGTCCAGCAGAACTAAAACTGAGACCTTACCTGCGTTGGTGTTCATACGGATATCATTTGTCACCTTGATCAGAGCTGTCTCAGTGCTGTGGTGGGGCCTAAATCCTGACTGGAAAGTATCAACACATTGTTAGATAGGAGAAAGTAAGTGAGCTGTTGATATATTACTTTCTCTAGGACTTTTCCTAAAAACGGTAGGTTTGATATGGGCCGGTAGTTGTTCAGTACCTTGGGATCAAGGCTGCTCTTCTTTAGAAGAGGCTTAATGACCGCGGTTTTCAAGGCCTTTGGAAATGCTCCAGTCTCAAATGAGATGTTAACTAACTGAACAAGTTGTGGTAACAAGCTGGTCAGCACAGACTTCAGAAATCTAGTGGGTAATTCATCAAGGCAGCATGTAAAAGGAACTCAGACCGGAGATGACCTCTTCGATTGTTTTGCCAGTAACAGGTGTGAAATGTGTCAGCTCAAGGTGTCTAGCTGGTGGCAGGGTTGGTATTTGTGTTGTGGAAATTATGGCATTTTTTATGCCTTGGACTTTGTCATAAAAAAATATTGCAAACTCATTGCACTTAGATGTAGAGATTAGTTCTAAGGGCAGTGAAACTGGAGGGTTAGTTAATCTGTTTACTGTGGAAAACAGAACACGAGAATTGTTTCTGCAGTTTGCGATGATTTTAGAGAAGTATTTCTCCCTTTCTCCACGCAAAACTGGTTGAACTCACAAAGCACTTCTTTGTATATCTCACAATGAACCTGGAGCTTTGACTTGCGCCATTTCCTTTCGGCTTTTCGGCACTCCCTTTTCTGTGCCCTGACCGAATCTTCACTTCTCCAAGGTGCCTTTTGTCTATTGTTAACCATTTTTACCTTGACAGGAGCAATAGTATCCAAAACATTTAAGACGCTTGATGTATAAGAGTCCAACAGATTATCAACATTTGAACATGGAGGACTTTCAAATCTGATCATTTCCATAAACTGTGTCCTTGTTGTATCATTTATGTGTCTTCTTTGAATAACTCCAGGCCCAACCCCTGGTTTGGGTGCAACAGACAAGTCAAAAAAGACACAAAAATGATCAGATAAAGCAACATCAACAACATTCACATTTGATATATTAACACCTTTTGTAATAACTAGATCTAGAGTGTGACCTTTGTTGTGGGTTGCCTCACTCACGTGCTGAGTTAAACCAAACATTTCAAGAACAGCATTAAGTTCTTTTGCATGCCTGTCATTGGTCACATCCACATGCACATTAAAATCACCTGAAATTACTAAACAATCAAAATCAGTGCATATAAATGAAAGTAATTCAGTGAAGTCTTCGATAAAACAATTCTGTGGTGGTTTGTAAATAGTCATATAAAGAATGGAAGATTGTTTATCTCCATTTTGAAAGACACATACTCAAATGATACAAAAACCCCAAATGACAATATGTGGATGACTATATTGTCCCTGAATATTGAACAGACACCTCCGCCCCTCTGATTTTGGCGTGTTTCAGACACAAAATTGAAATTTGATGGACTACACTCAATCAAAACTGCGTTACCAGTGTTTTTGTCAAGCCATGTTTCAGTTAAAAACTGAATAAAATCTAGATTATAAGAAGAAATAAAACTATTTATTAAAAAGGACTTGTTTTTTAACGATCTGGCATTGAGTACAGCATGTTTGAGATTTATCTGTGTTTGAGTGGATGGAATCTTTTTGCAAGAGATATGGATTAGAGTTCTTTGATTGGACGGTCTGACTGTTGCCCTCTTATCTAATCTATGTTGTTTGACTGTACTAATTGTTTCAGAAGAACACACTCCCTCTATGGACCTCTGGTTGGTTTTGAGTTTGCTATGCATGGTAGCAACGCAGAGGCCCTTAATGTCCTAGACAGCAGCAGTGAAGCTGCTGGAAATCGGAGGTGGGGGAGGGGCATGATACTTCTTCGGGGATGAAAGCCTTGGTCTTGACATGACTGGAGTGAGGGGAGTCATTTGAATGCCTTGTTTTATCAAGGCTTCAAAGTGGCTGGGAAATCCCATAGGTGACTTTGGTGATGGGAATGATTCAGAAAAATCTCTGGAGGGTGTAGATGTACCAGTCGGGCTCAAGGCCTGCGGTGGAGTTGAAGAAAGTGCTCCTTCGGCTGAATCATTTACTATAGATGCAGGTGGTGCTGAAGCGGCGCTTTTCCCGGAGATGCAGATGCAGGTGGCGCCGCTGCTATAGTTGAGATGTTTTCCGGTGCAGCTAATTCCTTAACTGTGGCTGGATCCTTAACTGTGCTGAGTCCATTACTGTAGGTGCAGATGATGCAGCTGCGACTGAATCTTTTATTGGGGATGCAGGCGGAACCTTTTCTGGTGAGCCAGGAGCTCTTCTCATGCTCCTCTCTGCTCTCTCTTGTTGCTCAGGCCTCCACGGATTCTGCAGAGCGTGGAGGAGATTTTCCGTCAGTCGTCTCACTCCACCTCTGCTCAAATGTGGTCCATTTCCTTTAAACAGATCGTCGCGTTTCCAGAAAAGATTAAAGTTCTCTATGAAATACAGTCCTCTTGACTCACAGACTTTGGACAGCCATGTATTCAACTGAAACAGCCGGGAGAATTTGTTTATTCTCCCGTCGATGTTTGGGATAGGTCCACTGATGAAAATTTGTATCGCGTCTTTGTCCAGGCAATCAAGTCTCTCAAAAGTGTATTAAACTTTTCTTTCAGGACTTCAGACTCTCCGTTTCTTGTGTCAACAGCACCAACATGTAAAACAAGTTTATTTATCCCAGGGTTATTTCTAATTTCCTTGTTTAGAACATCTATAATGTCAGAAACTGTAGCAGACGGATAAGTGATTGTAGTCATTATCTCATTGTTTATATTAGATATGGCTCCGTCCCCAAGCAATAGGATATCTCTGGCCTTGACACTTGGCACAGTATTTCTCTCCATCTTTGTTTTGACTTCTTGTTCTGTGTTTCTCTCTGACATTTTCTGCTTTTATACACATCCTCTGAGAGAGGTGAAAATCTGTTTGTTAACTTTATTCCAGGTGCATTTTTACGAGCATGTTGTCTTTGCTTTGGCCTAGCACCAAGTTGTCTGTTTAGTTTCGGAAATGTTATGGTATCGTTTAGCTTTAGGTTGCAAGTATCAGTTTTTTCCGTCTTCTTACCGGGTTCCACAGGGAGCGTGTCATTAAGTCCTCTTTCCGTCTCTAAGGCAAGAATCTTGTCTCGTAGCAGGGAAATTTCTTGTTGATACATCCGACAGCTTTCACAAGGAGATGTTTGCGTTACTGCCTCAGCCATGTTGACAAGATTGTCGTCGCTGGTTCGTCAAATGAGTTGTAAAAATGGCATCAAAATGAGTAAAAAGCCTTGGTTCACTTAAAAGAAGAGAATAAAATCATATCCAAGACATGTGCCCAAAAATAGAATGATTTAAAAAGCAAATAAAGAGGCAAGCAGCAGCAGCAAGCAGAGATACGTCTGCACTCTTGATAAGCAGGAAGCTTATCAAGAGTGGGACTAACCAATCAGCAACCAGGACTAACCAATCAGCAACTAGGACTGTAACCAATCAGACACCGGGACTAACCAATCAGCAACCAGGACTGTAACCAATCAGACACCGGGACTAACCAATCAGCAACCAGGACTATAACCAATCAGCAACTAGGACTATAACCAATCAGCAACTAGGACTATAACCAATCAGCAACCAGGACTGTAACCAATCAGACACTGGACTAACCAATCAGCAACCAGGACTAACCAGTCAGCAACTAGGACTATAACCAATCAGCAACCAGGACTGCAACCAATCAGACACCGGGAATAACTAATCAGCAACTAGGACTATAACTAATCAGACACTGGGACTAACCAATCAGCAACTAGGACTATAACCAATCAGCAACTAGGACTATAACCAATCAGCAACCAGGACTAACCAAACAGACACTGGGACTAACCAATCAGCAACCAGGACTAACCAATCAGACACTGGGACTAACCAATCAGCACCAGACCAACACAGGACTAACCATCAGACACGGACTACATCAGCACGGACTAACCAATCAGCAACCAGGACTGTAACCAATCAGACACCGGGACTAACCAATCAGCAACCAGGACTAACCAATCAGACACTGGGACTAACCAATCAGACACCGGGACTAACCAATCAGCAACCAGGACTATAACCAATCAGACACTGGGACTAACCAATCAGCAACCAGGACTAACCAATCAGCAACTAGGACTTAACCAATCAGCACCGGACTAACCAATCAGCAACCAGGACTGAACCAATCAGACACCGGGACTAACCAATCAGCAACCAGGACTAACCAATCAGACACTGGGACTAACCAATCAGCAACCAGGACTTACCATCAGCAACTAGGACTATAACCAATCAGCAACCAGGACTGTAACCAATCAGACACTGGGACTAACCAATCAGCAACCAGGACTAACCAATCAGACACTGGGACTAACCAATCAGCAACTAGGACTATAACCAATCAGCAACTAGGACTATAACCAATCAGCAACCAGGACTAACCAAACAGACACTGGGACTAACCAATCAGCAACCAGGACTAACCAATCAGACACTGGGACTAACCAATCAGCAACCAGGACTAACCAATCAGCAACCAGGACTAACCAATCAGACACTGGGACTAACCAATCAGCAACTAGGACTATAACCAATCAGACACCGGGACTAACCAATCAGCAACCAGGACTAACCAATCAGACACTGGGACTAACCAATCAGCAACCAGGACTAACCAATCAGACACTGGGACTAACCAATCAGCAACCAGGACTAACCAATCAGACACCGGGACTAACCAATCAGCAACCAGGACTATAACCAATCAGACACTGGTACTAACCAATCAGCAACCAGGACTATAACCAATCAGCAACCGGGACTAACCAATCACCAACCAGGACTATAACCAATCAGACACTGGGACTAACCAATCAGCAACCAGGACTATAACCAATGAGACACTGGACTAACCAATCAGCAACCAGGACTATAACCAATCAGACACTGGGACTAACCAATCAGCAACCAGGACTATAACCAATCCGACACTGGACTAACCAATCAGCAACCGGCATAACCAATCAGACACCGGGACTAACCAATCAGCAACCAGGAATAACCAATCAGCAACCAGGACTATAACCAATCAGCAATCGGGACTAACCAATCAGCAACCAGGACTAACCAATCAGACACCGGGACTAACCAATCAGCAACCAGGACTATAACCAATCAGACACTGGGACTAACCAATCAGCAACCAGGACTATAACCAATCAGACACTGGTACTAACCAATCAGCAACCAGGAATAACCAATCAGAACGGATAACCAATCAGCAACCAGGACTAACCAATCAGCACGGGACTAACCAATCAGCAACCAGGACTATAACCAATCAGACACTGGGACTAACCAATCAGCAACCAGGACTATAACCAATCAGACACTGGGACTAACCAATCAGCAACCAGGACTATAACCAATCAGACACTGGACTAACCAATCAGCAACCAGGACTATAACCAATCCGACACTGGGACTAACCAATCAGCAACCGCACTAACCAATCAGACACCGGGACTAACCAATCAGCAACCAGGAATAACCAATCAGCAACCAGGACTATAACCAATCAGCAATCGGGACTAACCAATCAGCAACCAGGACTAACCAATCAGACACCGGACTAACCAATCAGCAACCAGGACTATAACCAATCAGACACTGGGACTAACCAATCAGCAACCAGGACTATAACCAATCAGACACTGGTACTAACCAATCAGCAACCAGGACTATAACCAATCAGCAACCGGGACTAACCAATCACCAACCAGGACTATAACCAATCAGACACTGGGACTAACCAATCAGCAACCAGGACTATAACCAATCCGACACTGGGACTAACCAATCAGCAACCGGGACTAACCAATCAGACACCGGGACTAACCAATCAGCAACCAGGAATAACCAATCAGCAACCAGTGAAGTGAATGTTACTTTTGGTCACAGCCTTCAGTATAATGTTATATAGCATGTTTTGAATGATATTTGTTGAGTAACTTTCATGCAACGTTAGCATCTTTTTAGCTAACTGTTGTAGCATTAGCCATTTTGTTAACATACGAGTTTAATCGCCTGGAACGCTCTGGGGTCGTAAGTCATAAAAAGATACCAGGAACACACCGTAACCAATCAGCAAATGGGACTAACCAATCATCACTAAAAATCTTTGTAATTACATGGAGAGTCTTTTTTCACTGCATATTCAATACGTAGGAGGTGGACAAAACAGATTTCATATCACTACTAGAGTAAATTCAGGTACGTAGGCTAATAAAATGATGTCCTAATCTGAGCAATAAAGCAATGACATCTATCTAAATTCACTGGAATTGCTTTTTATTTGACCTTGGGGGAGGGCTCCCAGATCCCCCTAGTTTTGCGCAGTCCCCATATACTAAATGCTTTCGAATAAGACTAACACAGTAGTAGAGACTGAACATTATCTCCAAGTGATGTCAGCCTGAGCACACGCTGTCCTTAGTTCTTATCTAATGACCTGACCGTCCAGCCCCTGGATGTCGCTGTTGGGCAGAGTCCGGTCAATGAGAAAAATTGAATGATTTTAACACGGCTTTCGAAGTGTGTGGGACTGTTCAGTTCCATTAGAGTCCGCTCATGACCTTCAAACGCTCTCCAAACGGGGTCAAGTGTACTTTACTGTCGTTGCGGCTGTGGGGAAATCCTGCGCTGTTCTTCCGAACACTGTAAAGACTTTATGGACTTGTTTATGAGCTCTTATCTCCGCGGCAGCTTCTGAAGATCCAGCAGATCAACGTTCACCTGGGCTGTATTTAAATCTACAAAATAAAATTAAATAATGCCTAGCGCTTGTGAAAAGCCAAATATAGACAGAACAGATGAACAGACTGAACAGGCAATAACCTATTAGACCGTATAGCCTCTGATAAGGAACATGTAGTTATTACATGTGTGAGTTACTTCCTCATCTTTGGCCCAGTGAACAAGTGCACGGGGACAAACGATACTGTACATTCTCCACTCCAGCTCTTGACACGATTTAGATTTATTGGGGTTTAAAGTGATAGTCTGTAAGATTGCAAAATTGGGGGAGAGAGGAAATTTTTAGAAAATCAAGTCCCCACATCCCCTCTCGCTGGGACCTGAAAGCCATAGAAATAAAAAAGAGAAGTGGTGTATTTTGGATTTTTGCAGCATGGGGTCATTCCTGAATTTTTATTTGTTTTTTTTCTCTATAGCTTCTATAACATATCATTACCATATAAATGAACTAAGCTTTGCATTGCAGGACATTCGATCTATATTCTTGATATGAAAAAGATTTTTACGCTAGTATTTCCACCAGTGTCACAGATTTTATTATTTTACTGATCAAAGTCCTGATGACAACTATTGAGTATTGATGAGAAATGCAATATTTATTTGAATTGAATTACATTTACTTGTAACTGAAGTCGAGCAGTCATGATTAGGGACAAATCATTTATTACCTGAAAATCAGTTGGTCCAGTTGTTTGTGTTACATAGTCCTGGGGAATTACTGGTGTACAACAAGCCAGAATAAATAGGTTCAAATCAGTTTGTATATGAAATACGTGACATTTCTTGTTTTGGACACAGATGCACAAATGAAAAAGAAGCTATCCAAAATGTCCTCTGATTTTTGTTGCATCTCCTATGTTTCCTTCCCGCTCCTCGCCTTATCAGCTGTGAGTGTTTCTTCTCCGATAAGTCCATTCATATACACACTAACCCTCTAGCTCATTCATCCAGCTATTTCTGCTACAACCCTCCTCCGTCCCATCAGAAAATGGGATGTCAAAAAACATCCCATCAAAAACCCAGTGGGAGGAAAGAGAAACCTCGGGGAGAAGGGGAGATCCACTCTCATGGACGGACAGACTGTAGATAGACCCAGGGCTGATGGAAGTCCCTCTGCAGATACCGTCACAGAATGTCCAAATGTAGGTCTATTTAAGAAAATGAACGAAAACCTCCTTCAAAAACGCGCCGATTAAAACAAACCTTTGAAACCTGTACACAATAGAAAGACCTATTGAGACGGCTTTGTATAAGGGTATGTGCACTCTCGTATCTGCTGTGAGCTCATTTATATGACCTTTTTATGAAACGTACTGTATGTGCATGAAAAATGATGTTAATGCATCACACTGGGCAGCCATTCTCAAAGTCCACAAAAACTCACAGGGCTCCCAGTAATAATGATTTACCCTATTCAAAGTCATATTTCCGCTAAAATCACATAAAAAGCAACATCGAGTAATGACTTTAGGCGAAGGACTGGTGTAAAGTTGCACATTTTAGTAAATAAATGTATTTTTCCTACTTTGGGAACCACTAACATAGGGAATGAGGTTAGGGGCCATTAAATAACTTACTTGTAAACGTACCTTCATTAAACATTTCATTTATGAATATGTTTAAAGGTGCACAACGCAAGTTTATGAGTTCTTGCAGAACTATGTCCCCTTTGGCGACAAGCGGAATTGCATCCAGAGTTGTGCACGCTCATGGAACACACGCACGCTTGCACGAGCACGAGCTGTTCAGAACACATAAGCAACAGCGATTGCACAAATCTTTTGTTTAGACTCGTAATGTCTACAGAGGTAAGAAAGTTATAAATCTGTAAGTTATTTTGAATATGTGAATGGAATTTGCATTTGAGTAAACTACATATTAATGTTTGAGAGGAAAAACGGGGGTAGTAGGAGAAAACGTTTTTCACCATTTCTACCTGTTTTGTGTTATGATTGGATTATAATGGAAATGCGTTCATGAATAAGTTATTACTTTGTATAAGCTAAAAAAAAATAAGAATCACACCAAACACCCTATTAGTTGGTCAAAAAAGTACTAAAATGTCTCAAGCTAATAAACTAATATCAAATAGCACTGACATTACCTTCTAAGCTAAAACAGCCTAATCCACCGAATATTTACTGGGGTTTAGCCTGTTTTATTAATCTGCTAAGTAGCATATTCCAATAGCAGTATATCATTATTAGAGACTAATTTGCTCAACATTGTTTTCTAATTATGAAGCTTACATACCAGCATTTTACATCACACTCCACAAAGCTGAACTGATTTACCTAAATAGCCTACAACAGTGCTGATTTATTTATTAGGTATTTTGACAGGGACAGTACACATTGATAAACATTTCTGTGAATTGTGCCAATACTTTTCAACTACTGTCCCTGGGCAAGGTGTGTAGTGCCCCCAACAAGTTTCACTAGTTTAGACATTTAGAAGGGGGAAAAAAAGGTTACCTGTACACATAACATGGAATTAGTTCACTCAGTACAAGGTCAGGGAAAGAGACAGTGCATGGGCCGGTAGTTATGCAGTTCAGAACAGATCAAAATACAGTTATTTGCTATAGTAAATAGAAGGCCTGCCTGCTGTACAATATGAGGGAAGTAAAATAAGTATCCCTTTATCATTGCATTTTCTTTCTTGTGATGTGTAGAATAATACAGCATGTATTTTATCACAATAACAACACATTTTATTTTTCCTTTAGAATTACAGCTCAAATCAATTTGATGTTCCTGTGGAGAGAAGCACTGAGGGCAGCAGGGGCAGGGAAGGTGCAGAGGACAATCATATCATCATCATCATCATCATCTATGGACTGATCAGTGAGGAGGACAGACAATTATCTTGACCCTTTTGGCATTTATGTTGGCTATAAAGAAGCACCATTCAGGCAATAAACAAGTAGTGAGCACATCAGAAAATATGGCTACGAATTAGGGAAGAAACGGCTTTATTGTAAATAATTCCATGTTTGTAAAAATAAATAAATATGCACTGCTTATGAATGACTTGGAGTCTGTTCAAGAAGCTGATGGCATCTCCTAGAAAAACAAAACATAAATGGTTTGCCATTAGAACAGTTATTTTATTATGGAAAAGGACATTGAAGTGATGTGGCAAAAATATTAATGAAAATGGGAATCTTGCATATATACACACACTAAAAGAAAAAACAAATGTTCATTGTAAAACAATGAAAAACTAACACAACATACCTGCCCTCTGTGGACTTGTGACTGCACCAGATCAGCTGTAGGAGGGGGCACAATGCAAAACAGAGGTCCCAGAAACCAAGGGTCATCTGGTCTCAAGCTTCGTTTTCTTGAGAGTTCTCCTGCAGACTGAAGTTGTATTCCTAGAATTTTTGTCTGCAGGTCAGGGATGTAACTGTAGTCTTTTGCCTCTTTGTATCCGGTCTGTGACTTCTTGCTGTACAGTCGTTCTTGCCTGCAGAACAAATTATGACATTAGTTCCCAAAACATGCATTATATAGGAAAGTCATAAAGTAATCACTTACAACACTTGGCCTTTGTGGTTGTGGTGGTTGTAGTCCAACGCTGCAAGAAATGTCCTGGCTTCATATGAAAAGGCAAAGGTAGATCCGGGGCGTAGGGAATGGAAAACGCCCCTCTCCATGAATCTCTCCTTGTTATAAAACACAAACATTACATTAGAAAATGCCTATCATTATCTCAAATACAAAAATTATTCAGATTTACTTACGGAAAAAAAAAGTCCAGAGACAAAGCACATAAACCACTGAATTACCTGAGGACTCCATTCGTCAGCTAAAACAGAAATACAGATGCATGTTAGCTATTTGAGGATTTGCAAATACACGCAGTTTATTACTTACCAAGGGCAACAACACTGTTTTTAGTCTGTAATCTGTTGATAATGGCAGCCCTCTTTTCTGTCCAAAACTCCCTTACAGCTGGTACGCAGTAGAAATGCTGTATCCCATAGTAGAAGATGTCACCATTCTCATGTTCATGTATTTGAAGAAGAGGGCGATCTTGGTGTACTTATTCCCAGACAATAGCCCGTTTGCTGCAAGCATAAAGTCCTTGCGTCCCATGTTTGAGCAACGGCTGGTTGTTTCACATCCACAACTTGTGTCCACGTGGGCAAAACTATGCAGATAAAGAATAAGCATTACAAATGTACCTACATTATTTTCCATTTTAAATTGTTGTTCATGACTTTTTATAAAACACTACATAGCCATGTAGTACTCACCCACTCCACTATAACAGCAGTCCCGGTCACATGTCCATGACAGCTTCTTCAAACCCAATGATGAGAAGTTCATCCATTTGATTCTGCATTGGACCACCAGTGCTGTGTAACAAAAACATTTATTCACACCTTTACAAGGAAAAGACTGTAGGAATTGCATTATGACAAAACATACCACAAAGATATAGGGGCGACATAATCGGAGTCATATGGGTCTGTGGCCAGTTCTTGCTCAAACTCTATCCTGTACAAAAGAAAATAAAGTATCTTAGCCAATAATGTTTGAAAAAATGCACATGAATACATTATTGACCTCAGACGAAGTAAAAAGAGATTATTATTATTATTTATTTGCAATTTACACACCATCTAAACCAGGACCAACTCAGGAGGACTAACTCAGAACACAACCAGGACTACACCAGGTCTGAACTAGGTCTAGACTATGAATAAACCAGGTCTAAAGTAGGACTAAACAATGAATACAAATGTATATGCGCTCTTCAAAAATAACAATTGATTAGAATCGAGTACACAGTAACAGCAACGTTAGCCTATCAAGTAACATGTTTTCTCCCCTCATACCTCATATAAACTACATGCAAAATGTACCACATTCCCGGGAACATTTTACTGATTTTGCCGAAAAAGAAAAAATATATACACAACGGCGTTGAAAATTCAGCCGTGTTGGTCAAGGAGCACTTTTTAGCATTTTGCATCATTTTGAAGATGTTAGCCAAACACAAAAGGCTACCGGTTAGACCATACACAAAAACATAGTTAGCATCTTTTATGTTATATGTTTTATGTTGCACGATTGCTCCGGAGAAAATTCCTAGTTTGTGAACCTGTTCACTGACCATGACAATAAAACCAATTCTGATTCTACATTTAGCTAACGCTACACTACACGCTACACTACACGCTAAACACATAGCATTACAACTATTACGCATCGTCATTTGTTCACATAGATTTACCGTATCAGACATTACAGACTGTATCTTACCATTTTAGCAAGAAGAAAGCCAACTGAGGGTCCGTTTGAGCCCGAGAGCGGAGCTGAGGTCTCCCCATTTGTTGATGAACGCCTTTCCGATGTTGACTCTCGTCTTACTCCGACGCCTGTCTCACTCCAATTTGCCCCTTTTGGTTGAACTAGACAAACGTTTTATCTTCTTTATCTTACGTGGAGTTTGCATTGCTGTTTGGGATGAACTGGAGTTCATCTTCTCTTACAATCCATCCTCTACTTTGGCAAAAGTCGCTGGAGTCTTCGCTGATGCGGATAATGGCGGCGAATACACAAACTCCCCAGACTGAGCTAGCCAGGTGCGCGTGAACGCGCATGACGTCACGCCCCGGCTCAAACCTTAAGATTCCGACCGAATCCCTCTTATTTATTTGACTGCACAGGATTATAGGGGCAATGGCAGTGATCAGACAGGAACTCATGCAGCACATCAGGCAATTGTTTAAGCATGTATGGGTTAGAAAACGGTTATTTTAAACATTTACAGTTGCGCATAGCACCTTTAAATAAGCCAAACATCATAATCACTTATTAACCGAACAAAATAAAAGCACTTGTTTTGTTCTGTTTGTATTGATGAAATATACCTTTAAAAATACAAATTGAAAATAGTAATAATGCCACTGAGCAACTACAGACTGTACAGGTGCTCGTCATATAATTAGAATATCATGAAAAAGTTCATTTATTTCTGTAATTCAACTTAAAATATACGTCAACTTGTCTTCTAGATCCAATTCCAATTAAACTCCTCAAAGAAATTACTCCTGAAATCTCAGATACCATATTGAAAATAATTAACTCGTCTTTAGAAAATGGGTATGTGCCAAAGTCCTTTAAATATGCTGTTATCAAACCACTTTTGAAAAAACCCAATCTCGATCCTGATATTTTAGCAAACTATAGGCCCATTTCTAATCTGCCTTTCATTTCAAAAGTCCTTGAAAAAGTAGTAGCTAAGCAGCTTTGCAGCCACCTACAGGACAATAGTTTATTTGAAAAATTTCAGTCAGGGTACAGAACTTATCATAGCACAGAGACCGCCTTAGTCAAAGTTACCAACGACCTGTTATTAGCAGCTGACGCCGGATTAGCTTCAATCCTGGTTCTGTTAGACCTCAGTGCCGCCTTTGACACAATCGACCACAATATTCTCCTGCAGAGGTTAGAAACTGACGTTGGCATCAGGGGAACAGCCCTCTCTTGGTTTAAATCTTACTTATCTGATAGGCACCAATTTGTTAATGTAAACCAACAGTCTTCAGCTCACGTTAAAGAAGCAGACACAGTCCCTACATTTAAGACTAGGCTCAAAACGTACCTCTTTGAATGAGCTTATGATCAGGTCAGTTAGGTAAAGCTCTAACCCACAGCCTGAAGTAAAGCTGCCTTAGAAGAAACACTGCTGTGGGAAGTACGGTACACTGAGCGCTATCCTCTTCTTCTTCTTACTGCAAACTTTGTCTTATTATGATACAATATTACTTTTATCTGTAGTCTGTTCATAACTATTCACATGGTGTCTCCTGTCCCACTCCCCCTGGCCCGTCTGCTGAGGGACTCCATCGGCCCTGGGTCTCTATAGCCTGTCCGTCCATGGGAGTGGATCTCTCCTCCTGTGGTTCTCCCCAAGGTTTCTCTTTTCTCCCCCTGGGTTTTTGAGTTTTTCCTTGCCGTGCTGGAGAGTCTAAGGACAGGGGACACCCGCGCCGCTCGTCGCCACCTACTGCTGACGCTTATTTGGACATTATGTTTGCCTGGATACTTGATTCACCTGAACTTTACATTGTCTTATTTACTGCTCTGTTTTATTGCCATAATGTTCGGTGCAGCCCTATGAGGCAACTCCTGTTGTGATATTGGGCTATACAAAACTATTGATTGATTGATTGATTGAAAATATGAAACTAATATATGATACAGACTCATGATATACACAGTGACTTTATTTGTCATAATTTAATGATTATGGCTTTATTTTCAAAATATTCTAATTTGATGAGATTTTTAATTTGGGGTTTTTTAAAGCTGAGCCATAATAATGAAAATTATAACAAATAAAGGCTATACATATCTCACTTTGTGTGTATTGAGTCATATATTAGTTTCACAGTTTAAGTGGAATAACAGAAGTGAATGCACTTTTTCATGATATTCTAATTATATGACGAGCACCTGTAAACACCAGTGTCCAACTTGATTTGGTGCTGCTTTTTATTTGGGGGGGGGGGGGAGTTTGGCATTTTTTTGTTTGTATCATCAACACAAACCATTTAAATCACTTGTAACTTGAGTTACTTATATTGTATTACCGTATTTTGTTTAAGTAATATGTTATATTTCTTAGTTATTGAAAAAAGTAACCTGTCTCTGTAAATCGTCTGTAATACATTGCCCCCAACACTGCCAGGAACATGTTTCACTGTTCGCGGTTCAATTAAAAAACAGAGAAATTGACACTTGTGTTTGGAACATGCTCCTGGACTAAAGGTACACTGTGACATTTTCGGTGCCATTTTGAACATGCCAATACGAGGAGAGCCCTCGATGGTGTGATTTTCAGTCATAAGTGTACTGTAAGCAGCTAATTGTGGCTCGTCGTTTCGTTTCTGCTGTGACAGCTCATGTTCCCACAGAGTTTACATCTCTAAAGCTCAAAAAGTGGACACAGTGGTTCTGACACATACCGGAAACCCCACTGTTATTCATGCAGGGGCTCATGGGGCGTAAGAATAAGGTGAATAAAGGCAGTGTGTATATTTTAAATTGTTAGTAGTTTTACACCAAATCCATTCCTAACAACAGAGCAAACCTGAGAAATGAGTAAAAGTGCACTTACGCTCCACACGCTTCTCCAGCATGGCCAGGCGGTTGGTCACCTCAGTCTTCAGCTCGTTGATCTTGAATGCCCTGCAAGAAAAAAAAAACAATCATGACGCAACATCCACAGAGCAATCACTGAAAACGAGAAAGGACACAATAGGACACAATCGTGCGGTCATTTTGTCCAGATTGATGCTGATGATCCATTACCATCCCCTGATAAGTTCTTTTGATGCCAACTTCGACATCAAAACAACTGTGTGGGCCTGTTTCAAATCAGTTAGAAACAGACACGATAGCTCTGGGTCAGTTGTCCAGGAATCTTCAATCTTTACCAAATGGATGGATCCAGTCAATGACGTTACAGACACTAAAGTGTATCCCATTCAATGCAGTGAAGAGTGCAATGAGCAGTGCAAAGAGGAAACAAAGCAGCTTCTTCACAAGATGTCGCTTCAGCACCACAGGGAGAGCGGCAGAGAGTGGTCTGCGGACAAGTGTGAAGACCACTAACCATTGCTCTGATGACAGTGAGGCCAAAACGTCAGCCAAAGCAAAGAGATTGTAAGGGGAGCAGTAAAGACGGTAAAGATGTTGGACAATAAACGAGCCTTCCCTGAACAGGTTTGGTGGTTTGGTTTGAGAAAAACAGTCCCCTCTGTACAATGGACTGGACAGATCGCAGCGGCAGCAGGACTTTGTTATTTCAGAGGAGCTAGAGGTCAAATAGGCTTCCAGTTTGTGTGGTAATGGTATCATTTTGACTAAAGAGTGCGAAGAAGCCTCTAAAGAACTTTATCAATCAAATTGTATATGTAAAGTGCTTTTGTCTTCAGCTGACATCACAACATTATAAAGAGTCTATCATTTAAAATTTAGGTGGTGGGCAACTGAAAATTCCATGCTGGTAACACAGGTAAGTGTTGAACTGCCTTCATTTTTCAGCTAATATCTCTGTCATGACTGGGAGAATCCACATGAAGCAAAAACAGTCTCAAAGGTCAATGTCTTCTCTTTCAGCTTTCAACTATTTTCTCTGAAAGGCGTCCAAAAGTGGTGACAGTTTTCGAAAATATGAGCGTGATGTTGGCCAGTAGAAAGGACTTACTGCCATACAATTAATACGACCGGTTTGTGAATCCAATCACTGTCCAAATACTGTAGAGGTGCATCATTTGTCAATTTTCCTTTTGGAGATTTTACTTCCTCGCATTCTAGAACAACATCAACATTAAAGTCAACCGTTGATTCAGTGGCAATGCGTCAAATGCTTTTCTGAATAGTTTTGAAAACACTTTGAAATTGGATAGCATTTAAAAAAGGAATGTTATTGCATTCAGTGGGCTCTCAAGTGTTCCCAGATCTTTATGAGAGTTTGTTTTGTGGTCAATAGGCTCAGAGTGCACAGAATGTTGCAGCTAACTTTCTGCAGTAGCCTCTTTGATTAACCTCAGCTGCCCCAATGAATGGTATTATTAAAAAAAAAGGTGGTGTCTTACCTTGAAAACTGCTCGGCCACCTGCGTCAACACATTCTGGAAGAGCTCCTCTTTATCTGCAACAAACCAAAGAGTCAAACCAGGAGCTAACTGCGATCCAAGTCAAGACCGAACCAGGTCTAAACCAACACGAAACGGTTGGTAACGCAGCCTCCAAACAACCTGGAGAAGTGTTATGCCGGGGAACCAGGTCATTAATAAATAGACAGTCGGGAAAGCAACCTGTGTTTTGTAAGTGAGAACACACTGTGCTTACAAGAGCCAATCAGAGCGCTGGGACGGGGCTGGTACTGTAGCTTTATAGCTCCAGCCGATTGGCTGAACACTGGTCAAAGGTTGGTACCGGTAGCCAATAAAACGACGGCGTGAGCAAAAGGACGAGGACAACAACAAGACAGCGTTTCCTTTGGCATCCGTGCTGGAGTTTTGCATTGTAGACTTAAAGGAACTATACTTTATTTTTTTCTAGTAGTGGAGAGTTGTTTTGTGTCAGTTTTAGGTATATTGTAAACATAGACATTTATTTATTTATTTATTGGTTTATTTGGTCGGGACAGTGCATGTTAATGAACATACATGGGTCTCATGCATGTAAACATGCTTCACACTGTCAAACACACTCTCATTCATCCTGGCCTATTGTACATGTTTTTAGTGGTAGGAGAAACCGGAGTACCCGGAGGAAACCTACGCAGACACGGGGAGAACATGCAAACTCCACACAGAAAGGCCCCGTCCAGATGGGAATCGAACCAGGGACCTTCTAGCTGTGAAGCACGAACGCTAACCGCTGTGCTACCATGCCGGAAAAACACTCTGCATCTAATCATAAAGAATTTGTATACATTTCATGAACTTTCATGAAGTTTTCTGGCATGTGAACGTGACCCTGCAAGTTGTAAAATGTGCCTATGAAGTGTGCCTATGAATTGGGATGCTACAAATATGTTAGGAAAGTTAGGAATAAGTTTGGACACAACTAACATTTTAATTGAGTGGTTTCCTCTTTCATTGTTCATTGTAAAAAAAAAAAGGTTAAAAAAAAAAGTGGATCCCAAAGGTGGTCAGTAACAAAGTAAAAAAAAAAAGGTGGTTTGAGGGTCTGTACTCTTGCTTGAGTACATTACACTCCTTACATTAGTTTAGTAGTTTATTTGAGCAGTTTACATTCTTAATTTACAAAATCACACTATATAAAAACTCGGCCGAAGCAAGAAAGCTTACAAGTGCCTGCCCCCATTCAGTGTTTTGTCCCATTTAAAACTCTTAGGATTCAAAATCCAGAACAGTAGGGGGCACTGTGCACAGTAAGATTACGTGTGCTATGACTCGTTCCATGATATGGCTCGTTGCATGATATGGCTCCTTGCATGATATGGCTCGTTGCATGATATGGCTCGTTGCATGATATGGCTCGTTGCATGATATGGCTCGTTGCATGATATGGCTCCTTGCATGATATGGCTCGTTGCATGATATGGCTCGTTGCATGATATGGCTCGTTGCATGATATGGCTCGTTGCATGATATGGCTCGTTCCATGATATGGATTGTAAGTAGTGTGTAACTATTCCCTTTTGTTTGAATTGTTTTGTTAACTTTACCTTTTACACACCTTTTATTAAATTACAACTTCATTTATCCATTTTCCATCTTGGTTTTTATTACAACTTTTTAACATAGCTAAGCCAGGTTGTAACACCAGGGTTCAGTGGTTAGCTTTGCAGCGGTTAGCATTCATTGTATCACTGTCCCATGTTCAATAAATATTGGTCATGTCGTGTTAAAAAGTACAGAAATACTGTTTTAAAGGAGGAAACAAATGTTATATTTGATATAAATAGAAGTGAATGATTTGAAGTGTTTGACAGAGGAAATCCATACACCAGTGTCTGCGTACACTGGTGTATGAATGAGAGTGTGAATGGGTGAGTGGATCCTTGCTGTAAGTGCCTAATGAAGGTGGAAAAGCGCTATATAAGTTGAGACCATTTACCATGACCATAACAAATAGAGCTGAAGTCTGTGACGCCCATAAAACTGGAATAACATTGGAAAAACTGCAATAACTTTATTTTCTTGCCAGATCTGACATAAGGTCAGTCACAATTATCAAAGAGTCATGAAATAACTCAAAACAGATCAAAACAGTATGACGGAAAGTGGTGAAGGGCCAGTCACAAGATGGCCGCCAGAATCACCATGCGTTCCAGCGTATTACTATGGCCACGTCCTATCTAGAGTTTTATTAAAGCGCTTTGATTCAAGTATTCAAAGTATTTATTGTCAATGCACAATGTGGTTCCCTGTACTATAAAAACCTTTCTCTGCTGTCCACGCTGAAGCTTTAAAATGACCCACTTTCTGTTCCACCCCCCAAAATAAACAATTGAATAAACCAAGGAGGACTCACCGGCCAGCTGTCCTCCGCTCAGGGGGACCACTCTGTACGCTGACCTGAGACAGGACACACTGTTATACGTGACATAACAGCTACTACATCTACTACTACTACTACTACATCTGCTACTACTACTACATCTACTACTACTACATCTGCTACAACTACTGCAACTACTACAGCTACATCTACTACTACTACTACTACATCTGCTACTACTACTACTACTACATCTGCTACTACTACTACATCTACTACCACTACATCTGCTACAACTACTGCAACTACTACATCTACTACTACTACTACATCTGCTACTACTACTACGTCTACTACCACTACATCTGCTACAACTACTACATCTACTACTACTACATCTGCTACAACTACTGCAACTACTACATCTACTACTACTACTACTACTACTACTACTACTACTACTACTACTTCTACATCTACAGGCCATCAGGATGGAAAGGCGCTATGCCACCCAAGCATCCGCCTGGTCACTGAAAGGTCAAGTACGTATTAATCATTTATGACGAATTTGTTTCTGGAATATTTCAGTGATACTTTTTTTTAATGTAATGAATTTGGGTTCTGGCTTTAGTGTAATTCAGACAAATGCTCGGATACTAAATGATCATGATTGATTTTTAGTGTGTAAGCCTGGTTTATGTAAAAAAACAAAACAACAACAACACAATGACAATAAAAAGAACAAAAAAGTTCTGAGGATTACTTGGACTCTCTGGTCAGGTCCCGAATGAAATTAGTCAAATTGAATGAGAGCATTCGAGAGGTGTTCGTCATATAATTAGAATATCATGAAAAAGTTCATTTATTTCTGTAATTCAACTTAAAATGTGAAACTAATATATTATACAGACTCATTACATTCAAAGTGACACATGTCAAGCCTTTATTTGTTTTATTTGGATGATTATGGCTTACAGTCCATTTTCAAAAATTCAATAATTTTGGGTTTTTTACAAGCTGAGCCATAATCATCAAAATTAAAACAAATAAAGGCTATACATATCTCACTTTGCATGTAATATGTCTGTCATATATTAGTTTCACAGTTTAAGTTGAATAATGAATAAGTGAATGCACTTTTTCATGATATTCTAATTATATGAGGTGCACCTGTAGTCATGGTCCTTTGGCAGAATCCCATTCATTTCAATGGAGATTTGTGACTCCTGCACATTTGTCTGTGTTTGACCTTTCATACTTAATTCGTAATTCAGATATGAAACCATTATTATGTATCCATCCCATATAGGACCTTCTTTACGTGCAAATTCACCAGATTTTGAATTTACACATTTTCCCAACAGTTATAAAGCCTAAAGCCTGGGGAAAGCAGCAGCTCTCCATTCTTTTCAATGGAAGTGTCCTCCATGTTTATTTAATTTTATTTATTTATTTAAAGGGACAATGCATATTAATGAACATATACATGTAAATATGCCAGAATTAGCCAATGGCTACTTTCCATCTGTAGTCCCTGGCAGATCAAGAAAATACAAAGACCAATATACAACATTAAAGACAAAAGATCATCACACAGATCATCCACACAATTAAACTTGAGACATAAAACATGAATATAATGGTCAGTGGTTACATGTCTGATTCCCCTTCAGCCAACCTTTAAGTTTGTTTTAAATACTATGAATGTGGTACAGTCTCTGATGTCTGCTGGGATGCTGTTCCATACCGTGGTCCCTTTCACTGAGAGCACCTGTTGACTAAACGCTGTGTGTCTCTAAGGAACCACACAGTCGCCTCTGGCTCTGGTCACTCTACCACTTGTACTGGATATAAACTTAATTCATTCATTCAAGGATGGTGGAGAGAGTCCATGCAGAATTATATAAACTGAACAAGCCATTTAAATTTTCTAAAATGTTCAAAGTTTAGAATATTATATTTTCAAGTATTAAGCAATGAATATGTTTTTTTTAATCAAATATTATTAAAGCTTTTTTATATAGAGACTCAATTGGTTTTAAAAGTAGTCAGACTTGTCATTGACCAGTTAGTAATATGTGAAAAGATCATACAGTGATAGTTAGTTACAGTTAGTGAATCCTGCTATATTTTTGTCTTTAGCCTTTCAATCCACCTTCATTTAAACTCCAGATCCATAACTTTTATTACATGTTCACTCTACAGGACCTCATCTACATGCACATTTACCAGATTTTGAACCCACACATTTTATCCTAGTACTAGGACCCAAAAACTAGAGGTCGACCGATATGGGTTTTTCTCAAGCTGATGCCGATTTTTTTGGGAGATTTTTATTGGCCGATGCCGATATGCTTTTTCCAAATGTCTGGTCTATCGGCCGCTCCAGCAGTGGCCGATTTTATTTTATTACTTTAGGTGATTCAACCATAGTTTCTGTCCCAGCTGTGATAAGTTGCCGTTAGCATTAGCATACTGTTGCTAGACGTGGCATTTTGCGCGGTGATCAAAAATACATTTAAGGAGGTTAAAACTAACTTTGCCAATAAATTCTCCAGGTTCTACACTTCAAAATGACATACAGCATGACCAATAGCCAATTTTGTAAGAACCCCAAATATCGGCCCGATATATCGGTTGACCTCTACCAAAAAAACCCATGCTATAGTTTTTATATATAGCCAAATTGTGATTCCCGTTCATGAGCCTACTTTTATTTCTGAGGAACGCATCTGAATTCATCAACTTTTAACAAATGTTGCTCGAGCAGAATCTATGTATTTTTGGTGGATACAGGTGTAGCCATGAGCTCAGTGTGCGTCACGTACCTCTCGGTGTTGTGGGGCATGGTGGGGTCGATGGACACCATGGCCCCGGTCGAGTCCAGCAGGGACAGGTTAGTGTTCCTGCAACAACAGTGGGACTAATGATAGGCCTGATGTTTAGAGAAAGGACAGTATTCCTACATCAGCGACTAAACCAAGTCCAAACAGTAGCTGCACAAGGTTTAAACTGGAACAATAAAACTTGGTCTAAACAAAGAAAACCTGGTACTAAACTATGTGGCTAACAGCAGCTAAAGCCAGAAAACACGTTTTACTCTCTTAGGTGGCATGGTGGCGCAGTGGTTAGCGCTTGTGCTTCACAGCTTAGAAGCTCCAGGGTTCGCGTCCCACCTGCACGGGGTCTTTCTGTGTGGAGAGTGCATGTTCTCCCCAGTGTCTGTGTAGGTTTCTTCCGGGTACCCCTACCACTAAAACATGTACAAAAGGTTCCGCTCTTGGGCCAGGACTCCCCTGAAAAAAAGATTCTCTCAGTGGGACTATCCAGGTTAAATAAAGGTCAATAAAATAATAATAACAGCTTCAGTTTCCTTGTGTAGCTTCACAGTGACAGCAGCTAATGCTAATGCTAATGCTGCTCTCACAGACACAGAGTAGAGGTTAGATTTTAGGCCGAACCCGAGCCCGAGCCCAGCCCAAGCCTGACCCGACATTCGGGCCGGGCCGGGCCGAGATTTCATGCATGACAGTCGGGTTTGGGTCGGGTCGGGCTTCGAGTTTCTTTTAATTAGGCCCGAGCGGCCTGCCGTCGCAAGGGCCTATTGTAATCAGCGCACTGCGTGGCAGCAAAATGAACGGGGGTATATGGCCAACTGTCATACGGAGGTGGATGACGAGCGCGAAAAAGCGATGGAAAAAGCGACAATATTGTTTTTCCAAGAAATATTATAATTTTTCTTTCTTCTGCTCTTTGAGCAGGAATTTGACCCCCTGAACATAGTCAAAAACTCACCAAACTTTGCCCAAAATTCAGGTCCGGTGAAAAATTAATTTAAATGTGTCTTTCGTATTGGGGAAATAAAAAATGGCGCGACAGCGCCACCTACAAAAGTGAAAATTCATTACGCCTATGGGGTAAGGGCCAACGTCAACTTTGTCGTAGAGTGACGAAATTCGGTACAGCCATTCGTCATTTCATGACAAACAAAAAATATTATTGTGGCCACGCCCCCTGACAAACCGGAAGTCCGCCATTTTGATAGGAAGTCCGGAAAATGCTGAGTCAGCGTTTTCGCTGACGTTGCATTTTAACGAACTCCTCCTAGGGCGTTTTACCAAATGAGCTCCAAATTGCTCCAGCTCATCTACAGATGTGGGGCATCAAAAGTTATCCAAATCTTTTGCCTATGTTTTATGGTTTGTGCGTGGCGAAGCCGCAATCTGTACAAACAGTTTTTTGATTTATCGTAAACTGCAAATTGCTCCCATTCGCACAAACTCCAATTAAAAATCGGAAATATACATTTTATTGACCTTTCACCCCCGGACACAACAAATGTCAAAAAGTGACATTGGGCGCGATAGCGCCCCCTCTAGGCTGAGAAGAAAAAAAGCATTATGGGAAAAAAAATTGTTTCTCGGAAATGGATGAAATTCGGCACAAAAATAGTTGATGGCATCCCGATCAAAAAACCCAATGGGACCCATATTGTATTTTGTACGGTGTTTCCATGGTGACACCCGGGGCCCCCCATGTATTCTAATGGGACTGACACATAAATCTCATATTATACACAATTACAGCGCGTTAGCGCCCTCTGTAAGGAGCTTGTGGACAGTAGTTATTGAAGTACAGCCCGTTAGGGCCGTCCGATGCTGCTTGTGAAATAAAAAAGATTTGGGGCACGCTAGCGCCCTCTGCAGGTTGGAGCCATTATTCACATGGAGAGGCTAAAAATGTAGTTTTGATGTTTACTTACACAGATTAACGGCATATCAGGGCAATAAAATGTAGTGGGCTCGTTAGCGCCCTTGCTATGGTTACACAGGTGTGGTAATGGAGGCACGCCCCATGACAAACTGAAAGCCCGCCATTTTGAAAAATGCTCTATCACTCTATTTACCATAGCCTGTAAATTGCTCACATTCGCACATACAAACTCTGATTAAAAATTGGAAATATACATTTTATTGACCTTTCACCCCCGGACACAACAAATGTAAAAACATTACATTGGGCGCGATAGCGCCCCTTCTAGGTGCAGAAAAAAAATGCATTATGAGTCGAAAAATTCATTTCTTGGAAACGGATCAAATTCGGCACAAAATAGTTGATGGGACTCATACCATATTTTGTACGGTGTTGCCATGGGGACGAGCGGTGGCCCCCATGTTATTCTAATGGGACGGACACATAAATCTCACATTATATGAAATCATAGCGCGTTAGCGCCCTCTGTAATGAGCATGTGGACAGTGGTCATGGAAGTACGGCCCGTCAGGACCGTCCGATGCTGCTTCTGAAATAAAAAAGATTATGGGCGCGCTAGCGCCCTCTTCAGGTTGGAGCTATTATTCCCAAGGAGAGGCTAAAATGTAATTTTGAATCTTTGTTTACTGACACAGATTAATGGTACATCAGCGCAATAAAATGTAGTGGGCGCGTTAGCGCCCTCGGTAGGCTTACACAGGCGTGGCAATGGAGGCACGGCCCGCGAGGGCCGTTTGATGTCGCTTGCGGCTTTAATTATTATTAGGCCCGAGCGCCATCAGGGCTGGCGAAGGGGCTCTTGTAATCGTATAGACTCCCCCAAAGTGCGCGGAGCGCACAAAACGAGCGCAAAGCGCTCGCCTCCTCTCAAACATGCACTAACGCACTCCTCTCGTCGTGCACGTTCCGTGCACGTGCACATGTATCAGAAAACGAACATTGTAATTGGAAAGTGCGAACAAAACGCACAAAACGAGCGTGAAGCGCTCCCCTCCTCTCAAACACTCACTAACACACTCCTCATGTCGTGCACGTCCCGTGCACATACATATATAATGCAAAAATCAACATTGTAATTGTACAGAGCCCATAAAAGATCCGACGCAACTTTTGACTATTTCCAAATTTTGAATTTCAAAATAGTGGCGCGACAGCGCCACCTCCGTTTTTTTTAACATTGCGAGATAGGACTTGGCCAAAAATGAAGTTTGTCGTAGAATCATAAAAATCGGTGTGCATCATGACAAGTTGAGCAAAAAATATTATTACAGCAACGCCGTCCGCCATATTGGGTGTCGGCCATTTTGGATGACAGCCCGCGAAGCGGGAATCCGCCTTTATTTTTCACTTCGTACAAAATCTATCTTGTCCTAGAGCGTTTATCGGAACGACCTAATTTTGGGTGAAAAATAATCTTGAGAAGTAGAACTTTAAAAGTTATCCAAATTACTTTTCTAAGTTTTACGGTTTTTATGCGGCGAAGCCGCAAACTGTACGAAATATTTTGAGATTTTTCACAAACAAAAAATGGCTCCCATTCGCACATATGGAGCCCGATTTTGCTCATTTTGTTATCAGTTGTTAAAGTCTCAGTCCTAAACACTTTCATTTGGCAAAATTCAAATTGGGCGCGATAGTGCCCCCTATAGGAATTATATGGAGAGTACAAATTTTAGTTTTACGAAAATTAAAATAATTTGGCACAAAATTCTATTTGGTCGTTCCGATCAGAAAAGTCAATTACACCTATGCCATATTTTTCACGGTGTTGCTGTAGCGATGACCAGAACGTCCCATTTTATTCTGATGGAAAAATGTTAAACTCTGAACATAATTCAGTGAGAAGTGAGGAACCAAAGGTTATCCAAAGTACTTGGATAACCTTTGTGGATGTTCTGCGGTGCAGCCGCAGCCCTAAGTAAAATGTAAAAATATGCTTCAGTTTGCAGATATAGTGTGATACAAATTCATACTAATTTTTCTCTGTATAATGTCAAAATTGAGCGCGGAGTGCGCGTTAGCGCATTCCAATAATCCTAAAACTAAGACCCTTGGGAAAAAAGTTAAAAACAAACATAAAGGCAGTAGCAATACCATAATTTTAGATTGAGGGAGACAAAAGGGCGCGAAGCGCCCCTTGTTTTAGGCAGGGCGGTCGGCGAGGGCCGATAATCGCCGCTTGCGGCTATATTTATTATTATTATTTTATTAATGTCTTTATAATATCTAATAAAAATCTATGTTATCGATTGGATACAAAATGTGGTTATACTCAGGGAGGTGGTGCAGGTGCGGGGGGCGGGCGCACGTGCTGTTCAGGGGCACCGGAAGTGAGGGTGCGGCAGGTGCTGCAGCACCCCCTGTTGGCGAAGCTTGAAAATTCCAATGACAATAAAATGACAAACTGTTCACAAGTGTATTTGTGTAACGAGAAATGTGCGCGCTGTAACTGCGACTCATGAGCGCTCTCCCCCTCCCTCGCTCTGCATGAACCTTGCTTGCCCACTTTTGCGTCTCGAAGTGCTCCTCGGTGAAGTCCTCGGGATGATAAAAGGTGTGTGGTATTTATGAACACTTTTGCCATTTTGTCTCATTGGTCAGTGACTGTATAAAAGCTTTCTGCATTTGATGCCTGCAGAATACAGAGCCTGCTCTGCCTTGTGTTACATAATATCTATAGAATTCTATAACCCCCCGCACCCCCTGCCGAAAACGTCTTCCAGCGCGCCTGGTGCTGTTGTGTTGTCACGTTTAAGCAGCATGGTCAGGCTTTGATACCAGCGCCACAGTGAACATCGCTATTCACTCTATCTCTCAGGGCAGCGTTTCATTTACAGTGGATAAATCAGAAGTTTGGTTCCTGTTACTGCGTAAAAAGTAGCTCGGGGACGTAACCTGCCCCCACGCCGCGCACATCTCTCGGCCTGCCCAGGTATGTGCGCTACTGCTGTGTGCACGCATAGACATATTATTAATAGACCGTCATTACTCACTCCTCCCCGTTTACCACAATGACCACGTTCGAAGGGGAAATCATGGCGGATTTACAGACTCCTCCTCCCCAGCGCTGACGAAGCATGTTCCTAATAAGGGCATAAGGGCTGGATCTTCACTGTAGACTCCGCCCTTGCATGACGTGTAGCTCGCGCAGCTCCAATGCTAACAGTCCGACCCTCATTAGTACGAGATTTCAAAAAAATTTCTTTCGAAAACCAGCCTGGTTTCTTTAATTGTGACTAACCCAGCGTTATCTCAGGAGGAATATGTAGCTGTAGAAAATATAATAATAGAAACCAGGTGTTAAAGTTAACGTGTCTAAAGTCCAATGCTTTTCAATGGGAGACTAGCGGCTATATGGAGGTACTACAGCAATGGCGGCCTCCAGTGTTGCGGTCATAAAGCAGAGCAGCCAGCGGCCATTGCATGCAAGTGTGCCGTGTGCGTAGCCATGTACCTCTCACACATGGTGCTGCTGCTGAAAGCACTGCACAGATGCTCCTATCCAAGCCTTAAATTAATAATTTACGTCGGGTTTGTTTCGGGCTCAGGCCGACAATTCAAGTTAATTGCTCGGGCTCGGCCAGGTCGGGCTTTAGGCCCGCAGGCTCGGGTCAGGCTTGATTTTTTGGGCCCGATCTAACCTCTAATACCCAGCAGGAGGAGGAGGAACAGGAGGATGACACCCTCCCCAGAAGTCAATCAGAATTCAACATTGGCCCCTGCGTTGAAGCTCTACTTCACAGTTAGCCAATCAGAGGCTGCTTTCTAAAAGCAGAGCTTCAATGGGATTTCCCATAGAGCTTCAGCAGCTCACTAAAAAACACCTGACTTACAACATTGAACACACTCTCGTGGACTCATTGCGTATTTAATTCTTTCATTGACTGAATGGCAATTCTTTTAGTGAGCTTTTGGGGAATGTTCAGCTTCCCTTGTAGTCAATGAGGATCGAATCACATTCAATTAAAAATGTGCATTTCCCCCAAAATCAGAACTGAGCAAAGTGCCAGACTACAGTTTACAAAGGCTATAAAACCTGCACTCTGAACGGAGCCAAAACAGTGGTTCACAACTCATGTTGCTTTGGGATCCACTTCCAATTCATAAACACCAGTCACGACCCAATTTAAACATTTTGTTTCGACTTGAGGAGGCCTAAGGGTTAGAGTGTGTGTTACCTGGGCAGACCCAGAGCTGTGCAGAAGAGCTCTCTGATGTCACATGGACTGCAGTATCTGCTGAACACCACCTGCAGAAATAACATCACCATCGCATCAGTCACAAGTTACTCTTCACTCAGACACGGGCACATCGGGAGGAAACCCAGATGGGCCACTTTGCTGTTAACATGTCATTTTAGATTGTCTAATGCTTGGGTTCTTTGGGTCGTCTGCAATCTGTGTTTAAAGGAACAGGCCAGTGTTTTTCCATACTGAGATATGTTCTTACCTGAGCTTAGACGAGTTGATACTCACCTGTCTGGTCTTTGTGCCCGTGGAAGAGCTCAGTCACTTCTAACTTCACCCTGTTTGGAGCCATAGGAGTATACTGGGTGAGGGCAAATGCTAACAACATCTTTGGTTGTTTTGCGTGACTGAGTGCACACACAAAGATCAGACGCATCAACTCGTCTAAGCTCAGGTAAGAACATATCTCAGTATGGAAAAACACTGGCCTGTTCCTTTAAGTTTGACGTTTCTCTGACCCAAACACAATTTAGGACGATTTAGGACAATTCTTTAAAGCCCTTTGTAGACCTGGTTTAGTCCTGACTGGACCTTGATTTGATCAAATATTTCATGAGGTGGGACTTGGTGAGTAAAGTTTGAGAAGCGCTGCTCTAATGCACACAATAATAATCAGTTTTACTGTTCATTCTGATCCAACTTCCCTGTTCAGATTTATGGGAGCCTGTTTCTTCAAAGGCTGTACTCTCAGTGTGTTTCTCTCACACTCTATGGATAACACTGTTACAACACTGCACAGCACAGACTGAACATTTTGAACGCTTTTTCAGAGGGATTTCATTTGTAATCGTTTGTTTCTTGCTTTATTTGTCATTATACATGAACTGTACAACATTTATTTCGCAGATTATTTCATTAGTAACACTAATAGTAAGATGATCCAAATCCCTTATGAATCTATTTTTGTATCTTAAGTCCAAAGGAAGCAAATTGTTGCTAAAGATTTTCTATTAGAAGACATTCCCTCTGATTTCTTGTCTGGTGAATTTACTCTAATTACAAAAGAGTTCCTAAAGGCATGAGCTGATCTCCACGCGCTCGCACAGTTTCACTTTGGTTTTTTACCGCGACATCACAAACGCAGCTGCACATGCTTCTTTTGGGACTCTTCCTTTGGCAGCGTTATCAGACGTGACAGCGGTTACCGTGATCTTATGTAACCATGGGAATTGTAGAGCCCATTAATCTGGACATATGTCACGCTAATATGAAGTGTTAGTGTGTAGCTTTTGTATCATTGCTCATGTTCTCCCAGTTTTCCTCTGAGGGAGCCCTCTGCCCCGGGAGTGCTGGTTGGCTGTGGCTGTGTGGGTGCTCTCCTCTGGGTGCCTGGTGGAGGTTGGATGTAGAGACCTGCACGGGACGGGAAATCCTGCGGGACTTGCAGGACCTGACACAAATCTCGCGGGAGCAGGCGGGATTCAAACTCCCGGGCGGGAGCGGGGGGTCAGACCAAAACGCGTTGGGTCCCGATTGTCCCGTATAAGAAAACAACAGGGTGTTAGACACACGTGGACACGAGCGCAGCCTTTTTAAGCATCACCGCCAATGAACACCGGGATGATGCAGAGATCCCCACTACAGCACCTTCACTGGCTCCTTTTGCTCCACACTGACCAACCGGACTTACAGCTGAACTACACTCAAACCCGCCGTTATCTCCTGGCACAGGTCAATTCAATACTTGTCAAAACCTCCGTGCACTGCGCTTTGGATAAGCCATTAAAGCCAACGCACACCGAGATGCTTTGAAACGCAGTTTCATCACATTTCTATAGAGAGGAGAGGAGATGCGCGCCGCGGAGGAAAACACAGGTTTTTACTCTTCTACAGCAACACAGACGTCTCTATGGACTGTGACAAACAGACTGCTCTAAACTTTGTTGGGAGTTACGAGTAGCTTGGTGGGACCAGAATGATTCCTCTCTGTATTTTTGTATACAGCGGGGGATCAGTCTGGTCACCCCGCCCCCGCTGGATGTATCCGCAAAATCAATCCGTTCACGTGCAATCAGATTTGTTTATTTGCCGTGACGTGTTGTTAGCGAGCAGCGTCACTCACGAGACACGGAAGTCCCTCAATAACAATCTACGAACGACGCACGAAAGAGAGAAAGCGTGTCTCCAATCGGCGGTAAATGACCAAAAACACATCGACAGTAGGTGAGTTTCGTGATTCATAATCCTGCGCAAATATTAACACAAAACCGCTGATAACACCACATCAATGGCAGACGCCCGCCCTTCGCTGATTGGTTTACTCCACTTCCTGTTTGCTTGCGTATCTACCGCTGTGGGAAATGGATTTGACGTAACGGTGACCAGACTCACTCGCTGATACAGCGGTGAGTCTGGATTTTTCCAGGCTAAGTTACGAGAGCAGCAGCGGAAAAGACAAACCATTGTCAGAACTCCACTCTGGGAAGGTAAGTGTTCTGTCGCCAACTCGCTGTTAACCTGCAAAACAGAGCCACGTTCTCTGTTACAACACTGACCTACGCTTTGCATTGAATGTTTGATAATGTGTTTAAAACGCTGCACAGTTTGAGAAAAGCCTTTGAACTGCGTTCTGGTGCGCACTCGCCGCTGGCCTTTAAAAAAACTCGGGACTTGCCGGGACCCGGGAGATTTCCCCGGGCGGACAGGGGAGCACACTCCCGCGGGAGACTCGGGAGCGGGCATGGGGGCGTCGGGAGCGGGTGGGAACGGGATTGAAATCCATTCACATGCAGGTCTCTAGTTGGATGTCTCTCCTACACCTCCTCTGGGCGCCCTGTGTTGGCGCCCTGTGTTGGCGCCCTGTGTTGGCGCCCTGTGGCTGTGGCCGATGGGCTGCTCCCGGTGCAGACGACTCCTTGGATGGTGTTTCCTCTTTCGGTCCATCTGCTCTCAGCCTTATGTCCATTTTTATTAAAGCTGGAGTACCTGACTCTTCCTGTTCAAACAGGGACATTTTTAGTTTTGGCCCAAACTTGTTTCTAGCTCTCACAGTCCCTCCTGTGTATTCACATTGTTCAAAGAATGTAATTACATGCACATTTTACACCCATATACAGCACTGAGTGGTGACAAAGTGAAGTGTACCACAAGGTGTATCAGGTACCACAACTTTAAGACTTATATTTTAACTGCTTGTCTGTCTGTATATGTGTCTGTGTGGGGTGGGGGAGGCGGGGTTCATTGTTATTTACTCTATATTTGCGGGTTGGGATGATTTTAATCTGTAAAGCACTGTAAAGCACTTTGTGTTACATTTTGATGAAAAGCGCTTCATAAATAAAGTTTGATTTGATTTGATGAAGAGTCAGATCTTGAACTCCAGGAACTATAGAGGCTGCTCATGTCATAACTGCTCATGTCATAATGGTCGACTCATTTTATTGACTTCCTGGTTTATTGGTGAGAATCGGGGAGGCCGGGGCTGGTTGTCACATTGCTCTTTATAGCCACACTAGGGGGCGCTGTGACGGGATATTGTTACTGAAGATCAAGTTTAACATTCTTCCTGCTATAATACTATGTTGTCATTCACGCCAAAAACATAGATTGACATAAAGAGATGATTTGTCATTTTTGTCTGGGGATTCGTTTCTGAATAATCGAATATTTAGCAAAAAGAAAAATAAAGAGAGAAAATTAAAGAGATGATAGTTTTGAATTGCCAAGGCTTGTGAAAGCTCACACTTTTTCCATTTTAGAATTAGCCTTTGTGAACAAGGCTTTGGTTTATGAGTATTTATTGTTTGTTTATTGTTTGTTTATTTGTTTATTTGTTTATTTGAGCAGCAAACACTCTGCTCAAAAGGAGTGGGCCAAAGCAAGAGCTTATAAGCTCCACCCCCAAAATCAATACAATTAAATCAATACAATTAAATCAATACAATTAAAATCATCAACAGAAAAGAAGCACAATTACAATAACGGTCTAGTTTCATGTACGAAGTCTAGTACAAAGCAAGTAACAAAAGGCGATCATTACATATCTTTCATATGGTTACCATGGTAACATTGTTAGCATTACCAAAAGTCACTAGTTTTATGTTAAAAAGACACATACATATTATGCTCAGTGAATATTATTATGTACATTTTACAACTACAACAACGCTCTCATTTCATGTACGATGTCTGGTACAAAGCAAGAGACAAAAGGCGCTCATTAGTTAGTTACAGATGGTTATTAATGCCAAACATAGTTAACATTCCCCAAAGTCACTAGTTTTGTGTTAAAAGAACATTAATATACATATTATCCGTGATCTTGCTACTTCCCAGTTGTCATTTCCATCCTTGATATGGTATTGATTAGTGTACAATTTTGCTTGGTTGCTTCCTTTTTATTTATTTATTTATTTTAAGTACAATGAATGATGTAATATGTAAGCCCTGCATAGTGTAGTGCGTTACAAAGCCAGGCTGTAGAGCGGGTCCATTGTAGAGGGCAGTAGCTCCTCATCAACAAACCCCCACCCAGCTGCCCCAACTAGCTGATTTGGTAGATGATGTTCCTATGCTGTGTAGTGCAAAAACAAGGTATACGAGCCCGTTGGGAGGATCCCTCTCAACAGATTTGGAGCTCGCCTACTCTAATTCTCTATTTGCGATTTTGAGCAATAGAATGACAACTGTTCAGAGCAACAACACTCTTCCTTAATCAAATGAATGCAAATTAATCCTACTGCTCCCCCTAGTGACAACGTGTTTCTTCTTCTCTGTACTTTTCAAAAGTCTTTTGCTTGTATTTATATTTGAACAGGTTGATGTTTGGACATCGTTTCATCTCCATCTCCATTTTGATATATAGATATATATTTAATGTGCGATTTCCAAGTCATTTTATCATCTATAATAACTCCAAGGAATTTGATTTCATGCACTCGCTCTATAACAACACCCTCTATCTGAATTGCTTCCTGAGCATTGGAATTACAGTTACAGCCGAATATCATCATTTTGCTTTTACTCAGATTTAAAGATAGTTTGTTTTGTTTGAACCACTTACTGTATGACACTCTTTAGTTCCAAGTTAACAATCTGACACAGTTGTTGTAAATTGTCTCCTGATGCAAAAATATTTGTATCGTCAGCAAGATGAAAAACAAGATGAATCTAAATACAGTGCCTTGCGAAAGTACTAATACACCTTGAACCTTTGCACATTTTGTAATGTTTACAACAGTAAACATAAAGATTTTATTTTGATGTTTTTACTGAAAGTTCACACACAAGTAATAGACAACTGTGAAGTGAAAGCAAAATGATACATGATTCTGTTTTTTTTACAAAAAATAGAAAAGTGAAAGGTGGGGTGTCCATAAGTATTCATACAGCATGACTTAATACTTTGTGGAACCCCCTTTTGCTGCAATAACAGCAGCAAGTCTTCTGGGGTATGACTACAAGGTTTGCACATGTAGAGACTGACATTTTAGCCCATTCCTCTTTACAAAACAACTCAAGCTCTGTCAAATTAGAAGGAGAGCGTTTGTGAACAGCAGTTTTCAGGTCTTTCCACAGATTTTCAATAGGATTTAGGTCAGGACTTTGACTGGGCCATTCTAACACATTAATATGTTTGTTTTTAAACCATTCCATTGTAGATTTAGCTTTGTGTTTAGGGTCATTGTCCTGCTGGAAGGTGAATCTCCGCCCCAGCCTCAATTCTCTTGCTGACTCCAGCAGGTTTTCCTCCAAAATGTCTCTGTATTTGGCTCCATCCATCTTCCCAACTATTCTTACAATCTTCCCAGTCCCCGCTGAGGAAAAGCAGCCCCATAGCATGATGCTCCCCCCACCATATTTGACACTGGGGATGGTGCACTCAGGACGATGAGCAGTGTTAGGTTTGCTCCATACATAACGTTTTGCATTTGGGCCAAAAAGTTAAATTTTTGTCTCATCTGACCAAAGCACCTTCTTCCACATGGTAGCTGTGTCCTCCATATGACTTCTAGCAAACTTCAAACGGGATTTCTTATGGCCTCCTTTCAATAATGGCTTTCTTCTTGCCACTCGTCCATGAAGGCCAGATTTGTGTAGAGTACGACTTATAGTTGTCCCATGTACAGATTCCCCCAGCTCAGTGGCAGTACGTCGCAGCTCCTCCAGAGTTATCTTGGGGCACTTGGTTACATTTCTGACCAGTGCTCTCCTTGTTCGGTCTGTTAGTTTAGGTGGACGGCCGTGTCTTGGTAAGTTCGCAGTGGTGCTATACTCTTTCCATTTCTGAATGATGGATTGAACAGTGCTCCGTGAGATGTTCAAATCTTGGGAAATCTTTGTATAACTTAACATTGCTTTAAACTTCTCCACAGCTTTATCCCTGACCTCTCTGGTGAGCTCCTTGGCCTTCATGATGTTGTTTAGTGACCAATACACTCTGACCATAGCTCTGAGGCCCTCACAGAACAGCTGGAATTATACTGAGAGTAGATTACACACAGGTGGGCTCTATTTAATGGTTAGGGCAAGGTGTGAACATTCTGCAGTCATTAGGAATGTTATAAAGGCAATTTAATGCACTCAGAAAATGCTGTATGAATACTTATGCACACCCCACTTTTCACTTTTCTATTTTTTGTAAAATAACAGAATCATGTATCATTTTGCTTTCACTTCACAGTTGTCTGTTACTTGTGTGTGAACTTTCAGTAAAACATTCAAAATAAAATCTTTACGTTTAGGGTTGTAAACATGACAAAACGTGCAAAAGTTCAATGTGTATTAGTACTTTCGCAAGGCACTGTATTTGAGAAGTTTCACAAATGTCGTTAATGTACATATTAAACAATTTTGGGCCCAGAATGGAACCTTGAGGTGAACTACACACAATTTGTCGACAACTCGACTGATAACCGATTTTCACACATTGTTTTCTGCTTTTTAAGTAACCGGTAGAGCTACCCCCTAATCCCATAATGTTCTAGCTTATTAATTAATATGTCATAATTTATTGTGTCAAATGCTTTACTTACTCTTATCAAAGAGAGCGTGTGAGGTTGAGTGATTATTCCTAAAACCAAACTGATTGTCCGAGAGTAAATTACACCTTTCAATAAAGCTGTCTAGTCTAGAGTTATAAACCTTCTCTAAGATTTTTGAGAATTGCGGTAAAAGGGAAACAGGCCTGTAGTTTGTGAAGAGATGTTTATCTCCTGCCTTGAACAGAGGAATCACTTTGCTACTTTCATACCATCAGGAAATTGTCCAGTTTGCAGCGACAGGTTACAGATGTGTGTTAACGGCTTAGAGATACTTTCAATAACAGTTTTTAAAGTTTTCATATCCATGTCATGGTAATCTGTCGAGGTTTTATTTTTACACCCTTTAACAATGTCCAGTATCTCCTTTTCCTCCACAGGTTTGAGGAACATGGACAGAGGATTTGTGTCTATCAGTTCACAATTATAGTTCTCAACATTTGCAATTTTTGCAGCAAGATTCGGTCCAACATCTACAAAGAATTTATTAAATGTATCGACTACTTCATTCATATTATTTAAAGTGTTATCCTCATCTTTGAAATATTGTGGTAATTGATCATTCTTGGTTTATTTCTAATTATACTATTTAAGATATTCCATAAACCTTTAATATTATTCTTATTGCTATCTAACAACTTATTATAATAATCCTGTTTACATTTTCTAATGATACCTGTCAGTTTATTTTTATATTTCTTATATTTATCCTCAGCTTCTTTTGTTCTGTTACTTATAAAGTTTTTGTCAAGATTTTTTTTCTTCTTGCATGCGTTTAGCAAACCCTTAGACATCCATGGGTTTTCTTTACACTTTCTGTTTTTACAATATTTCTTCATTGGGCAATTTTTGACTTTTTGAAATATTTGCGTAAACTCATCATATGCCTTATTAGTATCATTCTCTCTGTATACAATACTCCAGTCTTGAGCTAATAGCTCCTTTTTAAATGCATCAATAGTTTTCTCTGTTTTAAGCCTTCTAAACCAATACCTGTTTTCTTGTTCATTTCTTTGATGATGTATAATATAAAAACTGGAAGGTGATCACTGATATCATTTATCATTAATCCGCTGACTGTATTACTTTCTATTTTGTTAGAAAAAATATTAATTAAAGTGGCACTGTGGGTTGTAATTCTACTCGGTTTAGTTATTAGAGGATACAAGCCTATACTGAATAAAGTATTTATAAATGTGTCCGTCTTTTTATGTTTATTTGGATTTAACAGGTCGATATTAAGATCTCCCCCCACAAACATGAGCTTCTGATTTGAGCTTGAAAAGTGCTCCTCCATCCAATTAGAAAAAAGACTCTATGTCAGAGCCAGGTGTTCTATAAATACAACTTCCAATAATATTTTTCTTATTTCCCTTGTAATTTCTACAGTAAGGCATTCAAGTGCATCATCCACTGCCATAGTCTTATTTTATATCACTTTATAACTATGAACATGGCTACACCCCCACCCTGCTTGTTTTTCTGTTCATGCTTATAAACTCATAACCTTCAATAGAGAACTCACTCGCTCTGTCAATATGAATCCATGTTTCTGTTATTAAAATTACACTGAATGGTTTTGAAAATTGTTTTAAGTAGCTCTTAATGTGATACAAATTTGCATAACGGCTTCGACTGTTGAAGTGGATAAAAGAGAATGTGTTAACGTTTTTGAATTTGCAGTTGTGGAGATCCTCTGTGTAATACTGACAGTCATCGACAGTTGTAGTAAAAAAGTTGTTTTTAGGGTCGATGTCGTTCTCAGTGTTCTGTAATTCATATTGCGGGTATTTAAAGTCCAGTTCTAATGCTTCAGTAATTCTCCTTATTGAGTGTTCTAAATCGGAACTTCCAATGCTAGATGTGTTAGAGGCCATTTGAAATGAAGTGCATCACATACCAGAATCATGCAACTGTCCTAATGATGAATGGGTGTACTGCTCCGAGGGTGAATGACGAGTTTATCGTAGCGCAGGAAGGCAATGTCCCCTCTCGAGCGAGCCGCTTTCAAATCTGACAGCAGATCTTTCCTTTTCCTTCGGACAGTGTCTGTGTAGTCTTTGTTTATGTAGATATTTGTTCCTTTCAGTGCTTTTGCGCGTTGGAGTCTGGCAACTCAGCAGCTTAACCACTATTGGCCTCGGTCTTTCGCCCACTCAACCTCCACCGGCCGCTCCAGGTGTTTGTTTTATGTTTATTTGGTAGGGACAGTGCAAGTTAATGAACAAGCCACACCGGATTGTAGCCTTGGGTGTCGTCGTCCCCCATGCGCACTCTCAAACACACTCTCATTCATCCTGGCCTATTGTACATGTTTTTAGTGGTAGGGGAAACCGGAGTACCCGGAGGAAACCTACGCAGACACGGGGAGAACATGCAAACTCCACACAGAAAGGCCCCGGCCAGGTGGGAATCAAACCCGGACCTTCTAGCTGTGAAGCACGAGTGCTAACCACTGTACTACCGTGCCGTAGGTGTAGCTTCTCCGTGAGAACCTTTCTGACTTTTCTTCCGTCTCGGTCCACGTTTCACCGGGTGACTCAGCAATTCCTTCAAACACGAGATTGTTCCGTCTGGACTGTCCTTCAAGGTATTCCATTTGATCTGTCACTGTCAGTAAACTGTCACAGACTTTGCTCAGCTTGTTTAACAGCGTTTGCCTTCAGATCATCTACGTCTTTTTGCATGTACTGCAGGCTCACTTTCACTTCTTGTAAATCTTTTGTCAACAAGTCCAATCTGGTGTTAATATTTTCCACGAAAACCTTGAGACAGCTTTGGAAATGGTCTCTTTGTTGCTGCAATAGCGCCGTGAAAGTGTCTTTCTGCTGATGCAACACTCTTCCTCTGGCTTTTCAGCTTTTGCTGATTTGGGTGGCATGTTGGCGCTGTGTCCAGAGAGGAGGGTAAGCAGTTAAGATCGCAGATAAAATCCAATAAAATGTCACCATAAAATGCTGGATAAAAACACTAACATGTGAATTAAAATAAATAAGTGCGAGTAAAAGCTCAGCTCTAGGCAGCTATAGAAGGGCGACTTCACCAGCTCGCGCATGCGCCCAATACATTTAAAACAATGATATAGTCTATTTTTCCTCCAAACTCACGTTAACAGCAAATAAACCTTAACCTGTTACCTGCCATGCCCCTGATCAGGGGTTAGGGTTATGATTAGGAACAGATAATGACACACATCACACACATTTTTACAAACTAGAAGGTCTTAGCTTTCAAATGAGGTATCACATAGCTCTCCAGGCAATGCCCCCTTAACTGAGCGCATTTTCTCCAGTTTAGCTTTAATCAAATCTAAAAGCTTCTGGACTGTAGCGTCAGTGCAACACCTCATTTGAAAGCTAAGAAAAACAAAGATGATTTTGATGCGTTTTTGTCGCATTTCTTGTGTCTTTCTTGTTGCTTTTTAGTCACTTTTTTGTGTTATTGTTGCCTTTCTGGCACGTTTTTGTCTAATTTGCGTTTTCGATGCTTTTTTGTTTGAGACTATTTGACACTATTTTGTTGTTGTTGTTTTTTGTCACCTTTTTGTGTCTTTTTGTTGACAGCCTATAGACCAGTGCCATGCCTCATTTGAACAGAGCTGTATCTGTTCTGGGGTGTTCTGCTGATCAAAGTGGAGTGTATGGATACACATTAATCCTGAATTGACTCTTATTCACTGCTCATTCGTGTACAACCACGCACAAAAACACAACAACAACAAAAAGCCACGGCATTCGAGGTCACGACAAGTCACGTAACAGCCCTTCACATATGGTTTCACAATTTATAATCACCAAATAAACGGAACAAAACCTCTTACAGGCTCCAACTTTTCCGATGTAAAACGTTAACACGCGGACTAACTGAACTAAAACTACTGCGCAAAAACAGCCAACTCCAACCCAGGCGTGACCCCCGAGCAGCGGACCGCTCTCCCCCCTTTGCCCTGTCCCGTCCTCTTACCTTCTGGATGCGCCCGTCCACGTCCAGGTAGATGACCCGGTACGAAGAGGAAGCAGTGCCCATGATGGGATCAGCCGTTCACTCTGCGGAGCTCCACGCACTTCTGACCCCGGGAAGAGACGCGCTGTCAGCGGCCGCCACCACGACACCACATCCCCGCTCTCCTCCTCTCCCTGGAGCCCTCCGCGCGCTCTCCGTGCCTTCTCCGGTAGGTCTGGTAGTGTTTTTTTTCTCTCCGGTGACAAAGGGCGCAGACGGAGCGGCGGTGGTTTCGCGGCGCGTCGTGGGGCGCGTTTGGCACGGTGTTTGCGGGTTAGCAGCAGGTGGAGAGCGCTGGACCAATCGCAAGGCGCGCCGGGGTGACACGTCACTCTGCCCACGCGCGGGTTACCCTGGGCGTCACGCTATTGTTGGGGCGCGCGCTCGAGGGTCCTTCAGGTTCGAGACACTTTTGAATGAAGTGACAAAGAGGAAGGAGCAGCAGGCGGTGTTATGAAACCACTGCGCCAAACACGCGTCCGGCATGGTTTTACGCACAGGAGGTCTGCAGGAACGGACAACAAGGTCTCATCCAGGACTAAACTAGGACTTAACTACGATACGATACGATACGATATACTTTATTAATCCCGAAGGACAAACAAGTCACACATAAAAAACATCGGATTAAAAACTAGAAAAAATTCAATAAATAGGACAGTGCAGAGAATAAATATAAAAGTACTGTAAAGCCAGCGTTCCGATTTAGCCCCTCCCACCCAAGGATTTGTTATACAGCCTGATCGCTCTGGGCAAGAAAGATTTCCTGAGCCTATCCTTTGAGCAGGAGAGCGAGAGCAGCCTCTCACTGAAGGAGCTCCTCTGCCTCATCTCCAGCTCATGCAGGGGGTGGTCGCTTCTCCAGGTTCTCCTCTCCGTGACTGACACTACAGAGTCCTGAGAGGAGGCCTTTCTGATTAGTTTGTCCAGTCTCTGAGTGTCCCTCTGCCTGATGTTTCACTCCCCAACACACAACACCATAGCAAAGAGCACTAGCCACGACTGCCTGCAGAACAGTTGGAGCACTTTCTTACAAGAGGCAATCCTCCTCAGATAGTAAAGTCTGCACTGCATTTTCTTGGACTAAACCAGGACTCTTATTGTTATATCTTATTGTTATATTTAGCAAAAAGCTTTGTAATTGAGTCTGAGAGAGCTGTTGGTCAGATGGGGCTGGTTGTCTCAGGTGGCTCAGGGGTTAGTTGTCACCTGGAGTCCAAATGTTTTTATGGTCATATTCATTTAATCATTAAGGGTGTTTTTACAGCTCCTTGAACTTGAATTTACTTCAAAGTTAGTTCAGTCAGATGTTCAACTAACTTATTCCCATGGCAACGGGCATCGACCAGTCAATGCGCCGACACGTGCGCACTCCCCTGATGTTACGCCGTGGTCATTTCTCTGTCTCTCGTGGTTAAATACAATGAGGCTGATGTACAAAGTGAGGAGAAATCACCTTAATCGGCTCATGGAGAGGAAAGAGAACGATGGGCAGAAGAGACAAGTAGCCTACCAGGAGGATAGAGCCTAAAGTTGATCCATATTGCCTCGTCAGAGCAGTAATCCAAACGTCCTCCTGCAGCGTTTGTTCATTGTTTCATCGTGCAAAAAAGAGGTGTGAAAGCCTGAGGTCGGCCGCATTCACACCAAGCCTGCTCCTTCTCAGAGGCAAGTGAAGCTGCTCCGAGACCTCCTGTTTCAGCCGGACTCAGAGCAGCTGTTTAGACCGGCTTAAAGTGCTGCGGTTGGATTCACACTAAAGTCGAGAGACCCTTTAGGTCGACCTAACTAGAGCCTGTGTGAAAACGACCTGAGTCGTCTAAAATTTGACGTAATTTAAGTAATATTCAATAATAATATAATTATTTTCTAATGTCCCTCCCTTTGCTGATTTCAGCAACGAATCAGAAGCTATCAGGCTATCACTTTGACCAATGATACGGGCTTTCCTGTGGCCTGTCTGCTCCAATCAGGAGGGAAGGGAGCTTAAGTGTTTACTTTTGAAAGTTATGCTCCATCCGAAACCGTGAAATTGGTAAGAGGTCTTACGCCAAACCGGATGTGCGTCAGCGTCCGCCATGATAAGATGCGTCCGAATTGGGCTGTCAGTTAGGAAGGAGTTAGGGAAAGTGGCCTGTATGCTAACTATCATAGCCACTTTAGCATAGGGACCTCTGATGCTAACTATCATAGCCACTTTAGCATAGGGACCTCTGATGCTAACTCACTGGCGATTAGGAGCTATGTGCCATCCCATAAGCCACTGCGCCAATCTCCCCACCCCCATCGCCCCACCCTCGAGTGATTCATGCGCAACCACTGTTGATTGACAGGTGCACAATTAATAATAAAATAATTTAAAAAAAATAAGATTCTGCACAAGCCAAACTTTATAAAACTGACAAAATACATGTTGTCGTCCCCACAGCTCAGTCACATGGTTTTAAAGAGCCTCCTCAGTAAATGGCCTAAATGAAGGCAGTTTGTGCTTTTGCTTCATTTAGTAGAACTCAAGCCACATGGCTAATTTGCATACTGTAGCTTTATGAAACTGCTGTTGAGATAAAATAAAGGGAAATGTGAAGGATCATTTGGATGTTTCTCTTTTTTTCCCCTTAAATGTCTTTATTTGGAGACTATGTTGTTGTTGGACAATATACAGTAGGGGGCGGTATGCGCTTTTGTTTGGCTTGCACTCAAGAAAAACAGCTGTTGGTGATGTCACTTCCCCTGGGTAAAGACGGTCGAATTGGGCAAATGCTGCTGAAGCTCTAGTTCACTAACTGCATAGAGATCTAACAGTTGACCCCATGAAAGGTTAAGGATTAGTTGCTAGTGTTAGTACTTAGAGGCTACAATTTAATGGTTTCGGATGCAGCCTTAGTTCTCCCTCTCCTCATTTTAGGAATGGCTTTAAGCTCCAATCAGGAGGGGGGAACTTGACTGTTTACTTTCACTCTCAACTTGCACTCTTCGACCTGCCCCGTACATGGGGCACATTGTCTTTGAAAGATAATCTGTCAATCTGTACCGTTAAACAATACCAGTATGGTATTAGAAATGTTTAGATACTACTAAAAAATAAAAGTGAGCGTATCAAAAGCAGGAACCGGAAAAAAGTATTTTATCTTTAGATCCAAGTATTGATGCTGTTGGTCCAGGGACAGCATTAGAGGAAGTGTTTTTGCCCAATGTTATCTGGTTTTCCAAATCCCCCCCCTCATTTTCCCTACTAATATTTTCCCTATTTAAACCGAAGATTGCAGCTAACAGTTTAATGACTATTTTATGCAATGAGATGTAAAAAGGATGAGAGGCCTACTTTAAGTCAAGGGTTTAAGCTCCATTTAATGTCTGTGTGGCTCTTGTGGGACGTCCTGTTGATGAGCTGTGGACTCTATTAAAAGTGTGACAACGACTCTGACAATGTTCAAATCCTAGAACTAAGTGAACTAATGTTATGTCTGCTCACAGATTTCTTTCATTCATGAACTGTAAGTCATTATTGTTGGCACTATCCACCATGCCCAGGGACAGCAGCAGCTCGTGTTCGACACTCATGAGGAGAGGCCGTCTGCTGCTGTCAGTGAGAGCCGCTCCGGAGCGTCCTGCCACCTCCAGCTGAGCGGCCCCACCACTCCACGCCACGGCCGCCCGCTCCGGCACGGCGGATTAAGACCAGAGCAGGGGCCTGGGACAGTCGAGTGGATGTGTGTAAAAGTTACATTTAGCCTTGAGTTTCTAAGTGGATGTTACGCAACAGAGCGTGCAGATTCTGCCATTTCAGAATCACAGAAGACATCAGGCCTGCATGCACTTTTACCAAAACAATATTTAAGATTCCGCTATTTTATTCATTTATTTATTTCACAGTTGTCCCCTAGTGTGAGTGTTTTATGAGGACTAATGAACACTCTTAATTCATGCACTAGTGTCCAAAGACTCTGGGGGTGAGGCGAGTGAAGGACGATGACAGCTCTTCAGAAGGTTGTGATGTGATGTGAACACAACCTATAAGACAACCCACCAAATGCCTGCGGGATAATGAGAAGTGTCAGGACGTTTCCCGGTGGGCCGCGGTGCTTTTGGCCCGTCAGGCCCAAAGACTTTAACGGGGCTGCAGAGTGTACAATATCCCTCTCTCCCTTTGTCTTTTCTGGCAGCGTAGTATTTACTCTCATGGACAATTAATGAGTATAAAATGATGGCCTCTAGGGGCGTGAGTTACTTAGTACTGCTGTAAAGGCATTGACAGATTGAACAGACATTTGATCTCTGATTTGTGTAATAATATTTCTAAAAAATGACCTTGAGGGCCAGAGGTTCTATGTTGGAGGGCTGGTTTTGGCTCCCGGGCCTGACGTTGCCCACCCCTGGGCACCAATGACCATATTGGAGGCGGGGTTTCGCGAAAGGTCAATTTGATGCACAGCGTCTTTAAAAATAAAAGTCTACTTCTACCATTTACTGAAAGAGGACTAAACAAATACAATTTCACTACCAGGAAAAATACCAGGTACAAGGTTGAAAATTGGGTAACACTTTAGGAATATCCCCGACCAGGCCTCAGAAGGCCCTCATCGGTCCACCACACAGACCTCCATCCCACTACACCAATCTTCATTTACCAAACAAACACTGCAGGTCCCAGAAGAAAACACATGTTCTTTTTATTCCATTTTGATTCAAACCAAAGGCACAGGATCCCATAAATAATCAACGCAAAAGATCAATAAATTATGTTCATCATAAATACATCTGTGTCTCCAGCATTAGTCCAGCTACGTTCTTCATCTTCAGAACCTCACTATGTACAGAATCTCTTTGGTGCATTTTCGTAAGGCAGTGGTATGTTCCAGACACTTGTATAGTTCACCAGTTACCATCTGAAGGTCTAGTGAGAGCAAGAAGATGGATGGAAGGCTGCCAGTCCTGAGGAGCATCTCCTGAAGAGAACTGAAGAAGTTCTTCAGGTGCTACAGAGAGGACGATTAAACTCCTCCACGGTTCGTCAAGTGTTAGTCAGAAGGAGCATGTTCCTGATGTTTGGGGGATCAGGAGGAGCATGCTCTTCATATGTTCTTCAGGAGACAGTTCTGAAGGTGCTACACTCAAAAAGGTGAAGGTCAGGAGCATGTTCCTGATGTGTGGATACCTACAGGAGCATGTTTCTCAGATGTCCCTTATGCCGGATGTGCACTGTACCATTTGTTTTCATCTTTTTTCATCATCATTGTCTACATTTTTGAACGTCACACTAAACAGACTAAGGGAATGTAAAGTCGTCAGCTCACTGTACGATGGTTTGAAGACAGAATCATAACCATAGGTGCAGATTTATGTTTTTCCCATGGATGCCCAGTGGAAACTGACCCACCCCTACCGTGCACTGATCTGCTAAACTAGTCTCTGCTTGGACTAGATATTGACTTGTATATGGGTATTTAAAAATATTGAGTATCAGCCGATATCTCTGGAACCAAAATTGATAAGACTTCCTGGAGCTGAGAAACATTGCGGTGAAAATTGGTACACCTTAGAGGCTCGGAATTTTTTTAAATATTTTTTACTTGCCGACTTTTGCGTCTAATTTTGGGACCATAAGAGATACATAGAGACGTACGTTTTTTAGTTTTGGAATCTACTGATTTTTGTAAATAAATGAGTCTTGCCTATATTTCAGCGAAAATATCTAACTAATGGATAGATTCAGGTTTAAATTTATGGGTTTTGTTGACATATTAGTTAAAACTAAGACTTTCAGAGGAGATTTTGGATCTTGTTTAGTTTTAAAATAAGTTATTGATTAGTGCAAAAAAATCTGTACTTTTTCGCCTTATTTTTTTACATCTAAAACTCCATACATCAGGCAGGAATGAGATTTTTAAAAATCCCTCAGTAAAACCTTTAACATATTGTAAAATATTGTCAAATTAGAAGTATGCTATGTGGAGATGTTGTCACCACAATGTGAGAAAAATGCATTTTCCCCCATATGAATCTATTGTTTATTTGTTTACCTGACAGAGATCCCACCACTACAAACTTTTTTGAGCTACGACGTACGACTTCCCCCAAGACCTTTCATTTAAGACGGCTAAAATTGTGCGGCGTACACCCGGCTTCACATGGAGAACCCTGGAGGAGCATGTTCTTTAGAGGGTCGGTGGGTGCTACATTCAGAAGGTAAAGATCAGCACCTTTAGATTATATCCTAAAGGTGCTACAATCAGGAGGAAGTTGTTTCTCGGTGTAAAACCGCCTGGGGGAGCATGTTCCCGAGGTGTAGAGGTTTAAAACCGCCTGGAGGAGCATGTTCCCGAGGTGTAGACGGGTAAAACTGCTAAGCGGTCAGATGGTCCGAGATGAAACAAGGCAGGTTCCTCGGATGCAGTGGTCAAAAGGAGCATGTTCTTCAGGAGCAGCCCTCATGGTCCTAGTGCTCCTTCAGCCTGCGACACAGATGGAGACAGTGAGGTGAGGGCACAGAGGAGGACAGATAAGAGTCGAGAAGGTCCCACTCACTGGACAGCGGTGATAGGTCTGGGCTGACTGCAGCTCAGCTCCTTAGTGACCAGCCGGAGCAGCAGCTGTGAGGGAGAACACAAACAGTCAAATCATTCATCCTGGAGTAGTGGCTGAGTGGTTAGCACTTTTACATCACGCTGGAAGGACCAGGGTACAGGTCGACCAAAATATCAGGTATGAATTGAGTTGCCTTGTGTATGAAATGCGTGGTATAAATAAAGTTGCCTTGCCTTGCCTTGGATTCTAAATATCCAATACTGAACAGATCACTGGCCTAATCTGAACATGGACAGGCCATACCTCATTTCAAAGCTCTTCACCTGAAGAGTTCAGTCACTGGGTTAGCGTTACATGACCATAATACCACAGCGAGCAGCTGCCAAGGCCGTGGGAACCCAGGGTGCTAAGGGGGCTGCGGCATATTATTAAATAGGAAATGACCACAGAAAAAGCGTTTTTTTGTGTGTGGACAATCCAGTCTCTCAGCCTCCCCTGACCAAAATATCTATCTTCCCACAGCTCTGGCAGCAGCATGCTAATGCTAGTGTAAACTAAGGAGGAAGCTATGACTGGGTCACACGTACAGATATAACATACAAGAGATAGACATAGCCATTCCGTGTTTTTGTAAAATTAACATGGCTGCTCAATCTCCTCCTCCAGAGCATGCTCCCTAAAAGGGGACCGGCCAGAGCTCCAGAGCCTGTCAATCAAAGCCTCAGCCTCAGCCTTAATTCTACAGCACAAAAACCAGCATGGTTAAAGACCCAGCCCAGCATTGTCACATGGGTCACAGCAATTTTTAGAAAAATAAACTCTTTGGAGCCAGGCTTTTAAGCGGTGTTTGGGAGGTGCAAAGTCTCTAGTGGAATCAGTTTTCAAAAGTGTCTTTTGGAGTCACCCCTGGCCACCAGGGGGTGGTATTACAGAAATGTCAGCTCCTGGCTATGAGGACCAAAGAGAAGGGCTTTACCCGCCCATTGATCACACTGAAACAGAGGTGGGTAGAGTACACAAAATATGTAATATATTCACTTGGAGAACATGTAACTTGAGTAGTGACAGTGCTGAGTAACTGAGTAAAAGTCTGATTCATGTTTCAGTAGTGACATAAATGATAAACAAAACGTGAAATAAAGTAAAAATTGTAACATTTTCAAAGAAAATCTCACAAAACATATAAAAAGGAATCATTATGAAGAACAAAACACAAAATACATCTATTTTACGTCATTTGTCACTTAAAGATTTACACAGTGTCATTTTTTTCCTCGAGTACAGATACTCTAAACGTGTTGTGAGGGTCTGTTGGGAACGTCTGGTGGATCTGTCAGTAGGGTCTTCAACTCCCACCTCCGGAAGAGCTTCACCCAGATTCCGAGGGAGGTTGGAGACATGGAGTCCGAGTGGACCATGTTCTCCTCCTCCATTGTCGATGCGGCTACCTGTAGTTGTGGCCGTAAGGTCTCTGGTGCCTGTCGCGGCGGCAATCCCCGAACCCGGTGGTGGCGCCCGGAAGTAAGGGATGCCGTCAAGCTGAAGAAGGAGTCCTACCTGGCCTTGTTGGCTTGTGGGACTCCGGAGGCAGCTGAGAGGTACCGGCAGGCCAAGCGTGCTGCAGCTCGTGCGGTCACAGAGGCAAAAACTCGGGTCTGGGAGGAGTTCGGAGAATCCATGGAGGAGGACTATCGGTCGGCCTCGAAGAGATTCTGGCAAACCATCCGGCGCCTCAGGAGGGGGAAGCAAGTTGAGCTGCTGATCTCGACTGGGGATGTGGTCGGGCGGTGGAAGGAGTACTTCGAGGATCTCCTCAATCCCACTGTCACGTCTTCCGATGGGGAAGCAGGGGCTGGGGACTCAGAGGGGGACTTGTCCATCCCCAAGCTGAAGTCACCGAGGTGGTTAGAAAGCTTCTCGGTGGCAAGGCCCCGGGGGTGGATGAGATTCGTCCCGAGTACCTTAAGTCTCTGGATGTTGTAGGGCTGTCTTGGCTGACACGTCTCTGCAACATCGCGTGGCGGTTGGGGACAGTGCCTCTGGATTGGCAGACCGGGGTGGTGGTCCCTCTCTTTAAGAAGGGGGATCGGAGGGTGTGCTCCAATTACAGAGGGATCACACTTCTCAGCCTCCCCGGTAAGGTCTACTCCAGGGTGCTGGAGAGGAGGATCCGGCCGATAGTCGAACCTTGGATCCAGGAGGAACAATGCGGTTTTCGTCCCGGTCGTGGAACACTGGACCAGCTCTATACCCTACATTGGGTGCTCGAAGGTTCGTGGGAGTTCGCCGAACCAGTCCACATGTGCTTTGTGGATCTGGAGAAAGCGTTCGACCGTGTCCCTCGTGGTGCTCTGTGGGGGGTGCTCCGGGAGTATGGGGTCCGGGGCCCTCTGCTAAGGGCTGTCAGTTCCCTGTATGACCGCAGCAGGAGCTTGGTTCATTGCCGGCAGTAAGTCAGGCCTGTTCCCGGTGCGTGTTGGTCTCCGCCAGGGCTGCCCTTTGTCACCGGTTCTGTTCATTACCTTTATGGAGAGAATTTCTAGGCGCAGCCAGGGGCCGGAGGGTGTCCGGTTTGGGAACCTCAGGATCTCATCTCTGCTGTTTGCAGATGATGTTGTTCTGTTGGCTTCATTAAATCAGGACCTTCAGCTGCTCTGGGGCGGTTTGCAGCCGAGTGTGAAGTAGGGTTGGGCGATGTCCCCTTAATTGGCAGTTGACGATGTTTACAGTGAACCATCGTGATGGATGATGATATCGTCCATCTCTCATTATAAGCATTTTTTAAAGACATTTACATTGCCTATATATAGGCTGAATTTTATTTATGTTAAGAAAAATGTGAGATTGCAGGATCAATGTATCTAAACTAAACATGATCTGAACAGAGTCATGGAACACGAATTTTGCAACAGAAATGTGTTAAAACTCGACTTATTCAGAGCGTCATCTGCTCCTCAATAACAAGGCTCTTATCACACTAATACAAATGTAATTCGGAGCCTATTATTTGCATTTGCTCAATTTTAACGTAATGTTTAAGAAACAGTGGGTGAACGGGACAATATTTAGAAGTTTGCGTCGGAGCTTCAAAAACGAAGCTGCTCCACGCGCCGCCCGGTCCGTGTGCTCGTAGCCTCGTACCTCCGCGCCTCTTTCTCTCCTCTCTCTGTCCTTCGTGAAAACATCCAAACCCATGGGCTCTCATGGGCGGCCGGGATGAGAATCAGCACCTCCAAATCCGAGGCCATGGTTCTCCACCAGAAAAAGGTGGCTTCCCCTCTTCAGGTCGGTGGGGAGTCCTTACCTCAAGTGGAGGAGTTCAAGTATCTCGGGGTCTTGTTCACGAGTGAGGGACAGATGGAGCGTGAGATCGATAGACAGATCGGTGCAGCGTCGGCAGTGATGCGGTCGCTGTATCGGACTGTTGTGGTGAAGAGGGAGCTGAGTCAGGGCAAAGCTCTCGATTTACCGATCGATCTACGTTCCCACCCTCACCTATGGTCATGAGATCTGGGTAATGACTGAAAAGACAAGATCCCGGATACAAGCGGCCCAAATGAGTTTCCTTCGCAGGGTGGCTGGGCGCACCCTCCGAGATCGGGTGAGGGGCTCAGCTCGGTGTAGAGTTGCTGCTCCTTCACGTCGAAAGGAGCCAGCTGAGGTGGCTAGGGCATCTGTTCCCGATGCCACCTGGCCACCTCCCTCGGGAGGTGCTCCAGGCATGTCCTATTGGGAGGAGGCCTCGTGGAAGGCCCAGGACACGCTGGTTGGACTATGTCTCCGAGCTGGCCTGGTGTCGCCTCGGGGTCCCCCCAGAACAGCTGGAGGAGGTGTGCGTGGATCGGGAAGTCTGGGCATCTCTGCTGAGACTGCTGCCTCCGCGACCCGGCCCCGGATAAAGCGGAAGAAAATGGATGGATGGATGGACAGATACTTTATATTTATATATTACTCAAATAGTACTGTATGAAAAAAAATACTTGCAAAAGTACAATTATTTCAAAAAGTTACTCAAGTACATGTGCTTGAGTAAGTACTACCCACCTCTGCACCTAAAGTCTCTGTACTGTACTGTATTTTAGTTTATAAAATGCTGGAATAGAATGACTTTTTACTACAGGTGTCTATACTGATGAAACCAGCCTGCGTCATGTGCCAAGGCCTGCTTTGGTCTAAAAGTTTTACATTTCAGTTCATTAATGGAAACTATAACATTTGGTTGCAAATGATCACTTACTCACTCCCAACTAGGGATGGGCACCGTTAAACGGTGCCTACTTGGTACCGACCGAAAAGCTCCGGTCGGGGGCGGTATCGAAAAACAAATTCTTTCGGTGCCAATTTTCGGTTCTTTTTCTCTCCAGACGTCAATATATGACCCGCAGCAAGTCTAAAAAAAGCAACATGAACGTGCGTGCAGATAATGAGCCGCTTCAGCGCAAATGGAGCAAAGCAAAACTATAACTTAAAAAGCTATAACTTAAAGAGAAGCAAAGCTATAACACACTAAACTTTTGTAATAGAGATGGCCCAGACGCGGTCTGCAGCAGGACTGAGCCAGGACTAAACCAGGACATGCACCGGTTGTAAAACCCAGAGCCAAACTTAACCAGTTATTATAAACCAGGACTAAACCGGGACTGAATAAGAAACTTGAGTTTAGGCAAATTGAAAAGTAAAACAGAGCAGTGACAACAAGAAAGACGTCTTTACCTTTAGTGACAGACCCACGGAGGCTGAGCTTACGTGCTGTTGTTTACAACTCTACAAGCAGCTGCAGCCAGGGGAATATCAAAGATTGTTTGTGGAAAAGTGAGCGCTCACTCTGTATTAGACATTTTTGGTACAACATCAAACATTAAAACATTAAAACTGGCGTACTCATTCTACTGAGTGCATTATATAAAACAGCGCTATATTTAACAGCAGCGACACCTGGTGGTAAACACTGATCATAACAGTTTTTGTAGATTATTAGTGGCAGAGTGAGTACTCTCACTGTGTAAAGATCTTTGACGGGAAAGTGCTTTCGCTTCGTCAAAGCGCAGTGTTTAGAGAAGTTTAGAAAGAAAACCGTGTCATGATGTGGATCTGTCCTGTCTCTGCAGATCAGGAGGTAATAATGTCCTTTCTTTCTTTTTTATCGCTGCTTAAGTGAACATTGTGCTCAAAACACGAAGCTACAGGTGACGCTGCTGCGGCCTGTGTCGCTTCTCTTTTAGGACTTTTCGATGAACAACACTTTTTATACACGTTATTTTAAATTGAATTAAAATTACATAAGTACCGAAAAAAGTACCGTTAAGGCACCGGCACCGAAAAGCAGGTATCGTTAAAGTACTGGTATCGAAAAAAAACTAACGGTACCCATCCCTACTCCTAACCACAACAAATAATCTACAAGCCACTTTTAAGGGAGTCTTGTGGACCAGCAAGTATCAGGTTAGTCCCAGTGGCTTTGAACAATGGGTCAAACGTAGAGCACAAAGGGCACTGACCAGGAGAGCTATGAAGTCCGAGGCCATCAGCATGTAGAAGACTTGGTCCCACCCTCCTGGAGACAGCAGCCCAGCCAGAAGAGGACCTAGCGCAGCTCCTGCAACAGAAAACAGGGCAAAAACACACAACTGCTGAAGTAGGAAATGGTAAACTAATGAACAGAGAAATGAAATAAACTTCTGAATGCTCCACTGAAGGTAAACAGGCTGAGACACTGACCCACAGAGCCGGTCCCGTCGATGATGGCCGTCACCGTGGACAGAGCCCGCGCGTTCCCCTTCAGGCTCTTGTGAGTGCCCTGACACAAAGACACAAACACTTCAAATGTGTTTTCAAACTTTTTTTTTCTATTTTTGACAATAATATGGAGCATATGAAGCAATGTTATTAGTTGCAAAGAAAACTGGGTTTATATGCTCTGAAATCAAATACTGGCATCGGAGCAAATACTGGAAAAAAATTACAATATCGGGTACCGATTCCAAATAAATTATACCTGTTTTGACTTTCAACATTTTAACTACAAACATTCACCAACTAACTCTGGGTGACAAATGAGAGAGTATGGACAATATGGATCTCATTCTGAAGCTCAGAATGTGTAGAATCCAATCGCTGAGTTAAGGCCAGCGCACACCAGAACGCAGCGCACCGCGGGACGTCGTCTGACGCATGTCCATGAGTGCTTTCATCACACACTGGAGCGCGGCGCGTCACGGCTTTTTTTCAAACCATGCTTTAAACATGTGATTTATCCTGTTATCGTATATAAAGTAGGTCATTGTTGTGAGAGAGAGCAAATGTGGCTAATTTTTGCAGGTTAATAGCGAGTTGGCCACAAACAGGAGTTTACCTGTTCAGACTGTTTATCCGCTGCTCCTCTCATCCATAGACATAATAATAATAATAACAACAATAACAATAATAATAATAATAATAATAATAATAGACTCAGTCTCCTCACTCCTCCCCGCTTGTCATAATAATTACGTTCGAGGGGGAATCATGGCAGATTTACAGACTCCTTCTACCCTGCTGTGACGGAGCATGTTCCTAAAAAGGGCATAAGGGCGGGATCTTCACTGTAGACTCGGCCCTCACGGGGCGCGTTGTTCGGTCATAGCCGTGCCATTAGCTCTCATGCTAATGGCCTGTCCATCAAAGTCCGGCCCTCATAAATATACAGCCTGGTTTCTTTAATTGTAATTAATCCTGCGTTATCACAGGAGCAATATCTAGCTATAGAAAAAAAAAAAAGTTCAAAAAAATTAGAAACCAGGCTTTACAGTTGCTTAAAATGTGTGCAAAGTGCAATGCTAACTAATGAAAAACTAGCTTGTTTTGCCGCCCACATATGGAGGTACTGCAGCAATGGCAGCCCCTAGCGTCGTGGTCATAAAGCAGTGCAACCAGCGGTCATTGCTCTCGTCTCTCCAAACAAAGTCTACAGCGCCCCCTATCTGTCCACAGGCCAGAGACCTGTGTTTTCCTCCGCAGCGCCTGGATTCAGCAGATCCGAATCATGGCGGGCGGTCGAGTGTCGGTGCACGTTAAAGCTTCTCAGTGTGCGTTGGCCTTTAGTTAAGATCTGCAAACATACTTTTGATCGACAAATGCGGCAGCTAGCTACAGCATGCTAATGGAGTGGTCATTTACTTTGGAAATCCCATCTCTCGGTCTCCTCATTTTGCAAACTAGGAGTGGCTTTTATGTCCAATATTGCGATAACAGTCATTTGTCGAGCTCGTGTATTAAGAAAGGGCGGCACGGTAGTACAGTGGTTAGCGCTCGTGCTTCACAGCTAGAAGGTCCGGGTTTGATTCCCACCTGGCCGGGGCCTTTCTGTGTGGAGTTTGCATGTTCTCCCCGTGTCTGCGTAGGTTTCCTCCGAGTACTCCGGTTTCCCCTACCACTAAAAACATGTACAATAGGCCAGGATGATGAGAGTGTGTTTGAGAATGGGCTACAATCCGGTGTGGCTTGTTTACATGCATGAGACCCATGTATGTTCATTAACATGCACTGTCCCGACCAAATAAACCAATGAAATAAAAAAAATAAAAAAAGTGTGAGCAAAGGCAGCTTACCAGGTCAGCGGAGACGGCGGTGGTGATGAGCGCGTACGGCCCGTTCACCAAACCTCCACACACCAGCAGCATCCCTGAACACAGCACTGAGGTCAGCTCCACCACAGACACAGGCAGACACATATGATGGAGTAAAAGGACAGTTTGAGACACATCCCTTGAAGGTAGTTGTTTTTGACAGCCCTCTCTAAAAAGCATGTTTAGTTTTAAAATGCTTTTAGTTTTAGTAATTTTAGTCATTTCTAAATGACCCAAGAAGGTTTTAGCCAAGTTTAGTCAGTTTCATTAAAAAAAGTAATTAAGTACTAGTAGTATTGAAATAAAGTATTGTAAATGTGTAAATGTGGATGAAGGCTGACAGGCTAAGCAGTACTGAGCTTGTGACAGTCAAATTAACCACAAAAGGCAGAAGTGTCATTGTGAACAGGACTTTTCCCAAAAGCGGACGCTCTCCTCATCCACGTACACCGACGCCGTCGCTCTGTGTCACACGTACCAAGTGTGTTCTCATGCTCCGCACACAAGCGCTGTTTGTGGACGGTCTGGCGAACCACTTTCTCCCTCTTTCGTCACGTGTCGTTTCATTTACGTTTCGTCTCGTCATGTTTTAGTCCCCAAAGAGCTATTTTTAGCTCGTCATTGTCAATAAAAAAGGGGCATCAACGAAATATCGTTATACTTTTCACTGATTAAAACACTGCATGAAGGTCAGTAACCATGGAGCAAGACAAAGCAGGTCTAATCCAGGACGACCCTAGAGCTGGTTCAGCAATAGGCCTGCTACAGGGTACACTAGAACTATTCTGGGGGAAAACAAGCTGTACATGGAAATGGGACTAAATAAGAACTACATTTAGACAAAATCAGGAAATAAACAGAAATAATCAAGACTAAAGTTAAGTCTGATTCAGGACTTAATGACGTGCTACAAGAACCTAAACTGGGACAATTCCAGGACTAGGAACTAACACCAGTACAGGCCCACGTACCACAGTGTGAGAACCACCGTCGCAGAGGCTTTAGAAAAAGAGAACAACCATCAGGAAAAGTGTTGTACTTAATTTGGATTTGTCCACTTACACATAGACTAACCCCCCCTAAAAGGTGGCTTGAAGAACTACTCGTTCTTAAGCTCTACACGTTCCCTATAGACGTATATTTCAGCTGAGACACTGGGGGGGAAAAGAAACTAAATACACTTACAATTTGAGACTTTTGCACTAGATTACTGACAAACATTTCCCTCATCTAATATTTACACAAAAATAAATAAAAGAGCTAAGATAAAGAAAGGGTAGGATTATACACAGCCTGTCAGCAAACAATCCTTAGTTGCTGACAAAGCTTCCCGAGGTAAGACATGAAACATCCTCAATGCTAACTGAACCTCATGTTGGAAAACTCCTACATGACTGAGAGCTAACAAAACAAGGAACAGTGAAAAACAATGAGCAAACTAAGGGGGAAAAGTAAATTCATCTTGTTTTGTGAGGTTTAATGTGCATTTCAATTAGACTGGGAATTGGATAAAAAGAAATCCTTCTGAGAAAAAATAAAAATGTTAAGGTGAAGGGCAGGCACATGTTAAAGTGATAGTCTGCAAGTTTAAAGATGCATTTTGAAACTTTTTATAAAGAAACATACAGTGGATATTAGTGCATAATTGACCTTTTAGTGACCCAGCTACTGTATTGGTGGTTAGTTACCATCATGATGGCCTCTATGAAGGGTTTCTGGTAGGGTTTCACTGCTGATGGAACGTTTCATCCAGAAAACCAGAAGAAAAAGTGAAAATAATTGTTTCATGTGGATTGTCCCAGTACAGACAGATACAAGCCACAAACTATAGGCTCTTTAGAATGTTGTGACGTCATGTGAACATGACCTATTGGTTCTGGAGCGTCACAGAAGCTACTGTGAAAGCAAAGGTTCCATGCTAACCACTGAGTCACTAAAGGGTCAAATACGGTATGAACGTTTTGACATTTAAAGTTCCATAATACACCTTTAAATATTTTACAAATGTCATAGATTGTGTATAATTGTCCACTTGACGTATAGTTTGGTTGCCGAATTCTGCAACCAATCAGAATCCCTGGGCTATCACTCTGACCAATGAGATGAGCTTTCCTGTGAACGGGCCAGACAGGCGGAGGGAGAGTTCATTTTCGCTCTCCTCATTTTGAAAACCACAACCTGCTAAAGCTTTCTGCAGTCCGAAGGTACACCACAGAATAAAACATGATGTGTATTGTGTACTGCGCAGCCATGAGATCCACAAACAAAGGAAGCACAGTATGTTTGATTACACAATCTATCTCATGTTATAAAAGCTTTGTGTCATCTGCCTGGAACTGGTTTCCCACTTAAACAAAAAACAAGGAGTCGCAAGGAAACAACAAGGAAATGCTCACCTATGGTCGGTCCCATTCCAAACTCACTGATCATGGAGAATCCATAGAGCTGCAAGACAACACAAGGTCACATTTATTTCCTAGAATTCCCATTTTATTTCAATCTCTTTTTCTGCAGCTAAAGACGAAACAAATCATCAGAACAACAATCAGGATTCAGGAAGATACCTTAACTATATCAAAAACATATATTTTTTAAAATAAAAGCATATATTTTCCTTTGATCATGCACAATGAATGTAAATGACCACATATATTAATTACTTTTTGTTATTTTTAAAGTGGGGAAAAAAGAAGACAAAAGATTAAAGTCAACATTCAACAGTTTTAGTACAAGTTTCACAGCTCAGTCTCGATTCCAGGCAACAGTGAGTATCTATCTCCCTCTGCTGGAAGTATGGTGCAATGACAATATGAACAGCTGAACTAATAGGAGAATTTCAGATGTTTGTAGAACTCTAAACTACAGGGTTAGCAACTTTAAAGGAATAGGCCACCTTTTTACATATGGAGATTGGTTCTTAGCTTAGACGAGTTGATGCGTAACTGTCTGTTCTTTGTGCGTGCGCTCAGTCACGCAAATATACGAAAGGCGTTTTGCATTTTGTCCCTCCCAGCATAGGTATAGCTCCAAACTGGGGTGAAGTTAGAAGCTACCAAGCTGTTCCACGTTTTCCCTATTTAAATACAGTTACACGATCCAAGAATAGTTACACAAAATTAAACATGTGGATTTTCTAAGTGGATAAAAAGGGGCACTATATTGTAAGGCGTATAATACCTTCGACTTTACTGCGCGGACGTCGAAGTGCTCCTGGTGTTATTACGCCTTACAAAGTTCCCCTTTTTATGTAACTATTTTATACTAATTTTGTGTAACTATACTTGGATCGTGTAACTTTTCATGCTTGGTCGCTTCTAACTTCACCCCAGTTTGGAGTTACTGTATGAATATGCTGGGAGAGGCTAAATGCTAACAACGTCTTTTGTCCATTTGCGTGACTGAGCGCACGCACAAAGACCACACAGGTACGCATCAACTCGTCTAAGATCAGGTAAGAACATATCTCAGTATGGAAAAACAGTGGACTGTTCCTTTAAGAGGTAATGAGACCTAAATGTGACACAAGGACATAGTTAGCTTGAAACTTTCCCATTTGTGAATAAAAAGCCCAAACCAGGTCGAAAAGAGCGCCTTTCAAAACGAGCAGAACGGCCCAGGTCACCAATGTGCAACAACTCTTTATGCTGTAATGCAGAAGTCGACTTTCTTTAAATAATGGCTAAAAGTAAATGCCAATGTTAGAGGTCTGGGGGTCTTTTTGTATGCAGAGTACTTTAACTGGTATTTTGTGTACGTAATTATACTTTCCAACATGGTCAGCCCATCAGCTGGAGGGGGCATTAAATTGCACATACATTTTTTAACCCTATGGAGGTCCATTCCCCTGCCGTCTACAACGTCACACACTTTGGGGGACACCAAAGCCCAATCTTGTCGCAGGGACCTTATTGGTTAAGTCTGACCCTGCTTCTAATATCATCTTGGGGGCCAAAGGTTCTATACTAAAGGCCCATTGCCTACTTCTGCTGTAATGGATTTAACTAATATTAGATATTTTTAAATGTTTTCCAAAGAAGAAATGTATCGTTTTTATTCTTGAAGTGAGTGCCCAACCAGAAACAGCCGTCTCTGTGAGCCAGATTTGTTTTGCTTAACATTTTATCAAAGCATTAACTTGCCATTCTATACGGAATAGGACTTTGATCCCTAAAACATGTAAGAGCTTGGATAAAAAAGGGAAAGACTTAAGTCTATTTCTGCTAGTCTTGTTGCATTTACTTGTTGTATTTACAGCATTGTCTCTCATCCAATCAATACGTAGCAGCTTTGGGCAAAGGAGTTTAAGTTATGGAAACACCCCCAGACTGTGGGAAGACCCCTAAAGAAGACTGAACCATGCTGAGGCACCTAAGGTGCTTGTACCAAACTACGAGCCTGTGTACCACAATTTGACCAAAACCTCTGAAATCTTAATTCTTGAGCACTCACAGTGGGAGCAGCCAGCAGAAGCATAACGGCACACGTGGTGGCTCTCATGCCAAGTTTATCGGAGACCACTCCTGCCAGGACCCCTCCTGAGGACAGAATATAAACTACTCAGGACAGAGGATACACACTTATGAGGACAGAGTAGAAAATACTGAGGATAGAGGACACACTACTACACACCGTGCCCGGTATGGTAGCGGCACAGTAGCACAGTGGTTAGTGCTCTCGCTTCACAGCTAGAAGGTCCAGGGTTTGATTCCCACCTGGACGGGGTCTTTCTATGTGGAGTTTGCATGTTCTCCCCGTGTCTGCGTAGGTTTCCTCTGGGTATTCCAGTTTCCCCTACCACCAAAAACATGTACAATAGGCCAGGATGAATGATGTGTGTGAGTGAATGCATGGTGGTGGTCTGAGGGACCGTTGGTGCAGATGTGTGCAGTCGCGACAACGCTTCCATCAGTCTCCCCCAGAAACTGAAGCTACAAACGTAGCTTTCTACCACCGAGTGTGGAGTGAATGTACAATTGTCTCATGAAAGGCGCTATATAAATAAAGATCTTCTTCTTCTAAGGAGAGAGGACACACACTAGTGAGGACAGAGTAGAAACTACTGGGGACAGAGTAGAAACTACTGGGACAGAGGATGCACACTCCTGAGGACAGAGGACACGCACTCCTAAGGACACACTTCTGAGGACAGAGGATAAACAATACCATTCTGGTGCCCTAAGCAGAAATGTTTAATGTTTTCTTTAATTTTTTTGTGTTAAAAAAAAAATCAAATCAAATCAAATTTTATTTGATATGTCTCTTGTAAAGACAATATTGTAGTCCATTGGTTCCCAAAGTGGGGGGGCTCAAAAGCACTATAGGACGGCCTCCCCAAAACCTGGCTATTGAAAAAAAAAAAAAAAAATAGAGCAAATGATTATTATTGGGGTGACCCCTGAGAGAATTTTGGCTCAATAAGGGGGCCCGGACTTGGGGAGTGGCTTTTGTCTAAATACAAAAGTAGTGTCAGCCTCGTAGAAGTCCCTTTAGTCCCAGGGTCCTGGTGCATACCTATGATGCCGCCCACGTCAAACAGGGTGGACAGGTCTCCGGCTCTCTTGGCGTCCAGGTGAGCTGAAGACAGAGCGACAGTGAGGCAGAGGACGACACAGACACAGGGTTAGGACTGACCGGGGTGTGGTCCTCACCTGCTTTGGTCATGTAGAGGGGCAGCCAGAATAGGAAGGTGTAGCTGACCAGTTTGGCGAAGAGTAGACAGAGGGAGAACTCCACCACGCCCTGAGGGAAGACAAACCAAGTACAGAAAACAAGAAGTGGTTAATCATTCGTTATTTGCACAGTCCATAAACTTAAGCCCAGGGTCAGATCTGGCGGATACATTGTGTATGTTAGGTTTACGGCAGAACTTGTTTTGGACCTTTCCTTCTTGAAAACTCTGCCATCCATTAAAGGGATATTTCAGGATTTTTGACATTGGGCTTCATTTCCTAGTTATCCAGAGTGTTGTTGATTTCTGGAGAAATATATATTTTTAATTCATGCAGTTCTTATATTTGAAGAGTCTAGTGGCGCTAGGCTAGTGCATTTCTACGGTAACAGCTAGCCTGCATTAAAAACAGTCTGTCTGTGTCGATAGAATAATTTTAGAAATAAAACTGACCTTGCATCACATTAATTATCGCATTTTTTGAGGGACTATTTTCTCACAGATCACTCCGCTGCTGCGTTAGCTTACAACCACGAAGCTGATGCTGCTCAAATATAAGTTATTTTAAATGCAAAATGGTTAAAATGATTCTATTAACACAGACATTTATATGGTTAGTCTGGTGTTATAAGTGATTTACCTCAGGTGCACTGTGGAGTGGGTCAGACTGTTTTTAATGCAGGCTAGCTGTTATCATAGAAATGCGCCACTAGACTCTTCAAATATAAGGACGGCATTAATAAAAAATAATAATAATATCTTCAGAAATCAACAACACTATGGATAACTAGGAAATGAGGCCCTATGTCAAAAATCCTGAAATATCCCTTTAAACTGTGCCGTATCCTATAAGAAATACTCGGGTAAAACATAAAAATGACTGACATCCGTATAAATCTGCCATCTTTTACCTTTAGAGTAATTCTGCAAACCGAGGTTCTCAGGTGATTCTAGTCCAAATCGACATGTTGGAGTTTTGTAAGTTTTTAACCAGTGTAATGAAGTCTAAATAGGGGAAAGGGGATGGATTCAACACATCTTCCCAACAGTATATTTATGACAGCATTTAAACTATATTAATACTTAGCAGTGTAACGGTTCAGCTCTCTCACGGTTTGTTGCACCACGGTACAAGTGCGATATAAATAATACGTTGGTTTTGAAATAAAATAGTCTAAATGATGATTATTAGGCAGCATTTATAAACAGTTTTTCAAAAGCTGCTTTATAATAAAATGTTCCCACATCATGCAATCAACCCCAATGCTGTTTCTTTACACAGAAGTGAACTGGAAGCACAGACCCGTTGCAGCTCTGAGGGAAGGTCTGGATGCGTTTGGTGCAAAGTTTAGAGGAGGAGGCTGCTGTATCAGAGCAAACGGAATAAAATTAAAAGGAAACTGCTGTTTTATGAGAAGAGCCACATCCCACAGACATGATGCTGATGCCGTTCGTCGTAGCGTGCGCTGTGTGGTAAGAAACGACTTTTGTCACTCAAGTAAAGTGTATAAACAAACCTGACAGTTAGCGCTCGCATCACGAATGAATAAAAGGCTTGTTGTCAACATTCAGTGTCATTAGCTGTCCACCTATTTTGACACTTTTTTTCCGGAAATGACGAATTACTTGCATTGCTCATCCCGTACAAATACCCATAAAATTGAGGGACGTCCTGGTGTAATTTCTGTTTTACCGACGTCCCCAGGTCATTCTAATCCCATGCAAATAGGCTTAAGGTGATTTTATTTAATGTAATAGTTTACAGCTGGACCACGACATCCAGATGCCATTTTGTTCCACATAAACGATCACATTGTTGGTGAAAAAGTTACTGCTTTTTTGGCTGAACAGTTTTATGACATTACAGGCTCGTTATTAAACATTATTATACTACATGAGCAGCTTCTCCAGGGCATACTGACCGGTATATTCAGCGCTCCCATGAAGCTGATAGCTCCCGGCTCCTGGCTCTTCACCACCACCACGGGCTGCACCTGCACACGCACGCTGTCCCGAGGCAACAGCAGCTCCGTGTCATAGCTCTGAAGGTCACACAGGTTCCAGAAGTTACAACGGGAACACCGGACAATACGGCTCAAAACGTCAACCTATCCAGAGCTGAGAATCAGAAGGGCGCAAGTGACATTTTTGAAATATCGGTCTGGACAGCTCACAGGTGGACTACGGCACAAACTAGGCGTGATTAGGATGCTCCAACGCCGAGCTAAACAGGCGCAGAGGGTAAAGGCAAAAGAAGAACATGTCCAGAGAGCCCTCTCAGTCTGTAGCCATCATACATGGTCCTTTTCAAAAGCTCAAAGGACAAGAAGAACGAAAGATGCAGCACAGTTTGATATGATATACACTAGCCAGAGGTCTCCAAGATGGCGGCCATAACACCAAAAGTCACATGACTGAAAGGCATGTATTTCAGTGACATATTGTAGAAACCCAAGTAATACACCTGTTATCGTCATATACTCGATATTGAAGAGTCATGTTGCACGTATTTAAAGGTGAGGTACTCGTTGTATTTCAAAATAACTGTGCCCTTTTGATTCTCAGCAATGGTTATGTATATTGTCTGATTATCCAAGTAAAAAAACATCCCCAATGGGCCGTCTTTCCGCCTGTGGAATGTTCCTGTGAAGGACTGGCAGTGTCTCTCACACAATTAAGTAAATACAGAAGTCAGTGTCTGCCAGTCCCTCACAGGAACACCTGGGCAGCAGTTTGACAGTCCAATCGGCGGTCATGTGCGCACCCGTGTGCGTTAAAAGCCTGGTTCACAGGCTTAACCAGCCTGGTTAAGCCCCAATTTGCCCCATCCGACAATATTAAGGACGCTCCAATAATCGTATTGGCTCTAAAGATAATTTTATCAGATGTTCCTGCCGTGTGTGGTGTGTTAAGACTGCTCTTGTCTGCTTAGAAGGACTTTGGGACCGCTCCGATCTCAAATCTGGGACATTGAACATGTTGAATTGTTCTCCTTTTTGCAACCTTATGGGCTGTGCAGTCCTTGGGGGTGAGGGGGAAGTGTGTCTGAAAGTCACAGCTTGAATTTCTCTGATGAGTGAACCTCTGAAGGTGCCCTCACTGAGGCCTGAGTGGAAGGGTGCAGGGGAAGGGAGGAGGGAACGGTTTCGGAAAGGCCCCACATGTGTGGTGAGCCCCGAGGACAAACGAGTCTCAGCCTGCGGACTGTGACGTGTAGCCAATCAGAAAGCGAGGTGACGAGGCGGCGAGAAGCACCGGGAAACACGGAAGGGAATTCAAAATCAAAACAGCTGTCATGGCGCACCAGAAAGTCTGGTGGACAAACAAATTACAAACTATGGCCACTGCCTCTTCTACGTCCGCTATGTTTATTTACTCTGAAGTCACGTTTGAGGTTTTGCGAGATTTCCTGTCTGACGCGGGAATGTTCACGAGTGAAAAAGGTGTTTGTGTGAACCACAGCCTGTCTGATCAAAACTGTTAGATGTGTGGGGTCTCTCAGGTTTGGAAAATCTGCTGACAATTTTAAAATCTTCCCGTGTGAACCAGGCTTAAAGCTCATAACTACAGGACTGTTTATCATCTCCATCTCCAGATCACAGAAAACCATGATTCTGATCCTAGTACGGTGGACACACGCTGAAAGCCAAACAAATATGTACTTTTCTCTTATCCCACTGTCATTTCCCATGCGAAAACAAATTACCCACATTTTTTATGCAAATTACACGACAGGTGAGGCTGGTTCTGTGGCTTTGAGTGTGTCTCCACCCAAAGAAACAACAAAAGAGACACAGCTATTATTATCATCTACTGTATAAACAGAGAGAGAGGAAAAAAAAAGATAAATGGACAACTCAATTTTTTTTTAACAAAAGAGGAACAAAAAAAGCACCAACACCTCCGGTACCCTCAATCCAAATGCACAGACTTAGTTTTTCTTGAATCATTCATTATATACCGTATAAATCAGAAAGTACAATCATGCTTTAAACTAGGGCTGCACAGTATAAAAAATAAAATAAAAAAAAGAATCATTTAATTGCAATTTTTCTAAGATGAATTGCAAATGTGATCACATTTACGATTCCGTTTTCAAATCAATATTCAATACGGATATGCAGATTAAAAACAATCTCAGGAGCATTCATGTTTGAGAGGAGGCTGAAATATGAACTCATATATGGAGGACAAAAACTGCCGAAACAAATACATCAGTCTATTTAAAAGGCGCATTCAGTAACTTTGTATGTGTGGTTAGCATGATGCCTTGGCTCTCCATTACGGTGCCTCTATGACGCTCCAGGACCAATGTTCTTTAAGGAACCATAGATATCGGTATGGTCCTCTGTGTCTTTTATTTGATTGTTTTTAATTTAATTTAATTTGATTGTTTTTACAATTGTATTATTATATTTTTAATGTCTTAAACCTTTTTATTGCATCTCATTTATAGTTTTGATTATTTGTAGTTTTTATAGTTTATAATTATTTAACATTTTCTAGTTGATTGATTGGTTTGGTTTGACTTGATCTGATGTTGATTCCTATATACTGTCGATCTTATGTGCAGCACTTTGGAAACGCTTGTTTATTAAATGTGCTCTATAAATAAAGTGGATTGGATTGATTGGATTGAAATGGTTCCATCGGCAGAGAAACCAACCAGAAACTCTAAAAACAATTGATTCTAGAGCATCACAGAGGCCACTGTGCTTGAAAGCGAAGATACGAAGGTGCTAACCATCCAAACAGCCGCTGGGTCGCTGAAAGGTACTAAATATAAAGTTCCATAATGCACCTTTAAATCTCCATATTTGCCATTTAACAGTATGGTTATAATTAATGGAAGCCATATATCAGGAAAAGAGGACAAAATAAATGCATGAATAAAATAAATGTAGACAGAAAATAATTATAGGGCAATATATATGCCATGAATAACCTGTTAAGATAAGGATTTTATCGATCTCACTTTTTTATTTTTTTTATTTAGACAGACAATAATTAATAAAAAAATATACTCAAACTCAAAATATATATATTTCTACAAATTTCAACATCTTTAGTTACGTTTGAATTGTCATTTGCTAATATGGACACTATTTATTGGTTGACTGATTCATTGTTGTGGCAGTTTTAGGCTTCCGTACACCGAGCTCTAAGCTAAAGGTTTAGCAGAGACAGATTTTTTTTCTCTCTACCACAGGACATGGTTTTACCTAAATAGCTGCTGCCGTGCTGCAGCCCTACTCTAAAGTGCAGATTGAAATCATGCGCTCATTAAAAGTCTGGTGTATTTGGAGTGAGATCAGGATCCAGCCTGCGCTGACGTCTGCAGACACTGACCTTCCTGTTCGGGACTTTGAACTCAGACCAGTCAGACCAGCTTTGTAGAAAGTCATGCTGGGTGTGGAAAAAAGGCTTTAAATGTGCACTACTTAAGAAAAAAAATGAATACGTCTTTAAATTGAACAGGAAGGCTTCATCAGTGCAAATTACATAAAAGTCTGTACATGCTGCATGTAAAGTAAAGGGGCAAGCACACTGACCTGGGTTTTGCCGTCCTTGTACTGAGGGTGGAAGTCGGACTGTCCATTGGCCGCGCTCCACTGGGACAGACACACAGTCAGGTCAATACAACAACACACATTCTGACCACTGAGAGGACGCGTAGGACACAGCAGAGATCATTTGGCATTCTGTCAATAAGTGGGTCATTTATCAAGACAGATGCTCAATAACAAGTGCAAAAAGGAGGCAAAAGTGGGCGAGGCAGAATAAGGTGAATAAAGCTCGAGAAGATTGTAACTGTAGAAAAAAACTTATCCAAAAGTAACTTTCAGTTTCAATTAGTGGCGTGGTTTACAGACACACTTTGAACCAATATAATATTGGATTATGGGCAGTTTTGGGTTTAACAATGACACAGTTGTAACCAGGAAGTACAAAATGAATCGCTGACACCGTAGACAAACTGCAAAATTCAATAGGATTAACCCAATGATCACTCAAAACTGCGTGAAATACTACTCCAGGTCTGTTTTTAACAAGGAAACAATTTATGTCCACATAATCCATAATCCCAAACACTGCACTTGGAAAATAGACCTCTTTACTAGTCTCACATTCTCCCAAGAGTGAGTAGAAGCTTCTGAAGATAAACTTCCTCAACTACATCCAGTCGACTTTATTAAGATGGATAATTCCTGGATGACTGAGATCCTACACTGAGAGCTTTAGTTTAGTTTAGTTTAGTTTATTGATGGAATGCCCCTTGAGATGTGCCATCTCGTTTTCGAGGGGGTCCATGACACTTAAAGAAAATTTAAGAGGGGGTATTATGCTTTTTTCAATCACATAGCACCAGTCTATAGCATACTACAATGATGACGTAACCTTCTGTTGGTCTGTATATGCAGTAAATTAAAATAACTGCCTTGAATAAAATTGCTCTCTCAAAATGGCTGTACTGAACGTCTTGAAATAGGCCTCTGTCTCTTTAAAGAGTACCTAAACGGGTGTGCCAAAGCCTTTCCCCACCCACAAACAAAAGTCAAAAATTGCTGTGAAAGAGGCGGTCTCTGAAGTTTGGGGGTGACATGGGGGGGTGAGTGTGTGGGCCTTTGAATTGGCACAATCACAGCAGACTGATTACGTGGGAGGGACTTGGTTATATACCACAGGTACAGGGGCAGGACAATTGGCAGCACCTGATGACGATGTGTGGAGCTGGTGCGGCTTATGACGTTCTGTGGAGGCCGTGGACACTCTCTAGCCAATCAGGAAATTCTAATTTAGTAGCAGAGTTTACCCTGAAGGGGGCGCAACCCATTTGTTTTCAGGCCAAAGTTAGGATTTTACACATGTTTGCGCTATAATGTCAGAATAATGTCAGGGACCAGTGGACAACACTAAGACACACCCACTGAGACAGTTTATCAGTAAAAAAAAATTGATTTGGTGTTTAGTTGCTCTTTAAGAAGCTTTCCGACACGCCCCCTTCAGCACACTGCTGTGGCATCTAAACAACACTACTGTGCGGGGAGGGGCTCTGCTGAGCTGAGGAGCAGTGGTTGGTGGCTTGGTTGGTGACAAAAGGTCCAGAGGCGTCTCCAGGAGGTGGGGGCGTTCCGAGGAGGACTGAGGCATAGCTACACCTAAAATGGCTGCCGTCTAAGTTTTTACTGATTACTCAAAAATATGTGAATGAGCCAAGGCAACACTCCAGGCATGTGTTTAATGAGGGAATGACATAATAACATGATATAAAGCTTGAAAAAGTCCATTTTACATAATACCCCCCCTTTAAAAAAAAAATTAATTGATACTTTCGAAATAATTGGCAGCACCTTTGAGGTAGGGGGAACGGGACTACCAGAGCGGCAGTAGTTTGTTTTCGGTTTGAAGTGTCTTTCCTGTCTCTCTTATGCAAACTGAAGTAGGCTGTGGCATTTGCAGTAACAAAATATCAAACTCCTTCCTACCCGGATCCGATAAATGACATGCAGTTATGAATATACAAAGAATAACAACCAATTAAACAGCTCCAGACAAGAGCAAAACTCTGCATTCAGAGTCAGACTGGGCAGACATCGAGCTGGTTCTGTTCTTTTACTGCCGTAGGCTTATACTCACTTCTTTCCCAGGAGAGCTCGGGGATGACATGCGTTTCAGGTCATTTGGATCTGCAGGAAAATGCTATTCAATATTATGGATCTGTGTCAGTGTACAATACACTTAAAGTAAAAATGGCAGAGCACTCACGCTCTACCAGGAAGAGGAAGCAGACGAGGCCCATGGCGGCGATGATGAGGCCGGGCACCATGAAGGACAGGCCCCAGTTGGAGGAGACCCAGTACCCTGCGATCAGAGAGCCCAGGATGTTCCCCACGGAGGTGTGAGAGTTCCACAAGCCCATGATCAGGCCGCGGCTGAGGAAACACAGAGGATCAGTACCAGTCTGTCGCAACAGAACGAGCGAATACAGCCTCACCGTCCTTTGCCGAACCAGTTGCCGATGCAGGTGACCACACTGGGCCAGCCCGTGGTCTGCACCAGGCCATTTGCAACCTGCAAACATGTGCATTAGAGTGAACATTCAAGCCTGGGGGGGTTGGACAGATGGGTCAGGTTAAGGGGACAGTGATGGAGGGAGCAGTGCAATCTATTCAATGCCCAGCAGAAACCCTGTAATGTGATGTACAGTAGTAATGGTAGTGATATTGTGCTCCATCACTTCTTTAACGTTGCAGCTAACAACTCAAAGCGAACGGGGAAATTAGCAAAGTTCTTCACAGGTGCAGGTTTGCAAATGCTAATATTTTTTACAACGTGTCTCCACTTGAACCCTCGCCTTAACCACACCAAGCAAAGCCCGGGGTCCGCCTGGACATATGTGTTGGTAAAAATAGGGAGGTGGGACTCCTCTCAAACCTGTACAAAGATGTAGAAGCCCAGGTTGTGGATGTTGTAGAAGTAGCCCAGTCCGAACAGACAGGTGAAGAGCCCGCTGAACAGCATGCCCACACTCAGGTACAGGCGGATGGGCAGGCGCTCACCGATGATCCCACTGCGGAGGCCATAGGGATAAACTCAGTACTACTACAACCCAGACCAGAAACAAACACTAGAGATGCAACAATCCAGTTTTTTTTTTGCTTCAAATACCAATACTGGGGGTTTTGAGTATCTACCGACATCTGATGTTAACCGATACCACGAAACTTTCTTAAATGTGGCTTTCTCTTAGTGAAAAGATGAATGGTCTCTATTGTCCAGTCTGAGATCAATACAGTCTTCACCCTAAAAGTTTTTTTCACTCATAGTTAGTGGTTGTGTGAAGCCATTTTTGGTCAAACAACTGAGTTTGCCCTTTTTAAATCATAATGAAAAAAGAAACTTCCAAATTGACACTGATCAAAAGTTTACATATCCTGGTGATCTTGGCCTGAGAAAATACACACAAGTTGACACAAAGGGGTTTAAATGGCTACTAAAGGTAAGCATCCTCACCTGTGACCTGTGTTTGTAATTATTGTGTGTGTATAAAAGGTCTGAGTTTTAGGGCTCCTGACAGACCCTTGCATCCGTCATCCAGTGCTGCACTGACGTTTCAGCTTTGTGAATCATGAAGAACGCAAAATAATAGTCAGAAGATATGCAAGAAAAGGTAGTTGAACTTTATAAAACAGGAAAGGGATATCAAAAGATATCAAAGGTACGGAGCATCAATCAGCAGTGTTAAAACTCTAAGTGGAAAATGAAGGATTCTGTTGAAACCAAACCACGGTCAGGTCAACCAACAAAAAGTTCAGTAAAAACTGCTAGGGAAATTGTGGATGAAAAGAAAACCTTTTAATTTCAGCTGAAATACAGGACTCTCAAAAGTTGTGTAGCTGTTTCAAGATGCACAGTAAAGAGGCACTTGATGAACAATGGGCTGCATGGCCAAGTTTCCAGAAGAAAGACATTACTTCACAAATGCCAAAGAGTATCTGCTTACAATATGCCAAACAACACAGAGACAAGCCTCAACATTTCTGGAACAAAGTAATTTGGAATGATGAAACCAAAATGAGACCTTATTGGCCATAACCATAAACATTACATTTGGAGGAGTTAACAAGGCCTGTGATGAATGGTGCACCATTCCTACAGTGAAACACGGAGGTGGATCACTGATGTTTTGGGGATGTGTGAGCTATAGGGAAACTTGGTCAAAATTGATTTCAGGATGAATGCAGCATGTTATTAAAGAACTAGCTGTAAACAGTCATTCAGTATGTAGAACCGCACTTAGTAGACCAGTGGTTCCCAAACTTTTTCCTTGAAGCCCCCCCTGCACATGCTGTAGTCGGGTCGCGCGCCCCATTCCAAAAATTATGCACGGTCACAACAAATGTATCAAAACAATAAATGCTAATAATTATTTATTTCAAACAAACAAACTGCAATTGGAGTGTTTTATGCACCTGTAGCTACTCCTTTCTTAGTCATATTTGATTACCTGACCCTTTGACCAGACAAAGCTCTCAGCCTCTGCAATCCCAGGTGCCCCGCAGGTTTGGAACCACTGTAGTACTATATAGGCAAGTGCAAAGTTGCCTACTCGCTGGGCTGCAGAAAGGAGTGAGCACCAGCAGAATGAGCAACTACACCTACAATAGGTTAAACTCAGGAAATAAAATTCAAGAGACAGTGGAATATTTATGGATATATAGCAGGGCTTCAGCTGTCACACTGTTCGGTTCACGGTGCAGGAACCACGGTTTGGTGTATCACTGTGCTGAAATGTTCATCATTAGGCAACATTTATAATCTCAAAATAAAATTGGCAATGCTTTCAAAGCTACTTTATAATGTAGCTCACAATACAAAACAAAATCGAAAACAAATTGTAGCGCTCTGATGTTGAAAAAAATAAATTAAAAAAAGCGCAGTACAGGCCATGCACTCGTTAAGTGGTAGTTTCAGTTTCGTTTTCCACACATAGAGGCTAAAGCACTCGGACCAGCGCATTTGATTTGAGGCTCATGTTTGGGCTGTTCTTGGACTTTCTGCTTGGAGTTTTTTGTGGAGACCAAGCTTTGGAGGTGGATTATGACCAGGACAGGATCATACTTATTTGTCTGCGCCTCTGACATACGCACTGTACTGGATCAAATTCACCACAGCCTCGTCACCGCAGGAGAAACAAAGACATGTCATGTGTTTTTGTTGGACGTAACTGTACAGGTGTGGAGTGTCTACAGCCTTCAGTTCATTCATCTATCGATTATTTTTTACGATTAACCGAGTAATCGCTTGGCTGTGAACTGTGTAGAAAAATGTTATTTTTTCATTTTTTTTATCACAAAAAGCTAAAGTGGCACCACTTGAGGACGTATTGATGGCGTAAACTTGATGGCCGCGCGGAGTGCTCTGGGAAATAAAAAACATGGCAGCAACCTATGGAGCTTCTTTTTCATTGATCTATCTTTTAAATGGCGGTGACATGACACCAGAAAGACCCTATCCGACGTAATCACTGGCAGAGAATGCAAGTGGTTTGTCACACTTCCGTAGACCGCGCGGTGTATCTGGAAAACGTTATATTCCACGCCCCGCCCACCCCGGAAGTGTTTGTCATTGCGGTTTATTAGATATTGAAGGAAAAGTGTCACTCATCAGCCTGGAAGCTGCAAATGGAACGCACTTGGACGTTTCAACACGACAACGATCCAAAGCACAAGGCCATGTCGACCTCTCATTGGCTCCAGCAGAATAAAGTGAAGGTTCTGGAGTGTCCGTCTCAGTCTCCTGACCTCAATATCATTGAGCCACTCTGGGTAGATCTCAAACGTGCAGTTCATGTATGACAGCCAAGGAATTTACAGGAACTGGAGGCTTTTGCCAAAAAGAATGGCCAGTTTTACAATCCAAGGAAATAAAGAGGCCCATCCACAACTACCACAAAAGACTCCAAGCTGTCATTGATGTTAAAGGGGGCAATACACAGGATTAAGAACTGGGGTGTGTGAACTTTTTATCAGGGTCATTTTGGTAGTTTATTTTGTCATTATGATTTAAAAAGAGTAAACTCACTTGTTTGACAAGAAGAACAAGAACAAGTATATAGCGCCTTTCACAGACATGGTCACAAAGCGCTTTACATGAGACAATTGTACATTCACTCCATACTCCGTGGTGGTAAACTACGTTTGTAGCTACAGTTTCCCCTGGGGGAGACTGACAGAAGCGCTGTCACGACTGCACACATCTACGCCAACGGTCCCCCAGACCACCATCATGCATTCACACACACATCATTCATCCTGGCCTATTGTACATGTTTTTAGTGGTAGGGGAAACCGGAGTACCCGGAGGAAACCTATGCAGGCACGAGGAGAACATGCAAACTCCACACAGAAAGGCCCCGTCCAGGTGGGAATCGAACCCGTGACCTTCTTGCTTTGAAGCAAGAGCGCGAACCTCTGCGTTACCATGTTCAGGCTTTGCACAACCACCAACTAGTTTAAAGGCCGGTCATTTGCTGTCCAAGGCCCAGAGCTATAGAACACACTTCCAGCACACCTACGAAGCATCACTGAGGTGAGTGTTTTTAAATCACAGTTGAAGACACCGCTATTCAGACAAGCTTTTGATACGTAGCCTCTGACTCGACTGCTCTTTTTATGTACATTTGTGTTTTTATTTACTATTTTCTATTGATGCTTTTACTGGAAAGCACCTTGTGCACCTTCTGGCTGTTGTAAGGTGGTTTACCAATCAAATTTGATTGATTGATTGGACTATGAGTGAAAAAAAATCTTTTTGTGTTATCATTCATATTCCCTGAAAAATGGCCAAATAAATATAAACAATTCTGCCAGGGTATGTAAACGTTTGAGCATGGACTATTCACCCGTCTCCCCTCAGGCAGGAGGCTACGGTCCATCCAGACCCATAAATCCTGCCACATGAACAGTTTTTTCCCTCCGCCATCAGACTCATGAACAAAAACAAGACCCAATAACTCTGTATCAGACTCATGAACGTAATAACCAGTTCCAGCCATTTGCACATCTCTATTGCACTATGTGGTATGTCCAAACTCATATCTGCTGCTATTACTTAATACACCTGCACACCTGCTGTTGTTCTATGTCAAATTGGTATTGTCTTCATCATATGTTACTTTTTGATTTATTTATTTTTAATATTCTTTATGCATTCCCTTATAGCCTTATAGGTTTAAAGTTTTCATAGCTTATTTTATCAAAATTCTGTGTTATACGTTTCATGTTGCACGATTGTACCGAGAAAAATTCATAGTTTGTGAACCTGTTCCAAACAATGGCAATAAACAATATTCTGATTCTGAGCACAACTGTACTGTATACCACTTCTTGTCTTTAGTAAATACTGCGTTTCCAGTAACACTCCCTTTCAGATGGCATTTGTTCTAGCCCATCCCTGTTTGTTCAGTCTGTCCTGTCGCGCGTGTTTATTTAAAAGACGGGGTCAACAGTCACTCTGTGCAACGGAGCGGCAGACTCTTTATTTAGGTTTCATCACATCTATAAAAATAAAATAATACGAGAGCTTGCATGCTACACTAATGCTTTAACTCATTACCAATTCCATTGTTTAACAATAACTTTAGTAAAACCACACTGCGGACTACTACAGGTTACGTATATGTTGTCGTAATGAGCCATGCAGTTGAACAAATATAATTAGGTTTAGTAGAATGTGTCCAACAAAAGTCACAACATCAGAGAGGTTTTTTGTGTTTTATGTGTTTATGACTTTTATGACCAGGATGTTGTCCACTTCCTGAATCAGGGCCTGGATGTTCAGTTCCAGACAGAGAGAGAAACTAGTTGTGGCCATATTTGTTATCACTCATACTAAAATTTCTAATTTGTTTTGTTACTGAAAAGAAAAAAACAACTCGATACGTGATACCGATTTTGATACCATGGCAAGAGAATGGGACAAACAAAAAACGGACGAGGCAAAGTGTTGGCAATATTTATGTGGACGAGCAAATTTCAACGTGTAGAGCAGATAAAGGGCAGCACTTATATTTGTTCTCTGCATTTTGTCTGTGAGAAAGGTCCTGTGGCTGTGGAGTTATCTAGGAAGTAACAACACTGTAAACGAAAGGCTCCAGTTAAACATCTCGACCAAACAGCGTAGCCACCCAAACAAAGAGTGAAAAAAGCTTTTAAACAGCTTTAAGCCACAGAGAAGGCTCATCATTACAAGATTCTGTGGCTCCGCTAAATGACAACAAAATTGTGTATGATACACGTCACCAGCATGCACGTAAATGCGGTTTGTCTGTCCAGCTCTGTGACTTCATCTGTAAAGTTGGCTATTTATCCAGGTTGAAATCCCTTATCGCAACATTATACTTATTGTGACGAAAGCGCAAGCTGACACGCTAGGGTTGCAAGGTTCATCAATATCAATTGCGATCGCAATCGAGGTTTAGACAACCGCAATAACCTAAAGAGTTTCTGTCTGGCATTTGAGTTATAGCTGTCACCTATCAGAATTGATAGGTGACAGAAGAGGGCGCTGTCCACATAAAACCAAACATTTTTCAAAGTGGATTATTGTGTATTGTTCTAATGTGGGGCAATTAGAGCAAGACTATGAATTTTGACTAAAGTTTAAAAGTAACATGACTTCCTTCACTGATCATTTTAGCAGTTTATGCGTTTAAATGTATCAAGTATAAAAATCGCAAATCGAAATGCAATATTTGTCCGAAAAATCACATTAGGTTTTTTGTCAAAATCGTGCAGCCCACACCCGTTGGCGTGCTTTTTAATGTTTCTGGCTCAGAAATAAAGTGTTTTTCTATTTTTGCAACTGATGAGTTCCTGGACCTTATCTTTTTATGCTTATACTTATTGTATTGCAACATGTATCGTATCAAGTCACTATCTAGGTGCACTGAGTTGCCTTGTGTACGAAATGCGCGGTATACATAAAGTTGCCTTGCCTTGCCTATCTATCGGGACAAACAAGAATGCACGCCAACTCCACACTGTAAGGTCCCACCAGGAGAGTCTAACCAAGGACCTTCTTGCTGTGAGGAGAGAGTCTCAGCCACTGCCTGTGTGTCCGCCGTGTGTACAGTAAGTGTGACGTCCTCCTCACCTGAGGTACATGCCCACGGCGTAGGCACACAGGAAGGAGTAGTCCATGGCGCCCAGCAGCTGCTTGTAGTTGCTCTTATCTGGGGACACACAGGCACAAGTCAGCACAGGACGTTAGCACATGCAGCTAAAACAGATGTGCTGTCACTGTGAAACCAGAGGAGTCAAAGCTTTAACAACAATACAATCTTATAGTCTTATATAATAAAATAAACTCGTAAATGAGCCGGGAGCCAGTGCAGAGGTCGCAGTGATATGCTCAGGCTTTGTCTCCCAGTTAAAAGACGCACCGCAGAATGTTAAACCGACTAAGCGGGACAGTGATGTTCAAAATATGGCTAAAGCAAACAAAGACAGCAATGTTAGGATAATTTCCGTATTATATATATAGCCCTAATAACTGTTGACAAGCAAACAACCCAATACAATGAAAGTAAAAAGTGACAGCTAGCTTTAGTTTCCTCCTTTATGTACTTTGAGCATCTGTTTGAAGAAAAAGGATTAGGTGCCCAGGTGTCACACTTGGGCTATCACAGACCTACAGGCTCATAACGATGGAGAAGTGCATGTTGGTGACTCTTTTTGGTGTAATACCAGCGTGCCATTAGGCAGATTGAGGCTAAATGGGTTACAATGTGCAGTGGATGAGTATATGTGAAATATGCAATGAAGGAGGCACTACAAATATCAAGGCTAAAGCACCAGAAATCAACCTGCCTTAAATAAAACCGGCACAGCTGTGTGGACAAGTCATGCTCTTGCCAGGCGAGTACTCTTCTTCTGTTAATCTAGTATTGAAATAATAGGAGCGTTAATGTTAAGTTAGCTGCTTGCTAAACCCACAGGAGTCAGGCAGCTCACAGACCCCTACTACCGACTGCAGTGGCTCTGCCTCTCCTGTGTCTGTGGTTCTTATTCAGCAAGGAAACATATTAGTAACGTATTAGTCCTGATTCTTCAGCCGCAATGTCACATGTGCTTTTCAGCACAAAACAAATCCATCTTGTCTGAAATAGCAAGGCTCGGCTAAGAACAACTAAACGCTTCCTGTAGCCCTTTAAAAGTAAACGTGCCAGATATTCCAGTGGCAGAAACCATTTTTTTGTAATGATGTCCAGCAACGACAACTCAGGAAACTGTTGGCAAATGACTAGTCTTACGAGTCTTACTTTGGCTTACATGTTACATGCCTTTGCTTTTTTTGCCGGCTTTGAAAATGGGAAAACATGCAGCGCTCAATATTTTCTATGGCAGGAGATCCAGAGAATGTCAAACAATGACCACTATGGGGCGGAGTTTTGCGAAAGGTCAACTACACAAACATTTCTCATGTCAATCTCCCAAATCAGGAAAGAGGTGTTGAAATCAGAATGAAATAATACTACTCTCAGTTAAAGAGGTGTGTGTGTGTGTGTGTGTGCGTGTGTGTAAGAGAGCAGAGCTGACCGAAGGGTTTCCAGCTGCAGTGGTCCCGGGGCGGGGGGGTCAGCGAGGAGGGGGTCCCTGCTGAGCTCCATGTGTCTCCCACAGACGAACAGTTCTTATGCAGCTCACTCTGCGCAAGGCAAAGCAACAGGACAACTCAATACAACTCATGACAATAATATTCACCAGCAGCTTATTTGGTCATCAAATTGTCTGTACCTTGACGATGCTGATGGGCTTCCTGGACAGGTGGAAGCTGGTGTAGAGGAGGAAGGTCAGGGAGAAGGTCAGAGCGCGGTACCTGCACATATTAAAGTACCGTACACATTACTCCAAACTAAGAATCACCCAAGCTCATCAGGCATGTTGTCCTCAAATATCAGACATTCAGACCACTTTATGACCACTCTCTATTAGCAGTGTTTAGTGCTCGCCTGTTTATTTGGCACAAGATGGCGCCGTTTCTCAGTCCTGATTTGTATACTTTCTCATAAGCCGCCATGTTTGTTTTGATACTGACGGACCATGCAATACTCTGGTTAATCTGCCTGTCAAAATACAAAAAGCAGCATCGCACACTCAGGCTGATGTCCAAAGTTAACTTTTAAATCTAAGCAATCATTAATCTGCCTGTTAATCATGATATGAAGTAGGGATGATCATGATTAACCTGTTAACTGTTACCAGTTAACAGCGAATTTGACATTTGTCACCTCTGCTGTGTGATGCAGCTCAGCATCAAAGCCCTCCTAGAGGAAATGTGGAGCAGTTTGTGCGTGAATCACAACCAGGCACTCCTTTAACAAGCCGGCTGGTGATAGTACACTTTAGCAACCAGTTTAATTTCAGTGCGGGGATTAAATGGTTAACCAATTATTAAAGGGATACTTTGGGATTTTTGACATAGGGCCTCATTTCCTAGTTATCCAGAGTGTTGTTGATGTCTGGAGATATTTTTTTCTTAAATTCATGCAGTTCTTATATTTGAAGAGTCTAGTTGTGCTAGCCTAGAGCAAGGCTAAAGCATTTCTATGGTATCAGTTAGCCCGCATTAAAAACAGTCTGACCCACTCCACAGTGCACCTGAGGTAAATCACTTATAACACCAGATCGCAGATCACTCCGCCGCTGTGTTAGCTTACAGCCACGAAGCTGATGCCGCTCAAATATAAGTTATTTTAAACGCAAAATGGTTAAAATTAACCTATCGACACAGACATTTATATGGTTAGTCTGGTGTTATATGTGATTTACCTCAGGTGCACTGTGGAGTGAGTCAGACTGTTTTTAATGCAGGCTAGCGTTTACCATAGAAATGCTTTAGCCTTGCTCTAGCCTAGCGCAACTAGACTCTTCAAATATAAGAACTGCATGAATTTAAGAAAAAAATATCTCCAGACATCAACAACACTCTGGATAACTAGGAAATGAGGCCCTATGTCAAAAATCCCGAAGTATCCCTTTAACCGTAAAGGGCTGCAACTTTGGGTTAAAGAAAAATTTGAAAACGTGCATCCCTAACATGAGGAGACCCACACTATCAAGTCAACCTAGGGATGTCCCGATCCGCTTATTGAGCTCCTGATCAGATATTCTGACACTTCATGCTGGCCGATACCGATCTGATCCAATACAGTCTTTTTATGTAACAACATTTTCATATAATAAATATCATTGTATATGAGAAATATTTACTACATAATATATCCTTTGTAAGAATAATACATATTTGACCTGTTGCATATTACCAACTTAACATCTAATACAGGTCTTTGCTTTTCTATAAACATGCAAGAAGATTTGAATTTCGCTTTAAATTCTAAATGAGAAAGTTACTTTGGGATTAGGGCTGAACGATTTGGGAAAATAATCTAATTGCGATTTTTTTTCTTCAATATTGCGATTGTGATTAAATATGCGATTATTGTTGCAAAGTCCTCTTCTCATGTATTTTTCACCTAACACAAGCAATAAATCAGGCTGTTTCATAATAAACTATTAGATTAATTTGAAGTAAAAATTGCAACAATAAAGCAAACAAATTGTTGCCTGACCTATTCAAAATGTATGAACATGTGGACTGCACTTCTTAAACTGTCTGAACTTAACAGTACAGTCTATAAATAAAAGATAAATTATATAGATATATTACAAAAAAAAAAAAAAAGGATCAAACTCACTGATCCAGTCAGTAACATCACCCACACTAAAGTGCAGGAAAAGTAAGAACAAACGTCTGCTTTAACTAGTTGGAAAAGTTTTAGGAAATCAAACTCCCAATTAATACAAAATAAACTATTTATTATTTATTATTTCGGCCGGACACGGAGAGGCCAGATGGAGCACACGCCAAAACACACTGGAACTGGGAGCAGCATTTTGGTTTTGGGATGTAACTTTGGACAATATGAAGAAAGAGAAGAACATTGACAGAAGGAGACGGCGACATGAGGAGCCAAACACAGACACTTTACTTTCTCTTTGACTCGCAGCCATTTAGTGACATTTCAGCTTAAACATTTCCTCAGCAAAATAAGACATGACACGGACTCCTGCCTCGGATCGTAGTTTCCAACACTTTTCATACAGCAGTTTAGTGTTTATATCTAGCGTCTGTACTACCTACGGAGCGCATATGCGGTAGATGCAAAGGTAAATAAAGGCACATCGCCTCCGAGGATACATAATGGTCATGAACCGTCATTATGCTTTTGAGATAAGTTCTTTATCCACAACATTCCCAAACATAAGCCTCCTAAACTGAGCCACAAACGACTCTTTACTCTTTACAAGCAGCACAGGCTCACCTATATCTCTGTGGAGGAGACGTGTGAATCCTCTGATCGTCAGAGCGTGTAGTAGCAGTGAGAGAATGGCGTGATTAGCGCTGCCGCTAACACAATGCTAACGAGAAGAAAGCAATAGTCCTTGGCGGTGGCTGCATGATAAACGCTGATATTTTCACTGTACATCCACAATCTACCACGCACCTTAACCAGACTGAGACGTAAACAAAAGCACGTGGCGGAGCGGACTTTGCTGCCATATCTCGCTGCTTCATTCACTTCCAAAATCGCGTTCCCTGCGATTACGAAATCGCATTGTGTAATATCGCGATAAAATTGCAAATGCAATTAATCGTTCAGTCCTATTTGGGATCGTCATCAACTGTATCTGGTACAGTTACTCATTAATGTCAATTACTTTCCTAAAAGCAAAGAAATATATTATGGTATTCAATCATTACATTTCAGCTTCTTATTGCACATTAATAATAAAGACAAGATCAAAACGAGCAGAGAAATCTCTGTAATGCCTCACTTTTCATCATCAATGATCTGTCTGTGCTCCAAAACACAAAGAAAGATTTAAAATTCCGTAGTCACGGTTCATGCTAACACATGTGCACCGTGCGTCATGTGATCTGCTGCTCCTGGTGCATTTGCAAAGCATATTTTTGCGTTCCTAATAAGCCCGCAGCAGGCGTTTCAATGAAGGAAGTCAACATGTTTTTACTCAGGCGCCGCATTTATACATAAATATAATGTCAATCAACGTGAAAGTATTCTAAGTATTGTATATTTAAGCTTCATTACAATAGGGCTGTCCCTTTTGGTCGTTTAGTCGACTAATTGGTCGATGTCGTCGTGGTCAACCAAGATTTTCATTGGTCGACTAAATGCACGCACTTTTGCATCAATTAAGATGCTCTCAATTTACGTAACACCAGAGGCCTGTGGCAGGTTTATCTTTTACCTTGGGCTAATAATTCATTATAATAACAGATATAACAAAGTTTTACAGACAGAGTGATGTTTGATTGTTTTATGTGAAATGCTTTTGCTCAAAAAAAAGAAGAAAAACATTGAGGAGAGAAATGAGGACGGGAGAGCGTCTCTCCTGTGTGCGCATAAGCAGCTGAGATCAGCGGCTCTGTGAGATGTGGCCAGACTTCTACAGTTGCTTAAACCACAAATACCCTGGTTCTACAGTGAAATAGCTCATACACGAGTCGGACGCCTGTCCTCTGGCAGCAGCTCTACTAAAACATACGCGAGAACGAAACCGAAAGTAGCCTATAACGTCAGGCGCAGCAGCTCGTGGACCCGCTGTGTCTTTCTCCGCTTCATTCTGGCTTTTTCAGAGATAAATAAGACGAGGAACGTGAACCGAGTCATCACTACACGTTGAAGAAATGAAACAACCTGAGAGGAAGTCTGACACGGAGCCACGCGGGCGGCGCATTTCACAATAAAGCACATGGCTCGTGTTTACATTACGGCGAAACAGAGACAAGTGTCACACGGAGATGTCTGACCCGGAGGACATTTGAGAACAGGGATGATGATAGAAGAAGAAAACTACTGCTTTATTTGGATTATATGGATGTATGGACAGCACATGTACAGCAGCAGATGCAGGAGTGAGTCTGAGATTAAAGGTGAGATTAATGTGACTTTTTACACATACATGCACCGTTGCTTCAATGTATAAATATTAAAGCACGAGCTCTCAAAGTTTCACGTCTTATGAGTGCAGTTTGGGTCAGAAAAGTTGTAGTTTTGTCAGCGTCATGCCACGCCCCCTTTTAGTCGACTAATCGCTGCTCAGGGCATGTTTTTGGTCGATCAAGAAAATCTTTGGTCGGGGACAGCCCTACATTACAATGAATAACTCATAAAAGTTTAGGTTTGCAGTACATTGATACTGAAAGAAAACTTGGTCAACAAAGTAAAGTTAGCTCTAATTACGATAACTTCAAAAAGGAATACAGATATTTATTTTGGTCATAAATAAGTTAACGGGAATCTGTTTGAAAAAAAAACGCAAAGAGAGACTCAAAGTAAAGGAAGAAGTTAACAGAAAAACATAAAAGGCCACAGGAAATGTTTAAAAATACCAACGGTTTAGCTCAATTAAGCGGGGAACAAGGTTTGAAATGTCTCAGGATATTTCTGACCCACTTGATTGGTGTATTTATGGTAAGATTGGTTGAGGTCATGGACGGCTTTATTAAAAACATCCTTTAACCGTCATATCTGGTCTTTTCAACTATGAGCTTGTGTCAAAAAAGTCAAAAGTGCTCTCACCATTGGTCTCTGTTGAAGGAGACCAGGAAGCGGATCCCAGGCGGAAGAGGAGCCATGGTCCAGGACAGGGGTCACTGAAGAGGGTCAGCTGCCTCCGCTCCGCCCCATCACTCTGGAACAACAGCACAATTCATATCGTTTACCTTAGAATCTATGTTGGACAAGAAGTGCAACAAAAAAGTGATTTTTTTATGACATTTTTTGATAAATGCTTAAACATTTGCAGGTATTTTATAATAAGACCCTATGGAGAAAAGGTATTTTGTTATTTGGAAAGAATCGCCCAAATCAAACAAAGTGCCATCTCATAATAATAGCTCATAACCTGGCAAAGCTGAATCGATGCTACAGTAACCTGCATAGTGATAACAATGTATCTGGAAAGGTTTCAAATGTTCTCGAAAAGGACAGACTATTATTGGGATAATTGCTGCTGATTGGATAGATACAGACGACATCCCTGGAATCGCCCATAAATGGTCATGTATGAAGCAGTCAGAGGGAAAACAAAGAAGAGAAAATATAGACTTTCTATGATTACTTCAAAACTACTTTAAAGGGACTATTAAAAATATTTAAATTATGTATTTTCCTCCTCCTACATGTTCCAGCTAAGCCCTAATGTATAGAATGAGCCCAGACCTTAAAATCCTGCACTGTCACTCAAAACGTTGCTAATTCGGGTCCGAAGTGCCGTCATGCACGAGCTCAACATAGAGACTGCAGTTACGCGTAAGACCTGAGGTGGCAGTAGTGAGTATAAAATGACCAACTTGCATCTAGTCCCTTTAACAAATGCTGAATATACAGGTGAAACTCAGAAAATTAGAATATTGTGAAAAAGTTCATTTCTTTCTGTAATTCAGTTTAAAATGTGAAACTAATATATGATATAGACTCATGGCATGCAAAGTGACATATGTCAAGCCTTTGTTTGTTTTAATGTTGATGATTTTGGCTTACAGCTTGTAAAAACCCCAAAATCAAAATTTCTGAAAATTAGAATATTACATGAAATCAATGAAAAAAATGATGTTAAACAAAGAAATGTGGGCCCTCTGAAAACTATAATCATGCATATGTACTTAGTACTTGGTTTGGGCCTTTTACTTGAATGACTGCCTTAATGTGGTTGCGTGGCATGGATGCTCTCAGCCTGTGGCTCTGCTGAGGTGTTATGGAAGACCAGGATGCTTCAACCATAGGAATCTGACATCTGAAGCCCATGTCCAGGATCCGTCTGTGTGTGGAGGCTCTTGATGCACTGACTCCAGCCTCAGTCCACTCCTTGTGAAGGTCCCTCACACTTTTGAATGGCCTTTTCCTGACAGTCCTCTCCAGACTGCGCTCATCCCTGCGGCTTGTGCACCTTTTTCTTCCACACTTTTCCCTTCTATTTAACTTTCTGCTTTGATACAGCACTTTGAGAACATCCAACTTCTTTTGCTCCGACCTTTTGAGTCTTTCCCTCCTTATGGAGGTGTCAATGATGGTTTTCTGCACAACTGTCAGGTCAGCAGTCTTCCCCATGATGGTGAATTCTACTGAACCACTGAGAGACCATTTAAAGTCTCAGGGACCCTTTGCAGGTGTTTTGGATTCATTAGCTGATCAAAGGAGACACTTTGAGCTACATTATAGTCCCTTTTCACAATATTCTAATTTTCTGAGATTTTGAATTTGTGTTTTTTTACAAGCTGTGAGCCAAAATAATCATGCAAAGTGGGGTGAGGTTTACTGTCATTTTTTGTTCATCCAGTATCTTTCCAGTCAAAAATATCGTTTATCGCGATATTTTCCTGCCTTTATATATCAAACTTCCAAATGTGCCATATCGTGATGGGCAGTAAACATAAGTTTTGAAAATGTTACACTGACAGGCCAAGTGCATGTCTCACTTGGCACCGTGGTGATGTTTGACCTGGCTCATTCTCAACAGCGTGGCAGAGTTCAGCGGAGTACCGCAACAAGCTCTCAGCAAAGTGTGAACCATCGGCCTGTGAATGAGGTGGCCTCGTGTTGAGCAATAATTCAAATTTTAGAAGAAGAAGAAGAACTTTATTTATAAAAAGGTCAGTTGGTCACAAAGAGCTTTACATTCACTCCACACTCGGTGGTGGTAAACTACGTTTGTAGCTTCAGTTTCCCCTGGGGGAGACTGACAGAAGCACTGTCTCGACTGCACACATCTGACCACCTCCATGCAGTTATATTATAATATTTTAGTGATATTGTTTCTCATCCCATCCATAATGAGCTGTACCCGCTGCTCCTGACAGGTTGCTCGGAGGCACTGGTATAAGGATGGGTCCTGAAATGCAGCAGGACAAGTTTACCAAATGCCAATGGAACAGTGTCTGTAGTAATTGCCATGTCGTCATAGCATATTTGACATTCCAAGCACCACACAACGCCTAATCAAGTCTAAAAATGGTTTAAAACAAGCAGATTTTCTCCAGTTCTGCTTTAACCAAATCTAAAAGGGTGTAAACGCCTCATTTGAAAGCTAAACCGATCTAAACTTTTTGTCGTATCGTCTCTGCATTTATGTTGCGTTATTGCGTAATGTGTCAACGATGCTATTATGGCACGTTTTTGTCACGATTTTTTTCTTTATCTTGACATCGTGTTTTGGGGGATTTTTGTTCACAGCCTATAGGCCAGTGCAATGCCTAATTTGAAAGCTAAGACCTTGCGGAACTGCTTAAAACATTTGGCCCAGGCAGCCTGTAGTAGTAAACATGTGCAAGGGGGATTCTTGAAAAACATTTCGGGGACCACTTCCTCGGCCAGAACCCTCCATAACAGACAGGAGAGCAGCCTGCGGGCTCACACTTGGTACTGGACACAAGGCTTGCCCCGTTATAGCAGTGGGAGTGGAAGCTCCATCAGAGGCTACACCAGAGCCCTGTGAACATGTCGACAAATACAACGCTCGAAGCTCTTTGATAGATCTACATGTAAACGTGTAACAGTCACACCGGGAGCCATATCGCTAGTGCAGATGGGGGAATCTGGCCAACTTGTTAACATGGTTGCACGGCAACAGTTTAAAATTGTTTACCTTCTTCGATGTCACTTCCTGTCGGTGTCCAATAAGGAAGTGAAAACATAAACATCATAAAAATGGTCAAACTAAAGAAAACTGGGAAAAATCTTTAGCAAAATCTGAAATATAATCGTGTTAACGGTGTTTTAGCAAACATTGTGTCTAATGTGTCATATGCACTTTAATGTTGCTTTTTCGTCACTCTTTAGTCGTTTTTTTTTATTATTGTGTTATTGTAACGTTTTTGTCGCTCTGTTGCCACTTTTTTGTCACATTTCTGTTGCGTTTTCGTCGCTATTCTTTGACACATTTTTCAAGAATCTTTTAGATTTGGGTAAAGCCGAACTGGAGATAATGTGCTCGGTTCGTGTGAGGTTTAAGAGGTTACCAAAAGAAGGCAAAACAAAGCTAGCTAACAAAACAACACAACACAACATGCTCATAGCTCGCCTCGGTAAACTCACCAGACTTCCACGTTAGCTGGAGAAGATCCTGGTCCAGAAGCTAATCCACCCCGCGGCTCCTCCAGCTGTTCCGAGCGGTCAGGCAGCCGGCACAAGGACCTCTATACCCGGGCAGCCTGTCCAATAACCTCCCGGTGCTTTCCTCAGTGTCTGGGGCTTGGAGGCTCGATCAGCGGCGCACACGGGGACATGTCCGGGTTGGATGGATGTAACTAATGTACCTCTGTGGTCTGGGAGATTTTCCTGTTGTGTGACTGACGTGCAACTGCCGTGACGTACGCTCTGCTCTGACGTCATCACGCTGCTTTTTTTTTTTGTAGTCCGGACGTAAAAAAAAAAAATCCATTTATATCGACTTTTCGAAAAATTCCAATATTAAAGCTGCATTATGCAACTTTTTTGCAGTAAAACAAAGTTGATATTAAAGTGTATTTGACCTTAGTAGTGAGCCAGTGGCTGTATGAGTGGTCAGCATGGCGCCTTTACCTTCGATCACGGAGGTCTCCAGGACGCTCCAAGATCAAATGTTTTGTAGGTTTTCTAGTGACAGCACTGAAAACCTTCCAAAAGGTTGATCCTGGACTATCCTAAACCACTGTATGGAAAGTAAAGGTGCCATGCTGACCACTCATACAGCCACTGAGTCATAAACTTTTTTTTTTTTACCGCATAAAAGTTGCATAATGCACCTTTAACTTCTGACCCCGCACCTGAACCGAGCGCATTTTCTCCAGTTTGGCATAATCTGAATCTAAAAGCTTCAACAACAAAAAAAAGCATAAAAAAGCGACATAAACGAGGATGAAAACGCAACAAAAAGTGACAAAAACTCGACAAAAAAAGTGACAAAAATTTGACAAAGATTTGACCAAAAAGTGACAAAAACGCAACTAAGCGACAAAAACATGCTGAAAAAACAACAATAAAGTGACAAAAATGTGGCAAAACACGCCAAGAAAGCAACAAAAAAAGCAATGAGAAAGCAACAAAATGCTCGGTTCAGGTGGGGGTAAGAGGTTAAGAGACTAAAAGCAGGGCGCCGGTTAATCAGCTGTGCTAACTCAGGGACACAAATTTTAAAATAAAGATTTCTCTTTATAAACCAAAAAGTTATGAAAGCATTTTGCTGTGTTTCCAAGTATTTCATGTTTTTTTTTTCTTTTTGTAAAATAACCGCGCAGTGGGCAATAGTTAGCACAGAGCTGATTAGCCGGCATTGAGCTTTTAAACTCTTAATATTTGAATATTTTGAAAAGTCAATGGATTAAATGAATGGGATTTATGAAATGGGTGGGATTGTCCAGCTATGTTGCACGTTTTCTCTCATTTAAAGGTGCATTATGTAAGTTTTATCCAGGAAGTTGATACTTGTGTGTAGAGGCTGTGTAAGTCGTTAACCCAGCACCTTTACTTTCCATCACAGTGGAAATATATTATATATTATAACGCTCCAGGATCAATTGTTTTTTAAAGTTTTTGGTAAGTTTTCACTGTTCATGGAACCATCTCCATGGTTACACATACATTCCATCCAGAACACCTCAATCAGGCCACCGTGATGGAAAGTTAAGGTGCCATGCTATCCACTTGTACAGCCGATCGATCACTGAAAGGTCAAATATGCACTCATGTCGACTTTTTCCAGCACAAAAAGTTATGTAATGCACCTTTGATGTTTTCATGTGAAAATGCAGCGACAAAATCTGAATCATGGATCGAGCCAGGTTTAAATGTATGGGTTTATTTTGTTGATCAATCTTATTTTTCTGAATCAGACAAGGATATAGATTATTGAAAAATCCCCCTGAAAAAACGTTAAACAATATAGTTAAGTACAAGACTGGAACATTTGATTTCTGTATGTGCTACTAAAGTGGAAATTTTGCCACATTGTGAGAAAAATGCAATATAGAAAAAAAAAAAAAAAAAAAGCTTTGTGAACCTGATCAAGTCTTTTTATGCACTAGGACTAGAATAACAGTAATAGAATAAGAATGTTATAATATGCATAACGTGTGAGGCCAAAAGCAAAATAAAAAAGCAAGAGTAACTCGCTAAAGTGACACTTCCACAGTGCAGCTAAATAACACGGCGCTTTGGCGCTATCTGCTGGTCACATGTGTGAAGGGCAGTTTGTAAATACAGTATGTAGCTACTATGCAGTATAATCCCAAACCTTTTGCTCGCACTGATCTGTATTTTATCAGTGGATACCCCCTTCCAGCAGATAAATTACTTTATTTTAAAGACTGAAGAGGCTGTGTGAGAAAATAATGTGATAATAATCGTCTGTTGTAATTTTTCAGATTTCCTTTACAACATTTACAAAAATACAAAGACAACATTTAAAATCATAATGTAATTTTAGAAATATATATTTGTAGGCTAATATGAGTGTCATAATTATTGGCGTCCAAGTCTACAGTCATTACATGTCTTTTGGGAGTGTTTCAGAAAATGAATCATGGATCACTTCTTGTTTCCTGGGGTTATGGATATGAGGTCACACATGGGCCATATCCTCCATGAAATAACCTGGCAAATGACATGTGTCTAAGGCGTTCATACTCCACAAGATGCAAGAACTTTGTTCTTGTTCTTGAGGCAAAAAGAACAAGAACAAAGTTCTTCTGGGCTCTGACATTTCATACTCCACAAGACGTGTTGCTGCCGAACTGCCACGCCCCCTTTTTCGGCAGCCAAAATAATCAAGGAATTACAGAAATAACCCCGCCCACTAAACCAATCACAGCCAATCACAGCAAGAGTTCTCGCAGCCCTGCAGAACAAAGTTCTGCTCAGCTCAGGTGTCAAGAACAACGTGAAAGAACTGCCGAACAGGAGCTCCGAGAACATAATGACGTCATTTTGTTCTCGGAGTTCTGGGTGCGAGAAAAAAGTTCTTGCATCTTGTGGAGTTTTCTCAGAGCGCTGCCAGGAGGATGGTTCCAGTGGTTTAAACATGATCTAAAATATAATTTTAATTTCTCTCATATTCACCAGAGGGGCCAATATCTCTTGAGGGCACTAAAGTTCAGATAAGTGTAACCTACTTGAATCTAATATTATACAGTATTAAAGAGAACAAAACAACAACTAAAGAGTGACAGACACTCAAACTCTTTCACATTGCATTAACTGCACAGTATACAGGGAAGTTTATAGAGTCGTACACATAGCAAAGGTCTGAATAAAATTAGAAATTAGGCCAAAAAGGCCAAAACAATCCACAAACTATATATATATAAAAAAACTCTTCCTCACCCTCCGCGGGCGGTCTCTTTTTCCTCCAAGCTCGGGTCCTCTACCAGAGGCCTGGGAGCTTGAGGGTTCTGCGCAGTATCTTCGCTGTTCCTAGAACTGCACTTTTCTGGACCGAGATGTCTGATGTATTTCCTGGGATCTGCTGGAGCCACTCCTCCAGTTTGGGGGTCACTGCCCCGAGTGCCCCAACGACCACGGGCACCACTGATGCCTTCACTCTCCAGGCCTTCTCTAGCTCTTCTCTGAGCCCCTGGTATTTCTCTAGTTTCTCGTGTTCCTTTTTCCTGATGTTGAAGTCGCTTGGTATTGCTATGTCAACCACCACGGCTTTCCTCTGCTCTTTGTCCACCACCACAATGTCCGGTTGGTTCATTACCATTCTGTCCGTCTGTATCTGGAAGTCCCACAGGATCTTGGCTCGGTCATTCTCTACCACCTTTGGAGGTGTTTCCCACTTTGACCTTGGGGTTTCCAGCCCATACTCTGTACTCTGTTCCTGTACACTATGCCAGCCACTTGGTTATGGCGCTCCATGTAAGCTTTCCCTGCCAGCATCTTACACCCTGCAGTTATGTGCTGGATTGTCTCATTGGCCTCTTTGCACAGTCTACACCTGGGGTCTTGTCTGGTGTGATAGATCTGGGCCTCTATTGCTCTGGTGCTCAAGGCCTGCTCCTGTGCAGCCATGATGAGCCTCTGTGCTGTCCTTCAGGCCAGCTCTGTCCAGCCATTGGTAGGATTTCTTGATATCCGCCACTTCAGTTATGTTTCGGTGGTACATCCCGTGTAGGGGCTTGTCCTCCCATGACGGGACCTCCAGCACCTCATCTTCTGTTCCCCATTGTCTGAGACATTCACTGAGCACGTCATCTGTTGGAGCCTTGTCCTTGATGTACTTATGGATCTTGGATGTTTCATCCTGGATAGTGGCTCTCACGCTCACTAGTCCTCGGCCTCCTTCCTTACGGCTAGTGTACAGTCTCAGGGTGCTGGATTTTGGGTGGAACCCTCCATGCATGGTTAGGAGCTTTCGTGTCTTAACACCTGTGGTCTGTATCTCATCCTTTGGCCAGCTTATTATTCCTGCAGGGTATCTGATTACTGGCAGGGCGTAGCTGTTTATTGCCCGGGATTTGTTCTTGCCATTGAGCTGCTTCTTAGGACCTGCCGTACTCTTTGGAGGTATTTGGCCGTAGCCGCTTTCCTTGTCACCTCTTCGAGGTATATATATATATATATATATATATATATATATATATATAATATTATATATATTGTATGGTCAGTTTATAGGTATTTGTCAACAGTATATAAATATCTGTATATCTGTATTTAAATGTTTGTATTTTATTCTATAGTGTGAAATGTTAACACTTTCATACATGGCATTTGGCTTATAGTGTTAAGATTGAAAAGTGAACTAAAACAAAAATGTAACAAAGTGCTGTGTAACTGTCACTGGAAAACAAGTGCATTATAAAAATACCTCTAAACACAAGTAGTGATAGTACTGCGATACTTGATAAAGTATCAATACTTGGTATTGCAACAAAACGTATTGTGATCTGATCCGATATTTTGTCTCAGCCCTAGTAAATACTAAATAGTATGAATGTGGAAAAATGTTGATAAGCCGATGTGTGCAGACGGGGTTGTTAATAAAAATCTCAAAGTGATGATTAAAGGATGAGGAAAGTGGGTGCTTTTGGCAAAAGTCATGTTCACAGTGACACTCAATATTGTGGTGGAATCTGTCCTTCATCCACATTTACAATACTTATTTTCAAAAGGCTACTTATCAAACTAAATTGACCTAATTTGTTATCATAATAATTTGTTTTTTATGAAACTTGAGTAAAACCTGACTAAAACTGTCACATTTAGAAATTATTAAAGTGGGACTAAAGCTTAAAGCATTTTCTAAAACTAAGAAAAAAACTAAACTAAAAAGTGTTGCCAAAACAACACTTGTTCAGACCACAATAGTTTTCTTTCTGACAGTGTTTTTAGAAACATTTTATACATTAATGCACAGATTCAGACAGAGGCTAAAAGACGTTGCTGTCGACGCCCCTCAAGATGAGCTCCACGGTAAACTGTGCTGCATCGCCTCACCAAACCTCCGGGGGGTCAGGGTGTGTTAAACTGTATTTGGGTCAGGAGAGCGCGTCCACACCATCACATCCTCGTCCGCCGCCACTTCCTGCCGGCACCGGGTCACTTCCTGTCTGTGTCCCCCGTGCCGTGTCACTTCCTGTCGGAAACAAGGGGCATTGTACAGGACAGGAAGAGGTCCGGCTCCGCCCCCTCGGCCACTCTGACCATGAACTGGATCATGGACCAGCACCTACGAGAGCTGAGGGGGCTGGTTTCGAACAGTACAGGAGAGATGGGACACCCCTGACGGAATCCTCTTTTCTTTTTGAAATGCTTAAAATCCTGCCTATCTCAAACCAGCACTGGGTCCAGAGTAAAACTGACATAGATTGTTTTTCTTTGGCTTTTTGGGAAAACCTAAAACGGTAATAATGTTGAGAGTATAAATCACAGCAGAAGCCAAGCAGCATGTTGCGACTACTGACCAAAGCCCAAATATTTACAGCATATCAAAATAAAATACTCATGGTTTAATGCTTTTATAACTTTTTTAATGCTTTTGATATTTTTCTAAAATTTTTATAAAAATAACATGTTTTACGGCCTGTTGTCACATCATAGCTCATTAGCCTTTGGGGTATCGTTAAATGTTAATTCTATTTTTTCATCGCAAAAGATAATGAACTGGAATTTCACTCAGACTGTGTTTCACAGTAAGCAGAACTAATGAGCTCAAGCAAGTGATGTCATAGTGTTGCAACAGGATGGCAGATAGCATTCCATCACGTCAACAGCATAACAACAGAGCAACATGAGTGACAAGTTTGGATGATTATTCTTTGATTTGCCACTCAGAACAGAATGTTGAAGGTTCTATTTAGAATTTTAGTTTCATTATGTACAGTGTTATTAGAAGTGCATTATATATGAATGTAAATGTTGTTAAAGCTGCACATAATGATAAAAAACTAAAAAAGTACTGTGTACATGCCATGTACATTGAACTCAGAATAAACAATCAATCAATCGGTCAGTCATTTTGTATCTTTTCTTATAAATGCAAAAGTAATAGGGAAAATAGATTATATTTGCTGTGGCACACACTGGCCATCCTTACCACACAGAGACGTTTTTTGTACTATACACTGACTACACAAGTTGTGTAGGATCCCCGCGGCCGCAAGGCCCCCGTATCTCAGTCAAATTACTATGTTGTTTTTACCTGTTAATCAATGCGTTGTTACAACGACAGGCTCTGCCAGCGCTCACTCACTCTCCGATTATACTTTGCCACATATAACACCAAAATGGAGCAGTCTGCTGAAGACTGCTCCATTCCCCCTGTCACCCCCAAGTCCCTTCACTCCCGCTCACCTGTCTGTCTCACATCTCCCGGGCAGTGCTCGCCTCATGATTTCACTGCGGTGCTTAAACACAGACACAGGGCTTCATCGGCCACACACTCATTTAAACTCTCTTCAGAGGACACTCATATCAGGACAGTAGTCTGGTGAATTGAAGTGAGCAAAGCTGTTGTATTTGTCTCAAAGAGGAGCTGAATCCACACGGCTCTCATGTGCGAGATTCAGTTCTCTGAATGTGCACGGTCTAAAACGAGTTACCATAAGGCAAATTCTCAGCGGTAAGATAGAAATAACCATCAGGTGCAGGTTTCAGTTAGTTTTAAATCAGTGGTTACCAAAATAAGGGTCAGGGACCAGAGATGAGAGAATGTGACCGTTTATAATTTTAAAAAGTGTTATCCTAAACACCAATCTGACAGTGGCTTAGTGGTTAGTGGTTCTCACATAGCGGGGCACGGCTATTAAGGTCATTATGTTCCACTTCTGCCCTGCACTACTGCACAGTGTAACTGTTTTGGACTGTGAATGGGTTTCTTCTTCATCGATTAGCCTTAAGGTGCGTACTGTCGGGCCCCTTAGTGGACTTTTACTTTGGGCCCCAGAAAGGCTGACACCGGCTCTGACCCTACAATAGTAGCTTACCACCAACGAGTGTGGTGTGACTAAATAATGACTACCGAGTAGCTCTTTGGGAAACACAATACAACTATATCCCATTATCTTGGAAGTACGGATTTACTTAATTTTCATTGTCAAAGAAAACCTTTAACGTTCTGCACTGAGTGGCAAAACCCACCAATGTCAAATTTAATAACAACTGCCTACAGTGATGGCATCATCATTTAGCTCGTGCATAGCCTCTATATCTGTCAGCTGTGACAGTGACATGTGTGTGGCCTGTAGACACTCTCCCGCTCTGCTCAGACAGATGGAGCTGTAGAAAGAAACGGCCCTGACCCACTTGAGCTGTTTGTTTATCTCCATACACACTTTACACTCACTCAGCTCGGGTCAACTGCAGGCCCAGAGGGAAGGCACTACTTGAAATAAAAAAACTAAAGTTCTGCTTCTGGTTTAAGTCTGGCTTGTGATAATGTTGCACAAGTTTTTGTGTGAGTCACTGAGCACTTTCTGAAATGAACTGTTTACATCAGCAATTACAGATGGAGGCTTCAAACAGTGAGATTAGAGCTCGACTGTAGCACTAGCTGCTTATATGCTTGTTGGCGAGTGCTAAATGCTCGTTATTGCTTTTATATTGGCCATAACTTTTATTTCAAGTGAGTTTCTGATGCTGATTAGTCTATTTTCTATTTGGATCAAAGTCATTTTCAGGATCAGAGAAGGCGATGCAAAGAGAAGAATGTGAAGTGTTTTTTTTTGTGTGTGTTTGTGTGTTTTTTAATGTTAAAGTTTCAAGACTGTAGCTTTATTCACTATCTATTGGTTGCGTTCACGCTCTTGAATGTGATGATGTCATAATCTCAGATGGAGCAACTTTGTGATTGGATTCACCAACCTGCCACGTTCATCTTATGGCTGAGAGAGAGTCCTTTCATCTGACCAACATCTCACATACTTAAGAGAACATAATGGTAGTTCATATGTGCTGAGAAGACACAACATTTTGATGCCTGTGGATTGTCCCAGTACAGACAGAAATATTAGCCAAAAAACAAGACAAAATAAAAATAAAAAATCTGCATTATGACAGTCACCATAGGGGTGCACTGTTGCTGTCTTCTTGTCATATCTAAACTTGGAGCAGTCTGAACATCTCTGAATTTACAAGTAGGCTACCACTTCAAGTTGCGTTCCAAGGCATGTTGTCCTTGCCGGAGTTCAGGCATTTACCAGTTGCCTGGAATACAGCATTAAAGTCTTTAGAATGCTGTGATGTCACATGAACGCAATCTGTAGGTCGCATTCACAGTCTAGAATTTGATGATGCCATTTTCTCAGATTGAGCAGGGACCAAAACAACTCTATGGGAGAGAAACTGTTTTTGAAAGACATCTCCAAGAAAAAAAACACCTCACAATTTAAACTATAGACTTTATAGAATGTTGTGATGTCATGTGAACGCGACCTGTTGTATTGCCCGTTCACTGTACCAACACATGCAAACCAAATTCCTCTCTGGGACAAGAAAGTGGAGCGGAGCTGAAGACTGAACCAGGGCTAAACCAGGTCTGAAACATGACTGGGCCTGAATCAGAACTCAACCAGACTGGACCGGGACTAAACATGACCAGAACTATTTAAACCAAGACTGAAATAGATACAGACGTCAACGTGTCATACGAGGGGGCGTGGCCTAGCCGAGGGGGAGGAAGTATGTTTTGGGAGACAAAATGTTTCACTATTTTTAGCTGTTTTCTGGCAGATTATAAACTTGTTTATCACACACAAATAAAGTCCAGTCTAAATCAGGCGCATTTGGATGTCTTTTTCACTTCAGATTGTAAGCGCCATGTCAGCGTTCTCTGTTATTTTTGTAACAGGGTAGAAAACTATATTCATAATTCAGCATTTATTAAAGTAGTTTTTTGAATAATTATTCACCTTATTCCGCCCCGCCCACTTTTGCCTCTTTTTGCTTTGGATTTTGCTTTGACTTCTCCAGCCCTATGTTAACTAATAGGAGAAAATGTGCGGGCACAGTTCATGGCGGCGCCCACGTGAACGTCCGGGATAAGGTGAATCGAAAGTTTCGATTTTTCTCCTCTTCGTTTTCCCGCTCAACTGCTTCAAACATGACCATATATGGGCGATTCCATGATGCTGTCAAACCAGGACCTCAACCGAACTGGCAGAGAACTAGGCCTGAAACACGTCTAAACCGGGACAAGGACTAAACTGGGACTGAACCAGGATGAAGCTGAAACTAAAACCGGGACAGGACCATCGGCAGACTGGGGGACATGATTGAGCCGAGTAAACAGCTTGAGTTTTTGGCATTTCCTGTCAATGACCTGCCTCGGCCTCTTCCTCTGAATCTGTGTGTGCGTTCTGCGCTCTGATTGGTCGCACGCACGCACGCACGCACGCACGCACGCACGCACACACACACACACACACACACACACACACACACACACACACACACACACACACACACACACACACACACGCATACTGTCCCCACATGCATCTCTCCGAACTGTCTTTCAAAGCCAACAAACAAGTATCGAAATGCACTTCCTCCTTTTCACGAAAATGCAAAGATAATCCTCCGCTCCCCACCAGGAAATATTTAGCCCCGAACACGATGACATGGAAAATAGGAAAGCAGACATTCTCCAGCGCCGCAATAGTTGGAGAAAGCAGAAAGACCGTTCATCTCTGTTATACCCGTGATATTATAACGAAGTATCTGTACTCTTACTTGACTTTTTGGGGGCCACGACTTTTTTTTACTTCCACTTAAGTACAATTATTTACCTTCACTCTTAAGAAAGTATATGAACTGCTGCCCACATGGAAGCGAGTGATACAGGGTGTTGGTATACATGGAGGCTTCCTAACCCCAAGACTAACTTGTGTGATCCTTGACCATGGCCAAGGAGAGACTTGCCGAGCCCTTTCCCCGTGATATCATTCTAAAGAGACGATTGTTTCAAATTGAGGCGGTGGAAGTGTGTGTCTGAATGTCCACGCTGGTTCCCAAAGCGGGGGTCGCAAGATGACTTGAGACAATATTTCGGACATTGAACTCGATGAATTTTTGATTGAAAACAACGTATTTTAGTGAAATTAAGGCAAATATCAAAATAACATAACACAAAATAAATATTCTTAAAGCTTTTTATTTGACAGCAATATTATTATTATTTGAATCATATTTTACCTTGACTTGACTTGACAAAAAAAAAAAATAGCATGTCCTCTACCTTATGAATAGTTTCTTTAATGGAGTTTATCTAGTGTACACTTTTGAATCTTCAAATGTATTTAGTTTTGTCTGTTGGTTTACATCTTTACCAAACCACAGATCTGACTTTTACACAACAAAATCAATCTTCAACCCCTTAACCCACACCTGAACTTTATCTCCAGTTTAGCTTTACCCAAGCGGTGCATCCAAAAAAAATGACAAAAAGGTCTTAGCTTTCAAATGAGGCGTATGGGTAAAGCTGAACTGGAGAACATACACTGGGCTAAGGCGGGGGTCACACTGTGGTAAATACACTTCCTCCTCTGTCAGATGGGGACACACACATGGTGGGTGCCTCTCTCCCCCCCCCTCAGCGGTGCTCATGTGGCCCGCCTCATGTGCTGCATCTGCTGACACGGCCCCCCGTCACTCATCACTCACCCAGAGGACGCTTTGATCTGGAAACGTCAACACATGTTTGCTCCAGAAGCTCCATCTGACCCACACAGCTGTAATATCCTTCCAAGAGACCACAAGTGTCAGACCTTTACGTTCAGTAACTCCGTAAGATGATTTTACACGGGCACACCACACAAACCTCAGCAAAGACTCCACTTTCGGAGAGTCCTGAAGAAGGAGGACCTGCCCTCACCCCTGCTCTGGTCCTGTTCCCGCTCCTCTGAGGAGAGAGCGCTCTTACATTCTTGTGTGATACAGTAATAAATACACAAACTGGAGTACTGCCTTCAGTCTCCTCTGAAACGGTGCAGCGCCTCCTGGGTTTGTCCCTGTTTCAGAGCGTGGTGTCCTGCACTGGTCCTCTTCCTCCTGCACAGCTCCCTCCATTCCACAACAGTCTATCACCATCTTCTCCACATTTGTTCCTTCTTTGTTCCCACTGTGCTGCAGGTGCTCTGGGTGCCTCTTCAGTGTTTCAGGTCTCAAATGTCTTTAGCTCATCAGCTGTTTGTTTACTTTGAAAAGCTGAGTCCTTCACAAACTCCCATGCCCCTCACTGTTGAAAAAATGTAATAAACATGAGTGACACATGACTAAATAATGAATATTAGATCAATGTCAATGCTCTAGGCCACTTCACTTTCTCCTTATGCACACATCAGGCCAGGGGCGCTGCTGCCCGGCCCTGCAGTGTCACAATGAAGTGTGACTACTCTGAGATGTTGTGAAAGGCGAAGAGTTGAAGGAGCCGTGAGGGTCTTGAACAAAGCAGTTATTGTGCCGACTGCTTTGAACACGATCCAAGCAGAAGAGAGGGGCTGGTGCAGGCAGGTGTCAGAGCAAGAGAAACACCCGACGAGACCAGGGCAATACAAGGCTTATACAAGAAACAGCTAAGAAAAGCTTAAAAAGAGCAAAAATAGACTCCCTGGCAAGTGGGGCCACAAAGTGTAAAAAGTCAACGCAAATATTCATTAGTAGCAGCTGCTGCAACTGACAGAACTAAATTTCTCTATTTTATTTACCTAACAGCTCTATTGTTGTAGTTATTTGGTGAGTAAAAATGATTTTAAATTGATGTTAAAATATTTATGGAAGTGAGTTATGCTCATTTGGACCAGGCTGGTCAGATTCCAGGGCCGTATTTTAGTCCCCGTCTACCCTGAGCCCAGAGGGTGAGTTCTTTTTGTGCCGCTTAATAAAGAGATAGAACAGAGAACTAAGTAACTAAAACGACCTTTTCACCTGTTGTGATATTGAGCTATACAAAACCATTGATTGATTCATTTATGTCACTCAACAATTGTATGAGTTTGTTTTTTTTCATCTGAAAAGCAGGTCACATGACCCTTTCATTGGATTATTGATCTGAACACATGTGGATCCCTGTGTTCTGCATCGGGACTTCTCTGCTCCGGTCTGTTCCACTCCACTTTACACTGTTTTAAGAGCTTTGAATGGCCCCTCAGTACATCACGGACCTCATCCACATTTACCCACAGCCGTGCGTTCTGAGGTCCGAGGACCAGCTCCAGCTCGAGGTCCCTAAGACCAACCAGGGGGACCAAACAGGCTCTTCATGTGGTCGGCCCAGGACTCCGGAACTCTCTGCCCCTCCACGTCCAAACAGCGACAACAGTGGAGTTTTTAAAACACCCACTTTTATTCTTGTAGCTCAGTCCTTTCATATTTTTTATTGGTTTTAACTAGTTTATTTTATTTTCAATGACACTTTTTATTGTATCTTATTTATGTTTTTTTTATTAATGAATGCAGCACTTTGGAAACGCTTATTTACACAAATGAGCAATAGAAATAAAGTGGATTGGATTAACTGTTGACAACACACTTCGACCTTCTTTACCCCCGCCACAAACCAAAACAAACGTGTATTGAAGAGAGATGCAGAGGCCTAATGGAAGATCTAGTCAGAAGATGTTTGTGTGTGTGTTTTCCTGTTTTGTGGTGAGCTCCGGTGCGCTCACGCTTCAGTGACAGAGGAAGCAGAGCGCGCGTGAGCGAGGACAGAGGAAACACCGTTACACGAGCACGCGCGCGCGCACGTAGGGCGGGCTCGTCGTTAACCGCCCTCCAAAACTTTGGCAGTCTGCCTCTGTCCTGCGGTGAACGCCACAAGACCCTTTTTCTTTTTACGCACGCTTTACGCACGGATTACCCGGGTTGGAACCGGCGACTTTTTTTTTACCCCGCGGAGCGTTACCCACGGCACACGCGCTGACAGGTCTCCCCACGCGGCCGACCACACACCGACCACCGACGAGCGACGAGTTTGCGGGGTTTTGGACACGCGTGGTTCCCCGGATGTGTGGACTGTAAAAGCGCAGTGAGGCACGAGGAACTGCTGAGAGTGGGTCGAGTCCAGGCCGGGTGAGTGCCCACATTAATGACATATATATTATCTTTGTAGAGTCCACAGCTTATCAACACCACGTCCCATAAAGAGCCACACTTAACCCCCACCTGAACCGAGCACATTTTCTCCTGTCTGGCTTTACCCCAAATCCTAAAACAAGTGTCAAAATAGTCACAAAAATGAGACGCAAACGAGGATGAAGATGCAGCAAAAGAGTGACAAAAACCTGAAACAAAAAAGCGACGAGAGTGACAAAAATGCAACAAAAAAGAGCAACCGAAAAGTGACGAAAAGTGAAAATTCTAAAAAGTGACAGCGCGGCAACAACGTGAGGAAAACGATCCATTTAGATGAGTTTTGTAGGTCTTAGCTTTCAAATGAGTCGTTACACTGACCTATAGGCTCTAACCTTTTAGATTCGGGTAAAGCCAAACTGGAGAAAATGCACTCGGTTAAGGCGGGGGTTAAGAGGTTAAAGTAAAGCTTGAAGGTCACACCTCATACTTTTTCATGTCTTATTGTATAAAATAGTTATAGTCAGGGAAATCCACTGTGACAATGTGCCCCATGCGCAGGGCCGGTCCTCCCTGTTTGTTATTAATGATATTTTTGGAGGTCACATGAATTTGGGGGGGAAAAAATGTGTAACTTTTTTGAGATACAAAGACGAAATAACTTACAGGCAACTGGTGCACCAATAGGGATGGGTACTGTGGAACGATCCCAGTCTGGGATTGTAAAAAAAAGTATTTCTGGTATCATGAAAAAATAAAAGTATCGAAAGCAGGCACTGAAAAAAAGTTTTTTATGATGTTGGTCATTATGGAAAAAAATGAAACACAAAAAGTGGAAAAGAAAGTGGAAAAATTGGGGTAAAAAATAGGGGAACATTTGGGGGAAAATTAGGACAAAATAGAAAAAAATGGTAAAAAACGTTTCACCTCAAATAAATGATACACACGTAAAAGAAATGAAATGGAGGGAAAATAAATTAATGAACATTATTAATCTGTTTTCTGGGTCTAGGCAAGGCCAGTTTATTTGTAGAGCACAATTCATACACAAGGCAATTCAAAGTGCTTCACAGTTGCAGAAAATTACAAGAAAACAGATCAAATCAATCAATAAAACATCAACAATCATCAATGACAGTAAAAGGCAAGAGTGCAGATAAAATACTTTCAGTTTTCATATGCACGGGTAAAAAGAGCTGTTTTCAGCCTGGATTTGAACATTGTCAGAGTTGAGGCCTGTCTCACATCCTCATGAAGACTGTTCCAGATTTTAGCTTTAGCCTCAGCATGTTTAGTCCTGACTCTGGAACCACCAGGAGACCCCTCCCTGAAGTTCTCAGGGCCCGAGATGGTTCATACGGCTCTAACATGTCAGAGATGGACTTTGGTGCTAAACCATGAAAAGACTTGTACACAAGCAGAGCTGTTTTAAATTCTATTCTATTCTATTCTTTGTCTTTAATTTTGGAGTGGGCGCTTATAAGCTTTTGGCTTCGGCCCACTCCCTTTGAGCAGACTCACTGCTCAAATAAATAAATAAATAAATAAATAGATGACAAATATTTTAGTATAGGTATTAAAAAAAAGTATTGTTTAGGTATCGGTATCAAAAACCAAGTATCGTTAAAGTACCGGTATTGTAAAATAATGTTACGGTTCCCAGCCCAAACACCAATAAAGGCCTGATGTGTCTCTCCCTAATTTGAAATGATTGTACATTTTCAGCTACATCCTCTGTAGTGAGGCAAGGCAAGTTTATTCATACCACACACTTTACACGCAAGGTAACTCAATGCGCCTACAATGAAGCTTAGAAATGCAGGAAATCGCCCGATGTGCTCAAATATGTGCTCACCAAACTAAAGTGCTGATAAAATGATCGTGTAAACATGGTGGCGCAGCTAGAAGGTCACGGGATCGATTGAAGGTGTGTGAGTGAATGAGTGTGGTGGTCAGATAGGCCAAGATTGGCAGCCCTGTCTCTGTCAGACTGCCCCAGAGGCTACAATAGTGGCTTACCACCACTGAGTATGGTGTGAATGAATAATTACTACATGTGGCGCTTTTAGGAACTTGGTAACACAGGCTTGTAAAGCGCAATGAAACTGACACAATTTAGCAGAAAAAATCCAGCCGTTGAATTGCAAATGGATGTCAATCAGCTCTGAGGTCAGTTAGCACATTTGAACAGATAAGACTTTGACACCAAAACATGACCAAACAATTATGCCAGAGTTGGGCACATTACAAAGTGTATTTAATGCTGATTGTGCACACGCTCTCAAGAATCACCTGTTTATACCACGGGAGTGTGGATATTTCTACAGACTTAGACTTGGGTTTTAGTGCGTGACTAATGAGACTGGTTTTGTTGGATTGAACTTCAAAAAAAGAACAGGAACTTGAGTGTTTTTACGAATAAGCAGCACATAGAGCCAAGCCTAAAACAGGACGGTCAGAGTGGAATTCTCACGATCCGCCTGTACAACTTCCTTAGCAATGCGTCTTACAGACAAACGTTAGCATTTGCATTTGGAGACTTTCAACAAGTTGAAATCACCCTTTTCCCACAATACTCATGAGGAGGAGGCGCTCTGATAAATCCCCATGTCCAGTTTGGTACCATCAGTTTTTACAATAATGCCTGTGAGTTGAGATCATTTGATGGGACGTTGAAATCACTGTTGAAGTGTCATAACTTCAGTAATATGATGAAATATTTTTTATATATTCATTATGGACACATTGTTCAACACCTGGCCATAAGGGGCTTTTAGGTTACAATAAAGCACTTGATTTAACACATGGGAACAACTCTGGCCTGATTTCAGCCAGTGGGGGAGAGCTCCACAGTTGAAGTCCAGTGACTGAGGCTCTGGTGGAGGGTCTGAGCGAGCTCTGACGCCTCAGCATGAGGCCAGAGAACAGCAGTGATGCACAGTTGTTCAAAGGTCCAGTTCAAAATACTTGTATGTGTGTGTATATATAAATGTATAACTAAAACACAATGACTACTTAAACAATAAGTAAATCAATAGAATGGTGAGCAGAATGGTAATATAAGCAATGATAAAAAAATAAGAGAAAACTATAAAACTAAGTAAATTCACTCAGAAATCCCAAACCTTTCTATTTTCGCTCTATGTTTTTCTTACATGTAAGTTGTCCTGTAAATCTCATCAGATTTTCAACCTGTGAAATGTAAAATCTTCGAATTATCAATGCTGCTAATCAATAATTGTATTTTGAATATGGGGTATGCTTTGGCCTACTCCTTTTGAGTATTTTTTTCTTCTTTTCTTGATTTTGTGTGATAATGTAAATGTAATGATGTAAATGATGTATTGTAAATAATAGCTCATTGTAAATAATAGCTCAAATCAATCAAATCAATCAATCAATCAAAAATACTTAAATGTCATTTTCAAGAGTAAAACGCTTGTGCTTTTGTATAATGCCTGTCATAGGTTTCTAGTCCAATATCTTAATTGTCTGCTGATACAGAGGAGGGTCTGGATGTTTGTGACCAGGCTGTGATGCAGTATGACACATGTGGAAAAACCATTGCATACATACACAATAAAGCCGTGTGAACTCTCCTCTAATAAAACGAAAACCATTCCGTTTTGGTTGGTTGGTTTATTTGGTCAGGACAGTGCATGTTAATGAACATACATGTGTCTCATGCATGTAAACACGCCACACCGATTATCCTGCCGATAAAACACATCTACAGGGAAGTCAAATGTGAACTGTTTTTATTTTGACTTGACTTTGAAACTTCATGTGTTGTTTATCCAACTTCCTGAATAGGTTCATGGTCAAATTAACTGATTTAACTGTCAGGAGACTTCTTGTTGACAGAAAAAGACATTGAGAATGTTTTTGTATGTAGGATGTAAGACAAGGGGAAAAGATCTGAAAAGGGGCTCAGACATTACCTTTTGTGGTTTCGGAATGTTAGGGGCAGGCATTATTTATTGAAGAAATAAATGAAAAAGAATGTTTACTGAAAATCCATCCTAAAGACAAGACCCCAGACACAGGCAGAGCAGTGTAGTGTACTCTACCAAGTGTAAGGAAGAGTGCAGTGAGCAATGCATTGGCAAAACTAAGCAGCCTCTGTTCCAAAGGATGTACCAACAGTGTAGGGGAAGTGGCAGTGGCTCACTGGAGTTCATCCTCATCTTGAAGCCACAAATATTATTGATGACAGTGACCTCTGGCTAGAGAGAAAATATGGTGTAAGAGAAAAGTAAAGAAGGCCAAAAGCACTGTGTTTTTTCTGTGTCTCATACTTTTCTGTTTTTCTGTTGGAAAATAACAAATAAGCATGATAAAATAAAAAAAAAGACAGTCATGTACTCAACTGCTCAACTGTTTGAACGTTCTCCAATTAAAGATGCAAGAGGACACAAATGGGAACATAGGTCTATGTAATTATGTAATTTCTCATTTATTTGTGTGAAGGGGAATCACAGTCTAAAACCCTCTTTATTGATAATATTGGGTCATGAGGCCATACAATCTCTGTAGTCCAGTCATAACCTTAATTTCATAATCAATAAATAGGCTTATCGCAAAACTGTGGAAATATTTGGTGACGGGGTCAGTCCAAATCTTATCGCAACACACTCGCTAATGCTAACACGACTAGTGCTAATGTCCACAGCAGCTTATAAACACTCTCAGGTTCTGCACCACTAAAACATAATTATTGCAAGGTAAGATTTACCTTTCCATGTCGCCTTTAGAGCAGAGTCAGAACTCTGGCAGAATCAGTCCAACAGCTGTAATCTGTAGCGCTAAAGTGTGTGCTTTTGTTTTGTTTTCCGCATATTAAGTAGCCATGTGGTCTGGGTGCGTCTCAGACTTTCAAAGTAATCCAATGGAACTGGAAAGGCATTCGTACGCCAATGGGACTTTAAAAACATATGCTAATGAAGTCTTTCCTTAATGATGATGATGTTAGCAGCGCAGACCCTCCTCAGTGAGAGTGTTTATAAGCTGCTGTGGATGTTAGCACTAGCTGCGTTAGCATGAGTGAGTCTGTTGCGATAAGCCTATTTATTTATTATGGAACCAAGGTTATGACTGTACTACTGAGATGGTATGGCCGTATATGACCCATCAATGAAGATGCTTTTAGACTGACCCCGTCACCAAATATTTCTACAGTTTTGGCTCAACATTTGCAGCAGGGCCGCTGCAAGCCATTATGGAGCCCTAAGCAGAAATGTTTAGTGCTCATTAAAATGAAACACACTCTCAAGACTACACCAATACTATTTGTAGAATTACATTACTTGAGTTTAGATATAACAGTTTAATAATTGGTGCCCCTCCCTTCAGACCCTGAGTTTCTCTGCTCCGCCCCTGCAGCCACAGTGACATGTTTTCCCTCTCTGTGTTTTTTTCCTCCTTCCTTTCTCACTCACTGCTGCGAGCACAGGCTCCAGAACACGACATGACACTAATGTTCTGTCAGGATCGAAGCTTAAGTTTGTTTAAGTCTCCTTGTGCGGCACAGGGATTCATTCCTCTGTGTGTCGTATCATCGCTCACTTCGGCCACATTTCTGTCGCTCTTCTTTCTCCTCGTTCTCATTGAATATGGGCCGTTCTTTTGTCAGCTGCGTTAATAATCCGAGCACTTGATGCCAGACGCACAGCGCGTTATGAGCGGATAGGGAGCGGCGGCACTGATTTACAGTGATGTTTGACGGACGTTTATCCAACCTGTGTTTGGTGGCAGAAATGAGGAAGGAGGAATTCCAGGCATACAGTGTGTCATTAAATAACACAATACCAGTGCAAGTGCTGAAACACAGCAAAATGCAGAAACCACCTTATTCAAAAACAAAATAACATCCAAAATCCCCTTTGGAGAAGTATTTGAATCTTTGTCAACAAATCATACCATTCATTTCCTCCTATTCCCCGCAGGTGTCCCGCCGTCAGAGAAATGGGCCCAAAACTGTAAAGCTGAAGAGTGTTGATGCAGTTTCATATGATTGGGTACTGTCATGATAAGCTCGGCTGAGAACATGGACACCTGCTCGGCTTCTATATCGGGCTGCTCTGTCATTTCCTCAGCGTGAAGCCGAGACTTGTGTTTCATTATCGCTCATGTTCATGTGAAACTACTCTCTATTCTGAAACTACTCTCTGTACAGTGAAACTGTCTAGGTCAGGGGCGGGTCAAAACCTTTACCACCAAAATGTGTAGACGCGTTCACACGGACAGAGACCACAAAAATGACTCAAACCAACTGTCTCCAAATGACACAAAAATAATGTGGATTCAGTGTCATTTTCTGTCAAGTATTGACTCTGTCACTGATGACAAAGAAAAAGCTCGCTACTGAGGTGGCAGTCGGCTCCAGTAAACGGCCTTCATTTGGGTCAGATTCAGATTCAGAAAACTTTATTGATCTCTCAAGGGCAAGTCATTTGCTGCAACCTCAGACAGATATTGCACAAACACATCACAAGACTCACTGTGTGTCACTTCCAACAGTACAGGCAATAATAGATCATAAAAAAGGACACATTTTTAAAAAAGTCACTTGGTTAACACACTCCCTTCAGAATTCAACAGTTCAGTGACGTTATGAAAATGACGTCCAGAAGGCATGAGCGAAAACTCACAGGACAGATTTGGTCTTTTAAAGGCATGTGGTCCTTTATCTTTTGATCAGCTGACTATTTTTCAGTTTAATTGTTGTTTTCAATAAAAGATTTACTCTTTTTTTTTTGTCTCACTCCCATTTCTTCTTTGAAATGTTAAGATCCAACCATGAGAAATGTGAAGTTTTACCATTTTTCAACTGGTCTTAAACTTTTGATCTGTTTTAACTTTTTCCCAGATAAAAAGTTACAAAATGCACTTTTAAATGTGAAGCACAATTAGGGCTGGGTGCCATTAAAGGACACCCTGGTCTGGTATTGAAAGAGACACATCTAGGTACTACTGGTATTGAAATGAAAGATACTGAAACACAAAATACAGTTTTGATGCTGTTAGTCCAGGGACAGCATTACAGGAAGTGACTTGGTTATCTCATCTCAAATAAAACATTTTTTTCCCACAATATTTTGTGAATGTTTGCCCCATTTCCCCAAATTTATTTTACTAATTTTTTACTAATTTTTTTTATTACTAATATTTTCCCTATTTTCTCCCCAAATCATTCCCCATTTTTCACACATGTCTTGACATTGGAGATGAACCCGATATTGTAAATGTGCATTATTGTTCTGTTTTTTTCCTAGACGATAAGTATTTTAGTATACAGTATTTAAGAGTATTATTAAAGTACTGCTATAGAAAATGAACAGCTCATTTCTAAAGACTGTCTTTTCAGTTGTTTTTTCTCTTTCATGAGTGTAAACGTTGACGTGACTCACTCTCGTGTCCCTGATGTGTGTGTCCTCTGTCCCTCAGGTCCCACCATGCGTCCAGCGCCGGCCCGTTTCCTGGTGTGTCCCCTGGTCTGGGCTCTCGTCCCCCTGCTGTGTGTGTGGGGCTACACTGTGGACCAGGAGCACAGCCTGCAGTTCAGGGGCCCCGGGGCCTCCATGTTCGGGTACTCTGTCCTGCTGCATCGCCACAAGGCCCACAGCTGGTACTCCGCCCTCTACTCTGCTCTAAACTGACCACGACTGACCATCAGTGTAGTGTGTTACAGTTCCATTGGTTAAAGCAGCAGTCTGCACCTTTCACCTCTTAACCTCCACCTGAACTGAGCACATTTTCTCCAGTTTGGCTTTAGCAACAAGAATGTGACGAAAAAGTGACAAAAAGCAATGCAAATGTCTCTTTGTTGTCTCTTTTTCATCGTGTTTTCATATTTGTTTTTGTCATTTGTTTATCCCTTTTTTCTTGTGTTAATGTCACTTCTTTAATCTGCTATTGTTGCTCTTCCGGCAAGTTTTTGTTGCTTTTTTTGTCACTTTATTGTTGCGTTTTCATCCCCCTTTTCGGCGTTTTGTTTTTTTTCTTTTCAAGAGGCTTTTAGTTTTTATTTGGGTTCAGCCAAACTGGAGGAAAGGTGCTCAGTTCAGGTGGGGGTTAAGAGGTTAACATAAAAGAATCTCCATGGCCCGTTTCAAACCAAGTCTGATCTATAGAAGCAGCAAATGTGTTTTCTATAAAAAGGCGAGACACGGCAGGTGTCTCGCATTTTTCACGCATTGGTCAATGTTGAGATTTTTATCTAGTTTTCTGCCTTAACATCTTAGTTTTCATAAGTATACAAAAGACGAAACTTACCCTTTACGATGCTTATTTTATGACATTTTGAGATTTTCAAGAAGTAACTCCCACATGGTGCCACAAAAGCTGGGTTCCCCACGCTTATTCATTCCTAAATACTGACATGTTTGGTATCCACGTGTAGCACGAAAGGCTGTGACCGAGATGACCCTGTAATCCAAATATGGTCATTTCCTTTGTGGGAGACAGCAGCGGCTAAAGACGGGAGAAATATAGTATACACAGGGCGCAAGTGCAGACAAAGGGACTAAACTTTAGGGCCGTTTTCATTCCACTCTTTAACAACATCTGGATTTCAGTCGCTCCATAAGACTCTTTATGCAGCTTCGAACCCAAAAAAACAAGGAGGAATTTGCATTTGTTGAGATTGTTTTCCTCTTTTAAACAGCTTATTCAAAAACTAAACAAGATCCAAAATTCCTAAAAAAAATAAAAAAAGACTAAAATGCTTCAAAAATGTGACCAAAACGCGGTGACAACACAGCAAAAAAGCTGAACTGGAGATAATGTGCTTGGTTAAGGTGGGAGTTAACAGGATAATGTGGTGAAAGAGAGACTCTCCTGATTTCCCACTTATTTTCATCTGATCATTTTGTGATCGGGGTAAATTCACCTGAGTGTCCAAAGATTTGGGAAAGGCCTGTGGGGCTAAGTGGGTTATTACTCTACTAAAGGGAGACACAGAGGGAAGTCAGGAGTAACCAGTGAGGTGTACTGTAATGACCAGACTGAAGGGAGTCTGAGAAACAGAGCCATATGATTCATACCACACACTTCGCTCTTGTTTGTGACTGAACTCTGACTTGCGCGGTCAGCAGATGTGTGTGTCTGACGTGCTTGCTGTGTGCTGTGTCCAGGCTGGTGGTGGGAGCTCCGGTGGCTAACTCTTCTGACCCCTCCGTGCTCTCTCCGGGAGGACTGTACCGATGCAGCCTGCAGGACCAGACCGACCAGTGTCAGTCGATGGACCCAGGTCAGTCCCAACAACTACATACAGGATCACACGCACATACGAAAGAGACAAACGAAGTGGTTTCTGTCATCAAACCATCGCTTATTCGTGTTGAACGACGACCAAAGTGAACTGGTTGAGAATAAGTGGAGACTACTCCAAGTCTGCTTCTTGAATTCCTCCAATAATAGCTCCTAATGTCCTGATCCTAGCTCCTATCCCCTTGTCACGTCATAAGGTCAACTGTCAGATCCCTTTGCAGTTAGGAACTAGAGCTTCAGCTGCGTTTGCACAATCCAACCATCCTCACCCAGTGGTGGAAACAACAGGGGAAGTGACATCACCAACAGCTGATTCAGAAAAGTTATGCGGCGCTGTGGCTTATGGCATGGCACATAGCTCCTAATCGCCGGTGAGGAACCACCAGAGGTCCCTAAAGGAGGTATCATAGGAAGCATTGAGGCTCCATTCCCTACCTCCTTCCTAACTGACTGCACTATTCAGATGCTTCTTATCATGACGCACATCTGGTTTGGGCTTAGACCTCTTACCAATCTGCTCGATTCAAATGTACCCCAAGTCTGTTTTTAACAAGAGGACAACCTTCAAGACCCCTTATCCTTGATGTTTCTGGTGTATATGGGGCGACAGTGGCGCGGATGGTAGAGCGGAAGGTGATGATCGGAAGGTCAGGGGTTCGAATCCCGGCTCCTGCAGATGCAGACTAACATTGTGTCCTTGGGCAAGACACTTCACCCAATGCCTATGTGTGAGTGGTTGGTGGTGGTCGGAGGGACCGTTGGTGCAGATGTGTGCAGCCTCGCTTCTGTCAGTCTGCCCCAGGGGAAACTGTGGCTACAAATGTAGCTTACCACCATCAGCATGGAGTGAATGAACCCCCCTCCCTTTCATGTGTGAAGCGCTTTGGGTGTGACTTGTGTCATATAAAAAGAGCTATACAAATAAGATTCCCTTCCCTATAACTTAAAATAATGTCTGTGTCGAGAAATATATCGGCGCATGGACGGGTGTGTGAAAGAGGAGACTGACGAATACTCCCATATTATGGGAATGAAAGAAAATATCGCTCCAACTATGTTTTTGATCAAGAGCCAGTTGTTCTTATTAACAGCATTACACTTTCACAAGTCGTATCTAAAAAGAAAATGTATGAATTACAAAAATGATCATTGATATCATTGACTGGGTCCATGATCTCTCTGTACAAAACCAAGACTAATTTTACCTGCTCTCGACCTGTATAAATATTATAGGCCTTTAGAACGCTGTGATGTCGCCTGAAACCCAGGCATAGGCAGGGTTTCTACAGGAGGCAGCTTTAATGCTTTTTAATGTCATTTTAATGTCTAAATACTATAGTTTTAATGCCACAAATGCCCACATTTTTAAATTCAATCAAACAGGGAAATGAGGGGAAATAAGTTGGACACAATGGGAAACTTTTGAGATGAATTTGTTTTAAACCACAGGCTTTGTGTTTTGACAAATGAAGCCTAGGCATTAATTCAACATGGGAGACTAATTTCAGCATCACCTACCTCCAGCCAATGATCATTTCTGTGAGGGCCACACCTCCATAGCAGCCAATCATCGGCCTCGGTCCCGCTTTTAAGCCTCCAGCAATCATGGATCGTTCGCTTCCCAGCTGCGCTGCGACCCACCTCTGCCCCGTCTCCACCTCTTCTGCCACGGCTTCTCCCTGCTGCATCCTACACGGGTGTCATACCACCACCAGTGTCCAGGCTCCAGGGGGGACATCCCTAACTCCAAGCTGTTCTTCCATACTGACTTACATACATACATCATACATACACACATGTCTTCTGTCACTTTTGTCTGTTTGAGTCTATCCAGGTTGAAATACATGCAGTCCGTCTCTAAGGAAAAATGATATTTTCTAAGAAATTTCGATTGAATGCAAATTTAAATCCAATTTAATGCTTTTTAATGACCCCCTGTATAAAAGACTATTCAACAGTTTCTACGTCGGACAGAATTCTTTCCGTGGTGGAGGAGCTGGAGAGTGTCAAACTATACAATCACGAGCTCAAACAATAAAGTGTAATATTAGTGTCAGTCCTTTGGTGATGGACATGGGCTGAAGTGACATGAGGTGTTTTCCCCTGTGGTTTGTGCAGAGGTGAGCAGCTGTGGGAAGACCTGCGAGGGGGAGAGCTCCCACCAGTGGCTGGGGGTCAGTCTGTCTCGGCAACCGGGCGCCCATGGGGGACATGTGCTGGTGAGTCACTCGCGATGTCACTGCTGCGCTTCTACAAACAGGTTCAGCGGGATAAAAGGAAGGGACTTTTGATACCTTTCGGTATGAAAAGTGCTTTATAAATAAAGTTTGATTGATTGATTGACTGTTCGGACATGCCGGAAGATTAGGCTACTACATGGGGTCAACAGGGTGATAGATAGAGGTCCCCCAATATGGGTTTTTCCAAGGCCGATTTTTTGGGGATTTTGATTGGCCGATGCCGATACTTTTGGCTCATGTGATGCGTGTGAGTCCCCAGGCATGCGCGCACCGCTGGAAGAATGTTTACTACTCCAAGAGGGACGGCCAGAACAACAAGCTGCCCAACGGGGTTTGCTTCCTCTACAAACAGGACCTGAAGGACTCACAGCCCTTCATCCCCTGCTACAGCGGTATGTTACTCTGCTCAACCTTTCAGCCATGTTCTGTTGATATGGTCACGTTCGAAGCACCCAGAGGGAAAACAAAGACGGGAAAAAACTCCACCATTACTTTAACAAATGCTGAATGCTTAATATATTTTCTACTAAATAAAGATACAGAGACATGGAGAGGAGCAAAGTGGTTCAACAGCCCAGAAATTACTTAAAAAACGAACAATGCTAACCAGGAAGCTACGTTAGCTTTACGCTACATATACTAACACTAGCTAACCAGTGCCATTTTTTTCACTTCTACTGCACAATTTGCTGTGAAAAACATGCATATGGACCGGATTTTGGCTTGACTTTATCTGTGAGTGATACATAGGGCGTCACAGTAGCACAGTGGTTAGCGCTCATGCCTCACAGCTAGAAGGTCCCGGGTTTGATTCCCACCTGGACGGGGCCTTTCTGTGTGGAGTTTGCATGTTCTCCCCGTGTCTGCGTAGGTTTCCTCCGGTTACTCTGGTTTCCCCTACCAGTAAAAACATGTACAATAGGCCAGGATGAATGATGTGTGTGTGTGAATGAATGATGGTGGTCTGATGATTGGCGCAGATGTGTGCAGTTGCGACAACGCTTCTGTCAGTCTCCCCCAGGGGAAACTGAACACCAACGAGTATGGGGTGAATGTACAATTGTCTAATGTAAAGCGCTTTGTGACCATGTCTATGAAAGGCGTTATATAAAGATCTTCTTCTTCTACATGTTTTTTCAGAGGTCTTCTATCAGAAAATAACGACTGGTAGAATGTTGGATAATCCCATTCAAGTCAATGAAGCGCTCTACTTGCATTGTGAAGAGCCGTATAATAAATGCTTATAGAGTTCGGGAAAATCCACTGTTACCATGGAGATCGGCCATGCCTGTGGGTGCTCACAAACATTTTCCATAGACTAGCATTAGCTAAAAACAATATAAAAAGTGAAGAAAAGCGACTTGGAACAACTCCGTCAGCTGTTGAGTCACTGCACAGTGTCCAAATGTTTTAATGTGAACAATAACTTTACCTTTTAAAATCTCCATTAGTTTATTATTGCTGCAAAATCCCATGATGCTAAGCGATTTACATAGTCCTCCACAAAACGGCTAAAATGAGTGAAAAATTGCGATTTTTGTTGTTGTGGTTTTATGGTTCAATAAATAACAACTAAACAGTACATTTTTAGGCTATAGGAAAAAACGGCTCTGGATGGAGCTGATTTACTGTCACCTGGTATCACATTTGCTGAACGATAAATGATTAAACTTAAAAGGTGTCCTAAAGAGTTGTGGAGAGTTGTCATGGTGCTCCTTTTCTGTGGCCAGATCACCAGAGGAGGTTTGGGGAGAACTATGGCTCGTGTCAGGCTGGCATCTCCAACGCCCTCACAGAGGTCAGTGACAGTCCTGCAGTGCTCCTCAGAGGCATTTGCCAAGTCGTGTACACATAAAGCATTTAAAAAGAAGATAGAGTTTGACATTTATTTGATTGCAATTCTTTTAATCTGTGTTTACTCATTACTTCTTGTACTTTTTACATCTAAATGTGTGAGTAGATGTAATCTGTTGTTTTGAAAGGAGTGAATTGTCAAGGTTCTGTCTGGGGACTTTGAGAATGACCGATCTAATGTCAGAGTTCCCTAAAGGGTAGAGTTGCATTAACATGTGTCCCCCCAGGAGCTGATCGTCATGGGGGCCCCGGGGACATCCTACTGGACCGGCTCAGTCCTGGTCTACAACATGTCCAGCGGGGTCCTGTCCTCGTATGTGGATGACCATTCTGCCACTGTGAGCTTCGGCAGCTACCTGGGTAAGACCCGCCCCCAGGGCAGATAACTCGGGCTGGGTACAGTACAGTTACAATTTTGACAGAAAACAGAACAATAAAGTTAATTTATTCCATAAAAGGTTTGAATGTGGTTATTTGGACAGGGTTACACAGTTCTGATCAAGTTTTAGACCAATGAAAAATAGCAACAACAAAAAAATCACATTTGCATGGTAATAGAACTTCAATATATGCAACATGAAGAAATGGGAGTGAGAATAAACTGATATAGTCTGTTTTTGCAGCTTTTGCAGCTGATCAAAAGTTTAGGACCACATGCCTTTAAAAGGCCAAATCTGTGCTAAAAATGTGGATTAAGTTTCATTTTCATGTTGATAATATCAACATGAAAATGATATATTATTAATTATTTGCAACCACGATTTAGATTTAAAGAAGGGTTAGCCTTCCTGATAAATATTTAGCTCTTTGACTCCTCTCAAACCATCTTTTTAAATGTGCATTATGGAACATTTTTGCGTGAAAAAAAAATCGTGATCAAATATTTATTTTGTACTTTACACACAAATGTAAAGGTAAATTTTTTTACAAGGAGAAAAATAAACTTAAAAAGAAATTAAAATCCCAGCTCATGGTGACAACCCCTCTACAACAACCACCCTCTTTTGGATATCCACAGGTGGACAGAATCATACATGGTTTCCAGTAGGGCTGAACGATATGGACAAAATTTGATATCTCGATATTTATGCCAGATAGCTAGATATAAAAAACAAACTTGATACTTGTGCGTAATTGACCTTTTTAGTGACCCAATGGTTGTATGGGTGGTCAGCATGGCGCCTTTACTTTCCATCAACGCTCCAGGATACATAATTTTGTAGATTTTCTGGTGAGGGGGTCTGTCAGCAGTAGGGTTGGGCGATGTCCCCTTAATTGGCAGTTGACGATGTTTACAGTGAACCATCGTGATGGATGATGATATCGTCCATCTCTCATTATAAGCATTTTTTAAAGACATTTACATAGCCTATATATAGGCTGAATTTTAGTTTTGTTAGGAAAAATGTGAGATTGCAGGATAAATGTACGTATTTAAACTAAACATGATCTGAACAGAGTCATGGAACACGAATTTTGCAACAGAAATGTGTTAAAACTCGTGCGTAAAAGTCTCAGAGGAGAACGACTTATTCAGAGCGTCATCTGCTCCTCAATACTAAGGCTCTTATCACACTAATACAAATGTAAATCAGAGCTTGTTATTTGCATTTGCTCAATTTTAACGTAATGTTTAAGAAACAGTGGGTGAACGGGACAATATTTAGAAGTTTGCGTCGGAGCTTCAAAAACGAAGCTGCTCCACGCGCCGCCCGGTCCGTGTGCTCGTAGCCTCGTACCTCCTGCACCGCCTCTTTCTCTCCTCTCTCTCCTCTCTCCGTCCTTCGTGAGAACATCCAAACCCATGTGCGCTCAGCGCCGATGTGAGATCCATCATTTTAAAACTGTTTAGTTTCTGTATGAAAAGCAAAGCGAAACCACGCGGTGTTAAACAGTAGCTGCTTTTAGAGAGAGATTTGCAATCCCTGCAAAGTTTGTAGGTTTACAAGGCCCACAGAAGATCAGCGCGTGTTTCTGACAGGAGGGGGCGTGGCATCATGATGGCGGCTCTCCATCGTGATGTTGCTCATCCATCACGATGAACGATGATATTGTCCATCGTCCCAACCCTAGTCAGCAGTGAAAACCTACCAGAACGTCTAAAAACAATTGATCCTGGAGCATCATAGAGGCCACTGTGATGGAAAGTAAAGGAGCCACGAGAACCGCTGGGTCACTAAAAGATCAGATTAGCACTAATAAAAGTTTCATTATGCACCTTTAAGATGGAGGTGTACATCTGATCAGCGACTGACATCTACAGCGCTTGTCTTTTCTCGAGTAGTTTCAGCCCTGAAGAATACAAATTAAAATATCTTGTTCAACAATGAAGTAAATGTTCCATTACACTCGTGCAGGTTACTCTGTGGGCGTGGGGCATTTCCTGAGCCCTTCCTCAGTGGAGGTGGTAGGGGGCGCTCCGCAGTACAACCAAAGAGGCAAGGTACAGTATTTCAAAAACATCGGAGAAAAAGGAGTCAGTAGTTTAATAAAGGCCTCTAATGTGTTCCATGTGCGGTGTTTTTTTTTAAGGTGTTCATCTTCACTGTGGACGTCAACATGCTTCGGGTGCTCGCCAACGTATCGGGGAAAGAGGTACCATGTGAGCTTTTGAAATAATGAGACAATGACTGAAATGTTGTATCAAAAGTTCTGTATGGGCTGAAAGTGCAGACTCTCAGCATGTTGGACTAGCACTGATTAGATGAGGAAGAATGCACTGAAAAGCAGATATAACAAGCCTAAATACATTTAAATACACTTGATCATATCAAACCAACCTGTTTTGCCGATCACAGCAGTATTCTGTGAGAAAATTTATGTTGGAGTTAAATTGTTTAGCAAAGCAATTCCTCATTTCTGCAATACATATAGGTCACGGTTGAGGCGAGCTGTGACCCTCAACTGACCCTCAGCAGTTTGCTCATTTGAGGCGACCTGTGACCGTGACAATGGAATCACAGTCTAAACGCATCGTCAGTTATCATATTGGGTCATGCTGTAGGGCCATACCATCTCTGTAGTACAGTCATAACCTTGTTTTCATGACAAATTAATAGGATAATCTTAACGCACTCGCTATGCTAACACGACTGATGCTAACGTGGCTAGTGCTAACGTCCACAGTAGCTTATAAATCTTCTCATTGAGGAGGGTCTGTGCTGCTAAAACATAAATATTGTAAGGAAAGACTTTTGTCGTGCAAACGACCAACTCGAGTCCAACAGCTGTAATCGGGACCACTGATATACTGCTTTGTTTTTCAGCATATTAAAGGTGCACTATGCAACTTTTATGAAAAAAAAAAAAAATTGAAAGAGCGTGTCTCCAATCAGTGGTAAATGACCAAAAACACATTGACAGTAGGTGAGTTTCGTGATTCATAATCCTTCACAAATATGAACCTAAACGCTAATAACACAGCATCAACGGCAGACGCCAGCCTTTCGCTGATTGGTTTACTCCACTTCCCGTATGCTTGCGCATGTACCGCTGTGGGAAATGGAATAGACGCAGCGGTGACCAGACTCACCCGGTACAGTGGTAAGTCTCGTTCCCTGGCTAGCCAAGCTCGCCACCCATACAACCAAATATGCACTGAAGTTTTTTTGAACAATGATGTTATAGCTGTGCAGACCCTCCTCAGTGACAGGATTTATAAGCTGCTATGGACATTAGCATTAGCCCCGTTAGCATTAGTGATTGCATTGCAATGATCCCAGAGATGGTACAGCATGACCCAATATGATAAATTACTATGCTTTTAGACACGCAAATATTTCTACAGTTTTGGCTCATTTACACTGATGTTGGACTGACGTTTATCCCAACCTGCGTCCTGTGTCTGGTGTTTGTGGATGTGCAGCTCGCCTCCACTGTGACCTAGCACTTATTTCGTAAAGGAGGAATTAACAGTTAGTTAGTAGCTGTTTCTGGTTGGGCCCTCCTTCGAGAAAACAATGTATTTCTATTTTTAAGTTTTTAGAAAGATCTAACACTTGTTAAGCTGTTATAGTATGATGAGTAGTTAAAAATTAGAACAGAGGGACAGAGAGGTGAAACGAATGTAAAACAATGGCGATAAACAGGAAGTACTTACCTATGAGCCTGAATATAGCCTCACAGCACCACCTGTTGGTCACTCCGAATATAGGCCTGGACTGGTTTGCCCCAAAGCTTGAAAGGCATCTTCTGAGCTCCTGGGCTCGTACTTTGGGGCCAGTCTTACCTCTCTCTGTGTTGTAGCTGGGCTCGTACTTCGGGCCAGTCTTAGCTCTCTCTGTGTTGTAGCCGGGCTCGTACTTTAGGGCAGGTCTTACTCTTCTGTGTTGTAGCCGGCTCGTACTTTAGGCAGTCTTACTCTCTCTGTGTTGTAGCTGGCTCGTACTTCGGGCCAGTCTTAGCTCTCTCTGTGTGGTAGCTGGCTCGTACTTCAGGGAAGGTTTTACTCTCTGTGTTGTAGCTGGGCTCGTATCGGGAAGGTCTTACCTCTCTCTGTGTTGTAGCTGGGCTCGTGCTTCGGGCAGGTCTTACCTCTTCTGTGTTGTAGCTGGGCTCGTACTTCGGCCAGTCTACTCTCTGTTTGTAGCTGGGCTCGTACTTCGAGGCCAGTCTTACTCTCTCTGTGTTGTAGCTGGGCTCGTACTTCGAGGCCAGTCTAGCTCTCTCTGTGTTGTAGCTGGGCTCGTACTTCAGGGAAGGTCTTACCTCTCTGTGTTGTAGCTGGGCTCGTACTTCGGGGAAGGTCTTACCTCTCTCTGTGTTGTAGCTGGGCTCGTACTTCGGGGCCAGTCTTAGCTCTCTCTGTTTGTAGCGGCTCGTACTTCGGGCCAGTCTTACCTCTCTCTGTGTTGTAGCTGGGCTCGTACTTCGGGGCCAGTCTTAGCTCTCTCTGTGTTGTAGCGGGCTCGTACTTTAGGCAGGTCTTACCTCTCTCTGTGTTGTAGCTGGGCTCGTACTTCGGGGCAGTCTTACTCTCTCTGTGTGGTAGCTGGGCTCGTACTTCAGGGAAGGTCTTACCTCTCTGTGTTGTAGCTGGGCTCGTACTTCGGGGAGTCTTACCTCTCTCTGTGTTGTAGCTGGGCTCGTGCTTCGGGGCAGGTCTTACCTCTCTCTGTGTTGTAGCTGGGCTCGTACTTCGGGCCAGTCTTACCTCTCTCTGTGTTGTAGCTGGGCTCGTACTTCGAGGCCAGTCTTACCTCTCTCTGTGTTGTAGCTGGGCTCGTACTTCGAGGCCAGTCTTAGCTCTCTCTGTGTTGTAGCTGGGCTCGTACTTCAGGGAAGGTCTTACCTCTCTGTGTTGTAGCTGGGCTCGTACTTCGGGGAAGGTCTTACCTCTCTCTGTGTTGTAGCTGGGCTCGTGCTTCGGGGCAGGTCTTACCTCTCTCTGTGTTGTAGCTGGGCTCGTACTTCGGGCCAGTCTTACCTCTCTCTGTGTTGTAGCTGGGCTCGTACTTCGGGGCCAGTTATACCTCTCTCTGTGTTGTAGCTGGGCTCGTACTTCAGGGAAGGTCTTACCTCTCTCTGTGTTGTAGCTGGGCTCGTACTTCGGGGCAGGTCTTACCTCTCTCTGTGTTGTAGCTGGGCTCGTACTTCGGGCAGGTCTTACCTCTCTCTGTGTTGTAGCTGGGCTCGTACTTCAGGGCAGGTCTTACCTCTCTCTGTGTTGTAGCTGGGCTCGTACTTCGGGTCCAGTCTTACCTCTCTCTGTGTTGTAGCTGGGCTCGTTCTTCGGGGCAGGTCTTACCTCTCTCTGTGTTGTAGCTGGGCTCGTTCTTCGGGGCAGGTCTTACCTCTCTCTGTGTTGTAGCTGGGCTCGTACTTCAGGGCAGGTCTTAGCTCTCCCTGTGTTGTAGCCGGGCTCGTACGTTAGGGCAGGTCTTACCTCTCTCTGTGTTGTAGCTGGGCTCGTACTTCGGGTCCAGTCTTACCTCTCTCTGTGTTGTAGCTGGGCTCGTACTTCGGGGCCAGTTATACCTCTCTCTATGTTGTAGCCGGGCTCGTACTTCGGGCAGGTCTTCCCTCCCTCGCTGTGTAGCTGGGCTCGTACTTCGGGGCCAGTTATACCTCTCTCTATGTTGTAGCCGGGCTCGTACTTCGGGGCAGGTCTTACCTCTCTCTGTGTTGTAGCTGGGCTCGTTCTTCGGGCAGTCTTACCTCTCTCTGTGTTGTAGCCGGCTCGTACTTCAGGCAGGTCTTACCTCTCTCTGTGTTGTAGCTGGGCTCGTTCTTCGGGGCAGGTCTTACCTCTCTCTGTGTTGTAGCTGGGCTCGTACTTCGGGGCCAGTCTTACCTCTCTCTATGTTGTAGCTGGGCTCGTACTTCGGGGCCAGTCTTACCTCTCTCTGTGTTGTAGCTGGGCTCGTTCTTCGGGGCAGGTCTTACCTCTCTCTGTGTTGTAGCCGGGCTCGTACTTCAGGGCAGGTCTTACCTCTCTCTGTGTTGTAGCTGGGCTCGTACTTCGGGGCCAGTCTTACCCCTCTCTATGTTGTAGTTGGGCTCGTACTTCGGGGCCAGTCTTACCTCTCTCTATGTTGTTTTTTTTTTTTTTGTAGCTGGGCTCGTACTTCGGGCAGTCTTACCTCTCTCTATGTTGTAGCTGGGCTCGTACTTCGGGCAGGTCTTACCTCTCTCTGTGTTGTAGCTGGGCTCGTACTTCGGGGCAGGTCTTACCTCTCTCTGTGTTGCAGCTGGGCTCGTACTTCGGGCAGCCTCTCTCGTGTTGCAGCTGGGCTCGTACTTCGGACCTGGCTGGTGGGGGCCGCCCCCATGGCGACAGGGACCAGTCGAGAGGAGGGGCGTGTCCACGTCTACATCAACCAGGGACAGGTCAGTTCACCTCTTTGCAGATTTCACTTCCTTCCCATTAGTATTCATGTCCCTTCAATTGTCCCATAGAAGTTTTGAAAATATAAAGAAATCACCAAAGAAAATGTTAAGCTAATATGCTAAGATATGCTACATATGATTTTGATTTTTCATTAAAGGGGAAACACTGCTGGCAAAACTATTGATTTGTCCTCCTAAAATGTTTTTTTAAATGTTTTTTTTTTTTTTAATCTAAGACTTTGCCATAGCTACACAATGATGATGCACAATAATATTGTAAATTCCAAGGCCAGAATGCATTTTTCTCCCATTGTGGCACCAATTTTATTTGTTTGTTTTTTACCCCAAAAGGATTTGTTAGTAGTTTGAGAATGATTTCCTTTTTTTTTTAAATGTAGATTTATTGAAAATTTAACCCCACATGCTTTTGGAGTTACATTTTGAGACTCAAAAACTTAAATGTAATCGTGCAAAACAGCACTATTCTATAGTCAAATTTTGCTGATAATTTTTTCTTCTTTGACAGTTTTACATATCTGTTTTACATGAAATTTAAAAGGGCCTATATCATGCTATTTTAGGCCTTCCAAAACCAACTACAGGCACATGTGTATTTCGTATCCACGCTTATTTCAGCTACAGCCTCAAATAATCTACATGGTCCAAATACAGCGATAGTTTTCCTCTTCAAAGTCTGCATGCACAAATGTCCTCCTGATCCTCTGACGGCTCCTCGTGTGTTTCTGTTTCACGCATTAGATGAATTAGCGTGAGTTTGTAGCTGATTTTACACTTAAATTCACCACATCCTCTTCCTGTGCCGCATGCCTTCCTGTTTGTCCGAGTGATTCCCTGGGCTTGACCTGACAGGCGCTGCACCATCAGTGGGTTCGGATTCACAGAATGCGACAGGATTGGTCAATAATCCTGTCGATTAACACGCACCACGTGATTATTGAGATGGACCTTTGTTAAACTCTCGATTTGATTATAATGTGATTAATTGCCCAGCCCTACGTTACCATAACAAATAAAAGTCTGTGGTTCTGTTCCTGTCCCCAGGCAGAGCTGTCGGAGTTGGACTTTGCGCTCTCGGGCAGTGAGGCCTACGCAGCGCGGTTTGGAGAGGCCATCGCTGACCTGGGAGACCTGGACGATGATGGATATCCAGGTGAGGCCGACACCATGCGAGCTCCATGAGCACATGACCGACCTTTGGTTCAGGCTAAATAATGTCAGTCTCAAGACTCTGTGGACACATTACAGCAGCAGTCAGACGGGTGGGAATAGGCGGGATATTTGAAAGAACGGTTAATATGTTATAGCACAGTTTGGTCAACAAAGTTAGTTTTCTAAGCACATTCTGATCTATTTCTCTACTGTCTCACAATAGAGCAAGGGTGGTCTTTCCTAAAAAACGAGACGCGGTCTGAATGGTTTGCCCTGTGGCTTCAAACGAGTGAGACATTCTATGGAGAAATATTTCCTCATTCATGTGTCTGGTCTGTGCACTTTCAAGAAGATTATAAAATCCTCAAGTGTGTCTCCAATTTTCTTTCCGTATAGAACCTACAACTCGCGCTGTTACAGTATGTGAACTTTGGCAATTTTCAAAGATTTCGTCCTGAAGTCACTAAAGCTTTTCCACATCCTTCCAAGTCCCGTCCCGTCTTCATTCACAAAAACATGACTGGCCTGGTCCCGCTGTAAAGCGCTCACCCTCTGTCATATCACTGTGTTTGCTCATTTGAATGAATGAATTAAAGTTTTTGTCCCTCTTGGGGAAATTTCCTCTGGGCACAAGGTGCAGATGTAGCTGACAACATGTAACATCAATTAGACAACAATAACAGCATTTCCTTTATGGGAGATTCTACAAAATAGATCTTCAGCATTACATAACAAACATTTTAAACACACTTTCTCAAAATATGTTTTTTTTTATTACTGACTCGTGCAACAACATCTCCACTTTAGTAGCTCCTACAGTCACCAATTTTCCTAGTCAAAGGATTTAGATTTTCTTTTTAGATTTGTTGATAGCTGATGCTTTTCCTCTCTCACGCTTTGTGTGTGTGAGAGAGTAAAGGACACCTCTGCCGCACTGTTTTTCTCAGCGTCTCTATGTTCTCTCACCTTGACCCTGTTTCCTGTGTGAACTAGGCAGTTGTGAGCTCCGTGCTGCTGCTGCTGTCACCCACTCCCACAGCGAGATGGGTGGGGCCCGCGCCTCTCTAACTGCCGGTCCCTGCGCCGCACGGGGCGTCTTGATAAGGGAGGGGTGGAGGGTGTCATTAACCCCGTAATGACAGAGCCCGGGGCCATCTGTAATTTCAAACCAGCACGTTTGTTTATTGGAGCAGAGCCCACCCACACGTCCGTGTGCATCACCACGGGGAAAGGAAACGCCACTCCTGTTCGCCCCATTTAGGACCATGAAGGTCATTCCATCTTTTCCCTTATCAAAATCAGATTTGCCATTTTTAATCATATAGCTTCAGATTATATTTTAGTATAGAATGCCAATCGAAAAACAAACTGCTGCTGTTTGACTGAGATCTACAGCTTTCAAAAACGTTGGGTTTTGTGGCAATTAAGATTAAAGATTTTTTATTTGTCAAACCATGTGAATGATTTGAAATTATATTTCTCTCCCTGCTCCACAATCTCTTGATTGTGGAGCAGGGGGTGGGGGAAGAGGGGTGGAAGGGAGGGCAAGGAGTTCAGCTTCCCGATGGGCTTGTGTATGAAACTGTTCTTCAGTCGATTGGACCTGCCCCGTAGATTCCGCAGTCTCCTCCCTGAAGGCATTACCTTGAAGAGACTGTGATGGGTGTGTAGGGTCCTTGGTGATTCTGACGGCTTTGCGGGTGAGACGGGTGGAGTACATGTCCTTAATGGTGAGGAGAGGGGCTCCGCAGATCCTCTCCGCTGCTCTCACTCTTCTAGCTGTGAAGCACGAGCGCTAACCACTGTACTACCGTGCCGCCAGTGCTGGCGCTGGTCAGGATGCTCTCTATAGTCCTCTGTAGAAGAACCACACAGTGACGGAGCTGGTCAGGATGCTCTCTATAGTCCCTCTGTAGAAGAACCACACAGTGATGGAGCTGGTCAGGATGCTCTCTATAGTCCCTCTGTAGAAGAACCACACAGTGATGGAGCTGGTCAGGATGCTCTCTATAGTCCCTCTGTAGAAGAACCTCACAGTGATGGAGCTGGTCAGGATGCTCTCTATAGTCCCTCTGTAGAAGAACCACACAGTGATGGAGCTGGTCAGGATGCTCTCTATAGTCCTCTGTAGAAGTTGCACATAACGGAGGCTGGGACTCTGGCTCTTCTTAACTTGCGGAGAAAGTAGAGATGCTGATTACTTTTCTTGACCAGTGATGTAGTGTGCATGGTCCAGGAGAGGTTCTCTGTGATGTGCACACCCAGGAACTTAGTGCTGGTCACCCTCTCCACTGCAGCACCGTTGATTGTTAGAGGAGCATGCTGGACCCGCGCTCTTCGAAAGTCCACAACAATCTCTTTTGTCTTCTCCACATTTAGAGAGAGATTGTTCTGTGTGCACCACATGGCCAGACTGCTCACCGCACTCCTGTAGTTTGACTCGTCTCTGTTGCTGATGAGACCCACCACTGTTGTGTCGTCTGCAAACTTGATGAAGAGGTTTGAGTCGTACTTTGGAGCGCTGTCATGGGTCAGCAGAGTGAACAGGAGGGGCTCAGCACACAGCCTTGGGGAGCCCCATGTTCAGAGTGATGGTTAAGGAGGACTTTCCTCCGACACGTACAGCCTGTGGTCTCCCCGTCAGAAAGTCCAGCAGCCAGTTGCACAGTGATGTGTTGATCCCCAGGTGGAGCAGTTTGTGTTTTAGCTGCTGTGGGATTATAGTGTTGAATGCTGAGCTAAAGTCTAAAAACAGCATTCTAACGTAAGAGTCCTTTGTTTCAAGGTGAGTGAGGGCTGAATGAAGCGCAGTGGAGATGGCATCTTCAGTTGAGCGATTGGACCGATAAGCAAACTGGTATGGGTCCAGGGTGGGAGGGAGAACAGACTTGATGTGGTCCATGACGAGCCGCTCGAAGCACTTCATAAGAATTGGAGTGAGTGCTACTGGGCGGTAGTCATTAAAGCAGGAGGGTGGTGACTTCTTTGGCACTGGAATGATGGTGGTCGCTTTGAGGCACGTTGGGACCACAGCCTGCGGCAGAGATGTGTTAAAAATGTCTGTGAAGATTTCAGTGAGTTCATCAGCGTAACCTTTCAGTACACGACCTGGTATGTTGTCTGGACCCGGTGCTTTGCGTACGTTGATCCTGCTCAGAGATCTTCTCACACTCTCTGGAGATAGCTTCAGCACTTGGTCTTCAGGAGAGGGTGTTGACTTTTGTGCCGGGGTTCTGTTGAGTGCCTCGTAGTGAGCAAAGAATTCATTTAGCACATTCAACAGAGAGGTGTCACTGTCACAGGTTTGTGGAGGAGGTTTATAGTTTGTGATGGTCTTTATCCCCTCTCTGTTGTCTCTGAAGTGATCAGTTATCTTTTTGGAATACTGCTTCTTGGCTTTTTGATGCCGCGGGACAGCTTGGCCCTAGCTGTCCGCAGTTTCTCCATGTCACCAGATTTGAAGGCAGCATCCCGGACCCTCATGAGCCTGAGGACTTCACTTGTAATCCAAGGTTTCTGGTTGGACCTGATTATGATGGTCTTAGAGTCTGTAACATCATCAGTGCACTTGGTGATGTAGGCAGTGACAGTCTCTGTATATATCAGTGATATTGTTGTGAATGACAGCCTGATTGAACATACTCCAATCCGTTGTGTGAAAGCAGTCCTTGAGTTTCTCTAAAGAGTCTTTACTCCACACTTGAATCTGTTTCCGAACTGGTTTAGTGACTCTAACCAGTGGCCTGTATGCTGGCAGTAACAGAACAGTTATTTGGTCCGAGGCACCAAGATTGGGGAAGGGGTGTGCTTTGTATGCTCCTTTTTGTGGTGTAAACCAGATCCAGGATGTTGTTTCCCCTTGTTGGAAAGTCAACGTGTTGATAGACTTTGGGGAAAACGCTCTTTGGGTCTGCGTAGTTGAAATCCCCAGCTATGATGAGAAAGGCATCTGGGTGGGCTCTCTGTTAGTCGCTGACATATTAACTGTTTGCCTTCCAGTGCATTCCGCAGAATCTTTCCTAAAACTAGCAACATGATACAAATCTGCAAGAGGCAGGAATGAGGCGTAATAAGGAGTAGTTAAATGAAGGGGACTGCCTGCTTCCTGCTCAAAGCATAGAGCAGGAGGGGGCCAAAAGGCAGCGGTAACGCAAACTCACACACAGAGACACATACCAGGGAAACAGGTGACACTGGATTGTTCTCTGGATCACAAGCTGCAAATGCTGCGTGTTTGATGAAAATCCACCTCATATTACGTCAAAAACCTGCTGCAAAGATTATACAATTAAATGTGGCCAAATACAATGAATGGGCGAACGACGCCCATGTGTGGCAGCGACTGGCTTATTTTTTTTTTAAACAAACTGATCTGACTCTGATCCTGTCTCATTGAGCCTTTGTTTGGGTTTGTCTGCTGGGCTGAGTAAGTTTTGGTTGTTCATGGATTTTATTCGGACAGTGGCGCTCTTCCCGCTCGGAGTGCTCTAGATGTTCTCTGAAAGGTCTCTGTGGTCTCAAGCAGTTGTGGCAATGTTACGAACACCATTTGTTGTCCTCAACCAGTGAGATTTTTCTGTGACATCCCTGCAATGTCTCAGAGCCCTGTCAGAGGCCAAAGAGATCTCAAATAGTCTTACGGAATCTCTTTGAGATCTCCTTGGTATCCGACAGGTCTTGGAGACATTGCAGGGAACTGTTTGAGACCACGTATTAATAATTATAATGTATTAGTCTTTGAGCATCTGGAAAATATACTCTAAGTCGCTTTACAATATCTTGCATTATTTATTCACTCCATACTTGGTGATGGTAAGCTACTATTGTAGCCACAGCTGCCCTGAGTGACGGAAGCAGGCAACCAGTCTGTGCCATCGGCCCCTCTGACCACCACCAACCACTCACTCACTCACTACATTCACCCAGGCTTCCTGGTCTTTCTCTAATGGTCTCCATCCAAGTACCGACCAGGCCCTTCCTGCTTAGCTTTGAGATCTGACAGGATCGAGCAGAGCAAAGTCGGGACGGCCACAACATAGACCAGTCCACGCAGTCTACGACAACAGTTGACATTGCCAGTGTTAGTCAAAGAGTTAATACGTTCATTATCTTATCTAGCTGCAACAGAGCAACGGAGACAGGACCGGCTTAAAGAGTGCAAAGGAAGATTTATTTGCAGGAAGGAAACATTTACAGAAATGAAAGCACTAACATAGGAACACTAAACCTAAATATGCACAATGTCTTGAGAAGCAGCAAAAGAAGAGAGGAACACTTATAAAGACTTAGCCTAGCCCAGCTCTAGACATCTGTCACGCTGGTCACATTGTATTTTTGAGTACTGTCAACTTTAGGACTTTCAAAGAAAATAATTGGACCTCAGTGTGCACGCACTGACAGAGGAAACATTAAACTTTGAAACAGTTTTTGTTTAACATGGACCATCGTAGTTATGACAGACATAGAAAGAAAAAGAAAGGAAACAATACAAAAACACGGCCGATACCGTTTAATTCAGCATGCTGCATGTGTCTATATACTAAAGAAGTGTTCAAAAATAAGGATGAAAAGAATACGGATGCTCGTTCTATTAAAATCAAAATCATTGTTTAATTCCCTGAATTTACAATCTAAAACAAAAACTGTGGTAAAGGCTACATGATGATCTTGGGTGGCCAGCCAGGGGTCGGAGCAAGAAGAGGGCCGAGCTGCTCCCTGCCTGGCTTTTTTATAGACAAAGGAAGTAGGCGTTTTCTTGTTGACACTTCTTCTGCGTCTGCGACATCTGACTCCTAACACACTGCCCCCAGTTGACTCCAAGAGTAAGGACAACAATTCAATTCAAATCACCCAACAGCACAGATTACAATCAACACAGTTTCATATAATCATTAAAGCCTATTATAACAAAAACAGATATAAAAATAGCCAACAATCCTCCTTTCAATGTCTCCTAAGACATCACAATCAGACTGAATATTTATCATGAAATTACAGTTACAGATGAAATGTTCTTCAACTAGTCGTTGGTTGTTGCCTCCGTCCGTGCAGCTTCGGCATCTGGGCTGTAGAATCATATACTCACCACTGGGGTGTTTTTTGTTTGGTGTGTTTTGTTTTGTTTGTTTTGTTTTCCACATTTAATCATATTTAATCATTTGGGTCAACTATTCTCATAATTCCAACCACTTACGTGCACCCACAGAGGCAAGGAACCAAAACAGAGTTCTGTAACAGAAACACAAAAGAACAGACATTTAAAAAATTACAAAAAAAATTCTCATCAAGATCGTTCACCGTGAGCCGGAGAATAACCATGCCAGCTAATTTTGTAAAATATGGCTGTACTCAAATTTAGCTATTTAACTTGATTTATCTGTTGGAATGTTGTTGTCAATTTTATCTGGAAAATTTCAGGGATATAAGCACACAGGTTTCATTAATCTTAAATTTGTAGAGAATAAACTCCTTTTAGCCTCTTGTTCTCCACACTTGCACAATTCTGTGTGCGCATCAGAACTGCAACAAATGCCGAAAACAGAGCATTATAAAATTTATCTATCTGAAACGTATGTCTTATATCTTAGTTTGCCATAAAATTTATCAATTTGTCACTTTTTGTTTGTATTTTAGATATATTTGCATTTGTTCTTTCCCGTGCCCAAAATAAGCCAAATTATAATCGTCCCATATTATTAACACCTCCTTTTTGGACTGAGGAAAACTCAGTCCAACAAAGAGTCATGTAAACGTGTAAAACAACCTTCCATAGATGAGACCTCTATCCTTGAACAGGAAACACAGCAAACCAGCTCAAAAGTTCACTGGAGATTAATACTTGCGGTATCTGCACAAACCAACACAATACATATATCAACAAAGAAAAAATGAACAAAAACTAATAAATGTCAGGGCAAGTCCATGGAGATTCTATTTGGTTTTACTGAGTCAATGTGGGTCAACAGGGCGAGTGATAGGTGTGAACCCACTCGTCTGGTTTCTCTGGGACCTTAGCAGTGTATCAGGTCCTGTCCATAACTCCAAAAACGATCAGACCAACTCTGTTCAGTCCAATTGCGGCCCAGAATCAGGCAAGGTTGACAAGGAGCATTCTCAGCAGCTCCCGGGAATGAACACAGCAGACACTTCAGATTCTGGGTGAATAAACTTAAAAAACTAAATCAGTAAACATAGTTCCAATATAACATACAATCTTAAGATCAGGGTCCTCTTTAGTCCATGAGCAAAGAGGAGCCGGATCCAGGCATTAATCGGCCAGTAAAAAGCTCATAAGAGTAACCTGTTGGTCTGCTCACGGATTGAGCACCGAGAGCAGAGCAAGAGGAAGGGCCAAAGCCCAATTGATTTCAGTTTAAGACCATTTAGACAATTTATAATTATAGAGTTCTATTACTCCAACATAACAATGCCCTCTAAGGCTTCACATTTAAATTTGTATTGAGGTATTCTAATCTTTGAATTTAGTTGTAATTTCAAAGATAATTGATTAATTATTAGTAAATAAGCCAGCATCATCAGGTCTTAAGGACCACTATATATTTGGTGCATTTTAAAGATATTTTTCAGCTAGTGAAAATTATTCTCCACCATTGTGTCGTGGAATGAATTGGAATGTTTAAAAAAAAACTGATACAAGTCTAGCATTAACATCTAAAAAAAAATAGGAAGACACAGATTAAGAGTACAGGACATTTGAAAAATTCAAAAAATGTTACAAAACGTTTGTTTCACTCAGCGCTTTGATCATGAGGCCTAATTTTAGCCTGTTGTCCAGGAGAGAGAGCAAATGAGAATCAAAAATAAGACATTTCATATTATTGTTCCAATACAGGTGTAAACAATTTGCAGTCACACTGTGTTTACCTTTTACAATTTTGTTGGTTTAAGGGAACATTTATGTCCATTAAAGTTAGCCTTAAAAGCTTCTCTATATATCAAATCTTAATGTCATAATAAAATTTCTTGTGTAGTAATTTATGAGTGATTAGGCGGTGTGCAGAGATGATTTGTGGTGGGTCCAGTTCAAGCGTCAGCAACCATTGTCCTGCGAGACCAATAGGCTCACAGTGGTGGCAGCTCACAGACCCTGTGGTTCTTCCGAGAAGCCCACTAATGTGGTGTCAGGTAACAACTTATAGTTCAGATGTGTTTCACCTGTCTGCACCAACATGCCAAGAGTCTGTCTGTTCACTGGTAACACGAGTTCTGGCATGGCTGTACACCTACAGCCAGGAATGGCCCTCAGCGTTGTCGCAACCGCCTCGTTCTCGAACGTTGCTGGTCCAATTTTGGTTCTGGATCTCGTCTGAAAACACCTTAACCACAATTATCATCAAAACCACCACAACCATAAATCGCTCCACATTTAGGTAAACTTTTTAGATTTTTTCTTTATCAAATTTTGTTGCTTACTTCTTTAAGCTGAATCTTTAAAAGTTGCACTTAATTTTCTTTATATTTTTAGTTCAGCTTGCTCTCACTTCGGGTCAATGGCGTACACCATATTATGTACCATAAATGTATTCATTAATTTATTAAATCTGTTTATTTGGTCTCCTAAAAATAATAATTCAAAATTTTGCATATTGCTTCTTCATAACTTTTAGTAATGTATCCAAGATGGTGCATAAACAAACATAAACTTTAAATGGATAACGGTCTGTACTCCAAATCAATGCATCCAAAGTTATAACCTATAAACACTTTTGTTCTCATTCCATGTCACCACAGTGGAGAGAGATTCTAATCTTTTAGAAACATCTCTTTCGGGGGCCTAAAATGTTCTATTCACCACAGACACACACAAAAAAATTAAAAAAATTAAAACAGCATTTATCACACATTAGTTAATTTTGATATTTCAAAATAGCAATTTTATGCTATTGAGACATAGCACTGCCTTCAGCAGAAATGTCTAAAAAAATATAATAACTTCGTTATTATACATTCAGGATTTTTTTTTTTTTTTTTTTTTTTTTTTTTTTTTTTCAGTAGGGGGAGCTATTTCCTCCACACCTCCTTTACATAGATGCCCGGATACAGAGACGATTGGCCACTCCTCAATGTATCAAGACCTCATGTTTAATAATTTCTCAGTTTTCTTTCTTTGCTTCATCCACACAACATTCATACATGTGTCCTTCATGCCACTCACAATCTGCTTTCTGTTGCACACAAATTTTCATTCAACCTCATTTGTTCACACAAACTCCACACTCGTCACTCCACAATAAACACATATGACAACAAAACAAGACAAGACACCAGAATTTCACAATAATCCCATCACCACATGTACAAATATCTAACCTGGCCATACAAGAGCTCATTTGTATTTGGCCTGTAGAATATTCACAAATATCATAACATAATAACATAACCTGGCCAGTACTTTAACACTTAATTCTTTTCTTTACTCTTTACTCTTTACTCTTTACTCTTTACTCTTTACTCTTTACTCTTTACTCTCCTCTTCTTTTATATACATTGGTTTTCTGAAGGCCACAAACTCTTCAGCGTGTAACCAAGAACGTCACAACAGGTGAACACGTCTGTTCAATCCTACCAGTCTACGGGGCGGCTTTTAGGTTCGTCCTCTGACGCAAACCAAGGCAAAACACGTCCACCAAAACAATTTACCGAGATTATTAGCCAATTATAATCCAAAACCTAAAAAGTGAAATCGCCGTCCACTTAAGAGTCATAGAGTTCGGAAATTCCACCCATCCGTGGAACATTAGCTAAGAAGCCATGGAACACTACCGAAACTCCACTAGAAAGCCATGGAACAACTCCGCCAGCCGTGAGTCACCGCTGGCTACAGGATTTACTAGTTTTATTTACTAGTTTACATTGCTGCCAATCCCACAATGCTCAGCGACATAACGTACTCCCGAAACTCCACTAGAAAGAGCCATGGAACAACTCCCGAAACCCCACTAGCTAACAAGATTCCCGAAACTCGACTTGTGCGCCCGTGTCTTCCTTCTTTTTATATATCATTTTCTAATGTTATATTTTTTATTGTTATTTTATCTTTTTATATCTCCAACAATCTAGGGCTGAGCGATATGACATCAGACCGTCGTACGATCTCCAGAGCCATCTGCTCCGTTTAACCTTTTACACAATAAAAGACACAGTATGTTAACACTTTATTACTCTTATTGTGAGATTTTTTATTTTGTATAGTCTAGTTCAAACCAAGTCCTATGTCTATTTTTGCTTTGTTTATTATGGCAAAGTTTTTAAATTATTTTAGTTCATAATCAAATCGAAATTGGGAGTTTATAATTCAAAAATGATATTCTATTTTGTCACATCGCTCATCCCTACAACAAACACACACACACACCACAAGGCAAAAACAAGACAAAAACAAGACACAAAAAACAAAGACACAAACAAAACACAAACAAGACAAAAACAAGACAAATCTCATCCTCTGGTCCTTCCTGCTGGCCGCCAAGACAACTTTAAATTATATTTTAGTTGCTTTAACAAGATTATACGTGTTCAGACAAAAAAAATGCTCCAAAAGCCTCAGATATAGATTGAAAATACATGAATAAGAAATAAGAAAAAATTATGCTATTGCAATGTTAGGCTATTGTTTAATTTTCCATGGGTATTTGGATTTTCCTTATATTTATGTTTAATATTTAACAGCGAGTTCCACAGTTTATGAATCTGTGTTATGGTCAAAACAAAAGGAGCCAAAATCAAAAACGGACTGGATCTGTAAAAAAACACGGACTCTGACTGGATTAACCAGATGGTCTATGGTGGTAACTCAAAAAACCCGAAATGGATTTGCGGAACGGATTTGGTTTAGCGGCCGTATATAGTTACTACAACAATGGCGGCCATAATGGTACTACAAATATGGCGGCCGTGTGTTTTTACTACAACAATGGCGGCCTCCGGTATTACTGTGTAAATAAACAGCAGCAACAAAGAAAAACAAACAGTGCTTCTTTAATTCTCCACACCCAATATCAAAAGCGATGACAAGACAATGTACAGTGGCTAAATCTCCGCTGAGAATGTGTTTTAATGTCCTGCTACCTGTTAACGCCTAAGAGCTTAAAGCTAAAGCTAATATTAGCCCTTTGTTCTCAAGCTAGCTTAGCAGCCCAGCAGAAAACAGACAGCATAAACATCATGCTCAAACAATCGTCAAATAAAGCCTTTAACTACACAAAGCAGCCATCACCATGGTCACACACAAAGCTGTGCCCAACACATGTGCTTAACACCCGGTTTTTAAATGCTTTTTATCAACTATGAGATGCTAGCGATCGCCAAGCTAACGCGGCTAACAGCTAACCACAAGGCCTGACTAAGCCTGCACAACATTTGAACAGGAAATAAACAAATACTGGAATTTCTGATATAGCCAAAGCTTTTGCAAAGCATGCGGTCTTTACACGGCACTAAGTTAAGTTGCATTTTCTTAAGTTTCGTTTTTTTAAATTTTATTTCTTATTTTTAAATTTAGCGTGGTCTCAAAATCTCAAACACCATAAAACAGACGTACAAGCGTTTTTTCTTTTTCTTTTTTTTATCATAGCCAATATGAACAAATTAAGGTATTTTCTTACCTTGTACGTCTGTTTCTGGCGGAGCCATCTCATTTCAGTTCCACCCAAATCTCACATCGCGGTCACCATTAAAGAAGTGTTCAAAAATAAGGATGAAAAAGAATACGGATGCTCGTTCTATTAAAATCAAAATCATTGTTTAATTCCCTGAATTTACAATCTAAAACAAAAACTGTGGTAAAGGCTACATGATGATCTTGGGTGGCCAGCCAGGGGTCGGAGCAAGAAGAGGGCCGAGCTGCTCCCTGCCTGGCTTTTTTATAGACAAAGGAAGTAGGCGTTTTCTTGTTGACACTTCTTCTGCGTCTGCGCCATCTGACTCCTAACACACTGCCCCCAGTGGACTCCAAGAGTAAGGACAACAATTCAATTCAAATCACCCCAACAGCACAGATTACAATCAACACAGTTTCATATAATCATTAAAGCCTATTATAACAAAAACATATATAGAAATAGCCAACAATATGTATAACAAATAAATATTTCAAAATAAAATAAATAAATAAAATATTTCATCTTACTTTAAAACTGCTTTTCTGGCCATGCCTCCCGACTTTGACACAACTTTCTTCAGACCGACAGATCTTCTTCGGGCCAAGTCCATTTAATATCGTCACATTGCCCAGCCAAATAAGTAAGGATCTCAAACAATAACATTGTGTTTCACTTCCACTTTCTGAGGTAAATGTATGATCCCTCTGTTTAAATAAAAGCTGCAAGAAACATAAACATATTTTTATGAATTGGAATTGATAAAGAACCGGATCGATAAGAGAAATGGTTAATGACATCGATATTGATCAAAACGTATCAATTCCCATCCCTTTTTGTTAGTGTTCTGCTTGTGTGTCTGATCATTCCCTTGTGTTTCAGATGTGGCCGTTGGAGCTCCTCATGAGGACGAGCTGAGAGGAGCAGTGTACCTCTACAACGGCAGACAGGACGGCATCTCCCCCACTCCATCACAGGTGAGACCACAGCCCATCACAAGCGACACCACGCCTTAACACAGGTGAGACCACAGCCCATCACAGATGAGACCACAACCCAACACAGGTGAGACCACGCCTTAAACACAGGGGAGACCACAGCCCATCACAGATGAGACCACAACCCAACACAGGTGAGACCACGCCTTAAACACAGGGGAGACCACAGCCCATCACAGGTGAGACCACAGCCCAACACAGGTGAGACCACGCCTTAAACACAGGTGAGACCACAGCCCATCACAGGTGAGGCCACAGCCCAACACAGGTGAGACCACGCCTTAAACACAGGGGAGACCACAGCCCATCACAGGTGAGACCACAGCCCATCACAAGCGACACCACGCCTTAACACAGGTGAGACCACAGCCCATCACAGGTGAGGCCACAGCCCAACACAGGTGAGACCACGCCTTAAACACAGGGGAGACCACAGCCCATCACAGGTGAGACCACAGCCCAAAACAGGTGAGACCACGCCTTAAACACAGGGGAGACCACAGCCCATCACAAGCGACACCACGCCATAACACAAGTGGGACCACAGCCCAACACAGATGAGACCACAGCCCAACACAGGTGAGACCACAGCCCATCACAGATGAGACCACAGCCCAACACAGGTGAGACCACAGCCCATCACAAGCGACACCACGCCCTAACACAAGTGAGACCACAGCCCATCAAAGATGAGACCACAGCCCAACACAGGTGAGACCACAGCCCATCACAAGCGACACCACGCCCTAACACAAGTGTGACCACAGCCCATCAAAGATGAGACCACAGCCCAACACAGGTGAGACCACAGCCCATGACAGGTGAGACCACAGCCCATCACAGGTGAGACCACAGCCCATCACAAGCGAGACCATGCCTTAAACACAGGAGAGACCACAGCCCAACACAGGTGAGACCACAGCCCATCACAAGCGACACCACGCCTTAACACAAGTGAGACCACAGCCCATCACAGATGAGACCGCAGCCCAACACAGGTGAGACCACAGCCCAACACAGGTGAGACCACAGCCCAACACAGGTGAGACCACAGCCCAACACAGGTGAGACCACAGCCCATCACAGGTGAGACCACGCCTTAACACAGGTGAGACCACAGCCCAACACAGGCGAGACCACAGCCCATCACAGGTGAGACCACGCCAAAACACAGGTGATGACCCATAGATTCATCATTTGCACCACCACTCAAACCATCCCCTTTCTGAAAGATTTATGAAAGGAAAGGATTTTATTTACATTTGTAATGTACATTAGGATGTAATTTTGTTTAGTGGTAGGGGAAACTGGGGGAAACCGGAGGAAACCTACGCAGACATGGGGATAACATGTTAACTCCACAATCAAACCTGGGACCTAGCTATGAAGCACAAGCGCTGACCGCTGCACCACCGTGCTGCCCATAACGGCAGAGGTCTCAGCGCAGCCGTAGCCACAGGCCTGCATGAACTTGGAGCAACACACTCATTTTAAGCAAAGTTTATAAAAATGTAATATCCCTCTCTGCTGCCTTTGCTGACGTCTCTGAAACTCCACCTTACACAGCAAAGAATATATTCCACTCATCTTCATCGCTCTGACTAAAACACGGATGTCTGTGATGTCACACTGTCACGTGCCCTCCCCCATTGGTTCACAACCTTTTGAGTCGTTCATTTATGTTTATATAGTATGCCCTTCCTCGAGGATCTTGCCAATGTTATTACAAATACCAACTAAACAAAGATTATTCAGTATTCCTAATAGTGTGTTGTGTTCAAAATTAAAGTAAAATACTGTGCTGTGCTGTGGGAGGAGTTGAGGGTAAACAAGGGCTCGAAACACAACTAGTATGTCTTTGATGAGGGAACATCTTTGTAACGTAGTTAAAAGCTCTAATAAACGTTGATTTTGTATAATACTTTGATGTTGTGTCTCTTATTGTGTGTTCCAGAGGATCACAGGGGCCACTGTGGGCCGGGAGCTGTTCATGTTTGGTCAGTCACTCAGCTCTGGAGTGGACATAGACGACAATGGATATCAAGGTACAGATAGTCCATTCAATGTCACCACATTACTTTTGTGATTTGTAGTCCTAAAAACAGCCATGCTTACAACAGTGACTGGTGTGTTTACAGACATAGCTGTCGGGGCCTTTCTCTCAGACTCTGCTGTGGTTCTCAGGTAACACACACACATTAGAACTGATCTCATGGATCTAAATAGAAGCCCTGTCAATTGGTCCGGAAATGCACTGGTGGCGGAACGTTCTTCTGTCCTCAACCTTGTGAGGCAACTCCCATTGTGATTGATTGATTGATTGATTGATTGATTGATTGATTGATTGATTGATTGTGAGGGAATCTGTCACATTAATCATTTGGCTGAAAGTCCTTTTATTAACTAGCCGACATCAAGCACATGTTTTGAATGCTCTCATCCCTTAAAATAAACAAAAGCAAAATCAAAAATATCACTATGGGAAACTTATTTGTGCTGACAGTGAAGATGTCAATTGCCACTGCGTTTCTGCGTGTGAATGCATTTCCCGTCAGACCCCGTTTCCACATTCTCTTCAACTTTGCTCTCCTCCATATCTGTCATAACAGTTAGCTCTCACACGCTCGGAGCATGTGCTGTTGCTCACATGGGGTCTGGGGAACTGAAACTCCAGCCCTCACTTCACCCCTCCATTACGTCAGTCTGTAATACATCTATCACACATGACTTGAGAGAGACTTGAGTTTGTGTCCTGGTGGTAGGTCCCGCCCCGTGGTGCGTGTGCAGGCCTCAGTGCACCTGCCCCAGCACATTGACCAGCAGGCGGCGCCGTGCTCCGACAACAGGGCCTCCTCGGTGTGCATCAACGTGACTGTGTGCTTCAGGGTCAGCTCACGCCGCTTCAGAGGACACATTGGTGAGTACCACAGCAATGATATGAAAACAGCAGGGGTGGAGAGCTGTTAGTAGTACAAGGTAAACAAAACCTGAACACTCACAAAGAGACGCAGCGACAGGTCAAAACTGCCTTACCTTCAGAGGAAGAGCTAAACTGAGCTGTCTAGAATGACGCCCCTCCTTATGTTTTATTCATCTGGGCCCCATGCCCTTGTTGGCTGCTCGAGAAAACCGTATCTCACATTTGGAATATTATGAATTCCAAATTCTTTATTGCAGATACAGTCCTGATCAAAAGACCAGTTGAAAAATGGCACCCAAAAAAAATCACATTTCTCATGGTTGGATCTTAACAAAGTTCCAAGTAGAACTTCAATATGCAACAAGATGAAAAGGGAGTGAGACAAAAAAATTAAAATATTTAATTGAAAACAACAGTTAAACTGAAATAGTCTGTCTGGTCTCAACGGGACTGTATTTGGAATCAATCTCCGCAATCATATTTTTTTCAGTATTGGCTCCGATATACCAGTATAGGATAAGTGCATCCCTACCAAATCAGGATTTATAATCCTTTTTGATTAGTGCGGAATCGCTAATAACATTGCAACAATGACACCTCTCCGCCATTGGACCATTGGTTCACTTCACTTCCTGTTTTACTCGCGTTTGCTGCCCCTCAGAACGTCGTTGATGCCACGGTCACTGGACTCAAACGCTGCGGTGAGTCTGGATTGGTTTTATTGGTCTTATGAACATGATAATAAAACAAAAGTTCGGAAGGAATCACGCTCTGGACATGTAAGACCAATAAGAAGATTTAAGTCTCCTTGCGTTATCTGTAATACAGTTCATATCCCACGGTCAAAACAAACAAAGCCATGCAGCAATGCAGAGCCAAACAACAAGAAGAGGAGGTGGGACATGCGCCACAGGAGCCAATTGTTGTTGTATATTCAAGGAGCTTTGGCCCATCAGAGCAGAATAGCACATAGCTGATTTGCTAGTGTCGTGCTTTTAAACTCCTAATATTAAAAATGAAACTTGGGGAAAAAAACATGAGGCAGTGAACACGACAGGACTAGTCTGGCCATCCACTATTGTATCAGTTAATTTAATTCAAGATTTCAGTATTTTGGAGTTATATCAGAATTTGGGCCTGCTCCCTGGAGGCTTTCAAATGAAGAATGTAAAGTATGAACTGTCAGAGAAAACATACGTTTACAGTAATTGTGATCAAATCCGAAAATATATATATATATATTTTTATTTGTCCTTTATTTATCCAGGATAAAAACTCATTGAGATTAAAATCTCTTTTTCAAGAGTGTCCTATAGCCAAGATTAGAAAATCGTAATATGAATTTATATCCCATTGTCCCACCCTTTGCCTGGTCCATGAAGAATGGCTGGGATGTTCCCTGCTTCATCCCAGAGCATTATTCTCTCAGCCTTAGTGAAAGTCAAGTTATCCTTTATTAAGTTATCCTTTATTAATCTCTGTAGAGAAATCTCTTTAGAGAAATGTATTCTCTGCATTTGACCCATCCTCAATGTTGCTCGGGCAATCTGTAGGAGCAGTGAGGCGCTGGTATTGGCCGGCGCTCGGGGGGCAAGTAGGGTGAAGTGTCTTCCCCAGAGCCGGTTTTTCCTATATGCAAACTACGCAAGTTGCGTAGGGCCCCCGCAGCCGCAAGGGCCCCGCATCTCGGTCAAATTACGGTGTTGTTTCGCTAATTAATGAATGCGTTGTGAGAGCGCTCATTCACTCGCCACCTACTTAGCCACATAAAACACCAAATGGAACAGCGGAGCAGTGTGCTGCCTGAAGTGGATGAGCAGGAGAGACCTATATCCCAGTCTGACAGTGGCAAATGATTAGTGGTTCTTACACAGTGGGGCAGGGCCAAAATTGAGGTCATTATGTTCCCTTCTGCCCTGCACTACTGCATGTAACGTACTGTAGGGCCCCCGAGTGGATTTTTGCTTAGGGCCTCAGAGGGCACAAGGACACAACGACAGTGTGCATTTTTGCGGGAGCTGGAATTTGAACCCCCAACCTTACGATTATGAGACGACCCACTCTACCAACTGTGCCACTGTCGCCCCAATACTCTGTGCCATCAGTCATATGACCACAGACAAACAACGACATGCCAGAAAGGAGGAATTTACTGAGTCTGCAGCTCGACTCCTGCCCAGGGCACAGAGAAGCTCCAAGACCACTCCCCTCTAGAGCTGTATGGGAGGAGAAAAAATAGCATATTCAATGACTGTTTCAGATACTGTGAAAGATATTATTAAGATATTTTACTAAACCATTTCAACACAGACACACATTGAATTGAGTTTGTTTATCAAAATTTGTCAAAACAAGACTTTAAAAACAGTCAATGGCGGCTAAAACAAGGATAAAAGGGAACACAATTAGGAAAACCATGACTGAAACTGCACCTTTGCAATTGTATGTTCTAGTTACAATGCGATTTTGATTTAGGTTTTGTAGGAAAAAAGTGTGTAATTATTAGCTAAGACCTTCATGACTTTACCATAGCGTGTATTGTTGCTTTTTGCCATATGAATATTGTGTCATCTAACATCGCGATAACGATAATTTGGCTATACATTGTAGAGCCCCAACTGCACTTCCTGACTGGGTGTGGTCTTTTTACTGCGTGAATGTTCTCTTGTGTGTGGGCGCCTTTTTGCACTTTTAAAGAAGGGGTATTATGCTTTTTTCAGTCACATAGCACCAGTCTATAGCATACTACAATGATGACGTAACCTTCTGTTGGTCTGTATATGCAGTAAATTAAAATAACTGCCTTGAATAAAATTGCTCTCTCAAAATGGCTGTACTGAACGTCTTGAAATAGGCCTCTGTCTCTTTAAGAAGCTTTCCGACACGCCCCCTTCAGCACACTGCTGTGGCATCTAAACAACACTACTGTGCGGGGAGGGGGCTCTGCTGAGCTGAGGAGCAGTGGTTGGTGGCTTGGCTGGTGACAAAAGGTCCAGAGGCGTCTCCAGGAGGTGGGGGCGTTCCTAGGAGGACTGAGGCATAACTACACCTAAAATGGCTGCCGTCTAAGTTTTTACTGATTACTCAAAAATATGTGAATGAGCCAAGGCAACACTCCAGGCATGTGTTTAATGAGGGAATGACATAATAACATGATATAAAGCTTGAAAAAGTCCATTTTACATAATACCCCCCCTTTAAGGAACATTGGACCTCATTCATGAACATCTTCTTAAGAAGCTTAAGAAACTTCCATTCTTAAGAAGACAGTGTCAGGAAACTGCGCCAGATTCAGGACACGTTCTTAAGTAGAATCCTTTGCACGTGTGTTAGGACTAATTAACATAATGTCGCTGACTATCATTCACCTTAAATGACAAAAAATGTGCCGTGCGCAAAAGACAGACAGAGGAGGATACGATAAGAGAAGATAATCCTTTATTGATCTCACAACGGAGAAATTCACTTCACTACATTTGGCATTCAGTAAGATCACTCAGGGTGTGCAAAATAGACAGGAAATATGCAGACAGTTAAATAGTAAAAAGAGGTATCTTATGTACAATAAGTAAAAGCAAAAATCTTAAGGGGTGGAGTTATAACAATTAGGAAATAAGCATAAATAAAAATAGACTAAAAGTTAGAACAGACTATAAAAAACTAGAATATCTAGGTGCAAAGTTTACAGTCCTAGTGCAGGTTGTCAATAAGTGACGCTGGTACAGGGAATAAAGTGGCGCTGATATAGAGATTATTGCACGTAGTGTTTGCAAAAGTGGGTTATTGCACATGTTACTTTAGAGAAACAAATGACAAACACAAATCCAAAACTAATGACCAACAAAACCCCCAAAGAGAAAATTCTCAGCCATTGATGCCTCGCGCTCAAGGACCCTCCTAATCTTTGGGCGACTTTTCTCTCATTACAAAATGTTTAAATACATATAACCTGTACAATGTACATCACTACAGGATTTTCCCTCTCTTCCCGCAGGTTAGTCCTTTAAATAGATGCAGCGGCGCGAGTAGAGTGCACGCCCTTGTAATCACAAGGTCGTAGATCGAGGCTGACGCTCGCTTTATCAAATAATGTAAATGCAGCACATTTAATGCTGTAATTTATTATAATTATATTTACAGTTAATATGTACAAATATATATGACTTAGAATGTTGAGTACCATCAGGATCAGGATCGTGAACACAACTGGAGATTTTTTTGTGCGTAAGAGTCCTCCAGACTGTTCTTAGGATTTATTCTTACAGAGGAACTTTTTCAGCTAAGAACACGTTTTGTGAATGCCAAAAGCCTTCCTAAGAAGGCCTTAAGAACAAATGTGTGCGTAGGAACGTGTTGTGAATGAGGCCCATTGTCTGTAGGAAGAGATTAGGCAGCCATTTTCACAGACATGGGCTTATTACCATGAAAGGGGCCGAATGCATAATAATTTATTTCTTTTATAATATCTATCTATCGCAAAACATACTGATAACCGAGTCCGTTATTAACTTGGCAGGTGTAGTTTACTTGTTGGAGGGCTGATTTTCAACAGCGTTGTCCCAATTATGGCCCAAAGTGAAACACTATTTTCTACAAATGCCAGTGCTGTACATCTTATATGTCCTAATGGGGCATTTTACAAGGACAATTTAAAGGATTTTACAGTATTTTACAATTCTGCTGCAGGTATTTGATCGCGGGTTTGTGTAATAACATTTCTGAAAATGTCCCCCTGTCTCCTGTCTCTTGTCTCCTCCTCAGATCTCCAGTACAATGTGACGGCTGACCTCCTGCACAAGCCGTCATTCCCTCACCGCTTCTTTTTCCACGGCAACGGCTCGTCCAACAGCACCAGGGGGCGTGTCCGAGCGCGGCTGGGGCAGCAGCGCACCTGCAACACTCACCTGGCCTTCCTCAGGGTAAGCCCCGCCCCCAAACACACTGCGATAAGGCCGATTTGACATTTTGTAGATTATATTTATGATTTATACTTTTAAGTCGAGTTGTGTTCAGGGCGCACATTTAAAACACAACGACAAGGACTAAGCATAGTTGATGTAATCGTTTCGGTAAATATTTCATGAATATGACTACATTACTGCACTACTTTATTATTCAAGATTCAAGATTCAAGATTTTTTATTTGTCAAACCATATGAATGATTTGAAATGATATTTCTCTCATCCTTGATTGTGGAGCGGTGGGTGGGGGAAGAGAGGTGGGAGCGAGGGCAGGGAGTTCAGCTTCCAGATGGTCTTGTGTATGAAACTGTTCTTAAGTCGACTGGACCTGGCCCTTAGATTCCGCAGTCTCCTCCCTGAAGGCATTACCTTGAAGAGACTGTGTGATGGGTGCGTAGGGTCCCTGGTGATTCTGACGGCTTTGCTGGTGAGACCGGTGGAGTACATGTCCTTAATGGAGGGGAGAGTGGCTCCACAGATCTTCTCCGCTGCTCTCACGATGCGCTGGAGGCTCCTTCGGCAGGAGGCAGTGCTGGCGCCGTGCCACACAGTAATAGAGCTGGTCAGGATGCTCTCTATAGTCCCTCTGTAGAAGAACCACACAGTGATGGAGCTGGTCAGGATGCTCTCTATAGTCCCTCTGTAGAAGAACCACACAGTGATGGAGCTGGTCAGGATGCTCTCTATAGTCCCTCTGTAGAAGAACCACACAGTGATGGAGCTGGTCAGGATGCTCTCTATAGTCCCTCTGTAGAAGAACCACACAGTGATGGAGCTGGTCAGGATGCTCTCTATAGTCCCTCTGTAGAAGACCACACAGTGATGGAGCTGGTCAGGATGCTCTCTATAGTCCCTCTGTAGAAGAGCCACACAGTGATGGAGCTGGTCAGGATGCTCTCTATATCCCTCTGTAGAAGAACCACACAGTGATGGAGCTGGTCAGGATGCTCTCTATAGTCCCTCTGTAGAAGAACCACACAGTGATGGAGCTGGTCAGGATGCTCTCTATAGTCCCTCTGTAGAAGAACCACACAGTGACGGAGCTGGTCAGGATGCTCTCTATAGTCCCTCTGTAGAAGAACCTCACAGTGATGGAGCTGGTCAGGACGCTCTCTATAGTCCCTCTGTAGAAGAGCCACACAGTGATGGAGCTGGTCAGGATGCTCTCTATAGTCCCTCTGTAGAAGAACCACACAGTGACGGAGCTGGTCAGGATGCTCTCTATAGTCCCTCTGTAGAAGAACCTCACAGTGATGGAGCTGGTCAGGATGCTCTCTATAGTCCCTCTGTAGAAGAACCACACAGTGATGGAGCTGGTCAGGATGCTCTCTATAGTCCCTCTGTAGAAGTTGCACATAACGGAGGCTGGGACTCTAACTCTTCTTAACTTGCGGAGAAAGTAGAGACGCTGATTACTTTTCTTGACCAGTGATGTAGTGTGCATGGTCCAGGAAAGGTTCTCTGTGATGTGCACACCCAGGAACTTAGTGCTGGTCACCCTCTCCACTGCAGCACCGTTGATTGTTAGAGGACCCATGCTGGACCCGCACTCTTCGAAAGTCCACAACAATCTCTTTTGTCTTCTCCACATTTAGAGAGAGATTGTTCTGTGTGCACCACATGGCCAGACTGCTCACCTCACTCCTGTAGTTTGACTCGTCTCTGTTGTTGATGAGACCCACCACTGTTGTGTCGTCTGCAAACTTGATGAAGAGGTTTGAGTCGTACTTTGGAGCGCAGTCATGGGTCAGCAGAGTGAACAGGAGGGGGCTCAGCACACAGCCTTGGGGAGCCCTTGTGTTCAGTGTGATGGTTCTGGAGGACTTTCCTCCGACACGTACAGCCTGTGGTCTCCCCGTCAGAAAGTCCAGCAGCCAGTTGCACAGTGATGTGTTGATCCCCAGGTGGAGCAGTTTGTGTATTAGCTGCTGTGGGATTATAGTGTTGAATGCTGAGCTAAAGTCTAAAAACAGCATTCTAACGTAAGAGTCCTTTGTTTCAAGGTGAGTGAGGGCTGAATGAAGCGCAGTGGAGATGGCATCTTCAGTTGAGCGATTGGACCGATAAGTAAACTGGTATGGGTCCAGGGTGGGAGGGAGAACAGACTTGATGTGGTCCATGACGAGCCACTCGAAGCACTTCATAAGAATTGGAGTGAGTGCTACTGGGCGGTAGTCATTAAAGCAGGAGGGTGGTGACTTCTTTGGCACTGGAATGATGGTGGTCGCTTTGAGGCATGTTGGGACCACAGCCTGCTGCAGAGATTAAAAATGTCTGTGAAAGTATGAATCTCTTCATAGAGATTCCTAATATACATTTCTTCAAACTGCAGTAGAAAAAAAAACTAATAATAAGGTTTTAATTGTGGAATTATTAAAATTGCAGTAAAAAGTACCATCTCTGGCGTTGTGTGCCAGTAAAAGAAGCCTGAGGGCCACAAAAGATTGGTCTGAGGGCCGCATTTGATTCCCGGGCTGCACTTTGGGCATCCCTGATCTAAAATAATACATTGAAAACTCCACTGATCTTTGTTTAATGTTTTTCCATTACAGTTTATGAATAGTTACAATTGATAATTGAGTGCGTGCATATCGTTTGAATCTTGAAAAGAGACGACTTTATTGACGTCACAATGAAGAAAAGAGGACCATTCACTTTTTCACAGCTGCCATGTTTAAGCAAGAAGAAGAAGAAGAAGAAGAAGAAGACATAGCTGGATCGGTGCATCTCTAATGCTAGGGCTTTATTTAGCTACATCATGTTTTCCGACACCAAGGGCTGGATTGTTCAGAAAGGGTCCAATGATTGTTAATGCACTTCAAAAATCTGGAGTGGAGGTCACTTCCGAGTTCAACCTATTACACAATAAAATTTAGGAACAAGGAGCTTATGTAGTAAAAGACGATCGGATCACAGGATGACTCAGACTCGCATGAATGCAGCAGAAATACTTCTGACAAAGGCACAAAGTTATACCATGGTAAACAGCTCAAAAAGTAAATCTTGCATGCTATAACCTTTGAGAGAAGACTGAAATATGAACGGTTAAACTAATACAAGAATCCATGGCATTGCAGAACATGTTTGTAGAGATCTAAACTACAGGGTTAGCAGCTTGTCTATAGAATAACACCACTTGAAGACAGCTATTTAGTAGTTTACAAAGGATATCGTGTGTAACCTAAATAAATGCTGTCTTTGCAATTTGCTGATGGCGACCATTCAAATTGCAGTTTACACAGATCTGTTTGGAATTTGTTTGCAGCTCCAGACTGTGAAGTAAAGCTCTATTGTGTAGTGTTTATCTGTGCATAAGAAAGCCCCTTTCACTAAATGTTTGCCTCAGGGTTCCAAGATAGTACTCATGACAAACAAGTGAGCCTTTGACTCCCTAATGTCAGTGAGTGGAATCAGTTACATAACAACTGTCAAAACACTCAACATTTATTTTGTACATTTTATTAATACAAATAAATAAATAAAATAAAACATTTATTTTTTATACATTTAACTAAATGTATTTTTGTTAACCTTACAACTGTAAAATAATAATGTTGAAGAAAATTATGTTCAACATAATAATGCATTGGTTTTATATAGCGCTTTTCTGGACACTCAAAGATGCTTTACATTGCATTATTCATTCACTCCATACTTGGTGGTGGTAAGCTACTATTGTAGCCACAGCCCTGGAGTAGACTGACAGAAGCGAGGCAACCAGTCTGCGCCATCGGCCGCTCTGACCACCACCAACCACTCACTCTCACACCACATTCACCCCAGGCTTCCTTGTGTTCCCAAACGGTCTCCCATCCAAGTACTGACCAGGCCCTTCCCTGCTTAGCTTCAGAGGTCTGACGGGATTGGGCAGAGCAAAGGCGGGATGGCCACACATGTTGAAGCTTTCTTTTACATTACATCTACCAAATAAACGCACACCCTTTGTTACGCTACTGTCAAATAAATGTAACCGTCATCTTTTTTCACCATGTTTCATGAGCAAAAAGGCCCTTTAATGACACATTCTGACTGAGTGTTGTCCGTCCAGTAAATTGGCAAATGAGTTTCAAGGCTCTTTGGCCCTGACATAATCAGTGAATGTGCCCTCACACCCATCAAAACAGACACATTGTTTTCCTCACATGGATCTGACCAAGCAGCTGTTAGAATCACGTTTACGGAACCATCCAATACAGTTTGTACAATCACATAAACACCTTGGAGTGGACGGATCAATGATAAACTAAGTAGCACAATAAAAAAAACATGCACGTCCCTTTCTAAGCAGTATTCTGGATCAAAAGAAGCAATGAAAAACAGTCTGCTCAACAGCGTGATTAGCTCCCAAATGTAATGTTTACTCAAACCAAAAAGGTGACGTTTCGGGCTAGGCGCCCTTCATCAGACATGAATGCATTAGGCACACCTGTTTTTGTAGTGTGTTTGATTATACAAGGCAGTCACGTGATACACGTCAGTGATAATAAATGGAAATGTGTTTACATGTGTCAACAATAACTAAAACATGACCAACAGGTTGACAATGTGTGTTTGCTCCGAAGGTTTTTCTTTGCGCACTACAGAGACTTACTAGTTTGTTTCTACAAATCATACATATTCTCCCATTGTTGAATATGCCGCTCCTGCATGGACCCTAAGTGTGACTCAAACTGAACTACAGAGCCATCTTGGAATACAAATACACATAGGCCGTTTCTCAATCCCCAGTATGCGTACTCTGTACTTGTGAACTCCGGGGTATGGACTTGCGGGTGCAGACTCGGAGAACGGACTTGAGGAGTTCACAAGTGTGGACTCGGCTATTTCAGCGTTTGGAACGAGTGAACTCGATGACATCACAGGAAGTAGCTCATGAACATGGGGCTGTGAGCTTTTATAACATTAAACAACCTCATATGAAATTAAAAGGGTGAGACACTGCAGGAAGTGGAAAGATGTTTTCAAAGACATCAATTACAAACTTTTGCTGTAAACAAAAATAACATTTTACATTTTAGTCAATTTCACATTATTTATACAATGATAGCCTACATAGATTAGGCGTTATGTGTAAAGTAATTAAAAATATCTGATGTGCAAACTGAAACAATAATTTAAAAAAATAGGTCAAATATTATTTATTAATTTGTTTGGGGGTTGCAAATTATTCTGAAAAAAACCGAACAAACAATTTAAACTTTAAAATATGAAACATAAAGATTTGTCTACAGTGCCCCCTTAATAATACAATGTAAACATAAAATCCATTTGTCCTCAATAACCTGTTCATGACGATACGACTTAATATTGCTGATCATTATGAGAAAATGAAAGCATGACCAAAGTTGTTTTAACACTTCTGCTCAGTAAACCATCTTGAGCTGGAGACACTTCTAAAGACTCTTAAACCGGTCACACCTCCACATTTATTTACATGCACATGATCAGCTGTTGATCAGCTGGAGCGCGGCTCGGTGTGAGCGGAGGGGGAGCCGCTGCAGGCCGAGGCTCGCGGTGATCCACATGCTCAAAGCCAAACGGATTGTGGGAAATATAGCTGGCGGAGAACGCACAAGTCTCCTCTGATGCATCCTCGGTAAAACGGGCGGAGCAAGTTCTCATCCGGGGATTTACAGCGGACTTGCTGAGAAGCAAACTTTGAATTGGAACCGGACTTGGGCCGCGCGTGATGACGTTTCACGAGTCCACGAGCACACAAGTCCGCACAAGTACACAGATTGAGAAACGGCCAGAGTCATTTAAAAAAATGCAGTGCTAGTGCTCACTAGTGCTAACCTTTCTCTTGCTTGCTATGGCTAAACTGATACAGGGCGTTTTGCCAAGAGGGCAAACTCAATTTTTGTTTTTTCTCATCCAGCTTCACACCCTTTCAACAAATCACCGATACTATTCCCTGTGCACCTTTAAATATATATCTCAATATAATTGTTTTAATGGACGCCGACTCCTGGAAAAGTGAATGGAAGAGGATGGTAGAGTTAATTTAGGTACGTTCACCAGCACATTTAATATGTTATAGGGCCCGTAACTCTTGAAAGCTCACTTTTAAAACTCGTTTGCGAAGGTGATCCTGTAATTCACGCTTTTTAAATGTTTCATATTTACTGAGCTTTGGCGATTTACAATTGCTAGTACGAGCCTTTTTTTCCCCCCTCTTTCATCTTCCCATAGAAATAATGAAATCTGTGTATTATTTATAAATGTACTTACATTTATTTACTTAAAGAAATAGTTCCTCACCACCTTGTTATATTGGACTATTGGTAATTAGATTGAAATAGACATGACAGTTCATTGATCTTACGCAAAACCTCACATTGCTCAGTTTTTTCACACAGTGCTTAAAGTTGTAATCATATATACACATATACACCCACTACGTACCTTAATCGCTTAAGCTGAAGTCATGTGGACAATTCCAAAAAGATTTCCTATCAAAGTGAATATAATTATTTAACGACGTTACATCTGCATTTTGTTCCCTTATATTCCAATTTCATGTTGTAATTCCCTTTGCCTTTGTATGTGCACAGGTTATGCACTCAAAGACTGAATGAACGAGGGTCGAACGTGTCCATTGTGTGACCAGAGACACCTGCACCAATGGTTCAGCTCGTTTCTTCAAAGTAGAAGCCAAAGTTGTGTGTCTAAAACATGAAGACAATCATAGCAGACTTGTTTTATCTGGCTTTAATTTGAACCCAAACATTGACTATAAATGAGTGAGTACAAATCTTCAACTGCTCACAAGAAGCCTCTGTACAAAAAAAGAAAAAGAAAGAACAGCATTTCCATTGAAGCAAACTATGAGAAGACTTATATCAAAAACTCTGCCAGCTAAATGGAAGGACCCTGACACTGCTACAACTCTGGGTTTGTCAGGAATTAAAAATACATCACATTGTTTTAGAGGTGTTAAGTTTAATTTCTCGGTGAATCTTTCTACTTAAATATTTAATACCACAAGTATACGTTTAACATTGAATTACATCCAGAACTTCATTTGAAATAATTAGATGAAGGAAACTCTTTACAAATATTTTTTAAGCTTCTTTTATTTTGACAAATGTCATCCTGTATTTAAAAGTACGACTTCAATTTTCTCCAACACCGTGTTGTCCACAGCCTTCACCACTTGCTGGTGTAGGTCTACTCGATGGTGTTTGCATCTCTGCCAGCTCTTCATCGCTCATCCTTCAGCTGTGGCCTCGCCTTCATGCTCTGCAACTCCATCTTAAAAGTCTGTCAAGAAAACATTTAAAATGCAATTAAATCCTACACAACGACAATTAATGCATGTTTTTCTAAATGTGCTAAATAAACCTGAAGCAATAAGACATTGTATTGGTTCTTCTGATACATCACCATGTTGTCTACTCCTGCTCAGTTATTAGATGATAATACTTTGACACATCACTGAGAGATTTTTTTTCTGATCAAAACTATTTTCTTTAAGCTGTTTATTTTTGTTCCACCTTTGTCTACAAATAGTAGTGCAAGCAGCTTAAAAGATTAAACATTTCAGTTTGACAAAGTAATGAAGAAAGTACAGATATTTGCTTAAGATGTGGCAGAGTAAAAATACATTACTATCACCACTGCACTTAGATCATTGGTTAAAAAATGTCACTGTGGGTAATTAAAGTACAAATGGTAAATGTTGAGCCCTCCAATATTTTTAATTTATCTACGCCAATATGTGGTACCAGTGGTGACAGACTTACGATTTTGTGTTTTGCGTGTTCTCCACTTCTCTTCAAAGTGACCCCAAAGTTGGAATATAATCAGAATATGATGCATCCATTTCCTTGGCTGATTAACCTGCAAGATTAACAAATAATTATTACTTTAGTAAGAATAACCAGCATGTTATACTGATTAAGACACATATGGTTATTTCAATACAATACTTTCTAACAGAAAGTGACTTAGCACGACTTTGTTATTATGCATAATTAGCCATGTGGTCTTGTGGCTTAATTTCTATTTTTTCTCTCAACACTGTCTCAAAAAATTATAGTTACATGAGCCACAGGGAGACAGATTTGGAGGTGATAGATTGAGGAAAAGTAAGTATTAGATGTCACATAGCCTGAAGCTAACGAGCCTTGGCCTCAGCAGCTGTTAAAAACAAGACCTAAACATGAAATACACATCTGAACTACAACTGCAAAACAGCTTTCAGACACTTACCGGTACAACAATGAGTGAGCCATTACTTGAAGACATCTGTGGGTGTGTTGAGCAATTATGTCAACCCATCTCACTGCCATAGTGCTAGTATCCCTTGGCTTTAGTCAGTCCAACATCTGCGCCCCTTACGTTGTTTCCAGGTAGAAAACATTAATATAATTAAAGCCCATTCTCACAGCCTGCCCACCTGACTGTGACTGCAATTGCCTCCGCATCAGCGAAAGAAAAGTGGGCAAATTAAGCAACATTCTTGAAAAAACGAGAGCTAATTTCCCGTAGGGCCGCGAAACCAGAAAGTGACTGGCCTCAGTTGATGGGGCCTTCACCTTTGACCCCGCGCATGCGCTGAAAACATTGTGAACTGGTCTATTGGAGGACATTTTGACTTCAAAAATGTAAATTTTCTGTTTTCTGTTATGTATTCATGAATAATAGGTAATAAAACATAACACACTTGATTAGCTCAGCTCAGGTATCAAAGACATCAGTTATATTGTATGTTTTATATGTTATTTGATATATTTGGTGAAACCCTGTTACCACTATTCAAATACATGAGAAAAGTAACAGGGTTGCCAATAACAGGATTGCAAATTGTGCTAATGTTAGCTCTTTCTCAGGAATAGAAACTAGCTAGCTGTTTAGCTAGCTGTTACTACTGACCAAGAATACAAACTTGCTTAAGTAAATTTGTAAATAAAAATAATTAATGCATTTGTTTAAACAAATTTGCATCACAGGGTTGCATGAGGTAGAGTGAGACATTCAAATAAGGCTAACAAAGTTACAACAATATGACAGGACATACTTTTGCTTTACCCATGCTGTTGGAAAGTGTTTAATCGTCAATTCCATTGTGCTAAGTGACTCATGTTTTATTCTTCTTCTACTATGCAAAAGGGTAGGGTAACATGTTCCAGCATGTTGTAATTCATATTTAAAATATTTTGTTGATTAAAATAAATGTTTACACAATTACAAAAAACATCACTTAACAAAATAATGCAAATGTAAAATGTATTTTAATGGTTTCATTTCAGATTCAATTTGATGATCAAGGGGGTGGGACAAGCAAAAGTATACATTTTAGGGGGTACTCCAGGCATAATTGGTATTTTAAAAAATATTTTTAATGAACATTTTATCTCAGTTTATTTAAATTTGGTCACAGGAAAAGTATGATTTAATCCAAAGCTGCATGCTTTAATATTTTTTACATGGATGATGTAAAATTTCAAGGCTGGGATGTAAAATGTCGTCCAATTCTGGAATGACCCAGATATCATGCTGGGATTGCACCAAAAGGAAGAAGAAGAAAAATAACTTTATTCATATAGCACTTTTCACAGACATAGTCACAAAGCGCTTTACATGAGAGCATTATAGATTCACTCCACACTCGGTGGTGTTCAGTTTCCCCTGGGGGAGACTGAACACAACCGAGTGGTGGAAACACTGTCGTGACTGCATACATCTGTGCCAACGGTCCCTCTGACACCACCATACATTCACACACATATTATTCACCCTGGCCTATTGTACATGTTTTAGTGGTAGGGGAAACCGGAGTACCCGGAGGAAACCTACGCAGACACAGAAAGGCCCGGCCAAGTGGGAATCAAACCCAGACTTTCTAGCTGTGAAGCACGAGTGCTAACCACTGCGCTACGCTACCATGCCACTTACACACACTTCTCCCCGTTATGATCAGCCCATCTGAAGCCTCATCTTTTCAAAATGGCTTTTGACACTTCAGTACTGAGACATTTCAGACATTGTATCAATAAGTGCACTCACTGCAACGGTTTCCTTTATTCCTGTACAGCACTTTATCCACTGGTTGTTGTGAAGCACTACACAAATAAAAAGCACTGTGTGATAAAGCTACTCTAAGAACAGTTCAAAAAGCAACTCAAGAACATTTAGTTGAGACTTCAGTACTGCCCTCCTGTGGTGTCCAAGTTTAACACAGTACGTTGTTTTTCCTCAGCGGCCGGTGCGGGACATCTTCACTCCGGTGCAGTTCCAGGCGTCGTTCAGTCTGAGAGAGACCATGCCCACTCGCCCCCACAGGCAACACAGCCCTCTGAGGCCCATCCTTCAGCGGGGCGGGGCCAACAGCGTCAGCGCCCAGGTGAGACTGAGGGCTTTTCAGCGTGTGACTGAAGAGGGGCTGATGGGTCTCAGGGACTGTCCCCATGAACTGTTTGATGTGAACATGTTTTTTATTCACATGCCATTGTATGGGAGTGATTCTCTGTATCAATAACTGAACCCAAGTATTATGTCGGCTCTGACTGTAACAACACTGTGGGCTGGACTCAGCTGGACTCCACTGAGACTATGACAGCGGAGTAATAAGGAGTCCAGGCTTTGAGGGCCTTCCTCTGTGTGTGAGGGAACTGTGGCTGAGTGACTCTGTGGCTACACCCCCCCCCCCCACTCCCCTGGGTATATTTTGGGTATTTTAAGAAAGCGTAAGGACAGTTGATAGAAGACAGTTATCCTGTTTGCGAAATGTGCAGGAAAAAAGTGTCTCTAAAGGCAGCGATACTTCGAACCTCATGACTCATCTGTGTGACCGTCACCACCACTCTATAGCCAATGCAAGTAAGCTAACGTTAGCGTTTTAGCTGACATGATGTGGGGACTTTGGGTAGAGGGAGAAGGTAACGAGTCGTCCCATAGTGCAGCCGCAGCTCCACTCCAGTATATAAACCGTGTCCGGATACCTCTGTATTGAAATGGCACAAATGCGTTACAGGCTCCTGGAGGGCAGATTAAAGTTGGTCGCCAATGCAATAGATTCACTCTCGCCGCATTATTATGACTTTAACAATGATTACTGTCTGATGGCATTTTCCCAAATCTGTAAAGCGAAAGCAAACTGGAAGGACACAAACTGAGAACAATATTCCTGATATAGAGGGTTTATCTAGTTAAAAATATTCTAACACGGCTCTGGTGCTATAAATAGTACATGTAATACCCTCCAAACGAACAAAAATTCATAGTTATGGTTCATTTACTTTGATGTGAAAAGTTGCACTTTTGATTTGGCTTTGTCTGTATTTTATAAATATAACAAACACTGTTACACTTTTTTGAAACTATTTCAGTTTGTGTAGGACTATCAATGCTTTCTGAACTTATTAACACACATTAAAAAAATACCACAATAATACCGAAAACCGTGATCATTTTGGTCACAATAACCGTGAGAAAAAATGTTCATACCGTGACATCCCTAATAAAAAGTATGCGTTGTAGACCCTGTAATGATCCGGACCTTTGCCTGACAGTTTCATCTCAAACTGGACCACTGTGAATATTTATCCTGACCTCTGTAAACGTTTGTGTCTCTTCAGTCTTGTGACCTAAGTTTTCGTGTTTGTTTTCCTGACACTGTGGTATTATAAAACCTCACTTATGGTCGTGTGCATGTCTTCCAGACGATCTTCTCCCGGTCCTGTCTCCTGGACAACTGCTCCTCAGACCTGCAGCTGACAGCGAAACTCGTCCTGCCCGGGTACGAGGATTTAAGCCTTATTTTGGTCCTGAGTCTTGTTTTGACTGGATGAAAGGAGAGATTGTTTTAGATTTTTGAGAAACTTTAAAGGAACATACTGTGTTGAATTGGTTTAGTAACCATTAGGAAAATATCACATCTTTCTCATATCGTGCAGCCCTAGTCCTTCTGCATGTTAATGTGATGAGTTGTTGTCAGTTGAGACAAATCATTCCCCTGTTTTTAACCAAATTGGACTATAAACAGTAAAACCCATTCCTCACTTCCGAAATAGGTGCTCGATCAGTGTTGAGGCAAGCAGGGTATGCGCAAACACGAGGGAGAGTGCGGACGTTGGATTGACCTCGGTCAAACATCAGAGTAAATGTGCCAGAATTGTAGATATACAGGTGAAACTCGGAAAAGAATATTGAATAGAATATCGTTCAAAAGTTCATTTATTTCTGTATTTCAACTTAAAATGTGAAACTAATATGATATAGACTCATTACATGCAAAGTGACATATCCCAGGTGAAAAAAATATATACTTAAGTATAGGAGTGTGACAATATATCGATTTTCCAATATATCGCGATATTTTGCGGGATGATACGATACCGATACTTTTTATTCCGATATCAATACTTTTGATGACATCATGCATATTAATTAGCAAGGTCATGCATATTAATGAGACAGCAGTGCTCCACTGTTTTCACGGTCAATAGAGGCCTACAATGATCAAGAATTCAGTCAGGACAGCAGGGGGCAGCACTACAGTTTTAAGCACTTGGACCAAACACTGTCACACAAATAAATTGCTTTTAATGATAGTTTTTTATAATTATAAAGATTACTTTGGGGTTGATTTATTCCTTTTTAAATAGGACTGTGGTTTCTTGTTTATTTAAATGTAAATGAAGTCGCTGACAGATCTATGACCCATTTTCAATGAGTAAGTCAGGGATCATTTATAAAAGTGGTACAAAGCACATGAAAAGAAATTTAAATGAATAATATGTAGTATGTTCAAATAAAGGTTAAAAGTAGCATGTTTTTTTTATCGTGATGTATCGTAGATTATTTTTGTGCAATATATCGATTATCGCAGTATCAGTGTATTGTGAGATAATCGTTATCGTAAGCCATGTATCATGTATCGTATCGAATCGTGAGGTACCCAGAGGTTCCCACCCCTACTTAAGTATGTTAAAGGGGCTCTGTGGAGTTTAGCAGTTTTGTACTCGCAATTGCCCCCTCAGGCCAAACGCATAACTGCAGCCTCGATGATAAACTCGTGCATGAGGCGCTCAGGCTTTACGAGCACCAGAAATAACAGTCCCGTCCTGGTCAATTTACAGATTTGCAGGCATGACTTAAACTGAGGTAAGAAACGTTACTGTTTTGTAAGATATTTAGACCAAATCAGTTTGAGTGAATATTTTCCAAGATGTGATACTTGAGCAAATGCAGCAAAGTGAATCAAGGGAAGAAGTAATACATATAAACGAATAATTGACGTTTGAATGAGGAAAAAAAATACTTGTATACTTTGTATGCATAAACGTAGGCCTAATTGAAATATTAAAATATTTCCACCGGTAGAAATGCTACTAGGAAAAGCCAAAATCGTCTCTTCAATTCCCTGGGCCCAAAGTTAGCGTAGCTAACTCGTAAACTATATTGTAAACGGAACATGTCCACTTTTTGTAGTCGTTTCACTACTTATAAATCTGTGAACAGTCATGCTTATTTTGCAGCCAAGAAAAGCTAACATTAGCAGCATTATTTTTGCCATTATACATACAGCACCATTACCACTGTTACTACTCAAATGTTTTGGTACAGCACAATTACTGTTATTACTGACACTACTAGTCTGCTACTAATACTACACAACTTCTCTGTAGGTATAAAACTATTAGATCAACTATTTTGGTAACTTCCAAATATGATTATTTTATGGCATGTTTCAGTGAAGTTTGTACAACATGCACGGACAGTCGGACACCGTTGTTTTGAAAGCACCAACAACACTTTTCCCCCACGTATTTAGTCATAATTTCTTACCTTTCAAGCAAAAATAAGCTGCGGGTCTTTTGAGAGATTCTCTCAACATGTTTACTCTGGTTCTTTGCCTACGCCGATCAGACTCGACTTTCGCCTTTTTTGTCACACTCGAATAAACTCTTGGTTTCTTTTCGTTATTTGGGGTCTGGGCTGGAGTTTTGATGGTGCTTGAATCCGGTCTCCTCTTATTCTCCGCTAAATCCATCCTTCTGAAGTTACCACTCGCTCGGCAGCGTCAGTATAGAGGAGATACAGCTAACGCTACAGCTGACGCTACAGCTAACGCTACAGCTAACGCTACAGCTAACGCTACAGCTGAGCGTGAACGCGCATTACGCATTACGCTGTTTGCTTGTTCGACCCGAGCATAAACTATTTAAGTGACTTTACAGGCATGTTGAGGCAATCGCGGTGAAAAGGCCAGGGCTCATTCTACTCAACAGGGCACTGCTGGAGCATGTATGAGGAAGAAATTTTAAATTTGTATACATTTATTTGTGGTTAAACTTATGTATAGTCCCTTTAAAGTTTAATATAATAAATACATTTTCAGTATCCAACTTAAATTAACTTTTACTGTGCTATTTTGGAACAACTTATTTTGTATTTAATCTATTTAACTTGAATTTAAATTGCAATAAAATTCAATTCCAAGTGCATTTAGTATACTTTTGCATGCTAAAGTGGACCTATTTTATGCATACCTAATCTATTTATAGCATATTGGATTTTATGTATTAAATTTTGATCTCATAGAACATTTAAATGTAACTTTTATTTTACATAAAGCTAACTTTAAATATATTAGAAGCATATTTTGGACATATTTCAATATATTTTTAATATTATTCTAAGAAGTATTCTTGTAGGCCTACATTTGTTTATTGGTTTATTTAGTAGGGACAGTTTATGCACCGGATTGTAGCTTTGGGCTCATTTCCATCCATCTTCCCCATGTGCACTCTCAAACACACTCTCATACCCACTCCAATCCAAGTGTTTCTTTAACACGATAATCAACTCAAGATATCTTGTACATTTATTTCTCAAGTGTCAAAAAACAGTAATGTGTTTGCTGCTGATCCTTTGTCATTGAAATGTAAATGTGTAATGTTTGGACCCTTGGACAAACTGTTTGTTATTCCTCTCCCGAACAATATTGAAAGAGATTATAAGTGGACGAGTTCAGACATTGTTTAGTGTGGTTGTTTACCATTTTGGGGGAAAAAGAAGATCGTAGGTTAATGCATTTGTTAGCTGTGCAAATTCTGTACTGGCATACTGGCAGATTGATAAAACATTTATTTCAAATGTGACAAATAATAATAATTAGTGTACAAAATTGATGTAGTATACCTTAAACGTATTTTCAAATATTCAATTCAAATATATACTTTAAATAAATTCTTCAAAATATATTTAAATCATTTTTTTTTAAATAGAAAAAAAATTACTGTCAACTACATACATTAATGATGTCTTAGAAATATATTAATGCTAAATATATTTTTCACAAGTGTTTTGTAAGTATAATTAAAAAGAAATTGTGCTTAAGTATACCTTTAAAATAGAATTTTAGTTTAATTTTAATTTACTTATAAAGTAAAATAAAGGGTTGACTTGCACTCTCGCTCCTCGTATTCGCGCAACTCGACTCAACATTAACCACGCACATATTTCAGATGTGAGGGATTGAGGCATCACACAGGAGTAAGAACAAATCTCCTCAGAATGTAAGCATTATTTTGCTATAAGATACTCGACTGCTAACCTGGCAAGAATCAGATTGATATTACTGTGCTAATAACATTAGCGCCGATATCTGTGGGATTGTTTAAGGAGACGACAAAAGCTACTCCCAGCGGTGGTTCTGGCACAAGATGGATTCTTGTGTGTTTGCGAACTCATAAATACCACGAGAATTCAGCTTGTGGCAGCTTCCCCTTCATCACATTCAAAAAGTGAACACAACCTGCCATACAGACTTACTTATTTATTGTCCCGTGGTGATGAGGCAGGATGTTCTCTTGCATGTTTTGTCCCCAGTGAGCGCCCGTACTTCCCACTAGGATTGGGACGGATCTTCCTGTTGAACGTGTCCGTGGTGAACGCGGGAGATGATGCCTTCTTACCGAGCCTGACCCTCAGCTTTCCTCAAAACATCCAATACGTCCGCATGCATTCTGTGAGTACTGCAGACCGACACTAACGACAGAAAAGGATTTTCATTTGCGGTTCTGCGATCTATCCTCCAACTCTGTGACCCCTCTTGTCATTTTGGCGGTCAGGGCGAGACGGCGGTAAGCTGTGACATCATCCAGGAGGCCAACAACACAATGGGCGTGGCCTGTGGGCTGCCGGGGCTCATCCTCCCTGCTCATGCTCAGGTAAAAACTGAGCACACACTATAGGATTTTTTTTGTCTTAAAAGATTTTGTGAAGAATGGTGGTCCACACTACACGGCTAGATTTAGAGCGATTATAGAACGACTCGGGGTTCACACCGACTGAGACTCGTGAGAGCGGATTCACTAGCTAGTGGAGAGAGGCTAGTGGAGAGAAGCTATGGTAGAGAAGCTAGGGGAGAGAAGATAGGGTAGAGACGTTAGCAGAGAGAATTTAGCGGAGAGAAGCTATCGGTGAGAGAAGCTAGCATAGAGAAGCTAGCGGTGAGAAGCTAGCGGTGAGAAGCTAGCGGTGAGAAGCTAGGGGAGAGAAGCTAGCGGAGAGAAGCTAGCGGAGAGAAATTAGTGGAGAGAAGTTAGCGGAGAGAAGCTAGCGGAGGGAAGCTAGCGGAGAGAAGTTAGCGGAGAGAAGCTAGCGGAGAGAAGCTAGCGGAGAGAAGCTAGCGGAGAGAAGCTAGCGGAGGGAAGCTAGCGGAGAGAAGCTAGCGGAGGGAAGCTAGCGGAGGGAAGCTAGCGGAGAGAAGTTAGCGGAGAGAAGCTAGCGGTGAAAAGCTAGTGGAGAGAAGCTAGTGGAGAGAAGTTAGCGAGGAGAAGCTAGCGGAGAGAAGCTAGCAGATTTACTGTGACTGAGGTTTAGTCACGTCTGTCTGCCGCCCACATTACACGATTCGAACGCGAGTCTTTCTGCAACTGCCTTCGACTCATCACGGCTCGAGAAGACTCGGCGCCATTGAAATTATAGCTAAATTGAGGGGGGGGGGGATCGTGTAGTGTGTGCTAAGCTTAAGACCGCACAGATGAGTGACTGAGAGGGGCGGAGTCTAACTATCATGTGACCCCCTGCAGCTCAACGTCAGGTTCCTATTGGACGTAAGCCAGAACAGCACGCCGGGTGACATCATCCTCCAGGTGACCAGCCGCAGGTGAGCGCCTCCGGGCCTTTATCCTCCCTCACCACTGACCATTCTGTCATCATCATGTCTGTCCTGCGTTTTCTGCAGCGACAACTTGGAGAAGGAGGAGTTTCTCTGGGACAACTCTGTGAGTCTGGTGCTGCCGCTGAAACGGGAAGTGGACATCTCCATCCACGGGTCAGTGCTACCTTTAGTCAGCATTATCTCTTTTCCACTGGCAGAACCGAGTATATGACCAGAGAGACGCTGAGCTGAGCGTGAGACATTACGCCACTCGTCCAGCGCCATGAGGACTATTAATAAGCATCTATCAGCTGGGACAGTGGTTGACTCTAATATAAATGAGAGGCGTCTAACAGAAATGTGGTCCACAGACACGCAAGCCCGTCCTCCTTCACCTTCTCCGAGCTGGAACAGGACTACGCCCCGGTCGACTGCTACACCGAGAGACTCAACTACACATACAAGGTACCGCTCTAAACCCCACTCTACTATACAGACAAGGTACCGCTCTAAACCCCACTCTACTACACATACAAGGTACTGCTCTAAACCCCACTCTACTACACATACAAGGTACTGCTCTAAACCCCACTCTACTATACAGACAAGGTACTGCTCTAAGCCCCACTCTACTACACATACAAGGTACTGCTCTAAGCCCCACTCTACTACACATACAAGGTACTGCTCTAACCCACTCTACTACACATACAAGGTACTGCTCTAAACCCCACTCTACTACACATACAAGGTACTGCTCTAACCCACTCTACTACACATACAAGGTACTGCTCTAAACCCCACTCTACTATACAAGGTACTGCTCTAAACCCCACTCCACTATACAAGGTACTGCTCTAAACCCCACTCCACTATACAAGGTACTGCTCTAAACCCCACTCCACTATACAAGGTACTGCTCTAAATCCGACTCTACTACACATACAAGGTACTGCTCTAAACCCCACTCTACTACACATACAATTTACTGCTCTAAACCCCACTCCACTATACAAGGTACTGCTCTAAACCCCATTCCACTATACAAGGTACTGCTCTAAATCCGACTCTACTACACATACAAGGTACTGCTCTAAACCCCATTCCACTATACAAGGTACTGCTCTAAATCCGACTCTACTACACATACAAGGTACTGCTCTAAGCCCACTCTACTACACATACAAGGTACTGCTCTAAACCCCACTCTACTATACAAGGTACTGCTCTAAATCCGACTCTACTACACATACAAGGTACTGCTCTAAACCCCACTCTACTACACATACAAGGTACTGCTCTAATTCCCACTCTACTACACATAGATATACTGCTCTAAACCCAACTATAGACTGTAAAGAATTTCCTCGTAGAAAAACGGTAAAGACCTGGCAGCCGTGGTTCCAGCCTTTTACCGTTTTCTCAACATGGCATTACTGTTGGCAATTTTAACGATTAAATTCTGTTTCACTGAGACCCGCACCCATCTACTACAGCACCTACCCGCCTGTAAACCCGTGATTATATAAAGATTTAAATCCGCACCTGCCCTGACCCGTTAACATTCTACCCGTTACCCACCCGTGCCCGTGATAAATCACACAAATTAAAAGCTTTATATTGAATCACTTTATTTTTTTCATCTGAACGAAACAACGTGACGCTAATGAGGGTTGAATGCTTAAACTGGTAATACATCGGTGCGGTTGATTCCTGTGTATTGTCAATGTAAGTGCGCGCACATGTGCGGGTGATGAGTGTGTGTGGCGGCAGGTGCCTTGGAGCTGTGGGAATCAGCAGCAATGCGCCCCCGCTGTTCAGAGCGGCGTGAGGAGGCCGGAGGAGTAAAAACACAGATTCGCGAAAAATGTATTGATCATCTGAATTTGGAACAACATAACCACTCCCACTACATCATACAGACACAAGTGAAACGGAGACACCGTCTGGAAGGGAATCTTATTTGTATAGCTCTTTTTATATGACACAAGTCACACCCAAAGCGCTTCACACATGAAAGGGAGGGGGGTTCATTCACTCCATGCTGATGGTGTTAAGCTACATTTGTAGCCACAGTTTCCCCTGGGGCAGACTGACAGAAGCGAGGCTGCACACATCTGCGCCAACGGTCCCTCCGACCACCACCAACCACTCACACATAGGCATTGGGAGAAGTGTCTTGCCCAAGGACACAACGACAGTCTGCATCTGCAGGAGCCGGGATTCGAACCCCTGACCTTCTGATCATGAGACGACCCGCTCTACCATCTGCGCCACTGTCCACACTATCCAAATCAACCGCATCCAGTCGCAGCCCGTACTCTATTGTGACTGTGACTGCGATTTCTTAAAAGTCTACTTTGCGATCTTTGCGGCTGATGTCAATTTCAATTTTGGCGCAGAACAAATGGGGGACAAAGTCGCTGCGGTCAATGCGCCAATTGTGACAGGCCCTTAAACCCCACTCTACTACACATACAAGGTACTGCTCTAAACCCCACTCTACAACACAGACAAGGTACTGCTCTAAACCCCACTCTACTACACATACAAGGTACTGCTCTAAACCCCACTCTACAACACAGACAAGGTACTGCTCTAAACCCCACTCTACCACAGACAAGGTACTGCTCTAAACCCCACTCTACAACACAGACAAGGTACTGCTCTAAACCCCACTCTACAACACAGACAAGGTACTCTCTAAGCCCCACTCTACTACACATACAAGGTACTGCTCTAAACCCCACTCTACTACACAGACAAGTACTGCTCTAAACCCCACTCTACTTCACAGACAAGGTACTGCTCTAAACCCCACTCTACAACACAGACAGGTACTGCTCTAAGCCCCACTCTACTACACATACAAGGTACTGCTCTAAACCCCACTCTACTACACATACAAGGTACTGCTCTAAACCCCACTCTACTTCACAGACAAGGTACTGCTCTAAACCCCACTCTACTTCACAGACAAGGTACTGCTCTAAACCCTACTATACCAACTCTACTATACATTAGGGATGGGTATCGTTAAGGATTTATCGATACTACTACTCTTATCGATCCGGTACTTTAACGGTACTCTTATCGGTACTTTAACAGAAAAATATACTGTATATAGGTAGATTGAGACTACCGTTTACGTAGGCATTAATCCTTGGTCTATATTATTTATTTATTACTCTACATTTCATTTCCACTTTGAGCGTACACTTAATATATGAGAGTTAAAATACTTCACTTACGTCGCTTTTTATTTTTTTAATCATTATTATTGTCTAGTAAATCAAGGCTGTTGGTTAGATTTGGCTGTAGCTCTGGGGACTGAGTCCAAATGTGCAGTAAAATAATGAACTGTTTTCTGCCTCTCAGCTTGTGTCCAGTGGGGTCGACACCGGCTCGCGCTGACGTGCACGTGTGAGCGCGCACGCATGTGCACGTACATGCCACTGTGTACGCAGTTTGTGGAAAAATAGACTCCACCCGAAACTCTTTAGTTTGGGTATTTGTGAAAGAAGAAAAGTGCGAGTGGCTCGTCTGTCTGTTCAATACCAAGTCGTTACGTTTCGCTTTTTTACCGCGGGTTAGCGGTAGCAGCTCGTAACACCGCGTAACACCGCGTGTCTTTCCCGCGTTCACCTGTCTCGCTGCACACGGCTGCAGAGGGGAGACAGGGCAGTGGCAGAGCGCAGGGATGGGTGGACACCCTGCACTTTCGTCTGGGGTAGCGGGGATGAACAGATCCGATGCAGCGAACGCATCCATGAGGGCGGAGTGATTATTTGAGCGCAGCAGCCCCGTTAAGAAAACCTTTAAGGCTGGAGCTTATCGGTCCGGGTGGACCGGCACACGTGGCCCCGGGCCGTTATGATACCGGGGTTCGGTACCCATCCCTACTATACATACAAGGTACTGCTCTAAACCCCACTCTACTATACATACAAGGTACTCCTCTAAACCCCACTCTACTATACAAGGTACTGCTCTAACCCCACTCTACACACATACAAGTACTGCTCTAAACCCCACTCTATACACATACAAGGTACTGCTCTAAACCCCACTCTACTACACATACAAGGTACTGCTCTAAACCCCACTCTACTAACATACAAGGTACTGCTCTAAACCCCACTCTACTAACATACAGGTACTGCTCTAAACCCCACTCTACATACATACAAGTACTGCTCTAAACCCCACTCTACAAACATACAAGGTACTGCCTAAAACTCTAAAACAACAAGGTACTGCTCTAAACCCCACTCTACACATACAAGGTACTGCTCTAAACCCCACTCTACAACACAGACAAGGTACTGCTCTAAACCCCACTCTACATACACATACAAGGTACTGCTCTAAACCCCACTCTACAAAACATACAAGGTACTGCTCTAAACCCACTCTACAACACAGACAGGTACTGCTCTAAACCCCACTCTATTACACATACAAGGTACTGCTCTAACCCCACTCTACTAACATACAAGGTACTGCTCTAAACCCCACTCTACTATACATACAAGGTACTGCTCTAAACCCCACTCTACAAAACATACAAGGTACTGCTCTAAACCCCACTCTACAACACAGACAAGGTACTGCTCTAAACCCCACTCTATTACACATACAAGGTACTGCTCTAAACCCCACTCTATTACACATACAAGGTACTGCTCTAAACCCCACTCTACTATACATACAAGGTACTGCTCTAAACCCCACTCTACTAACAAGGTACTGCTCTAAACCCCACTCTACATACAAGGTACTGCTCTAAACCCCACTCTATTACACATACAAGGTACTGCTCTAAACCCCACTCTACAACACAGACAAGGTACTGCTCTAAACCCCACTCTATTACACATACAAGGTACTGCTCTAAACCCCACTCTACTAACATACAAGGTACTGCTCTAAACCCCACTCTACAACACAACAAGGTACTGCTCTAAACCCCACTCTATTACACATACAAGGTACTGCTCTAAACCCCACTCTACTATACATACAAGGTACTGCTCTAAACCCCACTCTACTATACATACAAGGTACTGCTCTAAACCCCACTCTATACACATACAAGGTACTGCTCTAAACCCCACTCTACTACACATACAAGGTACTGCTCTAAACCCCACTCTACTATACATACAGTACTCCAAACCCCCATTACACAACAAGGTACTGCTCAAACCCCACTCACAACACAACAAGTATGCCTAAACCCACTCTACAACAACAAGGTACTGCCAACCCCACCACTAACAACATACCTCAAACCCCACCACAACAAGGACTGCTCTAAACCCCACTCTACTACACATACAAGGTACTGCCTAACCCCACCTACTACACTACAAGTACTGCTCTAAACCCCACTCTACTACACATACAAGGTACTGCTCTAAACCCCACTCTACTATACATACATACATACCACAACTACGCAGATGACACTCAGATCTACGTGTCACTGACGGCAGGTGAACATGGGCCTGTAGATACTCTCTGTCACTGCATCGAACAGATCAGTTTGTGGATGCAAAACAACTTTCTCCAACTAAACTCAGACAAAACTGAGATCATTGTCTTTGGCCCACAGACACAAAGACAAAGTGTTATCAGTCACCTTGAGTCTCTCGCTCTGAAACCAAAAATCAGGTTAGAAATCTAGGAGTAATCATGGACTCAGACTGAACTTAAACAGCCACATCAAAGCAATAACATCATCAGCTTTTTACCATCTGAAGAACATTGCTAAGATCAGAGGAATAGTGTCAAACCAGACTTAGAGAGACTCATCCATGCATTTGTCTCCAGCAGGTTAGACTACTGTAACGGCTGCTCACTGGCCTTTCTAAACGAGCTGTTAGACAGCTGCAGAACATCCAGAACGCTGCTGCTCGAGTCCTGACAAAAAACAGGAAATACGACCACATTAGTCCAGTGCTCCGGTCTCTGCACTGGCTTCCTGTCACTCAGAGAATAGAATTTAAAACAGCTCTGCTTGTTACAAGTCTTTTCATGGTTTAGCACCAAAGTACATCTCTGACATGTTAGAGCCGTATGAACCATCTCGGGCCCTGAGAACTTCAGGGAGGGGTCTCCTGGTGGTTCCCAGAGTCAATAATAAACACGGTGAGGCTGCGTTTCAGTTTCATGCAGCTAAAATCTGGAACAGTCTTCATGAGGATGTGAGACAGGCCTCAACTCTGACAATGTTCAAATCCAGGCTGAAAACAGCTCTTTTTACCCGTGCATATGAAAACTGAAAGTATTTTATCTGCACTCTTGACTTTTACTGTAACTGATTAACTTTATGTTGATGTTTTATTGATTGATTTTATCTGTTTTCTTGTAATTTCTCTTTCTGCAACTGTGAAGCACTTTGAATTGCTTGTGTATGAATTGTGCTCTACAAATAAACTTGCCTTGCCTTGCCTTACAAGGTACTGCTCTAAACCCCACTCTACTATACAAGGTACTGCTCTAAACCCCACTCTACTACAGTAGAGCAGTATATACACATAGATATACTGCTCTAAACCCAACTATAGACTGTAAAGAATTTCCTCGTAGAAAAACGGTAAAGACCTGGCAGCCGTGGTTCCAGCCTTTTACCGTTTTCTCAACATGGCATTACTGTTGGCAATTTTAACGATTAAATTCTGTTTCACTGAATCACATCATGTCTTTGTGATTTCATTGATAAACTGTATTTCCTGTTAAATCACATACTTCAACAACAGCATAATCATGTTGTTTTATTATTATTACACCATATTACTGTTTAACTATTTTTTATTAAATAATTTACACTAAATTTAATTATAAAAACACAGACATACACAAACTTTGATCTTTGACCTATTTAACAAAAAGGTTACCACCCCAGTAACGAGCCCATTGTACCTTTATGAGGACACATCTGTACACAAACTTTGTACCTTTAGGGAACATACTTGTGCTAATCACAAACAGCCAAATATATTCTTCCATCAATTAGAGAAACATTAAAATGTGTATATTAGAAGAAAAACAGCTTCTACAACTATCAGCAAATGTCTTCCATAATGGAATTAAAGTGGTCTTCTTAAACATTAACAGTACAAAACAATAACAATATTTACATAATTCACACTTGTATCATTCACTTTTAGATTAAGCTGCCAAAGTGTTAAAGTACAGATTCGTGTTTTAAACATTATTTTTGATGGGGCACTGCCTGTGGAGTATAACACCAGTTCTTTCAGTTGAAGCTCATTTCAGAGTTTAGTCCAAGAGTTCCGGGGTAAACCTACAGTAATGGCCTTTTCCCTCATCTCAATTCTAGAGGGTGGCCACAGTCAACAGTCCCAGTACCTTTTGTAGGATCATCTCAATGGTAGAGGCCGGCCACAGTAAGGAAGGATCAGCAGTGCCCTGAGACGATCTGATCAGTGTTTACAGTTTGCTCATGATGTTCCTCTTGGATCCACTGTAGATGTATAAGTGAAGGTCTCACAGTTGGGTTGAGTTCACAGGGTCACCCTGTAAAACAAGGAACAAAAAAGTTTAGAAGGTGTAATAAACTAAAAGAAAACAAAAAACATTATTCATCAATACATCAGTAATAACTGCCCTATTCAGTGTTTTATGTATGTATAAAATATGAAACTTTTGAAATACCTGTTCCAGTGTAGGTAGTCCATCCTTTCATTGAAGATACAGATGAATATCTGCAAATACAACATTGTATTAGCTTAAATATACTGCTCATTTGCACTGATTACATTACAGAGTAATATGTAATATGTACCTGGTGAAGGCTCAGTCTCTTGTCATCCATGCACTGATGAACATTACAGACAAAAACACATAAAGAGCATTAACAGATTATACAACACTGTGTGATTGTGTATTACTCCAGTATTACTTACATTTGACTTTAGTGTCTCCAGATCAGGATCGTTGGCAGCTGAAGTTAGGGACACCTTCAATGACCAGAGAACAGCAAATTAAATACTGTTGTAGAATTTGAATGTCTGTGATAAATGGACTGTTCAGCTTATTATAGTGTGAAAAGGGTCCGGCCCGGTTAAGACTTGGACCTCTCCAAAATGTACTTTGCCTAACCTATGCGTTTCTTTGTTACCGATAAAAAATATCCAGTACACCTTATTACCATTCACCTGGGCTTACTCATGAATTAGTACCCGCTTAAGATTCTCCAATTTAGATGGAAAAGAAAAGAGTCTTACTTTTAATGTTGATCTGTTTTCCTCCTACAATAAAAAAAAAGATTAAAGATTTAAAACGCCTTATGGCACAAAATACATTTTAAAGCTAGTATTCAGTATACAATGACTATACAATTTCATTAGTATTCTCCCCAACACTGCATATGACTAGTCATGATTTGACAACCTGTCTGTCTCTTGTATACAATTTATAGCCTATTCATATTACATTAATGTTGCGTGAAGATTCATCTTTAAACCCGAAATAGCAAGTTTCTGTTTATGTCTTGCTTGTGCAGCGGCAGGTAAAAGATCAAAAAATTGGTCAGACATGACTTTAAAGCGCTCAACTTATTGCATGTGTATTGAACGTTGGTACCTTAAGATGGCGCCGTTGTGATCTTGCGCTCAAAATATGTCACTCGTGACCTAACTGTAGACAGATCTATACTCACCGAAAAATTCCCAGATGAAGGTGGATGACAAAACGGATGAGTGGTTGTCTTCACATGGAGTTGTAAGCTATTGCTAGCACACAAAAAATCCCAGCATTCCAAAAATACAACATGGTAATGTTATTTAAAATTGAATTAACAGTATGATAGAGTTTTTGAAATTGCATTACAATTATGGTAAAAATACGCCAATGTATGTATTCTAACCTAACTAAAATTAAATGTGCATGTTACACTTGTATTTCAAAATAACATTTACCTAATGTTGAAATCTTGGTGTAAATTTACAGAAATTTGTTACAGTGAAAGTACACATTACAACTCGAAGACTTAACAACTATATAAGGGAGAGGTGGGCAAACGAATCCGGCCCCTGACTTGTAGAGCACAAATTCCTGAGTATGTCAAAAAAAAAGTAAGTCTCTAGCCCATTCCTGTGGGGAGTTATGCATGTTTAAGGAAATAACCAGTGTGCTCATTCCAGCCACTAGGGGGCAACTTAAATTTAAAAAAAAGGAAAGAATTAAACGTGTCCATCAGAGGGCACTGACATAATAGGAGATCAGGGTAACACATTAAAGCCACATGGTAAATGGTCAGTCTGTCCTGTTAAAGGATAACATTAAATTGCTATTTATCATACTGGGTCAAGCTGTAAGGTCGTACTATCTCTGTCATAGCCTTGACTGTGGGGCTCAGGCGCCCACTATCAGCCACTGAATGTTTTGCTTGCGTATCAGTATGACGCTCTTAGACGGTATTTACCCCTCTTCTGTGGAAGCATAGACAGACTTGAATGGTACAGTAGGACTAGCGCAATGTCTCGAGTTCATGTCTCCGGGTCCCGTAATGATGGTAAATAAACTTCTCCTGCATAAGACATCCTGACTGCTGCCTATTCTTCATCAAATAGCTTACCACCACAGAGTGAATCAATAATAACTACAGTATAATGACTACAGTGTACTTTGAAAAACTTGTGACACAGGTTTGTAAAGTGCAATACAAAAGTGCAATACAAGTGCAATACAAGTGTAAGCCATTATTTTTATTTATTAAAGTTCTGTTGGACTTTTGACCAAATCAGCACTATATTAAAATCACAGCTCATTATTATTCATTTATTGGAAAAAAAAATTCTCAATAGTATTTTCCTGTTTACATTATAAGCGCCTGCGACCCGTCGAGGAAGCTGGATTTCCGCCCACAACCCAAATGAGTTCGACACCCCTGGTTTAAAGGGTGAACAATATCAATATTTTCACTGACATGAAGAAGGATTCTACATAACTGCTGCAATTTGTTGCACTTTTGTAATGTCATTACAGTCAAATTGAGAGTTGTACTTGTTTGAAATGCTCCAAACTGGTCCGGCCCTCCTGAAAACCCAATGTGGCCCTTGCATCAAAAAGTTTGCCCATACCTGATATAGGGTGTAGTAGCAGGTAAAATACTATGTACAAATATATTTTCAGTGTTTGACTTCTGAACTGAAGCTTAATATGCTTCATTATAAACTAGCAGGGATATCCCAAAACTCAACTGTTTAGACAAGCCTACTCACTGTGACCACGACTGCATCGTCCTTTTTTATTCATGCTGTTTTAACATTGTATTTTAACAGTTTTTAATTGTTGATGTTAATTTACTTGTAGATGTGAGGCGACCTTGAGTGTCTAGAAAGGCGCCTAAGAAATAAAATGCATTATTATTATTATTATTATTATTATAACAACGCTGTCCCAATCCCAATGGTTGCAGGTGTTGAACTCCGGCCCCAGCCGCTCGGTGGACACTGTGGTGGAGGTACTTCTGCCCAGAGTCTTGTCCCCTCACCCCCACAGGCTGCAGCAGCTCACTGACTGGCAGGTACAGCACAGAACCATGTATGAACTCACCGCACTCGATTTTTACGTGTGGCCAAAAAGTCACATTCTCCCTTTTGGAGCACTTTTCACTGCAGCAACGACATCATGGTCTTATCTAAGTATACAACTCCAAACCACAACTTTAGAGCCTCTGTGGATTAGATTTGACCACATTTATTTATTTTATAGTGCTCATAGTACAAACACACCTAACGGTGATCCCACAACAGATAAAAAGGTCAACAGTTCAAATATAGCTTCAAACGGGCAAGACACTGCACATACATTGACTGTGTAGGGTTCAGGGACGGATCTACTGGGGTGGCACCATAGGCATCGATCCATTGGGTGCTGCATCCACTCAAAACTTTGCGCACCCAGGTGAATTTGCCCTAATTACCATCCAGCCATCCATCTTCTTCCACTTGTCCGTTGCCGGGTCGTGGGGGCAGCTGTTGGAGCTGCACCAGCCCCTATGGCTCCTCCTGCAGGTGGTGGGTCCACAGAAGGACGGCCTCATGGTTCTAACCGGGCCTGTTGGTCTCTCATAAGGGGCTTCTGAACCGCTCTTTGTCTGACCCGTCACCTAGGACCTGTTTGCCATGGGAGACCCTACCAGGGGCATGAATCCCCCGACAGAGCCCCCAGGATCATCATTATATATATATATATATATATATATATACATATATATATATATATATATATATATATATATATATATATATAATTTTATTTTTTTAAGTTTACATTTTAACTGAGTTAGAAACCCCCTACTTATATTATGGAAAATGCTACTATTTGTATATCACAGCCATTCCCAAAGTCCACGACATTGCAGCCCCCTTATTAATCTGAAATTGTCTCGGGGCCCCCCAAAGTACCTGTTTTGAGGTGAAGCTTTTGGAGGCCCCCCTGTAGTGCCTCTGAGGCCCCCCAGGGGAATGTAGACCCCACTTTGGGAAACACTGATATATCGTTTGGGAGGCTCAGCCTGCAACTAAACGGAAAAATTGCCTTGTGACCAAGCAAAACTTGTGTTTCCCTGCTATAAACATTCGACATTTTAAAATGTGTTGCCACCCCAGAAATGATCCCTGACCCTGCTTGCCACCCTGGGATTTTTTTCTAGATCCGCCCCTGGTAGGGTTCAATGGCACGGTTAGGCTGCTGCATTTCTGTCACTCTGCCATGATGCAGCTGTGGCAACATACTTTACATATTTTTAAGAATGTGGGATGAAACAAGGTCAAACTGATGCTTAAGAATAGAATCACTGATTCCCCAATGATATATACATAGCAGTTATTTAAGTTGAGTTTGTCTGTGCATGTATTTGTCCAGGCGTCTCAGGGTAGCTGCTCCCTCGGGGACAGGCCGCTCCCAGTGCAGGACGACTGTGCTGTGCCCCACGCCTCGCTCCTCCAGCAGCTGCTCTTCTTCTTCTCCCCGCCGGGCACGCGCACGCTGGTAACGCACATACACACACACGCACGCACGCACGCAGGCATGCACACACACACACACACACACTAATGCTCATACTGCTGCAACTCACAGCACACAAAACAGGAAATGAGGGACTTGTCAAAACAAGAATCCAAACTGGGGAACTTGCTGGGAGGGTGTTCTGAACTTCCTCTGTCAACTCTACATTAAATTACTCATATAAAATATGAATCTTGTTTTTTCCTGATCAGACCAAGAATACTCTGCTTGTTTGATGACATTTCAGATGGTTCGAAGTAGGGCTGCACTATTTTGACAAAAAACCTAGTTGCGATTGTTCTGACAAATATTGCGATTCGATTTGTGATGAAACTGCTGTCAGTATACAAAACATCATAAAAAAAAGCATAATAAAGAGTGAGTTTTGTCTTTTTTTTACATTGTGGAGAAAAACTCTTGTGTCCTGTGTCATCACCTGTGTGTCACTCACCTGTGTGTCACTCACCTGAGCGTCTGTCTGTTCTCTGTTGTTCCTGTTGTGTCTCCTGTGTGTCACTCACCTGTTGTCTGTTTCACTCACCTGTGGTCTTGTTTCACTTTGTGTCACTCACCTGTGTGTCACTCACCTGTGTGTCTGTCTGTCCTGTGTCACTCACACCTGTGTGTCACTCACCTGTGTGTCATCTTCACCTGTGTGTCACTCACCTGTGTGTCACTCACCTGTGTGTCACTCACCTGTGCTGTCCCTGCATCCTGTGTGTCACTCACCTGTGTGTCACTCACCTGTGTGTCACTCACCTGTGTGTCACTCACCTGTGTGTCACTCACCTGTGTGTCACTCACGTCTGTCTGTGTCACTCACCTGTGTGTCACTCACCTGTGTGTCACTCACCTGTGTGTCACTCACTGTGTGTCACTCACCTGTGGGTCTCTGTCCTGTGTCACTCACCTGTGTCTGTCTTGTGTCACTCACCTGTGTGTCACTCACCTGTGTGTCACTCACCTGTGTGTCACTCACCTGTGTGTCACTCACCTGTGGGTCTGTCTGTCCTGTGTCACTCACCTGTGTGTCACTCACCTGTGTGTCACTCACCTGTGTGTCACTCACCTGTGTGTCACTCACCTGTGGGTCTGTCTGTCCTGTGTCACTCACCTGTGTGTCACTCACCTGTGTGTCACTCACCTGTGCTGTGTCACTCACCTGTGTGTCACTCACCTGTGTGTCACTCACCTGTGTGTCCTCACCTGTGTCCTCCCTGGTGTCACTCACCTGTGTGTCACTCACCTGTGTGTCACTCACCTGTGGTCTGTCTGTCTGTGTCACTCACCTGTGTGTCACTCACCTGTGTGTCACTCACCTGTGTCTGTCTTCCTGTGTCACTCACCTGTGTGTCACTCACCTGTGTGTCACTCACCTGTGTCGTCTGTGTCACTCACCTGTGTGTCACTCACCTGTGTGTCACTCACCTGTGGGTCTGTCTGTCCCTGTGGTCACTCACCTGTGTGTCACTCACCTGTGTGTCACTCACCTGTGGGTCTGTCTGTCCTGTGTCACTCACCTGTGTGTCACTCACCTGTGTGTCACTCACCTGTGTGTCACTCACCTGTGTGTCACTCACCTGTGGGTCTGTCTGTCCTGTGTCACTCACCTGTGTGTCACTCACCTGTGTGTCACTCACCTGAGCGTCTGTCTGTCCTTGTCACCTGTTTCACTCACCTGTGGGTCACTCACCTGTGTGTCACTCACCTGTGTGTCACTGTCTGTCCTGTGGTCACTCACCTGTGTGTCACTCACCTGTGTGTCACTCACCTGTGTGTCACTCACCTGTGTGTCACTCACCTGTGGGTCTGTCTGTCCTGTGTCACTCACCTGTGTGTCACTCACCTGTGTGTCACTCACCTGTGTGTCACTCACCTGTGTGTCACTCACCTGTGTGTCTGTCTGTCCTGTGTCACTCACCTGTGTGTCACTCACCTGTGTGTCACTCACCTGTGTGTCTGTCTGTCCTGTGTCACTCACCTGTGTGTCACTCACCTGTGTGTCACTCACCTGTGTGTCACTCACCTGTGTGTCACTCACCTGTGTGTGTCTGTCTGTCACTCACCTGTGTGTCACTCACCTGTGTGTCACTCACCTGGTCTGTCTGTCCTGTGTCACTCCTGTGTGTCACTCACTGTTCCTGTGTGTCACTCACCTGTGTGTCACTCACCTGTGTCTGTCTGTCCTGTGTCACTCACCTGTGTGTCACTCACCTGTGTGTCACTCACCTGTGTCTGTCCTGTGTCACTCACCTGTGTGTCACTCACCTGTGTGTCACTCACCTGTGTGTCTGTCTGTCCTGTGTCACTCACCTGTGTGTCACTCACCTGTGTGTCACTCACCTGTGGTGTCTGTCTGTCCTGTGTCACTCACCTGTGTGTCACTCACCTGGTGTGTCCACTCACCTGTGTGTCACTCACCTGTGTGTCACTCACCTGTGTGTCACTCACCTGTGTGTCACTCACCTGTGTGTCACTCACCTGTGTGTCACTCACCTGTGTGTCACTCACCTGTGTGTCTGTCTGTCCTGTGTCACTCACCTGTGTGTCACTCACCTGTGTGTCACTCACCTGAGCGTCTGTCTGTCCTGTGTCACTCACCTGAGCGTCTGTCTGTCCTGTGTCACTCACCTGTGTGTCACTCACCTGTGTGTCACTCACCTGTGTGTCACTCACCTGTGGGTCTGTCTGTCCTGTGTCACTCACCTGTGTGTCACTCACCTGAGCGTCTGTCTGTCCTGTGCAGTTCTGCGGGCTGAGGGACTTGGTGTGTGAGCGCCTCGTGTGTCACCTGGGTACTCTGGAGTCCGGTAAAGTGGTCACCATTCACCTGGAGACAGCGCTGAACCCTGCGGTGCTGCTGCAGGCGCCGGTACGTACATGAGGTCATGTGATGATCAAAAGATGAGGAGAGTCCCTCATTTGTAATCTGTCTGTTAAAAGCTTAGTTCAGCCTGTCAATCTTCATCTCAATTCCCAATACTTATTTTCAATACTTGCCAATGTAAATTCATTTGTTGAAATAACACTTAAAGCTACTCTAAGCGATCCGTTATGCCGGTCCGGCAACTTTGCATTTCCATCAAGCATTGCTAGATGTGTCACGCTCGCACACAGCAGCAGACTTTGTACCGTAGAAGGAGACGGCCGCACCTCCCTCACCTCACTGCACGCGCTAATATTCAAACAGAATGATCAGTCACAAAACTCCCCTAGTGCAGATGTGTTTTTGGTCATTTACCGCTGATTATAAAAAACAACTCAGCTCTCCCGCCCGTAGATTGTTATCGAGGGGACTTCCACATCCCAAGCGCCTCATGCGAACAACACGTGACCGCAAATAAACGATTCTGATTGCATGGATCCGTTTGAGTTTAACAGAAGCGGCAACAGCCGGCACCCTGTCCAGACTGATATCAATATACAGAGGGGGATCATTCTGGATGCCAGGCTATCACTACTCCACCTACTGATGAAAAAAATTCAAAAAGACATCACTTAGGGCAGCTTTGATTACTTTTTTTTTAACGAAACTTACTAAAACGAGACTAAATCTTGACTAAAATCGTTTGAGTTTGACTAAAACTATCACATTTAGAAATGACTAAAATGTGACTAAAACTAAAAGCATTTTAGTCCAAAAGACTAAGAATTCAGGTGCATACACTTCTGACCAGTCCAATCACGTTACCACTGCTATTTGGTCGCCGGAAACACTTGCACTAAAGGGCCTGTCACAATTGGCGCATTGACCGCAGCGACTTTGTCCTCCATTTGTTCTGCGCCAAAATTGAAATCACCATCAGCCGCAAAGATCGCAAAGTAGATCTTTAAGAAATCACAGTCACAGTCACAATAGAGTACGGGCTGCGACTGGAGGCGGTTGATTTGGATAGTGTCCAAATGGTGGTGCAAGGAAGAAAGCGAATGGTGAGAGGCTTGTGAGCGGCTGGTGAGCGAGTGTTTCACGGGCCACAGACGTTGATTGCGGGCAGTGGTGCGGACTAGAGTGCTACAACCGGCTCGGACACATTTTTAGAATTCATTTTCGGGCTCGGGTCGGACTCGGACACATCAGCGCGTTAAAACAAATCAAACTGGTGTAAAATTAAAATGGGCCTGTTTAGTTGACTTAGCGTTCGTTTTTGTGGGAAAAAAATACAATAAACTGGGCCCAGTGCTTTTACGCATCAAAGCTCAGCAAGACCCTGAGCTCAGGCCCTGCTCCGGGGAAGTGACCAGCTTCTGTCTGACTTCTGACTCTGTCGTTTGCGGGTGGGTAGTGATAACACACGGACGGCTCGGCGGGTAGCTGCTACCCGCACACTATTTAAACTATATCATTATGGTGTCTACAGACCTAACACACAGCTCGTGCTGTTGCTTCTAAGATATGAATGAAAACGGTTTCCTGATTCTTTGTACTTTGGTGACAGTATAGTTTTACGAGCCTACATTTCTCTGACACTTGAGGCAAATCTCGCCTCTTTCCTCTCTCCCTCTCCTGGATATTATTTCAATATGTGTGGGTTTGGAGTGTGTAGTAGCCTACCTGTCTGTCCAGCGATCATGTCATGATAAAATCCACTTAAAAACATGTTTGTAATCCAGTGCGTCCTTTATTTTGATCACGCCCGTGTTTCCATACGTTTATTGACGCGTGTGATTCCTCTGATCCGAATGCCTGGGCTCGGGAAAGGCATTTCAAACCGCTGCTGCTTGACATGAAGATTCCCTTCCAGACAGTGTCTCCGTTTCACTTGTGTCTTCTATGATGTACTGGGAGTGGTTATGTTGTTCCAAATTCAGATGATCAATACATTTTTCGCGAATCTGTGTTTTTACTCCTCCGGCCTCCTCACGCCGCTCTGAACAGCGGGGGCGCATTGCTGCTGATTCCCACAGCTCCAAGGCACCTGCCGCCACGCACACTCATCACCCGCATATGTGCGCGCACTTACATTGACAATACACAGGAATCAACCGCACCGATGTATTATCAGTTTAAGCATTCAACCCTCATTAGCGTCACGTTGTTTCGTTCAGATGAAAAAAATAAAGTGATTCAATATAAAGCTTTTAATTTGTGTGATTTATCACGGGCACGGGTGGGTAACGGGTAGAATGTTAACGGGTCCGGGCGGGTGTGGATTTAAATCTTCATATAATCACGGGTTTACAGACGGGTAGGTGCTGTAGCGGGTGGGTGCGGGTCTCCAGAAATGGACCCGTGCAGGACTCTGTGTGGCGGTGTAGAGCGCAGCGCGCCATGTGCCATGCCAACATTACGCGCTGCGTAACCTCACTTCAAAGGCTTTTCTCAAACCGTGCAGCGCTTTAAACACATGATTTATCCATTGATCAAAAATAAAATATAACACGTAAGTCCGTGGTGTAAGAGAGAGGGCAAACGTGGCTCTTTTTAGCAGGTTAATGGGTTCTGTGAAGCGCGTGCATCACTGCCAGTAGAAATGTGGTGAAACTGTTTCAAAGTGTCTCGGTGTGCGTTCGCTCTAAGCGCACGGACTGAGAGAAGTTTTGACAAGTATTGAATTCACCTGCACTACGAGGTAACAGCGGGTTTACGAGCATCCCCATCCCCCGCCCCTCCAAGGGCCGGGCTCGGACAGAAAAAAACGGCCCGATCCGCGCTCTAGACCAAACGGGGGAAGAGGAAACAGCGTCTAGCCTCTACGAGACTGATATTGTCGCTCACCAGTCTCTCACCATCTGCGTGACTGAGACGATTTATCTTTCACCATTCTCGCGACTGTAGCGGCCTGCTGCGGCGATAATCAGTCGCAATCGACCTCCACTGAATTTTGTGCATGCATGACATTTAGCTGCGACCGATGATCCAACTGCGATTCACACCTTTTCATGCGGTCAATAGCGGTCGCTCGTGCAGATGCCCGTGCGCCAAAAGAGAGTGTTCGCACGAACTTCATATTTTGATGCTGCAAACGATCGCATAGTGCCCGTGCACCAATTGTGACAGGCCCTTAAGTCACTCACATGTGTTCACTTCAGGAGCCACTGGTGCGCAGTCCTGAAAAAAACCTCTGGGTTTGCACACGCTGTAAGATGTGAATGAAAAGGGTGTCCTGATTCTTTGCTTGTACCAGTACCTTAAGTACCAGATTTCTAAAATGTATCCTACGATAACCAGCCCGGTGCCTCTGATTGTGTCTAACCCAGCGTAATCACAGGAGGAATATCCAGCTGTAGACAGTTCCAAAAAATTAGGCACCAGGCATTAAAGTTGTTTTTAACGTGTCTAAAGTGCAATGGATTCCAATGGGGGACTATCGGCTATATGATGATCATGATAAAATCCCCTTTAAAACATGTTTGTAATCCAGTGCGTTCTTTATTGCGTCTGTGTTTTCATTATTTATTCAAGTTTATTAAAGCGTATGATAGGTTGCGTTCATGTTTTTCACTTGAAGGGCAGGTGTCAATACAACTCTATGGGAGAGAAACAGTTTTATAAAGAAGTTTCCCCCAAAAAAAGTATATGTATGTTTTCCCTGATCATTATTTGACAGTGACTGGATTCACAAACCTGCCACATTATTTTTATGGCTGAAAGTCCTTTCTACTCAGCAACATCACACACATGTTTTTGAATATATTCTCCACTTTTGGATGCCTTTATGAGGAAATAATTAGGCCATAGTTCATATGAGCTGGAAGAGAGGACTTTGAACTTTGTGACAGTGTATGTTTCATGTGAATTGGCTCAGGAATCAGAGAAATTAGCAACAAAGACTATAAATCTGCATTTTGTCAGTTGCCGCCATGTTATTTTCAGCTGCTCCAGCTCAATTTAAACTATAGGCTCTTTACAATGTTGTGATGTCACGTGAACGCAACCTATTCCTATTCCGAATGCCTGAGCTCAGGAAAGGCATTTCAAACCACAGCTGTCTTAAAGTTTTTCCTCCTCTTTTCAGGCCCTGTTTTCGTCTCACTTGTCTCTTTATGATGTAGTCGAGGTGGTCGTGTTGCTCCAAATCCAGATGATGAATTGACTGATATGTGCACTATATAGGGAATAGTGAGGACATTTGGACACAGCCTAGGTCATGCTGAGCTCATGTTTTGGCGACGGTCCTGTGATTATAAACAATTATTTTCCGATTGTGTCTGTGTCAGGGTCGACACAGCATCATGAAGCTGGATAGCATGGCGTTTGTGATGTCTCCTGCTGAAGACCAGCACACGGTGATGAGGAGTGAGCAGCCCACAGCTTCGGTAAACGACTCCTCTTACTACGATGAGTGTTTAAGCTCACTAACCACTCTGTCCCCCGTCTTCCATTAACCCCTGTGCTGTGTGTGTGTAGGCCCAGGTGGTGGCGCTGTTCTCTCAGAAGCCCTCTTCTGCAGTCAGGGTGCTGCTGGTGGTGGTCAGCCTCGTCATGGGGCTCCTCATCCTGGCCGCACTCATCTACTGTCTTTGGAAGGTACACAACCCCATTAGAGACCACCTGATTGTTTTGTTGTAATGGATTTTCTTGGTGTCTTGTAAACACAGACATTTCAAAAGAACAAAAAATAACTGTCCATTAATCATAAAGACAGTATTGGACTCTGAAAGTAGTGAAAAGTGATTATAAACTCATCACTAGTGATGAGTGGTTCTTGAATGAATAAGAAATAAGTTTGGTGATACTACACCAAACTTTAGGGTAAAAGAGGTTGAATATTTCTGTACAAACGAGAGTTGTGCACTCTGAACCCGTATGGGGCTCAGTGTGAGTGAGTGACCAGCTAGTGTGAACTGGGAGAACGAATCACTCTGTGGTTCACGTCAATCTAAGGCACTGGTACGAAGGAATCAAATGATTCAACTGCTAACCCCGGCTAAGCTAGCCTCGCGCTGAAATGTAAATAAATCAGTGGTCAAATCAGGCAGATATCATTTAATCCCAAGATTGTGAATTACATCAAATGCTATTTTATACAGTTACATAATGCTAAAATAGCACCAGATTACAATCATTAACCATAAGTTACCATTCACCATTAATAACATTGGTTGGATTTAATGTCTTGTGGAAGCTACGGTTTTCATTCTCTATGAGATTTGACCGTCCACAGTAACATTTTCATTGGTTTGAACAGTAGTTTACATTAGACTGACTCAGTCAATCAAAACACCCGATTCACTTTGGTGAGTGATTCAGTTAACTCGAGTCAGTAAAATGAATCGAACTTCACATTACTATAGAGAATTGGGAGTTAGACATTTTTAAAGATGTCCTCCCTCTTTCATTGTTTGTTGAAAAAAAAAAAACTGGTATAGAGACTTTAATACATCATGTTCACTACATGGAAAGGTAGAAATGTAGATGACAATTGTGTGATATCTAAAAACAAATCCTAATACTGTATTGTTCATTTATATTTAATATTATTCATTTATATTATTCATTCATTTATTTTTATTAAAATAAATAATAAATTAACATGGTTCTCATTAATATGGCTAATGAGATGTTTCAAAGTAAACCTAAGAGAATGCACTCCCCTTCAGTCATTGTTAATTTTGACAGCATATTTTAATTTAGTTGTAGTGTATATTACTGGTAATTTAAGTAAAGATGTAGTCAAATAATTCCCATACATTTTCGTCTGGTTTTAGTTGACTAAAATTGCATGTATATTTAGTCATCTAAATCTAAACTTAATTTAGTCAACTTTACATTTATAATATTTGATATAATTAACTTTTTTAATTTTTATATATTATATATATTTTTTTTTTATCAGCGAAAATATGGGACATTTTAGTCATAGTTTTTGTCTCATTAGCTACCTTTGATTTAGCTTTAGTCTAATTTTAGTCAGCAAAAAATATTACTTGACTAAAATTATGACCAAATATTGATGGGCGAGTGAAGCCTTTCCTGCAAAAAAGTCTGGTAAGGTTTGAAGTCTGTGAGCTGTCTCATTCTATTTGAACACTGACCTCTTGAGGACAAACTTTATTATTGCAACTTCTCATAAACACGACTGAAGCACCAACACAATCATGTGTGCTAGAGAAGGTTTTATTATTTGCAGCCTGATATTGATGTTTGAATGTTCAAATCAATCATAGGCCAATTTTTACAGTAAGAGCTATTTTCTTTGTAACATGGGTCTGTGCTTCATGGAGCTCCAGTGGACAGGGCCAACTCAGTCACCTGTGGCTCTGCTGCTCCGAGGCAGGACATCAATGTGTGATATTTATATTTCATTCAGTCAGAGCAGTGCTTTAAGTGGGCCGGTACGCGCCGGTACTCAGTACCTCTGACTGTCAAGAGTTAATTTAGACACTATTTGCTGTAGATGGCGCTCCTTACGTTTCCCTTGCCTGGTCAGCCTTCCATGCCTTCTTTAGTATCTCTTCAAACGCAGGACTTTGTGAAGGATAGAAAAAGCATTTATTCTGACTGGCCCACAGCCTGGAGCAGACACTTTCACCACATGAGCGCGGTTAAATGGGAAATGGGGGAAATCCAGCATATTCTTTTATCACTATTGATTTACATCGCTATATGGACCAGAAAACATCTGTGGTTTAGCGGCTCACCGCTCAAGGCAGCAGTGAAACACTCTGACCTGATGACCCGCTTTGAGACACTGATACGCAACTCAAAGAATGAAACACATTTTGAGACAATAGACCCTTTAGTCACATGACCAGCTGTTATTGAAACAGGCTCAGACGCAGTGTTTCGAAGCAATCTGCTTCAAGAAGAGCAATATAAGCTCTGGAGCACCAGGTTTTTTGCCCATCACTGTACAATATTTTAGTTGATGAAATTAACACAAAATAGACATTAAAACAAAATAGTTTTTATGTTTTCCCTGAAAGTCCAAGCTTCCCTATAAACCATGTGCTGTTACTGCCAGAGGATTGGCCGTAGGCCTATCTGTAAACAAAGTAGCATGTTGATTAATGAGCTTTGACTGTAGATTTTTAATTCAAATCATTTAATTGCACGCCCTTAGCAGTCGTCAGATTGTCCCACGCATGTTGTGTGTGTGTGTTTCAGGCGGGCTTCTTCAAGAGGGAGCTGCAGAAGAAGAAACTACAGCGGGACAGCTGGGACTACGTGCCTAAACTGGGCCCCAGAGAGAGCTTCTCCTAACACTCACACAGGGGAACACGACAGGGATGTCCACTGGGCCCCGGGCTTTTTTTCCATCAGCCTTTCCTAAACTACTGCGTACCTCCACTGATCCACGGCCCCGCAGACTGTCTAGTGTGACCAGCTTGAGCTGTTGGAGTGGGGGAAGGACGGACTAAAGTTAGAGGAAGTGCCCTGTGACCGCTGACCTTCAGGGATCATACGACTGCCTGCACTGACCAGACAGAGCACACACCAATGAACTGCAAAAACACTGAAGCTGTCTGTGTCTACTGAATGTTTTTATCCTGAGAAGAAGCAGCTGAAGCCACGCCACGGTTCAGTCATTTAGAGAGATAACATGCAAAATCATTTTTTATTAGCTTTTAACCACATTAGAACCCATTAACTGAGCCATACTCCATCACTAGAGACATCCTGGATTGGTGTTTTGCTTCATGCTGACAATGATCAATTGTTTTTAGCAGCCAGACAGACATTTTCATTGTAGTTTAATAAATACATTAAATGACAGAAATACGAAAGTACAATATAATGAGTGTGTTTACATGTACTCAAGTTTCCCGATTTCAGAAACCCAAAAATAGCAATTTTCCGGTAATGAGAAACCTGTATTCTTCGTTGGGATTCTCCAGCAGTAACTGAGATATAACAACATGTACTGTATATGCAACTTCCCATTTCTTGCCCATGCGCCGTTAATTGTAAACAAACATGGTGGAGACTAGTTCGAACATGAGTCCGAAGAGCTCCTGTTTCTGAAGTCAAGAGGAGATGGCGTTTTGTATTTTAACCGTAAAAGAACTCATAGTAGTGCATATTTAAGATGGAAAGAAGCATCTCAATGTGGATTTATGTCAAACTGCTGCAGATCGTTTAAAGGTGGCTGGTTCCCTATTTGATCATGTAAACAGGGGATTTGAGTTTCCCCATTTCTCAGTTACATATAAACACCACATCCCGAAAATTGCCATAACCAGATTATGGCTAAAAAGCATGTAAACACACTATCAACTGTCAGTCTGTGGCCTTTTCTGACGTTTTTGTGATGTTGAGGCGAGACACTGCAGGTTACCAGGGTAATACTTGCGTATTACTGACAAAATTATTGCCAGAAAATAATTTTATGTGTAAAAATAGCAAAAGGCTGCCTATATTCTCTGCAACTAAATCTAGATGATGCATACAGTAGAGCCAGGTTTAAAGCTGCCCTCAGCTATTCCATTTTTGCTGGACCCGCATGGTTGCATTCTCACATTGCATCGCTAGAAGTGCCACCTCCGAAACATTGAGCTAATTTGAGCTCCGCCTCGAAAGAAATTATAGGTCTCAAAATGTTTACTTTGCTACATATTTTATTTATTCTGCTGATAAATGTGTTGCACACAAGATTATTGATACGTCCCTTCTGTCTGAACATATCACAAGAACAGCGTGTGCAGAGGGGTGAGTGGCATGGGTGACGTTCACCTACTGACGAAAAACAAACCCAGGAGTATACAGTAGCTGAAGGCAGCTTTAAAAATAGGGTTTTATTTTCCGAAATGATAAATCAAAGATTTGTTCAAAGGGGATTTTGCCAATGTCTTTTGTTTTTTAATCAGCTAGTTACAAAACATTCCATGTTTTGGGGTTTTAAACTCAGTAAATAAGGCCAATAAAGCAAGGCCCTCTGCTGGAGCTACTTTTGTAAATAGGAGATAGTGAAAAGATTTGAACCAAAATGACTTGTATGTATTTCTATTGTTTCTCTGGAGCTGACGCTGATCTGTTGGTGCACACACGTCCATCCTCTTAATGACTACTTTCTTATTCAATTCAGAGACATTTTTCTACAGAGTTTATAATGTTCTAAAACTGCTGAGGGTTTGTTTTATTAAAGTCTGCTGTCACACTGCTGGGGTCGTGTCTTTGTGTCACTGTGCTGCAGGGTCACCGCTCAGATCTACACAATTATTTCCTCATAAAGCCATCCAACAGTGGTGCCCATATTCAAAAACATTTGCACAATGTTGGTCAGATGAAAGGACTTTCAGCCGTAACATGAATGTGGCAGTGTTTGTGGATCCAGTTCCAAACTTGTACAAGATGAAATGAATTAACATTTTAATTTGGGCATGTTTATCTTAAGGAAGAGCACGATGATTCTACAACTAAACCGTGAAATTTGTCCTGGGCAGAAATAAAAAAACAAACTGATATACTATTCAGATTGTTTTCATTTCCTAAAATGAGTACTCCTTAAAGGGACTATACAGAGTTCAAAATGTTAAAATTATGTATTTTTCTCCCCCTACATGTTCCAGCCATGTCCTAATGTGTAGAATGAGCCCAGACCTGTTCACCACAACTGCCTCTAAAATCCTGCACTGTCACTCACAAAGGTGTTACTTTGGGTCCAAAGTGCCATCATGCACAAGTTTAATATAGAGATTTTATACCCACTGACCAATGACCAACTTGCATCTAGTCCCTTTAAAGCAGTACTAAGTAACTCTTGCCTCTAGAGGCCATAAGCGCCACTGCAGGTGTCATAGCATGTTGAGTGTTTTTACTCATGAATTGTCCGTGAGAGTAAATACTACGGTGACAGAAAAGACAAAGGGAGAGAGGGATATTGTACATCCAATTACACAATGGAGATCATTTTTTTTACTCAAACTTGGCTGTAAATACTGTTAAGTGGCGCTAGCCCACAGTTAGCTTTGCCCGTTAGCCTGTTAGCTTCTTCTTCGTGATTCCATTAGTGTGTATTGGTGGTTCCGACCCGGAGGCAGGCAAGTTGCAATTGTGGTTTTCTGGCCAGAGACACCAGGGGGAGATGAAAGACCCCCCAATCATCCCACTAACCCTTGTATTACCCCCAGAGGGACTATGGAAAGGATTTATTAAGGTAAACATGTTACTGAGGCATTTTTCACACATGTTGGAGCTTTGTAGGTCGCCTCGAGACCGCCTTAGCTCCAACTGTATTTACTCCAAAGTTAGTTAAGTCTGTGTTCACACACGCTCGCACAAAACATCACAACATCAGCCACGTGACAACGATCAGCTGTTCAACGAACTTATTCCCATGACAACGGGCATCGACCTGTCAATGTGCGGACACTGACACGCGTGCACGTACATGCACAAGTGAGAATACTTCACCAGAGGTCGGCCGCCTTCACACCACAACGGCTCCGACGCAGAGAGCGAGATGCACCGAGACCACCTGTTCCAGCTGCAGTCGGAGCGGCTGTTTAGACCGGCTTAAAGTGCTGCGGTTAGATTCACACTGACCCTAAAGTGCTGAGGTCAGATTCACACTGACCCTAAAGTGCTGCGGTTAGATTCACACTGACCCTAAAGTGCTGGGGTAGATTCACACTGACCCTAAAGTGCTGCGGTTAGATTCACACTGACCCTAAAGTGCTGCGGTTAGATTCACACTGACCCTAAAGTGCTGAGGTTAGATTCACACTGACCCTAAAGTGCTGCGGTCAGATTCACACTGACCCTGAAGTGCTGAGGTCAGATTCAAACTGACCCTAAAGTGTGAGTTAGATTCACACTGACCTGAAGTGCTGAGGTCAGATTCAAACTGACCCTAAAGTGCTGAGGTTAGATTCACACTGACCCTAAGTGCTGAGTCAGATTCACACTGACCCTAAAGTGCTGAGGTTAGATTCACACTGACCCTAAAGTGCTGCGGTCAGATTCACACTGACCCTAAAGTGCTGAGGTCAGATTCACTGACCTAAGGCTGGTAGATTCACATGACCTAAAGTGCTGCGGTCAGATTCACACTGACCCTAAAGTGCTGAGGTCAGATTCACACTGACCCTAAAGTGCTGCGGTTAGATTCACACTGACCCTAAAGTGCTGAGGTCAGATTCAAACTGACCCTAAAGTGCTGAGGTTAGATTCACACTGACCCTAAAGTGCTGAGGTTCAGATTCACACTGACCCTAAAGTGCTGAGGTTAGATTCACACTGACCCTAAAGTGCTGAGGTTAGATTCACACTGACCCTAAAGTGCTGAGGTTAGATTCACACTGACCCTAAAGTGCTGAGGTTAGATTCACACTGACCCTAAAGTGCTGAGGTAGATCCACGACCCTAAAGTAGATTCACACTGACCTAAAGTGCTGAGGTTAGATTCACACTGACCCTAAAGTGCTGCGGTCAGATTCACACTGACTAAAGTGCTGAGGTTAGATTCACACTGACCCTAAAGTGCTGAGGTAGTTCACACTGACCTATGCTGATAGATTCACTATAAGTGCTGCGGTTAGATTCACACTGACCCTAAAGTGCTGCGGTCAGATTCACACTGACCCTAAGTGCTGTTATTTGTGTGCTGAGGTCAGATTCACACTGACCCTAAAGTGCTGAGGTTAGATTCACACTGACCCTAAAGTGCTGAGGTTAGATTCACACTGACCCAAAGTCCCTTTAAGTCGACCTAACTAGAGCCTCTGTGAAAACGCCCTTAGTAGGGGAGACCGGGTATGGTTGTAACACTTTTTGCTTCAGCACCTGTAACTCACTGAATTTTTGAGCTAGAGTTTTCAAACTTTTATACAAAGTACCCACATTTGTTAACTACAAATGGCACCAATTCAAACCTCTGCAAGAATCACAGACCTCGTGAGTTGATGTCAAATACATGGTGGTCCTTTGTTACAACCAACCCTACTACCGGGTAGGTTGTAACACATGCTGGGGTAAGTTGTAACAGTTACACAAAGAAACAAAAACAGGGGCCACGTCATGTGATATGATTCAAATAGAGGTTTATTTAAATAAAAGAACAATCCAGAACAATGTCTCTCTCTCTCTCTAAGCTGTCATATGCTTAACCCCACTCTTTTTTTTTTTTTACTGAACCCTCTGCCCCGGGAGCGGCGGTTGGCTGTGGCTGTGTGGGCACTGTCCTCTGATGGGGAATTATAGAGTTAATTCGGCCCTCACACATGGCCTTATCATATCGTACTACCAAAACAGTACAATTTGGCCTTCTATGACTTGTGGCCTAGAATACACGTGGCACACTGTCAGTGGTAGATGCTTAGTGCCTACGTGGCACCAGGTTTACTTAACTCTCTTGATGTGGAAGGATGGACAGATTTGAATGTTAGGACTGTGCTACTGTACTGTGCTTTGAGCTCATGCCTCGGGTCTCGCAAAGATGGCAATAAAACTTCTCCTGCATAAGACATCCGACTGCTGCCTATTCTTCCCGACCTTTCGATCATCGTTTTGTAGAGATTCTCTTACAAATTGGCGTCCACGAACTCGTTTACACAGCTGCTCTGGTAAGTGCGTTTTTTTTTTTTATCCTTGATAAAAAGGAGGGAGAATGGCCTTACCAGACGCATGCTTGCTAAAAAAAGAATAATGCAATGGGAAATGTTTAAAGAGTAAAAAAAAAACAGTGTTATTGGTTGATTCTGGATGTTTGTTTCTGGTCGAGAGTAGGGATTTAGGTCCTGTACTAAGACCTAGAGTATTCGGATGCACAAGTTTAGACTAGAATGGCTACAGAGATGTGAGGCTCGATGCAGACTGTAGAGTCTACTGTTTAAGCAGCTAGTCGTCACAGGTATGAGAGGGACACATAATGTAGACTATTTTGAGTGTAAGCTTTGTTTAAGGTTGATTTTAGCGTCAACATAAGGCACGTTGATGTAGCCACTGACGCCGAGCTGTGGGCTACTGTGTGTATAGTTGTTTTATGTTACTTTAATCTTGAACTGAGTGCTGAATATTGAGCCGGTAATGGATTACATTGGCCGTGTAATTAATTACTTAGACGGTTGGAGGATAGTATAGCCACGGTCGAGTAGGACCGTGAATACAGACTTTATGTGGCCCTTGTATCGGAAATTGATGCAATGTTTACATGAAGTTTGTCGTTAAACTGCAGCTGGTGGTTTTGTCTGAACGTCGTTTAGAGGAAATCGGGCAGTTGTGGTGAATAACGGTTGGTGGGAGAGAGCCTAGGATAATTTTTCTCACAAGGGAGACCGTTGAAGTTGTTGTGCACAAAAAGAGAGAACGCTTCTGCAACGTATACAACCTACGTTTGTCTTTTGCGTTAACTTGAATTTAACCGTGAAAGTCCAGAATCAACTAATAAACATTGCGATAAATATCACGTTATTTTATTTAAAAAGGTGAAGTTGGCTATAGTTTTGGATGCTGCTGGAGATTTTTTTTGTCCGTTGTTTGCGTTCCGTGTCATGTGTCTCCGTGTTGTCTGTCTGTCCACCTGCTGCTTTATCTAATTGTTTTGCTTGTCTGCAAGGTCCGTGAAACAAAGTGTTCCTGATAACGTCTGCCTGGAGACAGATTGCTGAGTCAGCATTAAAAAAAAAAAAAAAATGGCAACATTGTTTACTAGAACTAGCTACTAAGCTACGGTACAGATTAAGAGTCTCTGTAGGGTAAACAGTGTCGCATTTTGAATGACAATTCAATTGATGATTCACGCTGGTGATAATGAATTGAGATTGTGTTTTGTTTTTCGAAAGTTGATGCTGCCTCTGATCTGTCTACAGGCCACAGGAACTGCGAAGGAGGACTGACTTCCGGTGTGACACCGATGTGTTTGTTTAGCTGCAACTTCGTGAGTACAACAACTGGGTTTTTAAAACAGATAAGGTTAAAAACAATGAGAGAAAGGCGTATGATTTATGACATTAGGCTAAAAATATTAAAGATTTGTGCCTGACAGGCAATCAAAACAAACGATATTTGGCAACAGTGAAACAAAGTTAGGATCAAAATGTGTACAATTGAGAAGTAAAAATGTCTTGCTTTTGTTGTTGTTGTTGTTATGTTGTAAAATGTTGACAGATGTTATTCTGCTGTGATTTGTTTTAGAAAACTGAGCTTTAAACCTGATTTTTAAAGTACCAGGACTAAAGAAAATAATAATATACTCTGTTTTTTGTAGTTGGATTTGCGGTAAAGTGAAACTTAATTCTGTCTTTAAGGTTCCGATGTCTGTGTAGGTTTTGGGCGTATAGGAATGATGCGACCTTTGTTGAGGTTTTAGAAATGAGATATCCCGAGGCCACGTCAGCAGATGGGCTCTCGCTGGTTCTCTTAAAGATAGTTTAAAGCACTTGCTTATAATTTTTTACATATTTAGAGTCAGCCCAAGGTTAGATTTGAGAAGTGGTCAAAACACTACCTTTGTGAGGGGAACGGTTAAGATTAGATTAGCTGGTATCCAAGCTGGTTTGGAAAAAATGTATTGTTTTGACTAAGGCTGTATCGCAGGCTAAATGTTTAATATGAAGATTCAACATTAGTCGGAATAATGTTTCCCAAGGTGATGTCGGATCCCCAAAAGATGGCAGCGCCGAGACATAATGAATTCAAAACAATTCTTAATTGCAAACAACACTAATTTGAATATATAGGTCAAATAACGAAGATAGGTCTAAACAAAACAAAGTTTAGAGTGGTGTTTTGCTTGATATGGTCTAAATTACTAATACACTTTTACATCTCGGTTTTGCTTGCAAGGTTTTTGGGGATCCTGACAGATCATTGTGCGTATAATTTAATTTCCTTTAAAATACCAATTTACTTGAAACCTAGAATAGACGATTGACGTTAACATGATAACATAAACTGATCACTAATTGATATGAGAAGGTAAAACATGAACAGGAGATTCTCCTTTTTCTGAAGATTAGCCCTTTTTGATAGTGTACAGAGGATTTTTTTTACATTCTTTATTATTATTATTATTACTTTTATTATTTACTCTTATTATTATTCCTATTATTTACTTGTGTTGCCTTTCTTTCAAATTTTCTTGTTTTATTTTTATTTTTATTTTTTGTTAGCATTTTTGAATTTTTTCTTATTTTGTAATGCTTTGCGCGATAGGACAACCTGATTTTTTTAAGTCTTTAATTTACTTTTACCTTGCCCCTTTTTGGTGGTTAGAGAGGGAAGCGGCTGGGCCTTTGTGCGATGCGTGAGCGCATGGTCCAAGTGCATGAAGGACAGTTTACAAAACCTGAGAGTCTGCCCTGCTCTCGAAACCAAAACACCTCCTCTGCTGCCGTCCCCCAACGCCCTAAAAAGCTGTCTGCAGGCGGACTAGTGCTGCAAATTTGTCTCAGGTCCGATGCTTCGCCCCTGTTCCACCTTTAGTTTACATTTGTTTTGAATTTTTGCGTATAAATAGATGTTTATATATTTTTTAATCAATTTTTTGTGTTTTGCCCATGGGCCAGGGCCCATGGGACTCCGTGTTACTGTAAATTCTCTTTATTTATTTTTTCTAATCTTCTTTTTGACTTTTTTAATGCTCAGATTGGTCAAACTATTTGAATCTCAATTGAACAGCTATAATTATCAAGATAAAGTAGATAATGAAATAAATAAATAAATGTAATTGAATAGTTTGATATTTACAGAGTGATAAATAACTAACAAACATAGACATTGTAGGGTACATAAAGTAAAAATTATTCAATGTTAACGAGGCGAGTTTAGGTGAAGCCAAGGCCCGTTATTGCTTTAATAGTATATTAATTCTAATACTTTCTTAAGTTATAGGCAAATTGTACTAAGTTCAATCCTACCTGATTTGCAGTAGGCCTTAGGAATTTATGTAAGATAAATACATTACTAAATAAATTAATGACAGAGAGATCTTGAATATTTAATCAGTGATATCCTTGCAGCTGATAAAATATTATCCCCTTAACTTTGAAAAGCAACTTGAGGTTACCATTCTCGTGTGAAAATGTTTTGTTGATAGTAGTGATAGAGATTAATTTGCTTGCTTTCTGATTAGTGCCCGAAGTGTGTTATAGCTCCCCATGGTGATGAGTTTCGCCGGTGGGACGGAGAGTTTGAGAGTGAAGATATGTACAGGGACCAGGTTATGAAGTGCCTTTGGGGTGATGTGGTGAGAGGTAGAGGCCCGTGTGATCAGGTGTCGATGGATAATGGAGATCTCGGAGGCAGGGAATGGTTACACGTGTTGAAAACGAGAGTCAGAGGTTTTGTGATATTGGCGAGGAGATTGAGGAGGGTTTTAGACCTATGTTGATTGGAGTCAATTAAACCGGAGTAGTAGTCGGATTTGGCAGAGGAGAGGTTGTCAGATGATTAATGATGTGATTATTGTATATTTCTTTCTATTTAGTGAGTCTAATTTTGTATAGTCGTTCTAGTTGTGTTCTAGGGATCTGGGTTAAGGCTTAACAATTCTCGTATTGTGTAAGTGTTGTCTCTGAACCTCACGAAATAGTGTGACTTTTATTCAAGTAAGTTGCGTGAGTTTTGTGCAGAAATTGATTGTGCTGTGTTTTTATTGTTGGTTTAGGTTTTAAGCAAAAGAAGAAGTCCTAAATTCTGATAAGCGGTTGGTACTGGTGTACTTTAATTTGGAGCATTGTAATAAAGTAATCGTTTACACTTACACTGAAAAACCCTTTGATGCTGAAGTTGAAATATAGTGTCGTTTGCCGAGACTTGTCAGCGGAGGCTGAATCCAGATTTGAACTCATAGCGTGTTCTTAGATTTGGATCTGAGACTGTGGTTTTGCGTTGCGCGCAGTCCGATGAAGAGGTTTGCATGCAGCGTAGTAGAACGGTGTCTTCAAATCTGAAATTTGTGCTGGCAAACGTGTTTTATTTCAAAAAATAGCAAAGGTGATAATCAGTGTAAATCCGGTATCTTAAGAGTCACTCAGAGAAAGGTCACACTTATGACCTCAAAAGTATATTGCTCATTTTCCACACTTTCACGACTCTGGTGCACCGAGTCCGTGTAACTGTTGAAAAGAGGAGGGGCCAAGAAGGAGAGTCGATTTGATCTCTGTAGAAATAATTGTGACTCTTTTGATCTAGAAGGAACAAATTTTGTTTACTTACTTAAATTTACTTACTGTAAATTTTGAAAACAAAAGTTACAGTAACTGGTTGAACTTCAAGTCTAAAACCCGATCATTAAACACAGGGAAAGCGTCAGAAATAACGTGACGTAGTGTAAATAAAACCCAGTTGTTGTAAACAATAGGAAGTGTGTAAGGATATTATGGCTTCATACTAACCATACTAATGCCATGATTGCATTTTTAATGTTATATTTACTATAAGATCATAGGAGTGTGCCTATTTTTAGTAACCTGTATGTATTAAGTGTGTAACACGTTTTAATCTATATTCTTTCTAGTTGATAACGTTCATTTCCCACAGAGACAGGGAATTTGCAGAAGGGCCCGACTCAGGACAGGAGCTGAGGAGCAGAGAACAATAACACCAATGGTATGATAACATGTGGCCTTGTGAGGCCGGAGTGTGCTTCTTTGTGGTTGCAGGAGGCAGCGTGGAAGAAGAGAATGTCAGTTCGCTCTGATGTTCGGAGGCATCTGTATCCTTGTGTATTTATTTTGTGTTTCCAAGCAAACGAAGGAAGCACTTATTATCCCATCATATATATTAACTTGCGATTGATAGTAATGATTGACATTTAGGTCATGATAATTGAACACAAATCTAACGAAAAGTCATATTTGGTCGGCAAGTTTGTAGAAATGGTACTGATGTGTGTGCTGTTTGCAAGTATAACATTATTTTCACAGGCGACCTGAGAGACGGGTTGGATCTGACAAAAAGGCAACCACATATCGGTTTGGGTTTGAATAATTGGTGATTAAGATTTATGTAAGCAGACATAATGTATCGAGGTATTTAATACAAATTTAGCAAGATAATTGGTTCTACATTTGCATCTAAAAGGTTTACATTGGTTTAGTGTCAAAGTGTGGTTGAGTTTAGCCAGAAGTAACTTTATGATATGATTTTGATGCAGGTGTTTGAAGGAGTTTGTGTTTGGAGAGGAACGACAGGTTCATCTTACACACCCCACTTTGCCTTTGCATTTATTTCATTTTGCATCATTTTCATTTGTACATTTATGAGTGTTTTCATTTTATATTTGCTTTAATTTTATATTTAGCTTTATTTACTTATTATTTACATTTATTATTTAAATGTTTCTTCCTCTTTTATAGTTGATACGTTTTTATACACTTTTAACTTCATAGGATGTGTTAAGGTTTTTTTATATATTCAGTTTTGTTATTCTAGTTTTTGTTATTTTATGCATTTAATATTTTATTATTTTTATATTTGTATATTGCCTTTTTATTGCCATAACACTGAGGTCCGACATCAGTGGCAAATACCAAGTTGAGCGTTAAGTCAGGATTTGTTCCCGCGGCTCATAACCACTGATGGTTCACATTTTGTTTCCATAAGCGCGACAAATGTACAGAGATTGATTAGGACTTAGTGGGAGGCCATTTTTGTATACCTATTTCTATATTTACCTAGTTTTTAACATTTCATTTTCATGTTTTTATATTTCTTATTTTTTCTATTTACTATTATTTTTAGTATCGTTTTATTATTACTATTTTTTGATTATTATTACTATTATTATTATTATTTTTGTTATTATTACTATTATTATTATTTTATTTTTATTATCCTTATTTATTCTTATTTTTTATTCATTTTTTGGTCCAGTCAGTTTCAGCCTCTTGTGATTTTGCATTTATATTCTAATTCATAGTGCTTATCTTTCATGGCTTTATATATCTGAATTTGAATTCATAACTTTGCAGGTCCGGACTCACAAGATGCATGGAGCAGGTTTTAATACTTGGTTGTCTTGTGGGAGGTCCTGTCATTTTATGTTTTGTGTGTTGCTTATTGCAGGTATGTTTAGGTCGGAGGAAGGTTTTAAGCTCTACGTCAGAAGCCGATACGCCTGAAGTATACAAGGATGAATATGTTTTGGTCTTATTGGGGGTTCTTGCTTAGCATTTTTCAGTAACATTACTTTTAATCTTGATTAAAATATGGGAAGCGGGTGAACTGTATTCTGTCTTAAGCTAGTTAAGATCGCAAATAATGAGGGTTACCATCCAGTTAGATTTGAATTTTATGGGAAATGTCATTGTGCATAAAAGTATGACTTAGCATGCTTCTCCTCGGACGCCGTTGACTCTACACGCCATTCTATTCCGACATGGAGGTTCGTAAGGACATCTTGATGGCTGTGGGTATATTAATCCCGATGGCTCATCCAAGATGGTCCAGTCATGTCCCTTATAGATCCGAGGCACCTGGAGGTGTTTCGACGTCCTGAGTGTGAAGATTGTTCTTTTTTGCTTATGGGCATTTCTCTTAATAGGTGAATGTGGTTTTCCTGAGAATTGAAATACTTATTTTTTTTTATGTTTTTGTGGTGTTTGTATTTTCTTGTATGTACATTTTCTGACTTGGACCAATAATAATATAATTTGCAGGAGAAACTGAATTGGTGGCCATAATCTTTTACCGTCCCTGGATAATTGGCAATAGAGTCTGGGATCGGACGTTTGGTTATGGTGCCCCCTCTTATACGCCCTTAGTACTTGATGCATGTGTTTTTATTGGTAGCAGTATTTACCCCGATTGGGTGATTAAGTGAATCTAATGACCACATGCCTCAGTATTTTGGGGTCACTGAGAGGGGGGTCATTTTATTCCATCACAATGACCCGTGTACTGTTGAATTAAGTGTTGAATATTGTTATGAAATGTAGATTCTGTGTGTCCTTCCACATAGGAAGTTAATCTTGTTGAGAGTTTATTGGGACTTAGCTTTGATTGATCTTAACTTGATTCTAATTGGGTTTTATTTAAGGTTACATTTACTTTTAACTTGGGTGAAACTACTACGTGTTTCAAAAGGGTGGCGTGATGGGGAATTATAGAGTTAATTCGGCCCTCACACATGGCCTTATCATATCGTACTACCAAAACAGTACAATTTGGCCTTCTATGACTTGTGGCCTAGAATACACGTGGCACACTGCCAGTGGTAGATGCTTAGTGCCTACGTGGCACCAGGTTTACTTAACTCTCTTGATGTGGAAGGATGGACAGATTTGAATGTTAGGACTGTGCTACTGTACTGTGCTTTGAGCTCATGCCTCGGGTCTCGCAAAGATGGCAATAAAACTTCTCCTGCATAAGACATCCGACTGCTGCCTATTCTTCCCGACCTTTCGATCATCGTTTTGTAGAGATTCTCTTACACCTCTGGGTGCCCCGATGGAGGTGTGGTGTTTCTGCTGCGCCTCAGCTGGGCGTCCTGTGGCGGTGCCCTGTGGCTGCGGCTGATGTGCCACTCCCGGTGCAGACGGCTCCTCTGATGGTGTTTCCTTACCTGGTTCATCTGTACCCAGACTCAGCCCTACGGGCATTATCTCATCATGTGCGCATGTGTAGGAGTGTCTGTGTGTGTGTGTGTGTGTGTGTGTGTGTGTGTGTGTGTGTGTGTGTGGCTATGGGGAGGGGGTGGGTGAGCAGTATTATTGTCTTTTTTATTTGGAAGAGTGGGTGGTTGGGTGGGCGGGAAATGCTCTTAATCTGTAAAGCACTTTGCGTTACAAACTTGTATGAAAAGCGCTTTATAAATACAGTTTTTTTTGATTGATTGATTGATAATACAGGTCTGCTGTCTGAGTCAAATAATCAGCCAACACTTCCTCCTGCACCTCAGAGGAAATCTGTTGATGCTCCAGTGTGACCTACACTGGGATGATCACTGGACCCTGGTCTCTCAGCTTCTGCAGGGTTTTGCAGTATCTGCTCAGTTTTACATGGCAGATCACATGTGCCTTTGTAACTGATCTGACCTGCCCTTCTTTCTGACCACATCAGAGGCTGTCTTGGCATTCTGTAAAAGTATTAAAATCAAGTAAGCGTTATTAACTGTAAAATAGGGGATGATTGTGTTACAACCATCCCCACCCCTGTCAGCCATTGTTTAGCGAGCTCTATCAGCATAATGGTTTGAAATTAGCAGGGAAATGTGCATCACATTTTGCCTGAGAAACTACAATTTAATCTAATGTAAGTCATATTGTTTTATGTGCAATAGTATAAGCACTAAACAAAATATAGTCTTGGTCAAAAATTTACTTTCTTACCTCAAAATCCTTTTTTCTCTATAGAATCTGCATAAACCTGTTTATAACCTTGACAATCACCATGTGGGATCAGGGAGGAAGTGGGTAACACTGATATGATCATCTGACTTATCCTTGAATGGTGGAATGGGTGGTGTTACAACTCTCCCCATGTTACAACCATACCCGGTCTCCCCTGGTGCTTTAAGATGAGCTCTAAAATATAATATTTTATGATGTTTTGGACTTCAATCCTCCATTACATTGAATTTAATGTTGATGATCATAACTTGATCATATATACCACAATAGTTATTTTGTTTAAATGGATTTCACTGTTTCATATGTATTTTTTTATTCCTTTTTTTTTTTTTTTACTAAAAAGTACCTGGCCCTCAGGACATTTTTTCTCCCTGTCTGAAGTGAAACCAGAATTAACTTTTACTTTTTTAGGGCAATTAGAATTTAAAAAAATATTTATTTTTGCTCAATGCCAGAAGAATGAGAGATAGAATTTTCTACACGGTTTTATATTACTTTTTACAAAACCAAAAGTTTACATACATTTCATTAATATTTGGTAGCATTGCCTTTAAACTGTATATTTTGGGTCAAACGTTTTGGATTTCCTGACACAAGCTTTTCACAATAGTTGGATGAGTTTTGGTCCATTCCTCCAAACAGAACTGGTGTAACTGAGACACATTTGTAGGCCACCTTGTGTGCCTATGCCTTTTCAGCTCTGCCCATACATTTACACCTGGATTGTTATCAGGACTTTGTGATGACCACTTCAAAACATTGACTTTGTTATCCTTAAGACACTTTGTAACCAGTTTGACCGTTTGCTTTGGGTCAATGTCCATTTGGAAGACCCATCTGTGCCCAAGCTTTAACTTCCTGGCTGATGTCTTGAGATTTTGCTCCAATATTTCCACATAGTGTTCTTTCTTCATGATGTCATCTATTTAGTGAAGTGCACCAGTCCCTCCCACAGCAAAACAACCCCACAGCATGATGCTGCCCCCCTGTATTTCACAGTTGGGATGGTGTTCTCAGGCTTTTCCTCCAAACGTGACCATTGTTATTATGAACAAACAATAGACCACAGGATATGTCTCAAATAAATAAAGTCTTTATCCCTGTGTGCATTTGCTTTTTGATGTTTCTTTTGGAGTCAGAGCTTCTTCCTGGCAGAGTTCCCTCTCAGCCCATGTCGGTACAGGACTTGTTTCACTCTGGATAATGACAAACTCTTACCAGGTTCAGCATCTTCTCCAGGTCTTTTGCATTTGTTCTTGGGTTGATATTCACATTTCAGACACAGCACGTTCATCTCTGGGACACAGAACCCGCCTTCTTTCTGATCTATAATAATAATAATAATGCCTTACACTTGTATTGCGCTTTACAAGCCTGTATTACCAAGTTTCTCAAAGCGCTACACTGTCATCATTATTCATTCACTCCATACTTGGTGGTGGTAAGCTACTGTTGTAGCCACAGCTGCCCTGGGGTAGACTGACGGAAGCGAGGCAACCAGTCTGCGCCATCGGCCCCTCCGACCACCACCAACCACTCACTCACTCACTACATTCGCTAGGCTTCCTGGTGTTACCAAACGGTCTCCCATCCAAGTGCTAACCAGGCCCTTCCCTGCTTAGCTTCCAAGATCTGACGGGATTGGGCAGAGCAAAGGCTGAGGTTAGAGCAATGATCTGTATGATGATTGGTCATTTCCATCATTGTTTTAACCAATGAACCTGAACCTTCAAGTGTCTTGAAATTACACCCAAGGATGAACCAGACTTGTGCTTCCAAGGTCATGACATCGTCATCTGGGCTTTAACAAATTGTTTAAAGGTATAGTAAAGTTAGTGTAGGTGTGATGAGGTTTTGTGGATAACAGAAACTAAAAGTGATAAATAAAAATTGTGCCGAATAAGAGAACTGAAACCTAAAACAAGAGCAGGCTGGTGTGACCAATAACGACAACTGATGTAAAAAATAGAACAAGTTTTTATTACAAAACTAAAACCAAGGCTTTAAAATACTATAAAAAGGTTAAGAACTGTTAAAATTGATTAAAACGGGGCACAACGAAGAGGAGGCCTGAATCTCGCGGCAGGAGTCGCTGGGGGAGGGGGGAAAGCGGCCACTCCTTCTCCCTCTGGGGTCCCGGGTCTTGGAGCTCTCTCGACCCGCCGGTGCCGCACCTGGGCAGAAGGTAAGGAGAGCCAGCACACCCGTCTACTACACCAGGTAGCAAAGGCCTAAGGCCACTCCGTACAGTGCAGTTCTGGGTCTCAGCGGTACTCACTGGCGGGGAGAGCTCCTCACTCTCCCACTGCTTGATACGTCCCCACAGCTTTCCCCGAACCGCACTCCGTCCCTCGCCTGCTCTCCGGTCGCTGGACGGCGATCTCCGGGCCTGGCGCACAACACACAACGGCCAGCCACGCACGATAATGCGGAACACGACGGCCCAAGGCTTCTAATACACCAAGCACCACGCATAGGATAGAGCGATACTCACGGGCAAGGCAGGGTCTATTGGCCCTGCCCCTGCGTGTATTCCGCGCTGTGGTGTGAGGGTCCTCCGCGTGGCTCCCAGCTGGCTGGGTGGGTGTGCGCCGTGGTTCTCCCACCTCCGTCTCGTACAGTGCCTTTTCCTCTTTCTGCTCCCTTTGTGACTGCGTCGACTCTCTTTTGTCCTGTTTCCGTTCCCGCTGGCCAACAGGTGTGGTGATTGCGGGGTTGTGAATTGGTGGTTTGCAGGCAGATGGGCGGGGGTTTCCATAGGAACAAACAAGGGGGCGTAACTCAAAAACATGCATAAGGAAAAACACACAGCAAACTAAACAAATATCACCAAACGCCCTCCTCTGACCGGATTACACCCCCCCACGCCTTGTGGTTGTCAGTCCCTGCAACTACACACACACAAACATCAGTCCCTGTAACGCGTCGGCGGTTGTCCAAAGTTCGCCCGTTCTGAACGGCGGGGCACATTCTCAGGGTCCATCAACTGTGGCTCAGGTGCTACTGGTAAGAATCCATAAACAATGGGCAACTCAAGCCCTTTATCCTGTGTGGATTGTTCAGCGGGGGTGGCTCAACTTCGCTCGGAGGTGCTGTGCATACCTTAAGAGCGTTCCTGTGTATAGTTTGTTCACGGCCACCTTTCTCAGGACGTACTCTATACACAACCCCAGTATCCCCCACAGAGTCCAAAATTACATGAGGTTCGGGAGCCCACCAAGTACTCAGCTTACCCCTCCCCTCCCTGCGTCTATTTCGCAGCCACACACGTTCCCCAGGTACCAGAGGCAAGGCTTTAGCTTTTTTGTCGAACTGCTGTTTGTGTTGGGAGGCTGAACCAGCTGCTTTTTGACGCGCAATGTTGTAAGCGAAGGTGAGTTTGTTATGGTGGTCTTTCACCCACCCTGCTGGGTCGAACTGAGGCTGCTGAGAGCCCATACCTAAGCCTACGTCTACCGGCAGTCGAAGGTGCCTACCAAACATCAAGAACGAGGGGGCATAGCTCGTGGCACTGTGCACTGTGTTATTGTAGGCATGGATCAACTCAGGCAAGTAGTTTTGCCAACAGCGTTGTTTCTCCTCTTCCAGAGAACGAAGCATGTTTAACAAAGTCTGGTTGAAACGCTCAACGCTACCATTACCGGCGGGGTGGTAAGATGTTGTTCTGCTTTTAGCTATGCCGTACATATCGCAGAGTTGTTGCATTAAGGCAGATTCAAAATTTGGACCACGATCGGAATGGAAGCGCGCAGGACAGCCAAACTGCTGTATTATATGCTTCCAGAGCATCTTTACTGTCGTTTGTGCGGACTGGTCAGTGGTGGGTATAGCCCACGCGAAACGGGTGAACAGATCAGTAGCAACTAGAATGTTCTGATAGGTATCAGTGGGTCGGCCTAAAGTCAAAAAGTCTAACCCAATAATCTCCAGTGGGTAGGTGGCTACGATAGGGTGAAGCGGAGCCCTAGGCTCAACACGGCTTCTCTGTAAGCAACACATGACACATTTTTCATGTAATGCGCGTACTTCCACCTCCATGCCAGGCCAATAAAATTGCTGTCGAATCCGAGCCAGGGTCTTGTCAGCGCCAGAATGAGCACCAGCCTCATGCGTCCTCCTCCAGACTTCCTCACACCTGGAACTCGGACACACAACCTGATGGTGTTCCTCATAGGTCAGTTTATCAACGAAACTCCGGTACAGTATGTCATCCCTCACAAACAACCTTTTCCATTGCTGAAGCAACTTTTGGGCCTTTACGGGGAGTGCCAGGCGGTCCGGGCGCTTTGGGAAACTCCCCCTCCCGACGTACTCCTTGACGAGCTGGATGTCTGGGTCAGAGTGTTGGGCCTCCTTCCATCCAGCCCCAGGCACCACCTCGACAGCCGCGGTTGTGGCTGGTCCTGCGACCTGTCTCATAGGGACAGGAAATCTGGACAGAACGTCAGCATTGATGTTGCTTTTACCTGAGCGGTATTTCACCGTGTAGTTAAATGAGGCAAGCTGCGCCACCCAGCGTTGTTCTACCGCTCCAAGGTGTGCGGTTTGCAGATGAGCCAGAGGGTTATTATCCGTGTAGATTGTGACTTCTGCTCCTGTAAGAAAATCCTTAAATTTCTCAGTCACAGCCCATTTAAGGGCCAACAGTTCGAGTTTGAAAGAGCTGTAGTTTGCGTCGTTCTGTTCGGTCGGATGCAGGCTTCTACTGGCGTATGCTATTACGCGTTCATGAGTCCCTTGAACCTGTGACAGTACAGCACCGAGTCCTTGGTTACTAGCGTCGGTATACACAATGAAAGGCTTATCGTAGTGAGCGTAAGCAAGGACAGGGGCTTGAGTAAGAGCCGTTTTCAGAGCATCAAACGAGGACTGGCACTCCGGGGTCCATAACACTTTCTTAGCCTGCGACCGCTTATCAGCAGGGATGCCAGTCAACAGTCTATTCAGAGGACGCGCCACCTTCGCAAACCCTGCGACAAAACGTCTGTAATACCCAGCCAGACCGAGGAACGCTCTAACATGCTTAATGGTGGTTGGGACAGGCCATTCCAAAACCGCTTGGACCTTCCCTGGGTCAGGTTTCACGCCGTGTTGGTCAACCACATGTCCCAGGAACGTTACCTCCCGTTGCAACAGCCTGCACTTGTCCGGACGCAGCTTCAGGCCGTGGCGCCACAACCGCTCGAACACCTGGTCAAGATGCTGAAGATGGGACGCAAAGTTAGCAGAGTATATAATGATGTCGTCTAAATATACCAATAGTGACTCTGCTATCTGACCATTCAGACACTGCTGCATTAGCCGCTGGAACGTTGCCGGCGCATTGCAAAGTCCGAACGGCATGCGTTCAAATTCATACAGGCCAAGCGGGGTGGTAAACGCAGTTTTCTCCCTATCGTCGGGATGCATTTCGACCTGCCAGTAGCCACTGGCAAGGTCCAGGGTCGAAAACCACTCGGACTGGCTTAAGCTGGTTAATGTCTCTTCGATACGAGGTAAGGGAAAGGCGTCTCTATGGGTCACTGCATTTAGCTTCCTATAGTCCACGCAAAAGCGCCAGCTACCATCCTTTTTTCGCACAAGAACTATAGGGCCGCCCAGGGACTACAACTCTCTTTGACAACTCCCTTTTCCAACATACCGGATATGAGGGTCTTAATCTCTTTATACAGCATGGGTGGTATTGGACGGTACCTCTCTCGTGTGGGAGCAGCGTCTCCCGTAGGGATCCTGTGCTGCACCAGGTTAGTCCGGCCAAAATCGTCCTCATGCTGGGCAAACACTCTCTCCCATTTCTGTAGAAGGGCACAGAGCTCGCCCCGTTGTTGTTCGGACAAATCTGGTCTATCTCCAAACATGCTCACCCCCGTGGGCGGTTCCGAACTTGTGGCAGCAACTGCAGCATCTACCAGGGTCACTTGAACAGCACCATCCTCCTCCAGAGACAGGGCTAGATCATTAGAGCCATGCACGTCAGATTCGTCAATGCAATAGAGGCGACCCAACTTTTGGAAGCGACCTAGGGAAACACTATATGGGTGGGGGTTACAAACACGCACAGGGACTCTACCTTTTTTCACTTCAACCAGGGCCTTCGCAACACCCACATTACCACCGCAGGCTTCTGGCATAGCCTCTAAGAGGGCACAGTAATTGGACCCACGCGGACCTCTTTTTGTACGACCCCACAACAACAACTCACTCTTCGGAGGGACAGCGATATGGCGTTTAGAAGCTAGTCTGACATATCCCACCAGACCGTCCTCAGCAGGGGCAACCTGAACATGGCGACAGGTGGTAAATGCATCTCTCCAGGCCTTCTGTTCTTTAAAGGCTTGCGGAAGAACAGACCCCCTAGGACATTTAAACAGGTTATCCCAGCAAGCTACAATGACATTCATCCCGACAATGAAAGGGTGTGTGCACTTTTCATCCTCAACAATTACCACTCCTCGTCCCGGGACTTCAATACCCTCAACCTCTAGATCTAACACGGCATAACCAGTGTAGGGTATTTCTAACCCATTAGCAGCCCTTAGTCGGAACAAGGTAGGGGCCTTCCCCAGCTTAGCTTGTATGAAATGCTTGTTAAACACGCTTTCTGCCATCAATGTAACCTGGGACCCAGTATCTAATAATCCACTTAGTTCGACTCCCTCAATGACTATTTTTACGGTAGGACATTGCCCGACGAACGTTTCAGAGGCCCTAGTTGGTGGCGGTGTGTTAACGAGCCCTGCTACGCGGACCTCAGCAGCAGGGATACTTAGTTTAAAGCCGGCTCAGGTGTAGCAGCACCTCTACAATAACGGGCTATATGGCCTGCTTTCCTACAACGATGGCAGATGGGTCTACCTTGCTCGTCCCGATCGTTGTTAGGTCTGGGTGTGTACTGCCGGTTCCATTTTGGATTAGGAGAACTGGGTCGGGGTGATCCTAGCTGCAGCAGTGGTTTGAGCTCTGCAACAATGTCTTGGGTAATCCCTTTCATCTGCGCCTTCACGTCGTCCATGATCTCACGTTTTAGTTGGTCCTTCCAGTCAGCATCGGGCGGGGGTCTAGGAGAGCCATATTGTTTATTGATAACTGAGCATGTTACCTCAGGTTGTTTACGGCCATATTCCGAGTTCAGCTGCAAAGCTTCCAGGCGCAAGTCAGCAAATTCCATCTCAGGGTTGCGGCGAGCGTAGACTTTCAAGGCTTGGGCTAGAGGGCCATCACAGAGTCCGAGTAGCAGTTGGTCCCGCAAAGCACTTCCGGAGGGGGCATTATCAGCGTCTTGACGTTGCAACCTACAATACAATTCACGCAGTCTCAAAATAAAGGATTGCACAGGCTCTTCTACTCCTTGTGTACAGCTAAAGAATTTCGACCTTAAAATTGGTACCGGTGTCTGATCGCCATAAAGGGAATCTAGATAAACAAAAATTTTAGCAGTCCGATCTTTTTCATCATCATCCAAAACTGTAATTTGCCGTTTTGCCTCTCCAGTTAGCGCTCCCAACACAATACTCACTTTCCTTGCCTCTGTTAGATCCTGAACTCCCAAAAGCCCTTTGATTTGTTCTTTCCAATCACAGTACTTTAAATCGCCGTCTGGCCCTTTAAACTTTGGTAGCCAAGGTGCCCCCGGGTACACAGGCATCATCATGTTTGCTCTTTATTGGAAACACCAGCTCTGAGAATGAATCCTGCCGACAACGCCAAATTATGTGATGAGGTTTTGTGGATAACAGAAACTAAAAGTGATAAATAAAATTGTGCCGAATAAGAGAACTGAAACCTAAAACAAGAGCAGGCTGGTGTGACCAATAACGACAACTGATGTAAAAATAGAACAAGTTTTTATTACAAAACTAAAACCAAGGCTTTAAAATACTATAAAAAGGTTAAGAACTGTTAAAATTGATTAAAACGGGGCACAACGAAGAGGAGGCCTGAATCTCGCGGCAGGAGTCGCTGGGGGAGGGGGGAAAGCGGCCACTCCTTCTCCCTCTGGGGTCCCGGGTCTTGGAGCTCTCTCGACCCGCCGGTGCCGCACCTGGGCAGAAGGTAAGGAGAGCCAGCACACCCGTCTACTACACCAGGTAGCAAAGGCCTAAGGCCACTCCGTACAGTGCAGTTCTGCGTCTCAGCGGTACTCACTGGCGGGGAGAGCTCCTCACTCTCCCACTGCTTGATACGTCCCCACAGCTTTCCCCGAACCGCACTCCGTCCCTCGCCTGCTCTCCGGTCGCTGGACGGCGATCTCCGGGCTGGCGCACAACACACAACGGCCAGCCACGCACGATAATGCGGAACACGACGGCCCAAGGCTTCTAATACACCAAGCACCACGCATAGGATAGAGCGATACTCACGGGCAAGGCAGGGTCTATTGGCCCTGCCCCTGCGTGTATTCCGCGCTGTGGTGTGAGGGTCCTCCGCGTGGCTCCCAGCTGGCTGGGTGGGTGTGCGCCGTGGTTCTCCCACCTCCGTCTCGTACAGTGCCTTTTCCTCTTTCTGCTCCCTTTGTGACTGCGTCGACTCTCTTTTGTCCTGTTTCCGTTCCCGCTGGCCAACAGGTGTGGTGATTGCGGGGTTGTGAATTGGTGGTTTGCAGGCAGATGGGCGGGGGTTTCCATAGGAACAAACAAGGGGGCGTAACTCAAAAACATGCATAAGGAAAAACACACAGCAAACTAAACAAAATATCACCAAACGCCCTCCTCTGACCGGATTACATAGGTAAACTTCTGACTTTGTAGAAAGTAACAAAAACATTTCTAAAAGAAAAATCTATCTCTCATTCTTCTGGCATTTAGCAAATATACATAATTTTGAAAATTCTAATTGACCTAAAAAAGGAAGAGAAAAATGCGTATGTGTCTTTTTATATAGTGTATGTACACATCTGGTTCCTACTGTATAAGGCTAAATGCTAAAGCTGAGCAAAGCAACAACAGGAGGTTTTCAAAGAAATGTGATGTTTAGTGATTACCATCACATTTTGTCTGTGTGACAGACAAAAACCATGGCAACATGCCCTTTTGGCTCAAATCACAGATTACAAACATGTTTACACTGGATTCAATAAAAATCAGTTCTGATGCTTTTCTAACAAGTCATTTCCACAATGCAATGTTATTTCCATCACTAAACTAGGATTAATAATAATACCACAGTCAAAGTAGAAATCAGAAAATAAGAAAAAAGACGTTATAAAGTAAATATAAATGTTTAATTTTTGTAAATATAAATGTTTATTTTTGACCAAAAGTACAAAAATATCCAAATGCTCATTGTTATGCTTCTGCATTTCCTGTTTTGTCTCCTTCTATTTGAGTTGGCCCCTGTGTGAGGCCCTGTGTGAGGCCCTGTGTGAGGCCCCGGGTGCTGCCCCGTGTGAGGCCCTGTGTGCTTCCCCGTGTGAGGCCCTGTGTGCTGCCCCGTGTGAGGCCCTGTGTGAGGCCCCGGGTGCTGCCCCGTGTGAGGCCCTGTGTGCTTCCCCGTGTGAGGCCCTGTGTCTCAGATACAGCCGCAGGAGGCCGTGGACTCGGCCTGTTCCACCTCTTGCCCGTACAGACACAGGAGGCGCGGGTGGACCCTGGGGACGACAAAGTCAGAGTAAAGCACATGTTGTAGCTCTGAGCCGGTTTGCTCTCAGCGTATTAAAGTCCTCATAATAAGGTCTTTAAATATGGCACTGGTTAGATGTTTCTGGAAGGCTCTGTTGCCACAGATGTGTGCAGCCTCTAATGGGTGCGTGTAGCACTTTTCTTTGCGTCCTCACGGCAGGGCGCTGACATTGCTGTGATACCACCCCCTGGTGGCTCAGTGTGACTCCAGAAAAAAGTCTATAATATGACGCCTCAACCAACATGTATTTCAGAAATGAGGAATTCCTATGTTAGCTTCATGCTACATATGCTAACAATATCAATGAGTGCAGTTTTTTCACCTCTACTGAACAATTTGCTGTGAAAAAACATCCACATGGACCCGATTTAGGCTCGACTTATTGGTGTGGGATAAATATGTTTATAGTCTGCCAGAAAACGGCTAAAAAGAGTGAAACATTTTGATTCCCATGAGAGGTTTTCTTCCCCTTCGCCTAGGCCACGCCCCCTTGCTGTCTGTGCCATCTCTATGGTTACGGATATGTTCCATCAGCAGAGAAACCAACCAGAAACTCTAAACAGCGACTGATCCAGTAAGTTCGAGTGCACACACATCATTACTTCACCTGATGAGGACTTCATGCCCGAGCCGCACCAGCTCTCCGTCCATGTTCCAGGGGAAAGCACCCGTCTCTGATTGGATGGCGGGATCAGAGCCACTCTCTGATTGGACAATGGGCAAGGCGCTGCTCTCCGATGGGACGGGCTCCTCTTCGCTCTCCTCTTCTGCACCAATCAGAGCGCGAGGGCGGATCCTCACGGCGGTCACGGTGTGGGCCTCCACAAACGGGAAGTCCAACTGCAGAACAACAAGAAACATGACGCCTTTTGTTTTTCCACTCGATAACTATTCACCTTATTCCGCCCTGTTTTTGCCACGGACCGGCACTTCCTTTGTGTTGACAAGTGCTGTCAATTGATTTATATTTTTAAGCATTTCTATACGCGCTTGATAATCATATTTTAGATCATTTCTCTTTGAAGCTGAACATTTTTATCAGAATCTGCAAAGTTTTAGGTTCAACATTAAAGACATGTTTGTTGAAATCGTATCATAGTCTCTGATGCATAAGTAGCTCTTTTGTTGCATAAAAGTAAAGTATTTTGTGACCAGTTTGACCGTTTGCTTTGGGTCATTGTCCATTTGGAAGACCCATCTGTGCCCAAGCTTTAACTTCCTGGCTGATGTCTTGAGATTTTGCTCCAATATTTCCACATAGTGTTCTTTCTTCATGATGTCATCTATTTAGTGAAGAGCACCAGCCCCTCCCACAGCAAAACAACCCCACAGCATGATGCTGCCCCCCCTGTATTTCACAGTTGGGATGGTGTTCTCAGGCTTTTCCTCCAGACGTGACCATGGTTATTATGAACAAACAATAGACCACAGGATATGTCTCCAAATAAATAAAGTCTTTATCCCTGTGTGCATTTGCTTTTTGATGTTTCTTTTGGAGTAAGAGCTTCTTCCCTCTCAGCCCATGTTGGTACAGGACTTGTTTCACTCTGGATAATGACAAACTCTTACCAGGTTCAGCATCTTCTCCAGGTCTTTTGCATTTGTTCTTGGGTTGATCTTCACATTTCAGACACAGCACGTTCATCTCTGGGACACAGAACCTCGTCATCATCATGTAAAAAGGTTGGAGAGCCCTTTGCTTAGTTAATAAAAGTGCTTAATGTGTGAGCTCAGAGACAGGAGTGTGTTTGCATGCACTCATTTTTTATTTTATTTTTTAAATTGTAAGATAAATCTTTAACTTTGACAGCCATTGTATTGACACTTCCAGCAGAGCGCAAAGTCCGTTCACTAAGCAGAGAACGAGGGGAAATGTTGGCTGCTAAAATCTGATGATTTGTGTAAAATGTCCAATGTTCACTTGCACCAACAAGTCGACACTTTGTGTCGGTGTAGAGAAACTGATTTTCTCTGCAGTTCTCCAGTCCTAAACTAATACGAGAGAAGGGGCGGGCACTATTCATGGCGGCGCCCACGGGAACTTACAGAATGAGGTGAACAGGTTGCGTTTCCACTGAATGAAAATAGTCCCTCGAAAAAGAGATTTGTTTTAACGTCAGTCGGATTTATCGAAAATTAAAAAGTTACTTGAAACAAAACAAAAACATGGCTAATTCAAGTGCACAGCTGTAAATATTGATTCCTGACTGTTCATTTGAGAAAGAGAAAAAAATGTCAATGATTCTTACCAACATTAAAATGTGAGCATATTTTTATAGTTTGGGCAGCACAACAACAAAATAATATATAATAGATCGCAATAAATCTGTACCGTTTATCAACACTTTTAAGTGAAATGATTTCATTACATAATCTATTTTTTGCACCTTATTTCAGCTCTACATGTTATAATAATAATAATAATAATAATAATAATAATGCATTAGTCTTATATAGCGCTTTTCCAGACGCTCAAAGTCGCTTTACAATTTGGTGCATTATTCATTCACTCCATACTCGGTGATGATAAGCGAGGCAACCAGTCTGCGCACATCAGCCACCACCACCGACCACTCACTCACTCACTACATTCACTAGGCTTCCTGGTGTTACTGAACGGTCTCCCATCCAAGTACTAACCAGGCCCTACCCTGCTTAGCTTCCAAGGTCTGACGGGATTGGGCATCGCAAAGGCGGTATGGCCTGGTTATCCCTCAGAAACCATAAAGCCTGCACTTAAATCTGAGGAAAAACATTGGCTAAAATGTGGAGAAAAGAAAGGGGAGAAAAAGGTTCCTCAGAGCTCCAGCAGGGGGCAGCACAGTCTCGTCGTAAGCCTTCGATACTCCCGTATAGAAAGGATCGATTTTTAGGCAGTTTGGAGAAGAAAAGTGTGTTTGCAAAACGAGTGAGTCAAATCTGTGAATGTAAGTTAGAACGTAGAGGCTCTGACTCTTTTCCTGCCGATAATTCACCAAGATATGATGGATTATTAAGTGTTTTGTTTGGTTGGTTGTTTGGCTTTTTTATTATTTATCTAAAGGTCAGGTCTGTAGGACGTACTCAGTGGTTTGAATAAGGCACAACAGTTTACCTTGGGTCGCCTTAAGATGAATATGAGGACACAGGCACAGGTGTGACTGATCTGAAAGCTAAGAACCTCCACCAGAGTGCAGTTACTCAGTTAACTACTACAACTTTTACTCCACTACATTTGAAAGAAAAATACTATACTTTCTATTTCAATACATTTCTGAAAAGGTGGATAATTATAACATTTATTTAACAGATTTCTCTATCAGATTTACTTAAGTGCACATGACAGGCTTTAATCCTTTTGTAATCATGACGTAGATGGATAACATCCGTTGTAAGTAATAATCATAGATTTATTTCAATGAAGCAGCAATTCAATGAAGAAACATTGGGAAGAAAAGTAATTTTTATTCAAATGTTTAAGTTAATTATATAGAGGGAAAGTTCCATAGAATTCTGACTGACTCATTTACAGCATGTGTGGAATCGCCCATATGGTCAGGTTCAAAGCATGACCATTTTTAATTCCCATGAGAGGTTTTCTTCCCCATCGGCTCGGCCACGTCCTCTTGTATGACGCGTTGCTCTGTATGTATAACATGGTTGGCATTATTTATTCCATTTGTGATGACTTCTATTTTTTTACTCTATTTTTATTGACTGGTTGAGCTACATGGAGTTTTTTGTGTACTTTTCTTTTTTGTGCAGCACTTTGGAACTGTTCTGTTGTTTAAATGTGCTATAGAAATAAAGTGGATTGGATTGGATTGGATTGGCACGGTAACAGTTTCAAAATGTTTACCTCTTATCTATGTCACTTCCTGTCACAGTCCAATAAAGAAATGAAACAATAAACATCACAAAAAAGGTCAAACAAAACCTATGTAAGATTTGAGTAAGATCTTATGAATAAATGTTTTAACAATGTTTTACCAAAACTTGTGTCTCATATGTACTTTAAGTACTTTTATCAGCCAATGCCTCAGTGCTTTCACTTTGGTGATCATCTGACAGAGTAACTTACTTTTATTGAAGTAATATTTGAGCAGTAGTATCTGTATTTTTACTCAGGCAACACTGGTTAAGGATAAAACTGTATGAGGTCGTGTATGACGGAGTGTCGTCATTTTGTAAACAAGACCCATACACTTTGGGTTGCCAGATCTTCTGCCTCAAACCAGTTCTCAATAAACCTAAAAGGATCTCTCTGATGTAAATACTGACTACCAATATCCCTGCTCCTGTCCCCAACCGTCAAAACAACACCTGAACCTGTCCTAGTTAGGCCCGAGTGCCATCAGGGCTGGCGAAGGGGCTCTTGTAATCGTATAGAGTGCGCTGAGCGCACTCCCCCAAAGTGCGAGAGGAGCCTTCGCCTCCTCTCAAACATGCACGTTCCGTGCACGTGCACATGTATCAGAAAACGAACATTGTAATTGTACAGAGCCCATAAAAGTCAATGGGCAACTGAGAGCCCATTGACTCGATAACTATTCACCTTATTCCGCCCTGTTTTTGCCACGGACCGGCACTTCCTTTGTGTTGACAAGTGCTGTCAATTGATTTATATTTTTAAGCATTTCTACACGCGCTTGATAATCATATTTTAGATCATTTCTCTTTGAAGCTGAACATTTTTATCAGAATCTGCAAAGTTTCTGATAAACTTTGTAACACCTCCTTCTTTGACTTATATAAGACGTCGGAATTGGTTTTGGATATTGGCCACATTGACATACTGTATAATAGGCAGATATTTTTCCACTTTCAGTCAATATTTTCTAAACAAGTCACAAACCTGATTAATTAGCATTCAGTGCAGTCGCGTTGCTTTCCACTGCAGTGTGAACACTCGATGTGGAGTGTTGAATTCATTTATACCTCTCTGTTAATGGGAGTAATTGCTGCATAATAATAATAATAATAATTATGCTGCTTCATATAATGGACTTTTAGTTTTAATTATGTGAAAAGCCCTTCAAATAAATCATGCAATAATGGCGAGGCATTGCGAGCATTTGAATGTATAAATGCAACCAGAGAAATGAAGATGAAGTTTTATGGTATGTATGGGAAATATGCTGCATTAAATGATGGAAGTCGAAGGCTAGCAGAGTGGTTTGTGCTCACGTATACTCGAAATCACTTGTTTTGTCACAGTTTCAACTAGAAGTAGGCAAAATATCGTCTACAAGATAATATCAAAATTACCGTTTGGAAGACAATATCAAGTTTATTTCCAATGTCAAGAAAAGTGTTTAAAAAAAATGCAATGACAAAAGAAGGGAAGAAAAAAGAGGTATTTTCTTTTTCCTTTTTTGTTGTTGCATTTTTTAGGAAGATTGAGAAAAAAATGGGAAAAAAATAGGGAACAAATTGGGAATCTGGAAAAAATGGTAACGTGTCAAATGTAAAATGTGTACCCTTTTGTATAGTCTCTTCAGGACAATTATCATTTAAGCAACATAAGCACATTTTTGCTGACGGTTTGCAAAAATGTAGCTTAATTGTTATTGAGTAAGTCCCTCAAAATATGTATATTTTTGAAATATCGCCCTTCCCTCGTCTTAACCCTCAAACTTCATAGTGTTGATCCAATACCAACGTTTTTCAAAGCGATTCAATTCCGATGCTTGGCTCAGTGACAAACAACCGCCAGGCCTTTTAAAAACACCTAAACCCAAGTACTAGGGGTGTCCATGGTTAACCGATTAACCGGTTAACCGTTAAAAACCCCAATGGGACCCATACCGTATTTTGTATGGTGTTGCCATGGGGACGAGCGGGGCCCTGATGTTATTCTAATGGGACGGGGACACATAAATCTCACATTATATGAAATCACAGCACATCACATCACACCTGAAAAGGCGCCCTAGCGCCTTTTCAGGTTGGAGCTATTATTCACAAGGAGAGGCTAAAATGTAATTTTTAATCTGTGTTTACTGACACAGATTAATGGTACATCAGTACAATAAAATGTAGTGGGCGCGTTAGGGTTACAGAGGCGTGGCAATGGAGGCACGGCAAGTAGAACTTTAAAAGTTATCCAAATTACTTTTCTAGGTTTTACAGTTTTTATGCGGTGAAGCCGCAAACTGTACGAAGTATTTTGAGATTTTCCGTAAACAAAAAATGGCTCCCATTCGCACATATGAAGCCCGATTTCGCTCATTTTGTTATCAGTTGTTAAAGTCACAGTCCTAAACACTTGCATTTGGCAAAATTCAAATTGGGCGCGATAGCGCCCCTTATAGGAATTATATGGAGAGTACAAATTGTAGTTTTACGAAAATTAAAATAATTTGGCACAAAATTCTATTTGGTCGTTCCGATCAGAAAAGTCAATCACACCCATGCCATATTTTTCACGGTGTTGCCGTAGCGATGACCAGAACGTCCCATTTTATTCTGATGGAAAAATGTTAAACTCCATAATTCAGCGAGAAGTGAGGATTCTCTGCGGCGCAGCCGCAACCCTAAGTAAAATGTAAAAATATGCTTCAGTTTGCAGATATAGTGTGATACAAAATCATACTAATTTTTCCCTGTATAATGTGAAAATTGAGTGCGGAGTGCGCGTCAGCGCATTCCAAAAATCTTAAAACTAAGACCCTAGGGAAAAAAGTTCAAAAACAAACATAATGGCAGTAGCAATACCATCATTTTAGATTGAGGGAGACAAAAGGGCGCGAAGCGCCCCCTTGCTTTGGGCAGGGCAGTCGGTGAGGGCTGATAATCGCCGCTTTGCGGCTATATTTAACACTGCTCTGACTCTGTGTTCTTCAGACGTCCCGAGGCTTAACCTCTGACCTGCCGACAGGGCGCCGCCACACAACCAGATTAGCCCATTTGAGCCTGGTCCAGGCCAATCCAGCATGGCTCTGGACCCACTGACCTGCTTTCTAAGCATACTCCACAGAGGAGCCTGACCAACCCGGGCCGAGGGGAGATCTTCACATATCACTCTCATATGTGTTGCTTTTCCCCCTGACACTGGTCAGTCCTTAGAGCGTAGTCCAGGGTCAGAGCTGCCGTGGGGCAGAGTAGGCGTTTTAGAAATGCCACGTACAGCACAGATGGCAGGTTACGCTTAGGGATATCATAGTCCATCGTGATGGATGAGCAACATCACGATGGAGAGCCACCATCGTGATGCCACGCCCCCTCCTGTCAGAAACACGCGCTGATCTGATTAAATCTCGAATATAGCTAATATGCACGCTAGTTTAAGTAGCTTACCAGAAGCCAGAAGACATGATGTGTTAGCCGTAATTATTAAAATAAAGACGCAGCGCTGCTCTATTTCTAAGGCTCTCTCTCTCTCTCTCTCTCTAAAAGCAGCTACTGTTTAACACCGCGTGGTTTCGCTTTGCTTTTCGTACGGAAACTAAACAGTTTTAAAATGCCGCGATCTCACATCAGAGCTGAGAGCCCATGGGTTTGGATGGGAGAGAGGAGAGAGAGAGGCGCAGTGCAGGAGGTACGAGGCTACGAGCACACGGACCGGGCGGCGCGTGGAGCAGCATCAATAACGTAGGCTACGATGCAAACTTCTAAATATTGTCCCGTTCACCCACTTTCTTAAACATTACGTTAAAATTGAGCAAATGCGAATAATAAGCTCCGATTTACATTTGTATTAGTGTGATGAGCCTTGTTATTGAGGAGCAGATGACACTCTGAATAAGTCGAGTTTTAACACATTTCTGTTGCAAAATTCGTGTTCCATGACTCTGTTCAGATCATGTTTAGTTTAGATACATTTATCCTGCAATCTCACATTTTTCTTAACATAAATAAAATTCAGCCTATATATAGGCTATGTAAATGTCTTTAAAAAATGCTTATAATGAGAGATGGACGATATCATCGTCCATCACGATGGTTCACTGTAAACATCGTCAGCTGCCAGTTAAGAGGACATCGCCCAACCCTAGTCACGCTATGTGTCAGACGTAAGCAAGCTTTATTAATGAGGCCCCAGGTCTTGGAGTACGTTGGACCACCAGAGTTAAAACTGAAGTAAGGTTTATATGCCAACAAGTAAACGATCTAATTACCTTCTGGTCACCATGTTAATCAAGAGGAGTAGGGAATTATTAGAACAATAAATTATTTGCTGCTCAAGGGATTATGGGGGAAAGTCATATGTTTTTTATTAATAGCATGTGGAGCTGTAGCCGTCGTCACCCAAAATACAACTGCAATCCAATCTAGGCTGAAAACGTTTCTTTTTTAAACTTTATTTTTATTGAACGTTTTAACTATACTCCTCCTCCTCCCCCACAGTGGGTTCACATACCTGACCAGTGGGGGCGCTGTATCTCTTCAGGTGTTTAATGAACTGAGTTCTGGAAGTGTTGCCCACGGCGATGAGTGCAGCGCTGCCATTGGCCAGTCTGAAACAGGACGTCAGCACGTGTTATAGTGCAGTTAGAAGAAGTTGTATCATGCATTATTCAGGCTCAGCTTCAGTCTCACCAGTCAGTCAGTCTCACCTGGTGTTAGGGGCCACTCCTCTGGGTGTGTGGGGGTCAGTCTCACTGGTGTTAGGGGTCTCTGGGTGTGTGGGGTCAGTCTCACCTGGTGTTAGGGGCCAGTCCTCTGGGTGTGTGGGGTCAGTCTCACCTGGTGTTAGGGGCCAGTCCTCTGGGTGTGTGGGGGTCAGTCTCACCTGGTGTTAGGGGCCAGTCCTCTGGGGTGTATGGGTCAGTCTCACCTGGTGTTAGGGGCCAGTCCTCTGGGCGTGTAGGGGTCAGTCTCACCTGGTGTTAGGGGCCAGTCCTCTGGGCGTGTAGGGTCAGTCTCACCTGGTGTTAGGGGCCAGTCCTCTGGGCGTGTAGGGGTCAGTCTCACCTGGTGTTAGGGGCCAGTCCTCTGGGCGTGTAGGGGTCAGTCTCACCTGGTGTTAGGGGCCAGTCCTCTGGGCGTGTAGGGGTCAGTCTCACCTGGTGTTAGGGGCCAGTCCTCTGGGCGTGTAGGGGTCAGTCTCACCTGGTGTTAGGGGCCAGTCCTCTGGGCGTGTAGGGGTCAGTCTCACCTGGTGTTAGGGGCCAGTCCTCTGGGCGTGTAGGGGTCAGTCTCACCTGGTGTTAGGGGCCAGTCCTCTGGGCGTGTGGGGTCAGTCTCACTGGTGGGGTTCTGGGGTGTAGGGGTCAGTCTCCCTGGTGTAGGGGCCAGTCCTCTGGGCGTGTAGGGGTCAGTCTCACCTGGTGTTAGGGGCCAGTCCTCTGGGTGTGTGGGGGTCAGTCTCACCTGGTGTTAGGGGCCAGTCCTCTGGGCGTGTAGGGGCTCAGACAGGGGATGGACATGACGCTGATGTTCAGGTACAGCCCTTGTGTGGTCGTCCAGGACTCCTCCTCTTCCTCTGAACAAACCAATCAGAGGGAACACTCAGTATCACTGAAGAGCGTCTATACAGTGTATTATACATTACAGATCGGACCTGAGTGGGCGGAGTCCACCTCGGAATCTTCACTTCTGCAAAGACATCACAAGAGAAGAACACGTGAGCCATGAGTGTGTTTGTGTATTTGTTTTTACTTTCAGTATTGTAGTAAGTAATGTACAGGTTTGAAATGAACTAAATTAAAACTAAACTAAATGTGTTAGCAATCTGTGATCTCCTTGTAAAATAAAGGACTTTCATTCAAGTCAGAGTGCCTGGGATCGCATCCTTAGTGATCATCAGATGTTCTACCTGGATCCTTGAAGAGCATCTGCAAAAGCTGTTACTGACCCAAAGACCCACTTGCATTGTTCTTTATCTTTAAAACTAAACAAAAGTTTAGATTGTTAACAGCCAGTGCACACAGAGACTCTTTGATTTGGAGCAAAAAAGCTGCCTCTATAATTTTCAATAATTTTCTATACATGATGGTTGCAGAGACACCTGGCGACACTCGGGCCCCGAGCAACAGAGGAAAACACATGGACGCTGTGTTCTGATGCGCGGTCGCCTTTACTGTGGTCAAATTTAAATAATTCAGAACTTTCGTTGCACATTCCATACATCCTGGTTCTTCACTAGAATTAGTTAATAAGTGTGTTTCACAACTTCTACGAGGAGAAGCGAGTCGTGTTTACAATAGCAGGCCTGTTGCTTTTAGCATTGGCGCTACTTCCAGAGGTAGGACCACAAAACAGGGTCTACTGACAGCAAGTACATTTAGCTATAAATTGTTTATGTGTTTATAGAGTCATTACAGATTAAATATTACAATACACGAAATTGAAGATACATATTAGTCAGATCCAAATGTATCGCTAAAAGTACTTAAATTAATTCGAGACACTGCAGGTGAATGTCAATCAATTTGTTGAAACTTTTGCCGAACATTAGTGATATAAATATGAAAAAAATGTATTGCAAGTTTTCTGCCATTTTAAGTTTTCATATAAAAATAAGGCATTTTGTGCATAAAAATGGCCAAAATTGCTTATATTTTCAGCGACGAAATCTAAATAATGGATAGACACCAAGTTTAAATTGATGGTTTTATTTTGTGACATATTAGTAACAAAGATTTTTTTTTCTAAGGGACTTTTTGAATAAGCTAATCATAGGTGAAAACAATTTTTAAAATTCTAATTTTGCCTTGTTCTTTTGGGGTTCAAAGCTCAATAAATCCTTCTGTAAAAAATTCACAATATTGTTAAGTCCAAGCCTGTAAAGTTTGGAACAAGTTGTTGCAAGAGTGGAGCAAAAACCTAATTTTGAGAAAAGTGGCCCTGAAGTTTTGTAACATCTGCGCATGTGCGTCTTTTGCAGCGGGTGTCTTCCAGAAAGGAAATGACCATATTAGGATTATAGCATCATCTCGGGAACCCTTCACAGACATAGATAAAATATGTCAATATTTGTGAAAGAAACTGCAAGAACCCGGCTTTTGTGGCGTGATGTTAGAGTTACTTCCTGGATATCTCCATCTCGCTCAAGGCAAAACATCATAAAATAAGCATTAATAAGTCATTTTTATACTCTGACATGAAAACTAAGATGTTAAGGGAGAAAACTAGCAAAAAACTCTCACCTGCCGTGTCTCGCCTTGAAGAGAAATGCGAGTTAAAGAGCCTTTAGAAACATTATACACTTTGTACTGCAGCGTCTTAGAGGTCTTACTGAGCTCTGAAGGGATCTGTGCTGGACTTCTTGGTCTTCACGAAGGACAGCTGACAGTCTTCTGGTCTACGACACAGAGGATAAATATATACAGTTCAATTGGGTTAAAATTCTTATTCCATTTCTAAGCAGCAGAAATACTGTAGCACATTTGCTTGTACTGCCATATTTGTTTATGTTTTGAGTTTTACAACCGTTAAAGGTCCTATATCATGCAAAATCGACTTTTTTGAGTTTTTAGCCATGTTGTTATGCTATTTCCTTATCAAAAACACCCCAGAGCGGTTTTTGGCTTCATTCACGCAGTTCTAAGTAATCCTCCTGAATCCTGCTCTCTGAGCAGCTGTTCCGCCCTCTCCTGGTAAACGACTGAGCTGTTCAGTTGTGTCGTCACAGCGGAACGGAAGTGCTCTACGTCTGTAATGTAATACCTTACAGCCTGATTCGGAGCAGCCATGGATCCGAGCATAAGTGTTGTTTTTGGAGACTGAGCTCTTTCTAACCTACTCTGGACACCGCCTGCTCTTTTTCTTACCGAACAATAATGCCACGGATGCGCGTTTGGCTACGAGAGGAACAGGACTATTCAACCTTCCTAAAGAAGAGTGCACTCGCCAGAAGTTGGAATTTCTTTCTTTCCGGGATTAAGCTAACTACTATATCAACCAACCTGATGGATGCTTGGTAAACCTTGGCCAGAATCAAAGTGGATTAACTTTTATAACCAACGCGATCTCATGGGGAGTCCAGACTGAGCGGTGAGTCAATCAAAACGCGTGTTAGCATGTGTGTTAGCGTGTGTGTTAGCGTGTGTGTTAGCCATTTATGAAACTGTGTTGCACATGTCAACCCCTTATAACTGCATTATGTGAAGTAACTTCACTTTTTGCAGCAATATTTATATTTATAATACTGCAAATGTGGAATGAGGGGAGAGAGGGGCGGAGTTAACTGAATCGAAGCGTCTTGTCTTCCGGGTAGGGAAAATACCCCCCAAAAATACTTATATTTCTCTCAAAAATGAGTACTCCATAGTGATAGAGGTACAATATATCATATATATGCCTATACTTTACTTTGGAATGGCTAAAATAGCATGATACAGATCCTTTAAGTTCCTCTTCTGACGCAGCAATTTATGAGCTGCCATGTCCCGCAGTGAGGCTTTAACCCTTTGTCCTTTACCTGAGCTTGGCGAGGGTTTTGACCACAGCGTAGTCCCTCCTCTGAGCCGACGGCATCCAGCGCCTCTTCTCCGCGCACGCCAAAGTCCGGCCCCCGAATCCGAGCATGGCGGAGAAACCGTAGCGCACCAGCCGCCCCTGAGACCAGAAGCTGCACATGTCCACCTGCTGGACGTGCCCTGGACAGAGGGACGGGAGGACGACGAGTTAGTCAGGCTGGACTACATAGGGAGGTCAAGGCAAATGTGGCGGTCAATGACAAATTCAAATAGGAGAAAAACGACTCAGGGCTATGTTTAATAGTAAGAGCATTTCCACAAGCACCATGGGAAGGGAACACAAAGGATTGGGACTGAAAGGTGTGTGGCCGCAAGAAAACATTGGACTCTGTGTGAGTGATGGGCATCAGGGGAAGAAGAGAGGCCCAAAGAATGAGATCAGCTGAATATCATAAATGACCAGGTTATTCCATCAACAGATTTCTTCTTCCCTGATGGCGATATGGCCAAAAAATAAAATCTCAATTTTTTTTACTCAGTTTGGACGATTACAATTTTAATCGATATAATTGGAAATAAAGTTAAGTAAAAAATGCTTCCCGCACACTGCCAACCTTGCAAAAATAGTTTATTAGGATTAGGTCAACGTTTCGGTCTTGAGAACTTCATCAGGCAAATTGGAAATAAACTTAAAAAGATCTCCTGATCTTTCATATGAAAAAATAAGTCCTCTACATTAATATTTAGATTTCAAATATAGCCCACAACTTGGCCCATTAAAAATTGTTAGTTCTGTTTTAAATATTCCTTGTCTGCTCTCAAAAGTAAAACTTCTTAATAAGCCATGGAGTTTTCAAAAGCGTTTTAGTTTTATCATACTCATGAGCTCTGCTGTAATTGACATCCGTCTCCATGGAGACTCAAGGGGAAAGTGGCGGAGCTACATGGTGCCACTGCTGCTGTGTCTCCGCCATGTCTCCGCTCTGAGTGGGAGCAGGGCAGAGGATCAGACCGGGGGGACACTGCGTTTTAGCGAAGAAAACTCCATCGCGCACAACGAAAACACCGGCCTTTGTAAAGCAGCAGAGATCGTCAGAAAGTCACTGGGTTCTCCACTGACGTGAAAACAGTCGCTACAGAGCGTCTGAAACGCTGCTAAATTAGCAGCGCGGCGTACGTAAGGCGGACAAGATTTTACGATTTTGCCATTTTCCACATCGTCTGTTTTTAAATGCATGAATTAATCGAATTAATTTGATTTATCTTCCAGCCCTAATTCCAAGATGACAATGCCAGAATTCATCGGGACATAATTGTCACTCCTGGATTGGCCACCGTTGAGTCCAGATCCTTAACCCCATTGAGAATCTTTGGGATGTGCTGGAGAAGGCTTTGCGCAGTGGTCACACTCTGCCATCATCAATACAAGATGAAAATTTAAGGCAACACTGGATGGACATAAAGCTTTGAGATTTCAGAAGTTTATTGAAACAATGCCACAGTGAATGCTGCTGTGATTAAAGCGAGAGGCGGGCAAACCAAATATTAGAGCGGTGACTTTTTTTGTGTCAAGATAAAATCAGTTACTACATGAATACAAAGCCGGTTTTAGGCCGCGCAGAGAAACGCTGCAGTGTTGACATGTTGGTGCAAATGAACATTGGACATTTTACACAAATCGATCTACTGAACATCAGATTTTAGTGGCGAACATTTCCCCTCGTTCTCTGCTAAATGAACGGACTTCGGGCTCTACTGGAAGAGTCAATACAACGAAGTGTCAATCAAGAGACAAAAATGGGCGGGGTGGGATAAGGTGAATAAGCGAAGGACAGGTCATGTAGGGCAGGAACAGGGCTAAACATTCTTTGCACTGAAGTCTGGGGAGATTACAAACTTGTTTTTATAGGTCTTTTAGCTTATTATGATTATTTATCTATTCTATATTAGCCCACTCTAATTTCATATTTAGGCTTACCCTGATATCACTTTGAAAACGTTTATTTTAAGCATTGTTTAGATTCTATTTCAGTGTTATTTCTTTACAAACTAACTCTGTCCCCACTCCATTCTAATATCTACCAGCAAGCAGCATAGATTTATATAGTCGTCTTGTTCTGACCATATTAGCTCCAGTGAAATTTTCATTTTTTATTTTCATTTATTTCAGACAAGGCATTCCACAAAAACACATTCAACACCAGAAGAAGCAAGCTCCTATTTTGCCTGAAAGGAAGTAAGAACAAAAACATATTTAATCCCACCCCCATAACATTTTATACCAACAATACCAATAATAGACAATATGCCAACAATGGTAAGGAAACAAAAGCACACATAGTAAACATAATATGAATGTAATTAAGACCCACTCTCTACAGTATATAGTGACAAGACCTGATGATTATATAGCAGTTTAAATCTCTGGATAGTCTAACATTGCTTGAGTTGTATATCCAGTTTGTTCCAGAGTTGTACGGACTCAAAACCTTTTCCGAGTGGATTGAGCTATTGGCAATGTAAAATCTCCATATCCTCTAAAATGATGCACTCTCTCGAAGGTATGGGAGTACCAAGGTGAAGTATAATGTACGGAGTGTATTCTCATCAAGGTATGGTTTTGCTTTATTTGCTAAAGGATCTGAAGATGCCGAGCGTTGCCGCACGTCAATTGCTAGGCACACAGTACATATTCCAGACCCGTTCTCTGGGATTCCTGAGCAGATTTAAGTGATTTAAAACTGACAGTGAGTAAAAAAAGATTCAGGCTGTCAGGCTCCCATCCCATGTCAGAGGGAGGAGACTTCAAGCCGCTCTTTTAGTCCTCATAACGTCTGTTCATTGCTTCAAATTTGATTAAAGCTTGCAGTACAGACCCACCAAAATGGTCTGTGACCAAGGCCCAGAATGTGATGCAACACCCCGATGGCCATGAAACATGAAATAGTTCATTCCTTCTTACTTCAGCTTAGTTTTGTGGCTAAAGCGACCCCAGTCAATGAGTCAGTACAGAACTGGGAGACAAAGAAGAGTGAAAACATAGACTTAATACCATCCCGTGGTGATTTAACCCTCCACCAGAGAGTGATCTGCAGTGCCATCTGTGCCACACCTGCGGTCCCGCCCCACCCATATGCCCCTGGGTTAGGTTACAGAGCGCCCCCAAAAAACAAAACGGACCCCAGAGAAATGCCTGGATGGGGCGGCCAAAGTTTCAAGTGTTTCAAAGGCAAACCTAGGCTGAGGATCTCTCACTATCAACGGTAAAAGCAGGACTCCAACTGCATTCTACAGAATTCAGTCTGCTCCTGCTCCAGAGAGCTTCCCTCTGTTTTAAATGATTTTGAAGGAAATGATCTGGAAACCTGAGCATTTGAATGAGGACTCACGTGCATATCAAACTATTAGATGATAAGGTTTCTCCCAGTTTGAAGACTTTGGTGAGAAATCCATGCCTTTGGCTGTTTTGAGCTAAATAGTGTTCCGTACATTTGGGCTGTAAGCCTCTCTGCTGCCACGTAACTGAAGGGCTTTACCCCCGACCAGTGGCTAGAGCCCTAGTCCCGTACGTACCCAGGATGATGTGCAGTGTGGCAGTGACCGGATCCCTCACTCCATGAACCGAACAGGACACGATGTCTGTTGACCCTGAGAGGAAAAGATTCATAAAAAGTTAACATTTACGGTCAACATGAACCCAGTTTTAAGCCTAAATTTGGATAGTTGGATTTTACCAAGTGGAATAACGACAACCTACAACCCACATACAGGGATGATGCCCAGGGGAAGAGTCGCTCTGGAGGGTACTGACCTGCGGGGATGATGCCCAGGGGAAGAGTCGCTCTGGAGGGTACTGACCTGCGGGATGATGCCCAGGGGAAGAGTCGCTCTGGTGGAGGGTACTGACCTGCAGGGATGATGCCCAGGGGAAGAGTCACTCTGGAGGGTACTGACCTGCAGGGATGATGCCCAGGGGAAGAGTCACTCTGGAGGGTACTGACCTGCAGGGATGATGCCCAGGGGAAGAGTCGCTCTGGAGGGTACTGACCTGCGGGGATGATGCCCAGGGGAAGAGTCGCTCTGGAGGGTACTGACCTGCGGGATGATGCCCAGGGGAAGAGTCACTCTGGAGGGTACTGACCTGCAGGGATGATGCCCAGGGGAAGAGTCGCTCTGGTGGGCTTGTCCAGGGCAGAGCTAGTGTCCAGTTGGGCTCGTAGCACCAGGGCGTGGCAAAGCTCGGCCACAGAGCCGTCCCCTCCGACCAACACCACCCTGCAACAAGACAACATGCTTTATTCAGACCTTTTGCAGCATCAGTGTGCATAAATCATGGGTCATGAGGTAAAATAACATGGAGAAATGGAGGACATGGAAAACACACGCTTGAAAAGTCCTTTTGGAATCGAATCAAATTAAAGTGCAGTGGGGTTGTATGATGCGAGTTAAATTAAATATCGCACATGGGGCCACAGTGGTGCAGTCTGAACCAGAGGGTCGTCAGTTCATATTTCCGTGAATCTATGGTCTGCAGTGTTACAAGGACTCTGTAACAACCACTCTGTTAATAGTACATCCATGGAGTAGACAGATAACTCCGCTTCCTGATTAGCTGAAGCGTCACTATGGAGACGGTCAGGCTATTTGGCAAATGTGAGCGTTACCAAGTCCACACACACACACACACACACACACACACACACACACACACACACACACACACACACACACACACACACACACACACACACACACACACACACGGCTAGCTTAGCAGCGGTGAGCTAATCTCCTCTGAGCACATTAAAGTTTATGAGGCTGAGCACTAAAGCAGCTTAAACCCACGCAACAGCTATGTCTGATAGTGCTGCAATTAGGTTCACTAGTCACTGCATTTACGTGCGTTAGCCTCATTACAAAGATATTAGGCCTGGATGCTACTTTTGTAAGAAATTCTCAAGTTCATTTCTACAATCCAGTTTAATCTAGGCATCTTGGCAAAGATCAAAATTAAAGTTGTTGCCTAGCTAAAGTGAAAAAATTAGAGGAACAAGTAACAAGCCTCAGATGATAGATTAACCGAGAATTGTCCATAGTTTACTGATTTTGTGATTGTTCTTTATCTTTTGCTTTTTTCCCCTTAACAATAGGCCTTAGGTATATTAATCACAGATAAACATAGCTCAGGATGTTGTTTTTTGTCTGTTACAACTAAAGCAACAAGCTCTTTCCCACAATAAAATGTTACTTTTTGAGGTATAATTGAGTAGAATTATGAAACTTGTCGTAAAAAGTACCATCTCTCACGATGTGTACTAAAGATTGCTCTGAGGGCCACACTTTGGGCACCCCTGCTCTAGGATGGCAAGCCGCGACTAGGGATGGGACGATAAACAATAATATCACTAATTGTGATAAAAAATGCGGCAAGTGCTAGATCGCCACCTTTCTGAATAATTGTGATCATCGCGCTAGAAGATAATCACTAAATACACCAGACGAACACCTCTGATATAACGTACCTTGCTTGTGAGATGTGGCGTTAGACCACCAGGGGGCCCCGACTTCCCTAATCAGCGAGTCCACTGTGGCCGTCATGGCAAGTGGACAGGTGAACGAGGCGGGGAATAACTTCACACTCAGACTTTGCTCAGACTTTACCCTAAAGTCTGAGGTGTGGGATTTTTGTGGATTTACAGCAAAAGAAAACTAAGATGAAACTCCCACAGGCAGAACATGTTGAAGAAAAGAGTCTGCGCCTCGAGCTAACATTATTGCACCCCGATCTGGGAGACAACCACCTGCACTGTTTGCAAAGCTACTGACAGAAAAACTTAGTGTAACATAACATGCTGAAATAAACAGTTTGTCAGTTTGCTTGTCTTTACCAGGCTGCTCCAGACCTGAGGCGAGTCTGGGTCAGTGTGTTTTGCGGTCAGGAGTTAGAAAGGACTGACCAGGCTTAGTGCTATTTCAGAGCACAGGTGAAGAGCACACACTCTGATCTCCCCAGGCTCTCTTCACACACCGCCAGGAATTAGCACCGCAGTCAACCAGAATAAAAGTTTTCTGTAAATGAACAAGCGAACGATACCAAACGTGCTAACGCTCAGATAGACAGCTGTAGGCATGGCATGATTTGAAATGTTTGAATCAGAGGAAATATTGCAAATGACAGAGTCATGAACCATAATAACCTGTTCCAGCCACATATCTGCTGCTAACACTTAAAACACCTGCACATCTGTGAACACAATCACGCTGTTCTTCTATGTCAAACTGTTGTTGTCTCCATATTTTTATTTATTCTAATCTTCTTTATGCATGCCCTTACAGCCTTATAGTTTTTATGTTTTTTTATAGTTTATTTGATCAAAATTATGTGTTATACGTTTTATGTTTCATGTTCCTTGTTGCATGATTGTACCGAGAAAAATGTGTAGTTTGTGAACCTGTTTACAGAACCCTAACAGACTCACCCGTCGTACTGCTCCAGTCTGCACTCCGTTATCAGAGAGAGAGCGTGGCCTTCCTTCTCGGTCACTGCACACACAAACAAACGTTATATATGTCACCATGGTAACAGCCAACAGAACTTATATGGTCAACAGCCACTGCAGCTGGTGGTTTCCTAAAGTTACCGGCCTCCCACTGATGTGTGATGTGAAGTGATATGTTAACGTTTGTCAGCCAATTTCTACTTAAATCAATGAAGGCCTAATATTAAAGCTGCATTATGTAACTTTTTGTACGGAAAAAAAGTTGATATCAGTGTGTATTTGACTTTTCAGTGACCCAGCAGCTGTATGGGTGGTTAGCATGGCGCCTTTACTTTCCACTCTGGTGGCCTCTATTTCAGGTTTTTTTTAGGGTTTCTGGTAGGTTTTCTGGATGTAGGTAATCATGGAGACCATTCCATCAGCAGTGAAAACCTACCAGCAACCCTAAAAACAATTGACCCCGAGTGTCCTAGAGGCCACCGGGATGGAAAATAAAGGCCCTATATGCTGGGTCACTGAAAGGTCAAATACACACACATATACAGTGCATCCGGAAAGTATTCACAGCGCTTCACTTTTTTCACATTTTGTTATGTTTACAACCCTAAACGTAAAGATTTTATTTTGAATTTTTTACTGAAAGTTCACACACAAGTAACAGACAACTGTGAAGTGAAAGCAAAATGATACATGATTCTGTTATTTTTCAAAAAATAGAAAAGTGAAAAGTGGGGCGTGCATAAGTATTCATAACGCATTTCCGGAGTGCATTAAATTGCCTTTATAACATTCCTAATGACTGCAGAATGTTCACACCTTGCCCTAACCATTAAATAGAGGCCACCTGTGTGTAATCTACTCCCAGTATAATTAAGCTGTTCTGTGAGGGCCTCAGAGCTATGGTCAGAGTGTATTGGTCACTAAACAACATCATGAAGTCCAATAACACACCAGACGGGTCCGAGATAAAGTTATTGAGAAGTATAAAGCTGGGTTAGGTTATAAAAACATTTCCAAAGCTTTGAACATCTCTCAAAGTACAGTTAAATACATCATCCAGGAATAGAAAGAGTGTGGCATCACTGCAAACCTACCAAGACTCGGCTGTTCTCCTAAACTTACTGACCGAACAAGGACCGCACTGACCAGAGCTGTTACCAAGAAGCCTATGATGACCCTGGATGAACTGCAGAGAGCTACAGCTCAGGTGGGGGAAACTGTACACAGGACAACTATTAGTCGTACACTGCACAAATCTGGCCTTATGGCAGAGTGGCATTTTTGAAAGAAAACCATAAGAAATACCGTTTTCTGTTTGCTAGAAGCCACATGGAGGCCACATGGTGGCTTCTAGCAAACAGAAAACCGGACTTCTTATGGTTTTCTTTCAAAAATCGCTTGTTCTTGCCACTCTGCCATAAGGCCAGATTTGTGCAGTGTACGACTAATAGTTGTCCTGTGTACAGTTTCCCCCACCTGAGCTGTAGCTCTCTGCAGTTCATCCAGGGTCATCATAGGCTTCTTGGTAACAGCTCTGGTCAGTGCGGTCCTTGTTCGGTCAGTAAGTTTAGGAGAACAGCCGGGTCTTGGTAGGTTTGCAGTGATGCCACACTCTTTCTATTCCTGGATGATGTATTTAACTGCACTTTGAGAGATGTTCAAAGCTTTGGAAATGTTTTTATAACCTAACCCAGCTTTATACTTCTCAATAACTTTATCTCGGACCCGTCTGGTGTGTTATTGGACTTCATGATGTTGTTTAGTGACCAATACACTCTGACCATAGCTCTGAGGCCCTCACAGAACAGCTTAATTATACTGGGAGTAGATTACACACAGGTGGCCTCTATTTAATGGTTAGGGCAAGGTGTGAACATTCTGCAGTCATTAGGAATGTTATAAAGGCAATTTAATGCACTCCGAAAATGCTGTATGAATACTTATGCACGCCCCACTTTTCACTTTTCTATTTTTTGAAAAATAACAGAATCATGTATCATTTTGCTTTCACTTCACAGTTGTCTGTTACTTGTGTGTGAACTTTCAGTAAAAAATTCAAAATAAAATCTTTACGTTTAGGGTTGTAAATATAACAAAATGTGAAAAAAAAAAAAGTGAAGCGCTGTGAATACTTTCCGGATGCACTGTACATGCATATAAAGTTACATAATGCACCTTTAACATAGATTAACATAAAAAAAATAATAATAATACAAACACCGTTTGTGCCTATTTGATTGATTTCATTGTTACACTGTACTCAGCCTGCTGTAGTAGGGCTGTATAATCACTCTGATTTGAGGTTGTGGTCGTTGTGTGTTAACCCTGTGTGTGTGTTGCTAATCACAAGCGTTGTGATTAGAGGACACAGTAGACATTTATGAAACATGTCCAGAAGCATATTAAACCGCCCACCACGGCAGGGATCTGGTAAGTTGTGTTTCACTCACACATATTTTCAGAAACTACAAGGTCTTAGTTTTCAAACGAGGTACTGCACTGTCCTATAGGCTGTAAAAGAAAAATGCAACCAAAATGTGTCAAAAAGTAGTAACAAAACTGTGACGAAAAAGCGATGAAAACACAACAAAAAGTGTCCAAAAAGTGACAAAAAAACTGTCAGAAAAGTGATTAAAACGTGACAAAAACTAATGGGAAAGAAAATAGGACAAAAACATGGCGGAAAAGCAACAATGACACAATAAAAAAAAGGATTTGAAACACGACTAAAAAGTGACCAAAATGTTTCAAAAATACAACAAAACATAACAAAAATACGACGACAAAGCGACAAGCCGAATGGTAGAAAATGCGTTTGGTTTTAACAGTTGAGAGAAGACGTGTATGAAGTGCTGAACTAATCCAAGAATCCCTGGCTTTTCCAAACATGTTGGTAGAGGTCTACACTACAGCTTTCCTCTGGATTTCCTCGTGGCGACCGTGCAGACTGCGTTTCCGACTCTGTTGCATCGCGGCGGGATCATGTCCCCGCGAGCCCCAGTGGACAGATGGAGGGACACTGATATAGGCTCCATGTGTGGTCAGTCACCGAGAGGGACAGTGGACATTTCACCATCTGCCACTGGAGACGGGCCACGTCCACCACCCAGGACAGACTGAAGACAGAATCTGAGGAGTCGTGTTTGTTACTAACATGAGGGAATACGCAGCGCGCTGAAAAAGACTTTCAAAGAAGGTCATTCTGCATTTGAAATACTTGTAACATTAAACCAGGGAAGTTTCACTGAGATTCACCATCTCTATTTCAGAGAGGACCCTATTGTACATGCTTTAGCAGCAGAGCTGAGTACCATTACATTTTTTCCGGTACAAGTACTTTAACGATACTTGGTTTTTGATACTTTAACGATACTTGGTTTTCGATACTGATACTTTAACTATACTTGGTTTTCGATACTGATACTTTAACTATACTTGGTTTTCGATACTGATACTTTAACGATACTTGGTTTTCAATACAGATACTTTAACGATACTTGGTTTTCAATACAGATACTTTAACGATACTTGGTTTTTGATACTTTAACGATACTTGGTTTTCGATACTGATACTTTAACTATACTTGGTTTTCGATACTGATACTTTAACTATACTTGGTTTTCGATACTGATACTTTAACGATACTTGGTTTTTATACTTTACGATACTTGGTTTTATACTTTAACTATACTTGGTTTTCGATACTGATACTTTAACTATACTTGGTTTTCGATACTGATACTTTAACTATACTTGGTTTTCAATACTGATACTTTAACGATACTTGGTTTTCGATACTGATACTTTAACTATACTTGGTTTTCGATACTGATACTTTGACAATACTTGGTTTTCGATACTGATACTTGGACAATACTTGGTTTTCAGTACCAATACTTTGACAATACTTGTTTTTTGATACCGATACCTGAACGATACTTTTATACCGATACTGAAATATTTGTTTAAACAATAATGTGTGGAAGATCTGCAAATTTACAAAATTGGGTTCATCTCCAATAGCAAGAAATGTGTGAAAAATGGGGAATAATTTGGGGGGGGAAATAAGAATAATAAAAACATTGGGTATTTTTTTAAGGAAAAATAAACAAATTGGCCAAAAATTGGACCCTATTGTACATGCTTTAGCAGCAGAGCTGAGTACCATTACATTTTTTCAGGTACAAGTACTTTAACGATACTTGGTTTTTGATACTTTAACGATACTTGGTTTTCGATACTGATACTTTAACTATACTTGGTTTTCGATACTGATACTTTAACTATACTTGGTTTTCGATACTGATACTTTAACGATACTTGGTTTTCAATACAGATACTTTAACGATACTTGGTTTTCAATACAGATACTTTAACGATACTTGGTTTTTGATACTTTAACGATACTTGGTTTTCGATACTGATACTTTAACTATACTTGGTTTTCGATACTGATACTTTAACGATACTTGGTTTTCGATACTGATACTTTAACTATACTTGGTTTTCAATACAGATACTTTAACGATACTTGGTTTTCGATACTGATACTTTAACTATACTTGGTTTTCATACAGATACTTTAACGATACTTGGTTTTCAATACTGATACTTTAACGATACTTAGTTTTCGATACAGATACTTTAACGATACTTGGTTTTCGATACTGATACTTTAACTATACTTGGTTTTCGATACTGATACTTTAACTATACTTGGTTTCGATACTGATACTGATACTTTAACTATACTTGGTTTTCGATACTGATACTTTAACGATACTTGGTTTTCGATACTGATACTTTAACTATACTTGGTTTTCAATCCAGATACTTTAACGATACTTGGTTTCAATACTGATACTTTAACGATACTTGGTTTTCGATACTGATACTTTAACTATACTTGGTTTTCAATACAGATACTTTAACTATACTTGGTTTTCAATACAGATACTTTAACGATACTTGGTTTTCGATACTGATACTTTAACGATACTTGGTTTTCGATACTGATACTTTAACTATACTTGGTTTTCAATACAGATACTTTAACGATACTTGGTTTTCAATACTGATACTTTAACGATACTTGGTTTTCGATACTGATACTTTAACTATACTTGGTTTTCAATACAGATACTTTAACGATACTTGGTTTTCAATACTGATACTTTAACGATACTTAGTTTTCGATACTGATACTTTAACTATACTTGGTTTTCGATACTGATACTTTGACAATACTTGGTTTTCGATACTGATACTTGGACAATACTTGGTTTTCGATACCAATACTTTGACAATACTTGTTTTTTGATACCGATACCTGAACGATACTTTTATACCGATACTGAAATATTTGTTTAAACAATAATGTGTGGAAGATCTGCAAATTTACAAAATTGGGTTCATCTCCAATAGCAAGAAATGTGTGAAAAATGGGGAATAATTTGGGGGGGGGAAATAAGAATAATAAAAAACATTGGGTATTTTTTTAAGGAAAAATAAACAAATTATCATTATTTGATTACTAAGTGTAGAGGCAAAACGGCCCTGTGCCTCCTGGCTGCTAGGCTTTTAAGGTTTTCCCCAACGCGTATCTCCACAAAACCAGTCCAATAATGTGCGTATAATTATTGGCCCCATGACCCCATTTAGTTCCACTTGACACAGTAAGTTACCTCTAAACCAGCAGCGCCTGGGTTACTGATGTGGCCCTTTTTGTAGGGAAAGTTAACATGAAAACATAAGGTCACCAGCGCCCCTAATGGCTGGGAGAAATGTACATTTTGGCTCCTACAACCAAGTCACTTCCTTCAAAGCTTTCACTGGACCAACAGCATCAAAAGTTGGATCTAAAGATATAAGACTACATGTTATTAACCTCCACTCCCACAAGCACATTTTCTCCAGTTATTATATAGATATCCAGGCTTTACCCAAATCTAAAAGCTCTAAATGAGGATGAAAAAGTTACAAAAACATGACAAAAAAGTGCTAAAACAAAACAACAACAAAGACCACAAAAAGTGATGAAAATGCAACAAAAAAAGCGACTAAAAAGTGACAACACGGCAACAACGCATGGAAACACAAAGAAAAATCTTAGATTAGTTTTGTAGGTCTTAGCTTTCAAATGAGGCATTACCCTGGCCTGTAGACTGTAAGTTTTAGATTTGGGTAAAACCGAACTGGAGAAAATGTGCTCCGTTAAAGTGGGGGTTAAGAGGTTAACTCTGTTTTAACATTGAATGTGACAATGTGGTACCTGCTTTTGATACCTTCATTTTCCAAACTCAAACAGACTTACGCAATTAGATTTGTTTATTTGCCTTCAAGTGTTGTGGGTGGCTAAAAACACTTCATGAAACGTTTTAACACGTACAAACACGGTAGAGTGCACTGAAGTCGAGCAAAAAGCGAGTGCAGTTGATATTTGTGTTTCTAAATAACGGCAAAGGCCTCAGCCCAAACTTAGCGCATGGGTTCTCATGAATATGCAAACTGGCACAGCGGAGAGTCTGGATTTAGCTAGGAAACGTATTCACATGTCACAAATCCCCAAAGTGCTTCAAAAATACTAATGTACATTCAGGCAGCACTGAGTGGCGGCTATGTTTGGAGCCACATCTGCCCTGGGGTCGACTGACAGAAGCCTAATGAGTATGTCCTGCCTCAGAGCGGGACCAATACACTGGAGCACTTCTCCTTTGTTCCAGCCTTCGGCGAAGTGACCCAGGGTGAGTGTAGCATCTGTACTCTGATGGTCCAATGTTTTAGTTGCATTGTTTTAAGCAACAATCTATCACTTTGCCCATGATCAATTTCCCTGATTCTGTTCCTCTCTATAATGTGTAAGAAGCAACATTAGTTTACACTACACTATACTATACTTTAGGGCTTGGCAAGTAAACAAAATGTAATCAAAATCAGCAATCTTTACTTTGGTCAATCTCAGTAATCGTTAGAAGACTTTATAATCGCCAGGTTTACAGACATTTCTTTGGCAGAAACAGAACCTAGTTTTGAAGTTTGATAATGGGAGATTCTTGTGCGTTAAATGAAACTGGAGGATGGCATTTGTCAGTGTTTGGGATGAGGTTTGTATAGTACACATGTCGAGTTCATGAATAAACAGCATGTATTCATTTTTATTATGAAAAAATCGAATCGATTCAAAAATCAAGATCGGTCAATATAAGAAAAAAACAATGGTGATACTTTTTTTTGATAACATATCGTCCAGCCCTACTACACTAACACTTGTTTTGTAATTGCTATCACTTTCACAGACAGGCACACACTTGCGTTTTTGTGTGGGGTTTGCCTGGATATGAATATCGAAGTATTATAAAGAAAGTTAAGACTCTAATGTATCATTGAGCAAGTTTTAGTGTGTTTGGAATTAATTTTGTGTGACCTTAGAGGTCAGCTTGTTCAAGTTGTTCATGACTGGACAAAAATAACACATGTTTCCAATGTTAATTGTTCATAGATTACATATATGTATGTATACTGTACAGATGTATACATGTCATTTCTTCTTTTTTTACTTTAATTTTTCCTTTTTCCTGTCAATCTTAAAGGGGGGGTATTATGTAAAATGGACTTTTTCAAGCTTTATTATGTCATTCCCTCATTAAACACATGCCTGGAGTGTTGCCTTGGCTCATTCACATATTTTTGAGTAATCAGTAAAAACTTAGACGGCAGCCATTTTAGGTGTAGCTATACCTCAGTCCTCCTAGGAACGCCCCCACCTCCTGGAGACGCCTCTGGACCTCTCGTCACCAGCCAAGCCACCAACCACTGCTCTTCAGCTCAGCAGAGCCCCCTCCCCGCACAGTAGTGTTGTTTAGATGCCACAGCAGTGTGCTGAAGGGGGCGTGTCGGAAAGCTTCTTAAAGAGACAGAGGCCTATTTCAAGACGTTCAGTACAGCCATTTTGAGGGAGCAATTTTATTCAAGGCAGTTATTTTAATTTACTGCATATACAGACCAACAGAAGGTTACGTCATCATTGTAGTATGCTATAGACTGGTGCTATGTGATTGAAAAAAGCATAATACCCCCTCTTTAAGTGTATGACTATAGGCAAATATTTTCCATTTCTACATGGTTATACAGAGCTTGTACTTATGGGTATATTTGGTATAGTATGGCCGAGCGATATTGAAGTGTGTATATTTTTGTATGATCAGAATGAAAGAGAGATGTGCCCTGGTATAAGTCTTAAGTACCATACGATGTATTTATTTTGTACGACCGTAAATGATAAATCCTTTATTATTTTTGTATGACTGTAAATGATAAATCCTTTGACACTGTAAATGATAAATCCGTTATGACACTTTGTACGATCATAAACGATTTATATTAATACATAAGCACAGACTCATGTATTACTTTCTTGCATGAGTGTAGCTGAAAGTTTATGTGATGTTACTTGAATGAGAGATAAGGGGTAGGTTTATTATAAGTTCTTTGAACTTCTTCCTACTACTTTGGAGCAAGTCTTGTTTTTTGTTTTCCTCTGTAAAAAATGCTTGAAATACTTTTCTGCTCAAATGAATAAAAAAATGAAATGAATGAATGAATAAATGAATGAATCATAGTTGGGGAAAATGTCATTAAAGGTAAACAGTAGAACATTACAAGTTTTATGTTTCTGTGTCACAAGGTCGCCAACATTAAACTAAAACCAACACCATGAATCTCAAACAAACAGACAGGTCAGTGATACCAGACATGTTCCTGATGATCAGCTTAACATCAGCAACGCCATTTCTGCAGTGTTTTTAAAGCATTTGTATGTATTTAAACCTTGTGTTTTGCTGGCTCTAGTCAAAGCAAAGCAGCAGCATCTCCATCACTCATCCCCAAACAAGTAGGAAATGATAAATATGAAAATGAAGTGTGCGCGGAGGAGACAAAAGAGGAGCAGGTTATGGGGATGGGACTCGGGAGATGGGGGAGGACATGGGGGGGACAGATGGAGAGAGGCCTGTCTCCTGTCTCGGGTTACACAGTCCCACAGTGCCATTATCGCTGACCCCTGCTCCACTGCTCTGACTCATAACAAACAGGCCTCATGCGTATGCACAATATGTCCCTCTACAGTCACGGGCGGAGGCGGAGGAGGGAGGAGGAGGGAGGGGACTGAAAACAGGCTCAGTGTGTTTTTTTGGCTAACTTCCTGTTGGGTCCCAGCTACTTCCTGTTTGCATTTTGAAAGTAAATTAAGATTAAGCTAAGATTAAAAACACAACAAAACGTAAAATAAACCTCAAGTCAAGTGTTTTTCAACATGGTGGCAGTCTTTTAACGTTTGCTAATGTCCAGTTGCCGTTAGCCTTTAGCTTTGAGGATAACCCACTACATTTTTAAAGCAATCTCCTCAAGTGAAGTGTCTGTCCATATGGTAGACTATATAGTCACGGATTCTGTTGGCTATTTGGACACATGGCTCACTACTTTCTCCTGTCTTCACGTGCGGCTGCAGAAAGGAGTGAGCCCGGGGTCCGAAACGCCAGCAGAATGAGTGACTACAGCTACTGTAAGTCGCTAAACTCCGGGAATAATGTATTTCTGCGATAAAGACCAACCAAACTCAAGAGACAGTGGATATTTATGGATAAATATTAGTCAGAAACGTTGTATTTCACATGCATTTGACATGATTTGACATGAATGAATTGGATTATCGCCTTTTTGCCAGAGAGAGTAAGCTATCCATCATTTAGCAGCTCAAGCTAAAGGTTAGCAACTTCTCACCGCTATGATTTACATTCAAGTAGTATAAATTGAAAATGCCAAACACGTGAAAAAAACAGCTATTTTCACTCATTCGTGTTGTATGCAGTTCAAAGACCTGTCTCTGTCTGTTCTCCTCCGACTCTCGCAATGCATTGTGGTCTATAGTGGCCCGTCAAGTGACCATCGCTGCTCACTACTTTTCAGAATGCATTGTGGAAAATAAAGGAAAGCTCCCGCACACCGTCTCACTCTTTTGACGGCTCACAAAGCCAGAGACGGCCCCGGCTTCTGCCTCACCTGTGATGTCGGTCTGCACGGCGGCCATCTTGAAGAGCGGGGCCACGTGGTCGCGGTACACGTGCACCGCCTCCTTCCTGTGGCTGCAGGGGTTGATCAGGACCTTCAGGGAGCCAGGACGTCCCGCCATCTCTGCAGAGGAACACACAGTGAGAACAGACCTGGCACAGCTGGGTGAACTTAGTCCACTTCTCTTTCTATAAATCCTTTTTGAGCACCTCAGCGCTCATGTTATATCATTTAAATTTGGACTGTACGATTTTGGCAAAAAAATTCCCAATCCCAATTTTTCGGACAGATATTGTGATTGGGTTTGCGAGGTTTTATTTTTTATGCAATTGAGCTGAATATAAACGTCTAAAACTGCTATTAAACATCACGGTAATCAGTTATTACATTTTAGCATCATCAGCAATAAGATACAAATCTGTGAGAGAGTGGTCAGAAAAACAGCTTTAGTTCTAATCATTCTCTAATAAATGTGGCGCTCTCACATTTGTTCTCCCTATTCAGCTTCATAAATGCATTCTTTGTATAGGAAAATCCTCCTCATATTTACATCAAAAACCTGCTGTAAAGATGTTAGAATTAGAGCAAGGATCCACTCACCCATTCACTCTCTCATTCATACACCAGTGTACGCAGACACTAATCAGTGTAATATATGCAGTTAGGGTGCAGAATGACAACTTGGGTGATGCTTTATGGACTGTAAAAATGCACAGGACATTTCCAGATTGGGACCACTTCCCCTTAGCAACTGTTGCTAGCTCCATCAAGAAGTGGAGTTAAGCACATGTCATAACGCAGTATGGAGGATTCACACCAACACGACGCACTGTCGCTGTTCGGGGTCAGGACGACTATTCAAACCCCAGACCGAGCCGACAGCTGCACAGAGCACTAACTTATAAAAGTAGTTTCAGGAACACTTTTGGATTGATGTGATGGGTTCAGGGAACAAGAATGCATTCCCCCAAACGGGGATCACATTAAGCACTAGTTGTGGCTCATTGTGAAATGTTTGTAGTGTACGTCTAGCTGTAAGTTGTAAACAAAATGTGTCCGTCCTCATTCAAACGCTGTGTGGTGGTAGTCTCTGGCGTGTAAATAGTTTTCTCAGGGAGTCCCGTCGCTTTTCTATTTCTGTTTAAGTCACTGATAAAACAATGCACAACAAGCGTGAGGGAGCCACATTGAGTGAGTTTAATAACCCAAAAACACAGTGGAAAAGCTCTCCTTTCAATATCCAGCTGATTTGCTTCCTAGTGTTGCGACAGGGAGATGCCGATTTGAGAAATGCAATCGGTCAAAACTGGCTTCCCCGAACCTCCACAGACCGATGTCGGCCAAAACCTGCTCAACCAGGACTCCCGACTGGAGATTATCGCATTGAAAGAGCTCTTAGTGACTCTTTTTGGTGCTATACCTGCGCAATATCCTCCAGATCAAGTCGAGTTTAAAATATGCAACGGAGGCGACACTACAAACTCTAGAGGCTAAAGAGCCGGCCTCATGTGGAATCGGAAAAAAACTGGAGCGCCTTAAATGCAACTGGCACAGTGTGGACGAGTCATGCTCTTGCTGGGTAAGTTCTCCTCTTATGTTAGTCTAGTATTGAAAAAATATTATGAGCGCTATTGTTAAGTTATCTGCTTGCTAAGCCTACAGGAGCCAAGCGGCTGCGGACCCCTGACTGCAGTGGCTCTGTCTCCCCCACGCCTTTGGTTCTTAGTCAGCGAGGTAACATATTTGTAATGATTCTCCAGCCGTGATTAACTAAACGCCTCTATCCATTTAAAATGTAAACATGACAGATATCCCAGCGGCAGAGACAGCTTTTTAGCAGAGTTAATTTTGACAACATATTTTAATTTAGTTTTAGTCTTAGTCTTTTGCCAAAAATGTAATTTAATTGCAGGTAAATTTAGTCGACTAAATTTAAGACGAATTTAGTCAACTTTTTATTTATTAGGATCATATTTCATCTAGGTCCTCTGCTTCATGGAGCTTCTCCTCATGAACAAAGCACAGAGCTGTTCCTTTGGCACTGATACTATATATGACATGAGGCTCTTTCAGGCTGTCAGTGGAAGTTGGATGATTTTAGTCTTTTCCTTTCATTTTTATTTAGTCATATTTAATTCGACGAAAATATCTGGACATTTTAGTCAGTTTTAGTCTCATGAAAAACTTTTAATTTAGTTTTAGTCCATTTTTAGTCGGGAAAAATATGCTTTGACTAAAACCATGACTAAATATTTTAGTCACCTCTTGTTAGAGAATGACGGGTAGCAACGGTCGCAATGAAGTATGATTGGACATTTTGGGGCGGGGTTTGGCGAAAGGTCAGTTGTTTCCTTTGCATTTCGAAGTGAACAATTGCTCTGTCCAAGGCCACAACAGGAGAAAGTTCTGGAGTAAGATTTAGACTAGCAACCACTGCATTGGGTGCATAAGAACTCAACCCAGGGTGCCACTACAGCCCCTCAATAGTATTCAGCCTGAAGCGCATAGTAGGCACAGTACTATGGAGGTGGTCTGTTTAAGACCCTGCAGAGACCGTTGACTAACTAATTAAACCTATGTGATTTGGAACACAGCACAGTGGGGCAGTGGGCAGAGCCCTCATCCCACATAAGGAAGGTCTCGTGGGGGGTTTCTGCGAGCCGTCTGCATGTTCTCTCAGTGTAGGCCCCTAGGGCTGGACAATTAATAGAATTTTAATGTAATCGTGATTTTAATAAAGGTCGATCTCAATAATCACATGGTACGCTTGAATCGACAGAATAATTGGCCAGTCCTTTCACATCCTGGAAAAAATCTGGACGCCGCAGCAACTTTTGGGTCAAGACCAGGGAATCACTCACGAGCAAAACAAGAAGGCATGCGGCACAGAAAGAGGATGTGGTGAATTTGAGTGTAAAATCAGCTACAAAGTCGTCTAATGGGTAAAAGGCGAGGAGCCGTCAGAGGATCAGGACGCTGATCAGGAAAACTGACGCTGTATTTGGATCCTGTGGATTGTTGAGGCTGCAGCTGAAAGAAGAGTCGATTAGCTTGACTTCTGACGAGAGTGAAATGTAAGTTTGAGCCATCATTTATATTTATAAATGTACATAGTTGTTATCAACGGAAACCCCGTGAAGACTTGGCCTGGTGAGGCTCCGCACATGGGTCGACCCGTCATTGCTACACCCCTCCAATGCGACGTCCCGCCAGTCCAACATTTTTTGATACCCCCATACCCGTGACTGTAAACTCCACTATCCTTAAGGTTAGGGCTAAGGTAAGGTTAGGGTTAGTTTGTAAACTCCACTATCCTTAATGTTAGGGCTAACGTAAGGTTAGGGTTAGTTTGTAAACTCCACTATCCTTAGGTTAGGGCTAGGTAAGGTTAAGGTTAGCTTGTAAACTCCACTATTCTTAAGGTTAGGGCTAAGGTAAGGTTAGGGTTAGCTTGTAAACTCCACTATCCTTAAGGTTAGGGCTAAGGTAAGGTTAGGGTTAGCTTGTAAACTCCTATTCTTAAGGTTAGGGCTAAGTAAGGTAGTTTGTAAACTCCACTATCCTTAAGGTTAGGGCTAAGGTAAGGTTAAGGTTAGCTTGTAAACTCCACTATCTTAAGGTTAGGGCTAGGTAAGGTAAGGTTAGCTTGTAAACTCCACTATTCTTAAGGTTAGGGCTAAGGTAAGGTTAAGGTTAGCTTGTAAACTCCACTATTCTTAAGGTTTAGGGCTAAGGTAAGGTTAGCTTGTAACTCCACTATCTTAGGTTAGGGCTAAGGTAAGGTTAGGGTTAGCTTGTAAACTCCACTATTCTTAGGTTAGGCTAAGGTAAGGTTAGGGTTAGCTTGTAAACTCCACTATCCTTAAGTTTAGGGCTAAGGTAAAGTTAGGGTTAGCTTGTAAACTCCACTATTCTTAAGGTTAGGGCTAAGGTAAGGTTAGTTTGTAAACTCCACTATCCTTAAGGTTAGGGCTAAGGTAAGGTTAGGGTTAGCTTGTAAACTCCACTATCCTTAAGGTTAGGGCTAAGGTAAGGTTAGTTTGTAAACTCCACTAACCTAAGGTTAGGGCAAGGTAAGGTTAGGGTTAGCTTGTAAACTCCGCAGACTTTCCTTATATGGTTGAGGGCTAAGGTTTATGGTTAGTTTTGTTAAACTCCACCTATTCTAAAGGTTGGGTGCTAATGGTTAAGGTTAGTTTTGGTTAACTCCACTATCCTTAAGGTTAGGGCAATGGGTTAAGGTTTAGTATGGTTAGCTGTGTTGAACTCCACTATCTTGAGGTAGGGCTAGAGGTGAAGTTATGGTGTTTTTGAGCTTTGTGAACTCCACATCCTTAAGGTATTAGGGGCTAAGGTAAAGTTAGGGTTAGCTTGTAAACTCACTATGCGTGGAGGTTATGGGCTAAGGTAAGGTTACGGTTAGCTTTGTAAAACTCTACTATCCTTAAGGTTAGGGGCAAGGCTAAGGTGTTACGGCTTGTTGGTAAGATCCACTTTTCTTTAAGGTAGGCTGAAGTAAGGGTTGAGGGGTTAGCTTGTAAACTCCCACTATCCTTTAAGGTTTAGGGGCTAAGGTTTAAAGTTACGTAGGGGCTTGTGTAAACTCGCGCGACTATGCTGTAAGGTTTAGCGGCTAAGGTAAGGTTAGTTGTGGAAATCCACTATGCCTTGAAGGGTTTAGGGCGTAGGAGGTAAGGTTAGTTTGGTGATAAGAGACGGTTGCCAGCTATCCTTAAGGTTGGAGGGCTAGAGGGGAGGTGAAGGTTAGCTTGTGGACTCCACTATCCGTAGGTTTAGGGCTAAGGTGAAGGTTAGTTGTAAGGGACTCCACTACTTAAGGTTAGGGCTAAGAGGTGAGATTTAGGGTGTAGTTTTGTAAAGCTCCGCACGTATCGCTTAAGTTAGGGCTATTGGTGAAAGGGTTGGTTTGTAAACTCCGCCTATTCTTAAGGTTTAGGGCTAAGGTAAGGTTAGGGTTAGCTTGTAAACTCCACTATCCGGTTAAGGTTAGGGCTAAGGGTGGAAGGTGTAGGGTTTAGCTGTAAACTCCACTATCCTTAAGGTTAGGGCGTAAGTGGGTAAGGTTGAGGTTAGCTTGTTTTTAAACTCCACGTATCGCCTTAAGGGTTAGGGCGTAGAGGTAAGGTCAGGGTTAGTTTGTAAACTCCACTATCCTTAAGGTGTAGGCGTGAAGGGGAGGTTAGCGTTAGTTTGTTAACTCCACTATCCTTTAGGGTAGGGCTAAGGGTAAGGAGGGTTAGCTTGTAGAGTTCGACTATCCGTTAAGGTTAGGGCTAAGGTAAGGTACGGTTAGCTTGTAAACTCCACTATTCTTAAGGTTTAGGGCTTAAGGTAAGGTTAGGGTTAGCTTGTAAACTCCACGTATCCTTAGGTTAGGGTTAAGGTTAAGGTTAGGGTTAGCTGAAACTCCACTATTCTTAGTAGGGCTAAGGTAGGGTTAGGGTAGTTGTAAAACGTCCCACATCTTAAGGTATAGGGCTAGATAAGGTAAGTTAGCTTTGTAAAACTTCCACTATTCTTAAGGTTAGGGCTAAGGTAAGGTTAGGTTAGGTTGTTAAACTCCACATATCTTAGGTTAGGACTAGTATAGGTGTAGGGTTAGCTTGTAGAAGACTCACGTATCCTTAAAGTTAGGCTAGGTAAGTTAGGGTTAGGGTGTAACTCCCTATCTCTTGAAGGTTTATGGCTGATATGGTAAGGTTAACGGTAGCTTGTAACTCCCCTGTTCTGTGGGAAGGGTGTGGGTTAATGTAAGGTTAGCTTGTAACTCCATATTCTTAGGTTAGGGGCTGGAAGGTGAGAGGTTAGGGTGGCTTGGTAAACATTTCCAACTATCCTTAATGTTACGGGCTAATGGTAAGGTTAGGGTGTGAGTCTTGGTGTATACTCCATCTTATTCTTAAGGTTAGGGCTAAGGGTAGTTAGTTTGTAATCCACTACCTTAAGGTTTAGGGCTTAAGGTAAGGTTAAGGTTAGCTTGTAAACTCACTATTTCTTAGGTATAGGGCTAAGGGGTAAGGTTAGGGTTAGTTTGTAAATCTGGCACTATTCTTAAGGTTAGGGCTAAGGTAAGGTAGGGTTAGCTTGTAAACTCCACTATCCTTAGGTTAGGGCTACGGTAAAAGTTAGGGTGAGCTTGTAAAACGCCACATGCCCTTAAGGTTTAGGTGCTAAGCGTGATGTTTAGGGTTAAGCTTGTAAACTCCACTTATTCTTAAGAGTTAGGTGCTTAACGGTAAGGTACGGTTTAGCTTGTATCTCTCACTTATCGTCTAGGTTTAGGGCTATATGTAGGTTCGGTGCTTGGTGGAACGTCCACTATTCTTAAGGGTTAGGCTTAGGTAGGTTAGGTTTAGCTTGTAAACTCCACGTATCTTAAGGTTAGGGCTAGGTTAAAGGTTACTGGTATAGCTTGGTAGAGCTCCGAGCTATTCGTTAAGGTGTAGGGCTAAAGGAAGGTAGTGAAACTCCACTTATCCTTGAAGGGTGGTAGGGCTAAGTAACGGTTAGGGTTAGCTTGTAAACTCCACTATCCCTTAAGGTTAGGGCTGAGAGTTGGTTAGGTTAGTTTGTTAAACTCCCCTTATTCTTAAGGTTAGGGCGTGAGGGGTAAGGTTTGGGTTAGCTTGTAAACTTCCTATATTATCTCTAGGGTTAGGGCTAAGTAAGGTTAGTTTTGTTAAACGCCGACTATGGCGGTAGAGGGTTAAGGGCTGAAGGGTAGAGGGGTTAGCTTGTAAAGCCCACTTATCTTATAAGGTTGAGGGCTAAGGGGTCAAGGGTTAGTTGTAAACTCCACTAAACCTTAAGTGTGATGGGCTAAAGTAAGGTAGGGTGTAGTTGTAAGACTCCACTATCCTTAAGGTTAGGGCTAAGTAAGGTTAGTTTGTAAACTTGCCCCTATGTCTTAAGGGTGTGAGGCTAAGGTGGGGGTAAGTTAGGGTAGCTTGTAAACTCCACTCGGCTTGAGGGTTAGGGCTAAAGGTAAGGTTAGGGTTAGCTTGTAACGTCCAGCTATCCTTTGGTAAGGGTAGGGCTAGGTAGGTTTAGGGGTAGTTGTAAAAACTCCACTATCGCCTTAAGGTTAGGGGCTAGGTCAAGGTAGGTTAGTTGTTTAGACTCCACTTTTATCTTTAAGGGTGGCGGTAAGGGTAAGGTTTAGGGTGTATTGTGAAACTCACTATCTTAAGGTTAGGGCTAGGTAAGTTAGGGTTAGCTTGTAAACTCCCACTAGCTTAAGGTTAGGGCTAAGGTAAGGTTAGGGTTTAGCTTGTAAAACCACTTCTTTTAAGGTTAGGGCAATGTGAGGTTTTGTAGGGGTTAGCTTGTAAATCGTCCACTCTAGTCCTATAAGTCTTTAGGGTTAAGGTATATGTTAGTTAGTCTTGTATAACTCCGACTATTCTTAGCTTGGGCTAATGGTTGGAGAGGGTTAGGGTAGTTTTGTAAACTCCACATATCCTTAGGGTCTAGAGGCTAGGATAAGGTAGGTTAGCCTTGTAAACTCCACTATTCTTAAGGTGTAGGGCTAAAGTAGGTAGGGTTGTTTGTGAAATCCCACTATTCTTAATGTTTAGGACTAAGGTAAGGTTAGGGGTAGTTTTTGTAAACTCCACTATCCTTAAGGTTAGGGCTAAGGTAAGGTAGGGTTTAGTTGGTAAACTCCGCTATTCCTTAAGGTGATGGCTAAAGGTAGCGTTGCTGCTTGTGAGAATCCCTTATTCTTTTATGGTTAGGGCTTAATAGGTAGGTTTTAGCTTGTTAAACTTCCACTATTCTTAATGTGTTAGGGTCTAATGGTAGAGGTTAGGGGTAGCTTGTTTTAAACTCCGACTGATCCTAATGGTTAGGGCTGAAGGTAAGGTTGAGGGGTTCTTTGTAAACTGCGCGCAGCGTAGTCTTAAGGTTAGGGCTAGGGTAAGGGTGGATAGTTTGTGGAACGTCCACGTATCCTTTAAGTTAGGCTATTGGTAATTGGTTAAGGTTGCTTTGAAACTCCACTATTACTAAGGTTAGCGGCTAAGGTAAGGTTTAGGGTTTAGTTTGTAAACTGCACTATCTTTAAGGTAGGGCTTAAAGGTAAGGTTTAGGGTTAGCTTTGTAAACGTCGCGACTATCCTGGTAAGGGTTAGGCTAAGGTAAGTTAGGGTTAGCTTGTAAACCTCCACTTCCTTAGGTTAGGGGTAGGTAAGGTTACGGTTAGCTTGTAAACTTCCACGTATTGTTAAGTTAGGGGGCTAAGGTAAGGTTAGTTTGAAACGTCCACTTCCTTAAGGTAGGTGAAGTAAGGTTAGGGGTTAGCTTGTAGGACGTCGCGACTATCCTTTAAGGTTGAGGGCAAGAAGGTTGTTTGTAAACTCCCCTATTCGGGTAAGGTTGGTAGGGCTGAAGGTTGTAAGTTGGGGTTTAGCGTGGTGAGAGGACTCCAGCGTTATCCTTAGGTTAGGGCTAAGGAAGGTTAGTGGTGTAACACTCCACTTCCTTTAAGTGTTAGGGCGTAAGGTAAGGTTGGTTTAGCTTGTAAACCATCCACTAAATCCTTAAGGTTTAGGCTTAAGGTATAGGTTAGGGTTTTGAGGTTTGTTAAAACGGCCACTATCCTTAATGTGTATAGCTAAGGGGTGAAGGTTAGGGTTAGGTCTTTGTAAGAGCTCCACTATCCTAAGTTACAAGTAGCTGTAGGGTTAGTTTTGTAAACTCCACTACCTTAAGTTAGGGCTAGGTAGTAGAGTTAGTTTCCTGTAACTCCACTACCTTAAGGTTAGGCGTAAGGTAAGGTTAGGGTAGTTTTGTTAAACTCCACGATCCTTAGGTTAGGGCTAAGGTAAGGTTAGGTGTAGCTTCGGTGAAACTCCACTATCATTAAGGTGGTAGGGCAAGTGGAGTTAGTTTGTACTCCATAACCTTAAGGTAGGCTAAGGTAGGCGGTAGGGTGTAACCTCTCACTATCCTTGAAGGTTTAGGCAAGGAAGGTTAGTTGTAAGACTTCCCCTTATCTTAAGGTTATGGCTAAGGTAAGGTAGGTGTTAGTGAGGTAATACTCCACTATTTCTAAGGTAGGGCGTGGAAGGGGGTAAGGTAAGGTGTTAGGCTTGTGTAAACTCCTACTATTTCTTAGGGTAAGGGCTAAGTAAGGTTAGGTAGGTTAGCTTGTAACTCCCACTATGGTGCGGGCTGTAAAGGTACGCGTAAGGTAAGGTGTAGGGGTAGCTGTAAACCCACTATTCTTAAGGTTAGGGCTAAGGTAAGGTTAGGTTAGCTTGTTGAAAACCCACTATTCCTTAGGTTAGGCGCTAGGAAGTTAGGGTGTAGCTTGTAAAACTTCCACTATTCTTAAGGTTAGGGCTAAAGGTAAGGTTAGTTTGTAAACTCCACTAGGCCATTAGAGGTTAGGCTAATGGTAAGTGTAGGGTTGCTTTAAACTCCACTGTCTATAGGTAGGGCTCTAAGGTAAGGTTCAGTTTGTAAACTCCACTAACCTTAAGGTTAGGGCTAAGGTAAGGGTTAGTTTGCGTAAACATTCCACTATCGTTGAAGGTTTGAGGGCTAAGTGGCTTAAGGTTTAGGGTTAGTCTGTTAACTCCACTCCTATAGGTTAGGGCTAGAGGAAGGTAGTTTTGGTAACTCCAACTAACTTTATAGTTAGGTGCTATATGGTAAGGTGGTAGGGTTAGTTGTAACTCTCATACTATGTCCTGTAGGTTAGGGCTTTAAGGGTGGAGGGTTAGTTTGTAAACGTTCGCCTTATTTGCTTAATGTTTGTGTGGTTTGATAAGGTTAGGGTTAGTTTGTAAAACTCCACTATCCTTAAGGTTAGGGCTAAGGTAAGGTTAGGGTTAGTTTGTAAATCCACTATTCCTTAAGGTTACGGCTAATTAGGGTAGAGGTTAGGGTAGGCTTGGTAAACGTCGCACTATGTCTGTTATGGTTAGGCTATGAAGGTGTAGGTGTAGCTTGTAACTCCACTATTCTTAGAAGGTGTAGCTATAGGGTTAAGTGTTGTTTTGTAAAACTCTCACATCCTTAGGTTAGGGGCTAATGGGGTAGAGGTTTGAGGGTTAGGGCGTTGAAACTCCATCTATCCTTTTAAGGGTTAGGCTATATAGGGTTAGGGTTACGGTTGTCTTGTAAACTCCACTATCCTATAAGGTTAGGGCTAAAGGATAGTTACGGTTGCGTTGTAATCAACTTTTCTGTAAGGTTGAGGGCTGAGAATTGTAAGGTTGTTTGTAAACTCCTCACGTATCCGTTAAGGTTAGGTGTTATGGTAAGGTTAGGGTTTATGTCTTGTAAACTCCACTATCCTTAAGGTGAGGCTTAAGGGGTAAGGTTAGTTTGTTAAACTCCCCTATTCTTAAGGTTAGGGCTGATATATGGTAAGGTTAGGGTTAGCTTGTAAACTCCAGTATTCCTTAGGGTTAGGGCTTAAGGTAAGGTAGTTTGGAAAACTGCCACATATCCTTAAGGTTAGGCATAATGGTAAGGTTAGGGTTAGTTTGTTAAGACTCCACTTCCTTAAGGTTTAGGGCCTAAGGTAAGTTAGGGTTAGTTTGTAA